>OY856409.1:1158066748-1160476748 GCA_963693085.1 Alisma plantago-aquatica
TGGGATGAAAAAATGAGACACATCCAGCCTTGTCTGTTCTTTATTTATATCTACATTTAAGTTTTGTTACTATACATGATATAGTGGAGGTATCAATAATATTCCAGCTGTTTTTCACCTCCAAACAGATGGTGTAGAGCTCCTTTGCGCTAGTCTTCCGAAGCTTCCATTGTAAGAAGACAGCACGGTGTTAATAGTGTTTTGTCTTCTGTTGTTGAAAAACGTGTTCCAGCACACCCTGTTCTTCGGAAGTCTGGAACTCTGTTAGCAATAGCAGCTTTGCTTTTTGTGATAGGCAGTTGTAAGCATAGGGCAACGTAGCCATCGCCTCTTGTACACCTGAAAATAACACAGATTTTGGGGTGTGCACAGTCGAGCACAAACTTGGGGAGTAATTGTGCCTAATGGGTTAGTGAATGGGGAAAGAAATCGAGGAAGTCAGACAAGGGAGTCTAGACTGGAAAACTTCTTTTAGTAATAATTCTGGTACGACAAAATTATGAAACCAGAAACCGTAAAAGCGGGGTCTAAGTATCGGGAAGTATCGCAATTTGCCTCCTGTACATATTAATGTGGTTGCAAAGTAAAGGAGAGCTAATTTAAAAGAGCTGGAGGGATACACAGACTTTTATACTAAATAAAATTATCCCTTGTACGAAGGATCTGGACATCGAGATTAAGCGTCACGAAGAGTGGAGATTCCATCTGTGATAAGACAATTGACAACACGAAATGTCTCTATGCTGGCACATGGGCGCTGGATCCTGTCCTGAATGAGATAGCATTTTCAGGACCTCAGTCATTCAACTCCTAAAAAACCCCCTAGAAATCTGTGTGTACAGTGAAACTTATTGTACGCATTGATCCCCAGATAGATTTTTGGGACTGAACGGCTGAGATGTATTCAGGAGGTCTTGAAAATGCACTTTCAGGACCAGATCCTGATTGTGGCACATGGTAGACTGTCTCTACCCACTGACATCGTGATTTATTTGATATTGGTGGCAGGCAGGTTGGACACAGTTAGGAAGAAATGCAGGAAAACCTGTTTGTTAATTGCTCGTATACCCTACCTACGCATTGTTGGAAAAACCTTGTAGGTGGCAGCAACAAAAACATGTCTTACAGGCTCTAATGTAGATGTATATGTAGAGAGGCGTAGGTTATATAAGATCATTGGGAATATATAATCAGATTTCACCTAGAAAAGTTGTTAAAGATATTTTTTCTTTATTGACATCATATAAAAGATTTTATTTAACAAAAAAGGCATGAAATAAAAAAAAAATAAAGTGAAACCTTATTATACCTAGCGTTAATTGAATGACTTAATAGATTGTGAACAATTTGAGATGGCATGCAAATGATGTTGTTTTTGGCCTCACGTCATATGTTGTTGCCGATGGCAGTAATCGTAGTTCTGTCTATACGTTTCAATTTTGAAAACACATTATTTAAAATCTTAGAATGGCATACACTATAGAGTTTAGCCAAAGTAGCTCAACGTTAAACACGTGGGAAAGAAAGCTTGAAGGAGTATTACCACGGGCCATAGAGAATACGTCCTCGCAAACTTGTTTATGGTTTGGTTAGACGCCTAGCCCGGCATCATGCTTGCCTTGTTCTTTGTATGTCAAATACAACAAAGCGTTATGCGTACAATGGTTTGTAATTTTCATATCCAATTCTATCTTTCTCTTTATATAAAATGCATATTTAAATACGAAATTTATTACTTGGTAACGAACATGCTAATCCCATACTTCATTCATACTCGATCAGATGACTTGCTAATGTCTTCTTGACGAACTGAGTTTATTCTTTATGATGCGGTCCATGCTGTCAGAGATGTGCTTTTACAGTCTTGCTCATCGTGGTAGAGCGCATATTAAATGTAATAGAGAAGTAGAGGTCATCCTGACTTGTTGCCACAAATAAATGCGATCCTAAGCCTTCTCGTTGTTAGTGTTGTCTTGTTTGGATAGGCGCCGATTGCTTCTTTTTGGGAAGTAAATTTGAAAAATTCAACTTTTGATTTTTCTACATAAGTTGAGGATTCTGTGTTCTTGAACGTTGATAATTTATTCAAGAAAGAACTAGCAAGCTGGACCTAGGGCAAAATACCCCTTTACAAGTAAGTTTCAGAGTAAGAAATCTATCTCCCAATCAACCTATTCAAGGTCCAAGACCATTTAGAACAGTTCTACATTCCTTTTGTTTTAAGTATTAGGCTCTCCATCCCCTATTATGTGGGTTTAGATCGTCCAATGATAAAACCAAAGGGTGTGCTTGCTCTACACCGAATAAAGCCATCACCAAGCTCTCCATCAGTCGTCGATGGCCCGAGATCCTCCTATGACTATACATAAGTAGCTTGTAGCTAGTGATGGTAATCTTGCAACACCCAACCGCACATGGTGGATGAGCCGTGATATCCCCAGATGGCACCAAACCCCACAGGGTAGGTGTTCCATCAGATTCAAAAGAAAGACTCAGGTGAAGAACTAGACACAACAGGTGTCCCTATCTTGATCCCCATTGAGCCATCAGGTATATATTCTTCAGTGAACATCCCATGCCATTTGCATGTTGAGGGATAGGTTCTCTTGGGTCCTAAGATGGGTGATTGAATGCTCTAGAGGGTTGGGGGTGTGTGAATAGAGCTGAATGTACTTAAACAAAATTCATTAAACCTTCATAATATATCACAAGATAAGGTTTCTAATAGGGGAATTTGAGTACAACATGTATCTAATTGCAAGAAAAGATATTTGATAAGTCTAGGCTATGATATCCATCCACACGAGAGCGCACTGATGATGGAACAATGCCGCCACCCTACGAAACCTGATCTCCACCAGATCTAGAGGAAGAAAAATCATGACATCAACATTGAAGATCATAAACCTAAAGACTGGTGGGAGATTTTCAACGTGGAAAATGGTAAACAGGAAGCTCTGCTAAAAAAAACACATATCTGGGTGGAAGACGAGAACGTCTTGTATCCTCAATCATATGCAACTGAGAATGAATCACAGTAGGAATTTTTTTTAGTAGGATATGTAGTGGACTTCACGCCGGATCCTTTCCTTCTTCATTAGCATCTAGCTCGACTTTAAAACTCTACTGAAGATTTTTAAGTTATTAGCAAGGAGCACAATATGTTCTTATTCTGGTTTTCTAATGCTCAAGATATGAACCATGCTCTAGATAATGGTCCGTTGTTTGTTAAGAGGATGCCGCTTATTCTTATGAAATGCTGACCAAACATTCCATTGAAGAAATCGGGATAGAAGAGTGTACCTATTTGGGTTCGAGTTTTCAACCTTCATCTTGAATTATGGGATTCTAGAATGATGGAAAGGATATGGTATTTTCTTGGTTATCCAGTGAGAACTGACAAGGTAACCAAGGATTGTATCCTCCTAAATTATTCACATATGCAAATCCTCATGAGTGCTGACTCAAGTTTTCCGACCACAATAGAGATACAGAGTGATATGGGTGACTCTCATAAGCTCTTTCTCGAGTATGAATGGGTCTCGAGTTTAATGCAGCGGATGCAATATGTTTGGCCATGAATATTAGTGTTGTCCTGTGTCTACTTTATGTCGTGATAGTGTGAAGCTTCCTATTGTTAAGAATCAAACTCATTTTGCTAAAGGAAGATCAGTTCCATCGTCACCTTTTCAAGTGTTTGATGATATTCCAGACAAAGATTTTGTCAATAAAGGCTCTAATCCTCCTCCTCTTGTACTACCAAAAGTAGTTTTTGGAATCTCTCATAGAATTGTTGACTCGATCTTTTCTCCTACAAACAGACATGATGATCTTGTTTCTAATGCTGCGACTGACAGCTCAACGACCCAATCAAAATGATCGCTCCTCTAAATATCTTCTCCTCGAACGTGAGGGGGCTCAGTAACAAAATAAAAAGCATCCAGGAGGAGTTATAAAGGGTGGGGGTGATTTTTTGGTTCTTCTAGAAACTAAAATTTGAAAGAAAATATTGGTAAATTTTATGGCAAGATATTTGTCTGACTACCAGTATGTATCCAACCATTCTTCTCATCCTTTGGGTGGCATTATTATCCTTTGGAGGGATGCAAATTATAACATCTAGGTCGTTGGAGAGATAGATCAAATGATTCATGTTAGGTTCATTTTAGAGGACAAAGAATTTTATTTACTTCTATTTATGGTCATTATTATGACAATGATAGATCTTCCTTATGGGATACTATTAAACACCTTAATTCTTTTGCTGACTTTCCTTGGTTAATTGTGGGAGATTTCAACTCTGTTAGGTTGATTTCTAAGAAGGAAGGTAAGCTTCCACCTACTAAGAAATTTATGATAGAGTTCAATGATTGTATTAAAGCATGTGGGAACTTGAACTTAAAGGTGCTTTCTTCAACTGGAATAATCATCAAGAAGCAGACGATTTAATAACTTTGAAGATTGATAGAGTCTTCTATAATAATTTGTTCTTAGATTATATTCCTAATTATCACCGTCTTTCTATTTCAAACACTGTCAGTGACCATAGGTTTGTGTTGATTGAAATGGGAAATCAAAGGAAGCTTAGAACTCCCCTCCGCTTCATTAACTCTTGGTCTACTCATGAGGATTTTATGGGCATTGTTAAGTAGTCTTGGGCACTTTTGGTTGAAGGATTTACTATGTACAAAGTTTATAGGAGACTTAAATGTTATGCATAGACTTAAAGCATGGAATCAATCTGTTTAGGGTGATATCTTTGACAATGTTAAGGTTTTAAAAGCTAAAGCTCTTTGTGCTCAGGAATGAGATGACTTATCTCCTCTAGACCGTGATCTTATCACTGAAGCAATTCTTTTGAGGAATAAGCTCAAAGAAGATGAATTGAATGAAGAATTGTTGCTCAAACAAAAGTCTAGGGTGCAATGGCTTCGAGAAGGGGATAAGAATTCAAGATTTTTCTATGTGTCTATTAAAACAAGAAAGCAAAGGAATAACATCAGAAAACTTATTCTAGAGGATTGAATTCTGAATGAACCTGATGATATTAAGAGCCATATTTTGCAATACTACAATAACCTTTTTAATAAAGCTGAGAAATCTATTGGTCTTGTTGACTTCAAATGGAGTGGTCCTACTCTTAGTTCTGAGCAGAGGGTTTCCTTGACTGCCCCTATTTCTCAGGTGGAAATTGATGATGTGATTAATAATCTTAAGGTTGAGAAGGCCCCTGGGCATGATGGGTTTAATGGCCTTTTAATTAAGAAAATATGGCATATCACTGGTATTGATATTAGTCTTTCAATTTAAGAGTTCTTCAAGAATGGTAAACTCCTTAATGAAGCAAACAACACCTTTCTAACTCTTATTCCTAAATGTGCTAACTCAAATGAATTAAAGAATTGGTGACCTATCTCCTTATGTAATGAGATTTACAAGATCATTTCTAAAATCTTAGCTAACAGACTGCAAACTGTTCTACCTACTGTTATTAGTGAGAACCAATGTGCATTTGTTAGAGGGAGTAACATCAAGGATGCAACACTCTTATCAAATGAGACTATTCATGACTTCAGTAGGTCAAATTCAGGCAGTAAGATGTGTATTAAAATGGATATTTCAAAAGCATACAACTTTGTTAAATGGGATTTTCTATATGCTATTCTATACATAATGGGGTTTCCTTCTACTTGGATTGATTGGATCAATGAATTTTTTTGTGCTACCTCTTACCAAGTTCTTGTGAATGGTGAGCCAACTGAAGCTTTGAGATCTTCAAAAGGAATTAGGTAAGGGACCCGATGGCCCCTTACCTTTTTGTCATTATCATGTAGGTTTTTCTGTGTTGATGGAGCAGGTTTTTGAGAGTGAAAAGATTGATCCTATTGTGGCATCAAAGAAGTTAAATGTCTCACATCTCATTTTTGTTGACGATTTGATGATTTTTTCTAAAGAAAACACAAAAAATGCAGAGAATGTTCTTACCTTATGTAATCAGTTTGCTAAACTTTCTGATCTTTATATTAATGCAGAGAAAAGTGAAATCTACTTTAGCAAACCAGCTCCAAAACAACACCTTATTGATACATGCGGCTTTAAAGAAGGGAAGTTACCTTCTAAGTATCTAGGGTTGCCTCTTTTTGTTGGGAATATGTCTAAAGCAGTCTGTGAACCTTTGTTGGATCAAATTAGGAGGAAGCTGGAAGGTTGGAAATATAAGTTATTATCGTTAGATGGGAGAGAAGAGCTGATAAGAGCAAACTTATCTGTTATGCACTTGTATTCAATGGGTTCCTTTCCTCTACCTATTTTTGTTCAGAATGAGATTGATAGGATGTGCATAGATTTTTTGTGGGGGAATGATGACAAGAATCATCTTCATTTGATGAGTTGGGACTGTGTCACTCATCCTGAGTCTGAAGAAGGTCTAAACATAAAAAAGAGTAAATATTCTTCTTTTACCTTTATTCTTTTTAATGCCTGGGATATAGCTAAAAAAAGGACTCATTGTGGGTAAAATGGCTAAATGAGAAGTACATGTTAAATAAATCATTCTGGTATGAGAATGTTTCCTCTGGTATGTCTTGGGCATTCAAGAAGATTCTAAAATGTAGAGACTTACTCAAGAAGTATATTAATTTTTCTGTTGGTGACGGCAAGACCATTTTCTTATGGTTACATCCTTGGGTTGATCATAACTTTTTATATGATGTGGTGGGTAAAGAAAGTATTCTTAAACTGGGCTACTCTCAAGATTGCAAAGTTAACTCTATTATTAGAGGTTGTGATTGGAATATCCCTCTTAATTGGCTCAATATGAATCTATTGAAGTTTTTTTTTTCAAACTTCCCTAAGCCCTCTGGTAATGAAGATAGTATCATATTCTTTGAGGAATGGAGGTTTAAGTTGAAAAAAGTACGGCATGCTATCATGATTCATGAGGATGTCTCTTGATTTTAGTTGGATTTGGAAAGTTCCTATTTCTAGTAGTTTCTAGGTTAACATGTGGAAAATCTTCCACAACAGATTGCCAACAATAGATTATGTCAGGAGAATTGGGATTTATGCCGTGTCTAGATGCAATTTGTGTAAATCTAGATATGAAGATACTGCTCATATCTATTTTGACTACAATTTTATTGATGAGCTTTGGAATTTTTCCCAGGCCATCTTATCCTTTTCTCGACCAAAGTCTTTGGCTGACATGATTGGTAATTCAGATGTGAAGTAGAAGATTTATTGTATGAGTATCCTTTTCTAAGCCTGACATCCATGAAGATAAGGAAAGATCAGCTATGAATTTATGGAGGATCATTCAGAGTGCTATTGAGCTACAAACATATGAAAGCTTCTATTTCTAGAGTTTGTCTTTTCTTTTTCTTTGGTTTTGATATATAACTTTCTTAACTTTGAACAATTGTATAGAAAAAGTTAGTAGCTTCTTGGCTCATACTCTTTTTGTTCTTCCCTCTCTTTTGTTTCCCCTTATTTGAAAAATAAAAAAGCAACAAATTTTTTATCGACTAAAAAAAAAGGAATTTGAGTGCAACTAAAACATTCATATCAAGGATGAGAGATATTGAACATGCACCAACTAACAAGATACGCTGAGTGGTTCCATACTTTAAACAAGAAGTATGTCAATCCACTACCTAGAGAGATCAACCTCTAGGATTTCTTAACCATTGTACTCTTATATTCATCATAAGACATACAATACACGAACTTCCAAAGGACTTACCTATCCAAGCCAATAGTCTTCAACCTACCCAAGGACTTACCCCTTTAGCAAATAGTCTTCTACCTTCTCCAAGGACTTACCCACTGTAACATCCCTGACCTGGGTTATGTGTTAACCCTAGATGTTTTGCCTAATAAGGTTGAGTATATACTTAATCTAATCTTGGGAAAAGTAATTAGGGCGCATGATAAACTTATGTTTCAATTTTTTTCATGTTTGAACAATGTTGAAGCAATGTTTGCTTATTTTGGACTAAAGTGCAAATTACCCAAGATTGAGGGGTTAAATTGCAAATGTTGCATGATAAGATGTTCCTCGGATGTTGAGACATCATAATAATGCATATGATGTAGTGGTATGGTTTTCACAAACTTGGGCACCAAGATTAAGCTTGTAAGGCAATCCTTGTACATTAAAACCTAGTTTTGGTGTAATGTGCAATTTACCCAAAACGTAGGATTCATTACGCAAATTACCACTTCAACAAGGTCCCTAATGTTTCTTGGCATCTTGTATAGCAAATAAAATGAGAGGGGCGCCTCATTTGAATTAAGTTGGAAGAGAGAGAATCTTGATATTAAAATAATCAAGATTTAATCCTAAGTGAAACCCTAATTCAATTTAGGGCAAAAATGAATGTATTAATTAAAGGGCCTTCAAACAAAATTAAAATGGTTGGATTCATATGTGTGTGGATGAGTTTAAAGCCTTGCAAAGGCACGAGCATATCCTAAGGAGGTGAAATCCCACTCACCATTATTACAAGGAAAATAATTTCCACTCACATATGGATATTCTTATTATAAGGGTTAAGGTGCTTAATTTCTTTTCCCTTAATTCATGGATAATGGAAGGGAGCTCGGTGGGGATAGATATTCTCTTGCATGCAAGAAACCAAGGGGGAATTGGTGGCAACAATTTTGGAATTAAAAGACTTTTATAAAGTATTTTCTCTCTCATCAATTTTCTTATAAAAGTACCTTTTCCAAGCCAAAACAAAGGCTTTTTCAGATTCCTTTCTTTCCCCTTGATTGGAAAACGAATAAGGAGCTGTGGAGGATCAGGAGGATGACCCCCAACCTGTTGGTAAGGTTCTTGACCTCCTTTCACCTTGAATCCATGGTGAAAATAAAAAATCAATGCATGATTTCTTCATATCTCGATCCCCTCTTCAATTCTAACCAATTCTTTTCACTCAAAGCTTGAGGACGACCCTTGGAATAGTGAAAGGATTTTCATCCACCATTGTTTCCGTGGGCTTGGAGCTTTGGAGCTCAATTGGAGGCGGGTTTTATAACTTGAACCCTTAATTTTATTATTACAACCAATTCCTTATCAATTGGTGATCATTTCTACATTTTTGAAATTAAGTTTGGTGATCATTTCCTTATCAATTGGTGCAATTTCCATGGAAATCACAGTAGATTTCGTGAGTTTGGAGCTTGATGATGATGACATCATCATAAGCACACACCTCCCTAAATATCTAGGGCAAACAGTTTCAATGTTGAGACCAAACGGTTTCACCAAACCGTTTGGTGGTTTGGGTCCCAAACCGTTTGGGATAGTTGACCGTTTGAAATGGTTGACCATTTGAAGATATATGCTGTGGTACTTGGATATTGATCCAATGGTTTTAATTGGTTGATCTTGAAGGTTTCAATTGTGAATGATTCCTTAATTGCAAACCCGAATCAACTAAGTGCTGATTTTGAAATTGTTTGAGATGATGTTTTGGGTTGATTGACCCAAACGGTTTCAAAACCGTTCGGGGATCACCCAAACGGTCTCAAGACCGTTTGAGAGTCACCCAACACCGTTTGGAGGTCTAGGGTTAAGTATGGCTATGTGTTTGAAGGTCCAAAGGTACCAAATTGAATTGCAACTAAGTGATGATTTGATAATCAATCCAATGGTCCAAAACCCTAATTGGATGTCATGGATTTTGATGATGGAATGGGAAAACGGTATCAAGACCGTTTGGAGATCAACCAAATGGTCTCAAGACCATTTGGTGGTCATCCAAGACCATTTTAGGTCACGTCATATCATGTGATGATGATAGTTCATCGATTTCAATTGATTTGATTCCACAATGTCAACCATTGATGGATCCTCGATTTCAAACCCTAAGTGATGGTTTCTTGATTATCAAACCTAGTTCAATTGGGTTCAAAACCCTAAATTAAAGGTCTAATTGAATGGTGATTCAGTGATCCAATTGATGAATGCTTTAGTGGTTCAATTTAGAATTGGTCCATGGATTGAAACATTGAGTCGATTGAGTGTTGAAGTGCTTTTTTGGTCCATGCGGTTTTGAGAAGGTTTGGACCAAATGGTCTCAAGACCGTTTGAGTCCAAATGGTATCAAGACCATTTGGGACCAAACGGTCTCAAGATTGTTTGGGACCAAACGATCTCAAATCGTTTGGAGACCCAAAGTGCAAACGGTTTTCAATACACACCTTGTCCAATTGGTTTCAAGTATAACTTGTTCAAATGTTTTTCAACCAATTGATGTATGAAAAACAAGATCATTGAGGGTCTAAGTAATTAACTTTTTGAAGATCAACATGGTTAATCCATTTGAATACCTCATGTAATTGAAGGTCCAATATGGTGAACCTATTTAGATACTTAATGCATTTGAAGATTTCAATGGTTAACCCAACTGATCACTTTGTGCAATTGAAAGTTTAATTGGTCAATTCTTTTGAATTCCTTATATAATTGATGGTCTAATTGAGTAGACCATTTGGACATTTAATATGATCAAAGGTCAATCAGCTATGTGATTATTAAAGATGTAGGCCCATAATGATTGTGAAGGTTAACCCTTAGCTATGTGTACTCAAGTGAAGAGTTGACCTAGATTAATCTTGGATTAGTTAACATCCTAAAGAGGATGAGAGAGATGAATGCTTATATAATTAAGCCCTAATTCTCTCATTATGAGTAAACTATGTGATAAGGGTTGATCCATAATAATGAGATCATGAAACCCTAATCAATGAGATCTAACCCTAATTAGAGAAATGCAATGTGTGAAATCCTAATTAGAGAAATGCTATGTGTGAAACCCTAATTAGAGCAATGCTATGTGTGAAACTCTAATTATAGCAATGCTATGTGTGAAACCCTAATTAGAGCAATGCTATGTGTGAAACCCTAATTAGAGCAATGCTATGTATGAAACCCTAATTAGAGCAATGCTATGTGTGAAATTCTAATTAGAGCAATGCTATGTGTGAAACCCTAATTAGAGCAATGCTATGTGTGAAACCCTAATTAGAGTAATGCTATGTGTGAGACTCTAATTAGAACAAAGATATGTGTGAAACCCTAATCTAGGGCAAAGCTGAGTGTTATCATAAATCTAGGGTGATGATGTAATCCTAACTTAGTGTAACAACGAAGGAAACCCTAATTTAATGGGAATTGTATATCCTAACCCTAATTTGGGTAAGAGGAAAGAGAAACCCCACTTGGATGTGAATGATAAACCCAAATACCTAAAATGGGATAAAGGTATATGAAACTATAATATAGGGTTCTGCTACTAATTCTATGTGAAGTTCTTCCACTGGGTGATGTGTTGTGAAATTCAAAATTCACATAATACTTGGTGAATCCTTAATATAGAAGGATGATTATGTAAAAATCTATTGGAGAATAATACTAGGTGAAATCCACAAATGTATGGAATATTCTATGTGAATCCTCAAATTATAAATATGGAGAATACTATTCCTAATTAAGCTAAAGGGGTTGGATGATGGCAGCCGTGGTGGTGTAAAATGGTTGTGGTGATCTTCTGTAGCACGACCGTGCAAGGTAGAACGTCCATGGTGGCTTCCCCTTGCACGACCGTTCTTGGCTGCACGGCTGTGGTGCTCTATGCTTGACTTGGAGTCGATTTGCAAGTGACCTAGCATGGCCGTTTTGTTAGTTACTAACTTAAGGATGAGTCCATAGTATTGGTAATGGTTGTATAATCTAAGTGAGTGACTAATGACCAATACCTTACATGATAAATGTGATGAACTAGTACATAAAGTATTAGGATGGGGAATACCCTAATACAAGCTAAGTGTATAAACTCAAGTAAGATAAAGGTGTTGAGGGAAGTGATACATCAAGATTTGATAGATATCACATCCAACTCTCCAATACTGCTATATCTTGATGTAATATAAGTCCAAATGCAATTGGATGAATGACACATGAGATGTGTCATGTCAATGGTTACATTGAGATGTAATTCACCCTGTTGAATGTAGGCTAACATGCCTTATGAAAAGGTTAATCCAAATCAATATAGACTATGATGTAATTATATTCTGACAAAGATGAGAGAGAAACTCATGCTGTGTGTTGATAATTCATCTAATGGTGAATGATGAGAATAAATAAGTATGAATGAATACTTATGTTATCCATATTGATTTCCTTGCTATGTGAAACCCTGATACAAGTTAAATGCTATGTGAACCCTAATACATGGTAATGCTATGTGAAGCCCTAATACAAATGAATGATATGTGAATCCTAATGCAGGGTAATGCTATGTGAAACCTTAATACATGGTAATGCTATGTGAAGCCCTAATACAAATGAATGATATGTGAACCCTAATGTAGGGTAATGCTATGTGAAACCTTAATGCATGGTAATGCTATGTGAAGACCTAATATAAATGAATGATATGTGAACCCTAATGCAGGGTAATGCTATGTGAAACCTTAATACAGGGTGATGCTATGTGAAGATCTAATGTAGAGTAATCCTATGTGAAGCTCAAATAGAAACTAATGGGTTATGAATGAATATGATAACCCTTGTATTGCATGGTACTAATATGAAATGGTATCATGATTACTAATCATGCAGATATGTTGAAAAGATGAGCATAGCCAGGTATGGGCTATGATGCTTTGTTTATTAAGAATGTTTTATAGGCTTTATAAGCCTTCATATGCTCTGTGTAGTAAGAATCATTGAACTTTGTGTACTATGTGCAATACCTTGTGTAGCAAGATTTATAATGTCCTTGGTCAGATGAATTAAAGGTTGAAGTTACCTAATAAGTGGTAACAAGTGTTCTATAATTAGATAAGGGTTCAAATACCCAGATTCTATAATCATGATAATGAACTTATTAAGAAATGGAATTGTACTTGATGAGATGAGGGACTAAGATCCCAACACTCTGTGAGAAGAGTATGGGTACAGGCCATGACTCCCCAATGGAAATGCCAGGCATTAGATATATGATCTAAGCTTGAAGAGAGTTAATGCTGTGGTAATGATTCTATAGTGAATAAATGTTATACATGTTCTTCATTTTCCTTAAAGGATAAGTGACATGATGTTCTATCAAATTATAGCTATAATGCTTTTGATAAGAATAATGTTCTAATCTGTTAGACATTAAAATATTTGCTACCAAACAAATATAATTCCTTTGTGTACATTTATCTTCTTAAGATGCAATAATAATATTTCTGGCAGAGAGTTATATCTCTCGCCGGGGCAATTTACAATTGTCTCACCCCCATGGGAACCACATTTTTAGGTGGATGCGGATGAGGAGGTAGAAATCCTTCAGTAGGAGAAGGACAGTAGCAGCAACAACAAGGACACCAGTGAAGTCTCAGGTGGAGACACTAGCTGTCATGCCTTATATAGATAGAGTCCTATGTGTCGTCTCTATACTCTCAGGTCCTCGGAGTAGTAGTTAGTGCTTTCGAGATTTTGGCTCAGTGCCTCGAGATTTTATACTGCCTGTGTTTAGCTTGACAGGACAGTTAATGCTTGTAATTCTCAAAAGGAGATAGTACAGAACATGTATCTGTGAACAAGAATGTAATTATGTTACTTTGGTTCTATGTGAGAAAGTTTTCCTTTGATGAATCTTTTGATAAAAAGGTTTTAATTTTTAGTGATTTTTGGTAATATGCTGCTTAGTGAACACTTTTGCATTAGTTAATCTTGTTTCCGTGAGATGGTCGTTACAATAGTGGTATCAGAGCTCTAGGTTTGCTGAGTCTACAGAGACATAGGACTAAGGTTGTAGCATCTGTTCTAAGTGTCTTCCAGTTAGTCTGATAGTATCTTCTGCTCACACAGGAGAAGAAGAACTTGAAGATGTCTGGACCACATGAAGAACATGCTGCAGAGGGCAGCACTGCTGCACCAGGAGGTGTAGGAGACAATAATAGAGAGGAGCCCATACCTGAACAACCCCAGTTCAATCAAGCTGACATGGGGAACCCAGCTCTCCAAGCCATGTTTGGACAGTATATGGCTGCCATGACTCACATGACAGATAGGATGCAAGTACCTGTACCTAGGGCATCAGCTCACCATGAGGGCTATGGAGCCGGAAAGACTTTTGAGAGACTTAACCCGGTTGGAGCCATAGATTATGCTGGTACATCTGATCCAACATATGCTGATTTGTGGCTGACAGAACTAGAAAAGGCTTTCAGGATTCTTGATATCCCTGAAGCAGAAAAGGTAAGACATGCTGTGTACCTCCTAAAAGGGAGTGCTGGTCATTGGTGGATGATAGAGGAAGATAAGAGACCAGGTGAAGAAATTGGATGGGAGGTATTCCGGCAAGAATTCGTCAGTAGATACTTCCCTAAGACGTATTTAGATGAGAAGATTTCTCAATTTGAAAGGATCAAACAAGGACAGATGAACATTAGCGAGTATGAAGCTAAGTTCATGGAGTTGTTGCGGTTTTGTACGCAAATGGCAGTTAATGATGAGGAAAGAATTCGACGTTTTGAGAAAGGGTTGAACGCTGAACTGACCACTCATGTGTCTGCTTTAGAGAATAGGGAGAGGTTTGCCACATTTGTGGAATCAGTAAGGAGGATATAGAGGTATGAAATCGAGAAACGACAGACTAGTGGCAAGAAAGTGTACACTCAAACTAAAAAACAAAGGTCTGAAAGTTTTAAGAAGCCAAGATTTTCTGCATCGGCAACATCATCGAGATTCCATACCCAGACACAATGGATGTCAAGTAGGGATAGGGATCGTAGTAATGTTCCAAATAGAGCATCCAACATAGTATCAACATCGGTATATGGGTCTCACAGACCCTATTTTGCACCTAGGATCTGTTATCAATGTAGACAACCAGGACATCTAGTAAAGGATTGTCTAGGCGGGAATCCAATGATGACTCAACCTTAGGGGTAGAGTCAGCAAGGATCACAAAGAAGGCAGTTTCCTAGTAACAATAGAGGATGTGGACAAACGTCCCAGACAGGTCAGATGAAATAAAGTCATTTTGATATTTCATTTTCTAATTCTATGTGTCAAAGATATAAAAGTAGTTGTTTTTGAACTTCCTTTGACTAGTCCCATAAGGATACAAGGAAGATGAGAAATTATATCTTACTCAGTGTTCCTTAAAATGTTTTAATAATCTCCATTATCTGTGTGTTGAAAGGTGAGATATAGAAGTGATGCCTGAAGAAAATTTAAGAATGGAAAATCCTGTGTGTATAATGATATGAAAAGTGAGGAATATGATAGAAAATAAAGTGCATACTACCTAATCTCCATACTTATATACCCTGGCCAGGTATATGATTATTGAAGATAAGGTAAGTATGAAACTCTTAGATTGTTATCTTTTTGATTACTCTGATCAAGTAGTCATTCTAAAACAATCTAGAGAGTATAATGTAAACAAAAAGGAAAAGCTATGTGAACATTCCCAACTAATAGGAATAGCTATGTGAACATTCCCAACTAAAAGGAAGAGCTATGTGAACATTCCCAACTAAAAAGGAAGAGCTATGTAAACATTCCCAACTAAAAGGAAGAGCTATGTGAACATTCCCAACTAAAAGGAAGAGCTATGTGAACATTCCCAACTAAAAGGAAGAGCTATGTGAACATTCCCAACTAAAAGGAAGATCTATGTGAACATTCCCAACTAAAAGGAAGAGATATGTGAACATTCCCAACTAAAATGAAGAGTTATGTGAACATTCCCAACTAAAAGGAAGAGCTATGTGAACATTCCCAACTAAAAGGAAGAGCTATGTGGACATTCCCAACTAAAAGGAAGAGCTATGTGAACATTCCCAACAAAAAGGAAAAGCTATGTGAACATTCCCAATTACATAGAGTTTGCTAAGTGAACTTTCCTAAATGAATAAAGGATTGCTGAGTAAATTATCTCTGTTAGATATATATGTTTCTCTTTTGGTAAATATTCTTGAGTGATGGTTGAAGTATGCTCTTTTATGCTTTTTCCTTTCAATAATATGGACATCATATATTAGGGGTTTATGCTTTGCATAAACATAAACATTGATAAGGTTGAATTAATGAAAGGAACTTTGTGTGGATTACATGATCCATGATATCTCCATAATATTAAGATATTATGTGGATACTTGAGGGTATGATAAATGAATAAATCTGTCCCTCATTTTCTGGGATTTCGGGGACGAAATCCTTGTTAGGGGTTTATAATTTGTAACATCCCTCACATAGGTTATGTGTTAACCCTAGATGTTTTGACTAATAAGGTTGAGTATATACTTAATATAATCTTGGGAAAAGTAATTAGGGCTCATAAGAAACTTATGTTTCAATTTTGGCCATGTTTGAACAATGTTGAAGCAATGTTTGCTTATTTTGGACTAAAGTGCAAATTACCCAAGATTGAGGGGTTAAATTGAAAATGTTGCATGATAAGATGTTCCTATGATGTTTATACATCATAAGAATGAATATGATGTAGTGGTATGGTTTTCACAAGCTTGGGCACCAAGATTAAGATTGTAAGGCAATCCTTGTACATTAAAACCTAGTTTTGGTATAATGTGCAATTTACCCAAAACCTAGGGTTCAATATGCAAATTACCACTCCAAAAAGGTCCCTAATGTTTCTTGGCATCTTGTAGAGCAAATAAAATGAGAGGGGCACCTCATTTGAATTAAGTTGGAAGAGAGAGAATCTTGATATTAAAATAATCAAGATTTAATCCTAAGTGAAACCCTAATTCAATTTAGGGCAAAAATGAATGTATTAATTAAAGGGCCTTCAACCAAAATTAAAATGGTTGGATTCAGATGTGTGTGGATGAGTTTAAAGCCTTGCAAATGCACAAGCATATCCTAAGGAGGTGAAATCCCACTCACCATTATTATAAGGAAAAGAATTTCCACTCACATATGGATATTCTTATTATAAGGGTTAAGGTGCTTAATATCTTTTCCCTTAATTCATGGATAATGGAATGGAGCTTGGTGGGGATAGATATGACCTTTCATGCAAGAAACCAAGGGGGAAGTGGTGGCAACAATTTTGGAATTAAAAGACTTTTATAAAGTATTTTCTCTCTCATCAATTTTCTTATAAAAGTACCCTTTCCAAGCCAAAACAAAGGATTTATTGGATTCCTTTCTTTCCCCTTGCTTGGAAAACGACTAAGGATCTGTGGAGGATCAGGAGGACGACCCCCAACATGTTGGTAAGGTTCTTGACCTCCTTTCACCTTGAATCCATGGTGAAAATCGAAAATCAATGCATGATTTCTTCATATCTCGATCCCCTCTTCAATTATAACCAATTCTTTTCACTCAAATCTTAAGGACGACCCTTGGAATAGTGAAAGGAGTTGCATCTACCATTGTTTCCGTGGGCTTGGAGCTTTGGAGCTCAATTGGAGGCAACTTTATAACTTGAACCCTTAATTTTATTATTGCAATCAATTCCTTATCAATTGGTGATCATTTCTACATTTCTGAAATTAAGTTTGGTTGATTGGTGCAATTTCCATGGAAATCACAGTAGATTTCGTGAGTTTGGAGCTTGATGATGATGACATCATCATAAGCACACACCTCCCTAAATATCTAGGGCAAACAGTTTCAATGTTGAGACCAAACGGTTTCACCAAACCGTTTGGTGATCAAACGGTTTGCAAACCGTTTGGTGGTTTGGGATGGTTGACCATTTGAAATGGTTGACCATTTGAAGATATATTCTGTGGTACTTGGATCTTGATCCAATGGTTTTAATTGGTTGATCTTGAAGGTTTCAATTGTGAATGATTCCTTAATTGCAAACCCTAATCGGCTAAGTGCTGATTTTGAATTGTTTGAGATGATGTTTTGGGTTGATTGACCCAAACGGTTTCAATCCCATTTGGGGATCACCCAAACGGCCTCAAGACAATTTGGGAGTCACCCAAGACCGTTTGGAGGTCTAGGTTTAAGTATGGCTATGTGTTTGAAGGTCCAAAGGTACCAAATTGAATTGCAACTAAGTGCTGATTTGATAATCAATCCAATGGTCCAAAACCCTAATTGGATGTCATGGATTTTGATGATGGAATGGGAAAATGGTCTCAAGACCGTTTGGTGGTCATCCAAGACCGTTTGAGGTCAGGTCATATCATGTGATGATGATAGTTCATTGATTTCAGTTGATTTGATTCCACAATGTCAACCATTGATGGATCCTCGATTTCAAACCCTAAGTGATGGTTTCTTGATTATCAAACCTAGTTCAATTGGGTTCAAAACCCTAAATTAAAGGTCTAATTGAATGGTGATTCAGTGATCCAATTGATGAATGCTTTAGTGGTTCAATTTATAATTGGTCCATGGATTGAAACATTGAGTCGATTGAGTGTTGAAGTGCCTTTTTGGTCCATGCGATTTTGAGAAGGTTTGGACCAAACGGTCTCAAGACTGTTTGGGACCAAACGATCTCAAATCGTTTGGAGACCCAAAGTGCAAACGGTTTTCAATACACACCTTGTCCAATTGGTTTCAAGTATAACTTGTTCAAATGGTTTTCAACCAATTGATGTATGAAAAACAAGATCATTGAGGGTCTAAGTAATTAACTTTTTGAAGATCAACATGGTTAATCCATTTGAATACCTCATGTAATTGAAGGTCCAATATGGTGAACCTATTTAGATACTTAATGCATTTGAAGATTTCAATGGTTAACCCAACTGATCACTTTGTGCAATTGAAAGTTTAATTGGTCAATTCTTTTGAATTCCTTATATAATTGATGGTCTAATTGAGTAGACCATTTGGACATTTAATATGATCAAAGGTCAATCAGCTATGTGATTATTAAAGATGTAGACCCATAATGATTGTGAAGGTTAACCCTAGCTATGTGTACTCAAGTGAAGAGTTGACCTAGATTAATCTTGGATTAGTTAACATCCTAAAGAGGATGAGAGAGATAATGAGAGAGATGAATGCTTATATAATTCAGCCCTAATTCTCTCATTATGAGTAAACTATGTGATAAGGGTTGATCCATAATAATGAGATCATGAAACCCTAATCAATGAGATCTAACCCTAATTAGAGAAATGCTATGTGTGAAATCCTAATTAGAGCAATGCTATGTGTGAAACCCTAACTAGAGCAATGCTATGTGTGAAACCCTAATTAGAGCAATGCTATGTGTGAAACTCTAATTAGAGAAATGCTGTGTGAAACCCTAATTAGAGCAATGCTATGTGTGAAACCCTAATTAGAGCAATGCTATGTGTGAAATTCTAATTAGAGCAATGCTATGTGTGAAACCCTAATTAGAGCAATGCTATGTGTGAAATCCTAATTAGAGAAATGCTATGTGTGAGACTCTAATTAGAAAAAAGCTATGTGTGAAATCCTAATCTAGGGCAAAGCTGAGTGTTATCATAAATCTAGGGTGATGATGTAATCCTAACTTAGTGTAACAATGAAGGAAACCCTAATTTAATGGGAATTGTATATCCTAACCCTAATTTGGGTAAGAGGAAAGAGAAACCCCACTTGGATGTGAATGATAAACCCTAATCCCTAAAATGGGATAAAGGTATATGAAACCATAATATAGGGTTCTGCTACTAATTCTATGTGAAGTCCTTCCATTGGGTGATGTGTTGTGAAATTCTAAATTCACATAATACTTGGTGAATTCTTAATATAGAAGGATGATTATGTAAAACTCTATTGGAGAATAATACTAGGTGAAATCCACAAATGTATGGAATATTATATGTGAATCCTCAAATTATAAATATGGAGAATACTATTCCTAATTAAGCTAAAGGGGTTGGATGATGGCAGCCGTGGTGGTGTAAAATGGTCGTGGTGATCTTCTGTAGCACGACCATGCAAGGTAGCACGGATGTGGTGGCTTCCCCTTGCACGACCGTTCTTGGCTGCACGACTGTGGTGCTCTATGCTTGACTTGGAGTCGATTTGCAAGTGACCTAGCATGGCCATTTTGTTAGTTCCTAACTTAAGGATGAGTCCATAGTATTGGTAATGGTTGTATAATCTAAGTGAGTGACTAATGACCAATACCTTACATTATAAATGTGACGAACTAGTACGTAAAGTATTAGGATGGGGAATACCCTAAAACAAGATAAGTGTATAAACTCAAGTAAGATAAAGGTGTTGAGGGAAGTGATACATCAAGATATGATAGATATCACATCCAACTCTCCAATACTGCTATACCTTGATGTATTATAAGTCCAAATGCAATCAGATGAATGACACATGAGATGTGTCATGTCAATGGTTACATTGAGATGTAATGCACCCTGTTGAATGTAGGCTAACATGCCTTATGAAAAGGTTAATCCAAATCAATAGACTATGATGTAATTATATTCTGACAAAGATGAGAGAGAAACTCATGCTGTGTGTTGATAATTCATCTAATGGTGAATGATGAGAATAAATAAGTATGAATGAATACTTATGTTATCCATATTGATTTCCTTGCTATGTGAAACCCTGATACAAGTTAAATGCTATGTGAACCCTAATACAGGGTAATGCTATGTGAAGCTCTAATACAAATGAATGATATGTGAATCCTAATGCAGGGTAATGCTATGTGAAACCTTAATACATGGTAATGCTATGTGAAGCCCTAATACAAATGAATGATATGTGAACCCTAATGTAGGGTAATTCTATGTGAAACCTTAATACATGGTAATGCTATGTGAAGCCCTAATATAAATGAATGATATGTGAACCCTAATGTAGAGTAATGCTATGTGAAACCTTAATACAGGGTGATGCTATGTGAAGATCTAATGTAGAGTAATCCTATGTGAAGCTCAAATACAAACTTATGGATATGAATGAATAAGATAACCCTTATATTTCATGGTACTAATATGAAATGGTATCATGATTACTAATCATGCAGATATGTTGAAAAGATGAGCATAGCCAGGTATGGGCTATGATGCTTTGTTTATTAAGAATTTTTTATAGGCTTTATAAGCCTTCATATGCTCTGTGTAGTAAGAATCATTGAACTTTGTGTACTATGTGCAATACCTTGTGTAGCAAGATTTATAATGTCCTTGGTCAGATGAAGTAAAGGTATGAAGTTACCTAATAAGTGGTAACAAGTGTTATATGATTAGATAAGGGTTCAAATACCCAGATTCTATAATCATGATAATGAACTTATTAAGAAATGGAATTGTACTTGATGAGATGAGGGACTAAGATCCCAACACTTTGTGAGAAGAGTATGGCTACATGCCATGACTCCCCAATGGCAATGCCAGACATTAGATATATGATCTTAGCCTGAAGAGAGTTAATGTTGTGGTAATGATTCTATAGTGAATAAGTGTTATACATTTTCTTCATTTTCCTTAAAGGATAAGTGACATGTTGTTCTATCAAATTATAGATATTATGCTTTTGATAAGAATAATGTTCTAATATGTTAGACATTAAAATATCTGCTACCAAACAAATATAATTCCTTTGTGTATATTTATCTTCTTAAACTGCAATAATAATGTTTTTGGTGGAGAGTTATATCTCTCGCTGGGGCAATTTACAATTGTCTCACCCCTGTGGGAACCACATTTTTAGGTGGACGCGGACAAGGAGGCAGAAATCCTTCAGTAGGAGAAGGACAGCAGCAGCAACAACAGGGACAACAGTGAGGTCTTAGGTGGAGACACTAGCTGTCATGCCTTGTATAGATAGAGGCCTATGTGTCATCTCTTTACTCTCAGGTCCTCGGAGTAGTAGTTAGTGCTTTCAAGATTTTGGCTCAGTGCCTTGAGATTTTATACTACCTGTGTTTACCTTGAAATGACAGTTAATGCTTGTAATTCTCAAAAGGAGATAGTACAGAACATGTACCTGTGAACAAGAATGTAATTATGTTACTTTGGTTCTATGTGAGAAAGTTTTCCTTTGATGGATCTTTTGATAAAAAAGGTTTTAATTTTTAGTGATTTTTGGTAATCCGCTGCTTAGTGAACGCTTCCGCATTAGTTAAACTTGTTTCTGCGAGATGGTCGTTACACCCACTCTTGCACAAGTTTTTTTCCTTGAACGAATTACCCACTCTTCTTGGATCTTTTGCTTTGACTTCACCTTTTCCAAGGAGAAGCTTTCACTATGGGCTCACCCACTTAAGCAAGGTGTAACATCCCTGACCTGGGTTATGCTTTAACCCTAGGTGTTTTGATTAAGAAAGATGATTATATGCTTAATCTCATCTTGTGAAAAGTAATTAAGGCTCAAAAGGAACCTATGTTTCAATTTTGGTCCTGTTTGAACAATGTTGAAACAATGTTTGCTTATTTTGGACTAAAGTGCAAATTACCCAAGTTGAGGGGTTAACTTGCAAATTGCACATGATAAGATGTTCCTCTGATGTTGTGACATCATAAGAATGAATAGAATGTAGTGGTATGGTTTTCCCAAGCCTAGACACCAAGATAGAGCTTGTTGGACAATGTTGTGCATTAAAACCTAGTTTTGGAGTAAAGTGCAATTTACCCAAAATATAGGGTTCAATATGCAAATTACCACTTCAACAAGGTCCCTAATGTTTCTTAGCATCATTTAGAGCAAATAAAATGAGAGAGACTCCTCATTTGAATTAAGTTGTAGGAGAGAGAATCTTGACATTAAAATAATCAAGAATAATGCCTAATTGAAACCCTAATTCGATTTAGGGCAAAAATGAATAAAAATAATTGAAGGGCTTTCAACCAAAATGTTTTGGGTTGATTTTGAATAAGGATGTACGTTCCTTTAACAAGATAAGGAACGAAAATATCTTAAGTAGGTGAAATTCCACTCACCTTTTTATAAAGAAAAGTAATATCCACTCACATGTGGGATATTATATTATAAGCATTAAGGTGCTTAATTTTCTTTTCTTTAAATTGAGTATAATGAAGGAGAATTAAAGGAAAGGAAGGTGCCTCGTACCCAAGGTAGTTGAGGGGAAAGAGGCGGCCACTTTATTGGGATTAATTGGATTTTTATAAGGCATTTTCTCTCTCATCAATTTCCTTATAAAAGTGCCATTTCCAAGCCCAAACCAAGGCCTTTTCGGATTTATTTCTTCCCCTTGCTTGCAAAACCGACCAAGGAGCTAGGGAGGAGCAGGTAGCACGTCCCCAACCCCTTGCTTGCAAAACCGACCAAGGAGCTAGGGAGGAGCAGGTGAAAATCAAAAATAAATTATGGATTCCTTCTTATTTCGATCTCCTCTTCAACCCTAGCCAACTTTTGCAATCAAAAGCTTGAGGACGAGCCTAGGGGGAGTTGGTAGAACTTCATCCACCATTGATGGCGTGATCTTGGAGCTTTGGAGCTCAATTGGAGGCGGGTTTTATAACTTAAACCCTCAAACATTGCTATTGCATCAATCTTCTATGCTTTGTTGATTGATTTCTTCAATTTTATACACTTTTGTTTCTTTGCTGCAAATTCCATCAAGAACGGTTGCTGTTCTTGGGTGCACGAAGGAAGATGATGATGACATCATCATAAGAAAGCACCTCACCAAATATCTTGGGAGCAAACGATCTCAAAAGTTGGGACCAAACGGTTTCACCAAAACCGTTTGGTGACCAAACGGGTTGCAAACCGTTGAGTGGAAAACGGGTTCAAACCCGTTTGAAGGAGTTGACCAAGCATTGACCGTTTGGGAATCTCGTTCCTAATTATGTAGGCTAATGACCCTCCAAATTTTAGGGGTTAAATCCAAAGTAATCATAGGTTGAAGTCCAATCAATTAGACAAATCGAATTGAATTAAGTGCTGATTTTCAACCTGAATAACTTGACCTGCTTGGGAAAACGGGTTCAAGACCGTTTGAGATGGTTGACCAAGCGTTGAACGTTTGGGATTCCTGTTCATAATGATGTTGGTTAATGACCCTCCAAATTTGAGGGGTTAAATACAAAGGAATCATAGGTTGAAGGCTAATCAATTAGGAAAACCTAATTGGATTAAGTGCTGATTTTCAACCTGATTAACTTGACCTGCTTGGGCAAACGGGTTCAAGACCGTTTGAGTGAGTTGGCCAAGCGTTGACCGTTTGGGATTCCTGTTCATAATTATGTTGGTTAATGACTATCCAAATTTTAGGGGTTAACTCCCAAGGAATTGTGAGTTGAAGGCTATTCAATTAGGCAAACCCTAATTGAAAGCAGTGCTGAAATTCCAATGAGTTAAGTTGAGATTTTGGGTTGATTAGCCCAAACGGGTTCAAGACCGTTTGGGGATCATCCAAACGGGTTCAAGACCGTTTGGGGATCACCCCAAGACCGTTTGGAGGTCTGGGGTCAAGTATAGTTGATCAATTGAAGGTCCAAAGGTACCAAATCATACTGCAACACAATGCTGATTTGTTGATCAACTCGATAGACCAATCCATGATGATTTTTCACTAAAGTCCAAAGGTTGGATGAGCCAAACGGTCTCAAGACCGTTTGGAGCTCATCCAAACGGTCTCAAGACCGTTTGGTGGTCACCCAATACCGTTTGGAGGTCTAGGGTTGAGTATGGTTAGGTGTTTGAAGGTCTAAAGGTACTAAGCTGATATACAATGCAATGTTGATTTGGTGATCAATCCAATGAACCAAACCCCAATTGGATTGCTTCGATTTGAGTGATATGATGGTAAAACGGTCTCAAGACCGTTTGGAGGTCATCCAAACGACCTCAAGACCGTTTGGGGTCAGGTCATACCCAATTTGGATGATGGTTCAATGGTTTCAAAGCAACTAGTCTTACATTGATTAGTGTTATTGAATCATCGATTCCAAACCCTAATTCAATTGAATCAAACCCTAATTGATGATCAATTGAGGGTCAATTGAGGGTAAAATTAGTTGAAGGTTGACTTATCAAACTCAATTGAAGTATGAATATAGGTCCAATTGATGATTAGTTCCATGAATTCAATGATTGAAGGAATCAACATTGGAAACCCTAATTCAATTGGATACCTCATGTTATTGAAGGTCCAATTGATCAAACCTTTTTGGAAACCTAATGTAATTAGGTGAGAGATACCTTAATGGTACTAAGTAAGAATGCTTAACAAATGCATGGATCCAATACATGATGACAACCCTAATTGAGGTTGATTCCATGTATAACCCTAATAAGAGGTTGTCTACATGTGAAATCACTAATTAGGATGAATAGTAAACCCTAGTTGAGGGTGTATCCAAGTGAAACCCTAGTTGAGGGTGTATCCATGTGGAATCCTAATTGAGGGTGATTTCATGAGAAACCCTAATTGGGAATGATTAGTAAACCCTAATTATGGGCAATGTGATATGAAATCCCTAATGAAGGGTGATGCTATATACAATCTCTATTATAAAGAAGGGAGATGGTATGTGAAACCCTAATCCCTAATGAAAGAATAGAATTCATACTTGAATATGATTTATGAGGTGAACCCCTGTGGCACGACCGTGCAAGGTAGCACAGCCGTGGTGGATTTCAATTTGCACGACCATGCAAGGTAGCACGGCCGTGGTGGCTTCCCTTTGCACGACCGTTCTTGGTTACACAGCTGTGGTGCTCTATGCTTGACTTAGAGCTGAATTGAAAGTGACCTAACATGGTCGTTTTGTTAATTTCCAACCTAAGGATGAGAGAGAAACTCATACCTTGTGATGATAATCATTTAATGATACATGATGAATGTAATAAGTATGAATGAATACTTAGGATATCAATGAATGCCCCAGAGGTATGGAATAATGTATTAAGGGTTGGACAGATAATGAGATCATGAACTCTTTATTAATGAGAAATGGGGAACCCTAACCCTAATTTGGGTAAAGGGAATGAAAAGCCCTATTTGATAGTAAACCCTAATTCCTAGTAGAGGAATAATGGTGTTACTATCACATCACATGATGTGATGAATATCTTGTATGACTGTTATCATGCCTAATAACCATACAAATATTATGAGATGATGTATATAGCTAGTGTGAGCTGTGACATTTATATAATAAATGTTGATTGGCATTATGTGCCTTAATGTTGTTGTTGCTTAGTAAAAGAAGCAATATGCATGGACTTTTATGAGTCACATGAGTAAGTTGTTACCTAGTGAGAGGTGACAAGATATTTCATGGACTTGTGAGCTAGGTGTGATGCTTGTGTAACAAGTATCATGAATGCCTTGGTCAGATGACCTGAAGGTGATAGTTACCTGAAAAAGGTATAATAATGCTCAATGATGAGTTAAGGGTTTGAATACCCAGAACCATATGATTATGGTGATGAGAAAGTGAATGGATGATAATTCCCAATATTGAAATGAGGGACTGAGTTCCCAGGGTCTTTGAAAGACTGATAAATATCTGATAAAAGTAGTACATGTCTCTTTATAGCATTGTTGTAATAAGTTATGTTTGAGAACTTGGCTGATGCTAAAAGAATATGAGAATGTACTTAATAAATCAAGTCAAATCTATTCATGTAGTGCTCTGACCATAGATCCATCATCGTCAGGAATAGGTGATGGTGAAACAGGTGCCCGCGGCAAAACCCGGAGCACATATTTTGAATATGTGGGGGTAAATGGGCGAAAATATCCTTACGTCCTCTTGAAGAGATTGTTGGAAGGTAAACAAGAAACCTCTCAATCCTTCATGAATATGTTGGGATGGATGTATCATGAATCTCCCAATGATACTTAATGTCGGATCGAGGAGATAAACAAGAAATCTCTCGATTGGCGATGAGAGTGCAGTTGACGCTGTAACTCTGTAGCGAAGGTGCCAGAATACCCTGGCTAGCTACTTAGCAGAGACATGAGATGCCCTGCATGTGGTCTCGTACTGACCGAGATAGATGAGGTCATAAGAATCCGGCTCTTTTGATGACCTATGTATGGTACCGAGGCGATTTCGTAATGGTCGGTTGGAGTATGAGCGGTATATCTCATCTCCTTAGAGCATAAGTGTGATTGTAAAATGTAATCAGCCGTATAGCATGTTTGCTTAAGGATTGAATACAGAGATTCATTGGCTGATGTTGCATTTCTTTGTGCATTCCTTAGTAGATAAATGTTAATTATGTTTCTTTATATTCTCTGCAAAGTAGACAGATGAATTACTTATCTACCATGGGTAGATGCAATGACCTCCTTGAGAATGGAGATTATCTTATTCTGTTCTATGATGAATAATTCTGCCTGATAATGTAAAAGTAACCCCTGCTCAGTTTTAATTTAATAAACTGCAATAACAATGTTTTGGCGGAGAGTTATATCTCTCGCTGGGGCAATTTTTCAATTGTCTCACCCCCGTGGGAAACATTTTTAGGTATGCATGGGAGGCAAGGCAGGAAATTCCTAAGATCAGAAAAAGAGCAGCAACAACAACAACAACAAGGACAACAATCCAATCTCAGGTGGAGATATTGTCTGTCAAGTCATATAGATAGTAGTCCTATGTGTCGTCTCTGTACTCTCAGGTCCTCGAAGTTTTAAATGATTCAATCGGAGTTTTGGCATAGTGCCTCAAAGTTTTTATACCGCCTGTGTATATTTGTAACACGGCAGTCAATGTTGTAATCCTTAAAAAAGAATTGTACAGGCTGTGTACTTGTGAACCAGGATGAAATGGAAACACTTTGGTTCTTGGTTAAAGAGTTTTCCTGTGAATGGATCTCTTTGAAAAAGTTTTAAATTTTTAGTGATTTTCAGTAATTCCGCTGCAAATGATTTGCTTCCGCATGTTTTATTATTGTTAATGGCACTTGTTATCTTAACGATGGTGAGTGTCGTTACACAAGGAGTCTTATGCCTTCACCAAGGGCTTACCAACTCTTTCTCCAAGCCTTCGACCTTAAAGATATTCACTAAGGGAATCCTTCCCTTGTTTCTTCTTCACCTCTCTTAGCCAAGAGAGAGAACCTTCATCTTTATGGTTGAATGAGAGATTGGGAGGTGGGGGAAGTGAGAGCCTCACAAGATTTACATGCAGGACTAACTCTATTACAAATCTTTTACTCACTCTAATGGATGATGCAAGTGATTTATCTTAGAGAGAGAGAGAGAGAGAGGAGGTTGTAGGATCACTCAACTATAGAATGGGGACCTTCATAGTGCTTGGCTAAACATGGGATGAACCCCAAGGGGTCCTATTTATAGTTGGGGATGCCTAGAAGCCTTTGGGAACACTTAAGGACGAATACTAGCCTTTTGGGATGTTGCAACGAATATTTGTTCAAGTTTTACAACATTACAAAAACTAGAAATACTTTTCTCCACTTCTTCGTACAGTGCATTTGGTCGAGTTTCAGTAAAGGTAACTCGACCGATTGTGCTGTATGACAAAGCAGATTTGAAGCATCAGTCGAGTTTATCCTAGATGAAACTCGACTGATCACTTAAATCAATTTTGTCTAGTACATGGACCAGTCAAGTTCTGTGAGTGTGAAACTCGACTAAACCATGATATTTTCAATATCTATTAAAGGATCAGTTGAGTTGGTAACTCGACCAATAAAAAACCTGTAATGAATTTTGAAAAATGTCATTAAAGTGCTTAAATATTCGATTTAAGTGTTCCTGATTTTTTCTAAGATGAACTACAACTCATACAATCATTAAAAGTGATTTAGAACATGATTCTAATAGATTTACATCATATTCCACAAAAGTGCACTTGCATTGCTTTTGACTTGTCTTTTCTCCAAGTTGAGATGCACACGTTAGGACATTTGGAGTATGTCTATACCTTATATGAAATCACTCAAGTGGAATCATTAGACACAAATAAGTGAAATGGTTTAGTCATCATCAAAACAAGGGTTTGGTCAATTTAGACCTATAGTCAACATTGACCTAGAGTCAACATTCTCCCCCTTTTTGAATATGACAAACCATTCCATAAATGTATTGAAAGCATTCAAGTAAAGTCATACCTTTTGGAGAAACCTAGGGGTTTCAATAGAATTGAGTTCATATGATCACCCTCAATTGATGCTCATGGAGTTTTCATACTCCCCTTCAATTGATGCTATTTCTCTTGCATGGTTAGCTTTCATAGCATTTGTAGAATGCTATGTCTTCTACTCCTCCCCTTTACCTTCTCCCCTTAACATAGACATGCTTCTTCCTCTAAATGTAAGACATGCTTTCTCTCCCTACTTTACAGAAGAAGACATACTTTCTCCCCCTTTGTCATTTCAAAAAGTGGGGGTAAGAAGAGATAAGAAACATCACTTGTTAAAATAAAGGAGGTAACAAATGTTATAAAAAGGAAATAGAAGAGCAAAACTAGGGGCTTATCCAAGCATAGTATGTAAAGCAAATTAAGACATGTATTAGAACAACCCTAAATGTAATTCTAGTCAAAGATCAAGTCAAGATAAAGTACTGTGGAAAAATAATGAGTGCAATTTTGACCCTCAATATGAAAAAATTCGTCCAAAAAGCATCAAGGCTCATGGAAAAGAAATGAGTCTTGCTCAGAAGGCCATTTCTGCATAAAAAACACTAGTCTTGCATCAAAATTTGACACTGGAGCAAAATATGCACAAATTCCATGGATGCTCCAATTTCTACATACAATGTAGCTCTATATATCATGCATCATAAATTCTATGCAAACAACTCAAGATAGTAGATATGTAATTCAAGGAACAAACTTGAGCAAGTATGAAACTGTTGGTATATATGCCCATAGAGCCATCCCAAGCGATTGCATGGAGTCAGATATTTATTAATAAATTAATGTGATTATTTGGTTAATTAATGAATTCTAGAACATTCTAATTAATCCACGAGCATTTTAATTAACATAATGTTTCTGTATACCGATGGGTTTAGGAAACCCTACTTCCCTTTGTATCCTATTTAAAGGAGGATTGGCGGCTGATATCTATATAAGTTATCAGGCTTTTCAGTTTATGCTCACGTACATAAACCCTAGCCGTCACTGTCCTTAGGAAGAAAGGAGAGCAACACACTGCTAGCACGCCGCCGTACAGACACGACTCCTTCCCGCCAGCTTAGGAAGCACGACGTGGAGTTCAAGTCTATCCGCGTGGATGAATTAGAGATGCAGACGCTAAGATGCCTGCGTTCGGAGGGCATCAATGACCATCCATGCGCGTTATGAGCCGCGTACGTCACCGCATGAAAGGAACGTCGCCGGATCTTCCTGCGACAGCGAATGGGAGAGAAGTTCCGTCCATGTAGACAAGTGTCGTTGCATACCGTCGTGTAGTGGGACGTCGCCGGACTTGCTCTGCTATAAGGTATATCCTGCAAACACTCCTTCCAAATATGCTGTTGTTGAGGAGATCCTGTTTCGGGTTGCGTGGATTTTTAGTTGCTTTCGCCGCGCATGTTTTCTCCACAAAACCTAACAGTGGTACCAGAGCAGCGTCGATCTACGACGTATTTGGATTTATTTCGATATGATCAAATCGCTGTATACTGTTTTCTATGTTGCATACGATGCGAATTAAAACTGCTAATGTGCAAATCTAAACCTAATTCCACATACGTCGCAAGCTTCTATTTTTGACGTTTTGGACGGGACTGACTATGGAAAATATTGATTTTCCTAAGTGCACGGAAGTAAAATTCCGTAGACCTTTTAGGGGCTCTGCCCCTGAGACCCCGCAAGGGGCGGCCTCCCCTCCCCTGCATAGGGGCGCTGCCCCTGTGTACCCCGCATAGTCTGCGTGGGAGTCAAAAATTTATTTAATGGGGAATGTCCCACATTAAAATTACTGCAATTTAATATGTATATACATATATGTGGATATACCTATGATAACATACACGTCGCCTTTAAAATCCATTTTATGTGGTGAGTGCATGCACGGTTATGGCCTAGTATCCCCTTTTGTGAATGTTGTGGATGAATGTGGAGGTCAATATTGTGGATATGTTTGTTTGTGAATTCTATGGATGTATAATGGTTACATATGGATCCTTTGTATAAAGTATTCGGATTGCATGCCGAGCCTCATCTCTTATTTCAAAGTGTAATTAATTCTTTCCTTTTATATTTGTACTCATATGATGTAATAGAGATAGGATTAGTTTTAGTTTTTGTAAACTTGATGTAAGGAGGCCACTTGAAGATCCAACTCTAAGGAGTGTCCATGCAGAAGCACCATGAAGATCTAATTCCAAGAAGCAACCTGAAGATCCAACTCCAAGGAGCATCCATGGAGAAGCAACAAGAAGATCCAATTCCAAGAAGCAACTTGAAGTTCCAACCTCACGAAACATCCATGAAGTTGTTCATTGTAATGTTGATCATTACAGACTTATAGGTTGATTCACAGGTGTTGCATGAGATGCATAAGACCATAGGTGGACCGTAATCCTTTGTTTCTCCAAAGGATTACAATAGTATGGCCATAACCGATGTATTTGTGTTTGTGATTGCATGTATATCGTTTGTGGTTGTGGATATAGTAGTATATGATACGTACTATAAGTATGTGGTGTTTGGATATGTATATGTATTAATAAAACCCCTCAATTAATAATATTAAGTTTTAGTTGCCTTCCATAAAGAAATACACATAAAAAGCTTGATCGACTATGTGTGGGCACGCCTCCATGTGGTACACTGTCTATCTCGTGGAAGTGTGATGGTGGGTGTGTGGGTCTGCCTCCGCAGGGTGCACACTCATCGTGTTGGCTTATGGGTTGGACTTAACTAGGGAACCTTAATAGGATCAAGTACCTAGAGGCACACAGATGCATCATGGCAAGGAGTTGTACATGATCATCTATCCAAGAGTTGCATATGATGTAATTGGCAAAAGTTGCCTACCTTAGTATTTGGTCTTTGACGCCGGCGTTGGCTGGGCATTGATCCAATTATTTTGGGTCTTGGCTCACTAGAAGGTTGTGCGTTGCAATATTCCGAGTTGATAGTGAGGGCTATCAATTTGAATAAAATAGTGGGAGCGTAATTAATTAAAGGCCTAATTAATCTCGTTTATCAAATCTTTACAAGTCAAAATGTTTTTGACTAAATGCAAAATTTTCTTTTATAGAAATCAAATGGCAAACAACACTCACACTTTCTCGTTGCGACCGGTCCTTGACAAGGACAAACTTACCGGAACCAACTTTCAAAACTAGTTTAGGACGCAGAGAATTATTCTCACACATGAGCGTAAGCTCTATGTCCTTGAAACACCAGAGCCAAAGGAACCCGCCGTAAATGCACCCAAGGCTGAAAAGGATGCTTACAAGAAGCACCTTGATGATGCTGTGAATGTCAAGTGCCTGATGTTGTGCTCAATGAACTATGAGTTGCAAGAGTAGCATGAGAACATGAATGTCATGGAGATGGTAACACATCTCAAGAACATGTATCAACATCAAGCAAGACAGGAGAGATATGATGTCTCAAAGGCTTTGTTCAGGAGCAAGATGAAAGAGGGAGACTCAGTTGGCACCCATATACTCACTTTAATTGGGTACGTGGAAAGCCTATCCAAGCTGGGATTTCCCCTAGGTCAAGAGTTGGCCACTGATGTGATTCTACAATCGTTTCCTGAATCATATAATCATTTTGTTATGAACTACAACATGAACAATTTTGACAAGCTATTGTCAGAATTGTTGGGCATGTTGAGGACAACTGAAGCACAAATGAAGAAAGAAAAGCCCAAGTCTGTGATGGTGATCAACAAGGCAAAGGGAAAGTCAAAAGGCAAAGGCAATGCCAAGAAAAGGTTCTAAAGCTGGGCAGAAGAAAAAGTCATATGCGCTCAAAGCTAAAGGTGGGATCTCCAAAGTAGGCAGTTGTCACCATTGTCACCAGCCTGGACATTGGAAAAGAAACTGTCCTCTCTACCTGGAGGAACTGAGGAAGAAGAAGCAGGGGATAGAGATCTCCACTTCAGGTATATATGTTATTGAGATAAACTTAAATACTTCTTCATCATGGGTACTGGATACCCGATGTGGATCTCACATATGTTCTAATATGCATGATTTGATAAGAAGTAAGCCTTTACAAAAGGGCCAAGTCAAGCTGCGGGTTGCTAATGGAGCAAGAGTTGCTGCCACTACAGTTGGCGTTATTAGTTTATCTTTGCCTACGGGCCTTGTAATAGAATTAGAGAATTGCTATTATGTACCTGCCATTAATAGAAATATTATTTCTGTATCTTGTATGGACAAGAGTGGATTTGAATTTCACATTAAGAATGGAATTATTTATATTTCTAAAGATGAGATCTTTTATGGAAATGCCCCTATGTCTTATGGTATCTACTTGTTAGAACTTGAGACTAGCATATACAATGTAAATACTAAAAGGTTAAAACTTGACAACTCAAACAAAACATTCTTATGGCATTGTCGTCTTGGGCACATAAATGAGAAGCACATATCTAGACTCCATAAGGATGATTATCTAGACTTTTTTGATTTTGAATCGTTAGAGATATGTGAGGCATGTTTATTAGGGAAGATGACTAAGACTCCTTTCACTGGACATAGTGAGAGAGCTAGTGATATGCTAGGGCTCATACATACTGATGTATGTGGACCTTTTAGATCAAATGATAGAGGAGGCTATCAATACTTCATTACCTTCACTGATGACCTCAATAGGTATGGCTATGTATATCTTATGAAACACAAGTCAGAAACTCTTGAAATGTTCAAGACTTTCATGAATGAAGTATAGAAGCAACTTGGTAAGAGTATTAAAGCACTCTATTCAGATCGAGGTGGCGAATACTTAAGCCAAGAGTTTGAGGACCTTCTGAGAGACCATCATATTGTATCACAATGGACTCCACCTGGTACACCACAACATAATGGTGTGTCAGAAAGAAGGAATCGTACATTATTAGACATGGTACGATCAATGATGAGTTCAACTGAACTTCCAATATCATTCTGGGGATATGCTCTTGAAACTGCAGCGTTTACACTTAACCGTGTACCTTCCAAATCGGTTCAAAAGACACCATATGAGATATGGAATGGGAATCGTCCCAATTTGTCTATGTTAAAGATTTGGGGATGTGAAGCTTATGTTAGGAAACAATTTCCTGAAAATATTGGACCCAAATCAGAAAAATGCTATTTTTTTGGATACCCCAAGGAAACTCGGGGATACTACTTCTACACACCAACTGACAACAAAGTGTTTGTTGCTAGGACTGCTATATTTCTTGAAAATGAATTTATTTCCAAAGGATCGAATTAGTGGGAGGAATGTAGAGCTTGAAGAAGTTTGAGACCAACAAGAAAGTAGAGAACCTGAGGAGGTACATAAGGAACATGAAAACTCACAAGTTGTTGTGGAATTTCAAGTTCCAAATGTAACACAGGAACCTCGTAGGTCTAGTAGGACATGACTTGAGCCTGAGAGATTTGGATTTCTCGTGACTCAAGACAGTGACGAATTGGGCATAACAGATGAGTCAACTTCCTATCTAGAAGCTACTAAGGGACCAGAATCTGAGAAATGGCTCGAAGCCATGAGATCTGAGATGGAATCCATATACACCAACAAGGTATGGGCCTTGGTGGATCCACCCGAAGGGGTAAGACCCATAGGGTGCAAGTGGGTCTTCAAGAAGAAGACTGACATGGATGGAAATGTTCAAACCTATAAAGGTAGATTGGTTGCGAAAGGATTCCGTCAAATTCAAGGTGTTGATTATGACGAGACCTTCTCACCAGTTGCCATGGTTAAATCCATCAGGATCATGCTTGCCATTGCAACTTATCGTGACTATGAGATTTGGCAGATGAATGTTAAAACATCATTCCTTAATGAGAATTTACTCGAGGATGTGTACATGACACAACCTGAGGGTTTTATCAATCCAAAAGAAGCCAATAAAGTCGGTAAGCTACAAAGGTCAATCTATGGATTGAAGCAAGCATCTCGGAGCTGGAATCTACGTTTTGATGAAGTAGTCAAAATTTTTGGCTTTAGTCAAAATGAAGATGAAACTTGTGTTTACAAAAGGGTTAGTGGGAGCACAGTCATATTTCTTATATTGTATGTGGATGACATACTATTAATGGGAAATGACATCCATACTCTTCACACAGTAAAAGGTTGGCTAGGGAAGACCTTCTCTATGAAGGATTTAGGTGAAGCATCCTATATACTAGGGATCAAGATATATAGAGATAGATCTAGAAGTCTTCTAGGCCTAAGTCAGAGCACATACATTGACAAGGTGCTAAAGAGGTTTAGCATGGAGGGTTCTAAGAGAGGTAACTTGCCCATGTCCCATGGGGTTACAATCTCTAAAGCCCATTGTCCTAGTTCATGTGATGAACGGGCACACATGAGTAAGATTCCATATGCATCAACAATTGGATCTATCATGTACGCAATGTTATATACTCATCCTGATGTGTCGTATGCTTTGAGCATGACGAGCCGATATCAGTCAGATCCAGGTGAATGTCACTGGACAGCCGTAAAGAACATCCTAAAGTACTTGAGAAGGACTAAGGATCAATTCTTGGTATACGGTGGTGAGGAAGAGCTCATGGTAAAGGGTTACACCGATGCTAGCTTCCAAACTGACAAAGATGACTACAGACCGCAATCTGGATTTGTGTTTTGCCTGAACAACAGAGCTGTGAGATGGAAGAGTTCCAAGCAAGAGATGGTTACAGATTCTACAACAGAGGTATAATATATTGCTGCATCTAATGCTGCAAAGGAAGCTGTGTGGATCAAGAAGTTCATTTCTGAACTTGGAGTGGTTCCAAGCGCTGGTGATGCAATTGAGTTATTTTGCGACAACAATGGAGAAATTACACAAGCTAAAGAACCAAGATCACACCAACGTTCCAAACATATTCTATGGCGATTCCATTTCATATGATAGATCGTACAATGAGGAGATGTGAAGATTTGCAGAGTACCTACAGAAAGCAATGTGGCTGACTCGCTCACAAAAGCAGTTTCACAGCAGAAACATGACGGACATGTTCAATCACTTGGATTGAGATTCATGAGTGATTGGGTATAAGTGCAAGTTGGAATGTGTTGGTATGTATGCCCATAGAGACTATCATTCGATGATTGTAGTGGGATACTATGTAAATGATTTGTAATACTACATTGATCATATCAATAAAGGAAAGTTTCCAATCTATATGTTTGTGTTTTATATTGTGAGATGACCATAAAACTTATAGATGTCTATAGAATAATATACTCAATGACATATGTCTTCGGGTTGATGACCTGAATAGTGAGATCATATGTATGCTAAGAGTATGTATTATTGTTTTATCCCTAATCAGTTGTTATTGTGGAAATATCCATAGACATCAACAACACATAATATTAGAATGTATGTTGGTTGATGGAAGAATCTCATTATCCATGATATGGAGATATCAAACCAAATACATAGATACTTGTTAGAGAACAGTGTATTAGATAGACCCACCTTGAGAGTGACACATGGATACCATGATTGGTAGTTAGAGTCACATCTCATAATGATGGTGGTGATTGTGGTTCTTAGACCTAAAGTCACTACACTTATCACATGTCGTTCAGTGTACTTTGACATCATCCACCGTGGTCCTGAATAAGGATTGCCATAAAGATGGTGCTTGGGTGTACTGTGACACATGGGGATGACTATGAGCGATGTAGATGAAATTTGTCCTTCCTACGGGAGTTTGATATTCCAACCACTTAATAAGTGAGACTGAGAAATGCATGGCCATGCTGATGTGAGTCAGTATGTGATATTGAGCTTACATATATCTCAGACAGTCTGCTCTAGTTCAAGGAACATGAATTGCACGTTGAAAAGGATAACAATTCCATGACTCGAGTTCAATCTGAATATCAGCGACAAAGGAACTATACAATCACTGTAACACCATTCATGAATGATAGGTTAAGTTGTTCTCCAACTTCTCCAATTACTTGGGTGGCAATGAAGTCTTGCTAGATACCAATCATTGCTTGTGGAATCATAATATGATTATGGATATCACTGCCAACGTAATTTAGAGCCTACCGGGTCACACACATAGGATGTGTTGGAATAGGAGTATAATTGTGGATTTGATTGGAATTGCTCCGAATCACATTGATTACTAAAATTTTTATGTAATCGATTAGAATAATATTAGAGTGTCTGGATCTAAGTGCAAGTGGGAGTCTGTTGGTACATATTCCCATAGAGCCATCCCAAGTGATTGCATGGAGTCAGATATTTATTAATCAATTAATATTATTATTTGGTTAATTAATGAATTCCAGAATATTCTAATTAATCCACAAGCGTTTTAATTAACACAATGTTTCTGTTTACCGATGGGTTTAGGAAACTCTACTTCCCTTCGTATCCTATTTAAAGGAGGATTGGCGGCTGATATCTATATAAGATATCGAGAGAGGCTTTTCAGTTTACGCTCACGTACATAAAACCTAGCCGTCACCATCCTTAGGAGAGAAAGGAGAGTAACACACCGCTAGCACACCGCCGTACAGACACGACTCCTTCCCGCCAGTTTAGGAAGTGTGACGTGGAGTTCCAGTCCATCCGCGTGGATGAAGTAGAGATGCAGACGCTGAGACGCCTGCGTTCGGAGGGCATCAATGACCATCCGTGTGCATTACGAGCCGTGTACGTCACCGCATGAAAGGAACACCGCCAGATCTTCCTGCGATAACGAACGGGAGAGAAGTTCTGTCCGTGTAGACAAGCGTCGTTGCACACTGTCGTGCAGCGGGATATCGCCGGACTTGCTCCATGATAAGGTATATCCTACAAACACTCCTTCCAAATACGCTATTGTCGACGAGATCCTATTTCGGGTTGTGTGGATTTTTAGTTGCTTCCGCCGCACATGTTTTCTCCACAAAACCTAACAGAAACAAGATACAAGCATAGCATATATTTGAATACCCCTTGATGAAAAGATAAGTAAGGCTAGAACTACATGTATATGAACTACTAGTAGATATTATCACAAGTTAGAACTACTAGTAGGATCTAGATCATATAGCAAGAGATGCACAAGTTATAAGATAAAGCTATGAGTAGATGTAGAGATATATCCAAACAAGAGGATATGTAGTTTTAGAAGTAAGAAAGGATATAGCTCACTATCAAATATACATCATTACCAAAAGATGAATATCACTAAGAACCTCAAGGTTGTATCAAAACAAGATATAAAACTATATAGATGTAGAAAGTTAGAGCACAATGGAAGTAATTTAAGACACAACCAGAGATCCAAATAGATCATCATCAAAACCTGCAAAACAAATCAAAGAAAGTAATTGCAAGATATAGGAATACCACTAGTGGGATATCAAACTATAGCAATTAGAAAGATAGAGTTGTAAGCAAGATAAGCAATTTAAAGCATGGAATATGCACATATAAAGGTACCAAGGGAGTGCCAAATAATAAGGCTATTGGTTTAGAAAATATAGTTTATAGAGAAATTCTCATTCAATAAGCCAACTGTGTATTCTGTACACAATGCTATCGGTCGAGTGACTGACAGTCAAAACTCAACTAATAAGAGCTGTTGGAAACACCCATTGGTGCTGGTCGGTTGGGTTTTTATTAGGATAAACTCAACCGATCAAGCTACTATCAAGAAACACACACACACACACACACACACACACACACACACACACACACACACACACACACACACACACACACACACATATATATATATATATATATATATATATATATATATATATATATATATATATATATATATATATATATGGCTACTCACTCGCTGCCCGCGCGGGTAGATAAGCCAAGTTACCCGTGCCTATTTTAACACTGCATTCTGTTGACATGGGGTAGCGGTGGCACAATTGTAATTAAGTATTAAGATGCTTTACGTGCATGGAACGTAGCGGTGGCACTATTAGTAATTTTATTGTAAATAACTAAATGTGCATGGCGGGTGCATGCCTGATCCAAGAGTACAAATAGCAAAAACATCTTCGTCAATGTGGGATACGTATGTACCGGCATGCACATCGGACAAAATTGGTGTCTTTTAATATCTTGAAAAGGACAAAAAAACTAACAATATTTCATCCTATATCTATAAGTGGGTAGTATAATAATACATATATGGATGCTACGTGTATGTGCATAGTATGTGTATATGATTTGTGGTCTTGTCGGGTTTAATCAAATATTATTTGTATAGTTAGTAATAAGGGCAAGTAAAGAAAGATGATATTCTGTAATAAGAAGGAAAATTTTGTAACTAGTATAGATAATTTGTAATAGAGAGGAAACAAATGTGACTAGTATAGATAATTTGTAATAAGAAGGAAAAGTTTGTAACTAGTATAGATAATTTGTAATAGAGAGGAAACAAATGTAACCAGGGATGATATTTTGTAGTATAATCTGGATGTATCGAATTCTACTATCCAAGAGAATGAACCTCGATATAGTAATAGTTGTAATAATAAGGAACACTTTGTAATGGAAACAGAGAATTCGTAATGAGAATGGGAAATTTGTAACCAGTAACGATATTCTGTAATAAACCTGGGTGTATGAAGTTTTATTATCTAAGAGAATGAAAATGGGTACATAAAAATTATACTAAGAAGGAATGTTTTGTACTGAGAATTGAGAATCCATAATTAGAATGAAAAAGTTGTAATTAAGGATGACAATCTATATTACATTCCAGATCTATCAAATTCTCTATATAAGAGAATAAACTTTTGTACAAAGTAAGTTATAATAAGAAAGAACATTATGTAATGTTAATAAAAAAATTGTAATAAGAATTAAAAAAATGTAACCAAGGATGGTGTCTTGTAATACAACATGGTTGTATCACATATTATATCCATATCATGTATGCTCCCATCTGAACGTGGTAATCAACTAATGTCTGCAACTGTCTTTTCTGCTACTTCTTGCACTCATGATTAACTAATGTCTAATTATAATCATGTTGTAACCAATGATGGCATTATGTAGCACAACCTAGGTGTATGGCATTTACTTATCTAACAAAATGAATCCGGAGTACATAAAATGTATAGTAAGAAGGAGCATTTTGTAATGAGAACATAGAATCCATAATGAGAATAAAAAAGTTGTATTTAAATATGGCATTCCGTATTACAGTCTGGATCTGTTAAAATAACTATCTAGGAGAACGGGATTAATTGTAATAGGATGGAACAATATGTATTTTGAATAAAAAAATTGTAATGGGAACGAAAAAAATGTAACCAAGGATGATGTCTTGTAATAAAATATGGATGTATCACATGATGTATCCATATTATGTACGTTCTGGTATTCACGTAGTAATTAGTTAAATAATATCAAATGGTATGCATGGAACCAACAGATTATCGAGATTTGATTTACATTAGATGCACTCCGTATTATGTACGTTGTAGTCTTCACGTAGTAATCAATTAATTAATATCAATTGGCATGCATGGAAGCAGCAAGTTCTCGGGATTTAATTTACATTATATGCCACCGCTCGCTGGGAAGATAGCCAGAACATTAATAATTACCACACATGCCACCGTCCTTTTCAACATTAGCTAGAATTAGAAATTACCATATACGCCACCGTGTAATCAAGCCACGGGTAGCAAATTGTAGATGCCCGTGCGGGTATTCAATACAAACTATATATATATATATATATATATATATATATATATATATATATATATATATATATATATATATATATGAAAAATATATCTAGAGGCAGGATAAAAATATAAGCCATATCCAACCATGTGTAAGCAAGTTAGTAATGCACTATGAAAGCATTAGAAATAGTTTTTGAGCAAGAAGGTGATGATAATCACAATATACCACTTTTGACTCAAAAACCATATGTATAGTGCACACTAACTTGGCAAAAATATACTATGGTCAGATATGAGCAAGGGTAACATTGCCTCTGTGCTTACCACTCATTTTTCACTTGTTACCACCCCATACACATCTCATCTTTCTTCCTTCATGTGGATTGAAAAACCAATTTGCAAATCCATAGATCAAGTCAATCCATTTGCAAGTGACCTGCAAGAAGAAAGATGAAATGGTCCCCAATCATGTTTTTGGGTTTGGAGGGGTTATCTTAGCAACCTAAGTCATATTGCTCTTGGGTGCTTTCCTGAAAGGGCAACAATTAGAATAATGACCAAAATCATTGCAATAGTCGCATGTACCTATAGCCTTAGAACTAGAGGATAATCCATAAAAGATTGGAGGTCCTTTACCTTTGTTGTTCCTTTGGCTACCCTCATACCCTAAACCATGTATACCAATTTGTTTAGTAGTATGGTGTAGGATATCATTAAGATTCTTTTTACCAACTAAGAATCTCTACAAAGAATATCTCAAACTATGATTATCATGCATACGAGAAGTAATAGTAGAAGACAAATGATTGGTATTATCTCTAGCATGCAAAAGATCATTTTCTAGGCAAAGAGCTTTGGTCATGTAAGAATCTCTATCAATATGAAGAGCTTCAATGTTATTCTCTCTACTAGTAGAACTAGAGAAAGATTCAAGAACACCGATTTTAGCAAACAAGGAAGCATTTTCATTTTCAAACATAGTAATCTTATAATGATAGATTCTACTTTTAGATTCAAAACCTTACAAATCCAAGTCCTTGTTCTTGTTTCCAGCTTTAAGAACATCATTATCAAGCATGAAAGAATCCAAAATGTTACTATGCTCTATATTAGAACTATGCACAAGAGTTTGAGATTCTATAAATCTAATCTTTTCAAGCAAATTAGCATTTTCAAGTTTAAGAGAAGATAATTGACTAAAATAAGAATTTTTATCATCAAGTAAGAAAGTATTAGTATATTCAAGATCATTCATTTCTACATGCAAATTATCAACAATTCTAGCAAGCTTTTCATTTTTCTTTTTATAAGATTTAAGAGAGGTACAAGTAGCATGAATACTAGCAATTAAAGATTCTTTATCTAAAGAGTTTAGATTTACCTCATTTGATTCTTCACTTGTTGATGCCAGAAGAGCTAAATGACATTCTCCTTGATCACTAGAACTTGAGATAGATCCTTCACTTGATTCTTCACTTGAGCTTCAGTTGGAGGAGTCACTTGAGTTTGAGTTTGAGGACTCACTTGAGCTTTTGTGCCAATCCTCCTTCTTCTTGTACTTATCTTCTCTTCTCTTATGATGACGTGTCTTTTTGCCTTATAGATAATCTATCTTGAAGTGACCTTTCTTTCCACACTTGAGGTACCACATGGCTGGCCTTTGTAGAGTCTACCCTTTGAGTACATGGCATCTTCTTCAACATGAGAGGATGGAGAGGCTTGAACCACAATATCTTCAATTTGAGTCTTGATTTCAGCCTTATTCATTCTCTTTATCTCTTTCTGCTCTTGTCTTTCAACTTCTTCTCTCTTGTCAAGTGTGACTTCATGGGCTTGTAGATTTCCAATGAGTTCTTCAATAGGCATATCACAAAGAGACTTTACTTTTTCAATGAAAGTCACCTTGGGTTCCCATCTCTTGGGGAGAGTTCTAAGGATCTTTGAGTTGATCTCTCATCTACTCATAGGATGATCTAGAACAACAAGACCATTCATAATGGTGTTGAGCCTTGAGTACATGTTGGCTATCTTCTCCTCCTTTCCCGTCTTGAAGTTCTCAAGAAGCCCTTTGATCATGTAGACTTTTCTTTCCTTCACATGAGTTGTCCCCTCATAAGTGACACATATCTTACTCCACACTTCATAGTCCATCTCACAAGAAGAAATCTAATTAAACTCGGTGGGGGTCATGGAGGCATAAAGGATGTTGACTGCTCTTGCATTCAAGGTGGCTTTCTTCATGGTAGCTTCATCCCATTCTTCCATCCTTTTCTCCGGTAGCTTGTATGGATGGTCCACCATTTGCCATTAGCTCAAGACTTGATCCTTAGATGTAGAATTTAAGACATCTCTTCCAATAGAGGAAGTTACTCCCATCAAAGATTGGAAGGTTGATGAAGTATCTCCCACCTTAATAATCATATATATTCTCCTACTTGTGGAAGTATGCTTGAAGAAGACCCGCTCTAATACCACTTGTTGGATCCTAAGATGGGTGATTGGATGCTTTAGAGGGGGTGAATAGAGATGAATGCACTTAAACAAAATTCATTAGACCTTCAAAATATATCACAAGATAAGGTTGATAATACAAGAATTTGAGTGCAACTAAAACAAACATAAAAAGAATGAGAGAGTTTGAACATGCACCAATTAACAAGCTATGTAGAGTGATTCCATACTTCAAACTAGAAGTATGTCAGTCCACTACCTAGAGAGGTCACCCTCCATGTTTTCTTAACCATTGCACTCTTATAATCATAATAAAACAAACAATACATGACCTTCCAAAGGACTTACCTATCCAAGCCAAGAGTCTTCAACCTACCCAAGGACTTACCCACTTTGCAAGGAGTCTTCTTACTTTACCAAAGACTTACCCACACTTGCACAAGTATTTAGTTTTGAAGGAATTACCCACTCTTCTTAGATCTTCCACCTTTGACTTCACCTTTGCTAAGGAGAAGCTTTCACCAAGGACTTACCAACTTGAGAAAGGAGTCTTCTTCCTTCACTAAGGGCTTACCCACTCTCACTCCAAGTCTTTAGCCTTGAACCTCTTCACCAAGGGACTCCTTCCCTTGTTTCTTCTTCATCTCTCTTAGCCAAGAGAGATAATCTTCATATTCATGGTTGAATGAGAGATTGAGAGGTGGTGGAAGTGATATCCTCACAATATATACATGTAGGACTAGATCACTTACAAATCTCATACTCACTGTAATGGATGATGCAAGTGATTAAGCTTAGAGAGAATGGAGGCTGTAGGATCACTCAACTATAGAATAGGGACCTTCATAGTGCTTGGCTAACCATGAGATGAAGCCCAATGGGGATGTTGCAATGGATATTTGTTTAAGTTTTACAACATTCAAATGACTAGAAACACTTTTATGCACTTATCCATACAATGCGATTGATCAAGTTTTAATTAAGGTAACTCGACCAATTGCATTATATGATAAAGAAGATTTGAAGCATCGATCAAGTTTATCCTAGATGAAACTCGACCGATCACTTAAATCGGTTTTGTCTAGTATAGGGATTGATTGAGTTCTATGAGTGTGAAACTCGACCGAACCATGACATTTTAAAGATCCATTAAGGGATCGATTGAGTTGGTAACTCGACTGATAAACAACCTATAATGTATTTTGGAAAATGTCATTAAAGTGCTTAAATATTTGATTTAAGTGTTTCTGATTTTTTCTAAGCTTGATGACAAGTCATACAATCATTACAAGTACTTTATAATATGATTCTAATGTATTTGCATCATATTCCACAAAAGTACACTTGCATTGATTTTGACTTATCTTTTCTCCAAGTTGAGATGTGCAAGTTAGGGCATTTGGACTGTGTCTATACCTAATCTAAAATCACTTAAGTAGAAGCATTAGACACAAATAAGTGGAATGGTTTAGTCATCATCAAAATAAGGGTTTGGTCAATTTAGACCTTGAGTCAACATTGACCAAGAGTCAATAGGTTGTTCCTTATATATTCTTGTATAAAAAGTACTCGCCAAACGATGCCCTTGCAAGCACATGTTTAGTCCTTAGTGTCTATCTTTGTCCTCTGTGTCTACGTTCATTCCGCTCCTTCCATAAAAAAGATGATGTCGCTGACATTGGTAATTGAATGAGTTGTTCCCATTCCTTCTTATGCATTGCTCTGACCTCCTCCATGTCTGAGAATGGATTGCAAATGTTCGCCCCACTCTACAAGGTCTAGCAACCTCCACCCATAGAGTTTGAGCAAAGTTGCATTGAAAGAAAAGATGTGACCCTGTTTCTTTGTTGGTGTTGCACATGCATCACATAGGATCATAGTCAGGTGCCCATCAGATCATTCTGTCTACAGTGGGTAAGGCATTATACCTTGCTTTGTATATAGTCATAGCCCAACATGAGACATTTCTGCAGTGTCATAGCATCTGCCCTAGTTGTCAGTGTTAACATCTTGATCTAACAAGTTCCCATTGCGTAGGTGCACCCTCTAACCAGCCTAAATTGCGCGTCCTAAAATTGGAGGCGGATTTGAGGTAGTCGAGCTTTTACATTTATAAACTCGAATCCTTCTAGGCCCCCGCAACTTTGTTTACGGAGTCGAAGTAGATATACGGGGTCGAACACAGGGACAAGGGTGGTAGTGTTGAGAACCCAAAATCGACACGCTACACTCCGGCAGGTATAAAGAGATGATAAATTCCCCAGAAGGGAAGCAGTAAGGTGTCACAAACAAAACAAGAAAACTATCTCCAGGTGGAGTTACTAGAAAGATTTAAGGTTTTAGTTGTTTAGCAGTTTTTAGAGGTTTTCTTGCAATAGAAACAGAAGGATAAAACTACGGCTAGAGCAAGGTACGAAGGATAAGACTACATCATAACAAGCCGCACCGGTAACATCCTGCACCCCTCCTCTCAGAGCGGATACCTCTAACCAAGCCTCGGCACCCCTCTCGAGGTTGCTGGGCTCAAAGTTAGAGTGGAATGTTACTGAAACGACTCCGTTCCAGGCACTCTCGTACTCCAGAATCGGACCAAACACTAGAGCCACTACACAACTCTCGAAGTTGTTGCGACAGGAAAACACGATTCAGTAGCTAAGCGAAACGCGATCCAAACATGCAAGCTAGAGTTCAGATATCAAACATAGCAGTCATCCAACATATTGTACCAAGCATAGAGCAACAAGTAATTAAGCTTTTCTATTTCCATAAACAGTAAGGGTCTTAGTACATTGCGTAAGAAAGGAATTAAATAACATAATTAAAGATAGAGGTCACCTTCTTGATGTAGAAGGGCGACAGACTACAACGGCTCTCCCGCTCGATACCAGATAGGGCCTAGCCCGATACAGCCGTGTCGGGAAGCACACTCTCTCAAGCGGCACACTGTGACGGCCGACTGTATCGCTCAAGGACCTGGCCGATACACTCGAGTCGGGCGACACACCCTCTCAGGAGGCACGCATGACAGGCGAAGCGTATCGGTTTCGATATCATGACGGGCACAGAGTGACACGTTCATCGTGGCGGCCACTTGTGTCGCTCATAGTCGTGGCCGATATCGGCCCGCAGTGTCGCCCGGGACGGTTCTAAGTGAACCATCCCCTCCCTCTCGGGATGAGGAAGGGCTCACCTAGTGTTGCCCGACACGAGCACTGGGGCGCGATACACCTGCTCTCACAGTTTCCTCTGAAGAACACTCAAGGCTCCCAACTGTCCGAATTCCAAAGTATCCGAACTGACCAAGCTGTCTTTTCGGCTCCATGTAGCTGCTATTTATAGGCAGCAGTTGGGGGAAGTTATGGTGCTCGAAGCACCACGTGTCCTCCTCATTCGCGGGTCAATGGACGACCGATACTGGTATCGCTCGGCTCAGGAGTGTCGGCTAATCGATCACGTGGCGGGCGACACGCCTGCCGGTGGGTGGCTGTGTCACCCGACAAGCCTTGGCTGCCGGGCGAGATCGGCTCCCTGTCGGGTAAGGGTGTGTCGTCTGTCAGTTTCTTTTTGCGTGGCATCCCTTTGTCGTGCGTCATGGTGTCGCTCCCCCTTGTCGGGAAGGGGTCATATCAGGTGTCAGGAAGGCCGAAATAGACTTGGACTTATTTGTGGGCCGGGACGGCCTCATTGTGTCAAAACGGAGGAAAAACTCTACAAGAGATGAAAATATTTGATTAAGAGCGTAGCCTGACCATTTATTGTGAAAGTGAATATAAAAGAGAGGAAAATAGCAGAAAAGGGCAGTTTTGATAACAGAATAAAGGCTAAAAACCTCACAAAATTTGGTGTTATCAACTCCCCCAAACTTAGCATTTTGATTGTCCTCAATCAATATTTAAACTTTATTTAGTGATGCTTCTCCTTGCGCAGTATAGTTCTCAGGCCAAGAGGTAAAACAAGTATAGCAATGCTTTTAGAGATAATGCTCCCTCACTGCAACCAAAAGACCCTACATTTCCTTGCCTTATTATTTCAATAAAATTTTTCTCTACAGCTTCATCGAGACTTTATTGTATGATTCCGAAGTTAGCTTACACACCAAACAACTTTATTTTCGGGGCAAAAAGTTGTGTAAAGGGTAGGCTAAGGCTTTTTGGGTTTTTCATCTTGTTTTCCATCTGTCCATCCAGGTAAGGGTCCGTTAGCGGGCAAGTGGTCCCTGCAGTCCAAGCCAGTTGGCTTTAGAGCAGTGATTTCACATCCTACGTACCACTGCCCCGGATCTACCATGCCTAAAGATGGGTACTTTTGGAAAACAAGTGTGTGTATATATATGTTTTTTTTATTGGGCACAACTCTCATGCTTTTATTCACTCTCATAAGGCCGCTTCCTCTTTTTTGGGATTTTTTGGTTGGGTAAAGGGAAACAAAAGATTCTTGCTGTTTGGGCAGCTTTTTCCTTCTCCATACTCGTCTCTTAGCTGTTTGCGAGACTATTATATTTTTCGAAATTTTTGGCGTGGAAAAACGTAATCTTATGTTTGTTTGAAGCAGCATTATTAGAAAGATATAACAAAACTTGCATTACATTAAGCACATAGAAAACAAACTTTGCAAGCAGTTGCATTAATATAGCAAAATTTTTCAAAAATTTTTATATGAGAAAGGGTACAAATACATGATATAGGAGGAGAACAAAATGGCACAAGAGAATTTTTATACCTCCTTCACTGGTACATGGGTACCCCCCAAACTTATCCCATACTCTGTCCCAGAGTAGTGAAGAAGAGGGTGAGTTCATGTTAGTCCAGTGAAGGTTATTTAGCAGGTTCACTTGTGCCTTGTAGAAGCTGCAATATGCTTCTTTGCTGCAGCCTCCGTTTTCTTTCCCAGCTCAGCTGGAACATGCGTAAAAGCTCCTGAGAAGGAAACGAGTCTATGGTGGTAGACAGAGAGCTCTTGTGCTGTCCCGGTGGCCACCGAGGCTGTACTCGTGCTGTCTCTGTAGATGGTCCCAGGCCACTACAGAAGATAGACTATGATAAGGAAACGAGCCTCTTTTGAGGCTACCTAATCAGGAAAATTCCCCCTTGCTTTCTTTTTGGTGGTTGGTGGCCCCTTGTGACGTTTCTGTCCGACATTTGTTGCTTCAGCTGCGGCCGCAATTCTACCTGTTATCAAATTCATTTAACCATTTAAAACTTTAGATAGGAAAAGCTAAAGAAACTCGATAAAACTGGACTTATTTCAAAATCCGGGTATCATCCATCAAAGAAAACGTGAGTCGATACAAGATTGGGCGATACGAGGAGATCTACATGACACAACATACCTCCCGATACAGATATATCGGGCGATAAGGACGCAAAAGAGCAACTGCCTGACAGGACATCACAAAAGAAAACATGTCGCCCGATATGGCGTATCGGGCAACCCGATCGGCCGCCGTGTCATGCATCAAACGTGTCGGGTGATAAAAGAAAAATTGACTAAGCTCGTCGACCTAACACGCATCACGCGATATGAAACCCCGTGCCGGGCGACAGACTGTCGGGCTATACCTTTTCTCATAGGAGCCATCACCTGATATAAGAGTGAAGGAAGGCTGGCCGACACGCGAGCAAAGGTTGATCACTGCATGCGTTACAAGTGGCTAAAAGGGAAGTGAGTCAGCCCGACATGCTGAGCCCACCTTGCTATATATAGCAAGCTCGGCTGGGGGTAAAACATGCATTTCTGGGGGCGGGCGTCTGTCGACGAGTCAGGCAATTCCCGAGACGATGGTCACATCAGCTAAAATAGGGCATTTATTCCCATCCACGATACGATGGTTGCTCGGGAATACCATCCGCCACGACCCTTGCAGTGCCCCCAGAAACTGCAGCCTGATACAAGCGTGGCTGCGCGCCAGCTGAGCTGCTGCCCGACATGACTTAAAATAGGCGGCCGAAAACCAAAGCTAGGAGAAGGAAGAAGAACATCATTGGTTTAGGGTTAAGTCCCTGACCTCAGAAAGTATGACAGCGGTGGCCCATAAAACAGAGGAGTCGGTGCGCTCGGCGTGTGCACCGGCTCAGGCCTTATTACAATTCATAAATTTTGTTTTTATAGGTAATAAGAAAAATGCATCCTACTCTACGAGAGGGATGCCTCCCGAGGAGCGCTGAAGTTTGCATCACCAGCTCAGACGGTGTAGGACCATCTTGTTCAGCTCTCGACTGTACCCATATCTTGCAGACTGATCTCTGCTCTCATGACAAACCCTTCATCTTCATAGAACCTTTTCACCCTGTGCCCATTTACTTGAAAGACCCTGGTCGGATCGTCCTTGTCGTAGAGCTCCATCATTCCTGATGGGTATATCTTCGACACAATGAACGGTCCTGACCATCTCGTTTGTAACTTCCCAGGGAAAAGACGAATGGAGGACTTGAATAACAAGACCTTATCCCCTTCGATTACATCTTTTCTCCTGAGGTGGGCATAATGCCACAATTTTGTCCTCTGTTTGTAGATTTTTGCATTTTCATAGGCGTTCATTCTCAGCTCTTCGAGCTCTTGAATCTGCAAAAATCTCTTTTCTCCTGCTTTCTCAAGGTCCATGTTTAAAAATTTAATTGCCCAAAGGGCCTTGTGTTCCAATTCTAGAGGTAGGTGGCAGGATTTTCCGTAGATCAGCCTGTAAGGGGTGGTTCCGATGGGTGTTTTGTAGGCGGTCCGATAGGCCCAAAGCGCGTCGTCGAGCTTCATGGACCAGTCTTTCCTTGTTCGGTTGACAGTTTTCTCCAAGATCTGCTTGATTTGCCTGTTGGAAACCTCTACCTGCCCTGACGTCTATGGATGGTAGGGTGTAGCGATCTTGTGATTCACTCCGTACTTGCACATGAGTGCTTCAAACTGTCTTTCTCCAAAGTGCGACCCTCCGTCGCTTATAACCGTGCACGGGACACCAAAACGAGGAAAGATGGTTTTCTCGAAGAGCTTGATAACTGACTTGGCGTCACAGGTTTGGGTGGCTACCGCCTCCACCCACTTCGATACATAATCCACTGCCACGAGTATGTAGTGATACCCCCGGGATGGGGGAAATGGTCCCATGTAGTCGATCCCCCATACATCAAAGATTTCAACTTCGATCCAGCTCGCCATTGGCATTTCATTCCTCCTCCCTATGTTCCCAGTAAACTGGCACTCTTTGCAGATTTTTACGTATTGTGCAGCATCTTTAAACAGGGAAGGCCAGTAGAAACCTGATTGTAGTACTTTTGCCACTGTCCTTTCGCTACCCATGTGACCACCGTAGGGGGAGGTGTGGCATTCTTTCAGGATGTCCACAGTTTCTTCCTCTGGGATGCACCTCCTGTATAAGCTGTCAGCGCATCTTCTGAATAGGAGAGGGTCATCCCAGTAATAGTTCTTGGCATCTGCGAATAGCTTCTTTTTCTGATTGTACGTGATGTCAGGAGGCAGTTCTCCACAAGCAAGATAATTGCAGATGTCTGCAAACCAGGGTAGACTTTCTTCTCGAGCTTCGGCCAACATAAGAGCCTCGTCGGCGTAGTCGTCATTGATAGGTGGCCCTCCCTGTCTCTCAGCCACGATCCTTGATAGGTGGTCGGCGACCACATTTTCTGCGCCCTTCTTGTCGATAATTTCATGGTCAAACTCTTGGAGCAATAAGGCCCACCTCAATAGCCTGGGCTTTGCGTCTTTCTTTTGCATTAAGTATTTTATTGCCCCATGATCAGTGTATACCTTGACCTTTGCTCCGACGAGATACGACCTGAATTTATCAAACGCGAAGACGTTCACGAGCATCTCCTTTTCAGTTGTTGTGTAGTTTACTTGAGCCTCGTCCAACGTGCGACTAGCGTAGCAAATCACATGGTGCTTTTTGTCTTTCTTTTGCCCAAGGACTGCTCCAACCGCGTAGTCGCTAGCGTCGCACATCAGCTCAAAAGGTAAACCCCATTCTGGCGCTTGAAGGATAGGTGGTGATATCAAAGCGTTTTTCAGGTCTTGAAAAGCACTTAGACAATCGTTAGAGAAAACAAATTCAACATCTTTTACCAGAAGATTTGACAGCGGTTTGGAAATCTTTGAGAAGTCCTTGATGAATCTTCGATAATATCCGGCGTGCCCGAGGAAGCTTCTCACTCCCGTCATGGATTTCACTGGAGGAAGTTTAGATATCGCTTCGACCTTTCTTACGTCCACCTCGATCCCACGCCTTGAGATCTTATGCCCTAGAACGATGCCCTCTCGCACCATGAAGTGACACTTTTCCCAGTTCAGGACCAGGCTGTTCTCCTCGCACCTTTGAAGGACTAATGACAGATTCTTCAGACAGCTATCGAAGTCTTTCCCATAGACTGAGAAGTCGTCCATGAAGACGTCTATGATGTCTTCTAGAAAATCTGAGAACATCGATATCATGCATCTTTGAAAGGTAGCGGGGGCGTTGCAGAGCCCGAATGGCATCCTTCAGAAGGCATAAGTACCGTAAAGGCAGGTGAATGTTGTTTTCTCTTGATCGTCAGGAAGGATGGGTACCTGGTAAAAACCTAAAAAGCCATCAAGAAAACAAAAGAAATTGTGATGCGCTAACCTTTCAAGAACTTGGTCAATAAAAGGTAGCGGAAAATGATCCTTCTTTGTAGCCTGATTTAGCTTTCGGTAATCAATACACATCTGCCATCCGGTCACGGTTCTTACCGCAACCTCGTCGCCCGTCTCACCCCTAACCACTGTCATTACGCCCTTCTTGGGTACTACATGGATTGGACTTACCTAATTTCTATCGCTGATTGGGTAAATGATCCCCCCATCCGTAAGCCTTATTACCTCTTTCTTGACGACCTCCTTGAGCATCTGGTTCATCTTCCTCTGGGGTTGAGCCAGAGTCTTGGCGGATTCATCTAAGCTGATGCGATGCATGCACAGGGCGGGGCTAAGGCCTTTGATATCCTCTACTGAATATCCTATAGCCTCCCTGTGGAGCCTTAACTCCTCAAGGAGTCGGTCTAGCTGATTGCTTGAAAGATTGGCGTTTACGATGCCAGGGTTCCTCTGCTCTTCATCCAAGAACTCGTACTTCAGGCCTTCAGGAAATGCTTTTAACTCTGGCTTTGGTCTGGGCGCCTTCTCCTGAGGCTCCTCCTCGAGAGAGGCATACTTCGTAGACTCCACCACTGTATCCTCTTCTTGCAAATCTTCGTCAAAAAGGTTGAAAAGGTTGAGGTGCTTCGCGACCTCAGGATCTTTGAGGTCAGGATCTTGACAGTTTATAGCCCTCAAGAGGGGGTCTACTGTCCGGATATCTTCCTCTACTTCCTCACAGAATTTATTGTAGCTATCTGCGAAACATGTTGATTCAGATAGGGATGGGCTCTTCATGACCTCTTTCAGCTTGAAGTCAATATGGTCGTTTCCGACCCTTAAGGTGATCATCCCCTCAGAAACATCAATCAGCGCTCTCCCTGTCACCAAGAAGGGGCGACCAAAGATGATCGGGCAACGGGGGTCTTCAACTGTGTCGATGACGACTATATCGCAAGGGATGAAGAAGTCACCAACCCTGATCGACACATCTTCGACAATGCCGACGGGTCTCTTAAAGGTGTGGTCTACCAATTCAATCTACATGTTGGTTCGGACCATGTCGGTCAAACCCACTCTTTTTGTGAAACTTAGGGGCACGAGGCTTATGCTTGCCCCCAAGTCTGCAAGACCCTTACGCTCGACGTTGTCTCCGATGGCGAATGGGATTGTGAAAGCTCCGGGATCCCTTCTCTTATTTGGCATGTCGGGCTTCACGAAGGATGAGGAAGCGGACACTAGGTGCACGGTCTCAATCCTTCCTCCTCCCCTTTTCTTCGTTATAAGGTCCTTGAGGAACTTGGCATAAATCGACCTCTCCTCCAAGGCGTCAAGGAGGGGGAATTCAATATGTAGTTTCCTGATCGAGTCCATGAACCTTTCGTGACGTCTTTTCAGATTTGCCTTGATCAGCTTATACGGAAACGACAGCCTTGGAGCATAAGGATTCCTCCCACCAGGTAGCTCATCGGAAGGCTTCTGTGTAGGCTCTTTAGCTTCTGCTTGTCCACCTTCGCCCTCTGTTGGAATGATACTCTCCGACCTCAGTTCAGGTTCTGGTTCGGCATCAGCTGTGCGCTCCACCGTCTTCCCAGACCTAAGTATCGCCATTCTGGCAGTTTCTGGATATGAGAGTGTCTTTCCCACAGGGTTCTTTATCAGTGCTACCATCTGGGCCAATCATTGATCGACTTCCCATTGGCGCATCTACAAACTTGCCATCTAGTGCTGCATGGAATTCTGAGCTCCAGGGCTGCGAAGTGCACCCTTCACCAGCCAGTTGATGATAGAGTCCTGTCTTTTTATGAAAGCATGCAACTGGCCAACTAGGCTGGGCTGGTGTGAAATCTCATCTCGGCCTTGACGTTCACCTTCAAACGGAGATTGCTCACAACGAGACATGACATCAGATCTCGAAGGAATAGGTCATCGTTCTTTAGAGTTCCTGAGATGGCACGAGAAATCAAGTTTAGAAGAAATATTTATTAATTTCAAGCAAAGAATAATAGTAAAGAAAAAGAAAAAGAAAAAGAGTGCTGTCAAACTCATTGCTAAGCTTGAGGCACAAGAGTGTAGTTAATGGATTTAGATTCGTCAACAGTGCCATTTTGCCTTGTCCCCGGCAACGGCGCCAAAAAGTTGACCGGCCTAAATCGCGCATCCTAAAATTGGAGGCGGATTTGAGGTAGTTGAGCTTTTACATTTATAAACCCGAATCCTTCTAGGCCCCCGCAACTTTGTTTACGGGGTCGAAGTAGATATACGGGGTCGAACACAAGGACAAGGGTGGTAGTGTTGAGAACCCAGAATCGACACGCTACACTCTGGCAGGTATAAAGAGATGATAAATTCCCCAGAAGGGAAGCAGTAAGGTGTCACGAACAAAACAAGAAAACTATCTCCAGGTGGAGTTACTAGAAAGATTTAAGGTTTTAGTCATTTAGTAGTTTTTAGAGGTTTTCTTGCAACAGAAACAGAAGGATAAAACTACGGCTAGAGCAAGGTACGAAGGATAAGACTACAACATAACAAGCGACACCGATACCATCCTGCACCCCTCCTCTCAGAGCGAATACCTCTAACCAAGCCTCGACACCCCTCTCGAGGTTGCTGGGCTCAAAGTTAGAGTGGAATGTTACTGAAACGACTCCGTTCCAGGCACTCTCATACTCCAGAATCGGACCAAAGACTAGAGACACAACACAACTCTCGAAGTTGTTGCGACGGGAAAACACGATTCGGTAGCTAAGAGAAACGTGACCCAAACATGCAAGCTAGAGTTTAGATATCAAACATAGCAGTCATCCAACATATTGTACCAAGCATAGAGAAGCAAGTAATTAAGCTTTTCTATTTCCATAAACAGTAAGGGTCTTAGTACATTGCGTAAGAAAGGAATTAAATAACAAAATTAAAGATAGAGGTCGCCTTCTTGATGTAGAAGGGCGACAGACTACATCGGCTCTCCTGCCCGATACCGGACAGGGCCTAGCCCGATACAGCCGTGTCAGGCGGCACGCTCTCTCGAGTGGCACACCGTGACGGCCGACTGCATCGCTCAAGGACCTGGCCGATACGCTCGAGTCGGGCGACACACCCTCTCGGGCGGCACGCATGATGGGCAAAGCGTATCGGTTTCGATATCATGACGGGCACAGAGCGACGCGTTCATCGTGGCAGGCACTTGTGTCGCTCATCGTCGTGGCCGATATCGGCCCACAGTGTCGCCCGGGACGGTTCTAAGTGAACCATCCCCTCCCTCTCAGGATGAGGAAGGGCTCACCTAGTGTCGCCCGACACGAGCACTGGGGCGCGATACACCTGCTCTCACAGTTTCCTCTGAAGAACACTCAAGGCTCCCAACTGTCCGAATTCCGAAGTATCTGAACTGACCAAGCTGTCTTTTTGGCTCCCTATAGCTGCTATTTATAGGCAGTGGTTGGGGGAAGTTATGGTGCTCGAAGCGCCACGTGTCCTCCTCATTCGCAGGTCGGTGGACGACCGATACTGGTATCGCTCGGCTCAGGAGTGTCAGCTAATCGATCACGTGGCGGGCGGCACGCCTGCCGGTGGGTGGCTGTGTCGCCCGACAAGCCTTGGCTGTCGGGCGAGATCGGCTCCCTGTCGGGTAAAGGGTGTGTCGTCCGTCAGTTTCTTTTTGCACGACATCCCTTTGTCATGCATCATGGTGTCGCTCCCCCTTGTCAGGCAGGGGTCGTATCGGGCGTCAGGAAGGCCGAAACAGACTTGGACTTATTTGTGGGCCGGGACGGCCTCATTGTGTCAAAACGGAGGAAAAACTCTGCAAGAGATGAAAATATTTGATTAATAGCGTAGCCCGACCATTTATTGCGAAAGTACATATAAAAGAGAGGAAAATAGCAGAAAAGGGCAGTTTTGATAATAGAATAAAGGCCAAAAACATCACAAAATTTGGTGTTATCACCCTCTACCGGAGAGAAAGACCTGTTTGGGTTAGCATTGAACATGTATGAGCATTGTATGCATTCCTTCACCATTTGCTTCCAAGTACATGAGAAACCTTGGCTGTAAATCCTCCCATATGCTAGAGTATGTCCGCAGTGAGTCTTCATCCATGTAGTCCAAATTGAATATGTATCAGTTAGTAATTTAGAGACTTTTTTGATTGTCGCCCAACTAGATATCTCGCTAAAGTTCTTCAGATTAAGCCCCTCTTCATCATGTGGTAGAGCCATCTTGTTCCAGGACATAGTGTGTGCCGATCTGCCCCATACAAAATGGGATCTGATGGTTTGCAGATGGTCAAGTACTATCGGTGGTATATAATCTTGCATAATCCAAAAGTAGAGAAGGTCCCTAATATTAGATCCAACTAACATCATTCTCCCTGTAAAAGATATGCGGTTGCCAATCATTGGTTAATCATCTTGCATAGCCGGTCTGTGCACATGATGTAATTCTATGCAAACACAGTGCCCATTGTCAATGGGAAGCCCATATAAGTGCACGAGAGAGTCACTATTGGCATACCAATAATGCCTAAAAATAGTGTGTGGAGATGGCTTGCTGATTTTGATAAAAAGATGGATGATTTTGAGGGATTAGCATTTAGCCCTGTGCATCTTCCAAATGCAACAAGGGTGTCCTTGGCTATCTGTAGACATTGTACCGATCCGTCTAGGAACAACATAACATCATCCACAAAAATAAGGTGTGAAAGTACCTTGGTACCTCTCACCTTGAAAGGTTTAGTCCCTCCTTGTCTTTCTTGTTCAATAATCATAAGTGAGAGTTGCTCCATGTTCAACGTGAAAAGAAGTGGAGTCCCTTGGCGAAGCCCCCGATTGCTAGAGAATAAGCCCTGCGATACCCATTGACTAATATAGAAAAGGAGGCTGATTGCACACATTCTTGGATCCATCACATCCATTTGTCTTGGAAGCCAAAGTTGAAAAGAATATCCCAAAGACTATCCCAATTCACATGATCGTATGCTTTTGATATCTCGAGTTTTATGCATACCTTTGGCTTGTATCATTTGTTGTCAAAACCCTACAAGAACCCCCCTTTTGTTGTGTGCAATTTGAGATATCTCTACATGGTATTAAAACACCTTGGTTTGATGAAACTAGGGTGGGTAGTACATTCTTCTGTCTTCTGAATAAGAATTTCAACCATATCTTATATCACACCCCACAACATGCTATGGGCCTGAAGTCTCTCATAGTCGTCGTATTATTAGTTTTGGGTATACGTGTAAGAAAAGCATGATTACATTTCCATACCATGCTTCCTCCTTCATATAACCATTTAATGGCCTCAGATACATCATCATAAATAAACTGCCACTCATGTCTGAACCAACGAGCTCTAAAACCATATGGACATGGTGCCTTGTCCTCACCAATGGACCACAACGCATCCCTGATCTCTAGGTTTGAAATGGGTGTACAGAGGGAGGTATTCTGAGCATCAAAGACTTTTTTGTTCGATCAAATAGAAAATGGTTCCATTCTTCATCACCTTCGTTATATAGGCTAGACAAAAAGTCCACTGCTTCTTTCTGTATAGTAGCATACGAGTCAATCTTTTCCCCATTCTCAACAATGAGCTTGTGAATTGAGTCCCTGATCATTTTGTGTTTAACTTCCCCTTGATAGAAGTTGGTGTTGCGTTTTACACATTTTATCCATTTAATCCTACTGCATTAGAAGTACAAACTTTCTTCTACTTTTGTGAGTGCGTATCTCTCCCTTAAGCTTCTACCTTTTTGGATAAGATTGTCATCAAGGGTTGTATATGAAGTGTTCCATTGATCTCAGCAAACTCTTTCAGTGCATTTCTCTTCAAGGAAAAAATATTACATTTTGTAGCTACCCAAGATTTGATGGAGACCTTGATAGATTGAAGTTTCTTGGCAACCCTGTACAACGAGTTACATTCTATATTAATTTGCCATACTTTCTTAATAGCATCGTAGAAGCCTTCCCACCCTATCTAGTAGTTCATAATTCTAAAAGGTTTGTAAAGTTTAGTGTCCCCCTCTCTCACTAGGTGGGTCACTAATGTAGCATGATCACTTTGTGTTGATGGGAAACCCAATGTTGTATACGCTTCATTGAACATGTCTATGAATGCATCGTTCACTAGGACTTTGTCCAATTTACATGCAACACGCCGATCAACATCCTACACATTGATCCATGTTAGTTCACCTACCTGGATAGGGATCTTGATGATGCCAGACGTAGTCACATCGTGATTGAAGTTTATTATTGCTTGGAGTCCTCTTTCACATCCTCCCTTTTTCTCCTAGGCAAGCGGGTGCAATTGAAATCACCCATGAGTGACCAGGGGCCACTCACCATCGCAACTGGCTCAATGAAAGTATTCTACAGGTGTTGCCTTCTTTCTAGGTTTGTGTAGTCAAATACAACAATAATCATAAGTTTGGCAACACCGATGTTATTGCATGAGGCCGTCATGATCTGGGATGTAGAATTAGTCACCTCCACCCGCCATGCTTTGGGATCAAAGTCCAAATAGATGCAACCACCATTTTCCTGTTCATGGTTAGTTAAAAATCCCATCCACTAAGGAATAAGTTAGTAGACTTACATAATTCCATCATTAGAATCTGAGTCTGTAATGACAACCAAGGACACATTCAGCTCCCGAATCACCATTCTGATCTTGCGTTGGCAGTAGGCTAATGATCCACCACACACATTCCATTCGAGAAGGGTCATTGGGAAACCCCTTTAGCGCATTGCTCAGAAGCACAAATCCTGATTTTGTCTTCTCGTCGATTTCCAGTGAGTCATCTTTCAACATCACAAGTTACGTCGTAGTTTCTATGATGTACAACGCTCATTTAGTCTTCTTTGATTGAGTAGCGATCAGTTTAGGAGCGACATAGATGATTGATTTACATAACTCCAGAGTAGTAAGTTCTGTAAATGAAGGGAGAAGATTTTCGTCAACAAACTATGATTAGGCACCATTAGGTTGGTCCCTTATTAGAGGAGATGATGTCAGGTTTTCTCGGCAATTGAATGCATCTTCATCTTGCCTTAACTCATACTTTGCATCCTGATCTAGATTTTCTAAGGATTTAGTGATCCTTCCTCACTCAGTAGCCTTCTATCTTCAATGAGCTTAGTCGTATTGATGAGGTTCACTATCGGTTAATCCTTGAACCAAATCTTTTCATATGTGGTAGAAGGAGAGCTTATTCTAACGCTGTCACAACGTGGCTTATGATACACTACAAAAGAAATAAATAAACCGATACTTTGTGTTTTTTTAGGTCTGACATACCGTGACTCCCAACAGAACCTGAAGATCGAGATGCCTAAAGAAAAGACAAGACAAAGAAGATGAGTAAGTTGAGAAAAAGATGGTACAAAATCAAACCCAAGTATAAGAAACTAAACGTGCGACTATTCAACCCTAGTGACTTAGATACTACCTTAAGAGGATTTAGATGGGACCAAAGGGAAAAGATTGTATACATAATGAAAATTGAACAATACCTATTTCGCTGTGTAATCTCAATAATGAACTGCATACCGAGAATAATGAAAATTGAACAGTACCTATTTGGCTGTGTAATCTCAATAATGAACTGCATACCGAGACATCCCGGAACAATTGCTATGCTAAATTTCTATACAACAAGGGCAACCGTTTGTTGAAGTAAAGGAGAATTGATACATCATACAATATTTTAGAGCATCCTAACTTTAGAAGTCCACTGCAGTACCCAACGAATGTTGATGACACTACCAAAACTTGAATTTTGATATACATTGTGCAACTACAATATTTACAGTGCAAGAGGCCGATCAGTTTCAGATGTCCATCCATGTTTTAGGAGGAGAGAAGGGTGAAACTGATGAGGACAATGATAACAAATAAACAGATATAAATAAGAATGCAACCGCTCTGTGATAATTGCACGTTAATCCTCTTTCTACTTGGTAATGTGTTGCATTGAGGGATAGTAAGAGAAGTGAAGAGAGTGGGAAGGGGAACCTTTTTTTGTCATTATTGATATACAAAGAACAACGAATAGAGTGGGAATTAAAAACTCAATCTAAGTGCAGACGGTGACTTCCGCTCTGGTGATAGAGCGGGCGACTTAGGGCTAGCGGAGGGTGGCTTCAGGCTCGGGGGAGGGGGCTTCGGCGGCCGGCGGATGCCACTCTACCCCCCATGGCCTTGACTCGGCTCGATCTCCGTCGTGTCTGTCTTAGGAGGACGACCATCTTCTCTCCTCCACCCTCTCCTCTTCTACTGCGGTGGTGCTGGGCTCCTGGCTATGATCTCAGCCCGTGCTGTGTCAGGTGGCGGTTTGGGAGGGGCAGCTTCGGCTCCGTTTCCCCATCGGGCCTCTGGCCGGATTGAAGGTGGAGTGGCATTGGTGGTTCCGTCTTCCTCACAAATTCGGTGGTATCGAGCTCCCCCACCCCCTTTCAGTAGTTTGTGTTTTCTGAATAAGGTTTCTAGCCCTTCTGTCGTGAAGGCTTCCGAGCTCTGGGTTTCCCTAGTGTTTCAGCCTTGATTTTTTTTGTCTTTGTTGGCTTGTTTAGCCAATGGTTTTGGCAGTTTATTTTCCTTTTGCCGCCGCTAGTTGGTGTTTATCTATCACGCTTTGTTGCGACCTCCCTTTTGAGAGAGCGATGAGATCTCTAGCCACGGCTAGATCTCATCGTTGCTTTGGATTGATCTTATTACTCAGTTATATGGCTTCGTTTGAGTTGATATACGAGTAGAACACCGTCTTGTTCCAGCCCCTCTACCACTACTCAATGCTCAGGTTGAAGGAATTCTTCAGGAAAAGCTGCTTAAGACAGCCTCAAGGAAAAAGAATCCATGCGGAAATGTCTCTCTCTCATTCCAATATGAGTTGTAGAGCCTTTGAGTTACTGAACGTGATGTTTGTATGTTCTCTTTGTATCTTTCTTCCCAATTGCAGATGCTGTATGGATAACAAGTAATGAATCAATCCTTTTGTTCTAAAAAAACAACAACAAAGAGAGTAGGGAGGGGAACCGTTTTCAGTGTGATAATGGGTGAGAGAGACATAATCCACAACTAACCTGAAACTATTATCACAGACTGTTGGGTAGATGGAAGAGAGCGGTGTGTGTAGATAGTTCGGGGTAGATGTAATGTGCAATCGAGTTTGTAAAAGAAAAGTGATACACATAACACGTATGTGGGTATGTGAGAATGGTTATGCAAAGCGATGCAATGATGTAATTCAGTTTGAAAAAAAATTATTGAAAAAAAACTTCTAAAAAAATGTGAGAAGAGAGAGTGAATAAGAGACCAACATTCAAAAGTATTGTGTTCAAATTGGTCAAAGAGGGTAGAGTGGCATGTTATGTAATTGGCTAAAAAAACTCCCTCTTTATAGTAGTATAGACATAGTTGTAAATTCACACAAAAACAGTCTAGATGTTTAAAAAAAAGTGTTGGTAGTAGTACTATCAGATTTCATCGAGCTAATTGCATTAGTGAATGCAACTAATTTTCAAATTGACTTACACTAGGAAGACAAGATGAATAAATAGCTTTCTAACTTCTCCTTAAAAATAGAGTCATACATCATCTAGTAAAGACTATATATCATCAGGGTTAAAATTAGATTAAATGTACAAACCATAAATATCAAATTGTACAATAAATTAATCATAAGTATCGGTTTAAAATTAGATTAATTGTACAAACTGTAAATAAAAAATTTACAAAAAATTAATCATAAGTATTGAAACCTATTTATAAAATATTTAATAATTTTTTGATCTAAACTATATTTAAAGTAATTTTCTGACATACAAATATTTATTTATCAATTTTATGAGATCAACATATATGTTGTTGACTTTCCTAGATAAGAACCTTTACATATGCCTTTTGATGGCATGGAACAGTTAAATCATTGAAAAACATGTGGAATAAGATCCCACATAGACTTACTTAGGAGCATAGTTTAAAAAGATAAGAAAATCCTCTTATGTGCGAGGCAAAGGTAACTGAACATAAGGGTAGTTATGAAGTACACCTACAAATGTTCTCATTTTGTCAACGAGGAATGAAGCTTCAGAAGGTTGAACCTCCACCGTTAATCCGAATGGACAACAAGTTATGCAACTACCTAGAATGGGTTGCTCACACCGTTTCGGCTACAAACCTCTTAGATTAGGTATCGAGACATCTGAAGGTGGCACCACCATTCTCAGAAATACAGTTCAAGGAGACAAGCTAGCTAGGGAAGTCCTGTGTAGATCAAAACTAGTAAAATTGTCACATCAAACCAAACCAAGAGCTATACGTGGAGGTCAACAAACAAAATTCGAAGCACAACACTATCAAGACCAATGTCATGACTTGTATGTACATAAGGAAAAGGGGAGGAGATGGGTTATATAATTTTACCAGCAACTCAATGAATTGGTCATGTGGAGGGGCTTATTGGATGAAAACTAAAGCCATCCATGCAATTTCCATAGATTCTCTGACAACTGAGCTACTTCTCTTAGGCACACCTCTAATCAGATGTAGCAAAGGTTAGGCAAAAGAGTCTAAGCAAAGACAAGGAAAAAGGGCTAGGTAGAAAGGTTGAGTGAACCTCACAGAATGTTCATAAGTGTTCAATTAGGTGGAGAAGGTCAGGTGCTTAGGGATGACAATGATGCTGCAAACAATCCATATCTATAGATAATCATGCCACATTTTATACCATATAGCGGCACCAAGTGTTTATGGTACGACTATAGTTTTAAATTTTTAAAAGCATTGCACTGTGGTGTGTTTATGGTTTTATAGAAAAAAATTATGAATAAAAACAATACTTCAAATAATTTATTTTTAATATATAAATATATGTAGAATATTATACTAATCATATTATTTTTTGTTGTTTTCACATAGATAGTTAGGTCTCTATTTATAAACACCATTTAGTGTATTCATTGTTTGTAATCACTACATACATAACTATCTTATTTGTACAACTAGTAAATATACATGTATCCGTTGCATGTAAAAATATAATCAAACATATTTTACTTTCATGCATATTTACTTAATAATTATGTAATATTTTTACAAACTTGTATAGTCATTTGTTTAATGGTGACAGAGAGAGTTGGGATCATTGAAGGAATCATGAAATGCTTTATGTTTATTTTTATTGACTTATTTCATTAAAGAATTGAATATAAACATACAAACATTACAAAAAAGGGAGATAAATAATTAAAAGAAAATTAAAAGTTATAAGTGAAATATTATTCATTGACTAAGATATGTATAAATGATTTGAGACAAAGTAAAGTAAAAAAAATGAAAAGAATATAAGTATACAGATAAACAAAAGAGGGAATAGTTAAGAAGAAATTGTTACATTCATTATTGTTAATCATATTTGTTCATGATTAATTCAAATATTCTATTACCCTCCTATACCAATAAGGTTGTCTTACCCCTCTCTTGGAAAATATATTAGTACATTTAATTCTTAACATTATATTGCTTTTATTTCAATAAAAATGAATATAAAAGGAAAGAAACAAGCTTATATGCTTAAAAATGAGAACAACTTGATGGGAGAGAGACTTGAGAAATGTTTCAAAAAGAATAGTTTTGTTTAAAAAAGAATAAGGTATAGTAGTGGGGGGAAACTTAATAAGACGGTTTAGAAGAGGATGATGTTGAACCTCTAAATGTGAAATAATTTGTACATGAAAAATATTTTATATGTGTTTACTAGTTAGAATGTTCATTTCCATGAATCAAAAAGTTGATTTTTTTGTTATGTAATATGAATATAATATGGTTGTTTCAAAATTGACTATGTTGTTATTTTATTTGTTGGGTATAACTTCATAAATTTTATGTATAATGATACTATTAATAAAATTTTATTCACAATCTAGTATGGTGTGGTATAGTGTGACTAATTGTAATTTTCAGGCGGTGTTGGTATGATTTCTCATATTAAAAACTGCAATGTATACAGTGAGGATACATTATTTGGTTTCTCTACCATGTTGTGGATAAGGTTTTGGTATAAACTACACCCTATATGTACCATTGCCATCCCTACGCTTATCCCTAAATGGTCGTATCAGGGTAGACTGTGACTGATGTTTGACTTTAGGTTGATATTGCCGTGAATGGTTTGGCTATATAGAGCCTTTACAACTTGTTAACACAAGAAGATGAGATATGGAAGCGTAATATAAGATACAATGAAGTTCTATAATGGTTGGGGGTTCTATCAAAGAAAGAAGGTGTGTGACCCAAAAGGAGATCTACTATGCACTTAATTAAGGAATAAACCCATCCAACCCAAACAGACTAGTACATATAATAGAAAATATGTAATTGCATTTATCAACTATAATATATCAAAAGTATTCATTTTAATAAAGTAGAAAAATTAGATATTTCAACATCATTCTCATGACATACTTCTTAACCTCAACGATGGTATTACAAAAGATAATGGTACATATAATTATAACAAAGGGCCAATGCAGAGGGAAACTTGTATTGGATAATGTCTCTTATCCTATTTGTAGGATATTAAATATTTTCTAACAATATTGATTTTTTCAGATAGAATTGGAGTCTAAGATAATGTTTAGCATTATTCTCTCCTCTGACCTATTATAGTTTGACATTATCTCTCTATTATCTTTTTATAACAGATCATCTTTAACATCTCATACTGACCTTTGTGGGTTGACCTTATCTTTTAGGATTGTTTTATTAAGTATCGTGGGTATTGTAAATGAAGCATAGTGTCGTTTGATACAATGTGACAATGTGTGGGTTTCAACATGTTGTAACTTTGGGTGTGCCAAATGTTGGACAATATTGTGCGCCAATATCATGGCACAAAAGGGGAAGCCAAAAAGATAGTCAGAAAGGGAGAGAATGAGAGTGGGTTAAGAAAGTCTATGATGGTCAAAGGCTTGTGAGAGAGAAACAATCATTATAAACTTGTGAATGTTTTTTCTTAATAGAATTTATAGTCTTTTTTTCTAAATCTGTTTTCATTGGATATTACTTGGTATTTGGATTTGTCGACAGGGGCACTATTATTTTTTCTATACATGGTTGGACTGTATCTTGCATAAGAGATTTTTCTTGGGCTTGTAGGATTCTTTATTAAATAATACTTCAAATGGTATTAGAACATGGTCCATGCGAGATGATCAGAAAGCATTGGAGGTACATAAAAGAATGATGGTGTTGACAACTACCGTTGTGCCATCAAGTAGAAAAACATGATGGCAAAATGGAACTATGTACTTTTCATGGATGGATGTTAAATTTGAATTCTCATGTCATTATACTTCTTGTGAAGATTTATGATGGAGTGTCATTATGCTTATTATAAAAATTTATGATGGAACACATTGAATATTATTGGAGTTCAATATGTCCCCAATATCTAAAATGATCTGATATCCAAGAGAGCACTTGAATCGACTATTTGTCAAATATCAACGTGAGGTGGAGTTGTGCCACTCCCTTGCAAGGGGCAAGTGATCATGAAGAGTACTTGGTCAAATGGAGCATATCGACAGGTTGGATATTTGCTAACCAAAAGAGGAGAGGCTCATGAGAGATCTGCTGATATAGAATGCATAGACGAAGAAATGGCATGGGTGGTAGGTGTCATGAATGTGGATAGTGATATATACATTCAACTCTCAAGGATAGTTTGGTAAAAAATTAAAAATTCATCTGTAAATTACAACAGGTGCAGAGGTGAAGCTGTTCACTGTATAAGGAAGAATACGTGGTAGGACCAACCATAAAATGCCATCAAATGAGAACATCTCAGAGAAGGCACAACTCTATGGCATAGAGGCCAAAGGTGCACATGATGCCGCTCTTCCAACTGTGGGTGGATGTAGTGTGATTTCTCAATCTATACAACATGAGGATCTCTCACATGAAGGGTTCATGCAACCAAGCCTGGACACACACTCTATGCAGACGTGTAGGTAGAATGATTCCAAAGACATAAATGATTTTTGAGGGATGTAGGATAGAAGAAGAACATGAGAAAATTCTATTGGAGAAGTAATTACACTTCAACAGATAAGATCCAAGATGGATATTGTTGGAATAATGTTTTTTATCCTATTTTTAGGAAATAAATGTTGTCTAAAAATATTGGGACACTCCAAAATTTGATTGATTTGGAGTCCAAGATAATGTTTAACATTATCCTCTACTCCTGCATATTAAAGTTTGATATTATCTCTCTTTTATCCTTTTTAATGGATTAGCCTTATCCTATGTACTTCCTTTTGTTGGTCGGTCTTATCTTTTCAGATTCAGTACTACGGGAGTACTATAAATAAGACATAATGTCGTATGATATAGTATGCCAATGTTTGGGTTCCAACATGTGGTAATTTTGGATATTTGTATGGTGTGCCAATATGTGGGTTCAAATGTATATTAACTTGGGGTGTGCCAACATAGGACAACATTGTGTGCCAACATTATGGCCAAAAGAGAAGCCAAGAAGATAGCCAAAAGGGGAAAGAATGAGGGTGAGTTAAGGAATTTTATTGCGGGCAAATGATTTTGTGAGAGTGATAATCCTTATAATCTTGTGAAGGTTTTTTCTTAACAAAATTTGTCATTTTCTTTGTCAAATCTGTTCTCATTGACTATTACTTGACATTTGGCTTTGTCAATGGGGGTGTTATTATTTTTGTTGTGTATCCTTGGGATGTATCTTGAATAAGGGGATTTTATTAGGCCTGAAGGCTTCCACATTAATATTTTTCAACTTGTCCATTTCAAACTATCATTCAAAGTTCAAAGTCCTAGTTCAAGGTCCTCCTAAGTCACACCTCTAAGTCATATACAATTGGGTAATTTGGAAATAACACCCAAATGAGAGAGAAGCAAGAAAAGGTATACACCATAATTTATCAAGTATGTGCATAAATGAAACATTTTGGCATTATAAGGTATGTTAAGTATAAGCAGGGGGTGAGATCTAAGTAGAGGAACCATTCTGTTTCCCTAGCCCTAGCGAGACTAGGCTTCCCTCTTTGATGGTGGATGGATGGGGGGAGGGGTTTTCTAGCCGCTACAAAGAGGCACCCCGCTCCCACTTGGCTTATGAGTCCAAAAATGAATTTTCCTTGGAAAATATGGCAAGCATGTAAGGAACTGAAAGAGATTAAATATAGTATGCTTCCTACAAACTAGTGAAACAATTGCTTAAAGTCACCACTCAAACCCTTTATCATGTCATTATTTCAATGTAGTTTGAGAAGGAAAACAACCTGGTGTACTGAATTGTAAACCATGTTGCATGTTGATTAGACCCCTCTTCTACACTTCATCCTCCACCTTTTTACCTTGAATCCACAAAAAAGAAACAAAAGCCATAAAAGTGTTCTAAAACCCTAAGTTCATGGTGGCACACCCCCTTCTCTCAATCTACATCTTCCATACAACTCACTATATAATAGGAACATCTTTCCAAAATAAAATGTTCATAACTAACTTACAACATCGTTTCTACCCAAGTAATCCAGAAAGTTGGAGAACAACTTCAACCTACAATGAGTGATTAGTGTTACCGTGATCATATAGTTCCTTTGTCTCTGATATTTGGATTGAACTCGAGGAATGGAATCGTCATCCTCTCAACATTCACTCTGTGTTCCTTGAACTATAGGAGATTGTTTGAGATGCATGCAAGTTCACATATCACATATTGGATCATATGAGTATGACTATACATTTATCAATCTCACTTATCAAGAGGCCCTAGATATCAATCTCGTGTAGGAGGGACAAATCACATCTACATCACTCACATTCAATACCCATGTGTCACAGTGCAGCCAATCATCACCGTTATGGAAACCCTTATTTAGGATTATGTTGGATGATGTCAAAGTACATGAACTACAAGTGATGAATGTGGTAACTTTAGGTCTAGGAACCACAATCACCACCAACACTATGATAGATAATTCTGACTACCATTCCATGGTCTCCATGTATCACTCTCATGGTGGGTCTGTCTGATATACTATTGTTTAACATATACATGTGTTCTTGACTTGATATCACATATCATGAATAATGAGATTTTGTCATCAGTTAACACACACTCTAATTTTATGTATTACTATTGTCTATTTTGATTCCACATGCAATATCTGATTAGGGACATAATAAGAATGTATGTACTCTTATCATATGTATGATCTCATCATTCAAATCACATACTTTAAGGCATACCTAATCGAGTAACATCATTCTTTTGACATATACTTACGTCTGTGTCATCATCTCATGACCGAGACAAACATAATAGACGGAATTACCTTTATTAATATCAAATCACATTTAATGCCACATTCCAATCATCATATGATTGGTTCTCTAGGCATAAATACCAACAACTCTTTTGAGCTTGTTAGTGTTAATCTTTTTAGTTAGTTCTAATTTGGGTCCTTAATTACTTTAGTGTCTAACTTGCTTAGCTAGTGTAACTTAGTCTTAGTCTCTGGCTCTTGCTTACTTAGTTGTCTTTCTTTGTTAGCTAGAATTAACTTGTTTAGGGTTAAAATAGGACTTTTCTTGTTTTGCTTCCTTTCTTGCTTTCTTGCATGAAACCTTAGTGTAATCAAACCAAAACCAACCTCAAATCCTAAAAACCCTAAGCTCTACTTTAGGAACATAGCCAAAACTAACCTAGCACTAGTTCCATTTTTCTACCTTTAGATCTACCATATTATTGCCGCTTGCCTATACTATAACATGACCTCGTGCACTTGCGGGTTAAGTGTGTTAGTCTAAGTGGGTGTGTTAGTTTAGGTACCTTTATAAATTCAAAAGATCCCAAGTGTGTTCGAGCCCTTGAGATGTGTCCATCTAGTCAACATTCAATTGATTTAGGTGTGTATACCTTGGGGTTGGGAAAAACACATCAAGCTTTCTGGTGCTATTATCGAGGAGAAAGGCACTTGACCTAGCTAGTTAGTTTTGCTTTGATGTTTTTCTACTAACCTCATCATTGCTATTCTTTATTCTTTGAATCTTTTTGCATATTGATTTTCTAACTTGTTTAATTTTATTTGGTTGTGCCTTGTGCATGTGACAAGCAACCTATAGAAGACAACATGGAAGGAAAAAATGAACATCATAAGCCACTCCATGAATACTTCATGCCTAGAAACTACAAATTGCCAATTGTTAGTAGAGTTGATCAAATGCCAGGGGAGAAATTCTCCTACCCTTCAGGTCTTCTTGGGCCCCATCCCACCTTCAATGACTTGGAGAGTGAGAACCCCTACAAACACTTGGACTCCTTCCTTGAGGTATGCTCTACCTTCAGGACGTCGACATCTGGTGATGACTCAATAAGGTTGACCCTGTTCTCATTGTCCCTTAAAAACAAATACAAAGATTGGTATGATTTGAGAAGGGACATCATGAGTTGGGAAGAGATAAAGAATGCATTCTTAAGGAAATTCTACTCGATTGTATATTTGGCACAAATGCGGCATGCCATAGTGAGTTTCAATCAAGTGGGTAGTGCGTGGTTCCATGATGATTGGGAGAGATTTCATAAGATGTTGAGAGAGTGTCCACACCATGAGATCCCTTTGTGGTAGCTAGTTCAGTCCTTTCACTTTGGTCTATCTCTAATGGTTCAACCCACAGTGGATTCTTCTTGTGAAGGAGCTTTTGTGGCTAAGACACCTAAGGAGACATGGCCCTCGTTTGAGAAGTTGGAAAAAAGTTCTAGGATATTGAAACGTCTATTTTGAGAAACAAGATTAACTAATGCGGAAGCGTTCACTAAGCATCGGATTACCAGAAATCACTAAAAATTTTAAACTTTTTACGAAGAGATCCTTTATAGGTAAAGCTTTCTCATAAAGCAACATGATAAGTTGTTTACAACTGATCCATCATACAATTGATCCATCAGTAAAACTCTGTAAGGCAAGATACAAAAGTCTCTAAGGACTGGACCAAAAACTCGAAAGCACTAACTATTACTCCGAGGACCTGAGAGTACCGAGATGACATATAGGACTCTAACACTATCTACACATGACATAGCAGCCAATGCCTCCACCTGAAGCTTCACTGCTGTCCTTGGTACTACTGATGCTGCCCTTCACTTATTGAAGGATTCCTGCCTCCTCGCCCATGTCCACCTAAAGGTTGAAATCTACGGGGTGAGACAATTATAAAAATCGTCCCAGCGAGAGATATAACTCTTCACCAGAAGCATAATTATTGCAACATAAGAGAATAAATGTACACAAAGAAGTTATGTATATTTGAGAGTAGTTAAAACAATGTTTAACAGATTAAACTATTCTTTCTACTAAAAGCAATGCAACTATAAATTGATAAAATCACATGTCACTTATCACATCACTAACTCCCTTCAGACTTGGATCATATATCCATTGCCTGGCATTATTATTTGGGAAAGGATGGCCTGTAGCCATACTCCTTCTCCCAAAGTGTTAGGATTCCAACTCCACAACATATCTGCATAACTTGTACATATGATATCAGACTTAACATTACTTATGTAATACAAGGGTTATTTACATTCATAACCCATTAGTCTGTAGTTAAGCTTTTCATAGGATTATTTCGTAATAGAATTTCACATAGAAACACTTTGGTTTAGGTCATACCTCATATTTTTAATATTGGGATATCAATCCCTAACCATCTTATTAATATGAAATCCGGAATGTGGGAGTTCAAACCCCTGGACTAATCATATCATTTGTTACCAAGTAACAACTCATTTTATCTGGTTATCTAAATAATATGACCTTTGAAGATCAACAAATCATATTACTCGTGGCTCATTCAACCTATCAAACTCATATGTTATCACTTACCAGATAACATGACATTCAGTTATACTCTTGAATTATAGGTAACAAGTGTTCTTAATGCAATTAGCATTATAAATCTTACCTGGATCTAATCACCTCTATATGAAACCTGTCAAGCTTAACTTTTATCAGATATTCCATATACTCCCACATACTCTAAAGTATGTGATCCAGGAGTTCCCTTTGTAAAACCTGTTTCACTATTATTTAAATCCTGACAATGATGGATCTATGATCAAGGCTCTACATGGTATGATTATACTTGATTATTAGGTACATATCAGTATTCTTTTAGCATCATACATGTTTCCAAACATTCAAGTACTAAACATGGCTATAACAGAAGAATACTAAATGTACAAGTATAACTCATATCAGTTATCAACTGGATATCAATTCTTAATCATCTTATCACTATGATTCAAGAACATGGGTTCTCACACCCTTATATCATCATAACACTTGCTATCAAGTGCCATATCAGCATCAAGTCATCTATTAGCATGACCTTGATTGAAGCAAAGTATATACTTTTCACATATCATTACTCTAAAAGCTTATAATTGTTTTCAAGGAATATGACATCATAACTCATACTTGGCTATGATTACCTCATAATATCAACCTGTATGACTTATACAAATAAGGACATGCATATATAACAATGTTAGCACAATACCAAAACTTCTCAATTTCATAATAGGACACCACGACCGTGCCACCTTGCACGGTCGTGCAAAGTAAGACTACCACGGCCGTGCTCCCTTGCACGGTCATGCAAGCTAAGGCTACCACGGCCGTGCTCCCTTGCACGGTCGTGCTACATAAGATCATTCCATTATTCATATATATATAAATATATGTATTCTAATCTTTCATTCTTTTAACTTGATTAGGTCACATCAACCCTTCAATCAAGTACATGCTACTATGGTTAACATAGTGTATCAAGCTATTAATCCTATAAACAATTAAGAATTCTCCCTTTAATTGGTTCTTAATCACTTAGGTATTATTAGGGTTTCAACCTTCACACCTTCATTGATTATCATTAATAATCATTATTGGATCAATAGAACATTGGTCCTGAAGTCGTATGAACTCATTCAGTCCTGAAGTCGTATGAACTCATTCGGTCCTGAAGTCGTATGGTCCTAAAAGCTCAAGATCGCATGGACCTCCAAGGTGATTCAAAGGGTAAACTCGATTAGGGTTTCCTATGTTGAAGCCTTCAATTGGTCTCAAGCTTGCTAACCACTTATCAATTGAGACAATTAGGGTTGGCCTTAACCAATTGGTCACTCAATTGATCCTCAATTGATATCCAAATAAGGTTGGAGTTGGTTCAATTAAGGTCTATAAACATTCAACCATCAACACTCAACAATGTGAATCAAATCGAAGTTGATCCCATCCATTGACCTCCAATCAGGCTCAAACTTGGCCCAAACGGTCTTGGGATCGTTTGGATAACCTCCAAACGGTCTTGAGACCGTTTGCCCAAGAACTCATCAAAATCTAAGTTGATTTGATAGGGGTTGAACCTTAATTAAGTCACAAATCAGCAATTTGATTATTTCAATAACCCACTGTAATTGGGCCCTCAATTGATCAAATTACCTTAACCCTAGACCTCCAAACGGTCTTGGGTTGACACCAAACGGTCTTGAGACCGTTTGGATGAGTTCCAAATGGTCTTGAGACCGTTTTCCCATCCATCCTTTGGACTCTAGTGAAAATTCATCAAGGTTTGATCTATTGAGTTGATCATCACATCAATACTTAATTGCAATATGATTTGGTACCTTTGGACCTTCAATTGGTCAACTATACTTGACCCCAGACCTCTAAACGGTCTTGGGTGATCCCCAAACGGTCTTGAGACCGTTTGGATGATTCCCCAAACGGTCTTGAGACCGTTTGGGCTAATCAACCCAAAATCACTAATTAACTCATTGGAATTTCAACACTGATTTCAATTAGGATTTGCCCTATTAATCAACCTTCAACTCATAACTCGTTTGGAATTAATCCATCAAATTTGGTGAGTCATTAATCAACATCATTATGAACAGTAATCCAAAACGGTCAACGCTTGGTCAACCATCTTAAACGGTCTTGAGACCGTTTTCCCAAAAAGGGCAATTAAAACAGATTGAAAATCAGCACTTAATTCAATTGGATTTGCTAATTGATTTGCTTATATCTCACGATTCCTTTGGAGTTAACCCCTCAAATTTTGTGGGTGATTAACCTACATAATTATAAACACGATTCCCATATGATCGTTGCTTGGTCAACGTGACCGAATGGTCTTGAAGGCCGTTTTCCTTCATACGACCCTGAAACCGTTTGCCCACCAAATGGTTGTGTAAACCGTATGGGCAGTTGGTGGAGGTCATTTGGTAAAGTGGAAATACGTGGATAAGCATAGGAATTAATGCCCTTATATTCTACCTCAAGAACAGTAGCAGTTATTCACGATTTTGCTTGCAAGGAAGCAAGGGAAGATAGGGAAGAAGAAGAACTAGCAACTATATGCATAGAAAAAGATGTATAATCAAATCATAAGGTTTAGAGTTATAAAACCCGCCTTAAGGTCGTTCCGTGAGCTCCAAGTTTCCAAGCTTCAAGTCTTTAATGGTGTCTTGAGCTCCACAGGTCGTCCAAGGGTATTTCTCCAAGGAAAGGTTGGGAAAAGATGGCTAGAAAGAAGAAACAAGTAAGGAAGACCATAAAACCAACCTTGCACCATGAATTCCTCCATGAATTCGAGCAAGATGATGATCAAAGCTTACCTAGAACTGCTTGGCCGTTCTCCTCTTCTCCAGAGCTCTGTCCTAAGTCGGTCTAAGCAAGAGGATAAGAAAGGAAGTGAAGGAAATGATCCTTGCTAAGTGAGAAAAGGTGCATATATACTTTAGGTGAAATTTCAACATAAGGACAACTTGTTTCTCCATTTCTCCTCTAGGTCCTTCCCTTATTATAAAACACGTTTCTCCCTTCCATACTTAAACAAAACTCATCTTAAACCCAAGGTCTAAAGGTGAAGAAAGCCAACTTCTTACTAAGTTGCACATATAGAAGGGTTATTAGACTTATAACTTGATCATTTAATTTATAAGGGTTATCATTCTTATTTAATTATTCAATTGAAGTGACCTCTTCATCATTCTTACTCTTAATGATACCAAGAGTCATAAAAGATACTCTATAAGGTGTATTTTACAAGTTGCACCCCATATTTTTGGTAAATTGCACTTTACACCAAAACTAGAGTTTTAAGTACAAGGATTGCTCCACAAGCTGCATCTTGGTGCCCAAGCTTGGAGAATCCATCATACTTTATCATATTCATTCTTATTATGTCTCAACACCAAAGGAACATCTTAACATGTGCAATTTGTAAGTTAACCCCTTTTAATTGGGTAATTTGCACATAGGTCCCTGTATTACAAAACAATATTACAACATTGTTCAAAAGGGACAGAAATGGAAATGTATGTTCCTTAGGAGATTTAATTACATACCAAAATATAATCACAAGTATCTAATTACATAATTAAGCAAAGCACCTAGGGTTAGTTCATAACCCAGGTCAGGGATGTTACAAATTATATCCCCCTAACAAGGATTTCGTCCTCGAAATCTCAGATAAAAGGAAGCAGATATTATTTAAGTATCATATCTTGCTAATCAATTAATTTGGAAACATTCACTGAGAAGGTTCACTAAGCAATTTGTCTTGGAGGATTTCACTAAGTAAATTTACTAAGTGTATTGTTTCAAAGGCTTTTACTGAAAGAGTTTGTTAAGTATATTCACTAAGTATATTCACTAAGTTTGCTCACTAAGTATTCATTGAGTAAGTTTACTGAGTATATTCACTAAGTATATTCACTAAGTTTGCTCACTAAGTATTCACTGAGTAAGTTTACTGAGTATATTCACTAAGTATGTTCACTAAGTTTGCTCACTAAGTATTCACTGAGTAAGTTCACTGAGTATATTCACTAAGTATGTTCACTAAGTTTGCTCACTAAGTATTCACTGAGTATATTCACTAAGTACATTCACTAAGTATTCATTGAGTAAGTTCACTGAGTATATTCACTAAGTATGTTCACTGAGTTTGCTCACTAAGTATTCACTGAGTAAGTTTACTGAGTATATTCACTAAGTATGTTCACTAAGTTTGCTCACTAAGTATTCACTGAGTAAGTTCACTGAGTATATTCACTAAGTATGTTCACTAAGTTTGCTCACTAAGTATTCACTGAGTATATTCACTAAGTATGTTCACTGAGTTTGCTCACTAAGTATTCACTGAGTAAGTTTACTAAGTATATTCACTAAGTATGTTCACTGAGTATTCACTAAGTATATTCACTGAGTATGTTCACTAAGTATGTTCACTGAGTATTCACTGAGTATATTCACTGAGTATGTTCACTGAGTATTCACTGAGTATATTCACTGAGTATATTCACTAAGTATGTTCACTGAGTATTCACTGAGTATATTCACTGAGTATATTCACTAAGTATGTTCACTGAGTATTCACTGAGTATATTCACTAAGTATGTTCACTGAGTATTCACTGAGTATATTCACTAAGTATGTTCACTGAGTATTCACTGAGTATATTCACTAAGTATGTTCACTGAGTATTCACTGAGTATATTCACTAAGTATGTTCACTGAGTATTCACTGAGTATATTCACTAAGTATGTTCACTGAGTATTCACTGAGTATATTCACTGAGTATGTTCACTGAGTATTCACTGAGTATATTCACTGAGTATATTCACTAAGTATGTTCACTGAGTATTCACTGAGTATATTCACTAAGTATATTCACTGAGTATTCACTGAGTATATTCACTAAGTATGTTCACTGAGTATTCACTGAGTATATTCACTGAGTATATTCACTGAGTATGTTCACTGAGTATTCACTGAGTATATTCACTGAGTATGATCACTAAGTATTCACTGAGGAAGTACACTAAGTATATTCACTAAGTATGTTTACAAAGTATGTTCACTAAGTATCCACTGAGTATGATCACTAAGTATTCACTGAGGAAATTCACTAAGTATATTTACTAAGTATGTTCACAAAGTATGTTCACTAGGTATTCACTAAGATCCTCTCATTTAATTTTTCTTATACTCCTTAGATTGTTTCAAAATAATTACCTGATCAGAGTAATCAAAAGATAACAATCTAAGAGTTTCATACTTGCCTTATCTACAATAACCATATACCTGGCCAGGGTATATAAGTATTGAGATTAGGTAGTATGTATTTTACTTATCATCCTATTCTTTGCTTTTCATATCATTATACACGCAGAATATATCACTCTAGGTTATTCTTCAGGTATCACATCTATATCTCATCCTTTTAATACACAGTTAAGGGAGATTATAAATTGTTTTAAAGAATATTGAGTAAGATATGAATTCTTATCTTTCTTGTGTCCTTCTAGGACTTAGTCAAGAAATTCAAAAGCAGCTAACTTCCATATTTTTAACACATAGAATCCTAATATGTAATAATAAAACAATACTTATTTCATCTGACCTGTATGGGATGTTTGTCCACGTCCTCTATTATTATATTGCCTCCCTTGTGGGCCTTGCAGACTCTGTCCTTGAGGTTGAGTCATTATTGCATTCCTGTCTGGACAATTCCTTGCCAGGTGTCCCAGCTGTCTACATAGGTAACGGATCCTGGGTGCAAAGTGTCTATACGATCCAGTTACCGATGCTGATGCTATATCAGAGGGTCCTCTTGGAATAATACTATGATCCCTACTTCCACTTGACACCCATTGTGTATGGGTAGGAAATCCTGACAAAGCTGATGGTGTAGAAAAATCTTGGTTTCTTAAAACTTTCAGGCCCTTGTTCTTGATGCTGGGTGTACATCTTCTTACTACTTGTCTGTTGTTTCATGGTTTCTGACCTCTCTATCCTTCTTACTGACTCCACAAAGGTGGCAAACCTTTCTCTATTCTCTAGAGCAGACACAGGAGTGGCTAGTTCAGAGTTCAAGCCCTTTTCAAAATGTCGAATTCTTTCTTCATCAGTAACTGCCATTTGTGGACAAAACTGTAGTAACTCCATGAACTTAGCTTCATACTCGCTAACGTTCATGTGTCCTTGTGTGATCTTCTCAAATTGAAAGATCTTCTCATCTAGATACGTCTTAGGGAAGTATCTATTGATGAATTCTCGTCAGAAAACCTCCCATCCTATTTCTTCGCCTGGTCTCTTATCCTCCTCTATCATCCACCAATTACCAGCACTCCCTTTTAGGAGGTATACCACATGTTTTACGTTTTCAGCTTCAGGAATATCAAGGATCCTGAAAGCCTTTTCCAGCTCTGTCAACCATAGATCAGCATCTGTTGGGTCAGATGTACCAGCATAGTCTATGGCTCCCACCCGGCGAAGTCTCTCGAAAGTCTTGCCAGCTCCATAACCTTCCTGATGGGCTGGTACCCTAGGTGCAGACGGTGGCACCCTATCTGCTATGTGTGTTATGGCTGTCAGAAACTTATCAAATAAGGCATGGACAGCTGGGTTTTCTATCTCAGCTGGGTCAAACTGGGGTGGCTCCCTGGGTTGCTCAGGTAAGGGTTGCTCCATTTCTGGGTGCCTTGCACCTCCCTGTGGTGCAACAACACTACTTTCCGCCACATACTCTTCATGTGGGTCAGACATCCTTATATATCTTCTCCTCCTGAGGAGCAGAAGGTTCTATTAGATAAGGAAGGAACACTAAGGATAGACTCGACATCCTAAGTCCTATGTCTCTGTAGACTCAGCGAACCTAGAGCTCTGATACCACTAATTGAAACGTCTATTTTGAGAAACAAGATTAACTAATGCGGAAGCGTTCACTAAGCATCGGATTACCAGAAATCACTAAAAATTTTAAACTTTTTACGAAGAGATCCTTTAAAGGTAAAGCTTTCTCATAAAGCAACATGATAAGTTGTTTACAACTGTTCCATCATACAACTGATCCATCAGTAAAACTCTGTAAGGCAAGATACACAAGTCTCTAAGGACTGGACCAAAAACTCAAAAGCACTAACTATTACTCCGAGGACCTGAGAGTACCGAGACGACATATAGGACTCTAACACTATCTACACATGACATAGCAGCCAATGCCTCCACCTGAAGCTTCACTGCTGTCCTTGGTACTACTGATGCTGCCCTTCACTTATTGAAGGATTCCTGCCTCCTCGCCCATGTCCACCTAAAGGTTGAAATCTACGGGGTGAGACAATTATAAAAATCGTCCCAGCGAGAGATATAACTCTTCGCCAGAAGCATAATTATCGCAGCATAAGAGAATAAATGTACACAAAGAAGTTATGTATATTTGAGAGTAGTTAAAACAATGTTTAACAGATTAAACTATTCTTTCTACTAAAAGCAATGCAACTATAAATTGATAAAATCACATGTCACTTATCACATCACTAACTCCCTTCATACTTGGATCATATATCCATTGCCTGGCATTATTATTTGGGAAAGGATGGCCTGTAGCCATACTCCTTCTCCCAAAGTGTTAGGATTCCAACTCCACAACATATCTGCATAACTTGTACATATGATATCAGACTTAACATTACTTATGTAATACAAGGGTTATTTACATTCATAACCCATTAGTCTGTAGTTAAGCTTTTCATAGGATTATTTCGTAATAGAATTTCACATAGAAACACTTTGGTTTAGGTCATACCTCATATTTTTAATATTGGGATATCAATCCCTAACCATCTTATTAATATGAAATCAGGAATGTGGGAGTTCAAACCCCTGGACTAATCATAGCATTTGTTACCAAGTAACAACTCATTTTATCTGGTTATCTAAATAATATGACCTTTGAAGATCAACAAATCATATTACTCGTGGCTCATTCAACCTATCAAACTCATATGTTATCACTTACCAGATAACATGACATTTAGTTATACTCTTGAATTATAGGTAACAAGTTTTCTTAATGCAATTAGCATTATAAATCTTACCTGGATCTAATCACCTCTATATGAAACCTGTCAAGCTTAACTTTTATCAGATATTCCATATACTCCCACATACTCTAAAGTATGTGATCCAGGAGTTCCCTTTGTAAAACCTATTTCACTATTATTTAAATCCTGACAATGATGGATCTATGATCAAGGCTCTACATGGTATGATTATACTTGATTATTAGGTACATATCAATATTCTTTTAGCATCATACATGTTTCCAAACATTCAAGTACTAAACATGGCTATAACAGAAGAATACTAAATGTACAAGTATAACTCATATCAGTTATCATCTGGATATCAATTCTTAATCATCTTATCACTATGATTCAAGAACATGGGTGCTCACACCCTTATATCATCATAACACTTGCTATCAAGTGCCATATCAGCATCAAGTCATCTATTAGCATGACCTTGATTGAAGCAAAGTATATACTTTTCACATATCATTACTCTAAAAGCTTATAATTGTTTTTAAGGAATATGACATCATAACTCATACCTGGCTATGATTACCTCATAATATCAACCTGTATGACTTATACAAATAAGGACATGCATATATAACAATGTCAGCACAATACCAAAACTTCTCAATTTCATAATAGGACACCACGGCCGTGCCACCTTGCACGGTCGTGCAAAGTAAGACTACCACGGCCGTGCTCCCTTGCATGGTCATGCAAGCTAAGGCTACCACGGCCGTGCTCCCTTGCACGGTCGTGCTACATAAGATCATTCCATGATTCATATTTATATATATATATATATATATATATGTATTCTAATCTTTCATTCTTTTAACTTGATTAGGTCACATCAACCCTTCAATCAAGTACATGCTACTATGGTTAACATAGTGTATCAAGCTATTAATCCTATAAACAATTAAGAATTCTCCCTTGAATTGGTTCTTAATCACTTAGGTATTATTAGGGTTTCAACCTTCACACCTTCATTGATTATCATTACTAATCATTATTGGATCAATAGAACATTGGTCCTGAAGTCGTATGAACTCATTCGGTCCTGAAGTCGTATGGTCCTAAAAGCTCAAGATCGCATGGACCTCCAAGGTGATTCAAAGGGTAAACTCGATTAGGGTTTCCTATGTTGAAGCCTTCAATTGGTCTCAAGCTTGCTAACCACTTATCAATTGAGACAATTAGGGTTGGCCTTAACCAATTGGTCACTCAATTGATCCTCAATTGATATCCAAATAAGGTTGGAGTTGGTTCAATTAAGGTCTATAAACATTCAACCATCAACACTCAACAATGTGAATCAAATCAAAGTTGATCCCATCAATTGACCTCCAATCAGTCTCAAACTTGGCCCAAACGGTCTTGGGATCGTTTGGATAACCTCCAAACGGTCTTGAGACCGTTTTCCCAAGAACTCATCAAAATATAAGTTGATTTGATAGGGGTTGAACCTTAATTAAGTCACAAATCAGCAATTTGATTATTTCAATAACCCACTGTAATTGGGCCCTCAATTGATCAAATTACCTTAACCCTAGACCTCCAAACGGTCTTGGGTTAACACCAAACGGTCTTGAGACCATTTGGATGAGTTCCAAATGGTCTTGAGACCGTTTGCCCATCCATCCTTTAGACTCTAGTGAAAATTCATCAAGGTTTGATCTATTGAGTTGATCATCACATCAATACTTAATTGCAATATGATTTGGTACCTTTGGACCTTCAATTGGTCAACTATACTTGACCCCAGACCTCTAAACGGTCTTGGGTGATCCCCAAACGGTCTTGAGACCGTTTGGATGATTCCCCAAACGGTCTTGAGACCGTTTGGGCTAATCAACCCAAAATCACTAATTAACTCATTGGAATTTCAGCACTGATTTCAATTAGGATTTTCCCTATTAATCAACCTTCAACTCATAACTCGTTTGGAATTAATCCATCAAATTTGGTGAGTCATTAATCAACATCATTATGAACAGTAATCCCAAATGGTCAACGCTTGGTCAACCATCTTAAATGGTCTTGAGACTGTTTGCCCAAAAAGGGCAATTAAAACAGATTGAAAATCAGCACTTAATTCAATTGGATTTGCTAATTGATTTCCTTATATCTCACGATTACTTTGGAGTTAACCCCTAAAATTTTGTGGGTGATTAACCTACATAATTATAAACAAGATTTTCATACGGTCGTCACTTGGTCAACGTGACCGAACGGTCTTGAAGGCCGTTTGCCCTCATACGACCCTGAAACCGTTTGCCCACCAAATGGTTGTGTAAACCGTATGGGAAATTGGTGGAGGTCGTTTGGTAAAGTGGAAATACGTGGATAAGCATAGGAATTAACGCCCTTATCTTCTACCTCAATAACAGTAGCAGTTATTCACGATTTTGCTTGCAAGGATGCAAGGGAAGATAGGGAAGAAGAAGAACTAGCAACTATATGCATAGAAAAAGATGTATAATCAAAGCATAAGGTTTAGAGTTATAAAACCCGCCTTAAGGTCATTCCTTGAGCTCCAAGCTTCCAAGCTTCAAGTATTTAATGGTTTCTTGAGCTCCACAGGTCGTCCAAGGGTATTTCTCCAAGGAAAGGTTGGGAAAAGATGGCTAGAAAGAAGAAACAAGTAAGGAAGACCATAAAACCAACCTTGCACCATGAATTCCTCCATGAATTCGAGCAAGATGATGATCAAAGCTTACCTAGAACTGCTTGGCCGTTCTCCTCTTCTCCAGAGCTCTGTCCTAAGTCGGTCTAAGCAAGGGGATAAGAAAGGAAGTGAAGGAAACGATCCTTGCTAAGTGAGAAAAGGTGTATATATACTTTAGGTGAAATTTCAACATAAGGACAACTTGTTTCTCCATTTCTCCTATAGGTCCTTCCCTTATTATAAACCACGTTTCTCCCTTCCATACTTAAACAAAACTCATCTTAAAACCAAGGTCTAAAGGTGAAGAAAGCCAACTTCTTACTAAGTTGCACATATAGAAGGGTTATTAGACTTATAACTTGATCATTTAATTTATAAGGGTTATCATTCTTATTTAATTATTCAATTGAAGTGACCTCTTCATCATTCTTACTCTTAATGATACCAAGAGTCATAAAAGATACTCTAGAAGGTGTATTTTACAAGTTGCACCCCATATTTTGGGTAAATTGCACTTTACACCAAAACTAGAGTTTTAAGTACAAGGATTGCTCCACAAGCTGCATCTTGGTGCCCAAGCTTGGAGAATCCATAATACTTTATCATATTCATTCTTATGATGTCTCAACACCAAAGGAACATCTTAACATGTGCAATTTGTAAGTTAACCCCTTTTAATTGGGTAATTTTCACATAGGTCCCTGTATTACAAAACAATATTACAACATTGTTCAAAAGGGACAGAAATGGAAATGTATGTTCCTTAGGAGATTTAATTACATACCAAAAGATAATCACAAGTATCTAATGACATAATTAAGCAAAACACCTAGGGTTAGTTCATAACCCAGGTCAGGGATGTTACAGATATGAGCTTCTAGCACGACGAATGATGGTGACTGCCCCTTTGATGTGACATCTTCAGCTCATAGCAATTTAATCCCACAAATGATGAAGATTCTTGGGGAAATGGCGAGCTCTATGAAGAACCAAGTGGGAAGTGTTCCTTGTCACTTGCTTAATTTTGTTGAGTCCTTTGGCAAAGAAGTGAAAACACCTCATCCTTAAGGCTACTCTGAACAACAAAGTCCATGATATAGCTCAAGTAAGATGAAGTTCTCTCTAGGTTGAAAAGCTTTGATGATGTGCAAAAGAATGTAACAAATCTTGAGCAAAAAGTGGAGAAGCTCTCTTCAATTCTTCCTCTACAAGAGGAAGCAAAGCTGTCCTCCCAACCCATAATGAACTTCAATGAAGCAAGTGGAATAATGCATTCCTCTCAACTTTTCTATAGTCCACATCCAATGCAAGTGCAACCCATATATCACTTTCAAGGCTACCCTAAGCCTTATATGCCTCCACCACCTCCATCAGCACAACCATCCCACAATTTTGAATACCAACCTCAATTTTATCCTCCACCTCAATTCCACTACCAAGTGCCACCTCCACCTCCTCCACAACCACAACCCACTCCCCCTCTCCACCATGAGAAATGAAGTGTTGTGACAATTCTAAGGAGTGGAAGATCTCTTGAGCAACCCTCAAGTCAAGGAAATGTTGATAATATAAGGCAAATGCAACCAAGTGATGATACTATGATTGAGATTGATGAAGATGATGCCATGAAACCTCATTTTGAGCATGTGATAGTGTGTGTTCCACCTCACACTCCATTTGTAGGTTCTACCACCCCATGTCATGTCACAAGAAGCACATTGCAAAAGCAAGTGAGCCACCATTCCCCAAAGAATTGGATGAGCCCTGAAATTGAAAAGGAGGCAGAAGCACAATGTTGACATTCAAGACATTTTTCAACAAATGAAGGTGAATATCCCTTTCTTGGATGTTATCAAACAAATCCCATCTTATGCCAACTTTATTTAGGAACTGTGTACTGTCAAGAGGAAGTTAAGATGAATGATACTTGAGAAAATCAAGTTGACTAAACAAGTGAGATCTATAGTCAAACACTTACTTTATGTGAAGAGGAAAGAAGAGGAGCCCCACTATACCTAACTACATAGGGGGACATTGCATTGATCAATTCCTACTTGATTTGGGATATAGTGTGAACCTGATTCCAAATAATGTCTACGTGGATCTGGGGTTAGGCAAGTTGAAATCGACTCATTGCACTTCCCAATTAGCGGATCACTCCATCAAAGTGCCTAGAGGAAGAGTGGATGATGTTTTAGTGATGATAAACAAGGAAAGGGCAACAGTGTTCCCAGTGAATTTCATTGTTCTTGACATGGACCCAGAGGATAGGAAGATTCCCATCATCTTAGGAAGGCCATTCTTATCTACAATTGATTCCGAAATACATGTACATAGTAGAGAAATGACAGTCTCTTTCACGGACATGAAGATAAAGATCAATATGTTCAAAACCCCAACCCGTGAGACCGAGATGAGGACATTGAGCATGGTCACTTAAAGAATCCAACTAATTACTTGAAAGAAGGATATCCAGATTGAAGACCTCATGAAAGATTTTGTGGTCAACAAGAAACGAAACACATGTTGAATGCAAATGAGGGATGTATCTATTGCATGAGTGGACACATAATGCTACCAAATGATTGAGTGATTAAAGGAAATACAAGAAGCCCAACTGAAGGCATGAAACTTAGCACTAGTGGGAGGCAATCCACCTAGGTTTGGGGAATTTTTTGCCCAATCTTTCATTTTTGATACTTTTTTGGTTATTTTTACATTTTTTCCAAGAACACACACACATTTTTAGTAGTTTTTGTCTATTTTTTAGACGCGTAGGTGAAAAGAGTGACGAAATGGAGGAAATCAGCCATAATGTGTAAGAGGATTTGTGAAAAAATGTTTTTGATCAAAGATTTGGTGTTTGGATGAAGTTTTGTGTGAAATCACTTAATACATTGTCCACCATGGCCGTAGTACCATTGAATGGCCATGGTGGTATACTCAGATCAATAGGATAATTAAGGAAATTTGAGAAAGCACGAGCAGACCCAGAATGGCCGTGTAAGGTAGCACATCCATGTGACCAACCAGACAGAGCTGGCCATGTGGCCTAGTGATACATGTTTACCGTGCGTTATATGCAAGTGAATGTATCGAAGTAATATAGGCCCTTTTGAGGCCTGAGTCGAACACATGGAAACATTCTCCAGAAGACTACTACTAACTATGGTCTAATCAGCCAGGCCATTGTAAATGAATGGGTTTGATTGAACAGAAGCAAAAATAGAATGAAACAAACTTAAAACTTAAATTACTCAGATTTGGGAGTTCTTAGGATTGTAGTTTCACCACAGATAACATTGCAATTCGCTCCATACACCAATATCTATTACCCTATCCCTGGATAAAGAGCCTGTGGTCAGAACTACCCACTCATGCAACATAACTCACTGCCTATTCTAATGCCAACCCCATTTCCATAGCAATTAGTTGATTAATTAGGCGCTTTATGATTAAACGCTAGGTTTCTCCTCCCGTTTATTCTCCGCCTTTCCCAAGGGGTGCAATAAATGGGTAAATCTATGCTTTCCAACCCTTAACATATCTCCTGAAATGATTAAGAGTCTAATAATCTATCTATGTTGATCATGCATAAATATAATAATACATCTTCATGGATTTATATCCAGAAAATAAGGATAAAGATGTTATTAATGCAAGAAAATCAGTTACAATACATATCCGAGCTACTCCCGGGTCCTAAGGAATCAAGGGGATTAGCCCCACATGGTTTTCATTGATGAATACATGGTAGAGAAAGAGAAAAATGTGGGAAACATTAGAAAAACTAAGTAACCCCTAGTGAATAGCTAATCCGGATGATCTCCTATGTCGTGCGTTCAATCGACTGTCCTCTAGTTACCAATTTTCCTTCTGGAGGTTCTCAGATCATCCCAGATGAAGCCTTCAACTCCTTTCTCCTATTCTCTCTCTCTCTCTCTTTGATGTCGTGCAAGGGAATACAACTGCTCCCTTTTGTCAGGCTGAACTCCCCTTAGGTCATACGAGTCACTTACGGTACGAAATAACGTCCACCGTTGGATTAGATTGCTATCTTCAATTTCCAAATCAGAAAGACTCAGTAGTACCGACTTGGTAGTCGGTAGTACTGAGATCTTAGGGTAGCCATGACTCTTAACAATGACATCACTATCGACTTGTCTTGATATCACTGAGTCTTCAGGTCACCCGAGCATTGTTTGCCTGACATCATATCGGTAGTACTGAGCTTGTGAACTCGATAGTACCGAATTTTCACGATTCATCCTTGTGCTTTACTGACATGATTTTGGTACTACCGACTTGGTGTGCTGGTATTATCGAGTCTGTGTGAGTCTCTTCTGAGCAAGTATTGATGTGAAGTCAGTACCACTGACTTTTGGTGTCAGTAGTATCGACTCTATGAAGTTCCATTGTACCTGAAAATACACAAGAACGTTGATAAATACTCAGGATAAATATTAAATCATCTTAAACGTTAGAAGTCAGATAATTTGATGCATTTAAATATCATAGACCATTAATAGCATTTCATGCATTATTAATCAGATAAATGACAAAATAACACATAAAATCAAGGAAAATATGTCTATGAAAATGACTAAAAACCCATGCATCAAATTCCCCTAAGCTTAAATGTTGCTCGTCCTCGAGCAAAACTACTCTTGGGTCTGTTTGATGTAAGTCAGCAAAAGGATACAACACATGAACTCTTTTCTTATCCCCGAACCGGCCTCTAATGACCACTGAACCAATAATTGCTCTGTAGCGACCAAAAATTTCACAGAAGACGTATACCTTTTGATCAATGAACACTATCAAGAAAGCAGTTAATATCATAATAATTCAGGCATTCTCTTGGTGCACTATGTGATTCCCTAATATTAATTGCTCTCTCCTAACTACCAACTACTTGGAAGTAGATATCCTTATAGTAATGGATAAGGAGATGAATCATTTGAGTGGCCTACCAATGAGAGTAATTAATGATATGAGATGGGTGGCAATTGAAGAATCACAAGTACATCCAACTTATTTATACAAAAATAATGATGACCTACATGAGTGAAAAGAATGTTATGCATGATACCTAATGCCTACTGACTTTTTCTCTCATTTTTTCTTTTTGACACATGATGCATGTATAACACTATATCATAATAGAAAATGAGACTGTCAAAAATAAAAAAATGCCTCATGTGAATTAGTTCATCCCTTTAAGAAGACTTAGGGACATACTTTCTCCTTATGAAATCTTGATATTGAATTTTTTTCTATCCCATAATTCTTCTTGTCTTTAGCATGATGGAATTATGCTCGGGCTTTCACTTCATATATTTTTTTCTTTTCTCTTTTTTTTGTGATGTGGAGGTATGCCCCTACTTCAACTTTCACAATTAGAGACTACAATCCACATGAAAAAAAGGAATGAATGTGATGAAATGTATTTAATCTACATGCAACTAAGCTGATACACACTAAGATTGGTCGTGCATACAATTGAAACTTTTGTGTTTTTTTTAAATGCATATGAGGATAACAGATAACCTACCATGTCACCTATCATGCCATGCAATGCAACCAACAGAAATAAGTTGGAGCACTTGTTCATCTTAAGGTGGTGATTCAAAATTGGATGGCAAAGATGGATGGAATCACATAACTAAGAGACAATGCCTTTCATTAAATTATGATATGCCCCTCTTTAATGACATGTGCACATGGCAATCTTAAGGTTTTCCATTTAAGATCTCATCAAATGTTTGATCAACTTAGGCTCAACAACATATTCATTCACTTTCCCATTTTAATTAGATGTTCATTCATATCCTATATCCTAGAGATGTCTTAACCAAACACTTCCTCGATTGGTGATGCACAAAGATGTCACAAATTAAGCTATGAAGACACAAACATTTCCTTGCACTAACACCTATGACCTGAAAATTGCAACCATACATTACTACTACATGATTACACTAGATAGATGTGGATACTAAAAATGCATGATTCAAACTAAAAATAAAACAACTAAGATAAATTTGTAAGAAAAACTATGAAAACTAGATAGAATGTTGTTCCAGACCCCCCCTAAGCTTGAATATGACTATGTCTACATATTCAATACTCGCACTCAAGAGGTGGAACATTGGTACCAATGCTCAAAATGGAGGTGGCTGAGGCGTGTCGGGATCGCGAGGGGGGAACATCCCCTGAAAAGATAGATCAGGTGTTGGCATCTACTGCGGCTGCGGGTACCCTCCAAAGTACCCTTGATTCCAATAGTGGTCGAAGAAGGGATACTAGTACTACTCCTTCCATTATAGGTGCATGTGAATATTCTCCTGGTTGGCCAAAAGAAGGCATTCATTCTCGTATATCACCTGTTGGTTTTGGTACAACCTTCCTTGAATGTCTTGCACACCATCTCACGTCGCCTAATGCTGATGCTGTCTAGTCTGGATCTCCTATAGCATGGTATACATACCCTCCATGTTGTACGGGTCTTGCTCCTCCTGGGAACGGGGTGAGGCAGAAGAATTCGAGGTAGCATAAGTGTAGGCCCATTTTTGTGGGACCGCTCTCCTAGTGATGGGGATGGTGGGCTCCACCTCCTCAACACTGTGAGAATCGTCATCACTTTACTCCTCGCTGTCGTCTTGAGCTGCTGTCCTTGGTGGATATTCTGCCTCCCCCTCATTCAGTGCCACCGAAGATGGTTCACTCTGTGAAAGTTGAAGATGGGGTCGGGGAGGCTCCTATCCCAAAACAGTCATTGATGTGTGCAATGCGCATATAGCACTTTGTGGTGGAAGCAGAGTAGGTGCGCCTTGCGAAAGTGCAGGAGGTCCAACTTCTTTGTATCTTCCAATGGCGCGAGGGTGGACAAATCAAGGTGAAAATGTAATGCAATGGGGGTGATGAGACCCCCAAATAAAATTGACTCCTTTCTTGTCATGTTGTGCCAAACAGAGATCATGTGGAGCAAATGGTGTCTCCTTCCAGTAACCTATAGAGGAAGTAGAGGTCCGCATGTTGAACCTTCCCTTGAGCTTGACCAGACTGAGCAAATATGGTGTTGGTGCAAAGGTGGTGAAGGATTCAAGCAAAGGGGTGCTCGATGTTAGTAATAGAGTTGATATGCCAATTTATGCGAAAGCCCTCTATCACCTCAGTCAACTGTTCCCAAGCCAAGTCGAAGTTGAAGTTAAAAGGGGATGAGCATTCTGGTATATGATCCCTGTTGAAGATGTAGTTGAAGGCCCCTAGAGTGATGGAATGGTTGTTGTTAAAGAGGAATACATTGACTTTGCCTTCCCTCCATTCACCTCCTAACTTCTGCTCAGGGGCGACAAGAACATCTAGAGACGCCAAGAACTCCATGACAAGTTTCAGGTAAGTCTTCCAGTAGCTGAATAAAGGATTGTCTCCCTCCATGAGCTGCTTCTGACATACCCATCACATGTTTTTAGTAAAGCCCACCCTTTTGATCAATGCACAATCTCCATATCACGTTGGTATTATCGACCTCATCTACAACTCTTCATAGATCTTCCTGATCTCTGAGGATGGATGTTGGATGTAGGTTGGTCGAGGGACCAACTCACCTTGATCCATTGATGTAGAAGAGCCTCTCCTTGGCACCATGATGCTAATGCAAGAAAGAAGGTTTTGAAAGAGAAGCTCAGTGAAGATCCTCAATGCCTAGTGTAGCTCTACTATGAGTTCTAGGAGAAGTGGAGGAAGTGGTGTGAAGAAAATGGGTTAACCACCCCTCCTTATATAGATGAGTCAGGCAGAGTCGGTACTACCGACTTGTGTGTCTGTAGTACCGAGATAGAAGTAGAAATTCATGGCTCGGATGTATGGACGGCTGAAGTTTAATGATGTCCCTTGCATAGATCACTCGAAGTTAGTTGTATTGAGTTCAAGTCAGTAGTACCGAGTTCAAGTCGATAGTACTGACTTGAGTCGTGGATCAGTGCTACCGACCATGCGATGAAGCTTGCATCTGCCGTTGAATCAAGCATCCACGGATTGCAGACGTCATGCGTCGATACTACCGACTAGAATGTCGATAGTACCGAGTTGGTATTTTTGGCTCGATACTTTCAATTTTTTTCATCTCGATGCTCCAATTATGGGTGTGCCAAAAAGTTGGTGGTACTGACTTGAGTGTCGATACCACTGAGAGCTTATCAGTTAACAATAAAAAATCTTCAGAGACTCAGTAGTACCGACTGGGAGAGTCAATAGTACCGAGTCTGGTATTCTGGTGCGGATGCCTCACTGATGTAATCTCAGTACTACCGACTGGGTATCTCAGTAGTACTGACCTGGGAAAAATCTACACACTCCACACACGAGTCAAGGTACCATTTTTAGAAAAAATAAAACAAGAAGACAACTACAATGCGAAAATGAAATCTCCATAACTTGTACCTCTTCTATTCTCTACTCCACTTCCCCACCATAGTAGTTCTTCAATCTTTAGCCATTAACAAGGAATGACCTTGTCCCATCTAAAATCTTCACTGCACCATGGGGAAAAACTTACTCAATCACAAATGGTCCACTGCACTTGGACCTCAGTTTGCCCAGATGTAACTTAAGTTGGGAATTAAAAAATAGAATATTTTGGCCTATGAGAAACACCCTATTCACAATATGCCTATCATGAATCTTCTTTGTCCTCTCCTTATAAATCCTAGGACTTTCATAAGAATCCATCCTTAGATTGTCTAGTTCATTCATCTCCAAAAGTCTTTTCTTACCTACTTCATCCAATCCAAAGTTTAACTTTCTCAATGCCCATTTTGCCTTATGCTCAAGCTCTACTGGTAAATGACAAGCACGACCATAAACCAACCTAAAAGGTATTGTCCCTATAGGTGATTTATAGGCTCTCCTATATGCCCAAAGAGCGTCATTAAGCACAAAACTCCACTTTGTCCTATTAGTGGAAAATGTCCTTTCCAAGATCTTTTTCACTTATTTGTTGGACACCTCTACTTGGCCTTGTGTCTGTGGGTGATAAGGAGTACCCACTTGGTGTTTCACCCCATACTTGCTAAGTAAGGCTCTGAATTGCCTATTGGTGAAATGTGATCTACCATCACTAATGATCAGTCAGGGGACACCAAACCTGTAGAAAATGTTTTCCTTCACAAATCTGCACACCGCTTGAGTGTTATTGGTGTGGGTTGGAATTACTTCCACCCACTTAGATACATAGTCAACCACAAGTAAAATATAATGTTAGAATTTGATGTCACAAATGGAGCCATGAAATCAATTCCCTAAAGATAAAAAACTTCAATCTCTTAAAATACATTCAATGACATCTCATGTCACTTAAAAATATTACCTGTACGTTGACATGCATCACAACGATGAATGAAATCATATGCATCTTTAAACAATGTTGGCCAATAAAATCCACTTTATAACACATTGGTCATTGTCCTAGAGCTAGTGTGATCCCCTCTTGTAGGTAAAGAATGGCAATGTGACAAAATGCTCTCTACCTCACACTTAGGTACACACTTCCTCAAAAGTCCATCCCTTCATTGTTTAAGAAGAATAGGGTCATCCCAAATGTAAAACCTCAATGAGTGGAAAATTTTCTTCTTTTCTTGATACCCCCAATCTATAGACAACTCTTTGCAGGCTAAATAATTAACAATATCTGCAAACCATAGATCCTTAACCTTGATAACAAAGAGTTATTCATTTAGAAAATCCTCAGCAATGGGAATATCTACATCTTTTTCATTCAGTCTTTCCAACCTAGATAGGTGATCTACTACCACATTTTCCACACCTGCCTTGTCTTTAATGTCTACATCAAATTCCTATAATAATGAAATCCACCTAATCAATATAGGTTTTGCATCTTTCTTTTGTAACAAGTATATGATGGCAGCGTGGTCAGTCCAAACAATCACCCTCACTCCTATAAGAAACTGGCAAAACTTCTCAAACACAAACACAACCGCTAATAGTTCTTTTTCTGTTGTTGTATAATTAAGTTGTGCATCATTCAAAGTTTTGGACGCATAATATATGATAGTAGGAGCTTTATGTAAAGAAGTTCAGCCACTCCTCTACTAGAAAGAAAAGATCACATCCCTTGAAACAAACACCACATAATTTTTTTTGCCAAAGGGATGGATATCAATTCAATCAACATGTATGTATCATTACACTAAGAGTAGCAGCGGAAAATATCATTATCTAACAATTTAGAAAGCTTGATAACATGATACAACACTTCACCACATATAGGTATCTAAAAGGAAAACTAAGCATAAAAGCCAAATACCAAGCCGAGGGTCACCTAACCACCTCTTCAAGCCTCCCAAAGCTCAGCTACAAGGTTGATGTTGAAGTTCACTCTCCTCGGTCTAACCTGGGTTTGGAAGCATACCCCACAAAAGAGAAGAAGAAAAGAAGTACATCAGCAAAAAACTAGTATGTGTACTCTAAAGGAATCTTTGAACAATTTAAGAAATAAAGACACCAAAAGTAAAATGCTTCCCATACAAGAGATAAGGGCTACCCACATGGGCATAAAAGAAAAGAAACATCATAACTTGATAAAAGAGGATACTTGCCACAAACAAATAAATAAATTTGTGCAACAAAAGCACATAGATGGGTAGTAGGGCACACACCCCACAAACATCATCAACCTGCATTCATGTGAGATAAACATAGTCCTAGAACAATATAAACACAAAGGCGGCTAAGGTTTCACATCCTTGAAAACCTGATAGAGAATGACTCACTGTCAATCTCCCAATATATATAAAAGTTGAGCCAAGGCTTCACATCCTTGAAACTCGGGTATGGGGCACCACCACCACCATCCCATAAACAAAAAGGGCACACACCCAAAAACCAAAGTAATTTACATTATTCTAGTGCTACTGATTCACATTGCATGTAAATATAGAGGCAAGTAAATAGTTTAGTCAAAATATGAAACAAAGGTTGCCATCACACAATGGACAACACAAACATATAACATCCACTTCAAAGTGGAACATAAAAATAAAAGAGACCAACATGCACCATGACACAAGATGTGATATCAAGAAATTATCCAAGTTCATAACAATCAAGATAGTTCACACGAACCATGGTATCAAAAGATAAGACATACTGTGTAGGTCAAAATTCAAAAGAATGATTAAGTAGGTGAATTGCTCAATATGGATGAATAGGGGATACAACATACCTCAAATCAGAGTCCAAACTACAAAGCACTCCTAAATCCAAGTCTAGGTCACCAAAGGCCTAATAAACACATATACAGATTTTGTGTCAATTTCATCACATTAACCAAACCCTAAAAACCATTTTTTTATATATGTGTGAATTAGGTTATTAAAACTATTCCATATTTTAGGTTATGTTATTAGGAGTCCAAAACATATTTTATTATATTTTTATGTATTATATATAATTAGTTATGATTTTTACAAGTTAATTCATCCTTAATTAGATCCATTGAAACCCTATTATTAATATTTAGATTAAGTTATCAAAACATATACCATTAGTTAGATCTTATTTTTCTGATTCCAACGAATATTTTTCCATAATTTTCTGATCATCTGATAATTAGTTATAAATTTTTAATTGTTGACAAATCACATAATTACAAGTCAGCAACCGATTTACAAATGAGAAGAGAGAGAGGGAGAGACCTAGCTGGCTTGGGCCAGCCACTCAGAGTCACCCAAGTCAGCAAGTGACTAAGCCAACACAAAAAGGTCTCACAGAAAAGCAAACAAGGAAGAGATGTGCGAAAAGACGATTTTTCCCATAACCGAAAATCAAAGTGAAATGAGAACACTCGGGGGTAACGATGACAAAGTGCAAGTGCCTTTGTTCTTCGCTGAACCAACATGAAGCCAGCCAGCAGAGGCTTGAAGCCCCGATCAAAATCCGATCAAACAAGAAGGTTTTGAGAAAGCGACCACACCAGAGAGTTCCTGAGGTTAAAATGAAGCCAACGATCCTAACTAATGTCCAGAAGTCGGCCGGAGAAGGAAGAAGCCACCTTCCGCCATGGATGGCAAGCTAGAAGATAACTGAGGGAAACAGAAAGAACTGGTGATGAAACGAGATGAGGAAAATGGAGATCCAACTTGGCCAAAGCTAAACAAACCAAAATGAGACCAAACACACAAAGAGAGCAAGCAGGGACCTCGCCGAAAGTGCCCAAAATCCAAGCTCAAACCAAGCTTGTCGACCGAGAGGTAGAGAAATCCACAGATGAAAGTGTAAAAAGGAAAAGGTAATGAAGGGTCCAGGGGTGCTCACCGGTGAATTAATTTAACTGAAAGAAGCGAAGATAGCTGGGGTGCCACTGAGGTCACCGGAGGAGAAACTGAGTAGGCCCAGTTGCACCTTGTGCTTCTAGGTCCAATTGAGGTCAGAGGAGAAGAGAAGGACGATAGGGGGTTCTTTCTGGGCGATTGCACGAGTAGGATGAGCACGAAGAGGGCAGCTGCAAAAATCGCTTGAGAAGAAGAAATTGGGGGTTCCATATTTATAAGGTTTTAGGGGTCAAACTAAGTATCATTGGGATCAGAATTGAGAAAGGAATCATTTGGGAAAGAAATCACAAGGTTTCATCAAGAATCGTGAGAGAATGGAAATGGGAAACTTCGGAATACTGTCCAACATCGGGAAGACTCCTACCCAAGGTAGGAGACAACCCACAACCGTCGGATCGCACATCCGACAGTCAAAAATAGCCAAATAAAGATAACGAGCGCGTGACAGAGACTTAGGCTAGAAAATAGGAAAATAAATCGAATTAAACAAAGTGAAATCCAATAATACATGCATATTCTCTTTCCTCATTTAAGGGTTCTAGAATTATCCAAATTAAACCAAAATTTGCACCTAAGTTAAGGTAAATGTGTAGATTTTGAATATACACTTAGTTTTGCCTTTTGGAAACCTTTAATGGGTTAAATAATAAAATGTCGGTTTCTCTTTCCTCCTTCAAAAGAGGTGATAATATTCCTTAAAATTTGTGAAACTTCACCCATAAGTCTTCCTAAGAGACTTGGATATGATTTTATCATTAATTTCTCAAGTTGATATTATTCCTTTATTTATTTAATAAATAGAAGATTCTACACATTTTCTCTCTCCTAAATATACTCATTAATCAAACATTATCCAAATTAGTTGCAAATTTGCCCAAAGGCTTATTTTTATGTTTAGATTACGAATTTGGAGTTAATTTTCCAATTTGAGGGCATTAACTATTTTATTTCACTTTATTGGCCTAATTCCTATTTTCTTTTGATAAGAACATTAATATGCATTTATCTTCCAAATTAGATGATACTGGGCTCTTAAGTTACTTTTGAGCTAAGAAAACGAAATTAAGTATCAAATTATCATTGTAGATTTCTGTTTATGATTTTTGGAACAATATATTCCTCATTATCAACTTTTATCCATTAAATTCCATATTATCTCCAATTATTGCATTTATCATCTCCTTTATATAAAATTTGAGTTTTCTCTTCTTTTTTACTTTTATAAAAAGTACTGGAAAGTTCTAGGACGAAATATCTTATTATTTTTATTACTTAGTGACAATTTACACTTCAGACCCATTAATTAAAACCAAACTGGTGTATATGTGCATACAACCCTATATTAAGAATATATGGGAAATATTTATCCAATTAAGTTCTTTAATTTCTTATTATCATCCAAATGAGTCATTATTAAGAAAAAAGTATTTTGTATTCCCTTAATTACATGTATTAGCTTACCCTTGTTTGGCTAAGTCAAAAGGGTAAAACTATTAGGGTAGAATTCTATTTCTGGTATGTTACACTTTATCTTTGTGTTGTCCCAACAAAACTTCCACAATATAGTTTGATGCATCACACATCATCTCAAATGGTAGGCCCCAATCAGGAGTCTGCACAATAGGTGCATAACTTAGCTTTTCCTTTAATGTTTCAAAAGCAATCAAACATTGATCATCAAAGAAAATTCAGCGTCTTTTTCCAAAAGTTTCGACAAGGGTTTAGCAATTTTTGAAAAATCTTTCATAAACTGGCAGTAAAACCCAACCTGTCCCAGAAAGATCCTTTCATTTTTCACCAATGTCGGTGGAGGTAGCTTGGAGATAACTTCTATCTTAATCATGTCTAATTCCATACCCTTGTTTGACACCTTGTGACCTATCACTATTCCCTCACTCACCATCATATGTCACTTCTCCCAATCTAAGACTAACTGATTGTCCTCACACCTTTGTAAGAGTTATCCAAGTTGTACAGGAAATTACTAAATGGTTCCCCATACACCAAAAAATCATCCATAAACACCTCCAAGTATCAATCCACCATATCAGAGAAGATGGCAAGCATACAACGTTGGAAGGTAGCAGGGGCGTTACAAAGGCCGAATGGCATATGTCTATATACAAACGTGCCGTAGGGACAAGTGAAAGTAGATTTCTCCTGATCACTTGGCTTGATCGAGATTTGATTGTAACCAAAATACCCATCGAGGAAACAAAAGTGTGAATGACTGGTGAGTCATTCCAAAATCTGATCAATGAAAGGTAGCAGAAAATGATCTTTTAAAGTGACGACATTCAAACAACGATAATCTATGCAAACACGCCACCCCATCACCAACCTAGTTGAAATCAATTCATTAGCTGCATTGGTCATGATAGTGATCCCTCTTTTTTAGGAACTACCCGAGTTGGAGTAACCCACATAGAATAAAAAATTGCATAAATAATACCTGTCGAAAGGATCTTTCCCACTTCTTTCTTCACTACCTCAGTCATGGTTGGGTTGAGTCCCCGCTGAGGTTGAACTATTACTTTAGCTCCTTCTTCTAGCCGGATCTTGTATTGGTACAAACTTTGGGAGATTCCTTTGATGTCCACTATAGACCACCCAAAAGTAGATTGGTGGTTCTTCAATACAACAAGCAATTACCCATATTCTTCACTGCTCAAGGACAATGATATGATCACCGGGAGCTTTTCTTCTACGTCCAGGAAGACATACTTCAAATTTGGCATCAATGGGTTCAATTCCAACTTAAGAGGGTTCAACAGATATGGAACTAGTGGTGGGGGAGGTGGTCCCAAGTCTTCAAAATATCTCGTGTAATAACATGGTACTGCCTTCAACATCAATACACACTCCTCCAGAGAGCGGCTACATCTACTGTCATCTATTCTATTAATCAAACATGCTTCCAAAGGTAATTGTGGATATGTTTGCATCAGTGAATCAACAGTGACCTCTATGGTATCCGTGTCATAGTCTTCTTCTCTATCATCTAGGTAACATATTGCTTCTTTCAATGAGACCGTCTTAGTGTTTTCAATTATGTCAACTACCCGAGTATCTTTTTCCACCTTGGTCATCATGTAAGACATATCAAGAAATGGCTTCCCCAGACATAAAGAAATATTTCCCTCCATGTGCTACAACATATTACATTGTACTGTATCCCCCTTTTCTTTGAGTGTTCAGACATCTTTATTTCAAACCGGTTATCATAAGTACCCATTTTCAGACATCCTCTGCCCATTTCTAGGATCATGTCAGCTGTGGCTTGGAATGGCCTACCTATCAAAAGTTTATTGCCTTTATCCTTTTTCATTTCCATTACCACAAAATCAATAAGAAAAATGAACCTATCCACTTTCACTAGGACATCTTCACAAATGCCATATGGCCTGACCATAGAGTTGTCAGCCAATTCAATAGTCATAGTACTTTTTCTTATCTCCTTAAGACCTAGCTTTTTGAAGGTTGACAAAGGCATGAAGTTGATACTGGCCCCTGAGTTACATAGGGCCTCACCAAACTTAGTGTTTCCTATGTAACACATAATGTTGAAACAACCAGGATCTTGTCTTTTAGGAGGTAGCGTTCCCATAATAAAAGTGCTCACTTGCTCCTTTAACACTACCACATTAGCCTCAGGTATCCACTCTTATTATTGATGATGTCTTTCAAGAACTTTCAATATGACGATATCTACTCAATTGCATCAATAAGTGGAATATTGACATATAGCTTTTTAAAACCTTCTAAAAATTTCTAGAACTTCCGATCTCGCTTTGGTTGTCTTCAAGCTATTTGGAAATGGTATTGGTGTCATATGGTGAGGCAGGGCATATGATTTTGATCTAGTATCTTCCACCTCATCAATGTGCTCTTCAAATTTTTTCTCCTGTTCCATACTATCCAAGTCAGTTTCCTCTGCTATCACAATCTGAGTTGTTGTTCTTGTAGCTTCACCTACATATGTAGTTACTAGTGCCTTATTCGACATTGTCTTACCACTGTGTAGTAGGATTACCTTGATGTGTTGATTTCCAAAAGGCACATTGGTATTAGCTAGGAAACCCTATTGGTTTGGCTGCTTCAAGGTACCCACATCCACTACTATTTGAGAAATTTATGTTTCTATACTGTGGATCCTCGCCCCTTAGTTCTGGAGTTCTCTTTATGTTTGTCCTATCAACACTTCATTCTGACTGACCAACTTTCCAAGCATTTCTTCAATATGGTCAATCTTGTTTTATTCCTGTTGATATTGTGCCACTGAACTGTTATGGCTTGGATTATTGCGCCTGTGATGGGTCCTATTGAAAATTGTTAGGATCCTTCCATGAAAACTGAGGATCCTTCCTCCATGCATAATCATTGCCCCTATATTGCTATTGTTGGCACACGACCTTACACTCTTCATCTTCTTCTTCTGAAGGTGATCCATCATTGGCACATAGCTTTTTAGCAATCAAGTCTAACTTCTCATTTAATGCAGAGATGACCTTAGAAATGCCTACACTTTTGACAGTTGCCAGAAGCTCTCTCTCATCTCTCTACGATTGATTCTTAAACATATTCTTCAATATCTCATGACAACGAGCAGGTTTATTGTTGAGGAAGAACCCTGCTCTACACTATCAAGTGTAATCCTTTCTCCCTTATACATGCCACAATATAAGATCTTTGCATGTCCCAGAAGATTGATACCATGATGAGGTACTTTCCACAACATATTCTGGAACCTCTCCCATGCTTCATTAATAGCATTTCATGCATTATTAATAAAAAATGACAAAAACAATACATAAAATCAAGGAAAATATGCCTGTGAAAATGTCTAAAAACCCATGCATCACCTAGCACGACCGTGTAGCCAGCCAACCACCACAATCATGTCACACAACATGGTTGTGCTTCTTGTGGGTATAACACTTAAGTCAGCCGAACAAAATAGTTGTGTTCACTTCATTTTTTGAACCAGCGATACAATGCTCATGTTCTGCACAACCAGACGTCCATGCAATGCCGCATTAGCCCTTCCACCTCTAATTTCTCCTTCTTTTCACCTCCAATCAACTCCCAATCACTTCTAGCACCTTCTCCCTACCTCCATATACCATTTCCACCTAGTTCCACCACTAATTCCTCTCATTTCTCTCCATTCCATCCCAACTATCTAGAACTGTGAAAAAACTAATTCTCTTAATATTCTCCACCAAAATTCACCCAAGATGAAGAAAATCACCAAGAAAGTGGTGTCAAAGACCAAGGAAATACTCTCCTACATGTGTCGACCCAAAGAAGGATCATCTTCAGCCCAAGCAACATCTCTCACTCCTCCACCACCACTGCCCACCTCTGACTCTCATATCACAACACCCCATATGGCTACACCTTACTTGGGAGCATCAGTAGATCCCACGGTGGAAGAGCCCACAGCTCAACCACCAAGCAGAGGGGTTGTGGCAACCAGACCCTCAATTTTTTCAGAGTGGCACCACCATTTTCAGCAGCTTAGCAGTCCACTTTAGTAGCCTAGCCTTTAACGTACTCAACCGATCCAGAGCCGCAAGCCTGAAGGCAGCTATTACTTGATGATGAGGATGAGAAAATGCATGATGCTCAAAATGAAGTGGATCAGCCTGCACATCAAGAAGAGGTGCAAAATGAACAACATGAGGAGGCCTCAGGTGAGAGAAATAATTGGGTTAAGAAGCTAAAGCATTCAAAGTGTTTGATGAGTATGGTGATTGCCACCTGCTAGGAGATAATAGATTCTTTGGGTATCTGGTTATACATTCAAGAATTCATGAGTGAATTGAGCTTATATCAGTATATTGACGACTGGTGAGTAAACTTATGTGCAACTTACACAACAAATTTTTGCCACCTTGGAGAAAGTCTCACGGGATGCCCTTAGTGTGAGATTGGGGAATCAAACTTACCTCATAAGTGCCTCTTTTCTCAACCAAATTTTCACTTCCACCCCTGAAGTAGCAACTCAACTTGATCAAGGGAAGATGGACTGGGATACTGTAAGCTACTCAACCACATGGGAGAGGTTCACTGTGCACAAAAACTTTGTAGTAGGGAATTAAAAAACCAGCTTGATCCATAAACCCTACTTGAGATATGTGTAGAAGTTCTTAGTGAATACTCTTTTTGCCTGGTATGAGAACTAAGGGAGTTGATCTAAGAAATATATGTTTGTTCTAGGATGGATATCACAAGGGAAGCATGTAAACCTAGGGGCACTTATTATTGATCACGTGAAGACCATTCCATCCCAGAGCAAAAATCCTTTTGTGATGGGAGGAATTGTGACATATATTGCCAGATCGCTAGATCGTGATTTGTTTGGATATACCAAGGCTGAAGGGGGAAGCTAGTGAACTTGCAATATTTGATTCATTCATCGACGATCTCAATTGTTGATAGGAAGATCATATACCTAGTCAACCCCCTATATGTAGGGATATCACTTGAGCTACCTTACCATGCTACCCCTCTCCTATAGGAGTATGGCTTGTCTCCAAGATTCTTGGATATCTTAAGGAGATTGGAGGAGGAGCATCATAGGGGCACGTGGAAGCAACACCCTACAGATCTACCTAAGGGATTAGAAGAGTCATGGGTAGTAGGGTAGAGGAGAGTAATGGAGGACAGAGAGGCCCGTAGAGTGCGAAGACAATAGATAGAGATGATAGAGCCACAAAAACCCATAGTGAATGCCTAAAACATGTCGATAATACATGCACAACTAGAGGGTATTTAGAGGACTTGGGATGACATTCTAAGGGCACATGAGGGTTTTTAGAGAATATAAGATGCATTATGGTTGTATCACCAACTTGTGAAACATTAGATCAACCATATTTATTCCTTTTAGCATGCCCAGGTTCAGAGGAACCCCCAATGGGGGGAAGATTGGTGGGGTGCTTTCTGGATACCCATGAGACCTACCCGCCTCCACATGTGAATTACTGGGTAACTACTGCCAATATCCTCCACCACAGGGAAGAGTACCACCAGATCCACCACAACAACCATGATCGTCTACCCTATCACTCCTAGAAATTAGTCTCATGTTAAGGACAACATGATTCAAAAGTTTGGGGTGGTAGGGCGGTACACCCTCATTTCCCTCTTTTTGCATTTCATCCTGTCATTTACTTTTGTTTTATTGATCCTGCTATCCAGATTAAATTTTACTTGCTTTTCATACACGCATATCATGTAGTTCATTTCCTTTCAATTTTTGTGTAATTTTGAAGAATTTTGCTCTTCTTGCCATGCATTACAGATGATGTAGCTTTTTGTAATTTTTGCATGTTTGTAGGTAATATTTGCTTGTTTCTTGCTGTTTGTTTCATAAGAAAGTCTTAGATGTGATTGAAGACGATTTGGCCCCATTTTGAATGAGAAAACTTAGTGTAATCAAACCAAAACCAACCTCAAACCCTAAAAACCCTAATCTCCTCTTTAGGAACATATAAAAACTAACCTAGTCTAGTGCCCCCTTTTCTCCATGTGGATCGACACTATTCTTTCTGCTTGCCTATACTATAACATGAACCTGTGCGCTTACGGGTTAAGTGTGTTAGTCTAAGTGGGTGTTTTATTTTAGGCCCCTTTATAAATTTGAAAGATCCTAAGTGTGCCCGAGCCCTTGAGGTGTGCGAATATAATCAATATTCAATTAATTTAGGTGTGTACACCTCGGGGTTGGAAAAAATGCACTAGTATGCCATTCATGTTTGACTAGTCAATAACTTATGTGAGGGCATATCAATACATTTTCCCATTTATTTTCAATAAATAACTAGAAATGGTTAATTTGTGTAATTCATATTTTACTGTTGGATGATTAAGAAAAAAATATAGGTTTTTGAAATAAAAAAATGTGGCTGGTTCAATGGGATAGTTTTCAAGATCTGATTCTGAATTTATAGTTTGGTCACTTAGATTATGAGTTGAATATATATATATATATATATATATATATATATATATATATATATATGTGTGTGTGTGTGTGTGTGTGTGTGTGTCTATCATGTTTAGGTATCATGTTGGGCCTAACCTTAGATATATAGTTGAGTAATAAGGTCTGCCTTTGAAATATGTGCAACTTGTATTTGAGTTCAAAAATTTATATGATTATCCAATTCTTTATAGCGAGACACTCTTTGAATAATACTTAATATTTGTCACATTTTCCATACTTCATAAACACTATTATGCATGATTGCTAATTATACTAGTAATCTAGAGTAGTGGTACTTCTTTACATCTATATATATTGGGCATGTGTCCCACTTTTTATATATTAGGTACCAATGTTTTATTCCCCTTTTCCCTTGGGGTATCTATGTTGTATTCAACCTTTCCCTTGGTGTATTGGGGTTTTATTTCCCATATCCCCTGGTACAAGCCCCTATGGTGTCTTGACCCTATGATAGACGACTTAGTCTAACATGTATGAAAATTTTAGCATTGTTGTGATTTATTGGGCAATACATTTGAAATGCCTATGTTAATCTCATAAATATATTGCCTTGTTCTTTTGTTAATCTTTCCTTGAATTATATCCTCTAAACTTACCTATATGATGATAGCCCCCTCTTTTAAGGGAACAACCTCCTTGTACTTTAGATTCCTTATAATACCAGATGTTCTATATATGCACATACTTAGTATTTCCTTATGCATACCCTTCATTATATTATACCAGTGTTATTCCCAAGCCACCCAAACTTAGATTCCCTAGAGGACGATGACTCAGGGGAAAATTGCAATGAGAATGTGAACTTAGTGATAGTTTGAATGGGCAATTTTCCCTCTACAATGGTCCTTTATAATTATTATATGTAACCTTATATTTTTGTAATACCACCTTTGAGGTAAGGAACTTGTAAGTATAATAACATGTTGATAGTTAAATTTACACTACCAAATATTTATCATGCTTTGTGTATCATACATTGATGTATTAGAATACATTTTTTTTGTATTAAGACATAATAATGTATTTGGATTGGATGGGTTTGTTCCTCAATTAAGTAAGAAAAAGAATCCCTCTTGAGTCCCACTCCTTCCATGTAATGTTTATTTGTTCATACTTGTTTATAATAAAGTGAGGAAGTAGAGATAGTTAGCGATGGTAAAACCCATCGATCCTAGTGATTCCATCTATTAATAACATTATATTTATTTCAACTTTTTTTTATCTTTTCAATTTTGTTATCAACAAAAGATAACTTTTTTATAAATACTCATTCTAATTCAGTTAACTTTATAAGTACATTCCTAATCCTTTGTATTTATTCCTTTACTATACTGTGATAAGATGCATATGATTGTGATCATTAGTAAGGTATATGTAAAAGTCACATCAGATTTTGGCACCATTTTGGGAATGACTTTTTTTATCAATTTAACAAATTAGATTTTTTAGGATTTTCAATTTATAATTGATAAATTTGCAAATATACATGTACTCAATCCTCTTCCAGCTGATGATTTGGGGGGTTTCGACATTCAGTAGGTAACATATCTAGTGTATGTGGTGTTCTTCTAGAATTGACTACATTGTAGAGTTCAACCTTGAGAGTGGAAGAATCATAGGTAGCTCCATGAAAATAGAGCTAGCATGGAAGTATATAATATTAGACACAAAGTATTGGTAGAACTTGAAGCATGCATTATAAAGTCTCATGGAATAAGCTAGATAAACTTTTTAGGTGAATATATGTGTAGCTTAAGAAGTATAAAGGAAGAGAAAGTTACAAGAACTCTCTATTCCTAAAGCTATGTGTGTTTTCTACCCAATGTTCCAACTAGAAATTGCAACACCAAATTATGAAATCAAGACTCAATATGTGCAAATGATGCAATACTAGGAAAAGATGCACATGATCATATACACACATTCATTAACCTTCATGGATTGAGAAAGCATGCAAGTGTTGTTGACAAAGATACAAAGTTGTAACTATTCTTCTATTGTCTCATAGAAAAATCTAGATTGTGGTACAAGTCCCTGGAGGTTGACAACATCAATGCTTAGGAAAGAACTACATAAAAAGTTTCTACAAAAGTTATTTCTATCCCCACTCACTTACCAAATTTGACCCCAGATCACTTGGTTTCACACAACTCCTGGGTTCATATCTCTTTGAAGCATGGGAATGATTCAAGGAGCTTCTATGTTGATGCCCTCATTGTGGAATATCTTTTGTGTATCTTGTTGAAACCTTCAATAGGGTATCAATATTTTTCTTGATGTAGCTTCAGGAGGAAACCCTATGCGACAAAAATACAACATTGTGTGGAACATTTTGAGCATGGAGGTGAAGAATAGGCTAACTTGGGCACATTAGGATAAAGGGGAGTTCTCAAGCTCACCATGATAAAGATAAATTAGAGTTGAAGGTGATCACCACATCACTAAAACAACTTTATCTAAAACAAGGCAGCCTCAAGTCTTATTTTCAAAGGTATGGATAGAGGAACTCATCCACTCAATAAGTCAGAACAACCCAATATGTCTGTCAGGTCTATAGTGCAAAGAGGCATACGAGTCTAAAGTGAAACCACCTCTATCAAGCTACTATGAGTATGCATCGGTCACAATTCAATAATATCAGCTCAGTTGAAAATTTGACACTCTAAATTCAATCTTAATCCAAGGGTGCTACATCTCAAATTGACCAAGGAACTATCCAGGCTTTCATTATGAGAATCCACATGGAGTGGGGAAAGCACATCATCACATGCATGTAAAAAATCAAAGTGAAGCTTAGGGTCCTCCTAGTTTTTAGCCAAAGAAAAACTTCCATCAAAATAACTTCAATCTTGACCAATACAAAACAAATTCAATCAAGGCAACACTCTAGTTATAGAAAATGTCTACAAGGGTAAGGCAACTTGAAGAACCCTTTGAACTCTAACATGATCAATGTTGTCTGGACCTTATTAAAAATATGTCAGATAGTCAACAAGCGTACAAAGAAGCTATGGAGGTTTGGTTAGCACTTATTGCTTCCCGCCATTCGCTATGTAGCATGTTCCTTTGATGGTCAACCCAAAAATAAGCCAAAAATTTGATAAAACCTAAAGCAATGACCATGTGTTCTGGGTTTGTATTGCCCAAACTGATAGCCCAAGTTGCTAAAATGTTGATTCTTGATGATGATGACAATTTTGAAGTCACCTCTAAGGGCTTTGCCTATACCTGATGATGCAGTGATAAATTTGTAAATAAGAGCAATACAATCAATCCAGAGAAGGCCCCATAAGCTACACCAAGTAGTGTTATTATCCCTGTGATTATGGTTTACAAGACACACCCTACCTTGTGAAAGACGCCAGGCTCAGATTCAACTGGACATAAGATTGTCCATGTTTAATGAAGCTATTAAGAAGTTACACATTGATATCCCCTTGATGCTCTAGCAGAAATCCCTCCTAGTCCAAAATTTTAAATTCTCCTCATTTTCAAGTACATAAAAGAGGAGTTTGAGACTATGAAGCTACAAAATATGACATTAGAAATTATTCAAAACACGATACTACAAAAAATCAAGGATCTGGTATCCTTTGGAATCTCATTCGTCATTGCAGTCTCTACATGCTAGAGAGGCTTGACATGCTTGGGGTGAGAATTTTCATCATACCATACAACAAGGCTTCATTGGTATCATGATACATCTCACTAACTCTTCTATTACCACTTCTACAAGCATTGTTGAAGATGTCTCCATGAAAGTGCAGCCATACTCTTATGTACCCTATGATTTTTACCTGATTGACATCGAGGAGGACTCCAATCCTCTATCTTTTTTGTCACCAATTCCTTGCAACCACCTAATCTATCATTGACATAGAAATTATCACTCTGACATTAATTCTTGGATAGAAATGCTTAACTTAAAAATGATGGAGAGTCTCAAGGGATGTAGTATCTAGGAGGAGGTGTTCCTCCTAGACAGTATTGATAAAATGATGCAATTGTGGCTTCACACACCCTCTTTAAGATATCGTCTAGAGATAACACTCTTTCATCCTATGTGTTATGAGTTGAATGATGAATATATGGAACAATTTCTCCTTCACTTAGACAACACAAAGGAGGATCCAAAAGCTAAATTTTAGGAGTTAAAATGCGTCTATATAATTAAGGAGGAATTTAAAGAGAAAACGACCTACAAATGAAGCCTCGATATGAGGGGTTAAAATATGTCTTCCTATATGACCAACAATTCTACCATGTCATAATCGATAAAGACATTGTTGGGTTCTTAGGAGCATAAAATGCAACATAATCAAATTTTCTTGAGAATTCTTCAAGTAGGATTCATCTAATGCAACAAAACTAGATTAATGTTTTCAAGTTTATCCCTTATCATGGAAGAGGTTTTGAAGATTCAACTTGTAATGATTGGTGTAAATCTGGACCCTTTACTCTATGTCTTTTTGAAATATCACTGGGTGAAAAATCAGAACTCATTTTTGGTTCCTCTGGCACTCTAATAATCTCCTCAAGATATGTGTAGAAAAATGATTTTTCTATTACAGATCATAGGAATCTAGTTGATCTTCAAGGCATACCACCTATTTCCATTGGCAATTGTCATAGATTCCAATGTCATGTTGAGGTTGCTTTTGGAAGATCACACTGTTCCACCATGAATGCCTATGGAAGAAACCATAGTTCCACTATAGAGTTTGTATCCTCATTTTGCACGCTGACAGTGAAGCTTCTCGTCTAGAATGAATTCACTATGTGAATTCTTCTTCGTGGTATCCATGTGAGTGCTTAAAAATGGCCCAAAGTTGATAGTCTCATCATCTCTCTTTTTCTCTCTCTAGGTTTCTCTGAGGTTTCCCAAACCTTAGAGGTAACAATAAAAAAAAATTAAATGCACCTTGAAGGCCTCCTATCATATTGTATATATAGAAAGGTAGCGAGGTTAGGGTTTCCCAAACCCTATTTGGTTAGGATATGGATTCCCTCATGAAGTGAGGGATTCTTCCACTCACTAGATCTGCAAAATGAAACGTTGCACCAGTCCTGGTGTGTATAAAATTCCCCTCTTATATAAGGAATGAGTGCTTGATTTATGGAAACTTATTACTAATTGTCTGGATCCATATTTTATTCAGGTTCTCAAAACTTACTTTCAAGGCCTTAAATTTATTATGACAATTACAATAAGGTCCAATTAGGCCTTTCTTCAAGCTATCTTTATGTGTGTGACCCCGTAGGCACCATACTACATTGGCAATGGATTCACTAATCAGATTATGATCCATATGCAAAGATTTGTGTTTAGTCACACATTATTGCTACCGAAGTAGTAGTATTAGTCAGACATGACTAAACTAACAATGACTAATGATAACATGTTATATGATACTTTGCCACAAATATCAAGACTGAACTAGAGGTATGGACACATCATCCTCATTAAGTTCAATCTATGTTCCTTGATCTTCAAGTAGACTAGCAAGATACATATGATCTCAGTATCATATACTAACTCACATGAGCATGACCATGCATTTCTCTAGTCTCACATATCAAAAGACTTTGGATATCAGTCCCTTTATACGGTAGGGACAAATTCCTTCTACCACACTCAAAATGCATAACTTGATTATCATCACACCCGATCACTATCTTTATAGAAACCATCTTCAAGATTGCATTGGGTGGTGTCAAAGCAAGATGATTGTCACGTCACAATTGTAGTGACTTCAGGTTGAAGGACCACAACACCACTATTGCATATTTTGAGAGTTGATTATGACTAACATACAATGGTCAATGAATCACTCTCATGGGTTTATCAACTACACTTATTCCCTAACAAGTACCTATGTTTTTGACTTGGTATCTAATACCTATGACTCATGAAATACGGTCATCAATCACCAAATATACTAATCTCACATGTATTATTGTTGTCCAATCCACAATAATACCTGACTAAGGACATTTAAGAATATTGTTTGTAGCACCCGCTAGGATCACATGTTCAAGTCACATACATGAAGTCCATTGGTTTAAAACCAATCATTCTAAGTACATTTATCGTATATATATATATATACACACACACACACACATATATATATATATATATATATATATATATATATATATATTAATTTTGCAATAATTAAGTTGGCATCAATAAATTGAATTTGCCTTTATTGATAAAATATAAAATATAAAATATCCCTATAGACATCATATAATATTTGGGTTCTAGGTAGTATACACCAGCAGTTTCCCACTTGCACTAAATCCAATCACTATCTAATACCAAACGATGTAACATGTCCGCCATGCTTTTTCTATGATAACACTTTTGTCAAGGGATAAAAAATATTGCTCTCTGTCAATATATCCCTGTGAATATTCACATTCCCTCACTCAACAATTTCTCATATGAGATGGAAACACTGAATGAAACACAAATGAAAATGATTTCACTACTAAATCATGGGGTTATTTAATCATGTTTTCATTGTAAATTCTTCAATATCCATGTGTTGTATGCTTATTTCAACAAAATAGCCTGAAATAACTATTGTGCATCCATTTTATCTTATTTTCATGCATTTGGTTCTAAATTATTACGTTTTACTATTGGCTAATGCATTATTTACTTTGTTGTAGACAAATCAAGTACAAATTGGAGAAATTCAATACTACCAACATGAAGGAAAAGGAGATTTCATCATAGACTAGTCACAGTACCACCGAGACAAGGTTCAAGACAATCGATACATCGAGTCAATATCACTGACGACAAGCTTGGTACCGACAAGAAGGTTAAAAAATCCTCAGAGAAATCTCAATACCATCGTAGGGAATCTCAATGGAACCAAAATTGCAAGCCATATTTGAGTAAAGAGGCAAATCAGTGGAACCAAATCCCAAGTTGGTGGAACTAAGATTTTTTTGGCAGTCTAGATTAAAAAAAGTCCCATGATTCATTGGATAAGTTGTGTTTTAGCCTATTTGGTTGAAACCTAAGAGGACAAACATATAGATGTTATCATCCATTCTACAAGAGACTACAACCCAAGGAGAAAGAGACTAGGATACATGGAACATGGTTCACATGGATCCTATGAGGAGTAGTTCATGGTGGAAACACAATTAGATTGTGGTAATATTCAGAGTGGATCAAACTTACACCTTGTGACAGGGGTTTTGTATATTCTCTAAGTTGTTCCTCTCCTCCAGTCCTTCCTTTGATCTCATGTCGATCATGAGGGGATAAGCTCGCCATTCTTTATGACCCAAGAGTAGCCCGGTGTTGACTCTATGCATGTTTATGTCCAATTTAATATCGATTGTCTTTGATTCAAATTTTGATAATGGAAGTTCTTCATTGTCTTATTTATGCTTGATTGCCAAGAAAATATTGTTAGTTACTATGAGAGGATTAATAGTAGAGTAGACATTATCAAAACAGTCAATAATGTATTATGAGAGCGGATGCACCAATGTGAGGTAGATTATCTAGAGTGATCACATCTTTTGACTTTCTATATTAACACTACGAGAGCGGGTTAGTAATTAGGTTAAACATTGCACTGGACCGTGACAATGGATAATGCAAGTTACATATGCTAAATTCAAAGAGACAATGTAATTTATGCCAATTGCATAGAATCAGTGCGTAAGTCACACTATGATGAAACTAGTATCTTAAAGACTTCATAAACACCAATTTTCAATCTAGTTCAATTTTCTATTATTTGATTCTCATTCTTAGTCAATCACACAATGAACTCTTTTCTTAGGCCTAGATGATCTATTTTAGTTAGTAGTAGTTTCTAGCTGTAGTAATTCTTTGATATAGATATTTGAGCCTCGTTGAGTCCCTTTACTAATGTGACATGTGCACTTGCATTTAACATGCACACTTAAGTTGTATCAAGTTTGTAGCACTGTTACTGGGGAATTGGCCGTGCTAGCACTGTAAGTCGTAAAACCAATTACTCTAGTCAATTTCTCATTTCTGTTAACTTTCTTCTCAGTCAAATTAATTGCAAAATCTTTTTGTAACTTCTAGATATTATTTTGTGGTTTCACATTCGGTCTACTTTTTAGAACTAGTGTATGGTCTAGACATGGACCGTTATCTAAAAAGATTCCACTTGTCATCCTCAGACACCAATTGACCGCCAATGAAACCAGAAGTCATACCAGAGGAAAAGGAGGAAAAGATGATAATTTAAGAGAATATGACATGTCTAACCATGTGGATGAAAATAAGGAGGTAGTAGTATCAGATGATGAGCATGTAATATGTGAGAAAACAAAAGCATCATGTGTTACAACCTAGTTGGGTCCCATAAGGAGACAAGCACTCCATGTGGAAAGCTACAAAATTAATTTAGGACTTGTTGATCTAATCAAGCCACATGCATTATATGGGTCCTGAATCCCATAATATCTCTTATACCATGAGATTAGGATTTGAGGTGATTCATTTGCCTAACACAGACACGTCTAAACTTTTTTTCCTTTTTGTGTTTACACAATATGCCACAAATATAAAAATCCTTCCATGAACTTCCGTCTCATAACCAACCCACAAGAACTATTCTTATTCATCATTGAATAGTTAAACACATTCAAATACATAAAACATATATTTACAACTATTTTCTTTAAATACATTGCTCATTGATACACGTCTTTTAGCATGCCAATTCACTAGGGGATTATCCTAGAGTTTAACCTTTTTATAGAAAAACTACCAACTAAGGTTGTTTATTAGTATAGAAGGGTCAATCCCACATGAAAACAATTTTAAGGTCGGTTTTTGAACCCAAATGAATTGAAAAATGTTTTTGAAAGGTTTTTGTTTATTTGAACATGAAAGGAAATTTCATTGGTTTGATGGTTGATTACACTAGAACAATGAAGTAAAATTATAATGAAATAAAATTTATGCTAAGTGCAAGTAAAGGAAGGTTATGCTAAGGACAAAATAATAGAGTTGTGGTTAGAGCAATAAGAGAAGAATTATCTAAGAGCAGAAGTAAATAGTAAGTAAGTAAAGGAAGTGACTGGAACAAGCAGTTGAGGAAACAAGATTGAATCAATGGGAAAAGATATCAGGTTTATGATTTTTACCACCTTATCCGGTGCGAAACTAAAGCGATGAAATCTATATGATAAAACTATTTAGGAGAAGGTATGCAAAAACATTTGCAAATACAATCACAAAAGTCAAACTCCTTGTGGAGCATTGGTCCTGACACACACATATCCTATCGCGAACATCCTAACAAAGACCCTTCTGAGGTCTCATCTGGATCCTTATGCATTTTTTTGGTTGTTCTGAGCCTTGGGTTCCCCGGTCACATCCCCCAAGACTAATGTTCGACATAAATAAGAGATCAAGTCATTTGAATTGTCAGTTATCAAAACAAAATACCATCTAACTATTAACAACATATATAAACTGATACACTATGTCTATGGGGTTATCCCCCATGCCCCAATATGAAAAAATACTCACGATCCATGGGAACAAAAGGGAGAACAATGGAAGGAAGAGAGGAGGCCATATACTAGAGGACAAAGAATATGATTAGGATTTTAGACATTGACAATGAAATGAACTTCCCTATTAGTTATTTACAATAAGAAAATTAAGAATAATAGAACAAGAATTGGAATCTTTAGAATGAATGCTACTTTATTGAACAACTTAAAAAATTACAATGCAAGAATGAAATAACAAGTGCTCCAAGTAAATTTGTGAGTACACAAAGTTGGATCCCTTTCTTGTGGAGTTCCCCTCCTTTTATAGGAGAAGAAGGGATGGAAACCTTGAAAGGGGGGAGAGGAAAACATAAGCAACAACTGCTGAAATGTTCTGAGGGTGCGTTGTGAATTGACTGATTCACTGCCTGAATCGATTGGTTCAGGCCTGAAGGGGCACAAAAGTGAATACATAACCCTAATGGGAGTGATGGTGCTGAATTGATTAAAGCTTCATCATGAAGCAATCATGAACCTATCGTCTGGCCACCGAAACACCCGGTTGGTGCTTGAGCGTGTGCAGACCAAGGGAGAAACCCTAAGGCAAGGTGGAGGCATGCCACTGAGATGTCTTGGTTGTGAATCAAGGTGGGATGATTGTTTGGGGAACTAAGATGCTCTGTTGGTGACCTGAACTGAGCGGTTGGAAAGCTGGGAACGTCCGTTTCAGCTTGTTGAATAACAAAAGTGATTGGTGGAGCCGAGGACCAAAATGTCCATTTGGACTTTGGGAAGTGGCATCCTTCATATATGAAACGTCCGATTCAGTAAATGAGCTGGTCGGCTCACGTACTAAGATGGTTAGAATTGTGCTTTGAAGGAAAAATTTGCAAAACATAGATGAAAAAGATAAGAATTTGCATTATTGGTCAAAAAGTGACTATTTGCAATTATTTCTACAAAATTATTGAAAGGGAGTAAATTCCTATGAATTATACCATGAAAATTATATTTAAAAAGAGATGAATATACATCCATAAAAATACCCTAAACTTAAATCTTTTCTTGTCCTAAAGCAAATAAAATCACAAACAATTCCAAATTTATACTAGCAACATGTTTGTTCTCACCCTCATAGTCATCACTTTGTTCCTTACCTCCTTATTTGGCCTAGCAACCCAATATCCTAGAACAACATAACACAAAATTCTATATTCCCTATTAAAACATATTTCATAGCTTGTTTCTAAATCAAGACTTTGTAGAAAACATGCCTCGTCTCACTTCTGGTTTGTCACTCCCAATTTTCTTTCTTTTTGTGAGTTTTTGCATAAGAACATGACAAAGAGGCACAAAAGAAGATGATCCCTCCTCTATTTTGACTCATGATTTATTTATTCACGGACTTTAGTTACATTGACCACATTTTTTGGTGTGCTCTTTAACATCTTTTGGGGTGCACCCTTATTAGATACGAGGGGTATGGAAGAACTGAGACGGGAGAATGCCACCCCAGACTTGAAGTTTGTCCTGAGGTGTTTTTTTTGTTTTTTTTCTTTGAGATAAGAAGGAGGGAGAAGGTTGTTCTTGTGCTTATAAACTTTCACTTTTTTTTCCAGGGAGTGTCATTGCATCAAATATATTTTTTTGTCAAAACATTATACAAGATTTTTGACAAGTTAATATACAATTTAAAACGGAGAAAATTCATGGTTGGTTCTTACTGATTCCATACAGCTTGCCAACATTTCCAAGGAGTGATGCTAGTTTGGGGTCCTAAGTGACATGGTGCTTTCTAATCATGGTGATTTATAAAATTTTTGCAAGGAAGATTTAAATAACTCACATGGGTATAATGATGCAAATGGATTCATATCAGCCGATTAGATAAAGGCCAATTTTTCAAAATAAGGAGCAGAAAAAAAAAGCAAACTACATGTAATAATAGAAATGACAACATAATGTTGAAAAAGGGAAGATAGGAGGGTGGAATTGTCATGTACCACCCACCTCCAACCCAAACTTAGAATTTTTGCTCATCCTGAGAAAATTCTAAACTTGAGATGGAGGGAAGAAAATCACTGGGTTGCCTCCCAACAAGCACCCAATTTATTGTCGAAGGCCCGAAGATATGGTATCATCCAAGGGTGAGTAGAATATGGAGTTGGAAAGATGGAGTTATGTTGACTCAACTGATTTCCTTACAACCACTCCATCATCTTTTCTTGAGTTCCTTGGAACGTGTCTTGGATGACCTGGTACATATTTGTATACTAATTACAACAACTAGTATCAAAATGGAAGGGTTCCTATGGTTCATTATGTGATAGGAAATGATTATGGGGGATCTCAGTTGTATAAAAATTATTATTGAAAGGTGCATAGTTTTGATTGAGGTGCAGATGCTTTGTCATCCTACCTTATTGGGCACTAGTTTCGATGGGGGAAGGATGGTAAATGGGAACTTCATCAGTGACCATCAACTGGGCTTCTTTAGTAGTAATAGGTAGTGGAAACACATGAGGGAACTAGCTCAAATCATATATTAGTGCTTCAAAGGAAGAGGGGATGGGGGGAAGAGAAGATGGGTGTGGACTGAGGTTGTGGATAGGGGATATTTTGGGTGGGTGTTACAATGGTGGTGATAGGAGATAGGGGCACCTTAGTAACTGCCAAGATGGGGGTGACTAGTGTAGCAACGTGATTGTCCTCTAGGGAAATCCAAGATTCAGTTACCGATGGGGTCTCAAAATCAATGAAATGTTGCTGCATCTGATTGAACTAGTCAATGTAGTTGAGGAAATATGCTTATTCTTCCCTGGTATACTTCATGAAACCTCAAGACAGTTGAAAATTGATAAATTCAGTTCCCACTCATAGGGTGAGAAGTCCCTCCTTGAGGTCAATAAGCACTTTGGCAGTGGTGAGGAATGACCTGGAAAAGATAAGTGGGTAGCGACGATCCTCCTTTATATCTAGGACCACACAGTTGCATGGGATCTAAAATTTGCCAACTTTAACAGTCACATTATCAATAATGCCAAGTGGTTTGGTAACTGAAGATTCTACCAGTTGAGTACTCATATGAGTCTGTCATGCATCATTGAGAATGAGTCTCCAACACATACTTAAGGGAATGTGGAGATGCTAGCTTCTAGATCAGCCAGTCCTGATTGGCTAGTAGAATCGCCAAGAACACACGTGATACAAAAGGGTCCCCAATCTTTCCATTTACATGGCATCTCACTTTGGATAATGTCTGACGTGGTTCTAGCATCTTTACCTTTTTAGATTCTTTGGTAATGCATTTACAATTTAGTAGAGCCTTGAAAAATTCTGTCCACTCGGGCATTTGAGTCATAGCGTCCAAAAGTAGGATATTGAAACATAACTTCCTCATTATTTATTTGAAATTGTTGAACCTATAGTCCAACTAGGTCTTCTTCAACCATCCTGGAAAAGGAATTCTTGGCTTAAAGATGGGAATGTCTTTCTGTGCAATGGATGATGTAAGTGTTTGTGGGACAATCACTTCATCATCTTCTCCTTGATCAAAATTTAGGTGGGGAGGGGTTATCATTCTGGAGTTGTAAGACCAGATAGGGTAGTGACAACCTTGAGTTGTTCCATATGCTTGGGATTGTTTTCTGGTTGGCCAATAAAAGTTCCATTGAGGTTTTTTTGTTGAGCAATAAGATGGGCCAATTGAGCATCAGTTTCCTTTTAGTGGGCCCGTTGTCCAAGGATGATCTGCTCCAAGGCAACTATCTTCTCACTACCAAAAGGAGTGGGAGTGTGCTGTTGCATTTTTGGTGCTGGTTGGTTCAAATTTTGATATTGTTTCCCTTGGTAGAGTCAAGGTTTTAAAAATTACCACAATAATTTTCTTGATTCCCAAAGTTCTGTTGATTGTTGTTGTTGGGAAAGCCTGATGGTGGACGATTGTTGACTTGAGGATGAGGGGGTCTTTGCTAGGGAGGAAATTGAGGAGCATTTTCAACACCCAATGGGTTCCCATATTGGAATCCATGGTGGTTTCCCAGTATGGTTCATGTTATAATAGGCTTGACCCAATATGCTATGAATGGAGTTGAAATTCTCTATTTTTTGCCCAGCCTCTGGTTGCAAGATAACATTGTAGAGATATTGACATAGTAGGGTAGTGTGATCATACTATTGGCAAATGCCACAAAGGGAGTCTACAAACTTGATCTATTGGGGTTGCTCTCTTAGGGCATTAAAAGAAGATTCCAAGTGATCCCGTTACAAGGCAATAAACTTAAGGCTTTCAACAATATTTTTAGTGTCATAATTCTCCTCCGCCTTAGCTACCTTGAGTACCCCATTAGTTCCTCATCGTACTTGGATTTCGTATCTACCCTTTTAATAAATTCCCATGCACTATCAAGACTTTGAAACATGAAGATTTTTTTTCCTTTCACGTAGGTCATAATTAATAAGATTTGAAGATGCTTGATCCATCTCATAAAGGTGTCTTGCAATATGAACTATAGAGTGTACTTAGCAATATGTACTAAGTTCAATTCTTGCTATTGTTGGACTGTAATGATATCATAGAAAAATATCAATGTTTGAACCATCTAAGCATTGTACCATTCCTTACATAACCCACCCCTTCATCGGGCATTCATGAGATTATGATATCGTAGGGAACTAACTTTATATGGTTTCCCAAATATGTGATATTCCACCAAATACAAAATAAATTTTATGAATAAACTCAATAGAAGAATATGTTTGAGATTTTAATATATTAAAACAAGTAATTACCTTTCAATAGCAGTTGTAAATAATTCAAGTTCTTCCATGGTACCATATATGCCATAAAGATCATTAATAATCGTTATTAAGGCAATAAATTGTGCCATACACTCTCTACAATAACTAAATTGAGGTTCGTATGAGGCTATTCTAACAACCCATATCCATGATTTAACAATTTGATATCTAGTAAACTTTATATGTTCTGCCAATCCCATTTTCACCCACAATAGGTATGTAAAATCAAGATTTTAATGAATAAGGTAGACCCCCACAAAAAAATTATGTACATTTACCTTGAAATTCATTTTATCTCCTGTATGTGCATTGCTTGCACTACATTATAATCAAGTTGAGCTAGTTCAAGAAGAAGAGGGTTCACATCCTTTTTATGGCATATTTCTTAATAAACCGACATGATTCCAACCGCAATACCCTCCTATGAAATGGAATTTCTAAGGAATGCCTGATCTTCTCCATGAGAGTTGGGTCGCTAGACTTCTCTTTGATACTTTGGATATACATGGTAGAAAATTTCCTTGCCTCTTTCATCAAATATTCTCCATCATGGGATAAAAATGAAGCATCATATAAACTTAAAACACCATTGACATCTTCACATTTGTAATCATCAAATTGGTTATTATCATTAAGAAATCTCTTAAACATACCTGCATTTAATAGAAAGCAAAATTTGGGTAAAGGCATCATGGAATTATCTAAATATAGATTTTTCTTTACTTAGAAAGGAAACTATAGTCCCAACTTTACTTCTTGTTATAATATTACAATGTAGATAGATAAGTATTCTAATTAGAATACAATATAGCACAAATTGTATCTCCAAATCGAAAATTTAGAAATTAGATGACATACTTATAATTTGTCTTCCTTAACATTGAAACTAATTGTAAATCTATTAATGAAATCACAATAACATATTATTAAAATCCATAAGTATTTGAAAGTAGTAATTCAATATAGTGAAGTAGAATTTTCATCGCAAGGTTCCTATACCAATTGGCATTATAATATAACTTTTAAGATAATGAATACATGAATATGTATGCAAATGGATTTTTAAACTCTAAAAATATTAAAGAATAGACAATTGAATATTTGTTAATTACATCATTTAACCTTCTATTTAAAAAATCAAAAATTTTACTTGTATTTTGGTACACAAAGAAGGTTTTTAATCTATATATCATTTAGATTGTGAAGTTATACTTTCATTGAAGAAATGAGACTAACATCTTCAATAATAAGGAGGTTAGTCCTTCTTGATGATTTGACATCCTAAAAATTTGAATTTAATAAAATGACCCTAATTTGAAATCCCAATTTTTATATATCAAAATTGATGCTTGAACCTTAGACTAATGTGATGATGGATCTCAAATATGTTGAGGAATTTTGCTCTAAATCGATTCAATTGAAACTTAATATCACCAATTTATCCTTATATATAATAAATGACATTTAGTGTTTAACATGAAATTAACCCAAAAAATGTTTTTTATGGCCTCATAATTTTGACATAAGTGGGTATAGATAATGTTGGATTTTTTCCAAAATATTATTCCATAATTTATTGTAAGTAATCCTAAATGATTAATTGAGCAAAAATCGTAAAAAGAGAAACGTAGTAAGTTAGGTTGGTCAAGTAACACAAGGAATTTGAGAAGATCTGATCCTTCCAAGCTTTTGCAATTTGAACTAGGAAAGAATTAACTTGTCTCTAATAAATAATCATAAAATATCAAATTCTAAATCTAATTGGACATTGTTCCAACATGAAATATGTTTTTACGCTTTGTCACACGCCCATTGTCATAGTTTGAGTTGGACTCTTAGATCTTGAGTCTTCCACAAGCATTGAACTTCCTCCTTTGCCTGACTCTTGGGCTAGATAGAACACACAATGTCCCACTTCTTGCCATCTGATCTCTCCCTCTATGATTTTTCTCATCGAGATCTAATAAGTTTTTTGCAATCGGTGCTTTCTCTCAAGGATTCAAAATGCTAGTTTGACTCACTTTTGTGCCCTAGATCTCTTGGTCAACAAGGGACATCCCAATTTCTCCATGAATCAAAATCCTCTGCTTGCCTTTCAATGTCATATACTCCCAACCTATAAATATGGGTCCTTTTACCATCCTTCTGATTGAGCACCTTGAAACTTCCCTTTGACAAATTGCCCTATCGCTGCTATGCTTTTTTGTCGACTGCATAGCCCTAGATGCTGCTACATGAAGGAAAGGCATTGGTCTACTCCTTGGAGAAAGGAGATGCCTTTCCAATTACCTATTGTCTTTCATTTGAGGTTTTCCTCATTTCCACTCGTCTCTTGTTCATTGGCTGCTATTTCAGCAACTCTTGGTTTCAGTTTGTAAGGTTTGATTGCGACAGTCTCATTTTCCCATCCCACCATTTTTGAATGATGAATTTTGGACTATTCAGAACCATAGTTTGGTCTGAGATTCTTGTTTCAAATATTTTGATATTGCATACCTTGCTGTTATGGTGGAACTCTAATATGGAGCTATCGTCCACCTCATTGCCCATGTTGGGGCTTGATTAGTTTGATAGAAGGTAGAGAATTAGGCCATCTTTTGACAAGGAAACACTTTGATCTCATACAAGGCTTGAAATCTTTGTTGTGAAGGAACTATAGTTGCCTATCGGGGAAGAACAAGTCTTTCGATTGTTTTCCCATTTTTTCCCGTGTAGCATTGACATGCATGTCATGCCCACATGGGTATATGAGTGATTCGGTCACATCATATTTGTTCAGACTATGAAATTTTGTTGGGGAAGTTCGAGCCATGTGGTCACTCTTGATTGGACTAGCTCAACAATATTTATGTATAATATCGCTTATATGGCATTTTGCTTTCTCTGATTGGTCCAAACTTAAAAAATGTATAACAAATTCATTGTTTGTAAGAATATTTTAAAAATTATTCATTGGAATGGGTTTTGAATATGGAATGATATAATGATGATTTTAAAGCGCCTTTATACTCCAAGTTTTCCTGATTCATCATAAACCATGAAACCCTAGAAAATTAGGTTGTATATTAGTTTCTAATGAATTGTAATTGTCATAATAGGGTAAAGAGGATTCCAATCGACCCCAAGAAGTGATTAGGGTTCACCAAACTAACAAGAGCATATCAGATATTTTTCTAAGTGAGGTAAGCGGTCCATGCACTTTGAACATAAGTATTGATTGTTTGCATATATGTATGCACACTATACATGAGTGATATGAATATATAATCTACTATTTCAATTACTGAAAGTCAATGAATCTATAATGAATTGAATGTCATGTTTGTTATCAATATTTTTGTATTATCTTCATTCACGTTAAGGACAAATAATATCTAGGAGAAAGTTATGAGTTTTCAAGAAAAATATAATGATAAAAGATAGTTTACATAAGATCCTCACCAAGAGGCTCTTTCAAGCAAAATCAAGAGGCACTTTGGTGCATAAGAGAAGAGGCACTTCGATGCATAAAAAAAGAGGTACTTATGTGGAAACCCAAGGATTCTTATATAATCAAAGATAAAATATATAATGTAAAAGCAATTGTGTCCCTTTTTTATTATTTAATGTCTAAAGCTATTCCCAGTTTACATGTTCTCTTTAAGATATAATATGTTCAATTCCATTTACCAATTTGTTGGATGCATGGATGGGGGCGTGATGCCCGCAGGTAAGAAGCAAAAAAATAGGATAAAGCCATATGATGTGCAATGATTAGCTCAAATATTTTCATAAGAAAAAACCTAGTGGTGTGCCAACTATACCTAGTTTAGATTTCTTTTAATGTTTATGAGAAAGTGCATGGTTTTTAAGTATGAACATGTTTAGTTTCATTCATGTGTGAATTATGTTGAGTGGTTAAGTATGGGAACTGTTATCTTTATCATGTGTGGGTTTATATATGAACTCCATTTTTATGAAATGATTATCATGTTTGTGACACCCCCCTTGAGAATTATGCATTCGCTCAATAATTGATATGTTTGAAAATGTGGGGAGTTAACAATGCAATATTCAATAATATATGTTACAATTTCATTTATATCTTCAATATCACTTTTTGTGATAAACATCAATCACTTGGTACCTCACACATGTGATTATGTTTTATTCTTCCAATTCATGATGATATCATTTAGTTTTATTTGTATTTTAGTTATGTGAGTAAGATGTTCGTTGCATGCAATTATGCCATATTGTGTGATCCTATCAAAAGACATTTTGGATCTTCTTCTTTTTATTTATGAAGTTTTTTAAAATATAGCTTTTTCATGATAATATACTTTTTGAGAATCGCCAAAGATTCCTTCAAGGTTCTATAAGAATCAACATATTACCACTATTTGTTGATCTTAAAATCAAGATGTTTCTTGCTGAGTCAAGATAATTTTGTTAAATTCCAATACCATATGGCAATATTGCAATTCACATACCTTGTGATACTTGATAACCATTATCTCTAAATAATTTGAATAATATGCATACATGAAAAAGATCACTATTTCCCTGAAAATCAATAATTTTCTTGGATATTGACTCCAATATTTCATCAATGTGTTCCTTTAAGTGATATGACACTCTTAGCTTAAACAAGATATCCAAAAACCCAAGAAACTCTTCACTTTCCTTTACTTCACATAACATATCTTTTTTTCTTGTTATCAACTCTTGAAGCCTCCTTGTGTTTGCCTCCTGCATCATTAATGTATAATTTGTTGTTTGGGGTAAAAAGATTGATTTGCTTGCAGTATATCATTAATATTAAAAAATAATATATTCGAAGATAAAAATATCATTGAGAGGTTTCCATAACCTATACTAGTTTTTTCATGTTTTGGATATGATGTTCTACAAAGAGAACACGAAATTTAAACAAAGAAATGTTGATACAAAAAATAATTCCATTTTTCATTGATTTAGAAAGTACAACATGTTGGGTGTATTGTACATTATTTCTAATAGTACCATCTTCCATCATATTTGAAAACAATATTGGATGCTAACTCAATTTTGACCATAATGCATTATCAATAAACTAGAGACTTGGTTCTAAGAAAAACTAGAAACTTCAAAATAACGTTCAACTACCAATTCATTACTTAATACTTTCAAATTATTTTATCTATATACTACAATTGATAGAATCATAAACCTTGTTAGTTTTTTTCTAAAATTTCAAAAAACACTTGACATCCACCTCGTGCTTCTCTTGTTACACTTCAATATCATTTTTTTCATAAATATAATTAGAGTAACATATGTTTATCATTATCATCTTGTTGGGAAAAGGAAAAGGATTCCGGACCATGTCCTAGTTGGATTTGGACTTGAGTAGGAGTTGTCTTGTGCTACCAATCCTAATAGGAGTCAAATACAAGAAGGGAAATAAGATGGCTCCCTGTGTGCAACATGGAATTGGGATTAGAGTTAGACTTAGAGTTGGACAAAGATTCCTAGTTTCAACCACATAACATGGAGGCCTATACAATAGAGGCCCTAGGGGAGGCCATTGAGATCATCACACTAGTTGCTTTTTGGTGCCTTTTATGGTAGAAGAGCCAGAAAACAAGAACAACTGATAGAGCTCTCTTGGTTGATAAGAGATGGTCAATGAATTTACTTGAAGCAAAGTAGTGGCTCACAGTCTGTGGCACATTGGATGCACTAACAAAGCAACTCTCTTGGTTGAAAAGGGAGGGCCAGTGACTTTTAATTGAAGCAAAGTAGTGGTTGGTGGTTACAGACACAATGTTGCCATAGTGGCAACAATCTGACTCACTCAACATTCATAGTGGCATCAGGAGGTCCCCATCTGTGACACTAGCGTCATGAGGAGATCAAGTAAAGAGGGAGGTTTCGTACATATTGTGTGTGATTCTATTTTTCCTCATTTTCGTTCTTGTGTGGGGAGGACTATTCAAATTTAGGGGTGATTAAATTCATAAAGTGTGAGTTGTAATCCTAATTACATAGTGTTTGTTGGCCGGTATTGCCCCATGGTTTTCCTCCTCTTCTCGAGGAGAGTTTTCCACATTAAATTTGGCATTTCTTCTTTAAGTTTATTTGCTTGTCGGTAACATCTTCAAAACAAGTTTTCATAAAATATGAGACCATAGCTGTGAGAACCCGTTATACTAAATGAGATTACTCAAAACATAAAACACAATCAATCACTAATTAATCATATACCCAAAAATATGGGTAAATTAAAACCGATTTCAACATCAACACCTACTCAGAAACATTTACATAAGAACCCAAACATCTTTCTTGTATCAATACTATGTCAAGAATTTGATACAAATTATTCTATCACCTTAGCCACAACATATATACACAGGAGAACAATATTCATATATGCCACACAAACAAGCATTAATATGCTAACAAAAGTCTGATTCGTTTGAAACACCATATTTCCTGCCCGGACCGGAGAGTACAGGGAAGACTCTAGGACACAAGACATATGATCAACTTTCTCAAAGATTCATTACTGTAGTTCCTATTTACTTCCACGGTTCCATTGTCATCACTGCCGATTACCTAAAAAGATGTGGTGAACCACAAGGGTGAGACCCATGTCCCAACAAGAGATATAACTCTCTCCAACAGATATTGATTACAACATTTTAAAGTAATTAATAAGTTTAAGCAGTTTAATCAAATATAACAAATAAGCTCACCAACACTGATGATTAACAAAATACATAAAAAAATGATAATAACTATCATCATTAGCCAGACTATCATCCTTTATCTTATTGACAATATAAGCAATTCAGTAGCATATGCATATTTAGCATCATGAGCAAGTCTAGTAACATAGAATCTCTATCATTATGAATAAGTCTAGCCACATAAGAATAGATAACAACATTAACATGTCTAACATGTTTAACCTATCAACATCATAAGAAGAGCTAACCACATAAACATAATTATCTGGATAAGCATGATTAACAGTTTATGCATCTCTAGTTATAAAGGCATGGCTAGCATGCTAAACATAACTAGCAACATGAGATAGCTAGAATCATGATTATAGTCAACAATAGTAGTATAGTTATCAACATAAGCATGGCTACTATATATACACATCTATAATTTTAAGCATATCCACAACATAAGTATATCTACTATCTCTTAATTGCACTAAGCATCATGTTTATGTAAAGAGAACAACAAGGGTTATCACCCAATGTGAAACATCATGTATAACCCTAAACAAATATGCTACACGGTTGTATTACATCTTTTATTATGACATGGGGATTTTGAGTCGTACCAATCAAAGTCCAACCGACCACCGCTTGGTCGCAATTAGTTCCATATAAGATCAAGGAACACCCAGACTCCAAGATCTTCTCCATACTCAGTCAGTACGAGTCTGCACTATAGTGACATATAATCAAACTACAAAATAGTGACATATGGTCCTATAACTAGTCCACCTTGGTACAGGTCATGACGCTAGAATCTTGGGTATTCAAACCAAGTCACTGAGGTACAACTGCAGTTGTCCTCTAATCACATCATGTTATAATCACTGAGACCCGACCGTAGTCATTCTCAAAAAGTGGGCTAGGTATGACCACAACCATCCTCCCAAAACCCTTGGTGTCAGGATGACAACCACCCCACATACTCAACAATATGTGTTCTGATTTTCCCTTAGGAATACTTGTTTCACCATCCAACAAGTTCTAACACTGAAGATGGTTCTATGGAACATGGCACTACATGATTAGAATTTCACTTGTTTAATCATTGCCAATTGGGTGAATTAAGGCTTCATCATAGAAATGGAGATACAAAACCTAATTCATTTCTATCAGGTGTATAAGCATTGCAACTTTAGAAGATATAAAATGTATGAAACAAAATTTCTCATCTCATCATCACATGGTACTATTCACTTGCCATTCATGAGACCATACTAGTCATCATACTATCACAAGGTATAAATTCCTTTCACAATATCATAGGGTATCAACCCTTGTCAACATAAGAGGATACATCTCATTTAGGGCTCAACCATGCCCAAAGGTCATTAAGACCATCATACTATTCCCTGCAAGATCATCATTATCTTTCCATGCCTTATAACAAGGCTCAACAATATCACTTACATATAATACACCAGATCAACACAATATTGCATTAATGAGCTAGGAGATATTCATAAACAATCATAGCAGGGTTATATTAACATTAATAACATTCCTTTATTACATAAACATGCAAGGAATCTAGATATGAATAACCCTAATCATATTCATAATGCACAGGTTTAGCATAAGAAAGTATCAACCATGCGACTATGATAACCACCAGTTAACACATTAAGGTTATGATCATATTAGGGAGATTATTTCATCATCATACCATCATATAAGAAGTTTAAACATGAATACTCATCTTTATCTATTTGTATTAGAGTTAGGTTCAACAAGATAAATTATATTAATGTTACTAATCAGCATACATACTCAAACCCTAACTCATGACATCCCCATTGGATCATGGATGCATAAGGTGAAGCATCACCATCACATTCCAAACTATTCTTAAGTATGAGTCCACACATAAATCAAGGTGTAACCATCGATTTATAGCATACTAGGGTTTCAACAACAATAAGAGAGTACTCCATGATTGTATTAATCATTCAAGGACTATTCATATGCAATTACCATCATTTAGTTATATTAAAGCTAGGTATAACAAGATACACCTCATTAGGGTTACCCATCAATTAATTATGGTGATTACCAATCATAATCATATGAGGAAAGGGTAAGAATACAAGTTGAAGGCATTGAACCATAAAATTCTCATAATTATAATCATAACATTACACTATAGGCTTCACCCAAAACAATGGGAATATTGAGGCATCAACTTCTAACGATCAAATGTTGAAAAGGTAAAACCATTGGTCGTTTACATGAGTGAACACCTTGAACAAACCACCTATGAATTAATTGAGTTGTTCTCTAGAAAGAGTCACCATCTAACCTTAGACATCCCTTAATTAACAACATAAAAAGTTCCATTGAGAGTAGGGTAAAACCCTCAATCAATTGTTCATTTAAAACAAGCCATCTATTGTGAACAAGTAAGCTCCTTAAGTTGATCATATAAAGGAAAACATCTAAATCACATTATTGGGACCAAAATATTACATTAAACATCCACTTTTATTGGATGAAGAAACATTAGATCATAACCATTGAGTCAAGTTCATATGTTAAAACCATTAATTGGAGTATAGGTCCAACCATTGCATCAAGTGACCCAAGAAATCATTGGTTTAAGGATTAATTGATGCAACAACTATATGATTAACTCACCATAGGTTGTGAAGACCTGATCCACCATCAGTAGTGACCATTAAGTCACCATAGGTTGTTAGACCATCACTACATTCATTAATCATCATCAGATATTAAACTAATGTCATCATTGATTAATAACATCATTAGGGTACTTAATGGTTGATCATTAAGCTTCTATTTGAGCCAAAACCTAACCTAAGGGGGTGACCATAGGTTGTCACCTTCACTTGACACCTTTGATCACGACCATCTGTTGTCAAAATAGCAACATCATTGGTTGTTGCATGGTATCACCATCGGTTATGTAGTATTGAAGGAAATAGCTTGAAAACCCTAATTTGAACCATCGATTGTTTTGTGCTTAGCACCATAGGTTGTTGCTATCAACCTGTCCCAGATCATGTTATACCTTAGAAAGGTCGTACACATGTTTACAAATTCATATAGAACTGGAACAGAATAAGGAATACCATAAAAATTCGTAACCCTAAACAAGCATGGTTTCTCTATGCTTAGATCATCACATTGAAGCATAAACATGAGCTAACAAGCTTCTAGTAAGTAATATAAGTGAAGAATGTTATATAACTCACCTCTATAGAGTAGGTCAGATCCTAAACAGTAAGAATCTTAAGCAAAGAAGGCAAAAAAATCCTAATTTCAGATCTGAAGCTGGCCAAGTAGGCACTTCTCTCCATAAAGAAGCAAAACCCTAGAAGAAGAAGAAAGAAAGGTAGCTCATCCATGAAAGGGTAAACCCTAAAATACCCTTGAAGAAAACACCTTCAAACGATGGCTCAAATAGGATCTCCATGGCTCAACAAGCTCAAGAATGATAAGAGAACATATAAGGAACATAATGTATGTGACAAATTCCAATAAAAACCTCCCATTTGGGTAAATTATAGACATGCCCAAAATGTACATAAAATTGCATAACTTGCTCAAACAATGTCTAAATTGGAGCAATATGATTTGGGAGTGTCCTAAATATGTCTAAAGGATTGAAACCAACATTAAGAAAGTAGTTTCTTGAAAAGGTTCATCCACAAACCATAGTCACTGAAAACTATTTATCTCAATCCAATAGCAAAATGTTTGTTAGTTGGATAACTGAATTCCTAAAGAATTAGTGGGAATAAAAGTAGAACATGAAATGTTCGAGGTCAATAAAGAGGTACAATGAGAACTAAGAGAATCACAAGTTGTTGTGGAATCTCAAATTCTTCATAGAACATAGAACAAAATAGTTCTAGTTGAACACATTTGAAGTTGAAGGATTGTGAATCCAACGATTTAGATAGGTTGGTAACAAGATGATGAGCCAACTAATCAACTAGAAGCTATAAAGTGCCATAGTCTAAGTAATGGTTTAAGACCATTATGGGATCCATGTAAGCTAACAAGGTAGGAACTTGGTAGTGCCACCTTAAGGGGTAATACCTAAAGGGTTCTGTAGGGTCTTTTGGAAAAGATCTACATGGATAACATAAAAGGACAAATTGGTTGAATAAATTTTCAAGTCAGTTCAAGTACATCCAACTCTTCCTTTTATTGCATCCTTATTGACTAGATCACAAGTACTCATGGATACTCTTAATTACATTCCAATAACCCTTATTGGAATTAAGTATCATCTTGTCATGTCCATGCATACACGATTATACGGGGTAAGTACATTTATAACATTCATGATAGACCCATCATTTGGAATCTTAATCATGCCATTTTCATTCTTCACATGACTTTGAACATATGGTTCATGAGAGACTAATCTAGATTCTCTCTCATTGAATCCTTTCCACGTTGAATTCTTTTAACATTTTTCTATTTGTATGTGCTCAACTTACATTGTGAAACTTTCAAGAGCTATCTTTATAAGTATTGATCCTACATAAATGACCACAGCCGTGGCCAGTAGCACGACCGTGGCCACTGAAGCCCACCTCACCTATGGTGACTGCCATGACTATGGCAAGCTGAAGACAAGAAGACCTCAGAGCAACCTCGCCTGTGGCCACCTCCTCCAACACAGCCGTGGTACCCACTACCCAACACGAGTGTGGCACCCTCCACAACTGTGACCACCATACATACTTACACCTCACCTCCACCTTCCAAATCAACCATTCCATTGCCCATGACCATGCCATGTAACCCCCAACACCGCCGTGGCACCTCTCCACGGCTGTAGTGACCACCTAAACCTACACTTTTTCTCCATTATTTTTCCCATTTTACCCCCACTTACCCTAGAGCCTGCCCAACACTATATATACATAGGCGGTGGCTACAACATGAAGGTTAGCTATCTTAGCTTCTCCCTAGATACTCTAGATCTCCTTCATCCACTTCCTTGCATTTACTCCACTCACCTACCTCCCATTCCATTTACACCATACATACCTAGTTTTATAGATTTCCCACCATAATCCCCCATATCTCCATGCGATTTACCTACCTTGGAGGAGGAGTCATGCCCCACAGAAGCTAGGAGGTGAAGGAGAAGAAGCTTCAACGAGCTCCATGGATTCCTACCCCTTTCTTCTCGTTTCTTTTCTCTTTTGTATGATCATGTCTAGTTAAGCCCCTAGTGGTGGGCTATTTGGGGTTAAAATGTTACTTTGGTACCATGTTGGGGAAAAATAACTTGTAATGAACATATTTCCATTTTATGATGATTGGCTCTTACTTCTATCTCATTTCCCATTATCTTGCTGGTGGTTTGTTCTTTTAAACATGGATTTCCTATTTTATGATGCTTGATGACACTTAGCTTCTAGGGGAAAATGGAATGTATGTGGCTATCTTAGGAATTGCTCCTAGGTCCAAATAGTGGATCCCTAGCTAGAACCCTTTATTCCCACATAGAACTCCCTTCTACTACAAGTAGGTGTGAGATCTAAGTAGCTAATGTAAGTGTGATTAGTGCAATTGCCTAAAGTTTTCTAAAGGCTAGATGCAAGTAACATGAGGTGAAAAACCCTCATCTCTACTCCCATTCCTACCCTTGGCACTCAATTGCCCTAATACCACTTACCCTAGAAACCTAGACTTGTCAAGTCCTATTAGAATTACACCTAGCCCTAGTTCTCAAACTAGTAGCATAAGGTATATTTCAATAACACTTGCCTTGTTGTTTGGTTTGGTAATCTAGATTGAAGATATAAAACTTGCTTGTTATGTAACCTCCCCCAACTAATATCAAAGTCTCATTCCCAAATGGCCCACCTATCCATCTTATTGCTTAAAACCTACTTTGTCTTCTTAGCTTATTAATGCTAGTTTAGTTAATTGCCTTTGATGTTTCTTAGCTAATTGCTTATTTATTGATGAAAAGTTATTTCTTAGGTAGTTAGGGCTCTTTTGAGATTATTTGTGTTAGTCTTGTCAGCTAGTGATAACTTATGCTCTTTCTTGCTTTATTGCTTAGCTTGCCTCTTAGTTGATAATTTGAATTGCTAGTGTAGTATAATTTCTTACTCTTGCTCAGTTTCTTGTCTTGCCTAGTTTCTTAGTCTTAATTTGCTTAGGGTAATATGGGGTTTTTGTTAATCTAGTTTCGTTCTTGTTGTTTCTTTCTTGCAATTGTAGTGTAATCAACCAAAACCAACCTTTAAACCCTCATGCCCCTACACTCCACTTTAGGAATGTAGCTCACATTAAATTTGCTCTAGAGCCCCCTCATTCCTTGAGGATCGACCCTTCTCTTACCACTTATCTATACTACAACATGACCCTATGCGCTTACGGGTGAAGTGTGAATAGTATAATCCTATGTGTTGGACTAGGTCCCATAGATAAATTTTTAGAGATCTATATGTTTTCCCATAGGGTTGCATCTAGTCTCCTTCTAGTTGGCTAGTGTGTGACCTTGAGAAGATTGCACCAACATCATCATCGGCAATTTCTTCTTCAACACAAGTACTGCTACTGAAATGTAATGATTTTATAGTAGGAATATCTCCATGCTAGTACCATTCTGCATAGCCCTGTGCAATCACGTTGCACATGATGACTTCTGATTTTGTCAACAATGTCAATTTTCAAGTTGTTATTGTAATTCCTACATGGACAATAGAACCTATCTCTAGGTCCTTTCCCATGTTCCTTCACAAATCTTATAAACTGGTCAAGACCAGTAATAAACATTGGGTGCAGTGATTTAGAATGGACATCCATGATCTATCCATTCTATGATCAAAGATAAAACAAGTATTAGGGTTTAGGGTTTACATGATTAGGGTTTAGGGATTACATATTAGGTTTTATCATTTAGGATTTAGGGATAAGGGTTTATAGATGAGAGTTTAGAGTTTACATATTGGGATTTAGGGTTTATGGTTTCCAAATTAGGTTTCGGGTTCAGTAATGATTGTGTGAACCACCTATGCCATTCTTGGATACCTAATCTCACTAATAAGTTTATAATGCTTCTTTGGTTTTCAAGAAAATTTTGGCAGCATTTCCTACAATTCTCAAAGTATGCAAATGTAGATTGGCAAATATCCACCAACATATGTACTTGAGAACAAATGGAGAAGTGCGTAAGAACATCTTGAAAATGGAATACACGTTATACACTTACATCCTAAATGAGATTTAAGTGACCAAGAATAGTCTCAAACTGGGGGCTGTTCAAGATTTAATCCTAATGAATAAATCTCAAATGGGTTTCTAAGCCAACTAGATACTATTGCCAAATCCACATGAACTGAGGAAACTCACTAGTTATTATCATTGTTTGAATTTTTAGTGCAAAAATAGGGTTTGAATTGTTGACACATGGTTTTAGATCTAATTAAAGAAGATAAAGTTTAGATCTAAAAATTCAAACTATTGAATTAACTAATGGATCAATTAACACTAAACATGAAGAATTAACTAAACCAGACCAACAACTAGTAAGATAATTAAGTGTTTACACAATTCATCAACAAAGTTTCAACATAATTAATGGTTTAAGAATAATTAAGGGTTTAAGATAATTAAGGATAATTATGGGTTTAAGTGAGGGCTAACCACTCACTATAGTTGTCAAGTATTGAGTGGCAGTGGTGGCTGTAGTCATAGTGGAGGAGGTGGTTGCGGTTGTGGTGGCTTGAGGATGTGGAGCAGATTGGAGCTGGAGGTAGTTGTGGTGGAAGTTGCTGGAGGTGGAGGTTATGGCGGATCCTGCTAGAGGTGGTGGTTGCAGTGGCATGATGTGGATTTTATTGTACTAATAAATCCACCTAGGGATGAAATCCCTAAGTTTTTACCAAAACCTTGTGCTATGTACCACCGACAAGCGGACGAGTCTTATCACAGTATGGTTAAGGATCAAATCCCAAGGGGCAACATTTTTAAGAATCTTGCTAGTCGAATCTTAGATCAACTAAGACTAATATTTAGAATAAGAGTTGATTTGGATTTAGTCAAACAAATTGTAAGGAAAGTAAAAGAGCGAGATTAAAACTGAGTTTTAATGATGGGAATCACTGGGGTGGAATCGGGTTTCACCACCACTATACATGCAAATACATACAAAACACATCCAGGCAAGATACAACTATCCAAATGGAGTAGCGAACCATCCATTAGGAAATAGAGTTTGCATAAGCATCTCTGTAGACTCAATGTCTTATTACCCACAAATCACACACTCACTACTTTAGAGATATCCCTTTAGAAGTTCTCGTCTGGGCATCAACCATGTTAATCAATATTCAAATCCTAAGTATTGAAGTTCTCGCAACAAAGGAATGCAATAGATCATGCAAGGCAGGCGATCAATCCACAAAGCATGCATTAAACGATTAAAAATGAAATGGAAAGTTCTATACAAGCCATGGAATGTTATAAGATGAACATATAAGCACGGGCAGCCGGGCTAGTCCCCGCACCCCAGTGAAATGGAATACTTGCTCCTCATAATAGAAACAAAAAGAATAAGAGAGAGGGAAGATTCTTCCATGGTCACGGTGAAGAAGATGGTTGCGGCTCAGAGGAGAAACAGTCTTATACACGATGGCGGGGCAGATTTGGATGAGGAGGGAAAGAAAACCAAGACATAAGAGAATGATTTTCTCTCTCTTTCTTCCTTCTCTTCTCATGCTCTTTCTCACAGGAAATGGAGTAGTGGATGGCTGATGGTGGAGGGTGCTGTAGTTATGAAATCCCACCACTTTCATGGCTAGGATATAGATCTTGATGGAGCGGTGATGGTGGAGTAGAAAGGACACCACATAGGTAGTCTTTGATGGTGGTTGATCGCCTTCCTTGGCTGGGCACAGAGTGGTAGCCTCTCGGCATCGTAAAGTAGAAGTGATGCCTCAAATGAAGGAGGGGGTCGTCTATTTATAGGTATAGATCTGGAGAGGACCAACTTAGTTGCCACAGTTGCTGCCTTCGGTAGTGGTCGTAATATTCCTCGGCACAACTGTGCCGGGTGTGCGCCCGAACGTACCGAGGTGCCGCGGTCATGGTCATGGAGTTTTGTAGCGGTCAAGATGGTTGTGCTGCAGTCATGTTCGTGTGCCCCAGTCACACTGGGGTGTCGGTCGCGACACCTTGGACTCGGCCAAACTGTGTCAGGCTGGGCCTGACCGTGCAGAGTGTTGGTTGACACGACGTCTTAGTCATGGTCGCGGCACCCTTTTGCATTATGGTCACAACCATACTTATGTCATAGTCGTGACCCTCCTGGAATAAACCCCACCCCGGGGGGGTATCACTGTGGGTCGATGGGCCTACGTCAATGAATCCTCTGACTGATGAGGATGCTTTCTGATGAAGGAACTGGCCATTGAAAATAGAGTCCAAATTAGTGGGACCACGGTCTCCTACACTAGTACACATAGTGCGATGCTTAATCCTGTGATGGAGATGAATGGATTTGATCAAAACTTTGAATAATCATATGAATCTGAGGAAAATTGTATATGAGCAGACTCAGGGGGTATATGAGAGCTTTTAGTGCAAAAATGGGCCAAAAATGGTGACTCAAACTAAGATGAATATGCATTCATCACCATGGTAGCTGGAAGTCGAGGTTGTTGTGGAGGCAGAGGTTTTTGGAGATGGTTGCGGCCAAATGACGCAGAGCAAGCAGCTGGAGGTGGTCTGAGCTAGTTTCACTGTTTCATGCTTTTCTGTCATATATTTTCTCGACAGCAGGGTTTTCAGGTATTTGGCCCAAGCGGGCACTTCAGAAAGGGCATCTAGAAATGGGATATCGATATACAATTTCTTCATAGCTTCTTTGAACTTCTGGAACCTAGTGTCCATTTTGGTCCCTTTCAGCCTGTCTGGATAAGGAATTCTGAATGGGACTTCTGGCATTGGTTCCTTTTCTTTTTCTTTCTCAGTAGAATTTTCTATTTCTTTGCTTGAGTTTCCTATTGGGGAAAGAATGGCTACATCATCATCATCATGGATGATTCTGGTGATATCAGGTAGGACACGACCAGACCGTGTGGTGACAGCATTCAGTTGCTCAGGTCTATTTTGGTCATGCCTTGGGTTTGCCTCTGGTTGCCCAGCGAAGGTACCTGCTGGTGGTTTCAACTGAGTAGCAATTTGTGCTAATTGGGCCTCCACCGCCTTTTATTGAGCTTGTTGATTCGCAAGCATGGTATGCTGAGATTGCAGCATCTGCTTAATCAAAGATATTTCATCAGATGGTTGGGAAGGAGCACTCCTCTGTTGATATTGAGTGACTTGTTGCCCCTGGGGTTGCTGTGGAGGTGCTGTCAACTGCGGTTGTTGTGGCTGCTGCAACTGAGGTTGTTGTGGCTGCTTCAATTGAGGTTGTTGCAGCTGCGGGTGCAGCCCTGGATGGGTATATTGGTAAGAAGGGTTCCTAGGATAGTTAGATCTTTGGAAACCTTGTCTATAATTCCCCTGATTGAAGTTATTCTGAAATCCTGGTGGTTGTCTATTGAAAGATCCACCTTGTGTCTGTTGTTGTGGGTTGGCGGTCCCTGCAGGATTTCCATATTGGAACCCTGGGTGATTTCTTGGTTTATCTGGATTGTAGTACACCTGGCCAGGTATTGAATGGATGGAGTTGACTTGCTCTGGCATTTGGTCCTCGGGATGCTCTATAATGGGCTCATATTGCGGCACGGGTGGTTGTAAATCCATCATGACATTGTACAACAGACCACATGATAATGTGGGATGATCAGATGCATGACAGGCTTCACAAGCTCCAACAGCTGCTTTTACTTGTTGAACTTGAGAGCTTTTCTTCTTGTCATATTCCCCGAAAGAAGTTTTGAGGGCTTGTTGCTTGCTAGCAATAGTCTTCAGGGCCTCTGCAATGGCCTTGAGTTCCATAGATTCTTCAGCTTTGTAGACTTTAAGAACTCCCTTGGGTTGGTTAGATGACCTTCCCCAATTGGATTGGTTCTCGGCCCCTAGCGTAACTATATTCCAAGCATCTTCATAGTTCTTTCTCATAAAATTTCCTCCAGATGAGGAATCTAGAAATTGCTTGATATCGTCACTTACCCCTCTGTAGAATGTTTCTATTAGTTGATTTTGAGATATGCCATGGTGAGGACACTTTCTCAGGAGTTCCTTGAATCTTTCCCAAGCTTCCGCAAGTGTTTCTCCAGGTAGTTGGGCGAAGTGATTAATCTGTCCCCTAATCTCATAGGTTAGTGAAGGTGGGAAGAATTTCTCAAGAAACTTTTCTTCTAAAGGAGTCCAAGTAGTGATGATGGGGTGTCTATCTAAAGCATTGTACCAGCTTAGCGCTCTTCCAGATAAGGTGAAGTGGAAAAGGTGTAACATTATTGCTTCCAGGGCAATTCCTGCTTGAGGTACAAGTCGGCAGAGTGACTTGAATCTTTTAAGGTGATCCATGCAATAGTCTCCGGGTGCTCCAGAGAAAGAGATGCCTTGCATGATATGGATCCATTGTGTCCGAATTTCAAAGTTTGGTATGCTAATAGTCGGTGGTCGGACTGGGTGATCATCTTCAATATTCTTCGGGACTGCGTAGTCCCGAAGTTGCTTGTTTCTTAGCGCAAGTTGAGCAGCAGCATTCTCTGCTTGGATGCGGGCTTGTTCCTCAGCTTGAATCTCAGCTTGCACTTGAGCACGAGTGTCTGCAATAAGTTGTGCTCATTGTGCTGCTATGGCGGCGTTAACTCTTTCTGCAACAAGGCGTTGCTCTTCAGCCATCTGTCTGGCTCTTTGGCGGTTAAGTCTAATCCTTCGGTGGAAACTTCTTTCTACCTCAGAGTCGTACTCTGGTTCAGGGGAAAATCCGATGCTATGAGGGGGTTGCATACACGTTTTCTACCTGAGTAGAAAGAAAATCACACGTTAAGATAATGGAAGGAAATGAAGAAATCAAGAAGATTTGGAGTAGTTATCAAGAAAAAGTGTAAAATCCTAATCAACCAAGAAGTTGTTAAGTAAAAGCTAAAACGTTCTGTTGTCCCCGGCAACGGCGCCAATTTTTGATGGAGTTTTGCAACGCCACTAAAAATCCTAGAAATGAATGAATCCCTAAGTTTAGCCTTGCTAGTACTATGGTAAGATCTCCACCCACGTATGCTAGGACACGCGGAAGTCTTATCGTAGTATAGTTAAGGGTCGAATCCTCGGGACAACGGTCTTGATGTAATCGAGATGGAAAACGTTTTAGTCGTACTTAACTACTTAACAGTTGATATTTAGATCGAAAGTTTGATTTTGGTTTTAAGCTAAGTGCAAGGAAAGTAAAGCAAGAAAGTAGAAATTAAGGTTGTAAACAATGATTAAAAACCACTAGGATGTTATCGGGTTTCACACCACTACACATGGATCATAAACATGCAACATAATAAAAAGACTTGCAAAGAGAAACCAATCAGCTAGTATCTTTGTAGACTTAGCTTCCTTTCAGATAACCAACTACGAGGAGTGTGGAGTATTGCAATGCCAGCCATCCCCTAACGAATGGTCACTTACTTTGCATTACTCCTTCATGAAGTGTGTTCCTCGACCTTACCAAAGTTGCACTTCCATACGTCAACTGATTCCATTTCATAGTATGAAAGTGCAACGATGGGAGTGAGTTTACTCCACTCGTGAAAGCACTCCTAGATACCGAAACAGACATATGGTGACTACATATATCTAGAACCAACATTCAATCAATATTCAGATCTAAAGGTATAAACGTAGACAATTCATACCAAAAGATAATAAGTAACACAAGTTGGTGATCAAGCAACAAGCATTCATTAAAGGATAGATGTTGAGCCAAAAAGGAGAGTATCTCTATTGCAAACGTTTAAATTACATTGCATGAAATGAAAACATGGGTAGCGGGGCTACTCCCCGCACCCTAGTGAAAAGGACTACTCGCTCATCTCAAGAGCAAAGGAGGGGGTGAGAAGAGAAAGAAAGAACGACATCTCCACGGAGGAGGGAAGGTTGAACCCTTGGTGGAGAGAGCAACGATCTTCACACTTCGTGGTTGCCTTGATGAAGGATCTTCTCCTCCCACCTTCTTTGTTGATGAGAGAGAAGGTAGCTTGATGATGAGATGTGGACCTCAAACCGGCAGCCTTAGGGCGATGGATGAAGGATAGAATTGCTCTGGAACTGGAGGGGCAACCTTTGGGCGTCTGAGATCTCTCCCTCTTGGAGGACCCTTGGGGTCTTATTTATAGGCTTTGAGTGAAGTCCAAACGGTTTGGAGACCGTTTGGGCCTCAAGACCGTTTGGGGCCTCAAGACCGTTTGGACTGTGAGACCGTTTGGCTTCAAACGGTCTTGAGACCGTATGAACTCCATGCGGTCTCGGGACCGTTTGGCTTCATGCGGTCTTGAGACCGTTTGAACTCCATGCGGTCTCGGGACCGGTTGGCTTCATGCGGTCTTGGGACCGTTTGAACTCCATGCGGTCTCGGGACCGTTTGGCTTCATGCGGTCTTGAGACCGTTTGAACTCCATGCGGTCTCGGGACCGGTTGGCTTCATGCGGTCTTAAGACCGTTTGACTCCATGCGGTCTCGAGACCGGTTGGCTTCATGCGGTCTTGAGACCGTTTGACTCCATGCGGTCTCGGGACCGGTTGGCTTCATGCGGTCTTGAGACCGTTTGACTCCATGCGGTCTCGGGACCGGTTGGCTTCATGCAGTCTTGAGACCGTTTGACTCCATGCGGTCTCAGGACCAGTTGGCTTCATGCGGTCTTGAGACCGTTTGGCTCCATGCGGTCTTGAGGCTGGGTTATTCTTTTATGATTTTTTGTGCTTTTTCTGCATATATAAAAGGAAAAAGTTAGTCTGATGGTGTATTAACAGAAAAGGGGTAAAATTAGGATTATGTATAGTTTAAACTTAAAAAGAGTATGGAAAACTAAGGAAAAAGACTAAGATAAATGACTAAAATAGGAGGTTATCACTACACATCACCCTCCATGCATTAGCAAAAAAGAACCCAAGTACATGTTGCGACCAAAGCTGACACGTAGCATAGTGACCAACCAAAGCCAAAACAACATTGCAACCAAACCATCATAAAGGGGTAACGACCAAGACATTTGGGGTTAGGTAAGTAGCACCCGTAACACTTCACTTAGCATACCTAACCCACTCAGACAAGGTGCATCAACTGCAACCAAGACCAATAGGGTAGCGACCCAAAATATATGATGAGAAATGGTTAAATCATCTCGACACATGTGTTATGACCATAAGAGAAGAGTGAGTGTAGAGACCATCAAGGCCAAGCTACCTCAACAACACATAACCATCCTAAAAAAACTTTAATCAAAATAGATGATGAACATCAAGAAAACTAAGTGTCAATAGGTTGAAAACTCCATATAAGAATGAATGCCAAAACCCTAAAACAAATGTCACAAAGACACAGATGGAAAACCCAGATAATAGAAGGAATACCAAGCGTCAGTCTCATGCAAATCAAGATAAAACCCCCACAAAATCATATGGTTACCAAAACATAGCATGGTTAATAATGTAAGAATCCAGTTGCATGAAAGAATCAACAACTCCTCCATTACTCATAATCGGGTGCATGAAATTAGGGTTTAGGAGAAAAAGTAATCTATATTAGAATATTTCACAATCGTAAACCCTAGATCATAAGAACATCATCTAGCATCTTAAAATTGTGTTTTAGATATTAGAATAGCAACATGAAATAAAGATTATGGTGCAAATAATAGAAGAGGGAAAGTTATATAACTCACCTTGAGTTGAAGATCAAGCTCCAAGATTACAAGCTCCAAGAGAGAGAAAAAACCTCCACTTGGATCAACACCTCAGCCACAAGATCCCCTCAAGAAGAGAAGAAAATTCCAGGGTTAAAGGAGAGATCAAGAAAAGGGAACCCAAACACTAGGCCGACAAAGAAAGAAGGGGAAGGAAGAGGGCTTCTTTTCACATAGATACCACCATGGCTAACCATATCCTCCGATCTTTGTGAGAAGAAGATCTTCAAAGTAGCCACCATGGTTTACACCATAGTATCATGACTAATAGGGAAATAAGAATATGAGGTTTCAAAGGAAAACATGATCAAAGGTAAAGAAACACTTACCAAGAAGGTAGATCACCAAGAATCACCTCAAAGATAATGATCAAACACAAGATCACCACATGCAAGGATGATCGATCACCAAAGCTTCAAGATCAACCTTCTCAAGATCCACCAAGCTCCAAGGTCTATCACAAGTAAGAGGGAGAAGAAGATAGAGCTAAAAGGATTGCTTGTATGTGGAGGAGAAAGATTATATACACAAGGGGTAGGAGAGAGGTAAGGTTATGAGGTGTCAAGGTGTTAAGACATAAAAAATGACACTTGTCCCTACATGGATCGGCCATGCATATTATCATGCAAGATAAACATTAATACCAAAGTGGTGTAGTGACCACTTGGTCCCCAAACACACTTTGGGTCGAAGCAACATAGTGTAGCTGCCTTAACACAAAGCCATCGACAAGGTAACAATCACTACACACACCAAACAAGGAATCCTAGCGACCAAGCAAAGAGCCAAATCATCAAAGGTTGAAGAAAACCAACCAAGGCATGGTTTAGCGGTTGAATAACTTCTTAAAACTCAACACAAGATCACTACACTGGTCGACACTCAAGAAAACACACAAGGTCTCTACCATCACACATGCAACTCATGCATAGTGATGCAAACCCTAATATCACCTCAAGATGTGACCTTATCAACCAAGACCCAACAAGATGCCCCATAGAATCATCTTCTCTCTCATGATACTAAGGCACAAAAACACTAAATACATGTGACAAATTGCAATATAAACCCTCAACATGGGTAAATTGCAAGTTGGTCCAAAACAAGCATATATAGCTCAAACATCAACCAAACATGACTAAATTGAAAACAAAAACATGTCACATGTTATTAAGGCATCCCAAGAGATTATATTAAGGTTAAGCATATCATTAAGCAAAGCAAACACAAACTAGCACTAAGCTAGGTTAGGGGTCTTACAACCATAAACCCCTAGCAATGATTTTGTCCCTGAAATCCTACGTGAAAAGGGATGGATACTTCTTATGCAACTCATCCTCAAGATCCCACGTGGCTTCCTCATTGCCACAATAATTCCACATAACCTTCACCAACACTATGTCCTTCTTCTTCAACTTTTTCATTCTTCTATCAAGGATCAAAATGGGCTCTCAAACATACAACATAACTTCTTCCAACTCAACCTCCACTAGCTATAGCACTAATTGATATGTGGGTGGCACTTTCTCAACATGGACACATGAAACATGGGATGTAATATGTGCAACTAAGGTGGCAAATTCGAACTTGTAGGCCACCTTCCCAACACGTGCCACCATAGGGTAAGTCCCATAAACCTAGGAGCCAACTTACCCTTCTTCCCAAATCTCAAAACACCCTTTCAAGGAAGGACCTTGAGGTACACTCTATCTCCCACTTGTAACTCCAAAAATCTATGATGGTTATTATCATATGATTTCCACATGTCTTGGGTTTCCTTTAACTACTTCTAAATCACTTTGATCTTCTCTGTTGTCGGATGCACAAGCTTTGGACCTAGAATTTGGTACTCACTAGTCTCATACAAACACAATAGAGATCTACAACATCTCCCATACAAAGCCTCATAAGGTGCCATATCAATGCTCCTCTGATAACTGTTATTATAGGCAAAATTTATCAAACTGAGCTAGACATTTCAACTGCCTAAAAACTACAAGACACAAGCTCTCAACATATTTTTTCAAAGTCTGTATGGTCCTTTCAGACTGTCTATTTGTCTATGGGTGAAATGTGGTGTTGAACCTCAACTGCGTACTCATAGTTGTATGCAAGCACTCCCAAAAGCATCTGGTAAACTGAGGACTTGTATCTGACATAGTAGTAGATGGAATACCCTACAAAAGAACTATCTCATCAACACATATCTGAGCTAGCTTCTCTGTTGTATATGTGGTCTTCACAGGAAGGAAATGTGCAGACTTAGTCAACCTGTCAATGTTCGCCCAAGTGGAATCATGGCCTTTGGTTGTCCTAAAGAGACCAACCATAAAGTCCATCACAACATGATCCCATTTCCACTGTGGTAGAGGCAACAATTGCAAGGTTCTTGTAGGCTTCTGATGCTCTGCCTTAACTTGTTGACACACATGACATCTAGCAACGAATTCAACCACATTGCACTTCAAGCCAGGCCACCAATACAAATATTTAAGATTATGGTACATCTTGGTGCTACCTGGATGCATAGTGTACATCAAAGAGTGAACCTCTTCCAAGACCATCTTCTTTAGATCATCATCATCATGAACCATTGTTCTACTGTGGTAACATATCGTCCCATACTCTGACTCATGGGAGTGATCACACTTCTCATTACCAAACTCTGATCGGATTTGTTGTATCACAAAAGACTATGCACATTGGTTAGCTGATCCTTTAACGACTAGAAGGCATGCTACCACTTGTCATCCCATACAAAAGGTACATCTTTCCTTGTCAGCTTCATTAGGGGTAACACTATAGAACTAAAGTTCTTGATGAACCTCATGTAGTAGCCTGATAGACCCAAGAAACTGTGAAACTCTTTCGGCATCTTTAGTTGTTCCCACTCTATCACAATCTCTACCTTCTTGGAATCCACACAAACACCCTCAATAGATATCACATGTTCAAGGAAAGATACCTCCTTCAGCCAAAACTCGCACTTGATGAGTTTGGCATACAACTGATATTATCTCAATAAGGTCAATGCTTGATGCAGATATTGGTCTTGTTGTTGGCTATCATTGGAGTATATCAAGATATCATTTACGAACACAATCCATAGATTGATTTAGATAGGGTTTGAACAACTTGTTCATCAGGTCCATGAACGTTGTTGGTGGATTGGTTAGCCCAAACGACATAACCATGAACTCATAGTGACCATACCTTGTCCTTGTGGAATGGAGTATCCATTCATTAAACACATCAGAGTGTTGGGTCTCCTATATGTAGGAGCCAGGGAGTACATGGGCTAAATAGAGAAAAGAGAAAATACAATGGGCCTAAGCCCAACTAATCAAATATTCTAACAGACCCCCTCATGTTGGAGAGTAAACATTGTGAAGTCCCAACTTGACACCCATATGCTTGAATGAAGTAGGAGGAAGAGGTTTGATAAGGATGTATGCAACTTCATAAGACGTCCTAATGTGAGTGATGATCTACTTCACTTTTACTAGGTCCCACACAAAATGGCATTCAACTTGAATGTGTTTTGTATGCTCGTAGAAGACTGGATTATTAGCAATGTGTATAGTCGCCTGGTTGTCACGATATAGGCTATATGGAGTTTGAAAAGGAATCCCAAACTCAGTCAAGATGGACCAGACCCACTATAGATCACAACATGCATGAGCCATGGCCCGATATTCTGTCTCAGTGTTGGGTTGAGCTACAACAACATGTTTTTTACTCCACTAGGTAACTAGGTGAGCGCCAATCATGACACAATAGCCGGAAGTGGACTATCATTCTTTAGAATTTCTAGCCCAATCTACATCTGCATATCTGAAGATGGAGATTACCTTGGACTCAAGACATTTGTAGAGAAATCCTCATCCTGGAGCACTCTTTAGATAGTGAAGAATGCATTGAACACTGGACCAGTGGACCTGGAGTGGTGCACTCGTTGTTGGATGACTACCTTAAAAACATAGGTAATATTTGGTCAAGTAATAGTTATGTAAATTATCTTTTCAACTATACAATAATACTTCTCTAGATTAGCAAAGAGTTCTCCTTCATGCAAATGATTGCATGATAGTTCATTGGGGGTAGAGACTGGTTTCTCTTTTGTGATATTGGACTCTTGAAGTAGGTCCAAGACATAGAATCATTGTGATAGACTTATCCCTGAGGTTGAGTGGAGGACTTCGATTCTGAGGAAGTATTGTAGGGTGCCCAAGTCTTTTGTATGAAAATGTTCATGCAAATACTACTTGAGCTGGGATATCCCCATCATATCATCACTTGTGATGATGATGTCATCAATATAGACAACAACAAGGACATGACCTTTGGAGGACTTGGTAAAGAATAAGGAGTGGTCTATGACTAATCTCCAAAAATTAAGTTGAGTTAGGACATCACTTAACTTGTTGAACCAAGCCCTTAGAGACTGTTTGAGGATGTAGAGAGATCATCAGAGATGCTATACTTTGTGAGAATATGCCCCCTTAGAAACAAACCTGAGAGGTTGTTGCATGTAGACTTTCTCTAGGAGATCCTCATGAAGAAATGCATTCTTGATGTCGAGCTGGTATAAAGGCCAATCAAGATGAGCTGCAAGGGAGATAAGGATGTAAATAGATGCAATCCTTATCACTGGAGAGAATGTCTTGACGTAATCTACATGAAAGGTTTGAGTGAACCCTTTTGCATCCAGGAATGCCTTGGGTTGTTCAATAGTACCATATAACTTATTCTTTATAAATAAAACCCATCGACAACCTACAATACTTTTACTTGATGGTGGAGTCAAAAGATCCCATGTCTTGTTTTCATGGAGAGCTCGTATTTCTTCCAACATGGTGCTTTCCATTCAGGATGGCGCAGAGCATCTTCTAGATTCTTAGGAACATATGTTGTGTCTAGGACAATAGAAAAGGATAAGGAAGAAGAAGAAAGACATGCTAAACAACAAGCATTGGAAATGGGATGCTTGATAATACAAGAGTGTATACCTTTGCATAGTGCCATCAGTATATTGGATTGGTTCGGAACTGAACATGATGAAGCAGATGCATCCGATGACTCATTTTCCATGTGCCGATTTGGTGTTATGGATGGTGGAGATGATGGTGGTTTCAGTGGGATGAATGGATCAGGCAATGAGTGATGGGACATAAGGGCATAGAGTATAGCAGTAGAAAAAAAATGTACTCCCATAACAGCAAGATCCCGCCAACTACTATGAAATAGGAAGGATGATTTTAGTGAGTTATACCTTATCCTGGACCAAGTCTAGTGAAAAAAATCGCTTCTTTGAAACTATTGACTAGTTGCTCTTAGACAGTGGATGTGCAGCTCCTGGTCTTCACCATGAATAGCTATCTACGCAACCTATACACTAATTCTGGTGGTCTCGCCATAGACTGTAGGTTGACTTTGCTCTCTGAGCAACAATTAAAGTGCCTCTAGAGTAGTCTACACAGACAACTAGAAATCATGTCATTCACCAAGAACAGATAGGAAGGAGTTGTCCCTTCTGTTGGTGTACTAGTCACCAACCTACTCTCCTACCAATAGCGATCACTAGTTGTTTCTCTCTCGTATCTTTCCCTCCTTGTCGGGTAGGACATGTGTGGGCTCTCTTAGTTACCACAACCTGTGAGGACAATAGTTGTCAAAGTAAATAATTCTCAATTGTCTCTATTTTCTCTTGGGAAGCCTCAGTACCCCTCCTTTTATAGGCGGGGTATGGGCCATGGTTCCCAATATGTACGTGATTGTGTGGGAGTGGAAGGGACCAGAAGAAAATTGAACTTTTACAACCTATGAGATGCCAACCAGTTGTCTGGCACACCTAGATGGTCATCTGGGGTGCAAGATGGTCGTATGGGGTGCGAGACGGTCATCTCGCACTACCAAATGACCGTTTGGAAGTTTCTCAATCACACACGAATTTGACAACTTCCAATTAATATCACATATTAATTTGCTTGCACTTCAAGTAAAGTACAAACAAAACTATTCAGGAAACATCCATATTATTCATTCAACCCAACCAAGCCGTCTCACCCAGGAAAGATGCCCATCTCACTCACCCAAACAACTATCTGGTGAGTCTGAGATGAGTCGATCAGTTCAATCATATTGAACCGGTCGGTCCAAGGGCAAAACATAGCCAATTCGAACTCTGATTACCCTGACAATCCAAATGGTCATCTCAAGGCTTGAGATGCCCATCTGGATACCCAAACGGATGTCTCACTTAGTGAGTTGGTTGTTTGGTGGACCAGTTCAACCAATCAGTTGATCAGTTGCATGAATTGAATACATAAACAAAACTACTTTTCTCACATGTACTTGTTGCACTACATTGGGCTTAACCCATGCTAAATAAATGGTTGCTACAACAACCATATATCTAACAATCCCCCACAAACTCCAATGTGTAGTGTGCTCTACCATTCAGTCCTCCATACTGTGCTTTCAGCAGATACCTTTCGGTTTGAATCTACCTAAGTTATCCAACTGTGACCCCCGTAGGAACTAGGTGAATACAAATCTTGAACCTGAACCTTGGATACAAGAGTATAGGTTGGTAACAACAAAATAAAGACATAGTAGTAAAGAAAACAATGCATTAAGGCCATGCATACAAAATTTTATATCATGATTGATAACAGAGAACAACCCAATTCTCCTGTTGCGGCCTACACAACATCAATCACTTAGCTGGAGTCTCCAAGGATGTACTGCTAACATCCTGTCCTAAGACTTGACACCATTAAGAGACTACTCTCTTACTAACTTATAGTCATGACACTAACAAGTTTCCCAGGGAATAGATACACATATGCAAGAAGCATCAAACAAGAATACATAGTGTCATCTGATTACCCGACAGTTTGTTATTACCACATTGAACCCAATTTGTGGGATCTCCACTCTATTGGGTTGGGTTGCTACTGCCTGCAAATCTATAGGGGTTTCAGTCTCATCCCCAATCTGGATTTTTCCACTAAAGCCAAGGTAAGACCTTTAGTGAAAGGATCGGCTGTATTATCTTTGGTACCGACGTAGTCCACAGCCACGACCCCATTAGACACTAACTTCCTTACAAATTTCAATCTGACTTGGATGTGTCCACGATGTTTTTGATTGTACTTGGAACTCTTTATCTTAGCAATAGTTGTAGTGTTGTCACAGTGAACTGAAATTGCAGGAAGCGGCTTCATTACCATAGGTAAACTAGACATAAGTCCATGTAGCCATTCAACTTCCAATCCAATTTCATCTAAAGCACACAGCTGTGCCTCAAAAGTGGACCGAGACAATATGGTCTGTATGAGGCCTCAAATAATGGGATGTTACAAATACTCTCAATTATCGGAAGTTTGATGTATCTTATGAACTGTACACGTCCAGACATTGCGCTTGTCGTGAACAAGTTAAGTAGATACACTAGTTGTCCTGACAAGACCCATTGGGAAGCTCTTGAAAGAGTTCTGAGGTATATCAAGGGAACATGTTTTCTTGGGTTGCATTATGGTAAACATCCTTCCGTAGTCAAAGGATATAGTGATGCAAGCTGGATTGCCGTGAATTATGGGAGTAATGGTGTCTCAGGATATGTATAAAAGGAATGATTGGACTACTCATATCACCAAGGTACACCTATTCCGAGAGCCCATCACTAAGAACTCCATAGTTAAGCGTGCTAAGCTTGGAGTAGTACTAGGATGGGTGACCTGTCGGGAAGTTGATCCTGGCATGCGCGTCAGTGAGGACAAAGTGCGCAGTTAAGGCTAGTGGTAGTCTGTGGGGCCAGTCATCATTTCTGAAACTCTGTTAATGCCTTGGGCAGTGGGCCCAAACGTTACAAATGGTATCAGATCCAATTCCCCTCCAGTGGGTGGGGCCCACATGGGCATGACATGCCAGTCTTGAGTCGTGCGGTCCAGACATGTAGGAAAGGGTTGTCCATGGTTGACGTAGCCACCCTTGCGTTGGTATTCCGTGATCCGGAGCTGGGTGTCCATGGTCCATTGTGGGTCTACACTGAAACGGGGAAGAGATTATGAGGCCTTATAGTTGAGCCTTGACGAGGACATCAAGAGTCTAAGTGGGGGAGATTGTAACATCCCAGGATTTGAGGCCTCAGATAAAACACTCTTAAAAGGAATGATTGGACTACCCATATCACCAAGGTGCACCTCCTTTTCTGGGAGTCCATCACTAAGAACTCCATAGTTAAGCGTACTCAACTTGGAGTAGTACTGGGATGGGTGACCTTTCGGGAAGTTGATCCTGACATGCGCGTCAATGAGGACAAGGTGCACAATTAAGGCTAGTGGTGGTCTGTGTGGCCAGTCATCATTCCTCAAACTCTTCTAGTGCATTGGGCAGTGGGCCCAGGCGTTACAGTATCGTAATTGAGACACTGAAACCCCAGTCTCATTCTTGAACAAGGGCTTGGATGAATCATATGGAGTTTTAACAGGTTTACGTGATGTGTACTCAAACCTCTCCAGTATCTTCTCAACATAGTGAGACTGAGAGAGAGTTATACCACCAATAGACCTTATGATTTTAAGCCCTAAAATCACATCAACGACACCCATATCCTTCATCTCAAACTTGCTACACAGGAATGACTTTGTCTCATTTACTACTTTCATATCAGAACCAAAAAGTAGGATATCATCGACGTATAAGCATAACAAAATGAATCCATTATTGACAATCTTGCAGTAGAGACACTTATCAAATTCATTAGAAATAAAGGCAAACGATGATATCACATAATCAAACTTCTCATGCCGTTGCTTGGGGGCTTGTTTCAAGCCATATAATGACTTAATAAGTTTACACACTTTGGACTCGTTCCCACAACCCACAAATCCCTCAGGTTGTTCCATATATATCTCTTCTTGAAGATCACTGTGTAAGAACGCGGTCTTCACATCCATATGATGGATATAGAGATTATAAATGGAAGCTAATATTATAAGCACTCAGATTGTGGTCATACGGAAAATAGGTGAATATGTATCAAAATAATCTATTCCTTCCCTTTGTGTGTAACCCTTAGCAACTAACCTAGCCTTATACTTATTGATTGTCCCGTCTGCATTAAGTTTCTTCTTAAAAATCCATTTGCAACCAACTGTAGAACAACCAGGAGGCAAATCCACTAATTCCCAAGTTCCATTCGAGAGAATTGATTGGATTTCATCATTAACAACTTCTTTCCAAAACTTAGCTTCTGGAGATTTCATATCTTGTTTGAAAGTAACAGGATCATCCTCAACATTGTACGTGAGAAACTCACTTCCAAAGTCATTGGATGTCCTAGGCTGTTTACTTCTCCTTGGTTCAACTATTTCTTCAGAATCATCTGATTCAAAAATAGCTTATTCTGAGTCGCCCCCACATTTGTCATCCTTTCCACATGCTCGAGAATGGAACCTGTGGTAAATGAATCTTCTAGAGATACTTCATTGGGCACACCGGTTTTCATAGGAAATACATCCTCAAAAAATGTTGCATCACGTAATTCCACAATTGTATTGACCTCAATGCCAAAGATATCTAATTTTACAATCAGGAATCTATAAGCATAGCTTGTCTCTACATAATCCAAAAATATGGCATCAACCGTTTTCGGTCCCAATTTCTTCCTATTGTGTTCAGGGACAAGTACCTTTGCAAGACACCCCACACTCAAAGATATTTAAGACTCAGTTTCCTTCCTCTCCATAACTCAAACGTACTACTCTCTGAATGTTTATGGGGAACTCTATTCAGAATATGGCAAGCCGTATTCAAAGCTTCCCCCCACATAAAGTTGGGTAATCCAGATGTTTGGAGTAAGGTATTTACCATATCTATTAATGTTCAGTTTTTACATTCATCTATCCCATTTGATTGTGGTGAATAAGGAGCAGTGACCTCATGAACTATACCATGTAATTGGAAAAATTCCAAAAACAAGTTTGAGGTATACTCTCCTCCCCTATCAGACATTAATCGCTTAAGTAGTTTACCGGTTTGAGGTTCAACTTCTTTCTTATAAATTTTAAATTTATCCAATGCCTCATCTTTACTTCTAAGTAAAAAGGCATAACAATATCTACTCGCATCATCAATAAAAGTTATAAAATAACACTTTTGATCCCTCGCAACAACTCCATTAAATTCACATATATCTGTATGCACTAAATCCAAAATTTCCGAATTTCTATTCACAGAATGAAAAGGTTTCCTAGGCAATTTAACTTGTACACAGATTTCATATTTATTGTTGCTAATTTCATATTTAGGGATCAAATCTAGATTCATCATACGCTTCATTGAGGCAACATTAACATGTCCCAAACGTGAATGTCAAACATCGGATGAAACACGATTCATGCAAACAGAACTATAATCATTCAAATTTAAAATGAAATTTGAAACATGTTCAACATGAATCTTAAATAAGTTCTCCACATTACATAAGTACCCTTTGCCAAAAAACAAAGAATCACGAAGGCGTGTAATAATAGCCTTATTACATTTGCAGTCTACTCTATAACCTTCCCTAACTAAAATGACGCCACTAAGAATATTGCGTCGAATGGTTGGAACATGTCTGACCCTGTTAAGAGTCAAAACCTTCCCCAAAGGGAACTTCAAGTCTACCCATCATTCGCCTTTGACTTCTGTAGAGCTGGAATCACCCAAAGTCACAGACCGACCTCGAGAGGCCTGATAAGACACAAACAAGGATTTATCAGCACACACGTGTACATTAGCCCCAGTGTCAATTATCCAATAAAGTGGTTCAAAAATAGAAAGGATTTCAGGTTTAATAGATACATACACATCATTGAGGTTCAAGGTTGTAGTCATCATGTTGACCACAGCCTCCTCAGTTGCAGATACGGTATCTTTCTTTGCCTACTTAGTAGGAAAATCCTTGTTCCAGTGGCCAACCTGTCTACAAGTCCAACAAGGTTTGTTCTTCGGTTTCTTTTGGATCTTTGCCTTAGGTTTATGTGCATTCTTAGATTTCTTATATTTGGTATTTTTCACAGAAGTAAAATTAATAGTTGGATTTGCATCAGTAAACACCTTGACCGTTTTCTCCTTTAAGTATTCTTCTTGTATATTAATATCTATCATTAGTTTTTCCATTGTTTGTGTCCCTTTGTGATGCTTCAGAGACATAACAAATGATTCCCATGACTTAGGGAATTTTTCTATGATAGACATAACATCAAACTTCTCAGGCAATACCATCTTGGCATCTGAGAGTTCATGAACTAGAAGTTGTAGATCATGTGTTTGATCGGAAACTGACTTACCCTCCACCATCTGAAACTTAAGAATTTTAGACACGCAGTATTTTTCAACACCTTGATTTTCAGTACTAAAATTCTTAATCAACAATTCACACAAAACCTTAGATGTAGTGACTGGCGGCTTTGAGTAAGAATCATACAATTTGTTATTTAAACCAAACAGAATCAAACCGCGACACATTTTGTCACTCTTCTTCCAATTAGCAATTATATTTGTATTATCAGGAATCATTTCATCTGATTTAGGTTCAGTCTCTACTAAGTACTGATCAAAACCCGCCATATTCAACCAAATTTCCATCCGACTCTACCAACGGGCAAAGTTGGTACCAGTAAATTTTTCAGGCATACTGCTGGTATCAATTTTATTTCCCGAACCACCCTTATCGGCCATAGTTAATTAACGACAGAAAATGATTTCTTTAAGACTGTTGTTAAAATTTATTAAAGTCGTTCATGAAACAACGCGACAGGTGCAAAGTAATTAACAATTTCAGGCAGATCCAAAATAAGAAATGAAGATCAAACAAAGCAAGAGAACAGAAATAACAAGAGTTAGATTCACAAACCAGATAGTTCGTTGAGAAATGAACGTGATACTTAAAGAAATCAGTGCTCGGCAATCCTCGCGGATAGACACCGTTCTCCCAGACTCGATCTGGCACGAACCTGGAACCGACTCGTCTCGCTCGCGCTTGACGTAGTCACGTTGCACTGCTACCAGTACAACACAGCAACCGTAGGAACCACCGCCTGACAGTTGCGTCTCGGTGATGGGAAGGAGAACGCCGCACTTCACACAGGAGAACAACTCCACGAAGCGGCTTGGAACGAAGACCCTCGCTCTCTGGATTAGGGCTCTCAAAACACATGTGAAAACGGCGACAAAAATCTATTTGTTGTGTGTTTAACCCTAACGACTGGAGGCGTATATATAGTCACGCACGTCTCTAATCCTATTCCCAGTAAGACACAAACACTCGGTTGCTCTTGTACACAATATGGAATAATCCGCAAAAGAGAAATACTTTTCAATTAGGATTAAGAAATCCAAAAAATCCGCAATTCACAAGCTCGGCGTGGCGTGCGCGCGTGTGTTGTGATGTGGTAACCCCACCCACCAAGGAGGTGAGCATACCTCCCTCCTAGGACCCCTTGGACACTAGTGCCCCATGTGATCCTACATATGAGGACCACAAAAGTTCTAAGAGTGAGCAATATGGGATAAAACTTCTTTGTCATTTGCACCAGAGACAAAACTATTTTTCTCACATCGTACTTACTGCACTTAATTGGGCTTAACCCATGCTAAATAAATAGTTGCTACAGCAGCCATATATCTAACCGTTGGTGGGGGGGTACTTTTCTCTACAAAAGTTGAATCGGCCTGCGAACAGAAAATTAGTCCTCGTGTTAGTACACACATCCATCCTAGAATAAGATGGGTTGCGTTCTATGCGGTTTATGTTGTAAATAGCCTGATAAATGTGGAAGTCCCTTTCTCGCATGGTAGTGTGCCTTGCGCTTGCGCCCCCTAATCTGCTGTGACAAGTTGCTGTTCCAGATGTTGTTCCAGAGCATCCTAACTGCACATTTATCCTCCAAAACAGCACCCCTAAATAATTTAATAGGATACGTTAATGGCACAGATTGATTGTAACCCGCCCACAACAGCCTTTTGCAACAGCAAATTAGGACTACGCGCTTTACGGTACTTGCTGTCTAGCAAAGGAAAACTTGCTCTTTGCCACCAACCCAATAATTTAGTTGAAGGCAACAACTCCGACTACATATCAGGTTGATTCCGACCAAATCTAACTATTCCTATTGTGATCCACAGTTAACTCTTCCTATGAACCCTTGTGGAAGGAGGAATTTCATGGCCGACTCTATAGACACCGCATTTTAATTTCTTCATTAAAGTGATTGGAATTTGTTCAAATCCCCAACAGTTCAACTCCTTTTATATGCATCCAATAATCAATTTAATTCACTGTTTTTTAGTTTTCTCGAGTATACGTGGGAAATTGAGGGTAAACGAAAGCTAATAACTCAAATCAGAGGATAATGATTGGTTTTATCAAGCATGGGTTTGAACTTCTAGACTGATCCCTTTTATTCTAATGGGGAAAAGGTCTTTGTTTAGCGCATACAATATCTTTCGCCAAGAACTAGTCAAGCATATCAATACAAAAAGCAACTCCAGTGGTTCTGGGATCCTCACTTGAGCTTCTACAATCTCAGACATAACAATGACGCACTTGGTTAATGGTGGCCAGTTCGGTTTCATAAAAAATACTACTCAAAGTTCCAAGAATTATCAGCATGTTCTAGCTGACTTGGATGATAACACCACCTTTTCCCTACCTAGAGAATGATTTGTTTTATCAAGAAAACTCATACCAGAGGCCAATGAATGTTGTCGAACCCATTGCTAGAGGAAAAATGTCCATTGTCCACAAATAAAATTGTGGACTATGTTTCATAATCTATAATTTTAATCGCAGACTGGACTGATCACCGTAGATTAGGTGTCAGTAGATATTCTCTATATTCCACGGTTAAATCCATTGACCGATAAAAAATATGGGATATTTTTATTTCTTTATTTTAATTTAAAAAATATAGTAGACTATGATAATCATGGACTATTGTTATTCTTTTAATTTAATTAAAAATACTTTAGTCCACTTTAATAGCCATGGATTATTGTTATCTTTTTATTATAAATAAGAACCTTGCAGTCGACTATGAAAATCGTGAACTATTTTATTTTTTTTAATAATTTTTTAAAAATCAGATCCCAACAAAATTGTAAATATCCAACCTCATGTAAATTGGAATTACATGAAAACAACCTTGATCCATTGCAATATTTTTACAAGATGTACTCATTTTAGATCTTACACTCCTTAATACTTAACAATCCCAAAGAATCCCAAAAATAATATTTGTTTGTTTGAAAGTATTCAAAAAACATAATACTTCAATTATACTCTATTCAATTTTGAGGGAAACACACTACCAGTGATCCTCACGTAAGTTTGAGCTTAAATTATAATATATGTGATTCAAGGATCTAACATGTTGTGCTATTATAGTAGTACTTAATGTAACAACATTGTATGGTATTTTATTTAACAATCAAAGTGAATATCATAAATAATATTCATATCTTTGAAACAATTCAAAAATATGATATCTCAATCTGCATCGGTTTGAGTTCATGAACAACACATTTCCAATAATCTATAAATACCATATTATTTTCATACAAGTTTGAACTTAAATAATACAACATGTAGTGATTTAAGAATCTGACATGATATGGTATTACAGTAGCAGTAACTACAATAATGTTGTATAATATTCTAGTTAATTATATATTGTGTCTCCCAAAGTGTGCATTTCATTATCAAATAATTTATACAATAGTCATATTCCTAAAAAAAAGTATTCAAGTCAAATATACATGATAAAAAATGTACTTTTCAACATTCATATATATACATAAGTTCATAATATTTTTATAATTGTATACAAATGTCATATTATGTATGTACTTTATTGTTTCATAATAAATTAATTAATGCAAACACAATTGCACCATGTAGAAATAAATTTAATGATGTATATATCTATATTCATTCAATGACATGTAAAATATTACATGTCTTATTTTGACATTTCATTTAGTATGCAAGAATGAGGTAAAAAGGAATAAACTAGCAACACATTAACTAAACAAAAAATATTACTTGTTATGGTAAAAGAAAAAATAATTCTTATCTAAATCAAGAGAACCATAACACATTTATTCCTATAATTGGAAAGTAAAAAACAATGTTTAGTTATTATTCAAGCAATGATATGAATATATAGCTATATATATAAATCAAAATAGCTAACATATTGAGGATTCTTATGCCACCTCAAAACTAGATTCAGAAGTTGTTGTCTTTTCCTACAATGTACATATAAAATAAATATGAAATATAAATAAACCCAAATATTCTATATAGTTGTCCTTAGTTTTACATTTTAAACAATACATGTGATTCTATTATTTTCAACTGAGCTTGTAAATTCTCAATTTTACGTTCTTTTTTTTAACATGAGATTTTTATTCTTTAATATGATGTTCCTTTTCTTGGAATTGTGATTCCCATTCTTTTGTTGCACTCCCATTTGAATTTTCTACTAATCTCTTCTTCTTCTTCTTCAAATTTCTTCTAGTAATATCTCCACTTACTCCTTTGTCATATCCTCCATGGTGAGATCCATACAAAGAGTCTACAACATGACCAAATTTTAAAGAATCGATTGTCTTTTCCAATCCCAATTATATACACCTTTCTATTACCTTTCTCTATAAGGTAAATTCATATATCAAGTTGTTATTTTTACTTTAGAAGAATGCATATGATGCCATAAATACTTACACAAATTTCTCTTATTTTTTCATCTACATATTCCCCATTCTTTTTCTTATGACCATCAGCAAAAGTTTGTAGGAGTGTGGTTTCTTAACTATTTTTCTCCTAAACAAAACAATTACATATCTAACATATTAAAAACATAAGTTCTTTAAATAATTCTAAATTATATTAGAAATCTTACCGCATTGAGATGCTTTTCAGCAAAAGATATTGATCCATTTTTGTGTGTAGCTTTTAAAACACTTTGATTTCTTTGATTAACTTGTGCTTATTGCTACTCAATAAACAAGGTAATATTAATAGTTAATATGATTATAAATAGTAAAACATATCAAGATAATTCAAAAAAAATTGGTCTTTACCTTTTTGGTTGACTATTCCAAAATTTTATCAGTAGTACCCAACTTTCTTGAGTAATTCGATCTTATATAGTTTTCATTTGTTCACTAACGGGAATATTGTTGGTACGTATGCCCAGAGAGCCAAACATATGATGGTTGTGATAGGTATCTTATACTTGATTTGATAATAATAAAGATAAGTATGTCTATTATATTTGTATCAGTCATGAGATGATGACACAAACATGTTAGATGTATAAAGAATGATGTTACTCGATGACATATGTCTTCAGGGTGAGGACTTGAACAATGAGATCATATGTATGATAGGAGTACATACATTCTTGTTATGTCCTTAGTCAGATATTAATGTGGAAGAAAAATAGAATACAATAATATATAAGACTAGAATGTGTGTTGACATATGACAAAGTCTCATTAGTCATGATATAGGATATCAAATCAAACACATATGTATGTGTTAGAGAGCAGTGCATCGGACAGACCCACTTTGAGAGTGATACTTAGAGGCCATGTAATGGTAGTCAGAATCAACTCTCAAAGTGATCATGGTGATTGTGGTTCTTAGACATGAAGTCACTACACTCATCACATGTTGTTCGATGAACTTTGACACCATCCAACATAACCTTGAATAAGGGTTATCATAAAGGTGGTGCTTGGGTACATTATGATACATGGGGATCGATAATCAGTGATGTGGATGGTATATGCTCCTCCTACATGAGTTGGTATCATGGCTACTTGATAAGCAAGACTGAGAAATGTATCTCTGTACTCATGTGATTCAATATGTGACATGTGAACTCACATCCATCACACATTATATGCTCTAGTTCAAAGAATATGGATTCAATATTAAGAGGATGATGATTCCATGCCTCGAGTTATATCTGGATATCAAAGACAAATGAGCTATATGATCAATGTAACACTAATCATGAATGTAGGTTGAAGTTGTTCCCCAACTTTCCAATGACTTGGGTAGCAATTATGTGTTTCTTGTAATATCCCTGACCTGGGTTATGCCATAACCCTGGAAGTTTTTACTTAAGCAAGTTAATTATATCCTTAATTTTACTTTGTGAAAATTAATTAAGGCTCAAGAGGGACTTATGTTTCAATTTTGGTCCTATTTGAATAATGTTGAAGCAATGTTTGCTTATTTTGGACTAAAGTGCAATTTACCCAATATGAGGGGTTAACTTGCAAATGTTACTTGATAAATGTTCCTCAAGTGTTGAAGCATCATGAGAATGAATATGATGCAGGGGTATGGCTTTCATACTGAGTACCAAGAAAAAGATGAGAAAGCAATGCTTGTGCATTAAAACCTAGTTTTGGTGTAATGTGCAATTTACCCAAAACTTAGGATTCAATATGCAAATTACCTCTTCCAGAGAGTCCCTAATGTTTCTTGGCATCATTTAGAGCAAATAAAATGAGAGGGGCATCTCATTTGTATCACTTTGAAGGAGAGAGAATCTTGATATTAAAATAATCAAGATTTAAGCATAATTGAAACCATAATTCAATTTAATGCAAAAATAAATATACTAATTGAAGTTCCCTTCAACCAAAATTATAATGGTTGAAATCCATGTATGTGGACGTCCTTGTGCCTTGAAAAGGCCACGAAATATCTCAAGCAAGTGGATAACCCACTCACATTAAACAAAGAAAAAGTAATATCCACTAATTTTTGGATATTATTATTATAAGGGTTAAGGTGCTTTCTTTTCCTTTAAATTCATGGATAATGAAGAGGTTTGAAAATGGAAAGAGGATAGCTTCGTGGGCAAGGATTTGAGGGAGATATGTGTCATCAATTTGAGAAATTAAAGGAATTAATTACTACTTTCTCTCTCATTGATTTTCCTTATAAAAACACCACTCCCAACTCAATTCAAAGGCTTTTCGATCCTTCTTTCTATTCTAGATTGCAAAACGACCAATAAATCTTAGGAGCAATAGGAGGATGACCCCCAACCTGTAGGTAAGCTCCATGATCTCTTTTCACCTTGATTTCATGGTAGAAATCAAAAATCAATGCTTGATTTCTCCTTTTCTTCACTCAATCTTCAACTTTGGCCATTCATTTCACTCAAAGACTTGAGAACGAGCCTTGGGATAGTTGGAGGAGTTTCTTCCACCATTGTTGACGTGATATTGGAGCTTTGAAGCTTCTTGAAGGTGGGTTATATAACTTGAACCCTTAATCATTGTTATTGAATTCAATTCTTCAATTCATTTGGTTCAATTGTTCTTTTTGAAATTCCTTTGATTAATTGATGAAACTACCATGAGAATGGCAGTAGAATTTGAGGGGTTGAAGCTTGATGATGATGACATCATCTTAAGCACACATCTCAATAAGATCAAGTTGCAATCTATTTCAATAAAATGATCTAATCGGTTTACACCAAACCATTTGGTGATCAAACAGTTTGCAAACCGTTTGGTCATGTTGACCGAATGAGATAGTTGACAATTTGGAGCCTTAAACGGTTTCAAACCATTTGAACATACTTGAGTTGACCATTTGGGGTTGGGTTGACCGTTTGGACAAATAAGTTCAAAACCGTTTGGAGCCTAAAACGGTTTCAAACCGTTTGAACTTCTAGGTCAAAACTGTTTGGAGCCTTAAACAGTTTCAAACTGTTTGGACCAAGTCAACCAAAATCATTTGGATGATCAATGGTTGTGATTGAGGGTTGAGGGTCCAAGGATCATACATTGATGGACTTCAATAACTCAATTGATGAAGAAGATGATGCAAACCCTAATTGAATTGATTGAAGGGATCATCAACTGAACCCTTTTGGTTTCAAACTGATTTGGATCAAACGGTTTTGAGACCATTTGAGTCCAAACTGTCTTGAAACCGTTTGGGATCAAACGGTCTCAAGACCGTTTGGAATCAAACGGTTTCAAAACTGTTTGGTGTTGAAAGGTCAAAACCGAATGAAGGTCAAAAGTGGTCAAATCATTTGGATATTTAAGGTGATGATAGATCCATTGATCCAATGGTTGATAATAATGATTATCAAAGCTAGATAAAGTCTATGAAACCCTAAAGTACCTAGATGATTGGTACCTATAGAATGGTTAACCCTAAAATTTTATGGAAGTAATAATTCAGTACACTATGTCAATCATAGTTGTATGTACTTGATGGAAAGGTTGATGTAGCCTAATCAAGTTGAAAGGATGAGAGATAAGAGATTATACATGAGTAATAATCACGTAGTAGTTAGGGTATGATCCTTAGTAAAGAGATCATGAAAACCTAATCGAGTAGGCTAATGATCCCTAATCCTAATTTAGGGCAATTCTGAGTGAAACCCTAATTGTGGGAAATGAATTGAGTAACTCCATTTTTAATAAGAACAATTTGCTCTAACCCTGATGAAGGGTGATGGTATGTGAAATTCAAATCCTAATAATGGAATAGTGGCTAATATCCTAATAAGGAAAATACCTAAAGTGGTTGATTATAGGCAATTTTATAGTAAGCAATGCCTTAACCATTAGACAGGTCCATATCATTAAAGATAGTTGGACAATTCTAATGTGTGACCTATGCACCACATGATACATGTGATAGGTTAGTAGTTAAAAGTATTAAGAGGGGAATGCCTTAATACAAAATAAGTTGGTGTACTCAGGTAAGTTAGAAGTGAAGAGTAAAGTGATACATCAAGATATGATAGATATCACATCTAACACTTCAGAGTTGATATACCTTGATACACCTCAAATACAATATACTTGGATACAGAAACACATGAAGTGTGTTATGTAAATTGTTAAGATGAAATGTAATGAATTTGATATACTTTGATAAGTATAGGCTAACATACCTAGAGAATTGGGTTAAGCCAAACTAATAAGTGTGATGCAATCATACCCTGGTAAGGATGAGAGATAAACTCATACCTTGATTTAATAATCTTTAAATGATATATGATGAGAACAATAAGCAAGAGTGAATACTTTTGATATCATTGGATGCTCCTAGAGGGGTGGAGCAATAAATTAGGGTTGGATTGATAATATGAATATGAAACCCTAATTAATGTGAATAAGTAATCCTAACCCTAATCTACGGTAGTGGTGTAACCCTAATTAAGGGAGATGATATGAGAAACCCTAATTTAGGGTAACATAATGGAAAACCCTAATTGCGATGAATAGTAAACCCTAATTGTGGGTAATTAAATGTAAACCCTAATCTAGGGTGATGCCATGTGAAACCCTAATCTAGGGTGATGTCATGATAATCTCTAATGTAGTGATATCATGTGAAACCCTAATTTTAGATTATAATGCATGAAACCCTAATCTTGGGCAATATGGTGATAAACCATAACCCTGATTTGGGTAGTGGGATGAGTATCCCCAATTGACATGAAATGGGAAATCCTAACCCCAGTGAGGGAATAGTGGTGTTACCCTTGAATAGCATGGAACTAAAATATGATTGATATATCTGTTATCATATGTGCTAACCATGTCGGTATCATGAGATGATGAACATAGCCATGTATGATCTATGATGCTTTATTTATTAAAATTGTTTATTGGGCCTTGTGTGCCATAATATGCCTTGTTGCTTAGTAAGAAGTAACAAGAGAGTTAATGATCCTCAAGTGCCACAAGAGATGCTTGTGTAACAAGTGTCATGTTTACCTTGGTCAGATGACCTGAAGGTGATAGTTACCTAAAAAGTGGTAACAATCCTCAGTGATGAACTAAGGGTTTGAATACCCAGATTTGATAAGCATGATAATGATGTTGTTGAGAGATGAGAACTTCCAAGTAATGAGATAAGGGATTATGATCCCAATGTATTATAAGTTTTGGTAATGTAATTGATAAGAGATTTATATGTCTCCTTGTAACAATTGTCATAGTAATTACTGATTGAGAACTTGACTGTTGTGAAAAGAATATGATAATGTACTTAATTATTTAAGTGAAATCATATCATGTAGAGACCTGACCATAGATCCATCATCGTCAGTAATTGGTGATGGTGAAACAGGTTGCTCTGTGGCATAACCCGGAGTGCATACTTTTGAGTATCTGGGGGTAATGGGTGATTATATCCTTACATCCTAATGTAGGGTTGATGGAAGGTAAACATTAAACCTCTCAATCCTTCATTATATGTATCGGGATGGATGTATCATGAATCTCCCGAAGTTGGGATGGATGTATCATAAATCTCCCAATAATATTAATCTGGATTGATGGAGATAAACATAAAATCTCTCGATTGCAAAGAGAGTGCATCCGCCACTGTAGCTCTATAGAGAAGTTGCCAGTATACCCTGGAAAGCTATTTAGCAGAGACACTAGATGTCCTACAGTTGACCTCACACTGACTGAGGAGGATGAGTTCATGGAAATCTAATTCTTCCATTGACCTTGTATGGTACCGATTTCGACTTCGCAATGGTCGGTTGGAGTATGAGCGGTATACCTCATCTCCTCAGGGCATAAGTGTGATTGAAAAATGTAATCAGTCATATAGTATGTTTCCTTAAGGATTAAATACAAAAATCATTGACTGGTGTTACATTTCTTTTATGTATCTTTAGTTGATAGATGATATACTTATGTTTCCTTACATTCTTTGCAAAGCAGATAGATGATTTATAATATACCATGGGTAGATGCAATGTCCTCCTTAAGAATGGAGATTATCTTATTCTATTCATACAATGATTAATACTGTTGTTAATATATAAGAACTCTTGTTCAGTTTTATTCTATTAAACTGCAATAATAATGTTTTTGGCGGAGAGTTATATCTCTCGTTGGTGGAAATTTACAATTGTCTCGCCCCGTGGGATCCACATTTTTAGGTGGACGCGAACGAGGAAATAGAGATCACACATTAGGGAAAGGACAACAACAACAGGGGCAGCATTGACATCTCAGGTGGAGAGTCTGGCTGTCATGTCTTATATATGTGTACATAGAGTCCTATGTGTCGTCTCTGTACTCTCAGGTCCTTGGAGTTTATAGTTAGTGTTTTTAATGAATCAATCTGAGATTTTGGCTTGATGCCTCGAGGTTTTATGTTGCCCTATATACAGATAATTTAAGGCAACTGTTGTATATAATCCTCGAGAAGAGATGATACATGTCTTGTATTTTATGAACCAGGATGTATATGAAATACTTTGGTTCTTGTTTAAAGAGTTTTCCTGAGGTTGGATCTCTTTGTTAATGGTTTAAATTTTTAGTGATTTTTTTTAATCTGTTGCTAATGTTTAATTCTGCTTAATCAATAACAATTTGTTTATCGGTCGTTACATTTCTAGATACCACTCATTGCATGTGATGTCATAATCTAGTTATATACATTCACTTCCAATGTAATTTAGGACCCATTCAGTGGCACACATAGGATGCACTTAGAACAGGAGTTTACTCATGGATAAGGTTTAAACTGGTTACTAAAATATCTAAGTAATCATCTTAAACAACACTGCCTGATAGTTGACTGAGTGGAGTGTGCAGTTGATCGGCTAGTACACAAGTCGATTGATTGGAGTGTCCAGTCGACCAACTAGAAAATCTAGATGACCGATTGGATGATCAGTAAGACTGGATCAAGGAATTGATGTTGATGTCATGCCGTGCATTAATCATCACATTGAAAGCTAATACTTTTATGAATAGGAAAAATTGTCAGTAGACATTCTCTGAGACAAGGTATATGCCTTGCAACCCTCCTTCTAACTTCATAATTGTTGACGTGATCAGCTAGTCATGGAGAATATGAGAATAAATTGTTTTCTTCTATTATCATCTCTATCGCCATATTTTACTACAGTAGTATCAGAGCCACCTCAATTTACTATGTTTTGGGATTTATCAATATCATTGATTTTTCTTTTATAATTTATTTTTACATACAATGTGTATAATTTAAATGATTAATGTACATATCCGATTAAAACCACATAAGGTAGGGAATGTCTCATAGATCATATATATATATATATATATATATATATATATATACACATATATATATAGAGAAATCATATATACATCATATATATATGAAATTCATGTGTCACCTTAAAATCATTTTGATGGTGGGTCTATGCATGGTTATGTCCAATGTCCTTGGATCTGTGTGCATGGTAGAATGGTTTTATTTTAGTCTTTTAAATTTAGTTTGCATATCGAGTCTCTCTCTCTCTTTCTCCATATGTAAGTTAATAATTTCCTCCCTATACTCCCCTCAGATGAAATTTGAGGTTTCACCTTTTACAATGTAATAAATAAAAAGAATTAGGTTTAATTTCAATATCAGTGAAAGAAAAGGCATTCTTCATCCAGCAAGTCGACCGACTGGGAAGTCGAGTTCATCGACTGGAGGCCCAAAGAGGTAGCAAATTGGAGAAGCCAATTGATTGACTAGAGGCCCAATAAACTCATTGGACAACCACTTGAGATAAAATCCAGTGGATCGACTAAAAAAGACCAATTGATCAACAGGCGGATGAATCAATTGACTGGAAGAGTCCAATTGATTGATCAACTTCTTTCCAACAAAGCACTTTTTCCTTTTGCGGGTTGTAACATATGATGTTTGACCTTAGGTGGATAGCAACTCATTGTGTCTCCAAATATTTCATTAGTGTGGCCATAACAACCAATTATGTGTTTGTGATTGCATGTTTTTGTTTATGGATATAGCGTGTATATGATACATATTATAGGTATGTGGTGATTGGATATGTATATTTATTTATATATAAAATACCTCAATAATATTAAGTCTTAGATAATTTCCATAAGAATTACACATGGAAAGTTTTTGATTGACTAAGCATGGTGTGTCGTCTATCTCATGGAAGTGTGATGGTAGATATGTAGGTCTGCCAAAGCAAGGTGCATATTCTATCATGTTGATTTTTGGGCCAGGCTTAACTAGGTATCTTTAATGAGATTAAGTGAATAGAAGCATACAAATGGAATGCTATATTAAGTTGTGTACACCATCTATCCAAGAGTTTCATTAGATGCAATTGGTAAAAGTTACCTACCTAAATAGTCCAGTTGTGGGCGATCAACCAAATCTGCCTCGTGATTTGATGAAACATAGATCTTGGCTCACTAAAAGATTGTTTGATGCAATATTGTGAATTGATAGTGAGGGTTATCAATTTGAAAAAAATAGTGGGAGTGGTATTAATAAAAGGTCTAATCAATATCGTCAACATAATCAAATCAAATCAAATCAGAAATGTTTTGACAAAATGCAAATTTCTTTTGTAGAAACAATTGAAAAACACATTCTCATTGAGATCGGTCCTTAAGATATACGAATTAGATGGTACCATCTTCTATGATAGGTTTTGGACGTTGAGTATCATTCTCTCTCAAGTGCTAACTCTATGTCCTGGAAACTCCAATGCCTGACGAACCCTCTCCCACTGTGCCTAAGGCTGAAATGGATGCTTACTTGAAGCAATTCAATGATGTTGCAGACATCGAAGACCTTATGATAGGTTGTATGAATTATGAGTTTCATAAGAAACATGAAAACATGAACGTTATTGAGATGGTAACACATCTTAAGAATCATGCAAAGAAAGAAAGGTACAATGTCTCCAAGGTGCTCTTTGAGTGCAAGGGTACAGAAGGAGAATCTAGTAGAGCCCCATGTGATCAATATGAATGGATATGTGGATCATCTAGAGAGACTGGGATTTCATTTGTGCTAAGATTTGGTCACAGATATAATTCTACAATCGTTTCTTGAATTATATAGCTAGTTTGTCGAGTACTACTACTTGAATAACTTGGCCAAACCTCTATTTAAATTTCTTGGTGTGTTGATTATTGGCAAAGCACGGATGAAGAAGGACAACCCTAGAGTTGTGATGATGATTAATAAAGGAAAGGGAAATCTAAGGGTAAAGCCAAGGCCAAGAAGAGTTCTAAATCTAGTCAGATACCCAGGTCTTATTCATCTAAAGTAAAGGGGGAGTGAGTAAGGAAGGGAAGTGTCACCACTGTCACTAGACTAGACACTGGAAAGGAAATTTCCTCTTTATGTAGAGGAACTCAGGGAGAAGAATCTCAAGATAGATATCTCCACTTTAGGATCCCCAAAGAAATAAGCTAGATAAGTTGGAACTATGCGGAGCAAGAGTTGCTACCACCACAGTTGGAATTTGTCATTTTTCTCAGCCTAGTGGGCATGTATAGAATTAGTGAACCACTATTATCTACTTGCCATAATAGAAACATCATATATGTATCTTGTTTGGAAAAGAGTATCATGAATTGAGGTTTTATTTTAAAGTTAAGATCTTTTATGGCAGTGTCCCAATGTGTCATAGTCTATACCCAATAGTTCTAGAGACAAATATGTATAACATATATACTGAATGACTCGATGACTCAAACAATATATACATATAGTGTTATCATCTAGGGCACATAAATAAAGAAAAAATTTCTAAAACTGATGTGTATGGTCATCTAAATTATTTTTGTTTCAAACCAATAGAGATATGCAAGTCTAGTTTGTTGGGCAAGATGATAAAAGCTCCTTTCACTGGAAACAGTGAGAGGGTATGTGGTCTATTAGGACTCATACATATTGATGTATGTAGACATTTTAGAACAAATGCTAAAGGTGGTTACTAGTATTAAAACACTTCGATATGATCGATATGGAGAATACTTGAACATAGAGGTTGAGGACCTTCTGTGAGACCATGATATCATAACACAATGGACTCCACCTAAAACATATTGATGCATCAAAAAGAAGGAATCATACCCTATTACGATCATTGATAAGTCAGTTAGTCTTTTGACTTCCTTCAAGGAATATGCTTCATGAACCGCAATGTTCACACTAAATTGTGGACCATCTATATTGGTTCAAAAGACACCATATGAGATATGGCATGGGAAGTATCCCAATATTTCTTTTAAGAATATTTGGAATGGGAAGATTATGAGAGAAAACATTTTCTTGTAAAGCTTGGTCCCAAATCATACAAATGTTTGATATCCTAGGCAAACTTGAGATACTACTTTTATATTCCATCGAAAAATAAAGTGTTTGTTTACAGGGAGACTGTGTTCCTAGAAAAGGAATTTATTTCCAAACGAATCAATGAAACAAAAGTAGAAATAAAAAATTTTGAGACCAATAAGTAAACATTGAACCTGTAGAGTCATAATAGGAACAATAAGAATCACAAACTATTGTGGAATCTCACATTCATCATGTACAAAAGGACCTCATAGATATAGTAGGACATGTCTTAAGTCTGAAAGATTTGGATATCTTATGACTCGAGAAGGCAGTAAGTTGGTCATAGATGATGAGCCAACAACCTACCTAGAATCTATCGGGGACTAAAATTTGAGAAATGGCTTGAGGCCATTGGATCTAATATGGACTCCATGTACACCAACACGGTATGACCTTGGTGGATCCACCTCAAGGGGTAAAATCCATAAGGTGCAAGTGGGTCTTCAAGAAGAATACCGACATGGATGGTAATGTACAGAGCATAGGACTAAGGTAGTAGAGTCTGCTCTAGTGTCTTCCAGTCTATTTGATAGTGACTTCTGCTCATAGGAGAAAAAGTAAAGCTTGAAGATGGCTGAGTCACATGAAGAACATACTACAGAAAGTAGCAATGCTGCACCAGGAAGAGGTGCATGGGATCAGACGAGAGAGGAACGACTATCTAAGAATCCCCAAGATGATCCAACTATGATAAGAAATCCTTATTTAGATATCATTGTTGCGCAAATTAGGGCAACTATGATGTATTTAGTGAATCAAGCATTGACAATACAACCTAGATTACCAGCCCCCAATGATGAAATTCTAGATTTAAACTGAATATGTGCACAACCTCAGCCTGTTGAAACAATAAATAATGATGAAAGGAATATGTTACAACCTAAAATTAGGATCTGCTATAGGTGTAGGAAACTTGGACATATTAGTAGAAATTGTCCAAAAGAGGAAAATAAAGAAAGAATTGAGAAAAGGCATATTCAAACTCAGGAACAGAGGCCTAGTAGTTCCAAAAAGAAGAAGTTTTTGGTACCACCGGTACAACCAGAGTCTAGTGCACTAAGGAAATGGCTACCCAGAAGGGGTAAAGGACCATCTGAGTCACAGTGGGAGACCATAATTTGTTACCAATGTGGACATGTAGGACATCTGGTAAGGGATTGCTCAGCTAAAAACGTTATGGTGAATCAACCCCCGAGGCAAAATCAACAAGATAATCGTAAGAAACCATTTTCTAGTGGCACTCGAGGATGTGGACAGACGTCCCATGCAGGATCATCCACATCAAACAATAGAGTCTGGCATATGAATCAAGCTAAGACTAGATTCTATGAAAAGAATCAGCCTGAGGCAATGAACAATCCACGAATCATGACAGGTTAGATAAAATAATGTCATTCTAATATGTCATTTTATGGTTTCCTGAGTTAAATTGAGAAAGTAATTGATTGAGCTTTCCTCGAATGGTCCTATGAGGACTTACATTTTGTGCAGTAACATTATAGATGTTTTATATTACATTTATCCTTGTAATCCATAGAAGAGATGTCTGGATAAGATCCAAGAATGTTAAATTCTATGTTTGTGAAAATACGAAAAGTAAGGAATATGATGACATACAAAGTGCATACTACTTAATCTCAGTATTTGTATACCCTGGCCAGGTATACAACTATTGATGATAAAGTGAGTATGGAAACTCTTAGATTGTTATCTTTTTTATTGCTCTGATCAAGTAATCATTATGAGACAATCTAATGAGTATCATGAAATTAGAAATATGGTATGGATAAATGTGTCATATCCTAACTATAAGAAAGGAAAATCTGAGATAATCTCAGATCAATATGTGTGTATGAGGAAATAAAAAGTATGGTCCTCATAAGATGAGAATGAGAACAAGGGAGGTGATACTTGTTCAATAAAGATTGTAAGCATAACAAAGAAAGGAATAATGATATGTGATCATCCTTATAAATTCCTATGCTGAGGGCAAGGAACCTAGGATGAGAAAAGAGTAAATGAATCATGAATAGCTGAAAAATTCAGGAGATAACAAGAGGGATATGATTCCTTATTTTCTTTCCTCTTAGGGACATGATAATCAAGTGGGTCTTAGAACACTTGATGTACATAAGATAAAATGTTCATGTGATAGGTACTTAGAAAAGTAATAGTTTATCCTAGACTTTGGTTCCAAGATAAATATATGTGGAACAAGCAATGTCCCAGGATGGAAGTAAGATAAATATGTGATGTGTTTTCAACACATGTGACAGATACTAAGGTGAAAAATCCTGATATCTAAGTAATATCAAATGGTTTATGTTGGCTACTTGGAATGGTCAACCATGAAATCAGTGTAATTATATATAAAATAATTTGAACGTCACATGTTAGGGGTTTATGTTTTGCATAAACATAACAACTAAAAATATCATTAAAAGATAAGTTCTTAATTGATAAGTAACCTCTCCCTATGATAAGCGAATGTACAACTAATGAGATAGTTAGTGCAAGTAATAAGAAAATCTAGTTCTGTGTCACCAGGTGAGATAGCACAACTGAGGTATGAAGAGACTTATAGTCCCAAGTGGGTGACAGAACATTATTGTGACCTTGAAAGAGAAATGTTGAATTAAATAAGGAGTATGGGAGACTCCTCAGAAACAATAATCTATTACATGAAACTATGAAATAAGAAAAGTGTCACCTGGCACAGTATTAACTCCACAATCAATAATGAAAAGGATAGTGGGGTATGTGTCATGTGTGATCGATTCTATGATAATCTTGTCTAGAAGAACTTTGTGTTGATTAAAATATCTATGGTGTCTCCATAACAATGATATGTTATGAGGAGACATGATGATATGATGAATGAACAATATTGGTTTCCCTTTATCTGAGATTTTGGGGACAAAATCCTTATTAGGGGTTTATAATTGTAATATCCCTGACCTGGGTTATGCCATAACCCTGGAAGTTTTTACTTAAAAAAGTTAATTAGATCCTTAATTTTACTTTGTGAAAAGCAATTAAGGCTCAAGAGGGACTTATGTTTCAAATTTGGTCCTGTTTGAATAATGTTGAAGCAATGTTTGCTTATTTTGGACTAAAGTGCAATTTACCCAATATGAGGGGTTAACTTAAAAATGTTATTTTATTAATGTTCCTCAAGTGTTGAAGCATCATGAGAATGAATATTATGTAGGGGTATGTCTTTCATAAGCCCGAGTACCAAGAAAGAGCTGATAAAGCAATGCTTGTGCATTAAAACCTAGTTTTGGTGTAATGTGCAATTTACCCAAAACTTAGGGTTCAATATGCAAATTACCTCTTCCAGAGAGTCCCTAATGTTTATTGGAATCATTTAGATCAAATAAAATGATATGGGCGTCTCATTTGTCACTTTGAAGGAGAGAGAATCTTGATATTAAAATAATCAAGATTTAAGCATAATTGAAACCCTAATTCAATTTAATGCAAAAATAAATATATTAATTGAATTTCCCTTCAACCAAAATTATAATGGTTGAAATCCATGTATTTGGGCGTCCTTGTGCCTTGCAAAGGCCATGAAATATCTCAAGCAAGTGGATAACCCACTCACATTAAACAAAGAAAAAGTAATATCCACTAATTTTTGGATATTATTATTATAAGGGTTAAGGTGCTTAATTTCTTTACCTTTAAATTCATGGATAATGAATATGTTTGAAAAGGGAAAGATTATAGCTTCGTGGGCAAGGAGTTGAGGGGGATATGTGGCATCAATTTGAGAAATTAAAGGAATTAATTACTACTTTCTCTCTCATTGATTTTCCTTATAAAAACACCACTTCCAGCTCAATTCAAAGGCTTTTTCGATCCTTCTTTCTGTTCTTGCTTGCAAAACGACCAAGTAAGATTAGGAGCAATAGGAGGACGACCCCCAACCTGTAGGTAAGCTCCATGATCTCTTTTCACCTTGATTTCATGGTGGAAATAAAAAATCAATGCTTGATTTCTCCTTTTCTTCACTCAATCTTCAACTTTGGCCATTCATTTCACTCAAAGACTTGAGAAAGAGCCTTGCGATAGTTGGAGGAGTTTCTTCCACCATTTTTGACGTGAGCTTGGAGATTTGAAGCTTCTTGAAGGCGGGTTATATAACTTGAACCCTTAATCATTGTTATTGAATTCAATTCTTCAATTCATTTGGTTCAATTGTTCTTCTTGAAATTCCTTTGATTAATTGATGAAACTACCATGAGAATGGTAGTAGAATTCAAGGGGTTGAAGCTTGATGATGATGACATCATCTTAAGCACACATCTCAATAAGATCAAGTTGAAATCGGTTTCAACAAAATGATCTAATCGGTTTTCACCAAACCATTTGGTGATCAAACGGTTTGCAAACCGTTTGGAGGTTGAACCCCAAACCGTTTGGGCATGTTGACCGAATGAGATAGTTGACTGTTTGGGGCCTTAAACGGTTTCAAACCATTTGAACATACTTGAGTTGACCATTTGGGGTTGGGTTGACCGTTTGGACAAATAAATTCAAAACTATTTGGAGCCTTAAACGGTTTCAAACCGTTTGGACTTCTAGGTCAAAATCGTTTGGAGCCTTAAATGGTTTCAAACCATTTGGACTAAGTCAACCAAAACTGTTTGGATAATCAATGGTTGTGATTGAGGGTTGAGGGTCCAAGGATCATACATTGATGGACTTCAATAACTCAATTGATGAAGAAATCGATGATGCAAACCCTAATTTAATTGATTGAAGGAATCATCAACAGAACCCTTTCGGTTTCAAACTGATTTGGATCAAATGGTCTTGAGACCATTTGGGATCAAACGGTCTCAAGACCGTTTGGAATCAAACGGTTTCAAAACCGTTTGGTGTTGAAAGGTCAAAACTGAATGAAGGTCAAAAGTGATCAAATCGTTTGGATATTTAAGGTGATGATTGATCCATTGATCCAATGGTTGATAATAATGATTATCAAAGCTAGATAAAGTCTATGAAATGCTAAAGTACCTAGATGATTGGTACCTATAGAATGGTTAACCCTAAAAGTTTATGGAAGCAATAATTCAGTACACTATGTCAATCGTAGTTGTATGTACTTGATGGAATGGTTGATGTAACCTAATCAAGTTGAAAGGATGAGAGAGAAGAGCTCATACATGAGTACTAATCATGTAGTAGTTAGGGTATGATCCTTAGTAAAGAGATCATGAAACCCTAATCGAGTAGGATAATGAGCCCTAATCCTAATTTAGGGCAATTCTGAGTGAAACCCTAATTATGGGAAATGAATTGAGTAACTCCATTTTTAATAAGAATAGTTTGCTCTAATCCTGATGAAGGGTGATGGTATGTGAAATTCAAATCCTAATAATGGAATAGTGGCTAATATCCTAATAAGGAAAATACCTAAAGTGGTTGATTATAGACAACTTTATAGTAAGCAATGCCTTAACCATTAGACAGGTCCAAATACTTAATCAACTTTGAATTCAGTGACTAATGTACATCCATGATGCATGGACCATTCCCTAAATCCCTTTTGACTATATTTTCTCTATATGGGGCATCAATGTATCCCTATTATGTGAATGTTTGGTTATACCTTGATGCAATTGATGTGTTTGACCTAAATTGTGCATCAAACTCCCTTCTACTCTTGAGATCAGTACCTTTATGATGTTTTAGGCCGCTGAAGTAGCTTAGAGTGTCTACTCTCATAGTATATAAGTGCAACTTCTGGGTAGAAGACACTTGATCTTCCTTCCAGCGATCATGAATAGACACAACTAAAGGCAGCAACTAAGTGATAATATAGAAGGTGAGAGTTCGAGTTTTTCGTATAATATAAACATTCAACTGTGTCATTGTTAAAGAGGACCAAACCATAAGCAGTTGGATAAGTAAAAAAATGTGATGCAGTCTGGAATTCTAACGGTTTGAATTGTTGATCTGGTATTTTAATTACCCTAAAATTCACTACAATATGAAAATCCTAGTTTTTGTCAAAACAATAACACAACAAACATTACTAGCAAGTCGCCAAAAATTATTGTTGTATTATATAAGATTGAACACAAAGGACATTCTTTTAAGATTTATTTAGACTTTTAGCCTAAATAACAAAAATAATTTAACAAGTATCATTGGCTGGTTTGTTTAATGGACTTAATTAACTATGCATGCAGATGACTTAACAAGTACTTAATAATTTTTTACACTATGATAAAATTATCGAGATGATGGGTTGCACCTTTGCTACATATGTATCTGTAGATGATGGGTTGCACCTTTGCTACATATGTATCCGCTCTTTCGATGGCATTTGCAACACATATAGTCATTGAATGAGACCAAGGAAGTGTCATATCTTTATGAAATGTATAATTCACAAGAATATATCTCTCTAAATACTCTTGGTCTCGTTACCTGTAGATGATAAATCTATCACCCTAGGAAACACCCTTCTTTAATCATATATGGGGTTCAATAACGATTTATTAATATTCTAATCTAATATTTTAATGTCTCTACGCCTAAGATTATAATGGGAACACTATATAGGTAGATAATCTATAGAGTATAAATTAAATAACAAATAAAAATTACAATAGATCATACAAGTAGTAATTTACTACATTGGATTACAATATGGGTAGAGAGCCTACACCATGTATCACAACAAATGATTTAATCTTTACTCATGTTCAAAATACATGAGAAAGAGAGAAGAAGGGGCTCACATATAGTATAGTGGTGTATAAGAGAGGTTGCATGTTTCAAAAACCAAACCCCAAATAGTAGTTATAGTCCCTGATTGCATCCTTCAGCAAAACACATCTTCACGTCAAGCCACTGACTTTTTTTCTCCGACTCTCCCTGTAGCGGCCATAATTTGTAATGGAGGCTTGATGGAATAAGACATGCTCTTTGTTGTTCCTATGATGTTTTAATAGAAAATCCTAGAGTTTAGATTTTTTTACATCATCTAACTGATGTGAGTTTCTTGTTGAATATTTGTGGTGTTGACGAATCAGATGACTTAAGTTCCAATCAAGTGATTGGAAGTGATTAGTAAATATGCTTATATGTAGAACCGAACAACTAGATAGTAATAAGATGTCTAGAGAACTTTTGGATTGGCCGGATAGGTCGGCAACTAGGAAAATGATGTGTACCTTGGTGGAGACTCTAGCCATCTAGTAAGACAATTGGGAAATGAATTGGCCAACTCGCTAGTAGTCAGGGTTTACAAAGACTTTTGGATTGTTTGTTTGATTGCAAATTGGGAAAATGGCATGTATCTTGGTGGAGACTCTGACTAGTAAGTTATTCGGTTAAGAAATAAATCGACCAGTTTGCTAGTCATCAGTGTTTAAAAATATTTACAAATGCTTTTCTCTAATTAGAGAACCGACCGACTGGAAAAACCAACCGTCCAATTCTCTCTATTTTGTATTTACCATTCTTATAAGTAATTATTTTTTTCTTCCAAAGGCTTATATATTGCTCAATTCTTAGATTTGACATGAAATCTAGAGTCTTCTTTTGAGCTACTGTCTTTCTAGCTAACTACCTACCAGTGCTAAATTACTTTTGGTCATAGTGGGTCATCGCCTGATGCTAGGAGATGAGGGAGATGGTGCCACTCTGACGTGATACACATTAGGGATGACAAATACCAATAATATAAGCACAATATTATTTTTGAAATAGTATTCAACAATCAAGGAGGTGGGTATTTATACCAAAAGACATGAAACCCTAGACCTAAGTCAAATGCATAAATTTCCTAAATAAATATGAAATTAAAAGAAAACAAGTAAATTAGCAATTAAGTGCATGTAACTAGATAATCACACTTAAGTACCTAACAACAAATCATAAAGTGAAACAAATAGAACAATTCTACATGTGTCCTATGTCAACTCCTCCAAGGTTCAAAAGATAAGGCACTAATAGCTTAGATTCATATCCTATGTGAGCTCACCCAACATTGGCCAATGGTAGGACAAGTGGATGGGAGTCTCCTATTGACTAGACCCAAGCTATTCTCAAATCACATAGTTAGTAGGGTCAAAGTTAGTACTAGTTTTATCTCTGAAACATTAACAAATGTTGACAATGAAAGGGAGGATGTATAGGCATCATCAATGTTGTCATAGGATATGATGAATTAATCCATCAGTGAGTGATACCGTGCAAGGATGAGGCTACCATGTGTTAGCAGCATATAGATTTGAACTGGAATGATGTCAACATTGTGAGAATTATTGACACCATCACTTTTTAGAGGAAGCAAGTTTGGGATCTTTCTTATCACCTTCATGATCAGTGGTTGGGAGAGATTCTTCATCATGTTGGTATATAACCAAAGAGCCATTATGTGATGATTATAAAAGGGATATTTTGTATTTCATTTGATTAATAATAGAAGACAGATCCACTTGTTTCAGTGTTGAGGTAATGAATAATCCTAATAATGTCCTACAAATGTTTAGACTCGATGACATATAGTTTGGGTTTAGGACCTAAACATGAGATCGTATGTATAATAAGAGTATTCATTCTTGTTATGTTCCTAGTAAGTTATTATTGTGGATGTTATAGGACAACAATAATACACAATACTAGCATTTATGGTGAGTGATGACTAACTCTTGTTAGTCATGATATTCTTAGTTAGATGGGTACTTTTTCAAGAACAAGTTGTATTGGTCAAACCCACCTTGAGATTGACACATGGAAGTCATGTAATGACATGTTAGAGTCATATCTCAATGTGACCATGGTGATTGTGATTCTTAGACCTAAATTCACTACAATAGAACATGTTGTTAGTGTACTTTGACACTAGCTTAATGTGCTCTAAAATATGAGTTGCCAAAAGGTAGTGATTGGGTAGACTGTGACACATGGGGAACACTAAGAGTGATGTAGATGTGATATCATGGATACTTGATAAGTGAGACTATGAAATGTGTGGCCATGCTCATGTGTGTCAATATATGATATTCAACTCACAATATCTTGAACATTCTGCTCTAATTTGACAAACATAGATTGAATGTTAATATAATGGCATTCCATGCCTTGTGTTTCAATCTAGATATCTGTGACAAAGGGATTATACAATCATGTCAATGTTAATCACTTTACATGTTGTAGTTGTTCTCCAACTCATTCTTGTTACTTAAGTTGCAATGATGTGTGTCTAGACACCAATCCTTGCTTGTGTTATTTTGAACATCACTATGAACACAATTAGGAACCTACTAGATCACATGCATAAGGATAGATAAGGGAATTGAAGTTCCCAATCAAAAAGGTGATTAGAATAGTTCTCAATCATGAAGCAAGCTAAGTAACCCTCTGATCGGCCGAGTAGAATGTATGATCGTCCGATCAGATTGGTTGGGCCAATGGATTGGTTGATTTTCAATTGTTCATTGACTTTTCCACTAGAATGACATGATTGGTTGATCAGCCAACCTGATCGGACAATTAAAATGCAATAGGGAAAGTCTCAAATTGGAAAAAAAATTCAGATATCGATCTAAACTAACCTGATCAGTCAATAAACTAACTCGATCTGCATATCACAATTCTTTTTTGACCTTGATTAGATGAAAACAATGTTTGGTCAGACAATAAAGTAACGTGATACATCAATAAGAATCCAATTTGGATTTTTCAGCATTGAACTATTTTTGGGATTGTGAGTAGGAAAAGGATTGAAATTAATTAGGGTTTTTCAAGCCCATGACTCTCCTTAAAAAGGGTGAACGTCCCAAAGGGTTTGAAACAAAACTTGAGATAACTTGTGATACAAGTTGGTCATAAAACTTCTCAATTGGAGAGAGGAACTTTCCCTAAGCAATGCTACCCATGATAGGAGAAGAAAGGAATTATGGGATGACCAGTACGTCAAAAACTCATTTTCCACTTTGACTTGGTGTCCAAGGTGGTGCACCATGTTCTCCCTCTTTCATTTGGATGAAATAGAGGCCAAGGAAGAGGTGCAGAGGCTTGGAGAAGTCATTTGATAAGACAAAAACCATACAACAACTTGGTGGCTATTCTAAATTTCTTATTGATTCATCCAATTTCTTAGTAGTCATTTTGCATCTAGAAGATCATGTTTGTCACTGAAAAACGACGCACCTAGTTGTAAGGAAACTAGTGTGTGCAGAGGTATAACCTTTTTTCCTTCTTATGTCTTAGTTTTCACTGGCATGTTATTGATACAACTGATTCAACAGATAGGGTAAGAAGATAAGATTTTTTTCTATTATTCTATTGCAACCCCTTCCTGAAACCCTACCGTGGTATCAGAATTGATGTTGTGCACTTTTAATACTGGTTTGGGTTTTGAACCTTAAACAATTTATTGGACAAAATATGTGCAAATTCATATCCATGATAATCACTGAATATTATATATATATATATATATATATATATATATATATGTGTGTGTGTGTGTGTGTGTGTGTGTGTGTGTGTGTGTGATGCCTTACGTATCATTTCCTTTAGTGAATATAAATATGGAAATTAGATCGTTATTGTTATAACCTCAATTTCCTAAGTATGTATTGAAAGGTGAAATTCTCTTTTAAAGAATAAATGGAATCTATTTTTGATTTGTGATGGATTTCGTGTGAAATGGCCTTGATTGACTAATAATGGGCTTTGTTGGCCATTGAGCCCAATTGAAAAGAAAAGAAAAATAAAAAGTAAAAAGGATTTAATTAATAAAAGGAAAATATGTGAAATAGACATCTATGAGAGGATAAAGGCAAATAGATATTCCCCAATATGGGAATTTGTGCATTTAGGATTTCTTGAGGTCCAAGGGACCCAACATAACAAGATAGTGACCAAGGGATAAGAAATATTAATTAATTTTGGATTAATTAATGGATAACTTGGGAGGGAAGGAAACCTTCTCATCCATTGGAATTTGTTTCCCAAATTTAATAAATAGATAGATAATGCCAAGAAAAAATTTCCCGTAAAATTTGAGATAAAAAGGAACTACGGATTAGGAGTTATGATTTTCTCAAGTTATCTTCAAAATATGGAACTATCTTGCAAATAGTAATATGATTTTCCTTTTTGGTTGATCGTGTGAGATGAGAGCCAACGATTGCCAATCATCGTCCAGTTCCACAAGAACTTGGACTCTGGCTGAGTTATAGAGGGATTTCCCCTCTCAATTTCCTCGTGATCCTGAGTGTGTGCATGCCCGTTTTTATTTCCTTTGGATTCGGAAGAGGAGTCCGACGAGAATCATCCCTACTTTGTAGGGGCTTGGTCGACGATTGGGGAAGTTCCCAATTCACCTGAACCTGCCTTTGACCCTATATATAGGGGAGGGTGAGAGGGGGAACCAACATGTTCTCTTTCTAGCCTAAACTCCATGGTGGACTGTGAGGAGTGCTCTCGTGCTCTCAATTGCTTCTTCTACCCTAACATGCACCACCATCTTCTTAGCAAACCTCGTCGGGGTCCGGCGACTAAGGGAAGGATGTGGCGTAGTCGTGGCGAGAAATTGAAGGCCTCATCAAGTTAGGCAGAACTTTTTGGACCTTCATCGTGCTCGCAGTTGGTCAGAATCCCAAAGTCAACCACGAGGTTGACCATCGCAACAACGGAGAGGAGTCACGAGGTTGAAGAAGAGACCCCGTGAAATTACCAGTGTGCCCCTCGTCTCCTTTTATCAAGGTAAGGACATTTTAGTCCTTCGTTTACTTCAGATCGCAGAATAGGTGTGCGGATCCTGAGCCGTTGGATCCTACGTGGACTAGCAAACCATAGATCAAGCGATCCCCGATTTTCTAGGATTATCGGATAAATCATAAAAAGGAATTCCTTGCAAAAATCATATCTTTTGCTAGAAAACTCTGATGAGAAAAGTTTATACATGAAAGTTGATCAAAAAAATACGAGGAATAAGTTAAAAATAGTTTTAAAACCTAAATTAGTATATTTTTGCAAAAGTGTATAATTTTTATGGAAAAAGTATTAATTTGTGGTTAGAAACCCTAATTGATGATAAAGGATAGATTTAATATTGCAAATAAGTTAATTCGAGCATTGTTAACTTGTTTAGTGATAAAGATGAATCTTAACCTATTTTGAAGATGAAATTGTAAGATTTAGGGTTTTAAACTTAATATGATGGTTAATATCCTTAAAAACCCTAAATAAGGGAAAAAGGAAAGAAAAGTGCCTTTAATCCGAAATTAGGGTTATATGTTGTTAAAAGGTAACCTTAATATCTATCATGAGGAGTAGATGAGATAATTAGGGTTTGTGAGTAATTTTATAAAATATGGCTTTAAAATAGTAAAAATGAAGTGAAACCCTAATTGTAATTGAAACCCTAAAAAGGACTAGTACCCTAGGAAACAACTAGGCTTAATAGACCTTGATCGCCTGATCAATGATAGGAAAATTGGATGCATATTTCAGGATCATCTTGTGTGTTTACTAGATTTCTTGCTTAGTTGGATTATTTCTACACTCAAGTCAGTCTGACAGGTATGTGGTTATTTATGATTAATCGCATTAGTTTCCCGAAGGTTTTCCAGATGATTAATCGCATTGAATGCAACCTATCAGTTTGGATGTTCATACTTGCAAATCATAAAGTTACTATGATTATCACAATAATAATATAAGTGTGTATTCTCGCACCTACATGTCACCCTGATGGACGATGCCAAAAGGTCAAGCCCAGGAGGGAAGACCCATGGGCACCATGAGTGGTGACCCCAGACACCAAGCTTGGGATTGAGAAGGTGGTCTTTATTGCATGACTAATGGGTACCATGAGAGGTGATCCCAGGCACCAAGCTCGGGATTGAGAAGGTGGTCTTAAGTCATTGGCAAAAGAGAAACCCTAAGGAGGGTATGCCAGGGTTAGGGCAAAAGTGGTGGAGAATGTCACATTGTAAATTGACTTGTTAATTAACTTGATTGTGATATTAAGATTGTTAGCCGTATGTGTGAAATTTTGGTTGTCCCCACTAACCGGCATATTCCTATATGCTGACCGACATTTTGTTTGTCGGTGTTTTAGATACAAAGTTGAAAAGGACAAATAGTAAAGTGACATATTGTGAAAGTAAGAATTAAAGTGCAAGGAGGATTAGTTAGAATAGACTCCAACTGGGGATAGAAGTAGATATCCAAGTTTTTGAAAAAGGTATGCAAAGTCTTGTTTTATTCCAGCTTTTAGTATAGTTTTGGTAGCATTTTATAATTATTATTGATTATTTGTCGAACCATTGATCCTGAAAATTTGGGATAACGGCTCAGACCTCTTGGTCTCCCTTAATTGGGGGTTACCGGGAGGCGGGGTCGTTACAATTATGGTGTGATCTGAAATGTGTAGTATTTTTGTTTTGATTTTGATCAAACATCGTGTAGCATGCATATGGTTTGCATGACATGCCTCTCTCTATTTATTCTCCATGCAAATTTTAATTATGCAATTAGAATATGATGAAGTGAAAACATCATCGGTGGATCATGGTGGAGAGGTTGATGATCAAAAGCCCACACAAAAGAGGATGATCCTTGTGGGGCTTGTGATAAAGATGAGGCAATGGATCAACAACAACACAAGATCTGTCCAAATCATAGACTTTTGGGTTGACCAGATTGCCTAATTGGGTGACCAGAAACCCCTGGAAGGGCTGATTTAACATTACATCTAGATGTGAATCTCTTGGTTGATTTTCCATAACACTTATTGCGCACATGTTTTTATACTAGTTGTGATATCATGTTTACCTCATGTGGTGATTTTTATAGTATATAATATGTATAATAATGTATAAGTAATGGTGATTGGATACATGTGGATATATATATATATATATATATATATATATATATATATATATATATATATATATATATATATATATATTAATCCCTCAAAATAAAATCAATGTTGAATATGCCTTCCAAGTGTAATGCACATGTAAACCTTATTCGACTAAGTGTGGGCATACTCGCATACAGATGGAAATAATGATTAGTACTCATCCCCCAAACTAGACCCAAACCATACCATCTCGTTTTGAGAGGATTTTAATCATCTAGCAGCAGACGAGGCCCCAATGATGGGCCACTAAATTTATGGTTTGGTACTATGAGAATCCAAACCAAGGAATGTGAGAAGGTATCGATAGCCACAACCCCTACACCTACTGTCTCACCCTACCCAATTCCTTCCCGTTTTAGTGCAATTCCTTCTTCTGTTGCAGGTGTTTTACTTTCATGTTAACCAGGCACTGCCTGTCATAACTCTCCAACCAGTAGATGGACATTTCCATGATTCTCTAGCCTTGACATTGCACTTCCTCTATGCCTGGAGTAGGTGAGACTCCCTTGAGCTTTCTATACACCTAACAAGGGCCATGCCCAGTCGCTTTCTCTCTCCCTCAACCTCTAAATCATCATTGAAGCTAACAGTGAGGAATTTGTAGGTTGTAGGTGAAATCCACGCTCAATCGGTGAGAATAGCACCAACATCGATTGATGAAAGAATCATCAGGGTAGACTAGATAGAGCACCAGTAGGGTCAACTGACAAGATCAGCTATCCATGCAGTTTCTTATGGCCAATATGAGATAGTAGTAGAGTTGGTGGTTAAGAGTAGAATACTACCAACTTTGCTAGCCTTACAAGTCCGAACTGTCAGAGGCACACATGAAATCCGCCGTCAGCACTATAGCATATCCTCCTTCATCAAGGTCAGTGCCACTCTCTTCCTATCAAAGTGAACAACAAATATCAAGAAAAGTCTATGGGAGGAATAGCAACTTTGATGGATGATCAATGTAAGAGAGAAGTAGATCGGCGGCTACACCAGTAGTTGTATGTAAATGTGAAAGAGTTGGCATGTGCTTGGAATGACTAAAATAGTGGGATAAAAACATGTCTGACCCATAATGAGTGATACACATACAAAATTAATGACCGTGGCAATTGGTAAACTATTAGTAACCCTATAATATAACCAAAGTACCTAGTGCTAATGGTATGGTTCTCCATACCAAATAGGAGAACAATGGACGAAGTGGGTGGTGGCTGGTGGTTGTCAAACCCATCACTTTTTCCATCCCTAACTCAGTGTGGTGCATCGCCTACCTCAGGGAAGTGTGATGATAAGAATGTGGGCTTGCCAAGAAGGGTGCATGTCTTATTATATTTGTCTTGACTTGGACTTGAATAGGTGAACTTAACAGGATTAAGCAGTTGGAGGTATAACATGGAACATAATTCATATGATGAATTATCCACTCCTTTTTTTAGTACAGAAGACTTTTGGCTAGCTTTAGAACCTTTCTTAGCTTTTCCTTTTATATTTATTTTTCCTTTAATGACCATCAACATGGACTTGATCTTGTCTTTCATATTTCTGTAAGTTGTTATCAACATGCCAAGTAGTTTTTTCAGTATCTTATCAAGATTGTTCATGATGTGATTCATGACAAATTGTTTATAAAAATTATCCAACAATTGCAGGATAACATATATGGTCAAATTTGACCAAAAGATAGTCCCAATCCTATAAGAATGTCTACATACACAATTAAATTGAGTACATGGGGTCCAATTGGATGACCTTCTGCCATTTTACACCTAAACAAGGCCTTAAAGACATCATACCTCTCTTGTCTTGCTTGTTCTTGATACATGTTTCTGAGATGTGTTATCATCTCATAATATCTATGTTCTCGTGATGCTTCTGAAGCTCATGGTTCATAGATCAAAGAATTAGGCATTTGATGTTCATAACATCATCAGAATGCTTCCTATGAGATTCCCTTTCCACCCTATGCATTTGGAGTTAATTCATTAGGTATTGGTGTATCCCTGACATAGAGCTTATGCTCAAGCATTAGAAAAATTATCACCATCCCAAACTAGTTGTTCAAGTTATTCCCATTAAGTATCTCTTTATCAAGGACAATCTCAATGAAAAAGGATTGTTTCTAGTGTTTGACATTGATCTACATATAATATATTTTGAATGAGTCAATATATTGATCTAAAGATTATTTTTAAATTCAAAAATATGATTTGACTAAATTAATATGGACTTAATTAATTATGCTCCCACTATTTTATCCAAACTAATATTTCTCGCAATATGCTAGTGAACCAAGATCCAAAATAATTTAAGTCATGAGTTTACTGTGGTTGACTGATCACTACATAATTATTAAGATTGGTAATAGTTATCAATTGCATCAAATGTAATTCTTAGATAGATGGTTGCACAACTCTATGTTATGGTCATTGTTGTCACCAGGCTGGACATTGGAAAAGAAATTTCCCTCGCTACCTTGAGGAACTGAAGAACAAGAAGAAGGGATAGAGATCTCCAATTTAGGTATGTATGTTACAGAAGTGAACCTATCTACTTCTTCATCATGGGTATTGGATACAGATGTGGATCTCACATATGCTCAAGCATGCATGATCTTAAAAGAAGTAGACTATAAGTAAAGGGATATGGAATTACACATTGCAAATGGATCAAGAGTTTCTTACACTATTATAGGAACCTATTGTATATATGGCAAGTGGGCTTGTAATAGAGTTAGAGAACTGCTATTATGTACCTTCCATAAATAAAAACTTTATTTCTATAACCTTTTTAGATAGGAATGGTTTTTAGTTTCTAATAAAGAGGCTCATGTTTCCATTTCCAAAGATGAAATCTTTTATGGAAGTTACCATGTGTGTCATGATTTTTATTTATTAGATCTTGAGACACATATATATAACATATACACCAAGAAGTTAGAACTCAGTGACTCAAATAAAACTTATCTTTGTCACTGTCATCTAGGTCACATAAATGAGAAGTGCATTTCTAGACTCCACAATGATGGTTATCTGAACTCTTTTGCTTTTGAATCAATACATACAAGTGAGTCTTGTTTATTAGGAAAAGTGACAAAGCATATTTCTCTACTAATTGTGAGAGAGCTAGTGACTTATTAGGACTCATACATATAATGTATGTGGACCTTTTATAACTAGTGCTAGAGGTGGATATCAGTACTTCATAACATGTAATATGACTTCACTAGATTTTGAGACATGTACCTTGTGAAATAAGTATTGGAATACTCTATAAAATTCAAGGAATTCATGATTGAAGTGCAAAATTAGATCAGAGAATAAAGTAGTTAATTAGATCAAGGTGGTGAATACTTAAGACAAGAGTTTGAGGTACTTTTGAGGGATTACAGGTTTGTATCACAACAGACTCCACCTGGAACACCACAACATAATGGTGTGTTAGAAAGAAGGAGTCACACCTTGTTAGACATGGTACGGTCAATGATGAGTTTAGTTGATCTTGCAACTCCTTTTTGGGGTATGCTCTTGTAACCGTCACATTAACACTTAACTAAGTACCTTACAGATCTGTTGAAAAGATGTCATATGAGATATGAAATGGGAAACCTCAAAATATGTGTTTTACGAAAGTTTAAGGATGTCAAGCTTACACAAATAAGAAGTTATGTAAAAATCTTGGACCCAAATCAAATAAATGTATCTTTGTTGGATCCCCAATATAAACTAAGGATTACTACTTTTCTATTCTTCTAACAACAAAGTGTTTATCTCTAAAATTATTGTATTCCTTGACATGAAATATATTTCCAGAGGAACCAATGGGAGGAATATAAAACTTGAAGAAGTTCAAGACCAGAAAGACAACATTGAACCTGTGAAGGTAGATAAGGAACAAGAGGAACTATAAATTGTTGTGGAATCTCAAGTCCCTATCACGTTGTAACCATAGTAACAAGTTTGGGATTCGGAAACTTTTCGGCTGGCTGGAAAAAATTAGAATTCGGAAAAATTTGAGAAAAGTTGTGAAAAAATTGATAAATTTCGGTCAAAGTTTGGTCAACTATTCGGAAATAATTGAGAATAAGTCCGCAATATAAGTATATGCATATATATATATATATATATATATATATATATATATATATATATATATATGCATATATCTACATGTATGCATGTGTATATATATAGATAAATGTATGTATGTACATACATATATGATGCATGTAACTGTTACGGCCACAAGACATACAATCTTAGTGAGTAAAAATGTAGGAAAAGAAGTAAAAAATAGTTGAGAAATAACATGAACTGTCCAGAGGAGTGGGGGCTTTGAGGTTTAGTGTGCATTAAGAATTTTGTGTACATGGTTTGGTAAAAAAAAGAGCAAGCGACTTAAAAGAGAAAAATCGTGAAAAATTGTGAAAAGTCATGAAGAATCGTAAAAAATCGTATAAATCGCGAAAAAGCGGGATTAATCATGAAAAATTGATGATTGGTGTATTAATCGTGATAAATATTCGGGAGCCTATAACATCATGAAAAATCGACGATTTTTTGTAAAATTTGGAGACTTTTGTAACTATGGTTGTAACATCCCAAGATTTGAGGCCTCGGATAATGATCTTAAAAGGAGATTGGACTACCCATATCACCAAGGTGCACCTCTTTTTCCAGGAGTCCATCACTAAAGAACTCCATAGTTGAGTGTGCTCAGCTTGGAGTAGTACTAGGATGGGTGACCAATCGGGAAGTTGATCCTGGCTTGCGCCTCAGTGAGGATAAAGTGCACAGTTAAGGCTAGTGGTGGTTTGTGGGGCCAGTCATCATTCCTAAAACTCTATTAGAGCCTAGGGCAGTGGGCCCGGGTGTTACAATTGGTATCAGAGCCATAACCGCTCCAATAGGTGGGGCCCAAATGGGCATGTGGCATACCAATCTTGAGTTGTGCAGTCCATGCATGATGGAAAGGGATGTCCATGGTTGACGTAGCCACCCTTGCGCTGGTATTCTGTGATCGGGAGCTGGGTGTCCATGGGCCAGTGTGGGTCTACACTGAAATGGGGAAATATTATGAGGTCATATAGTTGAGCCTTGACGAGGACGTCAAGAGTCTAAGTAGGGGATATTGTAACATCCCAGGATTTGAGGCCTCGAATAATGATCTTAAAATGAATGATTGGACTACCCATATCACCAAGGTGCACCTCCTTTTTTGGGAGCCCATCACTAAAGAACTACATAGTTAAGCATGCTCAACTTGGAGTAGTACTAGGATGGGTGACCAGTTGGAAAGTTGATCCTGGCTTGTACGTCAGTGAGGATAAAGTGCGCAGTTAAGGGTAGTGGTGGTTTGTGGGGCCATTCATCATTCCTGAAACTCTATTAGAGCCTACGACAGTGGGCCTGGGTGTTACACATGTCTACATAGTTTGATTGTTTAATCAAAATGGAGATTCTAGTTCTGGGATGCTTGCTTCAATACCTTTCTAGCTTATATACTTTTTTGGCTTCATTTGTAATGATAAATGTTAAAGTTGTGTCAGGTACACTTCATCTATAAGATTCTATTAAGGAAAGCAGCTATAACGCCCATTTTCCAAATCGCATATTCATGATAAGTTGTATTGGCAAGCATGATCTTAATCAATTAAACCATGGAAACTGGTGAAAAAATTTCATTGTAGTAAATACCTTGAACTTGTTTGAAACCTTTTGCAACCTATCTACCTTTTTATGTTTTTACATTACCATCCATGTCAATCTTCTTCTTATTGACCCATTTTCACCCTTAGGTTTTTACTCCTTTAGGTAGATCCAACAATGTCCATACCTTGTTTGTGTACATGGAGTCCTTCTCAGATCTCATGGCTTCACATGATTTCTCATAATCTAGTCCCTTAATAGACTGATTGAAGGTAGTTGTCTAATTATCTTGAATGACCAACACATAATTTTCTTGAGTCACAAAAAATCATATCTTAAGCTTAAGATGTTCCCTACTTGGACTCTGAGGTTCATCTGTTCAAAATGAATATGAACCTTGTGTTTACAAGGTTGCATGATTGTATTTCTCATATTGTATGTTGATGACATACTATTGATGAGAAATGACATACCTACTATACAATTGGTTAAAACTTGAATGGGAAATATCTTCTTCATGAAGTGCTTATGCGAAGAATCCTATATTTTAGGAATCAACATCTATAGAGATAGATCTAGAAGGATTATTGGCCTAAGACAAAGTACGAAATCCATTGTTGATATGTGGGGCCAATAATCATTGTTAAAACTCCACTGGAGATTTGGGTTGTGGGGCCAAGCATTACACATGTGTAAAAAATGGCATGATAATGACAGAATCCTATGCATTAAGATGTCTTGAACACTCATATGTTAGTTACTAGCAACCAAAAAAATAGTAATCAATGTGTGTCACACCAACAAATGCATTCTTGATCAAGGTTGCACCATAAGGAGGATGAGGGTTTTGACCTACTATTTCTTGATATCACTTCACTAACATAAATTGGTGAAGGATGCCTCATAGACAAGTGGGGTTATTAGTCTAGTGTTTCTTTATGTTTAGAAGGTGTTATCCACAACTTATTTTCAAAGTATGATAGTTGAGTTTTTGTTCACTTCAAGAACTTTTTTTGCTATTACTTAATTCTTAAATTAAGTACATATGAGTTACACATGAGAAGTTGAGTTCTATTATGGGTTTAGTTATTTTGTCGCAAACCTGAGTCCATTCCTCTTTGAATTCATCTTCTTTACATAACACAGATATTTCATCCCAATTAAAAAATTTAAAAATAAGGAAGCCACTAGATAAAATTATGTGGCATTGTCTGATGATAAAGACGATAATCGTTAATGGTATATTTTGGTAAGTTGGGGTGAGTGAAGGGTTTTGTTGTAATTTTTGATATTTTAGGGGCTTTTGGATTTCTTAGAAAACATGTGAGATTTTTGGAAGAGAAAAGCTTAGAAGATGAATCATAGATGTCACAAGAAAAAGGTCCAAAAAGATAGATAACTATAGAAACTTCCATTGACATACAAAAAGATACCCCTTATGAGTGAGTAACTAGAAAATTCGTGTGTTGTGGTCATGGGGAATTTTTAGACCATCCACACTAAGAGCAGCAAACACTTCCATTCGTGTTCATGGAGAATTTTTAAACCATCCCCCCAAGACTAGAAAGCACTTAGGGTGTACTAGTGACCTCCATCACTCCTTACTTTTTGGTATGGCCCAAATTACTCGAAGGAGGCACCGAGACCATGATCGAGTTACTTTTTTTTTATATCACCGAGATACTTTATTCACCCTGCTCTCGGGTTGCAGGCCAAAGTAGGAGGTACATTTAAGGTAGGATTCGTCCTTTGTTCATTCCGGAGTCCAACCTGAACAAACGTTGGACATTGTGCCCAAACTATGGACTCATTGACATTTCTAACCGCCCATTTAACAAGCTTGTCAGCTAAAGCATTAGCACCCCGTTTGATGAAAGTGATGTGCATGTTCGGATTCCTTATTTTGAAAGCTTCAAAGGTTTCTCTGAAAATCTTGTATTTAGGCATACTATTCAATTTGTTATTCAGAATATCGCAGGCCAGCTTACTGTCCGATTCAACCCGCAGCTCCTCCGGTCTATGCATCAAGGCTTCAATCCCCCTGCAGATAGCCACCAACTCCGTAGCTAACACATCACAGCTCTGGACTGATTGAGCTCTGGCTGTGATCCACCTTTAATCAGCGTCTCTAGCAATATAACTCGTGGCTGCTCGGCTCCGCTTCTTCTGCACAGAACCATCAACATTGATGGTGATCGTGTTTGGTGGTGGTGGTAACCAAGCAACGGCCGGCTGCCTCATAACCATAGCTGTTAGTTTTTGAAAAACATGCACTATGTTCCCTGCATTTGTTGCAATGATCGAGTTACTTTTGGTACGGTTTTTGTTTCATATGAATTTGTATAAACCTAACATAATGAGGGTTCTCCAATTAATAGGACATGGGTCCAAATAACAAGGGGTCGCATCCTTTATTCTACATTATAGAAGTAATGAATGACTGCAAAATACCAACCAATGTTCCTTACACTAGCAATTCCATAGTGATTAAAAACTTGAACAACATCTTGGAATCCCCAGTAGGATTTGGAAAATACTCAACATAAAATATATTGAATCATAAGGCATCCAAAAGATTAAGGGTACAAACCACTTTCTACGCTAACAACTAATAGTGAAGACAATATGATTAAGCCAGATCATGTATAGCAATTCAAAAGCAAATAGAATTTATAGTTTTCACTAAGCTTGCGTCTTACATGGCACAAAAGACACGTACAGTATGTGTACTTGAACCCTATCAATGCACCACAAAATGACTAGAATTTGTTATTCACCTAAATTTTAAACATCATTGGGGCATTGACAATAAGAAAAGATTATATTATTTGGAATTATGATTTTTGTGATGCTTGTGACATGTATGAGGGGTGACTCATTATGTTCATCATAGAACATACAAAAATAGTGGAAGATTAAACAATGGTTTATTTAATATGACCAATCTAGAATGAACTATCCTTGCTTACATAGAACAAATATATGTGCTCCTATTAGATGACAAAAACCACCACAGTGCCTTAAAAGTTGATTTAGTGAATAATACTTTGATGTCCCAAACTCCCTCCACAATAGCCCATTAAAATTCACCTTGTGGTTCGCATCCATTTATCTCCTTGGCTACATTGTTAGTTAACCCAGGAACAATAGTAACTATCATGGGCATGTCTTCCTTAAGAATGAAAAGTAAACCATGGATTGTTTGGAATTCTATAGTTTCACATGGTCGAGTCACTCATGCCTTGACATATCGGAGTTAAGGTTTTGACCTTCAAAACACATGGATTATACCCATAATGTCATCTCTACTCTACTCTCTAGTGGGTTGAACCTCTAGTCCCCTTTGAAATGGATCTCTAATCCAATATTGAGGTTCTTATATAGAGTCTATGTCTCATCTATGTCATATAGGGTATTGATACTCTTTATCTCCTAGATGTCTAGCCTTATTTCTATCAGTTCTCTCTCTCTCTCTGTGTGTGTGTGTGTGTGTCTAGGATTAGGTCCATTAGAAGCAAATATATAGTTAAGCTCTATTTTATGAACCACACATAGGGAAGCTCACATAAAATACTTAGTTGTCAAGATTTAAACTCTCTTTTATGATTTCCCAAATTTGTCATGTAATCATTAATTGGGGGAGTTATGCCCTATGACCTCGTCTATGTGGGTATCATTCACTATAGAGTTTACCTTATCACAGGTCCCCATAAGAGAGGTTATTATTTGTAAAGAGGTTGAGGTTCATGTTGTTCTCAATCATATCTTTCATTTATCTTACCTCAACTTAGATAAACCTATACATGTGCATGCATCCATGCAATCCTACTAGATACATGTAGCACAAGTAGACTAGTAAGCCTCCTATATCTTATATCATTCTAAACCAACTAGTAGATATGGTGGAGATCATAGATTATTAAAACCAACTTGAATCATTTATTTATGGTAAGATTTTCATAGAAAACTTATATATACTAGGTTAAAAACATATTGTAACCATTATCATGTCTCTAGACATTCTTGTCTCTACATCGATATTTAGACACCACTCTTCTAGACTAGTCCACTCTCTTTTCTTAGTTACATGGACACTTGTTTCCTTACGCACACACTATCACAGAACTGTTTATTACCCTTGGTTCACACTTCTAATGACTACAGGCCAAAGGAGAATGGACTTGGGTGCCCATCCATAGAATGGCACAATTATATCACACAGGAAATATATATATAAAAGCAGTAACAACAAGATATAACAAGTTACTAAAGGGGATAAGAGATATGTACCATTTCTTGATTCAAGTATACCCAATTGGTGTTTCATTTAATATCTGAGAGTCCTGAGTGCAGCGGATCTTCATTTGGAAACTAAAAATTTGAGAAACAAAACATATTAATGCTAGAGAATTAAGTACGCTATGAAAGGGCAAGTAAACAGTTTAAGAGTATAATAAAAGTTGCTTGGCTAGAAACATCATATAATAAGAATTAGAAACAACGAAAGAACACTTAACGATTTTCTTTTATACAAAGCATGTTTTACATTTCTTTATCCATTGTGTCACCATTAGGTTGCATAATGGATTTCAGTATATTATATTCCAGTTTTGTCAACGTAGAATACTCAAACATGAAATTAGTAATCATAGAAATAATATCTCAACCAAGTAAGTAAGTAGCCAAGCACACAATATGAGCATACATACAAGTAAGCCAATATCATAGTAAGATGAAGAAGAAAACATACCTTGCCAGTAGAGTACAAGACTAAGCATTGCATTTAGAAATCCATATATAGCAAGCTTGACTAGGTCTTGGCATTGGGGTCATCATGAGATCCTGACATTACAAACGAGTGTAATAGTATTAATACCAGCAAGATTAGGCATCATTCTTCATAATCATGGTAGTTGGATGTATCACCTAGATCTAGGTATCATATCTTCAACCTAGGTTTCCACATCTCAACTAGTCATGTGAGTTCATTATCAAGTTACACTACACATCATGGATTCATCAATAACTTAGGGTGACACATCACAATTAATATTAGGGGGCAAGATAAGGGTCATGATCTTAGAAGAGAAAACATGGGGTTCATGCCAGATTAAGAAACATAAGTATCAACACTAGCATACTAGTCATTTTGAGTCATAAACATACAAGATTTTCACTATTTGAGTATAGATGTGATGTACTTGAGTTAAGTGTCATGGACATCACCAAGATACTGATTTGAGATCATTATATAGCAGGGTGGATCATTAGAGCAAGATTTTCAAGAGACTATAGCTTCAATTATCAACATACATACTAGGTCATATTCCAAATCAAGATTTAGGCACTTAATCACCTTAGGGCTCATACATGGTTCACAAGGTGTTTGGGTGTACAAAGCATGATAAGTTACTAATTTAGGAGTTCACACAATCATTTTAGACATACAAAACCCAGATGTTAGTTAGGTTTGAGATTCAACATCAATGCATCCTTAACATGCATGTTTGAAGGTTCAAAGCACATAATCGAATCAAATTAGGATGCTAGCATGGAAAATTTTAAATCTTAGTTCAACATGCATCAAAATTTACTAATATAAAGCTAATCATCAAGTTTTAGGACATAAAGGAGCAAGATTGAGTTTAAAATAGCATTAGTCACCTTCAAAGGATAAAAAGCATGTATTTTAGGATATCAGAAGAAAGAAAGTAGATTTAGGTTCTGGGATGATTTTATTGCAAATAAAATGTTTTACTCATCAAAATGGTATATAACATCAGTACATTTCATCAAGGAACATAGAAGATATGATGAAGTGAAGTTTGCACATTTAATTGAGGTTTTGAAGGATATTTACCCCCAAAGGTAATCATCAAGGTTATCTTAATTATTAAACTGACTGATTAACCCACCCTTCTAGGGGTGATCATTCATTCATATACAATAATTGAGCAACAATCGAGCAACATTTTGAGCATTATTCAACATTTCATGGCATCAATGTCATGTTTATTTTCATAGTATTCATGATTGATGAATGATCTAGAAATAGGTCTTCCTAGTAACTTGACCACTATCTATAGTCAACTATCATCATATTTTAAGATCTTCACTAAATTGAGATTTTGAGATCGAGTATTAACATCATCATAGACATAACCCATTAGGGACTAACGTCAAGAAATCGAAGTTGTGTGGAAGGGGTCTCCTTTCCCAGCTCTAATTGATCAACAAGATGACAATTTAGAGGTAGTCATAAAGGGGGTGTGACCTAGGTTAGGGGAGTCACAAGTCAACTACCACCCTAACCTAGCACACTAGTCTACATTGGTCATGAGTTATCAAGCATATCTGAATAGGGCAAGTATCAACTATCAAATCATATCTCACAAGGTCATGAGTCAAACGTCAAGATCATAATATGGCAACCATACTTCAAGATTTTGCAAGGTCAAAGTCATAATTTCATTCCCTTCCCTTCAAGATCAAGGTAAGGGTAGATTTTAGAAACCGAGAAGTCAAATTGAGGACTCAAGAGTTTGAGCATAATAGGGATAGAGTGATATCCATGCTCATCATGTTCATATAAAATTGAGCTTGCAATAGAGGCATGTAAGTCAATAGGGAAATGCCTCATGTATAGTCGGATCAGAGTATATGACGTGATATATATCAATAGGGAGATTTTTTCTTAGATATGTTTGATCTTTGATCAAAATAGTGACAACATAGGCTTAATCGATAGGGACTCTATAAAATAAGGGGTATAGAATATAAGTTCCATCTTATAGTGCCAACATCAAGGATTTACCTAAAACATACAACACTTATATCCAATTGGTAACATTGAGTTTGTGTGAAATTTACACATGTGTACATTACTTTAAGAGTACTTTCATTTATCAAACAGGGTCTTTCATTCATAAACAAATCATGGCATTATCATCTAGATCAACTTTCATGAGTTCAAATCAATTTTAGTTTTCCCATGCATAACCTACCCATAATTGAGAAATCATGTGATAGATAGTCATTAGAGAATAATCATATGAGGAGATGAGAATACTAACTATTCATCATCAACTTGGGTGTCTTGGGTAGTCCTTAAAGAAGAGGTGAGATGATAGAAGACTATCTAAGCTTTAAGGGGAGATGTGTTATGCTTTACACATATAGAGGCATGGGTGTTGGCTCTAATACCATTTTTCATAGAAACATTTGTTACCCTAGGTACACACTCCTAATGGCTACAAGACAAAGGCGAGTGGACTTGGGCACCCTTCCGTAGAATGGAAAAAATATATCACACAGGAAATATATATGTAAAAGCGGTAACAACAAGATATAAAAAGTTACTAAATAGGGACAAGAGATATGTACCCATTTCTAGATTCAAGTATACTCCATTGGTGTTTCATTTAATATTTGAGAGTCCTGAGTGTAGTGGATCTTCATTTGGCAACTAAAAATTCAAGAAACAAAACATATTAATGCTAGAGCATTAAGTACGCTATGAAAGGGCAAGTAAATAGTTCAAGAGTATAATAAAAGTTACTTGGCTAGAAACATCATATAACAAGAAGTAGAAACAAGGCAAGAACACTTCATAGCTTTCTTTTATACAAAGCATGTTTTAGGTTTCTTTATCCATTGTGTCACCATTAGGTTGCTTAATGGATTTCTGTACATTATATTCTAGGTTTGTCAACATAGAATACTCAAACATGAACGTAGCAATTGTAGGAACAATAGCGCAACCAAGTAAGTAAGTAGCCAAGCACACAATACAAGCATACATACAAGCAATCCAATATCATAGTAAGATCAATAGGAAAACGTGCCTTGCCAGTAGAGTACAAGACTAAGCATTGGATTTAAAAAACCATATGTAGCAAGCTTGACTAGGTCTTGGCATTGGGGTCATCATGAGATCCTGACATTACAAATAAGTGTAATGGTATTAATACCAGCAATATTAGGCCTCATTCTTCGTAATCATGGTGGTTGGATGTGTCACCTAGATCTAGGTATCATATCTTCAACCTAGGTTTCCACATCTCAACTAGTCATGTGAGTTCATTATCAAGTTACACTCCACATCATGGATTCATCTAGAACTTAGGGTGACACATAACAACTAATATTAGGGGTCAATATAAGGGTCATGATCATAGAATAGCAAACATGGGGCTCATGCAAGATTCAGCAACATAAGTATCAACATTAGCATACTAGGCATTTTGAGTCATAATCATACAAGATTGTCACTATTTGAGTATAGATGTGATCTACTTGAATTAAGTGTCATGGACATCACCAAGATACTGATTTGAGATCATTATATAGCAGGGTTGATCATTAGAGCAAGATTTTCAAGAGACTAAAGCTTCAATTATCAACATACATACTAGATCATATTCCAAATCAAGATTTAGGCACTTAATCACCTTTAGGAACATACATGATTCACAAGGTGTTTGGGTGCACAAAGCATGATAAGTTACTAATTTAAGAGTTCACACAATCATTTTAGACATAGAAGATGCACATGTGAGTTATGTTTGAGATTCAACATCAATGCATCCTTAACATGCATGTTTGAAGGTTCAAAGCACACAATCAAATCAAATTAGGATGTTAGCATGGAAAATTTTGAATCTTAGTTCAACATGCATCAAAATTTAATGATATAATGCTAATCATCAAGTTTTAGGACATAAAGGAGCAAGATTGAGTATAAAATAGCATTAGTCACCTTCATAGGACATAGAAAGCATGTATTTTAGGATATCAGAAGGAAAGAAAGTAGATTTAGGTTCTGGGATCATTTTTATTGCAAAGAACATGTTTTTATTGTCAAAATGGTATATAACATCAATACATTTGAGCAAGGAACATAGAAGATATGATGAAATGAAGTTTGCACATTTAATTGAGGTTTTCAAGGATATTTACCCCCAAAGACCCGTTCAAGAAGATTGGGCCACAACTGGGCCGATTTCGCTCTCCCATTTCTGGGGTCTAAGAGCACACATCTCCTATTGAGAACCCAACCCCTCAGCGGTGGCAAACCACCGGCCACCACTCCGGAACACCCTGGGAAGCCCCCTAATCGACCACCATCACTTAGCCAAATGCCATCCCAGCGATTTAGAGGAGGAAGAGGACAGTCCCAGGGCCCTCGGTTCATGGTCCATTTTGGACCCAACTCTGTCTGATGGTCATGGAAGAACCCCACTTTTAGCAAGCACATGCTCCACTTACAGACACCATGTGTGGTGGCCCTCTCTGCGTGAGCTCGTCAGAGCATCGACTGACTGGGCTTTGTGAGGGAGTCGGAACTCCAGCAAGCACTGTCGGGGTGAGTACCCCCCACATGAAGTCACAGGGGTGTTCCACTTGTGATGGCACAACATGGTAGGGTCGTTGTGGCTCACCGAAGGAGATGGCGGCCATGAGATAGAAAAAATGGGGGAGAATAAATCGTCAAGCTAAGGTTCACGAGGAGCCAAGAAAGAAGACGGGAAAGCAAGGAAGAGAAGGAAAAGAAATGAAATGAGGTTTCAATTGAGCATCAAATAGGGTAGGGAAAGGTTGAGTTAGGTAAGGTCGGTGCCCTTGCCACTGGAAAAGGTGTACAGAGGTTGGGAAAGGCCTCTAGGTCGTTGTTCCTCGATGGCGATCCGTGGACATGGCTCTAATGGCCTGAATTCATGGTTCATTGAAGTGTGGTTCCTGATTGGTTAAAAAAGCAAGTGTTGGATCGCATAGTGAGAGAGTGAAGGGGGAGTAATGGGTCGTGCCATCTAAGAATGAGTACAATTGGGTGTAAAATGGCTTAAAAGGGTCTAAATAGGTTTTAAAACACAAGGTTTTCAATTAGGCACAACTTGCACACCATAGCTCCGATTTGGTCAAGAAAATATGCGTTGAAAATGGGAGAAAAATCTATACAACATGGAAATGAGAAAAATGCATAAATTTTTTCAAATTTACATCAAAATAAAAGGAAGGATGGTGATGATTGTTTTGTTTTAAAACTAAATTAGAGTCAGATTGAGGGTCATCAAGGTATCAATTACACTCAAGAGTTATCAATTATGTATTCAAACATGAAATGGAGGATGAGTATAATATATAAGCCCAAGATATAAGTCATATTCAAATTTTGAATTTCCAAGTTATCACACAGACATACATATTATATATATAAGTATATAAATATATATACTCAAACATCCCTCCTCTGAAGTTTAAAACAAGTGATAAGAAGACCACCATAATCATGATTGGATAACATCAAAACTAAAAACGTTGAGTTACAAAAATGCATTAGACAAACTAGATCCATAAAACCTAGAGGAAAAGTAAGAGTAGTAGGGCTGTCAATGGGGAGGGTATTATCCATTTACCCTTACCCATACCCTGGAGGGTAAGGGTAAGGGTAAATCTTTTTATTACCCTTTATCCGTTTACCCGTTCCCCGTTTCCCCTCTATACTATAAGGGGAGGGTAAGGTATAGACATTATCCATACCCTTTTACCCTTTTACCCTTTTACCCGCACATGATATAAATGATACACAAATATAAATATTCTAAAGGGATTTGTATGTAAATGTTTAACCATAATACTTTATTCTATCATTGGAAAATGACTTGGTGTTGTGCTTGTAATACTTTCTTGTTGAGAGAAAAACATATATATCTTGCGGAAAATGAGGTGTTGGTGAAATACTTATTTGTTATGCATACTTATGTAAAGGGAAAAAAATAATTTATGCATAAAAAATTGTTATTGTGTGAATTGGCTTAACTTTACACGGAGAAACATATGATTTTGAATTGGATATAATGTTTTATATGTTGTTATCAATAAATTAGTTATAAAAGTATTAAAAATCAACACACAATGTGTATAAAATTCTTTTTTGTCAAAATTACCCGCTTACCCTTTACCCTCCCCGTTTACCCTGTGGAGAAGAGGGTAAGGGTAAGGGGAGGGTAAGAGGATTGCTGAGAAGGATAATTACCCTTACCCTTACCCGCTACCCAAAGAGGGTAAGGGTAAGACCTTACCCTCCCCATACCCTCCCCATTGACAGCCCTAAAGAGTAGGGTGTTTACTAGTGTATATTCCCTAATCACATATGCATCCTTTGTCTCTCTTCCTTTCGTTCCTAACATAATATAACTAATATGTCATCCCATTCCAGCCGTTAGACAGGATGCTTGACTCTTTAGGTCATTCTATTACTCCTTCCCAACCCAAACATTCCCATGTTAGAGTAGGGAATGCAAGAATTGTAAGAACTTTTCTGAATGTAGTTCTCATAAATCTAGATTTTACCCTAAGGTCTATGTCTTACATAGCTTCTAAAAGTCAATATGTTACTAGATGTAGAATTTTAAGATTTATCTTTATTTATTGTTTCATGAGAAAATTGTAAAGGTTTGAATGTTTTGCTCGGCCTTTCATATATACCAAACCCATATATTTCCTTCCCAGGCCCCAAGAGGACAAACACCAAATATGTTAACTAATTCTATTATAGATCACACAAAACGATTTTATTATGTACATTAACATTTACCTGGTGATCTCAAATGCAGGGGTAATAAAAGTTAAATGATGTTTTACAAAATTAAGTTATAAAATTGTATGAAATCATATGCATGTACAAGCTTAGAAGGGATCAAAAATAGAGATAAACCCGCTCTTTGTGGCCTTAGAGAAGTTCTCTAGAGAGAAGGGTATAAGCAAAGGCTCCATCTTCCCCTAAGTCAGCACCAATGAATTGAGTTAGCGATCGTCTAGTTCCTCATCCCATATTTTGTTTCAAAAAAATCTTACAGCTATGGAAAAAGGGAAAGGCAACCCATTGAAAGAGTCATTAATTGGCTCCATGAAATTTGTATCTATAGAATATAGAATTGAAATGAACTATATGGTATTCAGATCTACATCTTATGGCTACTATCCCTCTACATATCCTAGACCAACCTGTGCTCAAGTTTTAGTAAGGAAGGTGGACCTCGGTTCATGGTTTTACAATCCACTAAAAATATCAAGATAAATTTGAGCAATATCCAGTAATTACTTTGAATCTTATTGTCTGTGTAACTCTTTATATATATACTCAAATTATTCAAAATTTTAACTATATATACCACATTAACATATATAGATTATTCTTGATATTGAGACTAAAATACAAGCATTTGATCTCTTAACTTAATTACTAGATACACATCATGGTCATATTCATCAAATCCAATCATTAATCATCAAATAGCCTTGAAAACACCTCAATAACTCATATTATCTATAAAAACTATATCCAAAAAACAAAGTGGAGTGCATATAATGTGTTAAGAAGATCATATGATCACTCAATTACATATAAGCACATAAGGAATTGTATCCACATAGTTCTACATGGACAATATAATTTCTTGAATTCATCTCAAAATACATCAATAACTTACCATTTTATTAGCAATATACTCATAACACCATCTATGTTCATCTACCTCTAAGAAAGTTATGAAAAAATAGAAATTGAGGATATCCTAATAATAAATGGTTGGCATTCAAGCTTTTTATGAGTCTCAAATATCCAGAGTTATTAATGTAAAGGAGAAGTTGGCACTATATTTACTTGAGGGGCAATGGAAAATTGAGATTGAACCTTTGGAAATTTATGGATAAGCAACTAAAAACTAGAGTTAGGTAAAGCATATTACTATGAAATAGAAAGAGGTTAAAACCATAAGCCACTAGATACATTGGTGGTAAAACTGTGATAAAACAAAGAAATTTTATTGTCATGCATTATAAAAAAGAGGAGTTGATACAGGATAGAAAGGTACTCATTATCACAGCCCTTTATGTTGCACTCATGTGCTTTACACACGTTATAAGCCTAATGGATATTGGCTAGGCATACTATGGAGAAGCTTTAGCAAAGTTTTGCTGTTGTATGGGATAGGGTTGTTCAAGGTTATGCATAGTAAGTTGGATATACTATTGTACTCACTTCTTGATACAAAAATAATACATACTATCCAATAACTAATGGCAATTTAATGATCTGTGGTTCATGTATATTTTTCTCCTTATATATACAATGAGGCTAAACATGTCGTCTTGGTAGTGATATGTAATTAAATTATATAAAGACAATGATGGTCTCATTCAATATTAACATGATATGAACCCTCTATCTCAATTGATCATATGGCCTTAAATTGATTCTCATATTGGGATATGGAGTCCAAATTGCAAACCCAGTATTGTATGTGTGATAAGTTTAGAAGTCAATGTGAAAAGGCCAACTGTTGATAGCAATGCCTACAATATTGATGGAATCTTGGACCATGGGAGATGTTGTCTTTATTGTTAATTGGGGCTTGTGATTACCATGGAAACAACTTCCATGTCATCAATGATAACTTATTATTACCACAAGTGATATCGGGTCACATTCAAACGTGGGCTGAATTGGGGCAAAGGTGATATTTTTTGCCTTATTGATTGTTGCACTAGACAAAAATATTGGTATGTAATACTAAATCGTACCTTATAGTCTTTTTTTATATTAAACCAGACTTGTTATATAGTCTATAAGTGTGAATTTCCATGCATGCATCTTAAATAAAATCACATGTTTTGGTGTATTTGTGTGTGAGTTGTGTGCATGTACACTATCCTAAGACTTATATTTAAAAAATCATACCATTATAATTGCTTGAATAATGAAACCTTCTAGATCATTCTCACTAGTTTTTTTGGAAAATTAAACTCATATTTCTAGTTTTCATTAGTATTTTGAGGATGTGGGTTCTTTATTCATCTATATTTTAGTTTGTTGCTTTGAGGTTTTGAGCTAGTAGATAGTGTTATATCTAGAACACTATTACTATTTTGAACATACAGTAGTACTCCACATTCAAGGAAAATAGGTTAGATTGTTTGTCAAATTTAAAAGGGGTCAAAATAGTGTCATGTTATTCAATCACCTTTGTGAATTTTGGAGGTATAAAGGATTGTGATGCATTTGGATAGAGGGTGTAACTTTTTCTATCATTTCATTATTTCTTTTCTTTAGGGAAAATATTACAATTAATCAAAAGTAAGGTGATGATACTAGATAAATTGTGGCAGCACACTCACGATCACTAATGCACTAAATATTATTCAATTTTCACAGGCTAGTTTATTATGTATATCATGCATAATTGCTTATGTTGACATTATTTGTGCATGGTTTCATATTCTCATCCTGTGGCATACGTTTGCATTAATAATTTGCTATTTTTACTATTTCATATTGATTTATCATTATTAATGGGACTTATGTTCTTCTTTGTTGAATTTTAGGTAAATTGACAAGTCCCAGATCAACTCGGTGCTACCAAGAGCCTTGTTAGTGGTACCAACACTTGAAGCAAAGAATAGGCATGGAACTCATCTGAAGTCATTCAGTGCCACCAACCTCAAGTCAGTGGTACTGACTTGTACCTGAGAAAATCATCAGGAGATGTTAGGGAGAAACTATGTGCTATCGACACCTTAGTCGGTAGCATTGACACTCACATGGAGTCGTGATGTAGGAAAGGACCACGTTCCACCGACATCCCGTTGGTGGTACCGACTTATCACGATCAGACAAAATTAAAGATGGCAATTAATCCAATGGCCATGACTTAATGACACCCTAAGTCAAGTCAGACTAGGGAGGATTTTAGCCAGATCTAAGAACCATGTTGTTGTTCATTGTACGACAAGGGAGAGCCATTAGAAGATTAAGGAAAGGAGAAAGCTACGTTCTTGATGATTCAGGCACCTCTGATCAGTAGATTTGTAACCGAAAGATAGCAAATGCACATTAGACAGAGAAAGTTACCTAGATTGTCTTCTCCAGGGGTTTTTATTGATTCATTATTGTTTTCCTCATCTTTACCTTCTCGTCTATTTGTATGGAAAGTGAAATCATGTGGGGTTGATTCCCTGATTCCTTAAGATCGGGGAGTAGCATGGTTATGTACTGTAATAGACTATTATGCATTAATATTTATGTTTCCCTAATTTCTGGACAGAACCCTGTGATTGCTTCATGATTTATTTATGCTTGATCGCCATAGTTCATTTCTTAAATTGTTAATTGTTTTGAGAGAGGGATTAAGGGTTAGACAGGTCATAGATGTATATGGTCTAGATCGTGCCTCGAGAGAGAGATTACATATGTGAAGAGTATAGCCCAGAGGTATCGCTAAAGCACCTAACTAACAATTAAATTTCTATGAGAGTGGGATTTGTATTAGATTGGGTAGTTTGTTATTCTACGAGAGAGGATAATTCTTACTACATGTCCCTAGGTCTAGGGTTAGGAGAATTGAATATTGACAAATAACATTAATTTTAGTATAAACTGTGGTGAAACTATATTCCTAGGGAATCTACTTCATTCGTGATCACAACCTCAGTAACATATATTTTAATTTTTGAAATTAGTCAATTAATCAATCAATCGCCAATTTCACTAGGTATAGCAGATCGACTCATAGTTAGTAGTAGTTTTTGAATTCATGTTTTCCTGTTTTCAACATCCATCCCTCTTTTGGGCTATATTACTTCGATACGTGCACTTGCGTTATAAACATGTAGTAAATGCCATCAAGTTTTTGGCACTATTGTCAGAGAAACGGAAAATCCAACACTACGATTGTTGTGACTGGCCACTCTGGGCCACAATTTTATTTTTATTTTCATTATTTTTAAGTTGAAAATTCAAATATTCATTCAATCTCTAGTATCCATTTCTCAATTGGTCTTGCTATTTTCAGTCACTAGTATATGTTCAAACCAGAATCATCGACCACAGAGAGTCAACTCTATAGAGTTCTAACCATGAGGAACTCTTGCATAGGATTAGAGAGTACAATGATTTTTTGGGAGGACTCATCCCAAATCCACCACCATAGGCGACACAACCAGAACAATTAGAAATTGGTGATGGTAACATGGAAGCTGAAGAACATACTATTTGGGAGAAGATTAAGGTCCTCAACTACAGCTCAGTTGGGACCAATAAAAAGATAGGAAGTAAATGTGAGCAACTATAAAATTGATCCAGGGCTGGTAGCTCTTATAAAATCATAGGATTTTCATGGACACAGTATGGAGGATCCAATGTCTCACATAAATAATTTTGTGGGAAGTTGTGATATGTTGAAATTGATAGGGTCCCGACGATAGTGATTTACCTGAAGCTATTTTCTTACTCATTAGAAGAAAAAGCAAAGGTATGGTTTTTAAGTCTTCCTACATATTCAATAGAAAAATGGGATCAAATGATTGATGTGTTTTTTGAACGCTATTTTTCACCCCAGAAGACGAATGAGCTTGTCGGGAAGATCTATAACTTTAAGAAGCATGTAGAGGAATCTTATTCAGAAGCATGGAAGAGATTCCAGTACATGTTGAGGAAAGCCCCTCATCATGGTATTGACCCTACGGCCAAGCAAAGATATTCTACTACATGCTACATAAAGGAGAGATAACCTCATTGGATAGTACAGGGTTAGGATTTTTCCTCAATAACAAGGCATCCATAAGCCATGAAATCCTAAAGAACATGGCTAAACACCAGTCATGGGTGAGAAAAGAGAAGCTCTAACAATAGTCAAAAGTGTTGGAGAGTCTAGAGTTATCACGGTATTGAGTGAGAAGTTAAACAACCTTGCCAAGAAGTTGGATCAAAAATTAGGAAGTTCATCTGGAGGAGAAGAAGAAGAATACATCGATATGTGGCATCATAACTATAGGGGAAGCAATGAATATTCATGGAGGAAGGATCCTAAATTCTCATGGAAGGATCCTAACAACTTTCAACAGGACCCGTCTCAAGCACAATAGGCCAAGCCGCAACAAGGCAGTGCATAGCAGCAACATTAGCAGAATAGGGCCCCCAAAAAGATAGACCACATAGAAGACATGCTAGGAAAGTTGGTAAGACAGAATGAGACGATCATCGTTCAAACACAGTGGGACTTGTAGAATTAAGGAGCACAGATCCGCAGCATAAAAAACCAGATTTCTCAATTAGCAGTAGAAGTTGCATCCTTGAAGAAGCTAGGCCAGTAGGGATTCCCAGCTAATACTGACATTCCATCTAATAACCAATAGGGGTGAAGGAAGTATTACTCCATAGTGGGAAGAAATTATTGAATGAACAAAAGATTACCCTGGAGGCAAACCACATGGCAAGTAACATGGGACCAATGTTGGCTACTTATCCACTTGAACCAGACACCACATCATAGGAGAAGGAAGTTGAAGAGGAAACTAAAGAGAGAAAGGAAGTCCAAAGGACGCATATGTTCCACCTCGCCAAAGGAATTTGGTGACCCCAGTGCCATTCCCAAATAGATTGAAAGCAAAGAAGATTGACCAACAATTCTAGATGTTTCTAGATACTTTTAAAAAACTTCATGTCAAAATCCCTCTAGTAGATGCAATAGAACAAATGTTGTCCTATGGAAAGTTTTTTAAATACATCATTTGTAAAAGGAGGATAATTGATTCATATGTGCTGGTGTTGAAGGAGGAAGTTAGTGCCCTTATAGAGATGAGACTCCCACAATAGAGGCAAGATTCAGTGTTACACCCCGATCTCACAATTACCATTAATCATGAGATTAGGGAATAAATTGAGGATTTAACGTAATACAAAGATCACCCTTAACTTTTTCTTCTTTTTCAAACTCTTTGTTTTCTCGCATTGAAACACATAAACTAACTTTACAAGAGAATCTAAACATTGATTTCTCTAATCTGATTTCAACAATAAAAATGCATGTATGAACATTCATTATGTTTCTCATACTTTTAAGCACATAAGACTTGCTGATTCACATATATTGCTAAAAGAGGAATAATGTTATACATCATCATTTACAACTCTCTCTTATTTCTTTACAAGGACCTAGAGTGAAAAGGACCGACTGAACTTCAGTATACTCAGACTTAACTCTTGTGGCAGATCTACTCTGATGCAATGATATCTTCAATTCTCACAGTTTCCCTGAAAATTTTGAGTAGAGGGGTGAGCCTACTCGCTCAGTGAATGAGTACTTCAAAGAAACAGTCTAAAGCACTAATATAATTACATATATACTTTTGAGAAACTGATATCAATTATAAAAGCAGTAAGCTTTAAAGTGATTGATCATTGACAATTATAAATATGGCAGGATACTCTAGATATCAATAAGAGAAAATTAATATATGAGCATGCTTGATTAATTTCAACGAAAACTAATAATTCAGAAACATACAAAGAATAATTGTTGGGAAACTGTACTCGAATATTTCTTAGCCTTTCTTACTTATAAGAAACTCTTTAAACCTATATGAACATATTTTAGCTTATGCCCCGATCATATGCAGTGTACTCTACATATGAAGACTCATAGTGAACTACGATCTCACCGTACAAGACTTAGCTAACACACCCGAGAATGCTAAGCCTGACTACGTCGTTGGTCTGTAATAGGAAAATAGCTCTCTGGCCTCGGCACACCTATTATGCCGTAAAAACTGGACTCCTCCTCTAACCTGAGCACACAGGCAGAGAGTCAAGCCACCTATTGGCTTTTCTGTACTCTAGTTCCACCAGGATCTCTGGTTGATGTTGGACACTACATGTTGTATATTAAGGAGACTTCCACTAGGGCTTTGTCCCATGTACCACCTGTTAGTACGTTCTGACCCCCGTATATTGGACACTGCCAGGGTTAGGTCGTTTCATCCCTATGGCGCAGACCTCTCATAGGAAATCTACAGTGCTCAGGGCTCTTAAGTCTATTGTTTTATTATTCTTGGAAAGTTCTTACTATATTGTATCTTTTTCCTTACTTATACTTGACTCTGGTATCTCTATGGTACCGTGTCTATTTATTTGAAGTTTATAACACAACATGTATATCATTCTAAACTTGGCAAAGCAATATACTCAAAACACAATAATATACTGAGAAATCAATATTTTATACATGTAGGCATACTAAAATTCTTAAATAACATAATACATGTCCACTTGATACTTTATACACTAGAATCATGCAATCGAACTTCTTAATACACTATTAAGAGTTAATTACTTGACATACGAGTAATCATCATTTGCACCTGTAAATTATTTGTACTTTCTTGGAAAACATGCACATCGACCCAAATCCTGGGTTGTGCATCTCATATTGAGAACATGGTAATCAAAATGATTAATTCATTGAACACCCTATCCTTAGGGTTTCATTTACCTCATTCACTTATCACATGGCTCTCATAAGGATTTAATATGTCATAAACATCCACTAAATACAGATTGCTTTAAACAAGTCATATACAATCAACATATATGAAATCCTCAAATTGAGCTAAATTACGGTTTTCCATGCCATTTATTGAGATATTATGAATCAAGAATAACATTGCATAAATAGAGTCTATGATGCCAAGAAAAACACTTCAAATGGATTTCACCATATTTATTCACAAATTTCCAACTTTCCACTCATATAGGGCTTCACCCTCTTTACAAAAATATCAAGCAAACACTATTCACATCACATGAAATCTAAAATAGTATCTGACATATATGTACTATGTATTCAGATAAACAATCATTCATAACCAAGGGGATCCAGATAAACAAATTTCTCTATTTAATTATACAACAATTTCAGTCACAAACAAATTCCCTATATTTCATTTTACTCTTATAACCTTTGCGAATACTTAGAGAATTCTCATTAGGATGTATTTTATACATTTATAATATAAATTTATCATCTGAAATTCAAACAAACAGAGGAAGAATCCATTTCATATCATTTTCCAACAACTTAGATCAAACAGACAATTCAGGGTTTGTAGTCGCATACTAAGCAATTAAAGATTATGGATGATTTAACCAATTTTCATGCAATATACTATTTAAAGGAAGTTCCCACTCACCCTAAGGTGTGAAAGGTGTGAAAACACCTTAAAAACACAGTTCGTCCATGAAAATCTCGATCTCATATCAAATACTTAGCAATTCACTCGATTCTTCTTCCTATCAACTCGGAAACCCTAGAAATGAGGGATTATGAAGAAAGAGTGAGAAAAGGGAAAGTTTTGACACCATTTTAGATCAAATCAGAGGAGGGATGGAATCTTGAAATCTGAGAGAAGATTCACCATGAAACTATATCAAAAGAAGCTAAACTTACATGATTTCATCATTCCTCAGACCGCAAAACCCTAGCTCAGCATCTCCATCACTTTCTCCTCTCAAACCCTAATTCTCCCTCTCTCTCTGGGATTTTGTTTCTATGGATTGAATCATGAATTATGAGAGCTCCTTGTGTGTTAGTTTGACCATATAGATAAATTGAGCTGCTTGGGTCAATTACACATTGATCCCTCACTATACTTTCTCTGATTTCAGCTGAATTTTCTGTCATAAAAATATTACTGTAATTTGTCTACTGATAGGATCTAAACGAATCAAAAAATTATGAAAATTTTAAAAGTTGTTTATGATTGAGTTTCAGATCTCCAGTTAAAATTTCATATCATTTGCAGTTACCAATAAATAAATAAAAATAAAACACTACACTACTGAAAAACACTCTGTCACCATTTTAGTCGAAGTATAGTTTGACTGAGAACTACATACAAGGAACACTCAAATATTCTGAAATTTTTCTTTAATATTCATGATTGAGTTATCCATATCATATCCAAAATTCAATTAAATACAATTTTTTTAGAAAATATGAAAAATCATTTACCACACTGCTATCCTGATCAAATTCCATATTCATGTACTATCAAAACCCTAATTTTTGTTGATTAGGGTTTACATTTCTCAAACCCTAATTCTTCAAACTAAAATCATAGTTAGAGTTTCTTGTTAGGTTTGAAACATCACAATTGATCTACTATAATTAATCAAGTCTAAACCATGTTCAATCTAATCAAGCATGTAATCATTCAGATAAACCCTAGTTTACCAATTAAGCACAAATGTGGTCATTACATTCGGGCTATTTTAATATACCGTGTTACATTGGTGGGACTAAGATTGGTGAGGCTCTATGCGACTCAGAGGCAAGCATTAATCTCATGCCCTTTACCAAATTCAAAAAATTGGGACTGAAGGAATCCAAGAAGAGCAACATGACCATACAACTAGTAGACAATTCAATGGTTAGGCCATATGGTATCTGTGAAAATGTGTTATTCAAGGTTGAAAATTTTATTTTTATAGTAGACTTTGTAGTTATGGAGGCAATGAACTACTCTTAGGGAGGCCATTCCAATCTACAGAAGACATGATTCTAGAGATGGGTAGAGGAATATTGACACTGGTTATTCAAGATGACTTCTTTGAAATGAAGATGTAGAACTATCCACAATTAGATGGTGGTAAGGCACAATGTCACATGTTGTAGCAGTTGAATAATGAGGTGTCTCTATTTCTAGGGAAACCATTTTTGGACATGGCTCATGTCATGATAAAGGTGCAGAAAGGCACTTTGGCAGTGGATATAATGGAGCATACCAAGGAGGTTTCTTTGACAAAAGTTGTATTGTATCTCGATGATGAAGAGGAGGAGGCATGCCCAATGAAAATTGAAGAGGTAGCATCTTCTGCTCTCACCCAACCATACCCACATCTACCATTGGAGGTGTGCATCATGAATTTGGTGGATGACTACACTCATTGTCATTCTTTAAAGGAGTGTGTTCTATTTCTGAAGGCATTTCCATGTGTCTACACCAGGCATGATGAAGACTTAGGGCCATCCCCACCACCGTTGATCCCATCATTGTTGAGTCCTTCAGAACTTGAGTTGAAGCTACTCCCACTGCATCTGAAGAACATGGTCTTAGAAACAAATGAGAAGCTTCCAGTCATCATTTCAGCCTCAATGAGTGTGCATAAGGAGGAGCAATTGCTTGTGGTGCTAGAGAACCACCGGGCAGCATTTACATGGTATGTTGCAGACATCAAGGGGATATCCCCTAGGTTTTTCTAGCATAATATCAAAATTGAAGAGGGAGCCAAGTCGATGGTACAACCTCAATGGCTTCTCAATCCAATAGTGACCAAGGTAGAGAAGAAAGAGGTAGTAAAGCTTCTATCAGTAGGTATAATTTATGTCATATCTGGTTCAAATTGGGTTAGTCCAACCTAACTGGTTCCTAAGAAAGGGGGAATAACGGTCACAACAAATTCAACAAGTGATTTGATCTCTAATAAATTAGTGACTAGGTGGTGTGTGTATGTATTATCATCGATTGAATGGCGTCATGCTTAAAGATCATTTTCCACTTCCCTTTATTGACCATATCTTTGAGCGGCTCGTCGGCCGTTCTCATTTTTTATTCCGTGATGGGTATTCTGGGTGTAATCAGATTTCTATCGAGCCACAGAACTAAGACAAGTCTACCTTCACATGTCCTTATGGCATGTTTGCTTACCGTTGGATGTCCTTTGGCCTTTGCAATGCACCATTTACTTTCCAGAGATGTATGCTCACTATTATCTCAGATATGGTATAGCATTGTCTCAAGGTTTTTATGGATGACTTTTCGATGTATGGAGAGTCTTTTGAAGACTTCCTTGATAGACTTGACAAAGTTTTGCAAAGGTATGAGGGAACTCACCTAGTGTTGAATTGGGAGAAGTGTCACATGATGGTGAGTAAAGGGATAGTATTGGGAAACAAGGTGTCCAATAAAGGAATGGAAGTCAATTTGGTAAAGATTGAAGTGATCTTCAAGCTGCCTCCACCATTGTCAGTGAAGGGGGTTAGAAGTTTTCTAGGACATGTCAGCTTTTATCGACATTTCATAAAGGATTTTTCAAGATTTCAAAGCCTCTTTCCGAATTGTTAGAGAAAGATGTCGAGTTTAATTTTGATGAGCAATTTTTTAAGACTTTTGAGGTGTTGAAGGAGAAATTAGTCTCCGCAATTGTGGTTTGATATCTAGATTGGAGCCAACCTTTGAGCTCATGTGTTACGCATCAGACTATGCGGTATGGGCTTTTGTAAGACAATGCAAGGATAAAACTCCCGTAGTCATTTATTATGCATCAAAAACTCTTAATGATGCCCAGCTTAATTACACAACAATCGAAAAAGAGCTTTTGGCGGTAGTGTTTGCTTTTGAAAAAATTTACCAATATTTTGATTAGGCCTAGGTTTATTGTTTGGACTGACCATGCACTAATAAAATATCTATTGTAGAAGAAGGATGCCAACTCTAGATTGATAAGATGGATTTGCTACTATAGGAGTTTGATATAGAAATCAAAGATAAGGCACGGATGGAAAATGTGGTAGTGGATCATTTTTCTAGGTTGGAAAGCGTCGATGAGAAGGAATAAGAGATACCCATTATTGAGGAGTTCCCATATGAGAATTTGTAAGCCACAAAAAATAAGAACCCATGGTTTGCAAATGTTGTGAACTACTTGTCATGTGGCGAGATACCAGAAGATTGAGGGTATCAAGATAAGAAGAAATATTTCCACTCGTTTAGGTTTATATGTATGGGATGACCCAATTTTACTCAAATAATGTAGGGATGGGATTTTAAGGAAGTGTGTTCCTGAGTGTGAGTTTGAGAATATCTTAGCACATTGTCACTCCCTATCTACATGAGGATACCATGCAAGCTCGAGGTAAGGTGTTAGAAAGTGGTTTTTATTAGACTTCACTTTTTAAAGATGCTTATTATTTTGTGTGTAATTATGATGCATGTCAGTGAGTAGGAAATTTATCTAAGAGACATGAAGTGCCCCTAAATATTTTTTAGGAATTTGAGGTTTTTGATTTATAGGGAATCAATTTTATGGTACCCTTTGTGTCTTCCAATTCTAATTTGTATATTTTGCTTGCAATTGACTATGTGTTTAAGTGGGTGGAAGAAATTCCAACTCACACCAATGATGCATAGGTTGTTTGCAGATTTATAAAGGACCATATTTCTAAAGGTTTGGGGAGACAAGAGTGATGATAAGTGATGGGGGATCTCACTTTACTAATAAGAAGTTTAGAGCTTTATTGAGAAAGTATGGTGTGAGGCACAAAGTAGGAACCCCGTACCATCCACAAACCCAAGGTCATGTTGAGGTGTCTAATAGAGAGACTAAGAAAATCTTAGAAAAGACAGTCTTAACAAGCAGGACCAATTGGAGCATGCAATTAAATGACACTCTTTAGGCATATAGGACAGCCTATAAAACACCCATAGGAACAATTCTATTTAGGTTGATCTATGGGAGAGCATGTTATTTACCTATAGAGTTGGAACACAAAGCCAAGTGGGCTTTGAGGATCTTGAATTACAATCTTGATGAAGCTAGAAAGAAACACGAGTTGGAGCTCAATGAATTGGTTGAGCTCAGGCTAGATGCCTATGAAAGCTCGAGGCTATATAATGACAGGACCAAGAAAGTCCATGACCGCCATATTTTGCATAGAGTGTTCATTCCATGATATAAGGTTCTTATGTTCAATTCAATTATGAAATTGCATCCAGGGAAATTGAGATCTAGACGAAGTGGCCCATATGTGGTAGTTAAGCAATTCCCTCATGGAGCAGTTGAGATTAGTGATGGAGCTAATCCATTTCTCATAAATGGGCAGCAATTGAAACACTACTATGGGGTAGATTTCATACATGAGGGAGAGGAGTTGAAGCTCCTCAAATTTTATTGATGTTGTGCACATTTTGATCGTTGAGCCTATGACGTAAAAGAAGGGTCCTTATTGGGAAGCAACCCAATTTTAGGTTTTCATACCTTAGTTTTTGTCTTTTATAGTCTTTTTAGGAGTTTTCACTATTATAATGTGCATTTCAATCATTAGACTCTTATAGTTGTAAGAAAGGTACCTTGATCAGTTTTTTTGGTGTGCAGGTAGGTAGCAAGTCAATACCACCCAAAATCATGTCAGTAGCACCAAATGTGATGAGCAATCCAATAGGAGAATTCATGAGCAAGTCAGCACCACCGACACCCAAATCAGTGGCAGCAAGTCTGAATCAAAATATCAAGGATGAGAGTCAAAACATCAATACCATCTCCAACCTCATCGGTGGCATCGATTCCTTGTAGAGAAAAATCCAAGATAACTGTATAGGGCTTGGTACTACTGGCCCCATAGTCGATAGCACCGACGCCGAGAGGAAACTCCAAGTTTTAGATATCAAGGGGTCACTCGATACTACCAACTTCCACTGTTGGTGGTACAGACTCGAGAAAAACTAATCGATGGGTCTTCAATCAATGAGCAAGTTCATGTCTATCCAAAGGTTGGTGATACCAATCCACTGACTGACACTAGATGTCGGTACCACTGAATCAGTGTCAGTACTATCAACATTTAGCTATTTTTGCATCAATACATCAATGTTCAAGAATAGTCAGTACCAACAGTTGACATTAAAACCCATGGATCAAGGAAGAAGTCAGTGCCACCGACATAATCTATCGGCGGTACTGACGTGATGAGTCAGTCCAATTTGAAAACTACAAAATGAGAGGTGTGGCTGGTGATTCAAACACACCCACACCATCTCCTATGCATTTCCACAAGCATTAGTGCTCCACGATGGCCAGATTCTTCCCTGAGATCTTTTCTTCATCTTTTTTCTCTCCATGGCGACTAGAAGGGCAGCTTCATCAACTAGAGGAGCCAATCCAATGGATCCAAAGTTGGCATGCATGGCCTTTGTCAATGAAGATTAGAAGAAGGTGTACGCCAGCCTAATGAATAGGGAGATCATACTGACACAGTATGGAGATCGGGCCTTCCTCAATGAGGTAGGCTTCACTAAGAGCCTTCACCAAGTCCGCAAAGGCAAAGTTATGGTGGGTGATCATGCTTTCTTTGGTGATTGGCCCACATACTAGGAGGTCATTTGTGAGTTCCTGACATCCTTGGAGGTTTGTAGCATCCCTAAGCATGGGGTAGACTGGGAGGAAGGATGGGTGTGCTTTTGCCTCTATAATACCATCCACCATCTCACACTAGCAGAGTTCAACGTCATCTATGGGTGGCTGGTGGGGAATGTGTGTTTCACCCCTGGAAATTTTTACTTTAGCTGGGCATGGAGACTTCTGACGGCCTTACCATGAGGATTCACAGTCAACTGGAACTATTCATGGTGGTGTATGCGATCGAGCGTAGCGGGCTGTGCTGAGTGTCGGCCCTAGGGAAACCTCTTATGCGCCTCGCCGGCTTAGGGGAGGGGTGCCTACCACCTCTCGACACCGGCCTTCTCCCCCTGGCCCTCTCGTCGGAATTGGTGGTTCTCATGGGGTGGTACGCTTTGAATCCGTTTTTTTATGCTTCTCGGCGTTGCGGCTGGTCTACTCGACCAGTTTCTTGTTTTACGGGGCTAGTGTGTCGGCGGTTGTGTGGTGGCGGCGACTACTTCCATCGGCGTGGTCCTGTCAGTGCTTCATCTTTGGACGGATCTAGCTTGTATTTTCCTTTTGGGTTCCTTCGGCTCTGGTTTTCCTTCTTCCTTTCTTTTCATCTTGTTGTTTCTTTTTTGTGTCGTTCGTAGGTCTAGGTTGTTGGGGTCTTCCTTTTTTTGTGTCTTGTCAGTGTCTGTTCTGCCATCTGAGGTTTGGTGGGTGTGCCCTCAGTTTCTCTGTTGGCTTGCTGGGGTAGGGGATAATCACGGGTCTTGGGTTTGGAGGTGTTTCTTCCGTTCCTCTCTCGATTGCAATTGAGTGAGGATTTTTGGTAAGTGGTGGTGGGGTTCTACTGTGTTTTCTATCCCCCATCCTTGTTCTTCCTCCGGCCTTTTCTGCTCCTTTGCTTGTCCTTGAAAGGGATCTGTAGTGGCTTTTTCTTCCGGTGCCGTAGTGCGGCCTGTTATCTGTTATCTTTCTCTCTGTTTGTAGTTTTCTTTAGTGAGTTATATGTTCTGTGTTGTCGTGTGGTTTGTGTCCTCCTTTCATGTTAGGTATTTTTTTGTTTCTTTGTTATATGGCAACAAGTGTGAAGGTGATCTCTTCTTTGGTAACTGGTTTGGAGCATATACTTTATATCAGATATAATCTCAAGTTGAAGGAATCTCTCATAAAAAGCTATTTTGGTCAGCGATATAGAAGAAAGATCAATACATCATTGTACTTATCACGTTCCGATATGAGTTTCTGGTTATTGTATCTACTCTTTACTTTTTGTGTTCGGTTGGTGTATCTCCCTTTACATGTAGATGTCGTATGGCTTTAACGTAATGAATGTGGTGTCTTTAAAAAAAAACTAGAATTATTCATGGATATCGAGCATCCTTCGCTCAAATTATGCATCGTTACTTAACGAATACCATATTTGCCAGATCAACACAAGGCCAGGGGAAGGTGCAAAAAGCTGACCTCTTTGTCCTATGGGCATTCTTATCATGATGACAAGAGAAGGTCGATCTTGGCTCTTTCTTTCAATAGTACATGATGGTCGTGATGTAGAAAGCTTAAAGAACGCCCCCAATCCATTTTGGTGGGCTCATTACACTGTTGGTCATGCACCTCAACCTTGACCTCTCCACTTCCAACTCTTTGAAGGCCTCCTCCAAGCTAGACTTCAAGCATTTCAAGAAGGATTTCCTTATCAACAAGTGTAGGGGCAGGGTGTTTGCCTATTTCATGGTAGATGATCAGCTGTGGGGAGGGGCTCTCCCTGACCCTATCTTCCATCTATGTGGGGTACACTTCTTGAGGTGGCCAGCAGAGGATGCAGAAGTTGTGCCGAAGGAACAAGACAATCCTGAGCTAGAGTGATTTAGAGAAGCTAACAAGGAGGAGGAGACCATATCATTCAGTCAAAAGTGGGTCATTCACCGGTCTTCATAGAGATAGAGAAAATCACGCTTTGCTACACCAGTACTTGCTCAACAAGACGACCCATATTCTATGGTAGGTATGTATGGGATGTTGTAGTCAATTTAACAACGGCAGCAACAGCAACCAATAACACTAGAAGAAATCCACGATGTTCAGAGGTGGCTTCTATAGCAATAACAGGCCATTTATGACAATAAGCGTCTTCTCCTGGACAATCAGGAGAATATGCACACTCACTTGCAATGGATTGAGTACTACCAGCAATAGTTCTATGATCATTACTAGAGTCAGGGGTAGTTTGGCAACTACCCACAATCTTTAGAGATGCCACAGTAGCTACCTAGATTCACTGGCACTTTCTATCTACTGGATCCAAACATACCACCACCATTCTAATTGGGTACCATTGTTCCACCTCTTTGATTGGATTTTGATTATGAGGACATAGTCAAGTTCGAACTTAGCGGGGTGCTCGAACCACTCTAACTTTATTTTACTTTTTAATTTTATCATTCTCAGTTTGTAGGATCCACAGATATCTAGTGTAATTGTGGAGCATTATTATCATGATTTCTGCCTTCATCATAGAGTGTATTCTTCTTTGTTTTTGTAACAAAAAAATTGTCAAATCTTTGAAAGTTTAGTTGCAAATTCTAAGGGTAGCATCACCTATAGGAAATGTATGGGTTAGTCGGCTTAAGGACATTTGACATGAATGAAAGTTTTAATTATCCATGGATTATGTATGATGATGGAATTTTGAGCCTAAACCGACCAACCAATTAATGAGACCTTAAATGGGACTTTTAAAAAGAAGCTCTAAGGTTACCATGTACACAGGTTGATTTAAGAGGGACATATCATAGTTTAAGAAAGGCATTGTCTCTTAATCTTATGATTCCATCTGCTTCTCATACATTTGATCCACCACCCTAAATGACCAAGTAATCGGAATTGTTTCCTCTTGATAGTATTGTATGGCAAAATAGGTGACATGATAGTTAGTTTAAAGTTTGCATTAGCCTTTGCATTGAAAAAAATACATATCAATTAGTTGCATAGAAAATCCATGTAGATTGCAGATCTTTTGCATCTTTTATTCTCTCATCACATACTCCTTTTGTCTTCCTCTAAAAGCAAAGTTCAAGGATGCATTTCCATACTCCTCAAAAAAATGAAAAGAAAAAAATATTGAGTTGTTATAGAGAAGACCAAGCATACTCTTCAACCATGCTAAAATATTGGGCCAGTGAAAAAATAAAGTAAAAATATATTATGAAATAAAGAGGGAGAAAGGATGCCCTAAGCTCAGTTCTCAATATTTCTTTAAGAAGAGATGAAAATAGTTACATGATGTATTCTTTTGTTCTACTCTCGTCAATCAGATGATATTTTTAGTGCATGCATCATCCCACTCAAAACAGTAGGCGTTAGGATCCATGAATTTCTTACTCTTCCATCTTATAGGTTCAACATGTTTTATTTTTGCATAAATGATTCAAAATTTACTTGTGATTCTTCATTAGCCACCTACTTTGTTCCACCCATTGCTCTTTATGGTAGGGCATATATGATTAATCCCCTCATTCATTCTTATAAGGGGAACTACTTCCAATTAGAATGGTAGTTAGGAAAAGAGAAATGTAGATAGGGAATTACATGATGCACCAAGAGAATGCCCTATTGGCTAAGATATAACTGCTCTATTGATAGTGTCTCACTGATACATGGGGGGATGTCTTTAATGACCATTTTTTATCACCTAAGAGTAGCTATTTGTTCAGTGGTCGGTAAGGGCTTTTGGGACCGCCGGGTGAGGTTAGTTGAGAAATGAAGTTCATATTATTTGTCCTTTTATTGACTTGTCTCAAACAAATCCGATAGTATTGCTCGAGGGAGAGCAACATTTAAACTTTGGGGATTTTGATGCACAAAATATGATTTACTTTTCACATGCTAGTTTATTATTTATTTCATGCAAAATTGCACATTTTGACATTATTTGTTCATGGTTAACATTCTCGACCTGTGATAGACGTTTTCATCAAATATTTGTTATTCTACTATTTCATATTGATTTATCATTATTTATGGGACTTATGTTCTTTTTTGTTGAATTTTAGGTAAATTGACAAGTCATGGATCAACTTAGTGCTACTAACATCCTTGTCGGTGGTACCAACACTTGAAGAGAAGAATAGACATGAGTTGAAGGCACTCAATGGTACCAATAGAAGAATCAATGATACCAACTTGATCAACAATAACTCATCTAAAACCGTTTGGTGCCACCAACCTCAAGTTAGTGGTACTAACTTATAACTGAGAAAATCATCAAGAGATGTCAGGGAGAAACTCGATGCTATCGACACCTTAGTCAGTAGTATCGACACTCGCATGGAGTCACGACCCAAGAAAAGGACTCAGTGTCACCGACATCCCGTTGGTGGTAACAACTTGTCGCGACCAGAGGAGATTAAAGATGACAATTAATCCCGATCACGACTTAATAATGCCCTAAGACAAGCTTGTGGCTAGGGAGGATTTTGGCCAGACCTAAGAATCACATTATTGTTTATTATACGATAAGGGAGAGTCATGAGAAGAGAAAGGAGAGGAGAAAGCTACGTTCTGGACGATTTGAGCACCTCTAGTGGATAGATTTGTCGTTGAAAGATGGCGTTCATGAGGGGGTTAACTGGATCGTCTTCTATAGGGTTTTTTATTTGATTCATTAATGTTTTCCTCATATTTCCCTTCTCCTACTATTTGTATGTAAACTAAAATCATGTGAGACTAATCCCCAAATTCCTTAGGACTCGGGAGTAGCTCGGTTATGTATTGTTATTGACTATTATGAGTTAATATTTATGTTTTCCTAATTTCTAGACATAACTCTACAACTGCTTCATGAATTATCTATGATTGATCGCCATAGTTGATTTCTTATACCGTTAACTACTTCAAGAGAGGGATTAAGGGTTGTACAGGTCGTAGATATACATGACCTAGATCGTGCCTCAAGAGAGGGCTTACAGCTATGAAGGGCATAGCCCAGATGTATCATTAAAGCACCTAACAGTAATTCAATCACTATGAGAGTGAGATTTTTATTAGATTGGGTAGTAAATTATGTTGTAGGAGTGGATAATTCTTGCTACAGGTCCCTTGGTCCAGGGTTAGGAGAACTGAATATTGATAAATAGCCTTAATCACAGTATAAATCATGGTGACATAGTATTCCTAGGGAATCCTCTTCATTCATGATCATAACCTCAATAACGTATTTTAAATTTTTGCAATTAATCAATCAATCACATCTTTCACTAGGTCTAGCTAATCGACTCATAGTTAATAGCATTCTATGGATTCACATTTTCTTATGTTTGACGTACGAGCATCTTTTGGCCTATATTACTTTGGTACGTACGCTTGCACTATAAATGTGTAGTAAACACACATCACTCACCCTTAATTCTACCGTATGAATAAATTGTAAGTTTCTAGTAGGTGAATTAATTACATTGGATATTTTTAGAAACATATAGAAGATAGTGATAGTGTACATGACTTTATTCATTATCTTATAAAAGTGTGGTTTAATTTTTCTTCTTATACAGTATTATTTTATAAATTAAGAAAGCTATTAGGTGTTGGGTCTAATGGAGAAACCAAGAGAATAAATATTTTGATTTATGCCAAGGATGATATCACATAAAAAATTAAATTTGTTCAACCATTACAAAGAAGTTGTTGGTGTCATGATTTAGTGGTGTAAGATGCCAAGTGTCAAATATCCCATCACATGATCCTTATGTTTTCTTAACCCCATGTTGAAAAATTAAAAGTGGAATACTTTGTTTTTCTGTGTGGTTATTACATTTTTTGCTTTATATAGGGGGGAAATTTTGTTAGAGTGATAGGCATAGATGAAATAGTTACATCATATATACTTCCTATTTCTTGTATTGGAAATGACCTTTGGTTGTGGAAATTTGTCCTCGTAGATTTCCAATTAATACATGACCAATATTGAATATAAACATGAAATGTTCTTTAACATAAAATGCACATATAGTTATGTTAGAAGAGACCACCATTGAATGTTAATAAAGGAGGAAGTCATGGACATTGTGTAAGATGTTTTGAAATGAAGATTGGTCAACATTTATATCCCAGAACAATTAGATTAAATATGATATTGTTGAGAAAATATTTATTCTATAGTGCATGAATGCTTTATTTTTTAATTAAAGAAAAAATCATAGTGTGAATCTAGGAGAGCTTAATCTGAGTTGGTATTCACTTTCAAATGACCTCTTCTAATGGAACAATTGTAATTTTACTTCTATTCAACAATATTTTCTCTCTTTTACATATTGTCATCACTGTCCTCTTCTAACTACTTTGTAAAAAACCTATTGTATGTATTGTGTTTTCTTAATATCAACAGCCATGGATGTTGTCTTGGAATCATCTCGAGTTATTTTCCTATCTATTCAAATGTAGAGTTGAAAATTTTACCAGTAGACATTCTACTACATTATCCTCTAATGGTCCATAAATAAACAGTTGAAGAAAGTAATTGTTTATAAAAATTAATATGAGCAATTTGGATCTATTGCGTTGAAATAAATATAAAAATGAATCGATGTCAAATTAATTAGAGATAAAGAACTAACAAAAAAAAGTGTGCATTGCTAAGAGTTTAGATTGAAGTAGATTGAAATCATTAACAAATGAAATCAACTAATTGTATATGACTGGATATTTTATTCTTACCATCATTGAATGCTAATTATCTATATTAATTAAACTTGTAATAATGGTGTAGAATCATTTCTTATTCGACTAGTTACTAAATATATAGTGAGCCATGTTAAATTGAAATTTGCTATGTGTTAGACTTGTGGTTGCTTTGGTTTTACGATAATTTTCCACCCTTCCAAAGTAATCAAACCAATGCTCTAATCTTGAAGAATCATCCTTTATATGAGTTTGTATTACTCCTATCCTTATCGCATCAAAAATTGTGGTTTTGATTGCAGATACCATATGCGCATAGATATATATGATTGTGTAGACTTTTACCTTCGTATAGCACCTCCTTCCCAAACTTCCTATTAACATTTTTTCACCCAAGATGTCATAACCTTGAGAAATTGTATAGCCTCGAAGAAAAATTAAGATTTTCAAAAATTTATTCATATTCTCAAATCATTAAGATCCATATTGCTTGTCAATGACTATACTTTAAGTTGTTGGAGAATGGTGATTAACTTTACAAACTATAAATCTTATAGGTGTGAATTGATACCATAAAAAATGAAAGGTAGGAAATTATTGGTGACGTCTGCACATAATATGGTGTTCCTTCGTGATATCTACAAGTTGTCATTTGCATATACCTCTAGATGGGAACAATAGCTATCTTTTAAAATATACCACCAATTGAGAACATCACTAACGATGTTCAGTTTTAAAGTCAGCCTTTAGGCCGTGGTCAACCTCCATGGGCTTGCATAGTCATATAGAAAATTAACCTCTAAAATTTCTCCGCTCAAAGCCTTCAATGGCTGATTGATGGGCAAACCAACCACATTACCCAACCACGCCATAACTTTGATGATAACCACACGATCATGATCAAGTTAGACGTGAGGACGCAATCATGCTTGTCCTCTTACAACCATCAAAACATGTGGGATACACAAACAACTCGTCCACAGAAGTTTCCCCGAAGGATTAATGCTAACATCGCAAGAGCTATTTTTCTTACTTAAACTTAGTTTCCTTAGAAAGATTGCCCAACATTGGAAGCCACTTTACTTGTTAGGGCACGGGAGACAATCTCACATTCATGTCCACATTTAAAATCAGCACACGGCACTACTAACTAATAGTTCGATGTTGAAGCAGAAGCAACATAACATGTGACCCACAACCATATGAGCTTAGATTTTTCATATTTGTCTCACTAGATATTTTTTACTAATTGTGTGATTCTTTTTTCCTTTTTATTGATTGCATTATATCATTTTCAACACAAACAAGATTTCTATCAGGAGAGTTGTATCCTATGGTGTATATATATGTATACTAATAAATGCACACGTGCACATACACTTGCCCATTTTAAATGTAATGAAATATATTAGTAGTTAATTCTAAAATTTATAATATATATATATATATTTATATTTTTTAAAATAAATTAAAGTAAACATGTATTATTGTATTAAATTTTATAAAGCGGTGAACATATTCTATGATAATATTCATCATGACTGAACTAATTCATTTAAAAATTGCCATTTTATATGGGTGAGAATGTGAGAGGGGAGTGTAGAAAGGTAATTATTTTTTCACAATCCATGCCATGTATTCAAGTTACACATTATGAACCAATAGATCATAACAAATGTACAAGGAAATAAATCACAACAGAAGAAAAAAAAATAGCGCTATTAAAAGAAGACTATTTGGATATAAAAAATATTAGATATAGACAATTATAACTAACAATGTAAAGCACATCTCCACCGTAAGGAATGTGGATGGCTCATGGTAACTACCATGCATGAAGATAAAGGGGAAAATAATGAATAAATAAGAGACATGAGAGAGAGAGAGAAAATGAAAAAATGAAAAATTGGTGAAAAAATATTGGACTAAAGAAAGAGAGTTGAGGATGTTCCTTCATTTTAAAACATTTAACATGTTTGGTTAAAACCTTAGCGATACATTTAAATTTAAGTAACTAATTGGTGAAATTTTGATCCTTTTATAGTAATATATGTATTAGTAGTGTTTAATTTTTTTCTTAATACCTAGGAATATTAAATTTGAGGGACAAAATTAGTGAGAAGTGTGAGAAAGTGTGTGAACACACACATACACATGCATGTGACATACTATACATGACAAATATATATAAGATAACTATAAAAATAGAAATATTTAAGAACAATAGTTCACACTCCATTTATTTTGAAATGGATATTGTTTTCAACTAAAAAAATTATGTTGAATAAATGGAAAAAATAAGTTTTTGCAACTTGGTTACCATATAAATTTGATTAATAAAGATATGTTGGGATTGTATTGACATGCACCCATAATGAGTATTTGATTCAACTGAATAATTTTAAATAATTCTACTATAGATTGATCAATTGTAAAATAACTCAATTTGGGTGAGAAGCAAAATCTAGAATTTTATTGTAAATGGTGTTTTCACACATTTTTATGTTCTTTGGATGAATTTTGTTTAGGAGTTCTCTATATATACAATTTATCTGGAACTAAAGAAGATCTTGGATAATATTTATTCCTTATGAAATATTTTTAAATACACATATTTTGCATTTGGAATTAATGATCGTTATACTAAAAAATGAAATAATTGGCAATGTTGTTGTGACCATGTTGGTAAGTTGGCATCACTAAGGAGCAGCAACAAAAGGTTTCTTCCTAAATAGTGAAGGAGTAGGCATCCTACCAATCATGATCATAACAAAAAACCAAGACATTGATATTCAATGAGTTTTATGTCACGGAGAGGACATGGATGATTACTTTTTTAGAACAATGATGCAATTTTTTGTATTTATAGAAAAATGTTGGAGAGAGATAGTGGGAATAAAAATTACAAAAATATAATGAGAAAAAAGAGGGGTTATTTACAAAACATGTGGGAGAACACTATTGAATGTGATAGCCATGAAAGATTAGAAGGGCATTAGTAACACGTAAATTTATGTTATGTTTAATGAAGAAAATGAAAAGGTTTTCTAAGAAGGTTGTACTTAATAGATAAAGACCAAGGGTGGAAAGTGGTAATTCTTTTAAGAGAAAATGAGGGGTTAGTGCATTTTGTTTAAAATGAAACAATGGTGTTATGTGAGATTTTTTAATTTGGGAGAGAGGAACACAATCAAATATGAAAAAAATAAAATAGAGAGGGAGAGAGAGAGTGTGTGTGTGTGTGTTAAGGAGGGCACATCATTTTTTAAAAAGCCAATATGATTGGCTGGATTTTTCTAAGAAATAATTTATTACAATTAGTAAGAAAAATTTCTTATAAGAAATAGAACACATGTAAGGTTAACTTCTTTTCAAGTTGACAAATATTGGACACTCCTAGTGATCTAGTGTATTGTAGATGTGTATACATTGAAGATTGGTTGTAGTTGATCATTTTAATGCATGAAATAATTATTGACCAGTATTCGGTCATGGGAAAAGATAGAGAGGAAAACCCCAACTTTAGTGGGTATCCTTTAAGAAAATATGATGATATCTAAAATCATTTGCAAAATACAAAAAGTTAAATAAAAAGTTTTCTTAGGAACATAGACTCTAAATTTGAATAACACAAATTCATACAGACAAATATGGTTCGATGCGATATTAGGAAAAAAAGTCTTCATGAAGTTTAGAGGCCAGAATAATATACCTCTCTACAGTAACAACATCAAAATTTATGTATGAATGAATTCTACATTTTCTTATGGTGTAGGTTTTCTATCTCCTAGGAATAAAATGGAATGCACAAAAATAAAAGTAGACAAAGTTCATTATAATTAAGTTTAAATTATATTTTATGGAAATAATAAAACTCTAAAAGGTTATCTTGTCAAAATTTTAGATCTATGTGGTGTTCTCGTGGAAAAAGGGATTTAGTTCTCTCTTTCCACCAACAAATTACAGAAATAATGATAAATTTAAGATAATAGGACCGATGAAAATCTAGTTAAACACTTTTTTTTTATGTAAACAAATGGGTTCCGAGCATGATCATGCAATATGCAACTAAATATTTATGTGCAACTTTTGTTTGATTACCTTTTGATAGAACTTCTTTGCCGTCAATATACCGATTATAAAATGATGCTAGAGTTGATAGGGGGCACCACACTTAAAACATCCCAAGAGGTGAAGACGATGGCGGACCAAAAACAATACCTTAATTGCAATATTTTAGGACAATGATTCTGAACAATGATCAAATTGACGTGATAGTCTTCTATATCTTCAAGTACATCGCACTCTTCTGAGTAGGAGACGGCCTGCAAGAATATGAAGAGAGAGACGATTTCGGATAACAATGGAAGGGAAGTGGACGCTTGAAAGAAATTTATGTATGTTGAGGTTGCTTTTGTAAATTTAAAGAGTTGTTACTTAAGAGTCTACGGGTGAGTCGTGTACAAGAAGTAAATAATGAGATCCCGTTACATGATGATAATTATATAAAAAAAAGCATAAAGTGTGGATGCTTTTTGCATGTAGATAAAAAGAATTTAAAATTATGAAATAAAAGAGTGCAACACCCCTTGTTTTCAAAAGCTTGAACACGTTTCAAGGAAAAGAGAGTTAACGGAGGTTATTGGGAATCAGATATTGAGAAGGAGATGTATAGCGATAGTGAGGGAAAGAACTAAGGAGCCGTTGTTGATTAAGGGTAGAGTGGGCCTAGGTGTCCGTGCCTTTGAGAAAAGAAAAGGTATTAGTAGGAGCAATAAAATTCTTAAAAAAAAAGAGAGAAGAGAAAAAGGTGAGTGCACCATTTTAAAATTGAACAATACGATTGGTCGGTCAATTTTTTATAATTTATTTTTAAACAATAAATTTTCTATTTTCATAGTAGTATATAGACAATTCAAAATTTTATAATATAGACATACTATAATTTGTAATATTTTGTATGCAAAATGACTGCACCGAGTACATGACCGATGATGAAACAAGCAAATTGTATCATGTGTTCCTCTCTATAAACCTAGTATGCACGTATTATAGTCATTCCAAGAAGAAACAACAAGCGAAAATCACATCAAACTATATATCAAAAGCAACAGAAGAAGTTGCACCATGTATGGTTCGACTTGTTTCTTAGGTGCAACTTTTCCTTGTCTTAAACAACAGCATCAAACTTTTAAGTTTAACTACATTTTTTCCTAACATCTGAGACTGCGGTAGCCACAATGTTAGAACAAATGGCTTTTGACTTCATTTCTAAAATATTTATCAATTACATACACATGTGCAGCTTACATATATTTTATTTGTTTATCTATCAAAAAATCAGGGAATATCGGACTGCTGCGGAAATGCCATGACCATTATATAAGCAGCACTTGCTAGACATTACACTATGCTGGATGCAGGTGAACAATACAGGAAATCTAGGCAGTGGCCAATCGTGGAGGAGAGTGATATCATGCCAGATTGATTAATTTGAATGAATGTTTATGAAGCAATTTTGCAGGTCATGTCTACTACTCGGGTGCTTGGAAAGATATTTTTGCTCACCTTCACCTTATTGTCGTAGAAATGAAAACTGACTATGAAAATTTGCTCATTGAAGCAGCTACCTTTTCTAATTGCCTTGACGTGGTTGTAAGTCAAATGGGAACTTCTTAGTTTCGTTGGATATTTGTTAGAGATCCATGAGGAATGTAGACAGTTGAAAAGTCTACATGATTCGGATTTATGCAACCCCAGTAGTCAGCACCTGAGTAAAGCGTGGACTATATTATCTGTGTTGTTAGACCAGGTTTAATACATGTATACATATTATAAATAAAAATATATTAATGAACAATATGCATGCTAGATATACTTACCAGTTGCCTCTTTTTTTTTTTAACTTACTTACCAGTTGCCTAGTCTCGTCTCGTCACCGGGTACCACCACTCCAACAAAGGGAAGGCGTTCGCGGATTGCTTCTCCACAGACATTGTCCTTCCTTGCTCGTCACAATTGCCTCTGTGTCCTTCCTTGTACATCCACTGCAAGAACAAGCTCGCCGAGCTCATTGACGACTGCGAAAAGGATCAGCACCGTCTTTTGGGTTTCTTCTCTAGCATACGTCGTCGAACTTAGTCAGCGTCGGGCGTCAACTATTGGTGTGGCGACCTCCCATACTGCAACCAAAAAAGATTTTGAGTTGGAGTCTCGAACAACGACCTCCCATGCCGCAGCTGCTTTGCCAACAGGGATGCAAAGTAGTATCACTTGATCTCTCGCTATCTGTTGTTCGGCACTATAAGATAGAATAGAAGAAGTATATAGAAAAAGAGGACACATATGCTATGTTTGGTATGCGGTGAATGAAGGGGAGGGGAAGGGACACTTATGTTAGCGTGTTTGGTTAGTATGAAGGAGAATGGAAGGAAAACACAAAAAATAACGTAAATATAAAAAAAATGTAGATACTTTTACATATACGAATTATATTCATATTTATTAACACATATCAATGTATAAAAATGTTATCACAGAGGCAAAGGTTGTCAATCATTTCTGGATGGCAAAGTCTATAGACTCAAAAATTATAAGATGTAATGAATACAACATACAACTTTATTTGTTTTGTTTTAAAACACTACACAAGAGATATTTTTATAGAAATGAGAATATAAGTTTTTTTATATTCAAAATTATAGATATAGAAGTAATTTCCTTTTTATTTTTGTATATATAATTTTTCCCTCCATAGTCCAACATTTTTTCTCCAATTATTTTTATATTTTTTTATATTTGTGTAATAATCTCAAAATTTTAACTTTTCTATCAAAAATATAAAATATTAGGTTTCCTTCTATTTTATGCATAAATTTAATTTTGGTTTCTTTTATTTTTTCACAAAAAAATATTCTAAATTTTATCCAATACTCCTCACTATTTAATATGTCTAGTAGAGTAATACATTCTTGATATTTTTTTAATTCACACTAGTTGTGGGTTATAATAATTTTCTCTCTCTATTTTATATTTTTTATGACCATTCTAATATATTTCCCGCCAAATCTTTCTCTTTCCCCTTGTCTCCACTCAGATTCGATGGGGAGAGAATGGGAGAGAAATGGCTGAAAATACATGTAGTTCGTTCCCCTCTATTCCCCTTCATTCCCTTACCCTCCCCGTCACTTTGTCCAACCAAACAGCCCAAGCATCTTCCTCTCCCCTCCATTCATCACGTACCAAACAGACCCATAAAGTAAGTGTGAAGCGCTTGAAGATATTATTGAAGTGGGTGGTGGGACAGATTAAACGTTCCCGACGGTGAAGACGTGGTGTTTGTGGCGAGAAGGTCACGAGGAAGAAGTGGGAAAAGTGGTAAAACGGTTTGACAGTGCCCACGTCTTTTATCAGAGGAGACAGGTTGATTGGTTCATTGTTTCCTGTGCGTTCCAGACGCAGAGGGCCAATGAACGGTTACAGCGACCAAATTTTCAATCAACACAAAATTTTAAAAAATAAAAGTGTAGAAAAAATGTGGAAAGAGAGAAAATTAAGAAGGTAGGATTTTGAAATCATGTGTTTCGATTGGTCTGGGCGTAAACTTTCAGGTAAAAAGAAAATGGTATAGTTATTTTTCATAGCCGGATAATAGGAACGGAGAAAGTGGGGGAGGGAATTTGAGGAACCGGTTTAATGGGATGAAGAAAGAGTAATAGAGAATTAAAGATAATGGGTCGGAGTTGGTAGGGGATAGTGGGACGATAGGGATCGGTCGATGGGGTTGTTTTCTGTAGTGTGACGGAATCATACTTATGTTTAACTTGAATTTCTTTTTTGTATTTAACTTCTACATAATTCTTAATGAGCAATCATAAAAGAAACGGGTATACAGGGTAGTTTTTATTCGGTTGAGTGGTTAGTTTTTTTAGAATGAGACATGGGAGGTACAGATAGGATCGTGGATGGTGGGTAATTGAAGTGGTCTTCTAAACAGAATAGGATCACGGTAGTGGGCAGGTAGTAACGGAGAACTGAATGCTTTGTTGGTAAAAAACGTTTGAAAGTGGGGAAAACGTGAGAGGAGGGAATATTAAGAAGAGAGCAGCATTTTAAAAATATTGTGATGTGATTGGATGGACGTTTTGACAGTATGTAAAATGGTAATTTTGTAAATTGTTACAAACATTTAATTTTTATAGTAGTATAAATATACATATGAGGGTTCAAGTAATTAAATTTTTTCTATCTGTATATCCAGAAAAGTAACTATTTAATAAGAAAAATATTTATCTGGACAAAAAAGTAATTATGTTGTCAAAAACGTAACTATTCAACTAATAAGATAAAAATAGAGAGAATACACGTTAAAATTCTGAACTATATATGTAAGTATACATTATTTACAACTGTAACTACTCTGCGTGTAGTGTAATTATTTGAAAGGTAATGTAACCGCGTACATGTATAAAATAAAAAGCTATAGAAAAAATAATTATTTCTAGAGCAGATAACTACTCGCATCGGTAGTTACTCACGCGGATATTAAAGATAATGCATATATATGAGGTTTATTTGTTGCCCGTGTGGGTAACTAAGGCTTCGCTACATATGCATTCTGAAAAATAACAATTTAGTCAGAAAAGTTGCTAACAGAATAAAAAGGTAACTATATTGTCAAAAAAGTAACTATTCTAATGAAAGGGTAAAAATGAGCAGAATATACAATAAAAATTTTGAAATAAATATGCAAATAGAATTTTTGTTATTTATTTTTTTGTTTTACCTTTTAGTCGTATATTTACTTTTTGACAATATAGTTACTTTTTTGTCCAGGTCGTACTTTTCTGCCAGATAGCTACTTTTTGAGTTGTAGGGTAGCAAAATTTTAGTTACTTGTGCAGGTATGAAAGATTATATATATATATATATATATATATATATATAGAGAGAGAGAGAGAGAGAGAGTCAGGCTAGAATACACTCGAGTGTACGGATCGCACGAATACACTCAAGTGTGTTTATATATCAAGACTATTTTTTGCAAAATGTTAACCGTTGATCTTAACCGTCATACTATAACTAGGCTACATACAAATTTTGAGCCTATTTGGATGAGTGTAAGTCACTCATCCAAGGGCAACAAAATCGACACGTGAAACTAATTTGAAATGCATAATGTTTACGGTCTTCATAACATGAGCTATACATATCCAAATGTGCTCAAATTTTGCGTATGAGTTGTTCATGAGATGTTTAAGAAGATCAACGGATTAGATTTTCAAAAAAAAAATTGAATCGTGAAAAACTACTTGAGTGTATTCCGCTCCGGATACACTCGACTGTATTCTAGCCTGATTCTCTCTCTCTCTCTCTCTCTCTCTCTCTCTCTCTCTCTATATATATATATATATATATATATATATATATATATATATATATATATATATATACATCATCTGGTTCTCTTTTAACAATTTTGCAACAATAAAATGGTGGTAGAACCACAATACTGTATATGGATATCACCTCCAATATAATATCAATATAAAGAAGGAATAGATAAGAGTAGAGAGAACCAAATGGTGACCATTCAATTTCATTTATAATTTTGATTTATATGTTTTAAAATGTTCCATGTTCCTTGAAACTTTGAGAACATAGATATATAAGATATTATTTATTGACTAAAAACCAAGATTGGTGTTATAGGCTAAGTTTTCAATGACTTTACTCGATTATGTTTAGTGAATAACACAAGAAAAAAATTACATGGACTTCACCATCTGTCGAGTTGTTGAGATTATCTATGTCTTGGTATATTTTCATCAGTTTGGTGTTAGTATTTCTGGAGGTGTTGAAGCCTTTCTACATGATGTCTCTCACCTTGTCCATGACCAACAACATTGTACCACACTCACAATGGTTGTAGTTGACTTCAGTAATGCATTCAACATGGTGGACAGATCCACCATATTCTAGGAGGTTCATCTTCATTATCTGACTATTGCACATTGGGTGGAGTTCTATTATAGTTCCCCAGATTTTCTATACATGGATCAGAGTGAGCCTCTTCTTTCTACAATCGGTGTTCAACAAGGTGATCCATTGGGGGCCACTCCTTTTTTCTCTTGCTCTCCATCCTCTTATCATGCAGGTAAAATATGAGTGTCGTCTAAACCTTCTGGCTTTCTATCTCGATGATGGAACCCTCATTGGTGACACAGCAGAGGTTGCCAAGGCTCTATCCTTTATCCAAGAACGAGCCCCAAGTATTGGTCTTCATCTCAATACTAAGAAGACAGAAATATTTTGGCCTTCAGTTGACCCCAGGAGAGACCCATTGATGGGTATGTTTCCTACTGACATATGTCATCCGCAGTGAGGATTGAAGATTCTAAGAGGTCATGTTTCCACATACATGTGTTTTTCCATGGATCTTCTTTGAGAACGTGTGGAAAAAAACTCTTGCCTTGATGGACCACTTGGCTTTGCTTCAAGATCCACAATTTGATCTTCTTCTCTGGTCGTGTGTTGGAATGCCCAAGATGTTGTTTGCACTTCTGATGACACCCCCAACTTCTATTGCCTCTGTACTGGATGATTTTGATCATGGGGTTTGGAAATGTCTAGCATGCATTATTGTTGGTGACAGCCCTAGATTTGGTGATCTACGGTGGCACTTAGCCACACTTTCTATGCACCTTGCAGGCTTGGGCATCAATTCTTCCTATTATGTAGCAGCTTTTCCTATGTTTCCTCTCGGATCCACATACAGGAGCTCTAAGGCCACATTCTACGAGAGGTCGGCTCTGTGCCTATGGGGTCCTCTTTCACCAGTGTTGTAAGACCCTTGATCTGTGTTTTGGGTTAACCCTGTTTGTTTTGGCTTGATGTTGTGCTTAGAACCTTTCTCCAATCCTTTGAGGTGATTTTTTATCACATAGAGAGCTTAAGTCTCCAATTTGAGCTTGTTTGGATGTTGTTTGTGCTTTTTCTGCTAGTTTTGGTACAAATGTGCAAATTACCCATTTAAAGGGGTATTCTTGTAATTTTCCACCTCTAGAGTGTTTCTTATCTCTCTAGGATTCATGAGGGAGGTTGTGGTTATTTGGGATCCTTGGTGGACCCTTAGTTGAGTGGTATCACCCTTAGTGGTGATTAGGATTTTCTAGGGTTGGGTGTGCCTTGACCATGTGACCCTTGTTGGTTTGTTTCAACCTAGGTTGTGACATAAGGCCTGGTTGGAGGGTGTCGCGGTCGAGAAACCTCCCCTAGGTATGGTTGTCATGACCGAGATGGTCTTGGGTGTATTGGTTCGAGATGGGTGCTCTTGTGTAGAATGCCTCGACCTAGGGTTTATGGTGACCTTGTGTCGCGACTTAGTGGTCCTTGGTGGTGTGTCGCGACCATGGATGGTTCCCTTGGTGTGGTGCGGTCGCAACATGAGGGTTGGGTGGCCTAGGTGGTTGAGATCCAATCTAGAGTGTATCACCATCTCTTGCATGTGGGCTTTATTTTTGCATGTTAGTTTCTTGAGTGGACAAGTGTCCCTTTGGGGCCTTCTTTTGTTGACACATCATCCCTTACCCTACATCTCTCCTCCTTTGCTATATAAACCCTCTTATATCCATGCAAGTGTTCTTTTTCAGACATCCTCTCTCTCTTTCCTTTATTGTACGATCTTGGAGCTTGGTGGAGCAAGAAGGACATGTTCTTGGTGCTTTAGAGGTGGTTCAACCCTTGCATGTGGTGTTTGTGGTGATCCTTGGTCATCTTCAACCTTGGTGAGTGTTTTCCTTGTTAATGTTTCTTTGGATATTCTACCCCATATTCTTCCTTTTTCTCGCCCTTAGACCATTTTTTGACATGGTGGTCGTTCTTGAGATTAAGCTCCTCATCATAAGGGTAATAGGTCATGTTTTGACAAGGCGACACCCAAGTGAGAGGGAATTTCTTCTCTCTTTTCCGCCCTTCTTTCTTTTGGTTTGTCCTTGAACTTCTTGCCCTCTTTCTTGATCTATCCTTTGAGCTTGGTGTTTCCTCGTTCTTGAGGTGATCTTGTGGCTGAAAGTCGAGCTTTTTGTGGAGCTTGATCTTCCTTGGTGATCGTGTGCTTGGAGCTTGCCTTCCTTGGAGTTGGTCTTCTTTAAGGCAGGTTATATAACTCTTAACCTCCTCTATCATTGCACTCTTTATGCTTGCATGCTATTAGTTTCCCTCTCTAAATATTTCCTTAACATGATACTAGATGGTGATAGACCTTAGAGCTTGGATGATGTTGAGATCATGCTTTGTTTGGATGTAATCTAAAACCCTAATTCCTTTGTACTCGATTTGTGGTGTTTGTGGTGCATGGTGGTTGTCCTTCCTTTCTTGACCTTGGCTGAGTTGCATGCATGCGAATCGAGTTTTTTAGTGCTCTATGTAGTTTTGGATAGTTTTGATGGTGACGATCTTGGTTTCTCTCCCTTGTTGAGGTTCCTTTTCATGGTGGTTTCATGAAGCTTGTTTTAGGGTTTGATGACCGTTTTGCATGAAGTTTTCCTCTATGGTGACGATGGGTTCCACTTGTTGTGTCACTTGTTTTATCCATGGGTTATCTCTATTTTGACCTTGGTTTGATCTTAGTTTTTGGTCTTAGTGGTGGCTTGACCCTTGATGGTCACCATGCCTTGCTTTGTCTTGGGTCGCGACATCTCTTTGGCTTGAGGTTTTGGGTCACAACGAAGGTCATGACACCTACTTCCTTTAAGGTTGAAACACACCTTGGTTTGATCGAGATGTTTCCCTTTTTCCTTGGTTGGTCGTGACATGGATTGGTCTTGAGTTATGCCTTTGTCGTGGGTAGAGATGATCCTTGTTCTTGGGTCGTGATATGCTTCCTCAAGTGGGTGAAACACTAACTCTATCTAGATGTGACTTGGTTGCTTGTGGGTCGAGACATGGTACACCCTCGGTGTGTCGTGGTCCCAACATGGAATAGGTTGGACATGGTCGTAACACCATGGGTGATGGTGGTCGTGACATGTGCATGATGGTGGTCATGACATGTCCATGGTGGTGGTCGCGACCCATGCAAGGTGGTGGTCACCACACGTGGTTGATGGTTGGTTGAGTCACATGTTTGAACCCTTAATTAATGCATTGTTATAAATAATGTTTGAGCCATGCGTAGTGCTATGTGGATAGCTGCTTGCTTAACCTTAATTATGATTCTTAACCCTAAGTATTCCAAGGACGTGTGAGATGATATATCTAGGGTTTAGTACTTGTTTGTACCTAGAAAACCCTAATCAACTAAAGCTTGGAATCCCAACCCTAATGATGAACTATGTGTTTGCTTTCTCTCTCATGAGATGTTCATCATGTACATTGTTTTCTCTCTCTTGTTTATAAGCCCTAACCTTGCAGGTGATAAGTATGCCATGTCTTGTGTATGCTATGGTGATCATTATGTGTTACAGGGGGGGTGCTTATGCACACTTATGAGACAACAATGTGATGATGAACATGCAGGGCTTAATATGATAAGACCTATGACTTGGTGATGGCTTCATGCCTATTGGAAGGTGATATCCTCAAGTTATGTGATTAAGGGATTGAGATCCCATGATGATATGTGACATTGATGGTTGCCTTATGGCAAATCTTGGATTACTATGTGGTGGTTGTGTGACAAGTTCACACCATGTACATTTTATATCTTCTGAAGTTGCAACACATCTTTAATCATGTAGAGTTTGTTTTAGGTTTATATGTTGTAACTTGATTGATGCTAAAATTCACCCAATTGGCTAACTAATCAAGTGAAACCTAATCTTGTAGTTTGTCATGTGCCATAGATCCAATTCCAGTCTCAGCTTTATTTGCTGGATTGGTGAAACGAGTTTAACTGGGAGCACATATTTTTTAATATGCGGGGTGCAAGTCAAGTATCTCCTTGCATCCACAATTATAGGTTGTGTGAGACAGCCATGTGTGAATCGATCTCCTTGTGATATGGATGGCCATGAGTGCGCCACTCCGTTTAAGAATGACCATGTTTGATCCTATTCTTATAGCATTTTTACTTGTACCAAGGTGGGCTAGGTATTTTATATAGACGGCCATGCGTGAGCCAATCCTTTTGTGACCATATGTCACTCTCTTGTAGTTGACTGGTATGTCTCTGTGGTGTTATCTAGTGCTGACTAAGAGGTGTTGGAGAGGTCATGAATTCCGGCTCTTCCATGGACCTTGTATGGCACCGTCGGTTGCCCTTCACAGGGGGTGGTTGGATTTGGGCGGTACGAATCAAATCCTCAGGGCATAATGAAAGACATAATACAGCCATGTAGTATATGTGCTTAGCGTGACATACGTCTCACATTGGTTGAGCCTTTGCCTTATCTTTTTACTGATTTCTTGAATTATAAAGCGGTAAGAGACGTCAACTATTATACATGTTCTTCATATTCCTTTTTAGAATATAACTTGATCTATTGTTTAGTAGTAGCTGCCTAGTCTTGTTTAATCTCCTTTATCTGTTGAATACAGATAATTTAGCTGAATCTACCCAACTTTCTAGCTTATGTTAATTATCTGTTTAGTTTTACCTTCTTAGCTTATTCGTTCTCTAATAGCATTGGCGGAGAGTTATATCTCTCACTGGGACGTTGGTCAAACCCCATGGATTTCCACATCTTTTAGGTGCCTGTGCACGAAGAGGTAGAGCTCGTACAGCTGAGGAAGAGCAGTAGAAAGAGCAGTAGCCAATGAGGCTAGATGTGTTGCTAGTCTTTTGGTGTTAGAGTCCTAGAGTTGCCTTTGTACACTCAGGTCCTTAGGGTGCCTTTGAGACATTTTGTGGTTATGTGATCAATACAAAGTTTTGGTCTGTGTGACATGGTTGTATAGTTATGACAAATTTACATGTATATATATGTGGAACCAATATCTTACGTAATAGGTTGATGATAGGAACCTTGACCTACAGTGATGTAAGCACCATGTGGTATGTTATGTGTTGTATGTGGAAGACCTTGTGGACTCCTAAGCAATAATTTTCTAGCTGATGGTGTTTTAATATAATCGGATTTTAATTACCTGTGTTTTTGGTAATCCACTTACTTAGTTTTATTTTCAAATTTAATTTTGAGTAATATCGCTTTGTGATGTGATGGGGCATTACAAGTGCACATATTGCATTATGTAATGCTTTGCTGTGAAAGACTGGATTTGTGGGCTCAATTTCGAGGATGTAATTTGTTTAAAGGTGTGTAGGATGTGATGGAGTGGACTTTTGGAATCCTTAAATGTCCAATGACATTTTGGAATTCATATGTTGACTTATCTTGAGAACTCCAAGTACTTTGATAAAATATGGATGATTAGTTGTGTTGACACCAAGATTAAGATCCCTAAGTTGATTCCCTTTTTGGATTAAGTTGTGTTTGATCAAGTAAGTGAGTTTTTGCACCAAAATAGAATGGAATGCAGCTATGATGAGCATAAAACTATGACTCGAATTTCATAAAGTTATGAAGTTCCTAGAAGGAGATATTATGATATGAAATGGATGAAATAATGTATGTGTTAGTGATTTTAGAACTAAGTCTATTAATGATTCTAGACTAAGATGTTGATATGAGTAGTGTTACGCTACCCCTTGTTAATGTATATGGGTTGGTGCCTCTTTGAGGTGAGTGACGTGGCCTTGTTTCAGTAGCCACAGATTGGCTTTTAGAATCTGCAATCATGACCATTGGATGAGATGTGAGGGTTGCTTCCACTATCCCCTACTTTGCGGTTACAAACTGGCCATGGTAGTGATCCCTCCATGATGTATGTGGTAGCATGGATGGAGAACGTGGACTGAGAGGGAAGATGTCCACACCTCTTGAGGATGAGATGTTGGACCTCCATAATGTGGCTTCTGGTTTGGCGTGCATAGAGTGTGAGTCCTCCTTCTCTGTAAGCTCTCCACTGTGGCAAGCATGGTTAGGCGAGGCTAGTGGAGCAAGCTTCTGCTATTTTCGTGTCCCACTACAGTGAGTTCGTGGTCGAGGTTATATGAGGTTGCCTCCTACCACAAGCCTAGGTTGCGGATGAGTTCTAGAGAGCCTGCACATCTCACCACGACATCAATAGTCAGGAGTGATGCAAATCAAGAAATCCCCATCTCTATGACAGTGGTTGGTGGTGGCGCTCTCAGCAGGACCCAGTGATGCCGCTCAAACCAGAGAAGGGACTCAGCGGCGAGATCCTCCATGTCGTGTTGGAGGGAGACACCAAGTCGGGAGTGTAGATTCAGACCCTACATACCCTGACGGCAGTGTTAGAAAAAGGTTGAGGAGGATAGCAGCGCCCATTGCTCGCCATGCCTCAGAGATGCGATAGCAAAGCTCTCTGTGATGTTGAGGTCGGATTCATCAGGTGAGGAGAATCAGCGCATAGGTGGGATGTTCGCACACCGAAGACCCAGCCATGACGGTAGCGTGGATCGGGAGAGGAGAGCAGGCGGCGGCGGTATCGTGTTCAACATACCAGATCTAGAACCCTACCCTAGAACTTTGACCTTTTGGGTTTGACCAAACAAGGTTGAGGTTAGGATGATCCTAATAATATAATTCATGAATAATGTTATATAATATGTCATATAATTTATTTGATGGTAATAGGATGATAAATAACTTAATTGGTTGAGTAATTGATCTAATGGGCCTCTAATGGGCTAGATGATATAACCCATGTAAGAAAGCCTCAAATTAAATAATAGACTTCAAATTCGTAATCCACACATCAAAATAAGCTTACATGTCAATTTTCATTTAATTTGGACCACCTTGAAATAATATGGTAAGTTAGGAGAGAGAAATTGCCTAAAAGGTGCAATTAATAAATAAATAAAATAATTGACCTAAAAAGAGGAAAATAATCTTAGATTCATAATCTACATAATAAATATAGCCTTTGGGTGAATTTTCATCCAATTTGGAGAAAGTTGCTTAAAAGGTAAAATCAGGAGAGAGAATGTGTAGAACTTTCAAAATATTAAATAAATATGCAAACAACTCCAAAATGTAAAATTGATGGAAAATTCGTATCCAAAACATTAAATATGACTTGTGAGTCAAGTTTCATAAAATTTGGATAACCCTAAAGCTGTTAATAAAGGAGGAAAGAGAAAATATGTTTTGATTTAGTTAGCCCACTAAATGTTCTCAAAAGGTAAATCTAATTTCATAATCCGAATCTACATACTTTAATTAGCCTCTATGAAAAAAAATTCCTAATTTGGAGTTCGTTTGTACCCTCAAAATAGGAGAGAGAAAAACTAAATAATTGAATAAATGACTTTAGTCGGATTGTATTTAATGTGTCCCGCAGCTTCTAGTTATTTTTCTAATTTTTGCTTGGATCTGGACCGTTTGATCTTGATCTAGCGGCGCAGAACCCATCTCCTACCTCGAGTAGGATGGGTGCGCGGAAACAGTACCAGCGGGGCTGGTTTTTCAAGGATTACTTTCCCGATTCTTAACCTTTTTGCGAGATTTCTTTGGCATTGTATTCCCCTTCTGATTCCGCTCAACCCGACCCCTAGAACCACCTCTATAGTGACTTATAAAAGGAACCCCCAATTTCCTTCTTCTCCATGGTTTTCGAGATGCTTCCTTACCGCACCCCGTTAATATTTTTGGGTTCCCTCAGCTCTGTACGAACTCTTCGATCCCTCCTCACACCTCAATTAGCCTTGTTGGAGAGATATGGACCCTCGCCGATCAAGCTTACCCTCCTGTCTTACGGCAGCTTGTGCGGGACGTGGACACTGTGGATTTTCCGATTCTCTTCGGTGGTGAGTTCGTTTTGCCTTAAGCTCTATTTCTGTACCTTCATTTCTTTGTATCGTGCCATGTTTCAGTTTTTCCCAATTCAGACCTTCACCTGCTGCCGCCATGGTGTGCGAGCAAGGTTGAAGATAGGCTTCAGCCAAGTTACAATAATGCCCCCGTTCGCCCTCCGTTTTCTAATTTTGTGCCAAGATTAGTTTAGTCATTTCACGGGTTTTGCTTCTTCTACCCTTGTGCCTTGTTCGGCTGAATTGGATGATTGGGCCAACTTAGAGTTGTGGCCCACTCCCTGTCTCCCTTCCTCTCTTTGTAGTATTGATGACATGGCTTTTCTTTGATTTCTAATTGGTCAGTTTTGCAAAAATCATAACTAATTACTTGTTGATCAGAAAATTACAAATAAATACTCGTTGGATTTAGAAAAAGAAGGGCTTTTTAATGGTACATATTTTGATGACTAAATCCAAAGATTAATAATAGGTGTTTTTCAATGGATGTAATTAATGATGAATTAACTTGTAAAAATCATAACTAATAATTTATAAGTCAGAAAAATATAATAAAATATGTTTTGAACTCAGGAAAATATAACCTAAAATGTGGAGTCGTTTCGATAACCTAATTCACTAATAATAAAAGGGTGATTTTTAGGGTTTATGAAATCAATATAAAACCTAACCCTAATTTCACATATATTCTAATAGGTGCTTTGGAAGCCTAGTCTTGGACTTAGAAGTGACTTTGGATCGTTTGAATCTGATGTTGAGGTATGTTTGCATCTCCGATTATTCTTCTTGAGCAATTATCCTATTTTGTCTTACTTTTGGTCCTATGGACATTGGCCTACACATTATCTTGTTCTCTTAAAATCATGCTTCATGTGAAGTGTCTTATTTTGTTATTGATCTTGTGATCATGGATATTCTCTTGGAATCTTATCTTGTTGCCTTGGTGCAAGTGGACTTTTGATATTATATGTCCATTGTGATGTGGATTTTTACTTATTGATATGTGCCCACTTGGAAGTGGATGTTTATATGTTTGTGTTGTCCATTGTGTGATGGAAACATGGTAAAAATATGACTATACATCTTACTTGCCTCTACATTAAACATGCTATGTAATTCAGTAGCACTAGAGTAGTGTAAATTACATTGGTTTGGGGGCAGTAATCCCCTATTGTTTATTTAGGAGGGTGACAGGAAACCACTTCTCTATACTCGAGTGTGGCAGTAATCCATACTCAATTTTATATATTTGGGAGATTGGAAGTATTCCTTTGTCTATCAGGTTCAAGTTTGTGCTTGGCCGCCTTTGTGTTTATATTGTTCTAGGGCTATGTTTATCTCACATGCATGCAGGTTATTGATGATGATTGTGGGGTGTGTGCCCTACTCTCCTTATGTGCCAGTATTGCACATTCTTTATGGTTTTGTTTTATGGCAAGTATCCTCTTTTATCATGTTATGATGATTCTTTTCTTTTATGCCCAATTTGGGTAGTCCCTATCTCTTGCATGGGAAACCTTTTATTTTGATGTCCTTTATTCTTTATAAATTGCTCAATTTTCTTTTTAGTATGCACATACCAGCCTTTACTGATGTATCCTATTATCTTTCTTTTGCTGGGGTATGCTTCCAACCCTAGGTGGAAGACTTGGATGCATGGCATGTTAACCTGGACTTAGTTTGTGATGATGAAGGTTGGAGACAATCTTGAGGTGGTTTAGATTTCCTCTACATGGATCCTTGACATGTAAGTTTGTAACCATTTGTTTTATAATTGAATATAGTCATGTTTTTATTCCGCTGCTTTACTTTGGTCTTTTGTTACCATTATATAAAGATTTGAAAATTTTACACCCACTCCATCATACCTTCTGAGTGTGTTTGTTGGACTGGAGGTTTTATTGTTCAAATTTTTAGTAGAGAAGTGGTTTTCACTTCTTTACAGCATGGTATCAGAGCCCATGGTAGTCGGAATCTGACTATTTCAATTTTGTCTCCGTTTAGAACCCTTGACTTTTCTAGTTAGCTCTAAGTGAGATGTTGACCTTAGAATTGATCGATGATGATCTGTGTATGCAATAAGGTTTGTTTTGAGGATGAGAATATGTTAGGAGATCTTGTTGTGACTTAGTTTTCGCATTGATTTTGAGCTCACCATTGTTTTATATCACATGATTCTTTAAAGAAAAAGTTATTTTCATTATACTACTATATGTACAAAAAATTTCTCTGATTTATCGATGTTTTCCTGAACTAAGTCACAATGAAGAGGAACTGTAGTTTGAGTAGAATCTAACCCTAGTTTTGTGACTAGGATTGTTATAATGGTGTAGTTGACCTACCCTATGACTTTTGAATGTTCATGTAGGTTTGATAGGTTAGAGACACCAGGACCTAAAACTCAACCCTAGTTGGTGACTGAATAGTTGGATACATGAGGAAAATAAATATCTAAAATCTTTCACAATTAAGAGATGTGGGTAGCTCTAAAAGTTTTTTAGTTTGACTCGGTTAAGTTGAACCCTTTAAGGGGTGGAGTGTAGTTGGTTGTTGATGATTGGATGTTTTGATTTCGGGGAGGAAATCCTTTTTAAGGGGTGGAGTGTTGTAACATACCAGATCTAGAACCCTACCCTAGAACTTTGACCTTTTGGGTTTGACCAAAAAAGGTCGAGGTTAGGATGATCCTAATAATATAATTCATGAATAATGTTATATAATATGTCATATAATTTATTTGATGGTAATAGGATGATAAATAACTTAATTGGTTGAGTAATTGATCTAATGGGCCTCTAATGGGCTATATGATATAACCCATGTAAGAAAGCCTCAAATTAAATAATAGACTTCAAATTCGTAATTCACACATCAAAATAAGCTTACATGTCAATTTTCATTTAATTTGGACTACCTTGAAATAATATGGTAAGTTAGGAGAGAGAAATTGCCTAAAAGGTGCAATTAATAAATAAATATAATAATTGAGCTCAAAAGAGGAAAATAATCTTAGATTCATAATCTACATAATAAATATAGCCTTTGGGTGAATTTTCATCCAATTTGGAGAAAGTCGCTTAAAAGGTAAAATCAAGAGAGAGAATGTGTGTAGAACTTTCAAAATATTAAATAAATATGCAAACAACTCCAAAATGTAAAATTGATGGAAAATTCGTATCCAACACATTAAATATGACTTGTGGGTCAAGTTTCATAAAATATGGATAACCCTAAAGCCGTTAATAAAGGAGGAAAGAGAAAATATGTTTTGATTTAGTTAGCCCACTAAATGTTCTCAAAAGGTAAATCTAATTTCATAATCGGAATCTACATGCTTTAATTAGCCTCTACGCAAAACTTTGCCTAATTTGGAGTTCGTTTGTACCCTCAAAATAGGAGAGAGAAAAATTAAATAATTGAATAAATGACTTTAGTCGGATTGTATTTAATGTGTCCCGCAGCTTCTAGTTATTTTTATAATTTCAGCTTGGATCTGGACCGTCCGATCTTGATCTAGAGGTGCAGAACTCATCTCCTACCTCGAGTAGGATGGGTGTGCGGCAACAGTACCAGCGGGGTTGGTTTTTTGAGGATTGCTTTCCCGATTCTTAACCTTTTTGTGAGATTTCTTCAGCATTGTATTCCCCTTCTGATTCCACTCAACCCGACCCCTAGAACCACCTCTATAGTGGCCTATAAAAGGAACCCCCAATTTCCTTCTTCTCCATGGTTTTCGAGATGCTTCCTTACCGCACCCCGCTAATATTTTTGGGTTCCCCCGGCTCCGTCTAAACTCTTCGATCCCTCCTCACACCTCAATTAGCCTTGTTGGAGAGATATGGCCTCGCCGATCAAGTTTACCCTCCTGTCTTGCGGCGGCTTGTGCGGGACGTGGACATTGTGGATTTTCCGATTCTCTTCGGTGGTGAGTTCTTTTTTCCTTAAGCTCTGTTTATGTACCTTCATTTCTTTGTATTGTGCCATTTTTTAGTTTTTCCCAATTCAGACCTTCACCTGCAGCCGCCATGGCGTGCGAGCAAGGTTGAAGATAGGCTTCGGCCAAGTTACAATAATGCCCCCGCTCGCCCTCCGTTTTCTAATTTTGTGCCAAGATTAGTTTAGTCATTTCACGGGTTTTGCTTCTTCTACTCTTGTGCCTTGTTCGGTTGAATTGGATGATTGGGCCAACTCAGAGTTGCGGCCCACTCCCTCTCTCCCTTCCTCTCTTTGTAGTATTGATGACATGGCTTTTCTTTGATTTCTAATTGGTCAGTTTTGCAAAAATCATAACTAATTACTTGTTGATCAGAAAATTACAAATAAATACTCGTTGGATTTAGAAAAAGAAGGGCTTTTTAATGGTACATATTTTGATGACTAAATCCAAAGATTAATAATAGGTGTTTTTCAATGGATGTAATTAATGATGAATTAACTTGTAAAAATCATAACTAATAATTTATAAGTCAGAAAAATATAATAAAATATGTTTTGAACTTAGGAAAATATAACCTAAAATGTGGAATAGTTTTGATAACCTAATTCACTAATAATAAAAAGGTGATTTTTTAATAGGTGCTTTGGAAGCCTAGGCTTCACATATATTCTAATAGGTGCTTTGGAAGCACCTATTAAAACATAACCCCAATTTCACATATATTCTAATAGGTGCTTTGGAAGCCTAGGCTTGGACCTAGAAGTGACTTTGGATTGTTTGAATCTGATGTTGAGGTATGTTTGCAACCCTGATTATTCTTCTTGAGCAATTATCCTATTTTGTCTTACTTTTGGTCATATGGACATTGGCCTACACATTATCTTGTTCTCTTGAAATCATGCTTCATGTGAAGTGTCTTATTTTGTTATTGATCTTGTGATCATGGATATTCTCTTGGAATCTTATCTTGTTGCCTTGGTGCAAGTGGACTTTTGATATTATATGCCCACTGTGATGTGGATTTTTACTTATTGATATGTGCCCACTTGGAAGTGGATGTTTATATGTTTGTGTTGTCCATTGTGTGATGGCAACATGGTAAAAATCTGACTATAATTCTTACTTGCCTCTACATTAAACATGCTATGTGATTCAGTAGCACTAGAGTAGTGTAAATTGCATTGGTTTTGGGGTAGTAATCCCCTATTGTTTATTTAGGAGGGTGGTAGTAAACCACTTCGCTATACTCGAGTGTGGCAGTAATCCATACTCAATTTTATATATTTGGGAGATTAGCAGTATTCCTTTCTCTATCAGGTTCAAGTTTGTGCTTGGCCGCCTATGTGTTTATATTGTTATAGGGCTATGTTTATCTCACATGCATGCAGGTTATTGATGATGATTGTGGGGTGTGTGCCCTACTCTCCTTATGTGCCAGTATTGCACATTCTTTATGGTTTTGTTTTATGGCAAGCATCCTCTTTTATCATGTTATGATGATTCTTTTCTTTTATGCCCAATTTGGGTAGTCCCTATCTCTTGCATGGGAAGCCTTTTATTTTTATGTCCTTTATTCTTTATAAATTGCTCAATTTTCTTTTTAGTATGCACATACCAGCCTTTGCTGATGTATCATATTGTCTTTCTTTTGCTAGGGTATGCTTCCAACCCTAGGTAGAAGACTTAGATGCATGGCATGTTGACCTGGACTTAGTTTGTGAGGATGAAGGTTGGAGACAATCTTGAGGTGGTTTAGATTTCATCTACATGGATCCTTGTGATGTAAGTTTGTAACCCTTTATTTTATAATTGAATATAGTCATGTTTTTATTCCACTTCTATACTTTGGTCTTTTGTTACCATTATTGACGCAATTTTACTATGCGCTTAAACGCAAGAGAACGTGTCGAAGTAATATAGGCCTTGTGAGGCCCGAGTCGAACACAGGGATACTCGGAATTGTTGGTGACTCCTACTAACTAGTTGCGATCAGCTAAGCCGATTAAAAGTTGAGGGTTTTGTGAAAATTAAAAAGAAAATTGAAAGAAAACAAAACGAACAATCGATTAAATTTTTGGTTTAATCAATTCAAGAAGGTATCTTTAGGATTGCGGTTTCATCGCGGGTTTTCATTGTATTAGATTTTATATAATTCCTCAATTTTATCTCTCTATCCGAGTAGTGGCCTGAAAACAGAATTGCCCACTGTCGTGGTGTAATTCACTACCTAAGCTTAGGTCGGTTCCACCGTCGTAGTAACCTATACCCTAAACTAGGTGCATTATGAACGATCTTTCAGTTTCCACCATTAATTTTACACCGCCTTGTTCAAGGGATTTATCGATTAATGTAGATTTCATCTCTTTTCAGCCGTTAATCCTTCTTTCAAATTGATTAAGGGCATTAGGTTATTATTATGGTGATCAAGCATAACAATACATGGAGAAAATGAAACTATACCACAGATTTAAGAGATAAAATATGATTCACTATTATAAAACTGTCATATAATGAATTCTCGAGATACTCCCGGTCCTAAAGACGAAGGGGATTAGCCCTGCATGTTCATCTCACACAAGTACATGGTAGAAATAGGGGGAAACATGTGAAAAACGTGGAATGAAAGGGAAAACCCCTGAACGGAGAAGAACTGGTTGATCCTTTGCGTAGAACACGTGCTCTCTCACCTTTTGGTGGTGAAATCCGTCTTCTGCGGCGTCCGAATCAACTGGTATGAGCTTCTAGCCTCCGTTCTCCTCTCTACTGCTCCTCGGTACTCGTGCAATGGCTAATGAGATCCCCCCTTCCGTCTGGGCGGCCGTCCTTAGCTATATCTTGGTCATTAGGTCGCTAATTAACCGTAGATATCTGATTGAGATCATTAGAAAGCCAACTCATATCCTACGGTGTCGATACCATCGACGCGAGTCAATGGTATCGACCCGTTGTAGTAGCGGCCGGCTGCAAACCCTTCCTTTGTCACGCCTGACATCATCTCGATACCATCGACGCGGGTCGATGGTATCGACTTCCTTTAGGTGTCGGTTTTTACAAGTTTCCGACACTGTAGCCTCCGTACGTCGATGGTATCGACTTGGTGTCGATACTATCGACCGCTTTCTCATCAGCAACCTGTTGGTATCTCGATACCATCGACATCCATGTTGATAGTATCGACGCTTTGCTGCTCCTTTCGGCTGGCAACCTATGATCATGTCGATGGTATCGACTTCCGTCGATGGTATCGACGGAAGCAAATACTCGTTTGTCCTGAAATTCAAACACAAGATCACATAAATTCACACAAATAATAATATTTTGACAATTAATGCTCAAAATGATGAATTAAAGGGGATTTGACATAAAATAATAGCAAAGACCAAAGTGAATGAATTATGCCACATTAACCATAAAAATGACTAATAAAAGCATAAAACACATATGAAACAGGTCTATAAATGCGACTCAAAATTGTCGCATCAAACTCCCCTAAGCTTGAACTTTGCTCGCCCTCGAGCAACTAATCCTTAGAATAGAATTGCTAATGTCAACTGAAGAACAATGCATCACAACCAACATCCAAATGACTCCCACCTAACAATCACATACCGACCCTCTCTAACCACAGAATGGTAATTACCTTGTAGGTGACAGTAATCATCCATAAGAGAAATTGACCTCAAAACTGATGAACACTATCACATAAGGCAGTTAACATAATAAAACTTTCCGGTTCAGACTTGGTGCATCTTGTGATCTCCTATACTACGTTGCTCACCCTAACTACCATATAAATGGAAGCAGTTCTCCTGATATACATTAGTGAGGAGAAATTCACGGTGGCCTACCAATCCGAGCAACGGGTGGATGAAGATGGGTGGTTCATGGAAGAAAATGGAAGTATGATACAGTTTCAACATGCATAAAACAAAAATGTCCTAAATGATGCAAATGCACATGAAAAATGTCCTAATGCCTAAAACTGGGTGGAATGATGCATGCACTAACCATCCACCTCAAAATGAGATGGACGTCTATGTAAGCTACATCATGTACTCAATTATCTTAAAATGTAGGTGATATTACGTTCCTTTCTCCTTCTTATTCTAATTGCTTCTAAATAACTTTCTCTTTTTTTTCATTTTTCAAACCCTTATATCCATAATTGATAATGAATATTTTATTGGGCTTATTTTTCTTCATAACTCAGAAATTTGCACTTATTTAGAAGGTATGGAACAATTTAATTCACCATTGAAGAAAAATTGAGATACATGATATACTTTATGCATGAAAATTATGAATGCAACTACATGGCATGCACCTAAAGGTAATGTGCATGTATCACTATTCTCATTTTTTTATTTCTTTTTATGCAAAACATATGGAAAAAGAATTATTGCAAGCCCTATCTACGTGCAATGCAGTCAAAGAAGTTAAAACTGTAAAGTACTTCCAATTCTTGTGGTGGATTGCAAAAAGTGAAAAGGTGGAAAGATCACAAGACTAGGTGACTGAACCTTAGATAAATATTATGTGTCCCTCCTTACTGGCATGTGTAGTAGTTAATAAGTTTCTCTCTCCTATTTCCGATTAAAGTCACATTACCATTTGGTCGGATTAGGCTCAAACAAATATGTCCGTCCACTTTCATTAATCATTAGGAGTACAGTTGTGAATTGTTGTTTTAGAGTTGACAGAACCAATCATTTTCTTAGGTTAATTGCACAAGGTTAAACACGACAAGCTTTGCACATGTACAAAAATTTTTTCAAATTCCCTTGATTTTTCCCATGCACACTCTAGAGATGACACAAACTTTATGACATCCACGATTACACTAGATAGCATGTGGATTCTAAACAAACTAAAATTGCAAAAACAACTAAAAAGAACAAAAACAAATAAAGTTAAAAACTAAAAACAATAAAAGAGATAAAGTTGTTCCAACTACCCCCCTAAGCTTGAATTCGACTATGGCCTCATAGTCAAAAACAAACTTAAAGATTGGAACAGTGATACCGGATCACTCCTGTGGTGGTGGAGGCGGGTATTGCGGCGTCGTGGGGTCCCAAGACGGGTATTGCCCCTGGAAATTCGGATCATACTAAGGCATCGGAGGAGGCTGTGGATACCCCCCAAAATAATTTTGGCTCCAGTAATGATCGAAAAACGGTTGCTGCTACTCCTCCATCCTGTGCAGCCGGTCATGGATGTTCTGCTGATTCTCGAACAAAAGGCGCTCATTCTCAAAGATCGTCTGTTGATTGACGAAGAGCCGGTCGGTGGTGTCCTGAATACCGGCATAGGCAGCTGTGTGGCCATGCTGGGTCTGCTGGATGTCTTGCAGCATCGCGTACATTCCCTACATGGAATAGGCATCCTCGCTTGGCTGCGAGGGCTGTGGTGGTGGCGGCGTAGGCTGTGATGATGAAGATGCACCCGGATGCATCCGAGGACGCTTTCGGGGTGCCACTCGTGCTCGAAGAGATGTAAAGGCCTCCTCTTCCTCCTCAGCCTCGTCGTCATGTCTGTCGTCGCCGCCGTCATTGCCGCCTTCTTCATCGGAATCGGTGATGGCTATGATTGGCCATCGAAAATGTTGTGCCCCGTCGATGTTGAAGACCAGATCGGGCAGCGCGCACTCCTAGTAGACGTGGTTGACATGGCAATGCGCAAACGCCACGCCATCTCGGAGAAGTAGGAGATTAGACAGGTGTAAATGCTGCAAGTTCACCTTGCTTCTTGTAGAGAGAGGAGTCAGCTGCTCGAGATTCAACCCCAGGTAGATGGCCAGCTTGGTGATAATCCCGCCAAAATGAATCGGGGCTTTTCTCGTGCTCCTCTTCACCGCCAAAACTCGTTGCAGAAAGAAGGTGCCCCAGTTGCACTCCTGTTTCTTCAGGAGCTTGTAGAGAAAGAAAAGGTCGGTCCCCTGAAATTTGCTGAGGGCCAGATCACCTCGAGAAAAAATTGTGGAACTCAGCATCCGGTGCAAGATCCGGACGAATGGGTGCTCGAAGTCGGCTACCGCGGAATTTTGGTAGCTCACCGACTTGCCTTGCGGCACTGTCCGACTTGCCTTGCGGCACTGTCACCAACTCGGAGAAGATGGTGTCGTAGTCAGTGCGGTTGTCTGACCGCCGGTAGTCGTACTGGGAATGATTCCAGTTGAAGATCATGTTGAATTGGCGAAGCGTGAGGGTATAGTCATGGTTGTACAGCAGGAACGACACCCGGCCCTTGATCCACTCACGATCGGTAGCTACTATGTCGTTGGGCACGACACAGACGTCCAGCGACGCCATAAACTCTGCCACCAGCTCTTTGTACGTCGGCCAGTCGTTGAAGAATGGCTGACCATCAGCATGGAATTGTAGCTCATCGGGCCTTTGCCCCGTGTGGCGGGCTTGCCCCTGCAGAACATAGGCCAAGTTGGCCTCAAATCCGAGGTCTTGGATCATTTCCCGGTCCACAATCCGGGTGGGCTCTATCTTCCTCCGCATGATCTCCTCGTAGATCTTTCGGACCTCCGAGGAAGGATGGACGAGTCGGGGACGTGCGATCGACGATGGCGGCGGTGGCACGAATTTCGGAATGTCCATCAGATTCACGCGAGAGGAAGATGCTCTAGCGACGTGAACCATATTTGCGACGAGAAAGGGATTGGAAAGAGAGCTCGGTGCAGATTGGAGAGTTGAATCTCCGGTCAGTGAAGATCGGCGCTCGGTGATGCTTTTCTTCGGGCTTGGACGGCTCGGGGGAGTGCTCGTCGCAAAGGGACAAGATCGCTCTGAAGGTGTGACGTCAACTGACGTAATGAATCTCCTTAAATAGACTTGGCCGGTGCTACTGTTGGCCCGTCGATACCATCGACGCGAGTCGATGGTATTGACACTAGTCGATGCTATCCGCCCCCATCGCGAGTATCGACGGTTGTCGATGGCTGGATCTTGAAACCCGGATCGCTGACGTGTCAATACCATCGACATGGGTCGATGGTATCGACGCTTCACCCGGATCGATGATGTGGAAGCCGCGATCGCCGTTGATTCGTTTGCGCGGATCGGTGACGTGGATGGTCGATACCATTGACACGGGTCGATGGTATCGACTTTTCTTCGTTGCAACACCTCCGCTTTGCATTTCAACCTGTAACCATGTCGATACCATCGACGAGGCCGTCGATGGTATCGAGTTGACTGAGACGAACTGGTCTGCATATCTTCAGGGATCTCAATGGTATCGACGCCCGGGTCGATACCATCGACATTTGCTTCGCGACCTGCCTGTAGGTATGTTGATACCATCGACGAGGCCGTCGATGGTATAGACTCAGAATGAAATCTGCAGTCGTCAACCTATTCCCCGGTCGATACCATCGACATAGGTGTCGATGGTATCGACTCTGCCTCAGCCTGCACATCAAACAAATCGATCACGGTATCTTTTTTTACACTAAAAATCAAACCAAAATAAGCCAACCTACGAATGTACATGAACTATCCTAATGTACCGATGGTTGGGTTGCCTCCCAACAAGCACCCTTATTTAACGTCTAGGCTAGATGGCTTTCGGCACCTCATGCATCCGAAAGTGAAATGAGTTTGACCTCATTCACCTTCCTCTTGTAATTCTCACCAAAATAGAGCTTCAGCCTTTGTCCATTTACCAAAAACGTGGTATCACCATCACGCACTAAGATCACGTCGTGTGGTTTGACCTCCTCTACCACGAACGGTCCACTCCACCGGGATTTGAGCTTCTCGGGATGCAACTTGAGTTGTGAATTGAACAACAAAACACTATCTCCCTTTTTGAACGTGCGCAACTGGATGTGGCGGTCGTGGATCAGCTTTGTGCGCTCCTTGTATATCTGTGCGTTCTCATATGCCGTCATCCGTAGCTCGTCCAACTCGTTCAATTCCAGCAGTCTCTTCCTCCCCGCTTCATTGTAACTCAGGTTTAGCCTTCTCAGCGCCCAATGCGCTTTGTGCTCTAACTCTACCGGAAGGTGACAAGCCCGGCCATACATCAACCTAAAAGGCGTGGTGCCTATAGGTGTTTTGTAAGCCGTCCTGTATGCCCACAGAGCATCTGGAAGTAGGGCACTCCAGTTCTTCCTCGTGGATGCCACCGTACGCTCTAAAATCTTCTTAATTTCACGGTTGGAGATCTCCACCTGGCCTTGCGTTTGCGGATGATATGGGGTACCTATGTTGTGCTTGACCCCATATTTCTTCAATAATGTCGAGAACTTCTGATTCCTAAAATGCCCCCATCATTGATTATCATTCGGGCTATACCCCAAACCTACAGAAAATATTTTCTTTCACGAATCTGCACACTACAGTGGAATCATTAGTCTTTGTGGGTATTGCTTCCACCCACTTTGACACATAATCAACTGCTAATAAAATATATAAATTGGAGTTTGAGGACTCAAAGGGTCCCATGAAATCTATGCCCCACAAATCAAATACCTCCACTTCCTGAAACACATTCAGGGGCATCTCCTGTCGCTTTGAGATATTACCTACTCGTTGGCAGGAATCACATTGCCTCACAAACTCGTAGGCATCTCGAAACAAAGTTGCCCAATAAAGGCCGCTTTCCAAAACTTTAGCTGCCGTGCGCGAGCTGGCGTGGTGTCCTCCCGTAGGTGATGCGTGACAATGACGTAAAACGCTCTCGTACTCCACTTCAGGCACACACTTGCGCAAGATACCGTCCCTGCATTGCTTAAGAAGAATTGGGTCATCCCAAAAATAATATCGTAAAGAATGGAAAAATATTTTCTTCTCCTGATATGACCAATCTTCCGGGATGATCCCGCAAGCCAAATAGTTTACAATCTCAGCGAACCAAGGATCCTTATGGTTAATTTTCAAAATATGTTCATCCGGAAACGTCTCGGTTATGGGTATATGTAAATCTTTTTCATCCACCCTTTCTAACCTAGACAAATGATCAGCGACAACGTTTTCAATCCCAGATTTATCCTTGATTTCGATGTCAAATTCCTGTAATAGCAAAATCCACCTAATGAGTCTAGGCTTTGCATCTTTTTTCTCCATTAAGTATTTGATTGCGGCATGGTCAGTCCATACAACTACTTTAGATCCAACTAAATACTGCCGGAATTTTTCAAAAGCAAAAACAACGACGAGTAATTCTTTCTCAGTAGTTGTATAATTTACTTGGGCGTCATTCAAAGTCTTTGAAGCGTAAAAAATCATGGTGGGTTTATTGTCCACCCGCTGCCCCAACACAGCTCCTACCGCAAAGTCTGAGGCGTCACACATTAGTTCGAACGGTTTCGTCCAATCCAGCGTTTGAACAACCGGTGCAAAAATCAGTTTTTCTTTTAAAACGTCGAACGCATGTAGACACTTATCATTGAAATCAAATACAGTGTCTTTCTCTAAAAGCTCGGATAGAGGTTTCGCGATTTGTGTCCCAAGAAACTTCTTACCCCTTTAACAGAATTTGGTGGGGGCAACTTGGAAATGACCTCAATTTTGACCGGATCTACCTCTAAACCTTTGCTACACACCTTGTGTCCTAGCACTATCCCCTCAGTCACCGTCATGTGACATTTCTCCCAGTTGAGGACCAAATGTGTGTCCTCACAGCGCTGTAAAACTTTGTCCAAATTATAGAGACATTCATCAAACGATGCACCATACACCGAAAAGTCATCCATAAAAACCTCGAGACAGCGCTCTACCATGTCAGAAAATATGGCGAGCATACAACGCTGAAACGTCGCAGGTGCATTGCATAAACCAGAAGGCATTCGGCGGTACGTGAAAGTCCCATAGGGACAAGTGAAGGTAGATTTCTCTTGATCCAAAGGATCAATCGAGATCTGGTTGTACCCCGAGTACCCGTCTAGAAAACAGAAGTGTGATCGTCCGGCAAGACGCTCTAGGATTTGATCAATGAAAGGTAAAGGAAAGTGATCCTTTAGCGTGGCAGCATTCAAACGGTGGTAATCAATACAAACTCACCACCCGGTTACCAATCGGGTGGTGACAGGTTCATTTAACATATTTTGGGTGACAGTAATTCCCCCCTTCTTAGGGACTACCTGTGTGGGACTCACCCATGTCGAGTCTGATATGGCGTAAATAATACCTACAGCAAGAAGTTTAATGACCTCCTTCTTGACAACCTCCATCATGATTGGATTAAGACGTCGTTGAGGTTGAATCACGGGCTTGGCTCCCTCCTCGAGCCGAATCTTGTGCTGACATAGAGTAGGGGAAATCCCCTTGATATATGCAACGGACCACCCAAAAGCTCCTCGGTGGTTCTTCAGCACTATCAACAGTTGGTCTTCCTCTTCCGCACTCAGATAAGAAGATATGATCATTGGTAACTTGTCCTCCCCAGCTACGAAGACATATTTGAGATGCGGTGGCAGCGGCTTTAATTCTAGATCCGGCGGGCTGATCAAATATGATTGAAATGGCGGGGGAAGTTCACCTAGATCTTCATAATGCCTCGCATAGAAGCATGGAAGCATCTGGAGCATCTTGGCGCACTCCTTGAGAGATTTGCTCCTCATCCAATCATGTGTAATATTTACCAAGCAAGCCTCCAATGGTAATTCAGGATATGCATCAAGAACAGAAATTGCAATAACATCATCTTCCATGGAAGGCGGAATGTCCTCATCCTCATCATTCGGGAATCCCACAACTTTGCACAGAGAAACTACTTTGGTCTGCTCCATGATATCCATAGCCAAAGTTCCATTGTCCACCTTGCTCATCACATGAGCCATGTCCAGAAATGGCTTCCCAAGACAGAGTGAAATATTACTATCCAGATGTTTTACCACCTTGCATTGTTCCTTTGCCTTAGATGACACAGTACTAGAAGGCATGACCATCTCAAAGCGGTCATCGGCTATGCCCAAGGTCAAGCGACCTCTCCCCATCTCTAAGATCATGTCAGCAGTAGCTTGGAAAGGATGTCCAAGTAACAGCTCGTTTCCATGTTCATCCTGCATCTCCATGACTACAAAATCTGCTGGAAAGACAAATCTATCCACCTTCACTAACACATCTTCACAGATTCCATAAGGTTTTACCACAGAGTTATCCGCCAATTGAATCGTCATATTGCTTGGCCGTGACACCTTCAATCCCAGCTTTTTGAATGTAGAAAGGGGCATCAAGTTGATGCTTGCCCCTGAGTCACATAACGCTTCACCGAATTTAACCTTCCCAATATAACAAGAAATGTTAAAGCACCCTGGATCTTGCCTCTTTGGCGGCAAAGTGCCCATGATGAAGGCACTCACTTGCTCCTTTAGCACAACAACCTCTGTATCCGGAATTTTCCTCTTCTTCGTTATGATATCTTTTAGAAACTTCCCGTATGAAGGAATTTGCTCAATGGCTTCCAATAAAGGGATATTGACCGAAAGCTTCCTAAAACTGTCTAAGAACTTCTTGAACTGTGCATCTGCCTTCCTTGCCTTAGCACTATTTGGATACGGGACCGGAACAGCTTGTACCCTTTGATGAGGTGGCACATAAGGTGTCTTTTTCTGAGGTTCCTCCTCTGCAACCTGTTCTTCAGTATCATCCACGGCTGTGTCATCAACCTGCCCTGTGATTGGTGGTGGCAGCTCCTCATTGGCTTCACCTTCTATCTCAGCCTGTGGTGTGCTTGTCTCCTCGGCTCTTGGATTCAACAATTTCTTGCCGCTTCTAAGCAAAACAGCCTTTGCCTGCTGGTTTCCCCTGGAATATTGGTATTCCCCGAAAAACCTGGATGTGTCAGTTTCTTCAAACTGGCGATCTCTGCTGCCATATGTGCCATAGATGTCTCAATCGTCCTCATTTGAGCCCCATAGCTCTACAATGTTTGCCCGAATTGGTTCATGTACTCTCCTTGCTGCTTGATTTGCTGGACAAACGTATTCATTAGCTCTTGATTTTGCTTTATAACTTGATTGAGCAGCTCCATGCCCTTATCTTATGCTACTGGCGGGGGTTTGGCATCCGGATACGGAAATAACTAAAATTAGAAAATGGACTAGAACAACCAGTTCGTGCACTCATAGTGCTCGTGCTACTTATTCCCCAACAACAACACTAAGATCTTATCACACGTGAACCGCATGTGCAAAATGCAATTCCACTTGTCTAGTAATATATGAAGAAAGAGTCTCAATTTATTAAACACATGAGATTGTTGAGCTAGAGAACACTAATAACTAGAAACCAATGAGCTAGATCAAAGTACGAGTTGGTTTGCTTATCTAAAATGAGAATTAAATTTAATATAACAATGGATTAAAATTGGATCTGAATAGTTTGATGAAATCTCTAGGATTATAGTTTCACCATGATATTAATTCATACATAAAATCTCTTCACCTAAGAATAAACTATCTTTTCTTTTAGAACTAGTCGTATGTATCCAACATTACTCACATTCACAAGTGATATACTATTCAATCTAATTGCAAATATGCTTTCATAGTGCTCATATAGAAGATCCATCACATTAGGTTCTACTCTAGATAAAAAACCACATAAATGTTAGCTCACTTCAACATTGCATAATTAGTTACGGTGAATATAAATTTTCCAATTATTAACCCCATTTAAGCAATGATTAATAATTTGTAGCATAACTCAGGTTGATCAGGCATGAACATGGTAACTCAGAGTAGTTGTTATCCTCATTAATTCAAGAAAATAAGTCACTTATTAAATAAATATGATCATGTATAAATAAATATCAAGCTACACTCATAGTTGACGTGGTATCATAGAATATTTCAAAAGGAAGAAAACATGAAAGTAATCTAATAAACCACATGATCCTTAATAAAAGAAGGCCCTCTCTAAATTGGAGCATGAATTTGTAGCATTAGTGTTGTCAAGTTGCCATCCAAAGTTTGCCGAGATCACCATTTTCATTTGTCTCCTTCTTTTCTCTACTCCTTGGTTTATTTGCACGAAAGTCAGGGTTGCGTTCTCTATAGCTGCATCCCCTTAGGTCATAAATATCACCACACAATTTAGACCTTTGGATTTTGCATAATGATACAATCTATTAGTTTTTCAAATTTGATAGCACCAATTTTGGGTCGGTAGCACCAAGCTCTACAATTCCATGTACGAATGGAAACGGGTCAGTACTACCAAGTTTCTTGTCAATAGTATCAACTTGACTTTGCACTTCTCCTATAGTGTGTGTTGGTACCACCATGATGGGTCTCAGTAGCACCAAGCTATCTCAATAATGTTCCTCTCATGTTTGGGCATCTTTGTTGATACCATTGACATGGGTCTTAGCAACACCTAACTGTCCTCTTGAAAGCATTAAAGCTTCTTCAATAGAATACATAATTTCATGTAGCTTTGCTACTTCCATTGTATAACGTTGATGGTAGCATTGAGAAAAATAGCTATAATTGATGCAAAAGGGTTTCTTAGAATAGTCCATCATAATATAAGCAAATACACATAGGAATGATCATGAAAGCATAATAAATCACCCTCACCGACATATGAAATCATGTATATATCTACATGCATCAACAACCAGCTTCTGCAAGCAGTTTAACTCCTCAGATTGAAGGGTGAAAGGGAAATATACGTGGAAGTCATGTTTCTCTTATTGTGATTCATCCCCATCCTTCTCCTCCACCTTGGGCTTGGGATTAGGATCTTGGGTGCAAGATGGTTATGCACATGGACTCTTGACTCCTCCTATGGGATTAAGAGGGAAAGATTTCTCCCCCCCTCTCCCATGCCTGTGGTAGAGGCCGAATGCCTGGGAAGATGGTAAATCAAGGCGGCAACTGGGATATGTAAAGGCACAAATCTATTCTCCTTACCATGGTGGTGTTGGATATGTAAAGGCACAAATCTTGAAATGATAAAGTTGTAGAATGTCCTGAGATTGTGCCTGGTTTGCACCTAGGGCTTCAAGTTTTGCACGGAACAAAGGGATATTCTCTTCTTGGAACTATGCACCACCGTGCATTATGTCATGCATAGTAGTGCCAAAGATGTGAAATGTTATTATCATAGCTTAGTGGATAGAGGAGGAGTGGTGGTCGGGTGTGGTGGAGTTGTGGGAGGCTGAGGAAGACCTCACATGGTGGAAGACTTCCAAGAAAGGGGTGTCATGAAGGAGCTCCCTGGTTTTTCAAACTAGTGACAATGATAATTGGAAGAAGGTTTATTCTACGCTTCCTCACTGATCAACAACAATGTATTGCAAATGACAATGTTTTCTGCTCTGGAGTGGCTTTGCTGAACTAGCTAAGGCAGTTGTTGCTCCAATGGGGAGATGTGCTTGGCCTAGAGCATGGTATGATACCATGGTTCACCACTTACCCACTTCTATTTTTATAATCCCTCCAAAGTGCGCATCATGCTGGTTGATGTGCACGATGTGCATAGATCCAAACAATTCTAGCTTTATGAACTTTGTGAAACATCATGTTGCAATTGTGCACATCATGCATTGTGTTAGATTGGTTAGCATTTTATCCACTAGTAGGCATGACATGCCATGGAACCAACACATGATGCATCTCCTAAATAGAAGATGATGAAATTGTATATTGTGCTATTTTGTAGATATGCCCTACAAGACAATTGCATACTTCATCATGCCAGGCTTTAACATCTGCACGACCTGTGATGTATCTTGTAGATCAGGCACTAAGGATTTTTGACCTGTAGTTTATCACTTCACCTACATAATTTTAACGTCAATATCAATATCAATAACATTAACGCCAATATCTTGTAGATCATGCACTAAGGATCCACACGAATGTAGTTAATAATGCACAAATTGGAACAATTTTAACTAAAAATTGTTAAAAAGTCTAAGTAAAATGCCAAATGTAGGTTGCACACCACTAACACATGGTTTTAATCTCCATCAGTCAAGCATAATTATTATCCTTGAATAGGTTCAAACTAAATGGATTTCTTAGTGCGATTATCATGGATGCCACTTGTTTCTTCTTCTACTTACATCCCAAATGTTTGGTTATCTGGGTCTATCAAATTCAAAGAAAAAGTGATATTCTTCCAACATATCTTTATGATGAGTTCACCTCTATCAACTTCAATTATTTCTTGATGATATCCAAGAATGAACATCCTAGGATGATGTCTACTTAAGTCTCACCTAAAGTCCACTGGCACATGGAATCCTTCAACCCTCATCAACACATTTTTCATCATGAATGTGGAACTTGTCCTCGAATGGCCATCTTGAAATCAACTTTTACTTGCTAGGGTGTTTTAAATCCAACTGAGAGTATATGGTGAGTGGTAACATTTAAGGTAGAACCTTAATCACATAACATGGTATAAAAGGGCATGTTACATATGTCACATTATATGTACAAAGCTCCTATGTCCTACTATTGGGAGGAAGTTTGGCTAATGTTGTGGTGCTTGAATTCGATGAAGCACCATAACTTGAAGTACATCTTTCTCTTCATATTTATCCAAACTCCATTAAATAGAAAATTCTGGAGTAAGCTTGTCCTCCATCTATTCTTCATGAGTGGTGAAACAAAGTGGTTATGCAATTGGCTGCACCATTTTTTTGCTCAATTGTTGTGGTACATAGGGGGATACAATCTTCCCTTCCAACCCAATTATGATATCTTTCCTCTTATTCCTAGATGTAATACCGGTATGTTCAAAAATATTTGCAAACACATTAGGCAATATCACTTGCATGGGCTGCTTTATGGATCATCCCTTCATCAACTGGGTTGAAGTAGTTGACCTTGATTGAATTTACATGCTCTCTAGGGTTCACCTTTGTATTACCTAGAATTACCTCTTCATTGTTTTGGGCCCACCAATGGTTGAATTTAAATGCCCCATTTGATGCTCAAGCCCTTTGAGTAAGGCTACTTGGTTTTGCATATGTGGTGACACCTAATTCATGAACTTTGAATGAATTCACTCAAGCCATTGAATCTATTCTGGATATCACTGGTGGTTATCCTGGCATTGTTAATGTTGATCATTGTCCCTCCAGATGAAGTTTGGGTGATTCCTCCACCTTGGGTTGTTGGAGAAAAAGGGTGATTTCTTGGATGCTTCCCAATGAAATTAACTTACCTCTCACTGAATTCTATCAGAGATGCTTTACATCCATATTACGATTTGGACCATTACATAAGTCACACCCCATCACCTATTGTACATAGTTAGCACTTATGACATCAAGCTACTTGGTGAGCTTGTCTATCTTTGCATGTAGTGTTGTAATTTCCTCAATGTCATTGCTACTACTACTATTGTTCATGCCCCTAGAGGACTGGTTCACATACATGATGTTAATAAACTTATTACCTTCACTGGCATTCTTAGTCAAGAAATTCCCTCTAACAATGGTATCAATATATGAGGTAGTATCATGGGATAAACCTCCATAAAAATTGCTCAACTACATCCATTTTAGTAGATTGTAGTGTGGATTTATCGGCCAATGTCTCCCCATGCTATTGCTCTTAGCTGGATATCTTTTTAAGGATCTTGTTCGTCTTGCTATGAGGAAATAAATTACACAAGAATGCTATTAGTAAGGTGGTACAAGTATAGATAGACCCTTTCTCCATGCCTAGCATCTGATGCTTGTCCTAGCTCATAGTGTAAAGGGAAAGAGGTAGAGGCATAGACTATCATCCATCACCCTATTGATTTTTACTATGTCACATAGCTTAAGGAAGTTCTCCCCATGAAGGTTTACATCCCCATTAGTTAAGAACGGAAATGATTTTTGGTGCATAATGCCTACTAGACTTGAATCCAACTTCAATAAAGCATAATCCATAACTAGTTTCACTATTGCAGAATTCAACACTTCATTACAATAATGGGAGTTGTAGTCAAGTAATCCTTCTCGACTACGATGGTGATTGAAGAAACATAAGCTACTTTGTATTTGTTGTGCTTTTTCCTTCTTCCTCATGCTCTCTCTCTAGTTAACACTACCTATGGGTTGTCGAGGATCACTGTGAAAGATTCCAAATTAGACTGAGTATGAACCATGCATGGTTCCTATTAAACAAAAAGAAAATGGTTTAGTTCCCAAGAGGATTGGTATGAAACACAAGAACTAAACAGTTGCATGAAATTCATCCTACAAAATAACACAATCAAATGAAACAAATCAGGTCTGAATTAGCAAAAGAAATTAGGTCATCCATAATACTGTTGATTGCGGCACAAAGTTTGCCCTATCAATAATAAAACCAATATAGACTCCATTGCCCATAATAGAACATGTTAACAATATTATCACTTTGGGTCGAATCCACTGGTTACCTATGCAATTCAACACTAAACAACTCCAGTTGAGTAGAAAATTCAATTAGAAATGATGGTTTCTTGATAAATAAAATTGTCACTAGTTATCTTTTGAAAGATCAATTCAAATAATGAATTTGGTAACTAAGCACCTACTAATCAGATGATGAATAATTAGCCAAAATAGATTTAATTCTCTCTCTTATATACATCTTACACAACACTATGACTAATTACTTTCACCTTTTAACCATCTAGGTGGCTTAATTACTCATATCTTAACTCATAATCTAACCCAAGATATTAAGCTCTCTTAGATTGCTCCAAAAAGAATCATAACCTCCCCTCTTCATTGAACAAATAAGAGACTATAGTGTGTATGAATCTATGTTCACTTTCATGTACAAGAAACTAAAGTTCTATTTCCCCTCTTGTAAATACATGCCACTCTTAAGATACAAATTTGGGGTTTAAGAGAACTGTGTGCATTGATTCTTAGAAATAATTAACTATAATTAGAGAAACAAGAAAGAAAATTCATAATATTAGAAAATGTAGTTCCTCACATGACCAATAAGTGTAGTTTAGGTGCCAACATATATAGAAGGAGTATTACTTCATATTGAACGTTATGTACAAATAAGGTTGGGCATTGTGAAGTTGACAAGATTAATGGAGCAAAGAATACAAATCATAGTGGAAAGAGAGAAACAAGATACAATACTTGCATAGGGGTTATCATCAATAATGGAGCTACACTTGAAGCTTCCTGAGTTTGAGAAAAAGAAATCCGCTTCCAAAACCATATTCTTCTTCCTTTCAACCTTTTCTGAACTTGAGTCGTTTCTAGAGCCGCCTCTTGTTTGTTTCCCCATGTTAGAATGAACCAAATGAAAGATACACCTCAATAACCATTCTCCCACTCTGAATATTTTTTCCACTTATGTGCATGTCGAGCATGAGATGTTGCACTAAAAGCAAATTAGACTCGAAACAATTTAGCATAGTGCACATTGTGCTTGAGGTCGTGGGCAGCAATTACTGATGAGATTGCATGAAGTGTCGTTAACTGAACACACATGTGGGTGCAAGACGGACGTGTTGCTACGTATCGATATCTTGTCTTCATTTTTTTAGAGTTCCTTTGTCGGTGATAAAGGTGATACTAGTTTCAGATGAACCGAGCTTCATCATAGCTGTATCAAACTAACTTCGATAAATACAGATGACAACAAAAAAATTAATTACACTATTTATGAAATTACAAGCTTAAAATATTGCAAAAGCATAAAATTTTACATTTTAAATGTATATAGAACAATATGGCATGCATACAATAAACAATCAGTGCATAAAATGTTTTACGTTCTATTTATTTTCGTACTTAATAGTTTGCTCAGTTGGCAAGTCATATTGTTGGTTGTAGCACAAATAAACAAATAAAAGTCCTGCATTGCGGCTGTGATGAGACCATTTACCCCTTCATCTCACTCCATCCAACCGATACATGTTTTATTTATCTAATAAAATATTTTAATTGTTTCTTAGACAACTTAATTATAATCGAAGCGATCCTCCTAAGTCAAGTGGCGTTGCTTCACTTGGAGCCTAAGTGGAAGCGGATGTAATTTTTATCAAATGACCAAGTTGATTTTCTTTTCCGTCCTATAATGAACTGCCAAGTCATAATGAGTTCGACCCATCAAATCATTCACCGAAAAATATTTGCTTTATTTTTAATCATGTTAATCAATTGAACAAATCCGGCGGGGAACTAATCATCTCCTTCCTCCGCCATTTTCATACGGTGAAGGGTACTTGTCATCCTTATTCACACAAATATACAACCGTGGATTCACCCGTCAGCAGCCACATGTGAAACCACCGCCGCCGTTCACCCCCGCATAAGTTTTACTTGTTTAACCCCGCCGCAACTTATCATTCAATCATACAGCTTGCTGCTCGTACGTCATCTAACATGATCGACTTGATGATCTGAATCCGTTCATTTTTCGAAAGTACCATCCATAGGATCTTGCTTGACGTCTGCCTCGTTAGCTGTTAAAGACGGCCGACAGAAGCACACACAGGTCCACATTGAAAGGAGTCAGCATGGTAGCGAGCCAAACGTTGAAAAACTAGCTAAATGCACACCAGTTAGGGCCTGTTTGGTAGGGTGTAGTTCGACGACAAAGTGTGTGTTTGATGTATATTTTTACATTGCAAACTCACACAATTACACCGTACTACACCCAACCAAACTAGCCCTAAGGGCTAGTTTGGTTGGGTGTAGTACGGTGTAATTGTGTGAGTTTGCAATGTAAAAATATACATCAAACACACACTTTGTCGTCGAACTACACCCTACCAAACAGGCCCTAACGTCGACGATTTTCGGTGTTTTGTAAACATAAACTATGGTCGAGCAGATACAGGGGATTAGATCATCCGTACGTACCAGATAAAGTATCTTTTAGTTTATAACAATAGAATCAACTGATTTCTAAGCTTTGTTGAGTACGGGCCGGCTGAGTGATATAAAGCAGGCTTGAGATGGATGGGGTTGGGCAACGGGTATACATTACCCTCCCGTCAAGCCAACTTTCCTTCTTCCTCCTCTGAAAGTCACAGGAAGTTGGGCTTAGCGTAGCTAACTGTGAGGTTTTGGTAAAAGCAGTTGTGGTAGGTGATGCAGTGTTAGAAACTTTGCTTGGCTTATGTGTACGTTAAATGAACAAGCCGCAGATGCGTATACGGTGCGGTCTCGATCGAGTTGCTCCAAGACGAGGAGGAAAGGGAAAGACTCGATCAGCTGCTTTCTGTCTGCGAGAGCGAAAAGCTGGGATAAGTGCCGGCCGTTTCATTGCGACCTCCTTGGTCGAACGATCTTCAATCTAGCTAGCTTGCTATCAGCTGCAGTTCGGGATGGATCCAAGCAGGAGATCGATGCAGGCCAGGTGGTGGTTGGGTCAATTTGCGCTGGTCGTCGTCAGCTTCATGCTTTACGGAGGTAATCAATCGTTCATCCGTTATCCTCCTAATCTGTAACGGTTTTCTGCCCATATATAAACCCCTACGTGATTGATTTCTTGATCAATCCCTGTCTTCTGAGATCGTCTTACTTTGTTCACCACGGACAGGTGATCCTGGAGTAGACCACATGAGATTTCCACATAAGTTAATTAGTTGCCATTAGTAAGATTAACTCCAGTTCATGATCCTAGTACCGATTATCCTAGTACTACCATGTAGTTAGTATATCCAGGTCCCAAGTCATGCCTGCTTTACGGAGGGCATTGCATTAGTTTGACATATGCATTACGCTATGCAAAAAGTAACTGTTTTTGTGTGCCTATGTATGTTGGATTATGATTGCTAGATTGAAACATAACCGTGACTACAGTTGACAATCGTCTAGCTCCAATTTAGGGGCAAGATATAGCTCGATGAACACGTAGCTAGGAGACGAATTTCGAAATAATCCTCGACTTTACACTTGTTACTTATAAGTCAACCCCCTACCTAGTTGAGTTGCTGGCAAAGGGCTTTCTTTCTAAGTATGTCGTGACAAACATTATTAGTACGCCGGGTTCATTCGAAACAGACAATAAATAGGGTGTGTTTGCAGAAAATAAAATCTTTTTTGGCTGGTTCATTCGAAAGAGACAATAATTAAATAGGATGACACGTACAAATTGAGAAATGGTCGTCATGTTAATGTTTGCACATAGGTTTCTACATTGAAAAATTGTTGGGTCCATGACAGAGAGACGCTGAGGCTCTTCATATAAAATGACCCCCTGGTATAACAAAGTTGGTTACGTTTCAGCGACCAATTATCACTGTTGGTGACCTAACTTTGATTGCACACCACATTTTGAAATTCTTTAAATACTTAAGGGCTCCACCATACTATCCCCTATTCAACCACATGTCGTTTCTTGTACGCAACATTACTAACCAGCGTCTTCACAAAATTTGGATCCCATGTTATTACTGCCCATTGAGAATTGAATGCTGGTTAATAAGTGTAGCTCATCTGATACACGAAACATGAGGTTATCATGGGATCGAGTATCCTTAAGAACGGATCTCATGTCAAAGAATCTGAATATAAAATGAGCCTTGCTGTATATATTGGGCTTACAGAATGTGATCTTGCCAATGTATATTTTATATTGTTGTAAAATTAACTAATCTCGAAAACCTTCGCTCCAGTTTCCTTAACTAGATTATACAGTGGATTGATTACGTTATCATTTATTTAATCAACTCAGCCTTTCGGTTTTGGATTCGGATGCAAAGCTATACTTTTTTTTTTTTTTTTGAAGTAAACTTTACCGTAAAAGTTCATTTCATGGTTTAATTGGGTCGACCTTCTATATATCATTTTTCCCCACAAAGAAAATTAACTGAATCATAAAATCCGTTTTGTCAAAATATTGAAAGAAATCGTAATGGAAACATCTGTTGAGAGATGTCTGTATTTGTTCCCAATGAAATTATCACAGAAAGAAAGGCGGATAGTGAAAAATGAATCCACGACACGAAGCCATCTCGTCCACTACCACCCGTCGTCTGCCTATATATTAGTACCGCGGCCCGGCAGTTAACTGGCTGGCATTAGCGACGAGAGTGGAGAAGTGGGAGCGAGTGAAGAGGAGCTAGAACACAACTAGTCTATTGTATCGTCCAGCAGGTCGCCGGAGTTTGCACTTCCCTTCCGATGGAGCAAGTGCAGAGTTACATCTTCTCGTTCAGTCCGCGTTGGTTCTTACTGGCGTCCGTGACGCTGCTGCTACTTCTGATGGGGCCAAGCTGCATCAGCGTCACAGGTAGAGAGTTCGGGTTCCTCTTGGTCGTTTGTCCACGGATGTATCAGATTCTAGTACCCCTTTCTTCTTTTTCGCCGATGAGTCTGTTTTCCAACCAGTTACCTGATCATATCAGAACAAGGTCATCCGGTAGATCTTGGTTCTTACGGGACAGAGTCTTGGATAACGATGACACACATATACGGCCTTAGCCTTCGATTCATATGTTTTACTAGCCCCATTTGGGTTATGATTAACGTATGAGGGTCGAGTAGCAATGGATACAAACTCCCATATGCACACCAATCCTCCTCTTCTTCTTCCTACTTCTTCCAAATCAACCCATTTTTGTTGAAGCTAGCGTGAGGTTCTCCATCGGAGTGAAGGGTGAGATGTCAGTCAATCAGTAGGGAGAGCGGTTGTGACTTCCGCATCCATCACCGCAGTCACGCACGCGCCACAAACCAGTTCTCCCACTTTAAGCTCTGTCGTGTTGGCTAAGACTAGTCAGCTGACCTCTTTCACGTACGTGGACTGCTTCACTAACTCTACCAACTACCGATTCACGAATATTGCGGCAACGTGATGACCTCCTGCTACAAATTCGCACTACTGGAGTCCAGTAAATATGATAACACTTTTATTGAATTTTATCCAGTTTTATTTTCGGAAATCGTTTGCATATTTTATTTATTTATTTATCTGTTCATTTATGTAACTACTAACAGGATCCGACGGCGTGGGCGTGAACTACGGCATGATAGCCAGCAACCTGCCATCTCCAGACAAAGTCGTTTCCCTCTGCCACACTCGCAACATCACCCGCCTCCGCCTCTTCCACCCGGACGCCACCGCACTCTCCGCCCTCCGCTCCACGGGCATCGAGATCATCCTCGGCACACTCAACGAGGACCTCCCTCAGCTAGCCACATCCCCTCAGTTCGCCGCCACATGGGTATCCACCAACGTCGCGCCCTACTCCCCCGCCGTCCGCTTCCGGTACATCTGCGCCGGAAACGAGGTCATACCGGGAGACCTAGCAGGGTACGTCTTGCCAGCCATGCGCAACCTCGACACTGCCATCCTTGCCGCAGGCGTCTCCGCCATCCCCGTCACAACCGCAGTCTCCGGCGCTGTACTCGCCGCTTCCTACCCGCCCTCCCAGGGCGCGTTCTCCGACGCGGCAGCGTCGGCGCTTAAACCTATCGCGGCGTTCCTGCAATCCAAACAGTGGCCGCTTCTAGCCAACGTGTACCCGTACTTCGCCTACGCTGCCGACCCGGTGAACGTGAGCCTGAACTACGCGCTGTCCGGTGGTGGTAGTAGCGCCCCCGTGGTGAAGGACAACACCACAGGGCTCGCGTACTCGACCTTACTGGACGCGATGGTGGACGCAACGTATGCTGCCTTGGAGCGTGCCGGTGCGAGTGGGGTTGAGATCGTGGTGTCCGAGACAGGGTGGCCGTCTGGTGGCGGAGGTGAAGGAGCTACCGTCGGGAACGCCAGCGCGTACAACAACAACCTTGCCGCGAGGGTGTTGGCTGGTGCCGGAACGCCCAAGAGGCCAGGGAAACCGCTCGAGACGTACCTGTTTGCTATGTTCAATGAGGATCAGAAACCTAGTGGGATCGAGCAGCACTTCGGGCTGTACCAACCCGACATGACTGAAGTTTACCATGTCAATTTCGCAACCAACACCTGATTCCCCAACTGTCTTGTGTCCGTGTTCATATTAGTTCTTGTTTTATGCAATGCCTCTTTGCTTGCACGTGTGTGTCGGCGGTGATTGTTCTGTTATTGCTAGGAAATCATTCCATCATAATTTTTTATATTAATTCATTTCGTGTCTCTCATTCTTGTAACGTGGACTAGTAGTGCTTAATTTTTAGTACGTGCGACGTGGCAGTGTGCACGGTTGTTGATCGTGTTATATTTCGAATGAATTTGGATTAGTATATATCTTAACGACAGGCTTGATCAATTTTTGTTGTTGAATGCGGACCTTCGCCCCAACCCCATATATATATTATTCAGCTGCTACTAATCCTGAGAATCCAATATCCAGGTAACGGTACATGCCCATTTCTTCACATAAGACGATTAAGAACAGACTCTTAAATCAATAGATAGATACGTTGGCTACCCTTGCCATACAACACGGCCCAAAACCCTGATATCCAAGTTATCCTCTCTTTTCAAAACTTAAAATTGACCGCTGTATCCTTAGAACCAGCCCAAGATATGCACTCAATCATAGTTGCTCCATTAATACCCCGATTCATATCAATCCTACCGTATTTACCTAACCGAGAAGATTAACAAAATATTGTGGGTTGCGTTGCCAAAGTAACCCACTCATCGTTTAAGAGGAAAACTGATCGGGGATATCTTGTTTACCTCTAATTTTGATGTATGGCATTTCCTAATAGATAATTAATAGTGAATTAACAACACTGCATTTTGAGAAGAAAACGAGATATATACATAGCTGCAATCATTCAACTAGCTGGATAAATAGATTCCTCATCTTTAATGAATTAGGAAAGCAAATAAAAAAATGTAGCCAGATAATTGTAGAAATCTATAAAATCGAGGATACCCGTGTACGTAACCCAGATATGTAACGAGACAAGACCCTCCCCCTGTTAAAAAATCTGGGCCATCTATGCACAACCTTATAATTAATTCTGATCACGAAGGTTAAGACATGAGGGTGTTACAGCATAAGCATCAAGTAAAACTTAACAACTACAAACAATTGTTACATCTTCAAATTTGTGTATCACATGCCATTGATTACATCAAAATTTCAAAAAAATGTTACACTCCACTTGATTATCTGTCTATAAGATGTCAATGATCTGAACATCAACTAATATTCGATCATATTATTTTGATACTGCTCCGGCCAAGATCTAGTTAGAAATGCCACATGATGAAATACGAAGCCTTCTTCAACCTACGATGGAAGGCGAACAAGAACTGTATAAAAAACCTGAAGTCTACCATGTCAATTTCACCGTCAAAACCAGATTAGCTGCTCCTCAACTCTCTTGTGCCCTAGTTCATATTAGTTTTTTTTACCTGACGTACTTGCTCTTTGTTTCTATGTGTGTCACACTAGTGATTATTCTGTTATTGCCACATTCTTAGGAACCATTTCATCATTTTTTTTCATATGCATTTCAAGTTTGTGTCATTCTTTAATGTGGGCGAGTAGTGGTTCATTTTAATATGTGCGACCCATTCAATAGTGTGCACGGTTGTTGATTGTATTATATTTGGAATGAATTTGGATCAGTATAGATCTTCACGACAGACTTGATCAAATTTTTTTTTTGTGTGTGGAAATGTCTAACCTTGCGGTGCAGATCTTAGCCCTAACCCCATATAGTCTCACTTATTCAGTTGGAAATGATCCTGAGAATCCAATACCCACATATTAAAATATCATTTCTTCACATAAGACGATTAATAATAGACTCTTAAATCAATAGCTAGATACATTAGCACCCACCAAGTTTCACCCTTGTCATACAACATGACTAAAAATCATGATCTCTTCAAGTTTACCTCTCTTTTGAAAATATTAAATTGAGCATCGTGTCCTTAGAATCATCCCAAGATATGCACTCAATCCTAGATATCTTGTTTACCTCTATTTTTGATATATGACATTTCCTAATAGATAATTAATAGCAAATTAACAACCCTAACTTTTGAGAAGAAAATGGGATATATACATAGCTGCAATCATTCAACTAGCTGGATAAATGGATACCACGTCCTTGAGTTATCTAGTATACCGAATGTTCGTACAATCCTAATCCCTATAAATAAACCAGGAAAGAAAATAACAAAATGTAGCTAGATAGTTGTAGATATCTATAAAATGAAAGATACCTATGTCATAACCCCATATAGTCTCACTTATTCAGCTGGGACTGATCCAGGGAATCCAATACCCATATATTAAAATATCATTTCTTCACATAAGATGATTAACAAAAGACTCTTAAATCAATAGCTAGATACGTTGGCAGCCGCCAGGTTTCACCCTTGTCATACAACATGACCCAAAACCATGATCTCTTCAAGTTTACCTCTCTTTTGAAAACATTAAATTGAGCGTTGTGTCCTTAGAATCAACCCAAGATATGCAATCAATCATAGATATCTTTCTTACCTCTAATCTTGATATATCACGTTTCCTAATAGATAATTAGTAGCGAATTAACAACCCTGAATTTTGAGAAGAAAATGGGATATATACATAGTTGCAATCATTCAACTAGCTGGATAAATAGATACCACGTCCTTGAATTATCCTAGTATACCGAATGTTCGTACAATCCTAATCCCTATAAATGAATCAAGAAAGAAAACAAAAAAATGTTGCTAGATAGTTGTAGATATCTATAAATTCAAAGATACTCGTGTGCATAACCCCAAATAGTCTCACTTATTCAGCCGAAACTGATCCTGAACATCCAATACCCATATATTAAAATATCATTTCTTCACATAAGACGATTAACAACAGACTCTTAAATCAATAGCTAGATACATCGATGGCCACCAGGTTTCATCCTTGTCATACAACATTGCCTAAAACCATGATCTCTTCAAATTTACCTCTCTTTTGAAAACATTAAATTGAACGTTGTGTCCTTAGAATCAGCCCAATATATGCACTCAATCATAGATATATTTTTTTACCTCTAATCTTGATATATGTCATTTCCTAATAGATAATTAATAGAGAATTAACAAACCTAAATTTTGAGAAGAAAATGGGATATATACATAGCTGCAATCATTCAACTAGCTGGATAAATAGATACCACGTCCTTGAATTATTTAGTATATCGAATATTCATACAATCCTAATCCCTATAAATGAATCAGGAAAAAAAAACAAAACATATCTAGATAGTTGTAGATATCTATAAAATCAAAGATACCCATTTACATAACCCCATATAGTCTCACTTATTCTGATGGAACTAATCCTAAGAATCCAATACCCAGATATCAAAATACCATTTCTTCACATAAGACGATTAACAACAGACTCTTAAATCAATAGCTAGATACGTTGGCGGCCACCATGTTGCACCCTTGTCATACAACATGGCACAAACTCGTGATCTCTCCACATTTACCTCTCTTTTGAAAATATTAAATTGAGCGCCATGTCCTTAGAATCAGTCCAAGATATGCACTCAATTATAGATATCTTGTTTACCTCTAATCTTGATATATGACATTTCCTAATAGATAATTAATAGCGAATTAACAACCCTATATTTTGAGAATAAAATGGGGTATATACATAGCTGCAATCATTCAACTAGCTGGATAAATAAATATCATATCCTTGAATTATCTAGTATATCGAATGTTTGTACAATCCTAAACCCTATAAATGAATCAGGAAAGAAAATAACAAAACATAGCTAGATAGTTGTAGATATCTATAAAATCAAAGGTACCCATGTACATAACCCCATATAGTCTCACTTATTCAGCTAGAACTGATCCTAAAAATCCAATATCCAGATATGAAAATATCATTTTTCACATAAGATGATTAACAACTGACTCTTAAATCAATATCTAGATACGTCAACGGCCACCAGGTTTCACCCTTGTCATACAATATGGCCCAAAACCACAATCTCTTCGAGTTTCCCTCTCTTTTGAAAACATTAAATTAAGCGTTGTGTCCTTATAATCGATACATGATATGCACTCATTCATAGATATATTGTTTACCTCTAATCTTGATATATGACATTTTCTAATAGATAATTAATAGTGAATTAACAACCCTAAATTTTAAGAAGAAAATGGGATATATACATAGCCACAATCATTAAACTAGATGGATAAATAGATATCATGTCCTTAAATTAACTGGTATAACCAAATGTTCATACAATCCTAATCCATATAAATGAATTAGGAAAGAAAATAACAAAACGTAGCTAGATAGTTGTAGATATATATAAAATCAAAGATACTCGTGTACATAACCCCATATAGTCTCACTTACTCAGCTGGAACTGATCTTGATAATCTAATACCCAGATATTAAAATATCATTTCTTCACATAAGACAATTAACAACAAACTCTTAAATCAATAGCTAGATATGTTGGCGGCCACCAGGTTTCATCCTTGTCATACAACATGGCCCAAAACTATGATCTCTTCAAGTTTCCCTCTCTTTTACAAACATTAAATTGAGCACTGTGTCCTTAGAATCAGCCCATGATATGCACTCAATCGTAGATATCTTGTTTACCTCTAATCTTGATATATGCCATTTTCTAATAGATAATTAATAGCGAATTAACAACCCTAACTTTTGAGAAGTAAATGGGATATATACATAGTTGCAATCATTCAACTAGCTGGATAAATGGATACCATGTCCTTGAATTATCTAGTATACCGAATGTTTGTACAATCCTAATCCCTGTAAATGAACCAGGAAAGAAAATTACAAATGTAGATAAATAGTTGTAGATATCTATAAAATCAAAGATACCTATGTCATAAACCCATATAGTCTCACTTATTCAACTGGAACTGATCTTGAGAATCCAATACCCAGATATTAAAATATCATTTCTTCACATAAGACGATTAACAACATACCCTTAAATCAATAGCTAGATACGTTGGCGGCCTCCAGGTTTCACCCTTGTCATACGACATGACCCACAACTATCCAACATCGCATCAACGATGTCTACTGGAACTGGTTCGTTCACATCTATGTCATCAGAGGCAATTTCTTCTTCCACACAAGCAATGCTATCGACATCCACTGATTTTAGGTTTGAAATCTCTCCATGCCAGTGCCATTTTGTATAGATTTATACAATCCCGTTGCACATGACATGACTTTTGATTTCATCACCAATGCTGACTTTCAAGTTGTTACTGCAATGCCTACATGGACAGTAGAACCTATCTCCAGGTTGTTTCCTATATTCCTCGGAAAATCTAATAAACTGATTAAGACTAGAAATAAACTCTGGGGTGTAGCGATTTGGAATGGACATCCATGATCTATCCATTCTATGATCAAAGAGAAAACAAGTATATATTAGAATAAGGTTAGGGTATAGCGTTAAAAGATTAGGGTTTATGGTTAAAACTTTAGGGTTTAAGGTCTTATATATAATAAATGTGTACAATCTATCCCATTCTTGAATACCTAATCTCACTAATAAGTGTATAATGTCTATTGGGTTTTCAAGAAAATTTCGGCAGCATTTCCCCGCTATTCTCCAAGTACATATGTACTTAGAGAACAAACGGGGAAATGCTGTTGAAAATTTCTTGAAAACCCAATACACATTATACACTTACATCCTAAGTGGTATTAAGTGTTCAAGAATAGTCCCAAACCGGGGACTAACCAAGATTTACTCCTAATGAGTAAAGCTTGGACGGGTTTCTAGGCCAACATAATATAACACCACATAACACACAATTTTCTTATAAAAACACTTATGGATAGCCATAACAACATATAAATGCTTTCTAAATTAATCAATTTATTATTTTATAACACAAATTATGGTGGGTATATCATAGAAAAAAACTCAACATGTCACAACTAAAACATGTCCTTAACCTAATATACAAATATTTGTAACAAAACTCATTAGGAAGACCATTCACATTGTTTCCTGCAAGAACATCATGATCTCCCCATACCTCATCCAGGCTTGTCATCATATGTGTGATACATAAGCTTAATACAACATTATTTAAAAGATATGATGTTCATGTGACATCAACTTAGGGTTACAACAACATAGAGAGAGAAAGTGCTCTATCATTATAATAATAACACCAGAGGATATGTACCATCATCTCTTACTTGCATTAGGGTTAGGTTAAAAATTATGATATGAATTAGCATTGCCAATCAGCTCTTTAAAAAGCTTTAATATTTGTATTCATTCGAGGGCAAAGGTAAGACTATAGGATGACGGGGTAAGCATTTATACTATCAATTCCTAGGGTTTACTTTTTTACTGTAACAATATTCATTAGAGTTATAGACAACCATATTAGGGCATAACCCCATCCTTTTTTATCAAATATAAAGAACCAAATACATTAACCTCCTAATCATGGGATTACATCTATATTGGTACGTGGGTTCATCCAAGACTATATCCTAACTAGGGTTTAGGGTGGTCTTGAGTTTGGATAGGAATAAGGGTACCAAACCATAATTCCATTGCAACATGATTCGATATGGTATAGACCTGAATTATTAGAAATGTTAGATTATATTAAAATAGACATATTTAATGATATACACAATATATTAAATAAATCTAGGGTTTATATGTATTAACCACTCTACATTCATGTATTAACTACACTTTTAGAACTAGAATTAGACTCTGGAATGTATATGATCAGATGATTAGATATATCGACGATAGTGGCGGCGGCGGTAATGGCAGAGACGGCGGCAGTGGCGGCAGAAGGAGCGGCGGGAGCAGGAGCAGGAGCAGGACCGGCGGGAGCAGCAACAAGAGCAGGCGGCAGTGCAGCGGCGGCGGTGCGCGTAGCAGGCGGCGGTGCCAGGAGCGGCAGGCGGCAGGAGCAGTTGCAGTGACGATAGAGAGCACAGCGAGCGGCGGCAGGAATAGCAAATCGCCAGACCTAAGATCGGCAATGAAACAGAGAAAGGGGAAGAGTCTGCTTCACTTGGGTGCTATTAAGTTAACAATAGGTGTTGGTTATTAAAAACAACTGACGCTTCTAACTATAGGCGTCCGTTGTCATAGAAATTTGACGCCAAAGGGGGGGTGAAAATTTTTGTGGGTACAATACGCGAAAACACATCGACGTCGGTTATTGCAAGAAAATCAATGATAAAAATGGGCTCAATTTCTGTCTCGCGAAAAACCTTTAGTCGTCGGTTGTTTGTTAATAACCGACGTCGTATGTTAAATTTTGGAGGTAATTTTTTTTCACTGAAAAATTTAGATTTTGCGGTCAATTTTAGGCATCGGTTGCTTATTGATGAACCAACGCTAAATAAAAAGTGATACTTGTGTCTGGCCGCTCTTCACAGATAGATGTCAGCTTGTGTATTCAACCGACACTGTATGGTTTAGGCGTCAGTTTCTTATATACAACCGACGCCTGTAAATGTGACGTTATAAGCCATTTATGTAGTAGTGATATTCAAAAATACAAATAAGCATAGTTCACATAAATAATGTATACATTGGAGTCAGAAAATTACTTTCACATTCTCCCAAATTAGTGGCTAATTCTTTTTCCTGGGGACCTTTCTTCCAGCTTTTTTGAATTCTTGTAAAGCCCTACATGTTAATGTAACACATTAAATTGCATAATTAAATAGTAATGTGATAACAAATGTTAACGGATATAAAAATATGAAATATTTCTCATGGGAATAATGGCCTTTTCATTGTGTGTCCATATAATGTATTCAATTCCTTCCCCACATGATCTAGATAATAGACAGTGAACATCTTGGGGACAATAACTAGTAACTCCCAATGCCTACCACTATAGGTAAGAAAGTTAAAAATTAATAACTCAAAATCCACAATAAAAATGTAATTTTCTTAAGTCCAAATTATAAGTAAAGTAAACTTACTCGACATTGAATGGAGATATTATCACCATCTTCTTATTTTTACCAAAATATTCAAAAGCAGCACATCAGTATGAAGTAATTGAAGAAGGGTCTGTATCTACAAGACTAATCAAAGATGGAACCAAAAATCCCACATGGGAAAATGCAAAATCTGTACATATCATGTGTAAGTGGCTGCAAAACATGTATTAGGTATGCATTAATATATAAGAAACCACATCACCATATATAAAACAAGATATATGGATGTATAAACAAGATCTCAACATATCCATAGCTCTATCATAGATGTGTTCAACCAATCATAACGAAACAACTCCAAAATATCTTGTATAAGCTTGTTATCGTATGATTGACCTGCATTAATACATATGCAAAACTTGTATTACGTATGCATTAATACGTATGAAAAATTTGTATAAATAGATTGTTATCGTATGATCAACTTGCAGCATCCTTCGGAATAGTAACATTTATAGGGCAATTTGAATCATGTTCGCCTATCCATACTGCCATACCCCTACAATTAGGACCTAACGAGGCATGTAGGCCCCTTGGAAGCCAAATTGGTACTTTAGGAGGTGGAGGTGGAGGCCAAGATATAGAGAATGTCTTCCTTTTGACCTGTATATATAATTTGAGATCAATTGACTCATATATACACACTAATAAATTAACATAATGTAAATTTACCATATAATATTAGTATAGATGACATCCATTTTGGGCCACATTATCATTCTGCCTTCTGTCTCACCAAGCGTTTCATAATCTGGGTGGGCATATGGTAGTGGAAGATCCCTCTAATCGGGGAGTATATGTATCGGGCTCATACAAACCACACCAGCTGGTACTGGAGTCCCATGAAACATCTCCCCTGGAAGGGTTGGGTAAGCATGTACCTCTGCAATGATATATTCTTGAATTTTTAGATGACATGATTTCAACCCCTACAAATGTATGTAAAGAATGTTATATGTATATATATATATATATATATATATATATATACATAAACATATCATCTTGAAAAGACTAGCTACTATATATGTCATAAAAATACTTACAACGGACATGCTAGGTGGTGGGTCTACATGATTACTCCCAACCTCTACAGTAGGAGAAGAGAGGCCCACCATAGGTACTGTCTGAGTGGCAGTCTGAGACACTTGCCACTTGCTAATTGCTTCATTGAGTCTCTTATCAAAATTTTCCTCGACTCTCCTATCAAGTGCTTCCTTGACTCTCCTATCAATTAACTAATCCTTCTATACATGGACAAAAGAAACGCTAGCTTCTAATTATTGAATTCTCTTTCACAATAACATTCTAAAAAAAAGAATAAGTTACCTCATCTTGTGAAAGTCCCGCTTTTGGGACTAGTTTGCGCTGTGATGGCCCAAAGAACGCTTTGATACCCACACCAGCTCATGCACCCCTAACACGTCCAGGATGCTCTGGGTTACCCAGAGAAACTGTCAATTCATCCTTTATTCCCTCAGGGATGAACTTGCCTTCCTTCCTCTGCTCGTGCAGCTCCCGCTAATCATCATCAACAGAAATTGGTAAGTAAACATAACAATAATCAATATCGATCGATTGCACTAAGAGTTGAATTTTACCATTTTTGTATCCGCCTCAGCAGTTGTGGGCTTCGTTATATCTCCCTTCTTTTTTACCTCCCAGCTATCCACATAGCATGGCGAGGCAGAGGTGCGGGACCAACAGTAGAGGACTCTACAGTCTCCTGAGTAGAAACAGACTGAGCAGTAGACTCAACCTGTAGTCTTTGGCGAACGCCTGCATAGCCTCTTGGACCCATTGTGTGGTCATGCACATTCAGTGCACGCCTTGCTCTTTGAGCATTGTTGATAGCCTTGTTAGTAAGCACATTGATTTGGTTAGTAACACTAAAGGTTAATCTTGAATAGGTGAATACATAAGAACATATATTAATTAAATTGGGAGTGGCGCTTCATACCTTGAATTCATCTATTTTTCTTTGGGTAACAAACTCCTCCTAGTCTTTGGGGTCCAAGTAGTTCCATTGCTCAGTGGCTGCCTTCTACCTTAAAGAGAATACAAATTTTTTTTATTAGTGTAGAGTTAGTCAAAAAGTGATCAATGTCTAGAATTGGAAATCAACCAAGAACCTCTTCTCAGCATCGCGTATGTAATCTTGGGTGAGATTTGTCCTATGGTTCCTTAGGACCCTCCCACAGTGTTGCATCACACATTTATGATGCAACTTTTCATCCAGATCAAATATACTCTACAAAATAGAATTGCTATTAACTAGTATCCTAAAAATTAGTAATCGACAAAAATATAATTACAAATAATAATAACTCATGCATAGTTCCTTCCATACTAAGTCTTTCTTCCCCTTAGGAACTTTATGCCAGGATTCTACATTAGGACTACAATGGCTGTGAGTAACAACCCCAAGATATAAAATAAATGAGTTGCGGTTCACTCCAATTGGATTTCCTACATGATCAAAATCCACAGCCAGTTTGGGTCCATTGCCCCTTTTCTGTAGTAACTTGTTCATCATTGTGATGACCCTCACTTTCTCAATTTTTTTTTGCTCATCAAGTGCCCCAATTTCTTCAGGGGGTACATCACCAACCTAAAATTTGACAAAAAAAACACACTTAGAGGATATAACTATAAATGAACATATAGATAGAAACCTCAGGGATATATTTTTAAAACTTACAATGTGAGGCGGTGCATTGACGTCCTCACCCTCACGGTAATCATCAGTACGGTCATCAGGAGAATGCTCAGCCATCTGAAAGTTCACATTCACATTGTAAAGTAATTCACATTGAAAGTTCACATTCACATTGTAAAGTAATTTACATTGTAAAGTTCACATTCACATTGTAAAGTTCACATTTTAAAGTTCACATTCAGAAAAATAAAACATATCAAAAAATATAAACATGCATGCCTCTAATATTGTGATCTTTTATCAATTAACAATCCTTCATTGTGATCTCTGTACACATACAAGTCATCATTAGCTTCAATATTTGGTGGTGTTGGCAACCCAACTGAGAATGGACTTGAGTCATCATACTTATCATAGTACTGTTCTTCATCTATAGAATCTTCAATGAACTGTCTTTTACCATGAAAAACAATCGACCATTTATCATTTGCAACATCATCGATATAAAAGACTTGTTTCGCCTGTGATGCCAATATGAATGGTTCACCCTTCTCGCCAATCTTTTCAAAGTTCACTAATGTGAAGCCCAATTCATCCACTATAACTCCTTTGGTGTTATCAACCCAATTACATTTAAAGAGAGGAATTCTGAAATCTACGTTGTCAAACTCCCATATGTCTTCAATGACATCATAATATGACATTTTAGCTTCACATGGACTCTTATCCTTTGCACTTGCAAAAAACAATGAAGACACTTGAAGGGTGACCCCACTGTTTTGTATGACACTCTTATCCTCTTGACACTTTGTGTAATATGAGAATCTATTTATGTCAAACCCTTCATAAGAAATAACATACAATTTTTGTTTAAAGGTGAGGCATTTGATAGTTTCAGTAAGATTATCTGGCGTTTGAGATAGTTGATGTAAGACTTTATCTTCAAACAACTTAATAAATGTCCTGTTATTCTCTTTAGCAAGCCACATTGAATTGGCTTGAGGATATTGTCTCTTGATGAAATTGGTATGTTTCTCGATATAAACACTCACTTTGTCGATGCTGTGTAAAATATACAATTGGCCTTATTCCAACTACTCACGGTTGATTACTTTCATCTGTGATCCCAAAATTCCTTTGCCAAAATGCTCCTCAATATTCTTGTCATTAACAGGAGCGTCATTACCACTCAGAAAGTCATTACAAAAATCCATAACCTCTCTTGCCACATAACCCTCAATAATACTCCCTTCAGGCCGATAACGGTTTTGAACATTACCTGTAAAAATGCTCATGTATCGTTCAAAGGGATACATCTAATGCAAGAAAATTGGTCCCAATATTTTCACTTCCCTAGTCAAGTGGACAACAAGATGTACCATGATATCAAAGAATGAAGGAGGAAAATACATCTCAAGCTGACATAGGGTAACAACCACTTCTTTTTGCAATTTATCGAGAGTATTAGGGTCAATAACTTTGCTGCACAGACTGTTGAAAAAGAAACAAAGTCTGGTGATTGCAAACCTTACATGCTTCGGCAATATAGATTGAATTACCAGGGGAAATATTTGTTGCATTAGAGTGTGGAAATCATGAGATTTAAGACCTATCAACTTCAGATCTTTCATTGATACCAATGTACAGATGTTGGATGAGTAACCCTGTGGCACCTTAACATTTACCAAGCATTCACAAAAATCTTTCTTCTCCTTTCTCGACAACGTGTAACAAGCGGGAGGTAAGTATGTTCTCCGATCGCTACTAACTACTTCTGTTAATTCTGTCCTTATTCCCATTTCATGTAGGTCCATTCTAGATTTTATCCCATCTTTAGTCTTACCTAGATATTCAATAGAGTACCAATGTCGCTATCACAGACATTTTTCTCAACATGCATGACATCGATACAATGCCTGACTATCAAATAACTCCAATAAGGAAGATCCCATAATATTGACTTCTTCTTAAATAAAGATTTGTCACTTCGTGTGGCCATCGTACATTGTGATCTCTTACCAAATTCATTGGCAAAGTCTTTTACTCTTTCATAAACATCCTCCCCTGGTATAGGTTTAGGTGCACTCCATTCCTCATTTCGTCCATTGAATGCTTTGCACAACCTACGATACAGATGGAATTTTGGAAGAAACTTTCAATGACCAAGATATATAGTCTTGCCACCGTATTTTAGTCATATTGAATTAATGTTCTCTTCACATATAGGACACACTTTAGATCCTTTGACACTGTGTCCAGACAAATTCCCATATGCTGGAAAGTCATTCCCAGTGCAAAACAACATAGCGTGCAAATGAAATGTCTCTCTTTGTGAAGCATCATAGGTCATCACACCTTCACCCTAGAGTTTCTTCAAGTCATCAATCAGAGGTTCAAGATAAATATCGATATCATTTCCAGGTTGTTTAGGGCTTGATATCAACAACGACAACATAACATACTTATTTTTCATACACATTCAGGGAGGAAGATTGTATATAACAAGCATAACTGGCCATGTGCTATGTTGGTTGCTCAATGTCCCATATAGATTTATCCCATATGTACAAAGCCCAAGTCTTAGATTCCTGACTTCTTCACCAAATTTAGGGTACAATAAATCAATCTTCTTCCACTGTGGGGAATCAGACACATGTCGTAGGATCCCATCATTATTTTTCTTAACATCTGCATGCCACCTCAAATTCTTCACATCTATCAGATTGGAAAACAAGCGTTGAAACCATGGTATTATAGGTAGATACCACATCACCTTGGTAGGAGAACCAGTTTTGGATTCCCCCAAAGTCGTCAATTTATACCTTGACGCACCACATTTGGGACAATATTTCAAATCCACATAGTCCTTTTGAAATAATACACAATCATTCAGGCATGCATGTATCTTCTTGGCCTCCATTCCCACTGGGCACAACAATTTCTTTAATCAATATGTTGAGATTGGTAGCTCGTTTCCTTCAGGAAGATTTTCTTTCAACAATGATAACAATGACGTGAAGCTTTTGTTGCTCCATCTATTGTTAGCTTTCAACTTATACAATCTCAACACAACGCTAAGCTTCGTAAACTTAAAACCTGTGTATAATGGTATCTCAGCATCATGCACAATGTTTCTAAACATGGGAGGTGGATCATGCACAACTATCCAACATCACATCAACAATGTCTACTGGAACTGGTTTGTTCACATCTACATCATCGGAGGCAATTTCTTCTTCCACACAAGCACTGCTATCGACATCCACTGATTTCAAGTTTGAAATCTCTCCATGCCAGTGCCATTCTGTATAGCCTTGTACAATCCCATTGCACATGACATGACTTTTGATTTCATCACCAGTGCTGACTTTCAAGTTGTTACTGCAATGCCTACATGGACAGTAAAACCTATCTCCAGGTTGTTTCCTATGTTCCTCGAAAAATCTAATAAACCGATCAAGTCCAGAAATAAACTCCGGGGTGCAACAATTTGGAATGGACATCCATGATCTATCCATTCTATGATCAAAGAGAAAACAAGTATATATTTGAACAAGATTAGGGTCTAGGGTTAAAAGATTAGGGTTTATGATTAAAACTTTAGGGTTTAAGGTCTTATATATAATAAATGTGTACCACCTATCCCATTCTTGAACACCTAATCTCACTAGTAAGTGTATAATGTGTATTGGGTTTTCAAGAAAATTTTGGCAGCATTTCCCCGTTGTTCTCCAAGTACATATCTACTTAGAGAACAAATGGGGAAATGCTACTAAAATTTTCTTGAAAACCAAATACACATTATACACTTACATCCTAAGTGAGATTAGTTGTTCAAGAATAGTCCCAAACTGGGGACTATCCAAGATTTACTCCTAATGAGTAAATATTAGATGGGTTTCTAGGCCAACAAATACATGTATGTTGTCATTCTTATACCTACAATCCTTGTTTCATCATTCATATCCTAGTTCCTCAAGTTAGGGTGATTATTGATGTCTTTAGAAGCATGATTGGAAATCTAGGGCAAAGTTCATCATTTACATTCCAAGCATGTCATGTGAGTGCATTAGAGTTCATCATTAAGCAAGAATGGTGATTAGGATTCTCAATATACTCAACGAGGAAACAAGTTACCAATTTCATAGTTAGGATGGTAGAGATACCCTAAGATCTAGATCCAATGGTTCATAATGAGCCTCTGATAAAGTTACATCACTAGATGATTATATAATTTCAAAAGAAGTACACAAATAAATTGAAATGAGTAGATAACTAAATAAAAAACAATAGACAAAAAATACAAATAAGTAGATGAATAAATACAAATATGTTGATAAACTAATATAAATCAATAGATGATCAATTAATTCCTAAATCAGTACATAAATAAATAGAAACAATACATGAATAAATATAGATCAATTGATAAATAAAGTTAAATTAGTTGATAAATAAATTTAAATAAGTAGATGATTAAATAATAACAAAATCAGTACATAAATAAACAAAAAACAATAAATAACTTAATTAAAAATAATAAAAAAAGCCCAGCAGCAGCCAAGGCGTGCCTTGGCGCCGCCCCAGTGTCTGTTCGGTCTTCCCAGGCCACGTAGAGGCCTAACTAGGCTGGGCGCCTGGGTTTGGGACCCTAGGTGAACGCTTGGGCCGCCTAGGCGCTGCCTGGGTGAGGGAGAGCGCCCATACCACTCAGGTCAGCGGTAGAGGAGGGGTATACAAGCAGATATGGAGGGGTTAAGATTAGAAAAGGAGGGATATAGCTTACTTGCTTAGGTCAGTGGCGGAGGAGCAAAGGATAGAAGCGGCGGGCAGCAGTAGGCAAGCAACGGCGGGCGATAGTAGGCGAGCGGCGGAGCAGTAGCGAGCAGTGGTGGTGGAGCAGTGGCGAGCAGCGACGGCGGAGCAGCGAAGCGGTGGCGATAGAGTAGTGGCGGATGGAATTGCCAGAGGATGGGGAACAATTGAAATCAAGAATGAAACAGAGAAAGGGGAAGAGTCTGGCTCATGTGGGTCCTATTAAGTTAACAATAGGCGTCAGTTATTCAAAACAACAGACACTTAAAACTTTAGGCGTCAGTTATCACACAAAAACCGACACCTATGTTCAATGATAGTCATCAGTTCTAACTAGAAAAACCAACGTCTATCTACATATGCCGACAAAAAAATGTTCTCGAATTATGACCATAGTCGTCGGTTACCGTAGAAAAACCGACGCCAAAGGGGGGGTGAAAATTTTCACGGGGACAGCACGTGAAAACACATCGGCGTCAGTTATTGCAAGATAACTGATGATAAAAGAGGGCCAAGTTTCTATCTCGCGAAAAACCTTTAATCGTCGGTTGATTTGTTAACAACCGACGCCGCATGTTAAATTTTAGAGGTAATTTTTTCACTGAAAAATTCAGATTTGGCGGTCGATTTTAGGCGTCGATTACTTATCGAGGAACCGACGCTAAATAAAAAGTGATACCCGTGTCGGGCCGCTCTTCACAGATAGATGTCAGTTTGTGTATTTGATTGATGTTGTAGGGTTTAGGCATCAGTTTCTTGGATACAATCGACGCCTATAAATGTGACGTTATAAGCCATTTCTATACTAGTGGCTTCACTATACAACTTGTTCATCAAGGCTCCATTTGCAGCGGCATCAATGGTCATACGAGTATTGTAGAATAACCTGTTGTAGAAAGTTTGTAGAACAACTAGTATGTGAAACCATGGTGAGGGAATAGGTGTTGGAGGTCCTTAAACCTCTCCCATGTCTCATAAAGCATCTTACCTTCTTGTTGCTTCAAGTTTGTAATTTGATTCCTTAGATGGGCCGTCTTGCTAGAGGGGAAATACTTAGCTAGAAAGGCATTCAACAGATCATCCCAGGTCTTGATGAAATGTTTAGGCAGTGAGGAGAGCCACACCTTGGTTGGGTCTCACAAATTGAATGGGAACAGGAGTAGGTGTACTCCTTCATCTGGAACACAATTAATCTTAAAAGTGTTCATGTGCTGTAGAATCTCTACTATGTGAAAATTTGGATCTTCCATAGGAGTTCCCCAGAAGTGATTTTGTTGGATCATCTGTATGATGGTAGGGCTGATGGAGAAGTTGTTGGCCTCTATTGCAGGATGATCTATGACCCCACATATATTAATGGTGGCCGACATAGCAAACTCCTTGAGTGGATAGTTTTCCTCCATCTCTGACTCTTGAAGAGGATCGAGTGAAGGCGGTGGTGAAGGTGAAGATTATGCTGATTAAGGATGTGATTCCCCCAGACTTGAAGTGATCTCACTCCTCCTTGCACTTCTATGGCTACTAAAAGTTTTCTCTTTTTTAGGGTCTAGAAAGATTGATGTTTGTAGACCCCTCTTAGAATGACGCATGCACCCTGAAAAGAAAAATTGAGTAAGATTCACAAAAGCTAAGAGATACCACGATATGAAATGCAAAAATATTGACTTAGTCTCAATTACTAGTTAACTCTTCTACTCTAACTAAAAATTATCATAGCTCCCAACAAATGGTGCCAAAAACTTATTGGGAGTTTTAGAAAGAAAGATCTCAACTCACTAATCACCCACAAGTGTATGGGGTCAATGTAGTCAAGTGTCGAACACAAGGAGCTAGGCTAGTTAGGCACAAATTTGTTAACTTTCATTAATCCAAGTCAAGTTACAAAATTCAGATTGATTACAGATTTAAGAGGTGAGAAAAAGCAAAAGCTCAAAGTTAAAGGGTTGAATAATCAATTAAAGGCTTGGGAATTAGATCTTACTATGTGAAAGACATGTATTTATGGATTTCTTTTTTTATTCATTATCCATACTTATTTCATAGATAATGGTATTTATTTTCCTATTTTTCATAAGATTAAAATTGCATTTGTTTCTATGAAGAAAGAAGGCGAGTCTCTCTTCTTTCTTCATATTTCTACATCTAGGATCATACCATCAAATCATATGGACTTAAAAAATCAAGATTACCATTAACATACAAGGAGGTTGTCATCGTCGTGCATTTCCCAATGTCACGAGATGGTTCTCAATGTGGCATAACACTCCCGCGTCTATTCTTAGCATTGAACACAACCTTAACCCTCAATACACTACTACAGAAATGGCTTATAAAGTCACATTTACATGCATCGGTTGCATACAAGAAACTGACGCCTAAAGCATACATCATCGGTTGATTACACAAACTGACATCTATCTGTGAAGAGCGGCCAGACACATGTATCACTTTTTGTTTAGCGTCGGTTCCTTAATAACCAACTGACGCCTAAAATCGACCGCCAAATCCAAATTTTCCAGCGAAAAAATTACCTTAAAAATTTATCATACGGCGTCAGGTTTTAGCTAATCAACCGATGACTAATGGTTATTCACGAGATAGAAATTGGGCCCATTGTTATCGTCAATTTTCTTGAAATAACTGACGTCGATGTGTTTTCGCGCATTGTCCTTGTGAAAATTTTCACCCTCCTTGGACGTCGATTTTTTATGACAGCCGACGTTGATTATGTTAAGTGTCAGCTATTTTGAATAACTGATGCCTATTGTTAACTTAATACACCCACGCGAGCCAGACTCTTCCCCCTTTCTCTGTTTCATCGACTCCATGGTTAGGTCGACCGATTCTGCTCCGGCTGCCGCTCACTGCTCCAGCCGCCGCCGCCGTCGTTCGTTGCTATAGCTGTCGCTACCTGCTTCTGCTCCTCTGCTTCAACACCTTCTCCTCTGCTCTGGCCAACATCTTCTCCTCTGCTCACCGTCACCTGCTTGCTGCTCACCGTCGGCCGCCTTCTCCTCTTCTTCCTCCGCCACCGCTGAGGTACCCTTCTTCCTCCTCTTCTTCCTCTAGGGTATTCCTACACATGGCAGTAGTAGCATCTGCTATCTAGGCTTGGCTTCTCTCTGCTGGTTGTTTGTTTTTTTCCTTTACTGATGCTCCCCTCTCACTCGATGAGTGATGGTCGAGTCTTTTTTGGGCTTGCTTCTTGGCTGGTTCTCTACAAGGTTACATTCCTATTTGCTTCTTTGAAAAGGGGGTGTTATTCTTTACCTCTCCATTCTTCTCATAGATACTCCAGATCTAACATATCAATCATTTTTTGTTAAACCCTTGATGACAACTTCAGATAGGTGCTTTATATGTTTTAACCCTAATTAACACCAAAAGTGGATTAACCCGACCTCAACATACATGTTCATGCTTAATGTGATGCAGTAAGACATTGAATTATAGGTAGCAATGGTGAAATTCATTCCACCATGTGTTACTTTCATATGATAATTTAGTTCAACCCTTTTATTAATCACAACTTTAGAATAATCAATATTTAATTCAACCCTTTTATTAATCACAACCTTAGAATGATTAATCAATCTAGCTTTTGTCTTAAAAATTAGTTAAATAATCACAACCTTAGAAACATATCAGTTTGTCCCCTAGTCAAATCACATCCAGACCTGCACAAAGATTAGACCAAGATTTTAAATATTAGTCAATCAGTTTGGATACTAGTTAATAGCAATTCTATTTTGCAGAGTATATTTGCGTTGGATGAAAATCTGCATCGTAAATGCATGATGCAACGTTGTGGGAGGGTCCTAAGGAACTATAAGACAAATCTCACTTGAGAATACATAAAAGATGGTGAGAAGAGGAAGAAGTCAGCCACTGAATAGTGGAACTTCTTGGACCCAGAAGAATGGGACGTGTTTGTTGCTTCAAGAAAAATCGATGAATTCAAGGTATTAGGTGTTACTCCCTATTTAATTAATATATGTTGTATTCACCTATTCAAGATTAACCTTTAGTATTATTAACCAAATCAATGTGCATACTAACTAGGCTATCAGTGAGGCACAAAAAGCAAGGTGTGCACTAAATGTGCATGACCACACAATGGGTCCAAAGGGCTATGCAGGCGTTCGCCAAAGACTATAGGCTGAGTGTACTACTCAGTCTACTGCTACTCATGAGTCCTCTACAATAGGTACCATACCTCTTCCTCGCCATGATATCTGGATAGCTGGGAGGAAAAACAAGAAGGGAGAAATAAAGAAGCCCGCAACTACTGAGGCGGCTGCAAAAATGGTAAAATACAACTCTTAGAGCAATCGTTCGAATATTGATAATTTGTGGTGTTTACTTACTTACCAATTTCTGTTGATGGTGATTAGCGGGAGCTGCATGAGCTGAGGAAACAAGGCAAGTTCATCCTTGAGGAGTAAGTTTACATTGCTTATAATAGCTCCATTCAATGTGGAGTAAGTTTACTTTTCTTATAATTTGGACTTAAGAAAATTACATTTTTATTATAGATTTTGAGTTATTAATTTTTAACTTTTTTTACCTCTAGGGGTACGCATTGGGAGTTACTAGTTATTGTCCCTGGGACGTTCACTATCTATTATATAGATCCTAAGGGGACTAAATTGAATCCAACATATGGACACACAATGAAAATGGCATTATTCCGGTGAGAAATAATTCATTTTTATATCCGTTAACATATGTTATTACATTACTATTTAATTATGCAATTTATTGTGTTTCATTAACATGTAGGGGTTTACATGAGTTCAAAAAGGTTGGAGGAAAGGTCCCCAGGAAAAAGAACCAACCAATAATTTGGGAGAATGTGGAAGTAAGTTCCCGACTCCAATGTATATATTATTTATGTGAACTGTGCTTAGTTGTATTTTTTAATATTTTGTATGTTTCAATTTATAGTGTGCTACACAAGACAACGGATGGGCATGTGCATACTATGTGATGCAATTTATGCACATGATTATCAAACATGACGCAGTGGACATCAATACCATACATGAGGTATTATATATAATCTCATTAGATAATATGAAATATATCAATCTTATTTATATATTATTAATTATATATACATCATTCTCTTTGCAGGTGTTTAAAACTAACCCCACTGCAGGTAAGTCCTTATCAGATGTACATGCTCCCTATACGATGAAAGAATTAAATGATGTAAGAAAAGAATGGGCAAAAGCCATACACGTAGTGGGGGTTTTAAAATATAATTGGGATGTTGATAGCGATAATGACTAAAGAATGTTTATACATGTGTGAATGTGAAAATGAATAGAATTGCAAGTTGCTATATGAATGTTTCTACATGTTTCTGAATGTTTCTACATGTGTGAATGTGAAAATGAAAAGAACTGCATGTTGCTACATGAATGTTTCTACATGTGTGAATGTGAAAATTGAATGGAACTGCAAGTTACTAAATGTGTAGAAATGAATCTTGTTAATTTTGCAGGTTTGTGTCCTGTTGTTGGCTGATATCAATGGATGTTGTAAACCTAAAGTTCAGAACTGAACTACAAGTTCTGCATCCTACGACCAACCATACAGCAGGCCTGCAAACTGATAAGAAAAAAAAATCAAAACATAGGTGTCGGTTATTAGTCGAAAAATGACAACAAAGGATTACAACATCGTTTAATAGAAAAAAACCTCTGCCTAATGTGTCCAGACAACACAGTGATATGGAATCGGTTATTACTAAGAAACCAATGCCTATGGTGGCCTAGATGGCACCCTTTTTGTGGCGCGAAGGGTTTGGGTGGCAATTTTCCTACTAATAACTGATGCCTATAGTGCCCCTGCTGGCGCCCTTTTTGTGGCGCGAAGGGTTCTGGCATCGGTTTCCCCACTAATAACGGACGCCTATAGTGCCCATACTGGCACGTTTTGGATGGCACGAAGGGTTCTGGCATCGGTTTTCAAACTGACGCCTAAGGGTTCACCTTTTAGCGGCGCCCACACACATGTCACTTTTTAACCGTCGCCAAAGGCCTTAAATAACCGACAACAAAGGTTGGTTATGTACTAGTGATATTCTCAAGCCACTCCCATGGTCAACAACATACTTCCATAGATCCTACTCCTTACTTCCTCATACATTCTCCCGAAGCACAATGGAAGCATAAAACATGTTCAAAAGGTGGCCATCCAAACATACAAGCAAGAAACACCGTAGGCATCCATGTAAAAGCAAATTAACTAGAAATAAACATAGATTTCAAATGCTCCCCCTCAATTTATGCTACTTCAGTACAAATACTCCCCCTCAGTTTGTGTTATTTCTCCTACATGGTTAGCATTCATAACATTTATAGAAGTTATTTCTTCTACTCATATATTCTCTACACATATGTATTCTCCCCTTTTCATATAACATGTCTTCTCTCCCCTTTGTCATTTCAAAAAGTAAGGGGGTTGAAGATCTAAAACACAACTTGTTAAAGAAAGGGAGTGTAGAAGAGCAAAAACTAAGGGTTTGTCCAAGAAATTTATATAGAGATGATCAAGACATGCATTTGAAAATCCCAATATGTAGTTTGACATGATTTTACCGTGCGTATGACGCAAATGCACACATCAATGTAATATAGGCCTTTGTGAGGCCCGAGTCGAGCACATGGAAATGTAATTATCGGTAGACTAATACTAACTATTCGCAATTAGCTAGACCGATGGGAAAATTGAGTTTGATTTTGAAAAAGAAAATAAAAACAAAAGAAAACAAAGTAATCGATTAAATGGTTGGTTTAATTAATTCAAATGCAATCTCTAGGATTGTAGTTTCACCACATGTTCTCGTTGTACTAATTCCTACACAATTATCACAACTCATCTCCCATTTCGGATAGTGGCCTGTAGTTAAAATTGCTCACTCCCGTGATACAATTCACTACATTAATCTAGGCCGGTTCCACGCCAGTAGTAACCTATACCCTAGACTACGTGCATGAAAAGAACATATCTCTGGGTTTCCACCATTAACCATACATTGCCTTTTCCAAAGGATTTATTAGTTAGTGTGATTATCACACCTTTTCAACCATTAATTCTTCGTCAAAAGTAATTAAAGGTATTAGATTACCATTATGGTGATCAAGCACAATGATAGCAATGGAGAAAATGACATCATACCATGGATTTGAGAGATAAATAGTGATGAATTATGTAAAAAGAGTCATACAACGATTGCCTGGGCTACTTCCAGTCCTAGAGATAAAGGGGATTAGCCCTGCATGTTCATATCAACATTACACATGGAGAAAAAGGAGAGAAACATGGAGAAACAAATGGAAATATGATGTAACCCCTGAAACAGAGTAGATCCAGATGATCCTTGGTGCGAGGCGCACATTCTACAGCCTTCTGGCGGAAGAATCATCCATCTACGACTCTGGGAATGTCCAGGTCATAGCTCTGGGATCCGTTCTTCGCTCTCGTCTCCTCTGGGACTCATGCAATGGAATAGAACCTGAATGATGGCTTTGGGCCATCTTTTCCTAGGTATAGGTACCACTTATGACTGCCAAAAGAACGCAACCATCCGATTGGAGTCATGCTGGATATTTTCTTGATCTGACGGTGTCGATGGTATCGACACCTTAGGGTACCGATGCTTTCTTCAATTTCTGGAAGATGCCTAATGGCATCTTGATACCATCGACTGTTCCCGTCGATGGTATCGACGGGGTGACTTATGGCACAATGTTGCACTTTCGAGACCATCGACATTGGGTCGATGGTATCGAATGATCTACTTCCTCTCCGGCTTTGCTACTGTTGCTCTGTCGATGCTATTGACGGACCATCGATGGTATCGATAGATCCAGGAATGCAAATTTCCTAAAATAAAGAGAGGAACACAAATCAAATATGAGAAATATGATAATTTATGCAAAACAATGTAAAACAAGATGAATTTGATGCTAGCAAGGATAATAGGCTAAAGGAATTGAATCATGCGATATTAACCACAAATATGACCAATAAGTGCATAAAATGAGTGTAAAACTAGCCTATAAAAGTGACTCAAAACCCCTACATCATAGTTCTATAAATGATCAAGTCAATTCTATGCAAGCAAGTAACTCAAGATAGTAAATTTACAGTTCAAGGATCAAGGTTGATCAAGTCAATAAAAGGACAATATGTAGAATAATTACCAATTTCATTTCAATGATTGCATGTGCCCTTAGCCTTAGAACTAGAGGATTCTCCATTGTATATCAGAGCTCCTTTTCCTTTGTTGTTCATTTTGATGCTATCAAGTCCAATACCATCTCTATCCATTTGTTTGGTAGTATGGTCTAGGATTTGATCAAGACTCTTTTCACCATCTAAGAATCTTTGCAAAGATGATCTCAAACTATGATTATCATGCATAAGAGAAGTAATAGTGGAAATCAATTTATTAATATCATCTCTTGTATGCAAAAAATTGGTTTCTAAGCAAAGACCTTTTTAATATAATATTTTTTCTATTTGAAGAGTATCAAATTATTCTCTATACTAGTAGAACTAGAAAAAGATTCAAGAACATTGATTTTAGAAAGAAAGGAAGTATTTTATTTCTCAATCATAGTAATCTTAGAAAGATAAATGTTATTTTTAGATTCAATTCCTTGCTAAACAAAGTCTTTGTTCTCATTTTTAGTTAAAAGTATATTAATATCAAACATGAGAGAATTCACAATTTTAGTATGCTCACTACTACAGAAATGACTTATAACGTCAAACCCTACAACGTCGGCTGAAAACACAAACTAACATCTATATGTGAAGACCGCCCAGACATGGGTATCACTTTTATTTTAGCGTCGGTTTATCAATAAGACACCGACACGTAAAATTACCTGCCAAATCTAATTTTTCCAGTGCAAAAAAATTGCCTCCAAAATTTCACATACAACATCAGTTGTTTACCAAGTAACTGAGAATAAATGTTTTTCACGAGACAGAAATCAACCCCATTTTTGTCGTCAGTTTTCTTCAATAACCGACGTAGATGTGTGTTCGCACGCTATCCCCATGAAATTTTTTACCCCCCTTTGGCATCCTTTTTGTGTGGCAACCAACGACTATGGTCGTAATTCAAGAATATTTTTTTTGTCAGCATATGTAGATAGACGTCCGTTTTTCTAGTTAAACCAACGATTATGATTGAACATATGTGTTAGTTTTTTTTGGTGATCGATGCCTATTGTTTTAGGCATCGATTTTTGATAATAATAGACATCTATAGTTAACTTAATAGCACCCACACGAACCAGATTCTTCCCCTTTATCTATTTCATTCCCAATTAGTTTAGGGTGTGACGATTTCTCTCCACCACCGATCACTCTGCCACCACTGCCACCTACTGCTCCACCACCAGTGCTCGCCTACTACTCTTCCGCCACTACTTCTCGCCTGCTGCGCACTCGGCTACTGCCGCTGCCGCCTACTGCTCCACCTCCGGTGCTCGCCTACTGCTCCGCTGCCGCTACTACTCGCTTGCCGCATTGCCGCCTGCCGCCGTCACCGCCGCTCAAAACCTGAGCTCGCCACCGCTGCCATGACATGTACCTTTCTCCATGCCGGCATGCTCCTCTTCTTCCTCCTCTTCTTAATTCCTCCGACAATCTTTTATTTGATAGAGATTCTCTGATGTTTATATTTCTTACGATAATGGTTATATAATCCATAATAGTTTATTTTAATAGGCTCATTCCTCTTATTTTGAAAGTGCTCATGCCAGTTCTTGAAGCCGAATATTCCCTGATTGAGTTCTCAAAAGATCTGTTTAGTGTCATGTTCATCAACAATTCAATTGAATGGTTATCTAGTCCTACTTATTAGAGCTTTGTCTATTTCTTATTTTAAAGTATAGTTCTAAATTGTATTATTTTTTTACAAATTATAGTGTTTTTCTTTCATGCTTAGGTTGTAATACTTTTGCTCAAAAATACAAAGAAGGAACAGTTTTTTCTTACAAAAAAGAACTTTAGGTCAAACGATCATAGACATCATTTTCTTAAAGTATAATGATTGTCTAGTATTTTTTCAATGATCACTTCCATTATGGGTCTATCCAATACAACTTATTTTCAACTTGAAATCAGTAGTACTGTGAACTCCTAAATTAGTAATATATATTATTATGGCCATGCCCAAAGCTAAAATGTGGGTCTTCTATTTCTAAAATGATTATGTGAACTCCTAAATCAGTAACATATATTATTTTTTGTGCACCCAAATACCTTGTGAATCATGTATGTGCCCTAAGGTGATTAAATGCCAAAATCTTGACTTGAAATATGACCTAGTATGTATCTTGATATATGAAGCTCTAGTTAAAACTTCAAGATTGACCCCTAATTAATACGTTATCACATAATTGAATCGTGTATTTGTGTTGTTGTAGGTGCTGTTGACTAGCTGTTGATTTGCATATATTTCTTCTTCAGCCTTCAAGTGAGGTATAATATTCTCACTCTCCCAATGTGCCATTAGGCTTCATTTTGATTCAAATCTTTGATATATGGAATCATGATTTATTTACTATTTAGTATTTACTGACAAGAAAGATTAAATGATGTTACTCAAAACTTAGGATATGAATGATGAAACTAGGATTGTAGGTATAAGAATGACAACATACATGTATTTGTTGGCCTAGAAACCTGCCCAAGATTTACTCATTAGGTGTAAATCTTGGATAGTCCCTGGTTTGGGACTGTTCTTGAACACTTAATATCACTTAGGATGTAAGTGTATAATGAGTATTGGGTTTTGAAGAAAATTTCGGCAACATTTCCCCGTTTGTTCTCTAAGTACATATGTTCTTGGAGAACAGCGGGGAAATGCTGACGAAATTTTCTTGAAAACCCGATACACATTATACACTTACTAGTGAGATTAGGTGTTCAAGAATGGGATAGGTGGTACACATTTATTATATATAAGACCTTAAACCCTAAACTTTTAACCATAAACCCTAATCTTTTAACCCTAGACCCTAATCTTTTAACCGTAAACCCTAATATACTTGTTTTCTCTTTGATCATAGAATGGATAGATCATGGATGTCCATTCCATATCACTACACCCCAGAGTTTATTTCTGGTCTTGATCAGTTTATTAGATTTGCCGAGAGACATAGGAAACAACCTGGAGATAGGTTCTATTGTCCATTTAGGCATTATAGTAACAACTTGAAAGTCAACAATGGTGATGAAATCAAAAGTCATGTCATGTGCAATGGGATTGTACAAGGCTATACAGAATGGCACTAGCATGGAGAGATTTCAAATCTAAAATCAGTGGATGTCGATAGAAGTGCTTATGTGGAAGAAGAAATTGCCTCCGATGACGTAGATGTGAATGAACCAGTTCCAGTAGACATCGTTGATGCGATGCTGGATAGTTGTGGGGTAGAGCACACCGATCCACCTCCCATGTTTAGAAACATTGTGCATGATGCTGAGATATTGTTATACACAGGTTGTACTAAGTTTACAAAGCTTAGAACTGTGTTGAGATTGTATAAGCCGAAAGCTAATAATAGATGGAGTGACAAAAGCTTCACGTCATTGTTGTCTTTGTTGAAAGAAATTCTTCCTAAAGGAAATGAGCTGCCAATCTCAACATACCAGTTAAAGAAATTGTTGTGCCAAATGGGAATGGAGGCCAAGAAGATACACACATGCCCAAATGATTGCATATTATTTCAAAAGGACTATGTGGATTTGAAAGATTGTCCAAAATGTGATGCGTCAAGGTATAAATTGATGACTTCGGGGGAGTCCAAAACTGGTTCTCCTGCCAAGGTGATGTGGTATCTACCTATAATATCACGGTTTCAATGCTTATTTTCCAATTAAATAGATGCAAAGAATTTGAGGTGGCATGTAGATGTTAAGAAAAATAATGATGGGATCCTGCGACATGTGTCTAATTCCCCACAGTGAAAGAAGATTGATTTATTGTACCCTAAATTTAGTGACGAAGTCAGGAATCTAAGACTTAGGCTTTGTATAGATGGGATGAATCTGTACAGGACATTGAGCAGCCAACATAGCACTTGGCCAGTTATGCTTGTAATATACAATCTTCCTCCTTGGTTGTATATGAAAAATAAGTACGTTATGTTGTCGTTGTTGATATCAGGCCCTAAACAACCTGGAAATGATATCGACGTTTATCTTGAACCTCTGATTGATGACTTAAAGAAACTCTGGGGTGAAGGTGTGATGACCTATGATGCTTCACGAAGAGAGACACTTTGTTTGCACACTATGTTGTTTTGCACTATTAATGACTTTCCAACATATGGGAATTTGTATGGATATAGTGTTAAAGGATCTAAAGTGTGTCCTATATGTGAAGAGAACACTGATTCAATACGACTAAAACATGGTGGAAAGACTATATATCTTGATCATCAAATGTTTCTTCCAAAATTCCATCTGTATCGTCGGTTGCGCAAAGCATTCAATGGATGGAATGATGAGCGGAGTGCACCTAAACCTATACCAGAGGAGGTTGTTTATGAAAGAGTAAAAGAATTTGCCAATGAATTTGGTAATAGATCACAATGTACCATGGCCACACAGAGTGAAAAATATTTATTCAAGAAGAAGTCAATATTTTGGGATCTTCCTTATTGGAGTTCTTTGGCAGTCAGGCATTGTATCAATGTCATGCACGTTGAGAAAAATGTCTATGATAGCGTCATTGGTACTCTGTTGAATATACCAGGTAAGACTAAAGATGGGATAAAATCTAGAATGGACCTACATGAAATGGGAATAAGGATAAAATTAAAAGAAGTAGTTAGTAGCGATCGGAGAACATACTTACCTCCCGCTTGTTACATGTTGTCTAGAAAGGAGAAGAAAGCTTTTTGTGAATGCTTGGTAAATGTTAAGGTGCCACATGGTTACTCATCCAACATTCATAAATTGGTATCAATGAAAGATCTAAAGTTGATAGGTCTTAAATCTCATGATTGTCACACTCTAATGCAACAAATATTTCCCGTGGCAATTCGATCTATATTGCCGAAGTATGTAAGGTTTGCAATCACCAAACTTTGTTTCTTTTTCAACAGTCTGTGCAGCAAAGTTATTGGCCCTACTACTCTCAATAAATTGCAAAGAGAAGTGGTTGTTACCCTATGTCAGCTTGAGATGTATTTTCCTCCTTCGTTCTTTGATATCATGGTACATCTTGCTGTCCACTTGACTAGGGAAGTGAAAATGTTGGGACCAGTTTCTTGCATTGGATGTATCCCTTTGAACGATACATGAGCATTTTTAAAGGTGATGCTCGAAACCGTTATCAGCCTGAAGGGAGTATTATTGAGGGTTATGTGGCAAGAGAGGTTATGAATTTTTGCAATGAATTTTTGAGTGGTAATGAAACTCCTATTAATAACAAGAATATTGAGGAGTATTTCGACAAAGGAATTTTGGGATCACGAATGAAAGTAATCAGCCGTGAGCAGTTGGAACAAGGTCACTTGTATATTTTACACAACATCGATGAAGTGAGTGTTTATATCGAGGAACATACCAATTTTATCAAGAGACAATATCCTAGAGCCAATTCAATGTGACTTGCTAGAGAGAATAATAAGACATTTATTAAGTGGTTTGAAGATAAAGTCATATATCAACTATCTCTAACACCAAATAATCTTACTGAAACTATCAAATGTCTCACCTTTAAACCAAAATTGAATGTTATGTCTTATGAAGGGTTTGACATGAATGGATTCTCATATTACACAAAACGTTAAGATGATAAGAGTGTCGTCCAAAACAGTGGGGTCACCCTTCAAGCATCTTCATTGTTTTTTTGCAAGTGCAAAGGATAAGAGTCCACGTGAAGCTAAAATGTCATATTACGATGTCATTGAAGACATATGGGAGTTTGACTACGTAGATTTCAGAATTCCACTCTTTAAATGTAATTGGGTTGATAACACCAAAGGAGTTATAGTGGATGAATTGGGTTTCACATTAGTGAACTTTGAAAAGATTGGTGATAAGGGTGAACCATTCATATTGGCATCACAGGCGAAACAAGTATTTTATATCGATGATCCTACAAATGATAAATTGTCAGTTGTTCTTCATGGTAAAAGACAGTCCATTGAAGATCCTATAGATGAAGAAGAGTACTATGATATGTATGATGACTCTAGTCCATTCTCAGTTGGATTACCAACACCACTAAATATTGAAGCTAATGAAGACTTGTATGTGTGCAGAGATCACAATGAAGGATTGTTAATTGATAAAAGATTGCAATATTAGCGGCATGCATGTTTATATTTTTTTATATGTTTTATGTTTCTGAATGTGAACTTTACAATGTGACTGGGAACTTTACAATGTGAACTTTACAATGTGAATGTAAAGTTTCAGATGGTTGAGCATTCATATGATGACCGTGCTGATGATTATCGTGAGGGTGAGGACGTCAATGCACTGCCTCACAATATAAGTTTTAAAAATATATCCCTGAGGTTTCTATCTATATGTTCATTTATAGTTATATCCTGTAAGTGTGTTTTTTTGTCAAATTTTAGGTTGGTGATGTACCCCCTGAAGAAATTGGGGCACTTGATGAGCAGTAATTTTTTTTGAGAAAGTGAGGGGCATCACAATGATGAAAAATTTACTATAGCAATGGGGCAATGGACCCAAACTGGATGTGGATTTCGATCATGTAGGAAATCTAGTTGGAGTGAACCGCAACTCATTTATTTCGTATCTTGGGGTTCTTACTCGCAGCCATTGTAGTCCTAACGTAGAATCCTGGCATAAAGTTCCTAAGGGGAAGAAAGACTTAGTATGGAAGGAACTATGTATGAGTTATTATTATTTACAATTCTATTTTTGTAGATTACTAATTTTTAGGATACTAGTTAATAACAATTCTATTTTGTAGAGTATATTGGAAATGGATGAAAAGCTGCATCGTAAATGCATGATGCAACGCTGTAGGAGGGTCCTAAGGAACTATAGGAAAAATCTCACCCGAGATTACATATGAGATGCTGAGAAGAGGTTCTTGATTGATTTCCAATTATAGACATTGATCACTTTTTGACTAACTCTACACTAACAATTTTTGTTTGTATTCTCTTTAAAAAATAATTTTAGGAAGAAGGAAGCCACTAAGCAATGGAACTACTTGGACCCCAAAGACTGGGAGGAGTTTGTTACCCAAAGAAAAACGGATGAATTCAAGGTATTAAGCACCACTCCCAAATTAATTAATATACGTTCTTATGTATTCACCTATTCAAGATTAACCTTTAGTGTTACTAACCAAATCAATGTGCTTACTAACAAGGCTATCAACGATGCTCAAAGAGCAAGGCGTGCACTGAATGTGCATGACCACACAATGGGTCCAAGAGGCTATGCAGGCATTCGCCAAAGACTACAGGTTGAGTCTACTGCTCAGTCTGTTGCTACTCAGGAGACTGCAGAGTCCTCTACTATTGCCCCCGTACTTCTGCCTCGCCATACTATGTGGATAGCTGGGAGGCAACATAAGAAGGGAGATGTAACGAAGCCCACAACTGCTGAGGTGGCTACAAAAATGGTAAAATTCAACTCTTAGAGAAATCGATCAATATTTATTATTGTTATGTTTACTTACCAATTTCTGTTGATGGAGATTAGAGGAAGTTGCATGAGTAGAGGAAGGAAGGAAAGTTCATCCCTGAGGGCACAAGGGATGAATTGACAGTTTCTTTGGGTAACCCAAAACATCCTAGTTGTGTTAGGGGTGCAAGCGCTAGTGTGGGAATCAAAGCGTTCTTTAGGCCATCCCAGTGCAAACATGTCCCAAAAGCGGTACTTTCACAAGATGAAGTAACCTATTCTTTTTTTAGAATGTTATTGCGAAAGAGAATTTAATAATCAGAAGCTAGTGTTTCTTTTATCCATGTATAGGTAGATCAATTAATTGATAGGAGAATCCAAGAAGCAATGGTGAAGTGGCAGGCATCTCAGACTGCCACTCAGACACTACCTGTGGTAGGCCGCTCTTCTCCTACTGTAGAGGTTGGAAGTAATCATGTAGACCTACCACCTAGCACACCCACTAAGTATTTTTATGACATAGTAGCTAGTCTTTTCAAGATGATATGTTTATGTATATATGTATATAACATTCTTTACGTAAATTTGTAGGGGTTGAAGCCATGCCGTGTAAAAAGTCAAGAATATATCGTTGCAGAGGCACATGCTTACCCAACCCTTCTAGGGGACATGTTTCATGGGACTCCAGTACTAGCTGGTGTGGTTTGTGTGAGCCTGACACATGTACTCCCCAATTGGAGGGATCTTCCATTGCCATATGCCCACCCAGGTTTTGAAATATTTGGTGAGGTAGAAGGCGAAGTGATAATGTGGCCTAAAGTGGATGTCGTCTATACCAATATTGTATGGTAAATTTACATTACGTTAATTTGTTAGTGTGTATATATGAGTCAATTGATCAAAAATTATATATACAGGTCAAAAGGAAGACACCCGCTACATCTTGGCCTCCACCTCCACCTCTTGATGTACCAAGTTGGGTTCTAAGGGACCTACATGCCTTGTTAGGTCCTAATTGTATGGGTATGGTAGTATGGATAGGCGAACATAATCCAAATTGCCCTATAAATGTTTCTATTCTGGTGGATGCTGCAGGTCAATCATACGATAACAAGCTATTTATACAAGATATTTTAGAGTTGTTTTATTATGATTGGCTGAATACATCTATGATAGAGCTATAGATATGGTGAGATCATGTTTATACATCCATATACCTTATTTTATATACGATGATTTGGTTTCTTATATATTAATGCATACGTAATACATGTTTTGCAGCCACTTACACACGATATGTACAAATTTTTCATTTTCCCATGTGGGATTTTTTGTTCCATCTTTGATTATTCTTGTAGATAAAGACCCTTCTTCAGTTACTTCATACTGTTGTGCTTCTTTTAAATATTTTGGTAAAAAAAGAAGATGGTGATAATAACTCCATTCAATGTCGAGTAAGTTTACTTTGCTTATAATTTGGACTTAAGAAAATTACATTTTTATTGTGGATTTTGAGTTATTAATTTTTAACTTTCTTACCTGTAGTGGTAGGCATTGGGAGTTACTAGTTAGTGTCCCCAAGACATTCACTGTCTATTACCTAGATCCTGCGGGGAAGGAATTGAATACATTATATGGACACACAATGAAAAGGCCATTATTCCTGTGAGAAATATTTCATATTTTTTATATATGTTAACATCTATTATTACATTACTATTTAATTATGCAATTTAATGTGTTACATTAACATGTAGGGCTTTACATGAGTTCAAAGAAGCTAGAGGAAAGGTACCCAAGAAAAAGAATCAACCACTAATTTGTGAGAATGTGAAAGTAATTTCCCGACTCCAATGTATATATTATTTATGTGAATTTTGCTTATTTGTATTTTTGAATATTTTATATGTTTCAATTATAGTGTGCTACACAAGACAATGGCTGGGCATGTGCATACTATGTGATGCGATTTTTGGACCTAATAATCAAACATGCCACAATGGAAATCAATATTATACATCAAGTGTTATATATAGTCTCATTAGATAATATGAAATATATCAATCTTATTATATATTATTAATTATATATATACGTCATTCTCTTTGCAGGTGTTTAAAACTGACTTGACTACAAATAAAAAGTTATTAGATGTACATACATCCTATACGAGGGAAGATTTAAATGATGTAAGAGAACGATGGGCAAAAGCCCTACAAGTAGTGGGAATTTTTAAATATGATTGGGATAGTGATGGCGATAATGACGATGATGAATAAAGAATGATATTTCTAAACTTTGTTCTCATAATTATTTTTGTGTGAATGTGAATGAATTTTTCTGAATTGTCATACGTGTGAATGTGAAGATGATCAATACATGAATGTTTCTATATGTGTCTGAATGTGAAAAGAGATGAAATGAATGGAACTGTAGGTTGCTAAATGTGTGTTAAAATGGAGGAAATTTGAAATGGAACTACTGGTTTCTACATATGTGTGATGAAAAATAATATGAATTAAATGTGCTTATACATATGTGTGAATCACATGATCCATATATAATATTGTCCATCTTGTTAATTTTGCAGGTTTGTGGCCTGTTGTTGGCTGATATCAATGGGTGTTGTAAACCTGTTGTTCATAACTAAACTACAGGTTCTGCATCCTACTGACCAGCTATATAACAGGCATGCAAGCTGATAAGAAAAAAAATACAACATAGGCGTCAGTTATTAGTATAAAACTGACAACAAAGACATACATCGTCAATCATTAGCAAAAAATCGACGTCTATGTGGATATGGCGTCGGTTATTAGTATAAAATCGACGTCTTTATCTAGATATAGTGTCAGTTATATATACAAACTGACACCGATGGTTCCCTTGCTGGTGCATTTTATTGGTGGAGGGAAGAGTTATGACGTCCGTTTTTGTAAAATGTCGACATCTTTGACCTGGATATAGTGTTGGTATTATTAAGTAACCGACACCTATAGTGCACTTGCAGGCACATTTTTGGTGGCAAGAAGGGTTATGGTGTCGGTGTTAAAATTGATGTTGAAGGTTTTGACTTTTAGCGGCACCCACTTGGATGTCAATTTGAAACCGACGCCAAAGGCCTTAAATAACCGACACTAAAGGTCAGTTTTGTACTAGTGGCTCTTCATTAGAATCAAGCATAATAGGTTGATCTTCTAGAAATCTAATCTTATCAAGCAGTATTGGATTTTCAACTTTAAGAGCGTCCACTTCCTAAAATAAGTATAGTTTTCTATCCCAACACCATTGAATTTCAATCCAAGTTCTAAATAACACTTTTTGATATTGTTAACATCATCTAGAAAGGAAATGTTATCATGTTAAAGATCATCCTTTTTGTCATGCAAGTTATCAAAAATCTTAGTAAGATTTTTCTTTTTATACATAGTAGACTCAAAAGATGCACGTGTAGCATGAATAATGGAAATTAAGGATTCTTTATCGAAAGAGTTTAGATGTACCTCATTTGAATCTTCACTAGGACTTGCCATGAGATTAAAGTGGCATTCTCCACTTTCAATAGAGCTTGATCTAGAATATTTCACTAGAATCTTCACTTGAGCTTGAGTTGGTAGAATCACTAAAACTTTTGTGCCATTTCTCCTTCTTCTTGAATCTACCCTTGAGATGTATTCTATTGGAGTAGTGAGCTTTAAGATCATCTGATGATCCATCTTCATTTGTGTATGGAGATACTTGACTAATGACTTACTGTTGCACAATAGTTTCAACTTGGTCTTTGATTGCAACCTTCTTCTTTCTCTTAGTCTCTCTCTCTCTCTTCTTCTCTTTCTTTTCCTCTTCTTGTCAAGTCTCACTTCATAAGCTTGCAAATTTCATATGAGCTGTTTAGTACAAATGTTAGAGAGAGAGAGAGACTTAGTTTCTTCTATGGAAGCCACCTTTGTTTGCCACCAACAAGGAAGAGTGAGGAGATTTTTTTTAGTTCACCTTTCCTTGATCCATGACATGACCTAGGACGACAATACTATCTACAATGGTGTTGATCCTTGAGAACATTTCACCCACACTCTCCTCCTTTTCCATCTTGAAGTTTTCAAGGAAACCATTGAGAATATATACTCTACTTTCCTTCACTTGCTATATCCCCTCATAAGTGATACATAGCTTTCTTCATATTTCATATGATGTGTCACAAGAAGAAATTCAGTTGAACTCAGTGGGGGAAGGGGAGGCATAGAGGATGTTGATGGATCTTGCATCCAAGGTTGCTTTATTCAAAGTAGCATTGTCCCATTCTTTTACCTTTATCTCTACTTTCTTGTATGGAAGATCTATCATTCTCCATAGCTCAAGACTTGATCCTTGGATGTGGAATTTTATTTTTCTCTTCTAATAGAAGAAGTTGATATGATCAAATATCAAAATGTTGATGTATTCTCTTCCACCTTGATTATCACCCATCTTTTCATACTTGTAAAAGTATTGCTTGGAGAAGACCCACTCTCATACCAATTTTTGGATGTATAATGGGATATGGAGGGGGTTATTAGAGTTAAAACCACTTAAAAAATTCATTAGACCTTCAAGATATTTCTAAGATATCATACAAGTATGAACCTTGAGTGCAACTAAACAAGCATAGAAAGGAAGAGAGAGATTGAAGAAGAACCAATTAACATAAGTTATTTATAGTGGTTCCAACCTCCAAACTAGGAGATGTACATACACTACCTGTAGGGGTCAATGTCTATAATTACAATGTCTCACTCCTTATATTCCATTATAAGAGTTGCAACATATGACCACCCTTTTCTAGGTCTAGGGATAAATTATCATTCCTTTTCGGGTTAAGGAGTCAACAACCATTACAAAGAACATACCTATCCATGACCATGAGTATTTTACCTTATCAAAAACTTATCTACTCTTAAAATGATTCTCCGACCTTCTCCAAGGACTTACCCACTCTTGTAATAAGTCTTCCTCCTTCAAGGATTTACCCACTCTTGACTTGGATCTTCCACCTTTGACTTCACCTTCACCAAGGAGAATCTTTTTACCAAGGGACTCCTTCCCTTCTTCTTCTTCACCTCTCTTATGCAAGAGATAGAATCTTCATCTTCATGGTAAAAAGAGAGATTGGGATGTGGAGAAAGTGAAAGCATCACAAGATATACATGTAGGACTAGCTCTCCTACAAATCTCCTACTCACTCTAATGGAATAAGTGATTAAGATCTTGAGAGTGGATGGAGGCTCTTCGGAGGAAAATCTCTTTGAACTATAGTATAGGAGCATTAATAGTGCTTTGCTAACCATAGGATGAAGCCCAATGGATCCTATTTATAGTTGAGGTTGCCTACTAACCAATCAAGACACTTAGAATAGAATTCTAGACATTTTGGGTGTTGCAACAAATATATATTTGAGTTTTGTAAAACTCTAACAACTAAAAACACTTTTCTACACTTAACCTTATGGTGTTGTCGGCTGAATTACATTTTGGAAAACTTGGTCAACAACACTATATGAAAAAACAAATTGAAATTGTCGGTCGAGTGAATCTAGGATGAAACTCAGTCGATGGCTGTAATTGATTTTACCAGTGTAGGGTTTTGGTCGAGTTGCCATCGGGATAAAATAGTCTGACCTTGGGTATTGCCAAAAGCTAGGTTGGTTGTTGACTAAGTTCCAACCAAGACAAACTCCACCGACAAGCCAATCTTTGAGGACGCATGCCAAATTCCCAAAAAGTATTTAGATATTCAATTTAAGTGTGTTAAATATTCATTAATCTTAATACAAATCATAAAATCATTAAAAGTGATTTACATCAAATATCTATGGAGAAAATAATGTATTCTTCAATCTTTATTTTTATGCATGTACGACTTGATTTCTCTAAGTTAGGATGCACAAGTTTAGGCATTTGGATTGCGTTTATGTAACCTAAAATCACTCAAGTAGAAGCATCAGACATAGATAAGTGGAATAGTTACTCATCATCAAAATAAGGTTTTAGTCAGTTTAGACCTTAAGTCAATAATGTTACACTTAATCATAGTGAAAATCTTATAAAAGGCACTATATACATGCTTCCATATTGTTGGGATTCTATGAGATTGTGGAATGACAACTGGTCCCGTTTAGGTCATCCAAAATAACATAACACTATAGCATAGAATACACCAGTCTTGAAAAACCTCTCTCATTACTCACTTTACTGAGAGAAAATGATTTCAGACTGCACTTGGGTACCGTAGGACTCATAGATCATATTGATCATTTTACACAAATTTTACAAACACTATATAAAAGTATATAATTGGTTGATGTGGACATCGACATACACTGTCACAGAGGGCACAAATTGTTTCTGTATGGCAGTAATTTCTAGAAAATCAAATGCCCTAAAATAGTACATAGATTATTATCGCTTTTAAGACACATAAAGTTATTTGTCGGTGAAGAATGTATGAAAAGAGGTTTTCATAAACCTTGCTTATTATCTTTGTATTAATAATAATGAATAGCTAGTACATGCCTTCTTTTATTGTCCTTTTTGCGAAGATTATTTGGCCAATTTCTTTGAATTGGGTCACAAGAATGCCACAAACTCTATATATTGCGATCAAGAACTATATTACTTATATAAGTCTAGAACTTACCACAACCCAATTTACAATAAGATAGCTAATAAACTAGCGACCTTCATCATATATTCTATATATTAAATGGAACATGGCATTAGGTTATTTTATAATAAAAGAAAAAATAGCCACTCGATTATTGTTGATATTTATAGCTCACTCAATCCTTGGATGTACCTATAATTTTTAGGTGATGTTAGCTCTTTCCTCATAGGGAAGGCTTCCCAAAGAGCCATTCCCATTTACTAAGATGTTGATGATGCTATTGATGTATGAGTCACCAACTTTGATGATGAAGCTAACTTGATCCATTCCTGTGGGCGGTTGTGAACCCCCTAAAGTTGTCCTTTCACTACTGTGTGATGCCTATGGGTGTCAAAAAGTTGGTTCGAGTCAGTTCTAGGCGAGACAACAACATGATTGATGTAAAATAGTCCCACCTGGAACCAGATTAAAGTGGTCTACCTAGAGACAGACCAAGTTTCATAATGCATGAGTTGGAACCTCATCCAAATTTTTATATAATTACTTATACTTTTATTAGAACTTTAATTGTCTAAATTTTCAATCTAGATTTTGAATCAAATAAAAAAATATCATTGTCCATAATTGATTCTATTTTAATTTATACATCAATGTCAAAAAATTCAGAGTTGACATTAACAAAATCCAAATTGCAACCTCTTTTTTCAAGTTGGACAAAATAGGTTTACAAATTTAAATAAATTTTGACAACCCAAATCAGCAAACTGGTCATAGATGTTGATTACGACCCTACTACTCCCACTTAGTTGGTTATGAGAATAACCAGTGTTGATGGATTGTACCAAGGGCATGTTTGGTTCAATGCAAAATAAACACACTCCATGAATTCCAAAACAAGGAATCTAAAGTCAATCAAACAATTTTCTTTATTAATGTTTGGTTCCCGTTTTGCTTCAGTTTTTGTTTGATTCAACATAAAACATGTTGTTACTTCTTCTAGTTGTTCTTTTATGTACAACACCATGCAGGATGAAGCATGGAAAGCACCAGCTAGAATGGGGGAATAAATTGTGCCCAACACCAGAATGGTTCATTTTCCCTCGCTGGCTATATAAATCAATGACAATGATGTCTGGAATTCAAATTCTTAGCAATTTGAGAAACTATGCAAAATCAAACAACAAAAATAGGAAAACACGTGTGAATGAACTTCTAGATGGTTGTTTTTGTTCCAACCAGACGAGCCCTAATTGGAAATACACCCCAATTACTTTGAAGTTTGCTTCATTGCTTACGGACGGGGTTTGCCTTTCACTTGTTTTCAGTCTTTTTTGGCATGGCCAGGAGCAGAATTAGAGGAGGGGCTGCCCATGCTAAAGCCCCCTCTCAAAAGTTTATTTATGTTATTACTATGATACCATGTGAGGATTAAAATATTGTGAAAGCATATTATTACACTATACAAAAGACGAGATTTAATCTTATTAATGAAACTAATTATATTACACTTCTTTGTGTAAACCACTTAGAGGTTCAATTAAATATATTTAAAGATGATGTCTATTCTCTCTTACAAATCATAAAGTATATATTGTTAATGTAAATACCATAAATTAATATTTTTAGTTATGATATTAAGAATTTTTATCTTTTGTTCCTTTCCTACTAATTTTTTTGTTAATAAATTATATTAATTTGTGTCAATATTTATGCTACTTATCCACGTACTTACAAGAGGGGCTCTCTAAAGACTAGGAACATTTATCCCTAGAATATTGAAAATTTATAATATAATATAAAATTTATAAAAAAATATCTAATGAAACATGTTGACAAATTAAGTAGGATCTAATATGATGCTATTGCGTAGTTAGTTAAAATTTAAGTATAACATGAGTTAGTGCACTACTTATAATTACATATAAATAGAAAAAATAATGACATACATGCACATAAAAATCACCTTTTGTTTCAAAATTTTATTTCAATTTCTTATTAGTCAATCAATCTCTAAATAAAAAAATATCCATATTTCTATGTAGAAGTAAATCTAAACAAATTTTATTGATACATGATATTTCATGCTTACTTATATATATATATATAACTTTATTTCAAATATCAATTATTATAATTTTATGAGCCAATATTTTGTCTATAAAAATGTATCAAATAAATTTTATGTTTGCCATAAGATGAAAAAAATATAGAGAAATTATTTGGAGTGTGGGATAAGAAGGAGAAGAAAAGGTAGGGAAATCCATTTTCTAGACATAATTTAAAACAAATGAAGGGGGAAAAAGAAGAATAGCATGTAAAGGAAAGTTGATAGAAACTAATTATTATTTCTTTGCGTCCTCTCTTCTCTGAATTTTTTTATATAAAAAATGAATATATGGATGGATCTTTCCTCCTAATTCTCTTTACTTTTCATTATCAACTTTCCTTCTCAATCATTGTAATTTATACAAACTCAATTAATGTGTTTCTTCTTCTTTCTATTTGAAGTTTATTTGATACCAATCATTGTGTCAAAATTTTAAAATAAATTGGTATTGCTTAGTACTTTGTACTTATATCCTCTACAATATAAAGTTTGGCTGCTATACAAATTATTTTGGGTCTTCCCATATGACAACATCAACTAATAGTGTCATATATATATTTTGGTGCTTGCTCTTTACTGAAAAGGTGAGTTTGTTCTAATTTTCTATATAATTGGTACAATTCATATGTGTTAGTTATACTATATAGTAATCAAAATAATGATAAAAAATGACTAAATCGTTGATCCTCTAATTTTTTAATTTGAAAAAGATGGTTGAATATTTTTAAATTTATGATCTTCGACATCTAAATAACTGTTGCACTTTGGCATAATGATTTATATCATGTCATAGAATTTTATTTTTTTATATCTTATAAGTAGATTATTTTTGTATTTTGGATGCAATGAGAAATTATGTTAAGTGAACTTTTTTAATTTTTTAATCTAAATAAGTATTATTTTATCTGTCTATATATATAGTAAGGATTTGACACTACCCATATTAACTTAGCCCCTCGTATGGTAGATTTTTGGATCTGTCACTGGGCATGACCCTAACTGTTTCTAGGGCTCTTAATTCTTTTCTCTTTCTTGTTGGAACTCATGGCGCCTTCCTCTATGTTGTGAATCCATGTCTAACTTGTCATGAACTTATTTTTATTCTATTACTATCATCTAAATTTTATAATTTGTTTTTAAATTTTCAAATTTTGCCACTCAAAAAGGGTCTATAGTCGGATTTGTTAACCGTTCCTGGTGAAAGAATTTTTATAAAATAGAATTGTGAGGAAAATCCATAGGGAAAGACAGAGGAAAAAAATAGGTGAGATGTTTAATATAAAAGAATTATAATATATAAATGTGGTATAAAACATATTTTTTGGGAAAATCGAATCAATCCAAATTTTCTTAAATGCGATTTATGCTTATCAGTTTTCCATCGTGCTTGTGCCGATGCGGCTATGGCTATCAGTTTCTTGTGCAGGCACTATATAGTAATCAAAGTAATGATAAAAAATGACTATATCGTTGATCCTCTAATTGTTTAATTTGAAAAAATGGTTGAATAATTTTAAATTTATGATCTTGGACATCTAAATAACTGTTTCAATTTGACATAATGATTTATATCATGTCATAGACTTTTAATTTTTTTATATCTTATAAGTAGATTATTTTTGTATTTTGGATGCAATGAGAAATTATGTTAAGTGAACTTTTTTAATTTTTTATCTAAATAAGCATTATTTTATCTATCTATATATATTGTAAGGATTTGACACTACCCATATTAACTTAGCCCCACGTATGGTAGATTTCTAGATCCGCCACTGGGCATGGCCCTAACCGTTTCTAGGGCTCTTAATTCTTTTCTCTTTCTTGTTGGCACTCATGGCGCCCTCCTATGTGTGAATCCATTCTCAGCTTGTCATGCACTTATTTTTATTATATGACTATCATCTAAATTTAATAATTTGTTTTTAAATTTTCAAAATTTGTCACTAAAAAGGGTCGATAGTCGGATTTGTTAACCGTGTTCCTGATGAAAGAAATTTTATAAAACAGAATTGTGAGGAAAATCCAAAGGAAAAGAGATAGACCTGTCAAACGGGTGGGTGGGTTGGGTTTGGGTGCGGGTCTGACGGGTGCGGGTAAAATAGATACACTTCTAAATGGGTGGAAGAAAAGCACACCCAAACTCGACCCAGCGGGTTGCGGGTTGCCTGTGGGTGCCCATATAAAATGTGTCCAATCAGTAATAAGTTGTCTTCTTTCCTTAACACTAAAAATAACATTTAAATCATCTTGTAACTATTATTTATATGTCAAACATAGTGCAAATGAACCAACCAACTACTATGTTTGATGTCAAACCATTCAATTAGTTGTTGATATATGTTTATACAAACTTAAAGAAATAATAACAACTAATTGTTGTATGTTTTGTAAAATAGAAAAATTTATGTAGTTTTTATAGATATATATCACAAACTGAAAACCTCTAGAGGGGGGGTGAATAGAGTTTTATAGAGATTTTAAAATAATTTAAACTCAAACAACCAAACTAAAGATTAAGAAGAGGAACACAGGTGTTTAGAGTGGTTCCACCTTAGCAAATACTAAGGAGTCAGTCCACTACCCGGTTGCTTACCCAACCGGGATTTTGAAAGTACTAAATTTTATTACCTCTCAAGGATGTTACATAAAATTTACAATACTTTCTAAACACCCTTTGGACAGCCTTCACCTTGAAGTAGTCTTGCCAACCTCGAAGCAGCCTTCCTTGAAGTAACTTCAAGCTCCCCCTTGAAGTAGCCTTCCTCTCGAAGTAGCTTCCCGTCAAGACAGCCTTCTGAAGTAGTCCAAAGTCTTCCTCTTCACCACGAAGAGCTTCACCCTCTCCAATCCGCAGCCTCCTACCTGGAGTAGCAAGGAGAGTACAAGTAATACAAGGAACAAGAAAGGAATAAAAGAAAATACAACTTATCCTTGTAGCTCAAGGCTTGATTTCCCTAGATCAAGCGTTTGGATTTTCCTAGCCAATATGATGGACCTGTGATTGCTAGGGTTAGGAAAATCTAGCCTATAGGACGAGCTTGAGCTAAAGGGAAAATGGCCAATTTATCACAAAGCTCAGTTCACACAGATTGCACAAGAGGGCTCAAGTATTTTCTCAAGTATAGCAAGTGTAAGAAGTGTCTTCTAGTGTCCTATGGCTTGTCCTATTTATAGGAATGGCCTAAGTATGCTTAAGGACGTTTTAGACAACTTCTAGGGGGTTCCTAGTGCTTAACTAGCCGTTAGGAATAAGTTAGGCGCATTAGCAACGGCTAGTTAATTAATTCTGCAGTTGCTGTCAGAGACCATCTCGGTCGAGGACTTGTCGACCGAGATGCCCAGTCGGTCGAGGATTTGTCGACCGACAGGCTCTCTGGATTAACGTTGATTTGCAACTGTCAACTGCTGTGTCTAACGGCTACTTTTGGTCAATCTCGGTCGAGAAGTTTGTCGACCGAGAGTGTCTCGGTCGAGGAGTGTGGTCGACCGAGATTGACTCTGTTTTCAATCTTTTAATTAAGATACTAAGTATGTGCATGAGTGTGCATTATGTGATCTATTAGAAGGAGATGACCTAACTAAGTGTGATGTTTAGCTAGGGAGATCTAACGCTTGATTTACATGAAATTCTAAGTACTTGTACATTATAATTCTGTACAAGTTTTTACAATGATTACATTTGCATGAAAATATAAATACTTCATGTTGGATTTCCCTTATAGTTGTGTCATCCTGCACACTCAAGTAGCTCGTCAGATAAATAAGAATGAAATGTTTGTCATAATCAAAACAAAGGGATTTTATAGATGTCCATTTAGCCAACACAAACAACAACACATAATTTTGTCATGTAACATTAGACATTTATGATATTACATGTACTTGTTTTTGCATATTGCAAACACAAAATAAAGAGAATACTAGCCGGCTCCCGCTCCCGTCTGCGCATGCAATTTGAAGGGCGACTAGGGCAGGCGGAATCCCGGCTCGGGGGAGGGGGCTTTGGCGGCGGCCATCGTCGCCCCGCTCCCCCAGGGCTTTCTTCCAAGTCCGATCCTCTGTGGATCCGTCTTCGTCGGGTGGTCTCCCTTTGTCCCTACCTCCGTCTCGCCGGGTATCGGCGCTGTTAGTACCTTTCTAATAAGGTCTTTCTCCTTCCTTTGTGAAGGCGGCGGAGTTCTCTAGGTTTCTCCCAGTGATTTCAACCTTGATCGGGGTTTGTCCCTCGTCCGTTTCTTGTAGCTTAGTTGTCTGTATGTGCTCGATGTGTTGGTGGAGGTCTGCTGGCTCCATGGGAGATGGTTATCTTGCTTATTCTGGTCATCTCGGTAGAGATGGTGTTGTCTTTGCAGATGCTACCCGGGATTGTGGTTTGATTCCGTTTGAAAGCTGCTTTTACAAGCGCGAAAGGGAGGAATCCATGTTGTAGAGTCTTACTTGCATCAAATCCTATATGTTAGATATCATCTCTGTAGATGCCGTATGACTTTTATCAATATAATGTCATGTGGTTTACAAAAATAAAGAGAATACAATTGTTGTAAATTAAATGTAAAGAGTTAACTTGTATGAAACGAGTATCATTTTTTGATAGCTCTATGTGCATATTATGTATATAAATATACTTGCTTCAGTTAACTGGGTCATCTGCGGGTGTCCGCGAATCACCTGTGAAACCCGCTAAATAAATGAGTGAGTATGAGTTTGAGTGACGAATTTCACTACCCAAACCCAACTTAAACGGATCGACCCGTGGGCACCCGCGGATTTTGACCCAATTTGATAGGAAAAAATAGGTGAGATGTTTAATATAAAAGAATTATAATATATAAATATGATATAAAAACATATTTTTTTGGTAAAAGCGAATCAATCCGAATTTTCATAAATGAGATTTATGCTTATCAGTTTTCCGTCGCGCTTGGGCCTATCCGGCTATGGCTATCGGTTTCTTGTGCAGGCACTGAGAAAGACATATCTACTCGCAATGGCAGCTCTAAATCGAGCTATCGTCCTATCCTGGAGAAGACCGCCCGCCCATCCTCCCTTTCATCCTTTGGATGTTATCCCGTTCCCTCGCGCGAACGCAAATGCTCTCAACTCCTCTTCTTCCACCTCAGATTCTGCTCACCGGCTCCTCGCCGCGGCGTCATGGCGCTACAAGCCGCAGCTGCTGCAGAAAAATCGGAGTAGGTGTAGAGGCGAGAGAGTCGTTGTTAGAGCCGGGCCGGCCAGCACCAACGTCCTCATCTTCGCGTTTGTCTTCCCACTCTCCCTCATCATCGGCACCGTCCTAGTTTCCATCCGCATCGCTGATAGCCTCGACGAGAAGTACCTTGACGAGGTAAGTACACTAGCTGATACTTGTAATAGGCATGCCTGTACTGGAAAGGCGGTCTACGCGTATACTTATATGGGTGCCTCGATTGGGAGCGTTTGCCTAGAGAATTATCCCATTCTGGTAGCTGCAGGCGAGTTATATGACAAAATGCCTTCTGAATCAGAAACAGCTTTTGACCACTCATTCCTTATCCATAGTATCGTGGAGCTATCTTGGTTTTCTGATCTGATCAATGATTGATTGGGTATCTTTCCGTTTCAGCTGGCTATGAATAAGGCGATCATGGAAGAGAATGAAGCTGAGGAGGACCTAGATGATGAGGCCAACAGGGAAGGTGAAGAAAAAAATACTGAGTCGATCACTGAGGTGGAGCAAAAACCTGTGCCCGAAGCAGCTGGTTCTGCTTCTAGAAGACGCAACCGTCCAAGAAGGCGACAGTGAACTTCGGGTGGGTCTCCATGTAATCCGGCCACGATACATAATTTTGATAGACACGCCTTGTACGTCTCTTCCTTTGCAATAGGCGGGAAGTGGGTGCTTCGGTCATCAATCTGAAATGTAGACTCACCCCAGGTTTGAACTGTTGCAGTTCGGGTTTCTTCGTTTCTGCTTGTAATTGAGCCAAACTTCACTTCAGTTAATTCCGGCGTCTGGTTCTGTTTCTGGGGTTTGTAGCAAACCACTCCAGTCAGTGGGTTACATGTATGAAGCCAAACAGGAAACACAGTGAGTAAGAATTCCATCTATAAAAATGTGAAAAGGCAACGTGTGGGATTTATGGTAGAAAAAATGTCCAAAACAAAAGAATTTTATTCTTTGCCATCCCTAATATAGTTGGTCGCTGATAATTTTAATATTGTACTTCATTGATTAAACATTTGATCAATTTATTTGATTTGTCCTGCATATGCAAGTATTCCATCATGCTATATCTGTTGTTTGTCTGAACGGAAATGTTTGTGGGTATCATTGATGTAAGATCTGATAGAATAGGTTAATTTTAACCCAAGTAAAATACTAGAAATCAAACATGGTCCAAACAACAACTACTTTAAAATTGTCTCCTAGACATAGTTTGGGTATACATTTTAAAAATCCCAGTAGTATTGTGTGTAATTATCGGTTTCCTGGTATTTGGCGGTAGGGGGAATCGGGGAGCAGACCGGCACGCGAACTGCGAACTGCGGCTGTTTCGAAGCCCGCTGATTCTGGTGAGATTCACAACTGCCATTTTGCTGCTGAAACATACATACAACGGTACAGAATGAATACAGAAAGGCACCCGTTAGTAATAATTTCCTGTACACATTGTGCGTCAAATGCAAGAAGTCTAAACTACGGCCGCCAAACTAGGCCCTACAGTGTGCAGTGTGGTTCTGTTTTATGTGAACCCTCCAGTTTAAATTATTAATGCGTTATAATTAAACGAAACTTGGTGTGCCCTCTGTAGCTAACATTTTCAATTACTCAGTATGTTGCCAAATAACTGCAGGTCGGAGCTCAGGACCAATGTTGATCTTAATCCTAGCTGAATGCTGGTGCAGTCCAAGTGATGTGTCTAACTACGACGGAGTTATGAATTCACATATTAATATGTAATTGGGAAGCAAACCCATCAGCTTTTCTATGCATATCTGGCATTGTTTTTTGTTTAAGCATATAATTTGCTCCATGGATTGCAGCAGATCATGGCCGACAAGTGCAAAATGTAAAACATTTCCTGGAGTCACACCAATTATGCGAATGTCGCTACTGTATCAAAAAAGGCGTCATGGCTGATAAAGGGAATTTGGTAATAAATGGAATATGAATTTCACGACTACGTCACACGAAACCCTGTCCACCGGACCACAGCTGACATTCCATCTCCTCTATGTCACTACATGCTAACAACTCGAGAGTGGCAGACAATAGTCACTCTCCTTACCCTCCTCATTTGCATGCACTGATCTTGCTTGTACTGTGTGTTTCAAAACTCTTAGGGCTAGTTTGGTTGGATGTAATACTAACCAACATCAAGAGTTCTAAAACAGGAAATGGTAAACGATGACTTGAAGCTGCAACATATCCGTCTGGTACCTAGTAGATTGAATGCAGAATGTTGAATTGTTAACGTTTGGATGCAGATCATAGTTGCAAATGACAGCTGTTATTAAAAATTACAGTAGCAGGTATCCGCGGCAGCCACAACTGTATACAGAAGGCGTTCTAATTGATGCAGCGCCAGTTGCAGAAATGAAACCACGCCCGATCAGCTTGCGGTTCATTTTCTTAGTTTTGTATGGCGTCCAAGATCACAGTGCAGTTGATTCCCTCACCACGAACTGCAAGCACGCCTAACCAAACGTAAAACTTTCCAACTAGTACGTAGTTGCAACCGGACACCTTGGTTTACGGCCCAACCAAACGGGCCCTTAACCACAAACTACTTTAATGCGTTAGAAGTGGGTAACTGTTAAATCTAGCACTCATGCATGCCAACATTTCTTCAATTTAATAGAAAACAGTCTTTTATAATTCTAGCTGAATTTTGAATTTGTGCTCAACTTCACGCTCCAGCCGCTCCTGTGGCTGTCGGCGTTCACATTACAGAATATCACAGCCTACCGCCCTCTGATCCGTCGACGTCAAAACGTACAGATGGCAATGGTCTATAACTGCATAACTGTATGAAGTCGTTATGGTATGAATGTGTTTCTGTTGTGTGATGCGGGTACGGTTTTAATAGAAAAATCATGGCCAAAAACTGCCTTTTATTATTATTAGTTAAATTAAATGTGTAGATATGTTTTAAGTATTGCAGTCACATGTACATTTTTGGTTCAACTTTTCCATGATGTGGTGTGGTGCAATGAATCACACGCTTTTTATGGTGCCGATATGATTTTCAACCGTGGTGTGGTTGTTATTTTGGCAACTGCACGATATGAGAAACCACAAAACTTCCTTATCCCCGTCTAGTTGACTTTTCAACCAATGTGTTTGGGCAAACAATTTTTATTGAATTGAGAGATAATACAATATACCATTATATATAAACAACTCAAATAAAAGATTGAACAATGCGTTTTTTCCCCTTAAGATCTTGTTTGTGGATGATAAACATTGTTTCTTGTGGAAGATCTTCGGGAAATCACCTCAACACCTTCTTTGAGGTGGTTGAAGGAAGGTCACTACTTGGCCTTTTTCCCGGGCTGAAGGATGCCACCGAGTAACTTTTAGGCCAGTTGCAGCTTCATTCACCTTGAAGAACTTGTAAAAGACTAATTCAACAAAGATAGAGATAGGAAGAAGGAAAATACAAATGCATATTGAGTGACTTTTTGATTGAACTTCTCAAGATGATAGAAAATCTTTTAGCTATGGGAGATTCTCTATTTGAGCACAAAATGAATCACCAATATAGTATCTCAGCATAATATTTTCGCAAGATTTTTATTACTTGTCCTATGAAAAAAGTGCTCAAATATGGTCTCTTTGCCTACTGGAGTGTATAGGAGGGTCCTTGGTCAATGGATATGTTAGGTAAAGTCAAAAACAAATTTATGATTCTAATTGTGTATTTGACCAATTTAGTTGAGATGATACTCTGACTGAGAGCCCTTCGACATAGATGTGAGTTATGCAAAAATGTATAGGGGTATTTATCGACCAATTTAGTTGAGATGATACTATGACTGAGAGCCCTTCGGTTTAGATGTGAGTTATGCAAAAATGTATAGGGGTATTTATTGATTTCAAAAGATAGGAAACTAAAATAAGGTCATTTTCATTACCTATCAATCGAACTAGAGTTTGGTCAAGATTGTCAGTTTGTTCTCCTAATAACCAACCACACCATGACTGTTAGAGAGATGGTCCCAAATTTGATAAAGCGCACAAGTGCAAAGCCTTGATCTCAACTATTATCAAAATATATGGTTGCAAAAGTGTTAACATTTGTAACTATTAGAACTAATGTCGGTCATATAATTGATATATCGTATCTGTCATTTACAAAATTTTCATCAAAAGATACTTATAAGTCTTTTTGAAGGAATTCAACCATAATCATCAAAATTAAGTTCATTCGACCACCATTCATAGAAATGTATGGTTTCCACATTAACATACATTAACATTAATTGATTCCATATATATGACCTTAATTGCAATGGATAATGCATTCACATTAGTCTCTTATGCTATATATTCCCCATTGGAATCTTAATCGTCATTGCATCTCAACACAATACTCACTAATAAGGTCAAATAAATGTGAATTAATCCTTTTCCATGGCTTTAGGAAAATTCCCCCATATACAAGTATATCATATAGAATTACATGCATCTAGGGTTCTTCATCAGTCTTATATTCTAAATCAAGCTAGAGAAGTCAAATCTACATCTACATTCTATATGAAAACCTACTTTTAGCCATTAAATCATTAGAAATTCCCTATTGCATGATTAGAAAGCAAGGAAATGATTTCTAAATATTTAACCTAGTATGCACTATCTACTCACCTCAACCAACAACAAGTAGAAGTAAACTCATATATTTACCTCCATGTATTCTCCTTCATTTGATCAATCCATGGATGTAATTCCAGTCATTTTAGGGGGTGGTAAATCTGAGAGTTGACTCTTGACTCCATGGCTCTAGGGGAAGAGGTTGAAACCTCGGTAGAAGGAGATTGGGTCTGTTGAACTAGGTGTCCCTAGTGTGGCTGCCTAAGATGGCCAAAATAGGGGGTTTAGGGGTCTGATTTGGGAGTGTAGTTGTATGTCGCAAGTGAGAGGACTACCTTGGAAAGTGGTGTAGTGAATGTTGGGCAAGGTTCGTTTAGGATGAAGGAACCATTTCTACCTCACTAAGGCATCAAACATGGATGGTCTTATTTGATGCCATGCTTGTTGAGCAAGGGAGGAGGAAGATGGGAGTGAACTTCCTGGTCCTCCTGATCTCCAGAAGCTTTAGAAAGCTTCACCACTCCTTCATGGTACTCTTAGCCTAAGAAATTAGTTAGAGATGTTGATGGTTGATGGTTTACTGGATAGGGAGTTGGCAGAGAGGTTTGAGAGATAGGGGTAGATGAACGGAATTCTAGAAAATAGAGAGGAACCCATGTGCCTTATATAGGTAGGGGAGCCACTAAGTTGGTTCCTGCAACTTGTGGAGGAGGAGATTAAGGGGGGAATTAGGTGCTTCCTAATTCTTTCAGAAGATTGCGCTAATAATGGATAGTTGGAGTGTTTGTGTCTCCTTAGATTATCAAACTAATTTTCATGAACTTTCATCATCTATAGAGAGAAGGAGAGGGTGAGGGTGAAGGATATGATCAAAGAGAAGAGGAACTTTGAGGATTCCTTTTCGGATTCTTACATGGACCGGAAGACGATCTTTGAATAGTGGATCCCAGATCACACGGCCTACGGGTTGTCCTATAGAGTTAAGGGAGCCAGATTATTGCTATTCTAAAGTCCACAAATACTAAATATGATCAATCACATTAAAGCCTACCAAATTCTAATTTCTCTTTTAAAAAAATTCAAACTATTCATGATTTCCCTTGGCAACTATAATTTTCCAATTAGCTTGAAATTTTAGAAGTAGTTTTTTTATTATTTCCTTCTTGTTAGAAAAAGTTTTGGGTTTAGTTATGCAAGATTCATGTCAAAACTTGCTCCTCAAGTTAATCAAGTTTAAATCCATAAAAGGATAAATGATAGTATGAACCAATATGGAATTCATTAAAATTTCTTGCATGTCCTTCTGATGAAATAACTTGAGAAAAAGAGATATTTTGAACAATCCACGAGTCATAACAGGTCAGATGGAACTCTATAATTCTAATTTATATACATTTTCGTTTGTATATGTTTTGGTTGACTCAGGTGCAACACACTTGCTTATCAATGGAGAGGTGATAAAGTAGTTGTAACCAACATGTATGTAGTAGATATGATAGCCTTTGTTAGAAATCCCTTTGGTTGGTTATGTGGTTTTGCACGAGGTGTGTCCATCCTACATTCTTTCTTTCTCACGATGCAACTTTCAAGTGGATCTCATGCCACTTGATATGTATGAGTTCAATGTGATCCTATGGATGGATAGCTTGGAGAAGTATAAGGTTGTTTTGGATTATGGTTCTAAAGTCACGATGTTATGTGATGGAGATGTCTCCTAGACTTTCCAAGGAGATAAGAAGATTCTTCCTACATGTCTGGTGTTACTTGTGATAGCCGAGAAGATAATGAGACAAGGGTGTGAAGCTTTCTTTGCTCATGTCATATGGATACCAAAGTGAGGAGTCCTAGTATCTAGGATGTACCGGTGGTGAGTGAGTTTGAGGATGTTTGTTCCCGATGAGTTTCCATGTGTTCCACCTCTGATGGAGATTGAGTTTGAAATCAATCTAATCCTTGGTATGCAACCCAAACACAAACACCTTATAGGATGGCTCCAAATGAGATGGAGTTGAAGAAGCAGTTGCAAGAGTTATTGGAGAAGGGTTTCATACAACCAAACACTTCATCTTGGTGTGCTTCATTAATTTTCATGAAGATGAAGGATAGTTTAGGAGGCTTTGAATAGACTACTGAGAGTTGAACAAGGTCATAGTGAAGAACAAGTACCCGCTTCCGAATATAGATGATATTTTTGACCAGTTGAGTGGTGAATTAGTGTTTTCCAAGACAGATCTGAGGTCAGTATATCGTCAGTTGAGGATAAAGGAAGATGACATATGTAAGACTTCTTTTCAAACTAGGTATAGTCAAAATGAGTTTTGGCTATGTCATTTTGGCTAACCAATGCGCCAAAAGCGTTTATGGACCTGATGAATAGAGTGTTCAGACCGTACCTTGATCAGTTTGTGGTGTTGTTCATAGATGATATCTTGATATAAACTAGGGATAGTCAACGGGATGAACAACATCTTACTCAATCTTTAGAGTTGTTGAGATAGCATAGGATTTATGCCAAGTTTAGTGTGTTTGAGTTTTGGATAAACTAGGTGTCATTTCTTGGTCATGTTATCTCTACAAAGGATGTTTGTATAAACTCTAATAAGGCCGATCTGATGTTGGAGTGGGAGCAACCTAAGACACTAAATGAGGTTCAAAGCTTCCTAGACCTATATTGTTACTATACGAGGTTCATTAAGAACTTCAGCAAAGTAGCTCTACCTTTGACCAAGCCAACCAGGAAAGGTGTTCTTTTATTTGGTTTGACAAGTGTCAACATTCTTTCCAGTCATTGAAAGAGAAGCCGATGAGTGATCTAGTGTTGGTGTTGCTAAATCCAGGAAAAGGCTACATCATTTTCTATGATGCCTCAGAGAATGGGTTCGGATGTGTATTGATGAAGGAAAAGAACGTGATGTCTTTTGTTTCTTAACGACTCAAGAAACATGAGAAATGCCCAACTCATGACCGGGAGTTAATAGTTGTCCTTCCTACCCTAAAGATTTGTAGGCACTATCTGTATGGCGAGAAGTGTCAAACCTTCATGGATAACAAGAACTTGTAGTACATCTTCTCTAGTTAGGAGTTGAACATGAGGTGGAGGAGATGGATGGAGTTGATCAAGAACTATGATTGTACAATAGACTATCATCTAGGATAGGTGAATGTAGGGATGATGCTTTGAGTAGAAAAACATCTTCAACCTCATTATCATCTATAGATGAAGAATAGTTGCACTACATGGCGTATCACAAGCGAGACATGTTGGTGTCACTTCGGAAGATGAATGTATAGTTGGAGGTCTCTGTGTTGGCATGTTTGTTGGCATAGTTACAAGTGAAGTTGATGTTGATACATCAAATCAAATATGCATATAAGGATGATGTCATGATATAGAACATCAGATTAGAGTTTGGAAGCAGAAAACATAATGGTTTCCATGAGATAGAAGATGGGATATTGTGTTTTCACAATATGAAGGTAGTTCTTGACTCTAGAGGTATGAGGGATATAGTACTAGAGGAAGCTCATTCCTTAATGTACACAATGCATCCTAGAAGTACAAAGATGTACCATAATCTAAAGGACTTGTATTGGTGGCTAGGTTTGAAGCGTGATGTTGCAAAATTTATTGCTAAATCTCAAGTTTGCTAATAGGTTAAAGCAAAGCATCAATATACTATATGGACATTGCACCCTTTGCCTATCCCATAGTGGAAATGGGATCATATAACCATAGACATTGAGGTTGGTCTTCCTTGGACATCCTAGTGTTATTATTTCATTTGGGCAATCATTGATCAGTTAATGAAGCCAGCTCACATTTTGCCAGTCAAGATCACCTATAAAGTATAGAAGTTGGCACATATCTACATTCATGAGATAGTTCATTTGCAAGGCATACCGGCTAGCATAGTGTCTGATAGGGGTCATTAGTTTATGAGTAGGGTTTTGGAGCATTTATATATGCTTTGGGTATATAGTTGAGGTTCAATATAACTTTCCACCCATAGAGAGATGGCTAGTCAGAGAGGACCAGACAGATGTTGAAGGATCTGTGGAGATCATGTGGGCTTCAATTTCTTGGTAGTTTGTATGTTCGCCTAAGTTTGATTAGGTTTTCCTATAACAAAATTTATCAGTGGAGTATAGACATGGAACTGTATGCGGATTTATATGGTAGGAAATGTACGTCACCTTTTTGTTGGTATGAAGCTGGTGAATACTAGTTGTTGGGTCATGAGTTGGTACAATAGAGTACAAAGAAGATCAAGGTGATCCAAAAATAGTTGAAGATAACACACGATAGATATAAGTCTTATGTAGATAACTATCATAGACCATCAGAATTTAAATTTGGAGACTGTGTGTATCTTAAGGTTTCCCCTTGGAAGGGAATGTTGAGGTTCTAAAAGAAGGGTAAGTTGGCTACTAGGTTTATGGGACCTAACCCTATCCTAGATTGATTTGAGAAGGTAGAATACAAGTTTGAATTGCCACCAGAGTTACACAGGTTTCACAATGTCTTCCATATTTCAATGTTGAGGAAATTCCACCCGAATATAGAGAAGACAATATATGCAGTGAGGCAGAGTTGGAGGAATTTGTTACATATATTGAGGGTCTAGTGTTGATATAGATAGGTGTGAACAGAACCTTAGGAAGAAGGAAATAACTTTAGTGAAGGTGTTGTGGCATCATCATGGGGTGGAGGAAGTCACATGGGAATTGGATGATGAGATGTGTAGGAAATTGCCATCCTTGTTTGCTTTTAGCATTTTGGGGGTAAAATCTTTATTAGGGGTTTATGGTTGTAAGGCTCCTAATCCTGCTTAATTCATTAACATAATTGTTCTACCTTATTGGATTTTTTTAATTTTAATAATGAATTATGATTTCATATCGTTTGATAAAGGTTTGTCTAAATTTTGAATCAATTCAGACTCTGCTTGCTCCAATATGTAGTTCCATGTAACTTTTGGAACTTTATGTAAGTTAACCATTTTGGCAGTGTAAATATAATTATACTTTGTTGAATAGCTTTATATAGTTTTCTTAAGAATATTGCAATTTTACATCTCCTTCAAATGTTTTGGAATCATCCCTTCATGGGACTTATATGAGCTTTATGAGGTGGTAGTGTGGTGTTTCCATTGGGCCAATTAGATTTTCAGTGCCCAATGAGATTTTAGTACCCGATGGGATTTTTGGTGCTTGATGATATTTTAGGTGCCCAATGGGATTTTCATTTCCCAATGCTATTTTTGATGCTCTGTGAGATTTTATGTAATGGGATTTTTGATACCCAATGAGATTTTCAGTGCCCAATGAGATTTTTGGAGCCCGGTAGGATTTTCAAATAACCAACCAAGAGTTAGTCAGTTGGCAGAGCTTGGGGGTGTGTGTCTATGTGTGTGCTTGACCAACGAGACCTAGGACGATGTGATCTCTTCCCGATGATAAGAGTGAATTGTACTGGCATCCACCCACCTATTAATACCCTCACTTCTCTTCTCTTCTCTCTATTTTCTCTCATCCCTTACTCTTTGTTATTGTGAAACAAAGGCAAAAAAAATGCATCGGGGTTGGCAGCCGTAAGATTTTTTGGATGCATGTTTGATTTCGAGTTCTTCTTGGATTGATCTAAGGCCTTTGATCGTGTTTCTTTCTCCATTCATAACCACCCAATTTGTGGAAAGAGAAGGTGTTCTTGGAGCTTTGGTGGACCAAGCTTGACGTTTTTTTTGCTGATTTTAAAGATTTTCATATAGGATTTTGGTTTCCTCTCTTCCACGCGAGTGATATAACTTTTAATATGTTTCTCGCCTACTCATAATCCGCCTTATGAAAATTGTTTTCAAAAAAACTTGTAATATGAGAAAAGATGGCTTTTTGTGCATTGTTTGACATGAAAATGATGATACTACGAGTTATAAGGCCTTCCATAATGTTTTTCCTGTATAATGAGCTTTTCTTTGAGCATGCAATGTCTGAAATTTGAAATATAGGTTTAATGACTCCTAAAAATATCATATAGATGTTGCTTTGGTACCAATGCTTAGAAATCTGACCCACACCTTAAACTTTGATGTATATTGGTTAAACTATGGTGGTTATAGTGCCTTTACTTGCTAAAATAATAATTGGACAAAATGTAGTACTAAAATTAGCTCATCCAAGTCAAGATTTAGACATATAAATGTCTAATTCTTGGAAATATCATAACTTTTACGTTCAATGGACTTTAATGTTGAAATTTTGAGTGACTTCTTGTATATGACTTGTTAGATTCTCTATAACATTTCAGAGGATAATGATGTTCCTATAGGAAGTTATTACTATTTTTGTCTAAGTGACTTTGTGGGATGTTGTGCACCCAAGATTGTTGTTTAGGCTTCCACATAGCCAAGGGTGATTGAATATACCAAATTGGGTTATCATGGAACATTTTAACGTGTCTTATATCTTTTGTAGTTACAATCTACATTTTAATTTACAAATATTATTTAGGATCTTATACGTAACTTGTTTGATGCAGTCCAAAAATCTTAAATTCACTTAAGTAATCAAGTACAACCCTAAGCCTGTAGTGCCCTGAGACTATGGTTCAATCTCAATGTCAAAACTTATTGGATAGAAAAATGAGTAGTCCAAAAGGACCTCAGAATCATATAAAATTGTGTATATGTGGGTCCTGATTCTATGGTTTTCGAGAGAAATTGAAGTTGTGTCTCGAATATTGATGTGATTGAGAGCGGTTGTTGTCGTAACTCTGATTTGTGGGTTTATAGCATGGTTTCTAGTGTCATATCCTGTGTACCTAGGGAAGACTAGGTTATTTAGTAGTTGGGTCGATGTGTCACTATGTTTGTTACTCGTACTAATTATGGGGAAGAGGTCTTTAAGATTCTAGTCATCCTAAATCTTATATGGGGTTGACTTTGACTTTTTAGTGATCAACTAGTAGTTTGAGTGGTACACCTCAAACTACCCTGGGCTTAATAAAATATGTAATTCGTTCGTGTAGAAGAACTATTAGGGTTACTTGGCAAATCACATAGGATGATGATTCTTTATATGTTTCTTTTGATTTGTAGATAATTTATGTTTTGGCAAGAGAAATCAATTGTAATTGTTAATTGTTCCTGATCTTTTACATAAGTTGTATAGCCCTTCAACTCTATAATACTATTTGCTTTAAATTCTACATAACCCTGGTAAGAAAATGATTTTTTTGGAGTTATATCATATTGTTGGAACATGAATCTCACCTTGTGGGTTTCCAGACCTTTTTAGGCGATCGACAGTGATGTCAGACGTAGAGTGACAAGGAGGAAAAGTTTGAAGATCAGTAGTGGTTGAAGTTTGGTTGTTAGTATATAGTCCTAGAGTCATCCCTGTACACTCAAGCTAGGTGGGGAGTTTTGTATATCATGTATGTCAACTCGAGATTTTGTTTGTATGCCTAATGTAAATGTTATAATATCAGAACAACATATTTTGTATACATGTTATGACTGAGTCCACTGAAATTTGTAAGATACCTGATATGAATATATGTGAGGTTGGATATTTGTGTAAAATTGTTTCTTATGGAATGTAAAAAAATTATTCTATTTTAAATTCTGCACCATTTTTGGTAAATTTTAATTCTTGATGGTATCAGAGCCTTAAGTTCACTGAGCCTATAGGGACACTAGACTTATGTTGTTGTGTATGTTTTTAAATAACCCAACACATCTGACCACGGTTTATGGTTATGCATATATTTTTGGAGAATGTGAAGAGCATGCAGAGACTAGTTATATGGTGCCTGGAGGTGGCAGAAGGAGATAGGCACTAGATGAAGGAATACCTAAGATAGGGCCGAAGTAGCTTGTTCCACCTCCATTTAACCATTCGACCATAGTTGAACCATCCTTTCAATCTATTCTTGGACAATAATGGTGACAATACACATCTAATGGATAGGGGCCCTACATTTTAGCCAATGTCACCTGTTCTCAATGTAGAATCTTTAGGACCAAAGTGTTCGTATGCATGCCCAGAGAGCCAATCATAAAATGACTGTTATGGGTCATTAGATATTTGATTTGATAATAACAAAGGTAACTCCATCTATTATGTTTGTTTCAATTAGGAGATGATGACACACACATGATAGATGTCTAAAGAATGATGTTACTTGATGACATATTTCTTTGGTTTAAGGACTGAACAATGAGATCATATGTATGATAAGAGTACATACATCCTTGTTATGTCCCTAGTCGGATATTACTATGGAAGAAAAATAGACAACAATAACACATAAAAATAGACTTTGTTTTGGTTGATGACATAATCTCATCGGTCATGATATGTGATATCAAACCAAACACATAGGTGCTTGTTAGAGAACAATGTACCTGACAAACCCACCTTGAGAGTGATACATGGAGACCATGGAATGGTAGTTAGAATTAGCTCTCATAGTGATAGTGGTGATTATAATTCTTAGACCTGAAGTTACTACATTCATCACATGGCATTTGATGTATTTTGACCTCAACCAGCGTGACCTTGAATAATGGTTGCCATAAAGGTGATGCTGAGGTGCATTGTGACACATGGGGATTGAGTGTGAGTGATGTAGATGGGATTTATCCCTCCTATAGAAGATTGATATCCAAGACACTTGATAAGTGAGAGTAAGAAACATATGGACAAAATCGTGAGTCAATATGTGATATGTGAGCTCACATGCATCTCATACAGTCTTCTCTAAATCAGGGAATATGGATTAAATGTTTAAGAGGATGAAAAATCCATGTCTCGAGTTCAATCTGGATAACAGAGACAAAGGAACTATATGATCATGGTAACACTGATAAGGATTGTAGGTTGAAGTTTTTCTCCAACTTTCCAATTACTTGGGTAGAAATGATGTGTTGCTAGATACCACACATTGTTTGTGATGTCATAAATTGGTTATGGACATTCACTATCCATGTAATTTGGGAACTATAGGGTCACACATATAAGATGCACCTAGAAAAGGAGCTTACTCATAAATTAGTTTAAATTGATTACTAAAGTGTTTACTTATTCAATTTAAACATCATTGATTATCAGGACTGTGAACCAACTGATTGAAGTGTTGAACCAATCAATTCAAATGTTAGGTCAATTTGAACAACATTAGCTGAGTCAGAAATCTAAAACAACCAGTTTAGAAGTGAACTGACCGGTTCAGACACTAAAATGACCAGTTTAGGTTATGAACCACCCAGTTCAATGATCAATACGATTGGATCAAGGATTGATACTGACATCTTGTTCAACATTAATCAAATATTAAAAGCCAAACTGGTTAAAAATAGGAAAGCAAGTGAACCAATCTTTTCGTGGTTTGCTGCTTTTAGAAAATTCATGAGAATCCATGTCTTTGAATTTTGGTTAATCTGGAAACCCTTAACCTAGACCTTCTATAAATAGAGGGATAGTCAAGGCTTTCAGAAGAAATAACAATAATATCTGAAAATTGTTGTCCTCTCTAGTTTTGGTAACTAGAGACTGAGAAAGTCCTACATGTAAAAGGAAGGGACTGTAAGGGAGAGACAACACGGGAGAGAGAATCAACCCTAGTAGGTTGATGTTGAAGGGACAACTCCTTCATGTTGGCTCTAGTAGCGCAATGTGGAGTTCCCGGTGGTTCGTGTGGACTATGTAGAGGTGTGGGGCTACTATCACCATGCTAGGAGGACAACAACCATCGTCGTCTATGGTGCTGCACCAGGAGGCTGTTGTTTCCAGTATCTCGAGTGTTGCTTGAAGAAGAAGAACGTGTTGCAAGAGTATTCACTAGACTTGCTCCAGGACCAGGTATATCTCTGGCATACCTTCCTTCCCAATCTATAGTTGTTGATGTGATCTACTATTTAAGGGGAATATGGTAGTAAGTTTTTGTTTCTACTGCCATATTTTCTTTAAAATGGAATTAGAGCCACGCCAAATTACTTTGTTTTGATATTTAATCAATAGGATCATATTTTAATTTTATCTTTTATTTATTACATGGGATTTTGATATTTAAATAATTAATATGCATATATGATTATATACCACATATGATCCATATATATATATATATATATATATATATATATATATATAGAGAGAGAGAGAGAGAGAGAGAGATTAACATGTTCTTGGTCGATCAAGCTTTTGGATACATGTTCTATCGTGGGTAGATCTGTATATGTTCTATCGTGTTGGATTTTGGGTCAGGCTTAACTAGGTGGTAGATCTGTATATCTACTAAAGTAGGGTACATGTTCTATCGTGTTGGATTTTGGGTCAGGCTTAACTAGGTGGCCTTAATGAGATTAAGTGCCTAGAAGCATGGTGATAGATTATGAAAAAGAGTTTTGCACACCATCTATTGAAGAGTTGTCTGAGATGCAATTGACAAACATCGTCTACCTAAATAGTCAAGATTGGGCAATCAACCAAAACTGATTAATGATTTGATGAAATATCAATCTTGGCTCACTAGAAGGTTGTACACCGCAATCTTCCAAATTGGTATTAAGGACTATCAATTTGAAAAAAATAGTGGGAGTGATAATTAATTAAAGGCCTAATTAATATCATCGATATTATCAATCAAATCAAAATTATTTTGACAAAATTTGCAAAATTTCTTTTGTAGTATCTAATGGCAAACACAAACACATTTTCTTTACAATCGGTCTTTGAGAAGGACAAGATGAATGGGAACAACTTACACAGATGGTTTTAGACAATTAAAATCATTCTCACTCAAGACCTCAAGCTATATGTCCTAGAGACACGAGAGACAAATGAATCCATTCCCACTGTGCCTAAGGCTGACTGGGATGCTTACAAGAAGCACTATGAAGAAGTCATGGATGTCAAGTGAATGATCTTGTGCTCAATGAACTATGAGTTGCAAAGACAACATGAGAACATGTATGTTATTGATATTATAACACATCTTAAGAACATGTACCAAGACCAGGAAAGACAAGAGAGTTATGATGTCTCAAAGGCGTTGTTCAAGTGCAATATGGTCGAAGGAGATCCAGTAGGTCCTCATGCACTCAGGTTAATTGGGTATGAGGAGAACCTTGCTAGACTGGGATTTGTTTGGGTCAAGAGTTGGCCAAAACTGTGATTCTACAATCACTTCTAGAATCATACAACCAGTTTGTCATGAACTACAACAGGACTGATTTTGACAATATGTTGTCAAAATCAGTTGGCACGTTGAGGAGATTTGAAGCACATATGAAGAAGGAAAACCAAAATACATGATGATGATCATAAGTGGAAAGTACAATGGCAAAGGGAAAGAGAAGAATAGTTCTAAAGCTATCTAGAAACCAATGTCATCTAAACTAAAAGCTAAGGGAGGAGTAAATAAGGAAGGAAAGTGCCACCACTGTCCCTAGACTAGACATTGGAAAAGGAACTTCCCTCTTTACAAAGAGGAAATCAGGAAGGAGATAGAGATCTCCACTTTTGGACCCAAGAAGAAGTAATATAGAATTGTACGGAGAAAGAGTTTCTGCCACTACAATAGGAATTTTCCATTCATCCGGATGGCCATGTAATAAAATAAGTGAATTGCTATTATGTACCTTCCATTGATGAAAACATCATGTATCTTGTATGAAAAAGAATATCATGAACATAATGATGTTTCATATAAAAAAAGATCTTGCATGGTCATGCCCTATGCCTCATAATCTATACTTGATGGTTTTGGAAAAAAATATGTATTACACATACACTAAATGACTCAATGACTAAAACAATGAATACCTATAGCATTGTCATCTAGAGAACATAAATGAGAAATGCATTTATAGAATCCATAATGATGGTTGTATAGACTCCTTTGGTTAATGAACCAACATAGACATGCAATATTATTTATTGGACAATATGAAAAAAACACCTTTCACTAGATGTAGTGGGGGAGTGAGTATTTTATTAGGACTCATATTGTAACATACCGAAACTTGGACATACTCTCAGTTTGACTCTTTTTCCAAGATTTTCCTACCTTTTCTATCATTTTTTCCTTGATGTTGAATTTCTAGAATTATTAGTGGTTTGGGGTTAATTTGATCACTATTTGTGCCAATGTATGAATTTCTGCATAAATACCTCAGTGAATATTTTTAATAAGGGTCTAATATGCAAATTTACCACTTATGTCACATGTTGATGAAATAGATTCTATCTAGAATATACCTTAACCTTTTGGAGAAAGGAAGAGAAAAGGCAAAATAATTTAAATAGAAATTTATTCGAAATTATAATGACAATAAATGTCACACATATATGTTTAGCACACACAATATGGACCATTGGATCCACGATCCAACAACTCCAGGTCATCTTCTAGCTTGCGCCGCTATGGAAACAGGAGCTGATAATTTTGGTTTTTGAAATGTAGATTTCTCTCTCTATTCTCCATCTTTCCTCGAGATTTCTTCACCTGCACGTTACAAATTAAAATCCACATCCAATGAGCCATTAGGCATGTTGTTTTATTGTGTTTCAGAGAAATGCCCAAATCATAGGCATGTTGCTTCATGGACACCTTCCTATTCTTTAACCCTCACAACCCACACCTATAAATATGGTATCCTACCTCCACAAGAACCAATACTCTCTCACATCAATTTCTCAATTCATTCCTTTTTGTTCCACCGCTGAGCCGATTTCTTCCCTAGCCTTGTGGCTTGTAATGCAAGTTGCTTCGCTCTCCGATCTTCGATCAAATTATGAGGTGAGTTCGTGAGTGTGTGATCTTCATTTTATACCTTCAAGTTTTTGTTTGGTCGAGTATAGAGGATTCACCAAAAAATCATGGTATGTTTCTCTCCTGGTTCACGTAGCTATTGCATATGCTGAGGGGAGAAGATGACCCTCAGTAGTTTTACTTCCTTGCCCTCGCCTCGCCTCGCCTTGTTTCTTTCTTTTCTGCCAAGGGGAAACTTGGTCTTTTTGCCTGGATTCTCTTTGCTTTGAATGAGTCAACTGAGTCACTGACCCAACAACATGGCCACCTTTAATTGGGCCATGTCAGCGGGTCCGATCCCTATCTTTTACTTTTTCTCGATTATTTGACATTTGGAGTTTTCTAATTGGTCCAACTTGTAAAAATCATAACTTTTTCTCTGGTTGTCCATAATTAAAGTAAAATATGTTTTGGAATTGTAAAAATGTGTTCTTTTGATTAAATTCTTTCAAGGTTTTAGTTTTGAGTTTATCAAAAGGTGTTTTCTAGAAAATGATTTGAATACATAAAAATCATCAAAAATACACTTTAAACACCATAACTCCAAAATTGACAAAAACATATGTTTTCTTAATAAGGAGAACCTAATAAGATCAATGTTGATGAGATCAGATTCTAAATCGAGGTTTTGTTCAAAAAGTCCAAAAGTGAAAGTTTCTTTACATTAATGCATATGATATACCCTAATACATGATTATACATTAGAAATAGGAAAAGTGGACCTTGGACTCAATTAAAGTGGTGAAAGTGAGTAATGGAATTGAATAAGAGAGGTATGTGCATACTTATACCTTAAGTTGGAAATATTTGCAAACCTAACCTAATTTCCCTAATGAGGCACTTATTGAACCCTAATCGCTCTTTTGATATTTCTTTTGCTATATTTGCCTCAAAATCAATATTGATAATCTACTTCTCGGGTCTTGTACCCCAATGTAATGTTTCAATTTTTATGATGATTATGCTTGCCTTAGTTCTCTTTAGAATGTTGATTTTGTTAGACTATTTAACTAGTGTAGTGGTACTTTTGTAAAGCCACCCATAGACAGGGCATGTGTTGTTTCACCCAGGGGAATGTGTTACTCTCCCTCACCTATTTGGTTGAGGTCTGGTAGTTGTTGAACCCTACTTAGTTAAGGTGGTAAATATTAATCATGCATGCAAATATTTTACTATATTTCTTATTATGGCAAGCATCTATTTGAAGATGCCTCATACTCTTGACCATTTTCATCTTATGATAAAATCTTAGCCTTTATTTCCATGTTATTTATTTTTCTTTTGTCCTTGTTCATTATTTTGACACATACTTTGTTTCTTTCTATTGTTGGGTGCTTTCTCAACCACTCAAGGTTCAATCAAGGCATTGAACAAGGCCAAGGAAATCAAGATTAGGATTAGATACCAATTTTGCTGTCAAGGATGTCTAGGTTGCTATCTTCTAGATCCCAATAGTTTTCTTTTTAGTTTTTCCTTTCAAGAAACTCATGTAACTAACTGAGTTCAAAAAGTAATGTAATAACTTAGTTTCCTTTCCGCTGTTATTGAATCATGCTTATTTACTTGAAATATTACACATGCATCCCACAATATCTATTATTCTTGAAAAAAGGTGGATGTTTTGTATTTCCTCAAATTATTAGTGAAGGGGTGATTTCACTCTTTTACAACATGGTATTAGATCCCATGGTAGTCGGAATATGAATATTTCAATTTTTGTCTCCCTAATTAGAAACCTACATAGTTCCCCTTTAAGTGACATGTTTTCCCTAGAATTGACCTATGTTGTTCATGAGATAATGAAAGATAAATCTAAGATCATAAGAGTCCCACATTAGATACATGTTTAGTTAACCCTTTTGTGATGAACCTCTAAAGTAGATACTAGGGAATAAGTTGAAAGAAAAGGTGTCTAGAAAGGATCAGGGTTCGGGTGCTGGCAAGATTTTCCTCCACGCCACTAGCTTGGTTTACGAGGACTCCCAGATCCACATGATACCTTCCTGGCCTGAGCTTGATATCAATTGTCTAAAATAGCATACCCATAGGGAATAGTAGCCTTAGACATTTATGTTGGATACTCTGAGAACCTTACTTGATGACCTTGTGACTTGTTTGAAGATGGATACCATGTATAGTTCCCTTATGTCCCATAGAACCACATATTTGGGTAGTCTATCCCTAGAACGTATAATTTGAGATTTGGTGATATTAATGAAGTGATAGATCTTGTACATTGTTTAGTTAGTTTAACCCTTTAAGGGGTGGAGGAATAACAATAGTACCTTAATAGATTTTGGTTGTGTTGATTTCAAGGATGCATCATACCAAAGTCTAGCTTCTCTGACTCTAGAAACCCTAACTCCATGGTTAGGATTTTAGTGTGCTTGGATCCTTAGAATTTACCAAACAAGTTGTATTTATAACCTAACATGCTTGTCTATATACTAATGAACATATAGTGATCATCTAATGAATAGTTCACATGTTTGAAGACTAATAAATATTTAATGTACATAATAAGAATAGTTCACATATTAATACTAATGGTGGATGCATGGTGTTGATCATGTTATAAACCTATAAAGCCTAATGATATGATGAGCAAGATGTATGTAACCTAATATTGGACATAATGCATGCTAACAAGGTATAAGTAAAGTATAATGATCATGTTGATCTTAACCCTAAGTTGTAATCACATAACCTTAATATATGCATCCTTAATGACATTCATGATACATTAGTGACATTAGGTGTCATAATCAGATAACATACTTTGATACAAATAAATGGTATATAATCATGTAATCATAGATTAGTAAAGTTATCAAAATAAAATGCATATCACCTGGTTCTCTAATACACACCTAATTAATCAATGAATCATGAATTGGTATGTGAAAATCATGGATTTGTAATATGTTCCACCTTGTTCACTAAAATCCTATAATGACTAAAATATGGATAAGAAGTAATTGGATTCACATTAATGTGTATAATCAATAATTAGAAGTGAATAAATATGACTAAATGATTAATGATGACATGAAGGTGAACAAGAAAGGTAATGTGACAATGTGTAATATAAATATAAGTAATTAATGTGACATTATTTGGGTTAATTATAGATTTAATAACAAATTGGGTAAAATGTCTTATTTCATGAAAAATAATATGATATAATTTAATATGGTGATAATATGAGGATAATGAAGTCTAAATCTAAATTATTAAGGATAATGATCTAGCCTATTAATATATCATGAGAAAACTAAGTATCACTCTAATTGTGATAAAACTCTTAATGAGATAAATAAGAAATAAATAGGATTTCTTGCATAATAATTAAATATAATTCTTTTGGTAATAAAGTGTATATAACATGAAACAATTAATAGAATAATAATGATGTAAATCATAATAAATATAATGATAATAAATTGAAAATGTTAATTGTGTTATATTACATAAAAGGAAATCTTAATAGTGGAACCTTTAGCGACCCATGAGAACCTGACCTTTGAGGAGTTGCAAGTGAAGATTCTAAACTCCCAAGTTAAGTTTTGGTGGAAATTTTATTATGTTTTGGAGGAAATAACTTGGGAGCTTAGTGTTGAGATGTTGGGTACTCACCCTTCTCTGTTTTCTTGTGATTTTGGGGACCAAAATCCTCTTTAAGGGGTGGAGTGTTGTAACATACCAAAACTTGGATATATTCTCAATTTGACTCTTTTTCCAACTTTTTCCTACCTTTTCTATCATTTTTGTCCTTGATGTTGAATTTTTGGAGTTATTAGTGGTTTGGGGTGAATTTGATCACCATTTATGCCAATTTATGGGTTTATGCTCAGATACTGCGGTAAATGTTTTTAATAAGGGTCTGATATGCAAATTTACCACTTATGTCACATGTTGATAAAATAGATTCGTTCTAGAATATTCCTTAGCCTTTTGGAGCAAGAAAGAGAAAAAGGAAAAAAATTTAAATATAAATTTATTCAAAATCAATTGGGAATGACATTAAATATCATGCATTCAAAATCAATCTGGATTACGGGATCTGCGATCGAACGACTCTAGGTCATCTTCAAGCATGTGCCACTATGGAAACATGAGTTGGTAATTTTGATTTTCAAATGTAGATTTCTCTCTCGATTCTCTATCTTTCCTCAAGATTTCTTCGACCACATGTTTCAAATTAAAATCCACATCCAATGAGACATTAGGCGTGTTGTTTCATTGTGTTTTTGAGAAACGCCTAAAACATAGGCATGTTGCTTCGCTGCCACCTTCATATTCTCCAACCCTCGCAACCCACACCTATAAATATGGTATCCCTACCTCTGCAAGCACCAGTACAATTCTTCTCTCACACCAAGTTCTCTGTACATTGTTGTTTGTGCCACCCCTGAGCCAATTTCTTCCCTGGCCTTGCGGCGTGTCATGCAAGTTGCTTGTTTCGCCAATCTTTGATCAGATCCAGAGGTGAGTTCATGAGTGTGTGATGTTTGTTTTCATACCTTCAAGTTGTCATTTGGTTGAGTATAGCGGACTCACCCAAAATTCATGGTATGCTTCTCATGCAGCTATGGCATACGCTGAGGGAAGAAGATGACCCTCAGTAGTTTTACTTCCTTTCCCTCACCTCGCCTTGTTTCTTTCTTTTCCACCAAGGGGCAACTCCGTCTTTTTGCCTGGATTCTCTTTACTTTGAATGAGTAAATCGAGCCGCTGACTCAGAAACATGGCTACCTCTGATTGGGCCGTGTCAACAGGTCTGGTCCGTCTCTTTTTAGTTTTCTCAACTATTTGATATATGGATTTTTTTATTGGTCCTACTTCTAAAAATCACAACTTTTGTTTTAGTTGTCAAAAAATTAAAGTAAATATGTTTTGGAATTGAAAAAATGTGATATTTCTGATAAAAAATACTTTTGAGGCTTGGTTTTGAGTTTTATCAAAAGGTGTTTTCTAGAAAATGATTTTAATACATAAAAACCATAACTCCAAAATTGATAAACAACATGTTTCTTAATCAGGAGAACCTAATAAGTTCAATGGTGATGATTTTAGAGTCTGAATTGGGGTTTTTTTTGTAAAAGTCAAAAAGTTAGGTTTTTTTTACATTAATGCATGTGATATACCCTAATACATTATTATACATTTAAAATAGGAAAAGTGGACCTTGGAAATAATTAAAGTGGTGAAAGTGAGTAATAGAATTCAATAAGAGAGGTATGTGCATCCTTACACCTTAAGTTGGGAATATTTGCAAACCTAACCTAATTTCCCTAATGAGGCACTTATTGAACCCTAATCTCTCTTTTGATATTTATTTTGCTATATTTGCCTCAAAATTAGTATTGATAATCTATTTATTGGGTCTTGTACCCCACTGCCAAGTTTCAATTTTTATGATGCTTATACTTGATAGTTCTCTTTATCATGTTGATTTTATTAGACTATTTAACTTGTGTAGTAGTAATTTTGTACAACCACCCATAGATAGGGCATGTGTTATTTCACCCAGGGGAATGTGTTAATCTCCCTAATATAAGATATTTTATAGGTGACTGAAATGTGTTGCTCTCCCTCACCAATTTGGTTGAGGTGCAGTAGGTGCCTCAACCCTACATAGTTAATATAGTCAATATTTATCATGCATGTGAATCTTATAATATTTTTCTTATTATGGAGAGCATATATTTGATTATTTCTTATACTCTTGACCATCTTCATCTTATGATGAAATCTTAGCCTTTATTTCCATGTTATTTTTTTTTTCTTCTTTTGTCCTTGTTCATTATTTCGACACATACCTTATTTCTTTCTATGGTTGAGTGCTTTCCTAACCACCCAGGGTTTGATCAAGGTGTTGAACAAGGCCAAGGAGATCAAGATCAGGAGTAGATACCAGTTTTTCTATCAAGGATGTAAAGGTTGCTATCTGCTAGATCCCAATAGTTTTCTTTTCAGTTTTTCCTTTCAAGAAACTCATGTCGTGAACTGAGTTAAAAAAGCAATGTAATACCTTAGTTTCCTTTCCACTGCTATTGCCATTTTACATGTATCTGAATCATGCTTATTTACTTTGATGATTATACATGCATCTCGCAATGTCTATTATTCTTAGAAAAAGGTAGGGATTTTGTATTTCCTTTAAATTTTAGTAAGCAGGTGATCTCTCTTATTTACACATACATATTGATATATGTAGACCTTTTAATTTAAATGCTAGAGGTTGTTACTAGTACCTCATTATATTTACTAATGATCTTAGTAGATATGGTCATTTGCATCTAATGAAATACAAGTATGAATATCTTGAAGTATTCAATGAGATCATGAATGAAGTATGTAACCAACTTGGTAAAAGTACTAAAACACTTTGATATGATCAATGTGGAAAATATTTTAAAATCAAACATTTGAGAACCTTCTGACAGACCGTGATAGTGCATGATGACAAACTCCACTTGAAACCCAATGATAGTGTATCATAGTTGAGTATCAAAAAGAAGGAATCACACCATGTTAGTCATGCTGCGATTTTCAACAAATCTAGCTAATCTTCCAATTTACTTTTTGGCACATACTTTACACTAAAATAATGTGCCATCTAAAATTGGTTCAAAAGACACCATATGATATATAGCATGGGAGGTGTACCAACATGTTTTTTATAAGGATTAGGATTGAAAGCTTTGTAAGAAAATAGTTTCTTGATAAGATTTTTCCAAAAGTTACATAAATATTATTTTGTTTAATACTACTGTTATATTCCAATATGACAATAGAAGTGTATCTTGTCTGAATGGATGTATTCATTAAGAGGAATTTAATTCCAATGGAATCAGTGTTAGTAAAGTAGAATTCAAAAAGGTTGAGACCAACAATAAAGAATTGAACCTAAAAGACGTACAAAAGGAATAATGAACATAACAAATTGTTGTGGAATCACAAGTTTCATATGTAATACAAAATCTCATAGATCTAGCAGGACACACCTTGAGCTTGAAAGGTTAGGATATCTTATGTCTCAAGAAGGTGGTGAGTTGTCATAGATGATGATCTCACAACCTACTAGAAGCTATTGAGGGACCAAAGTCTAAGAAATGGCTTGAGTCCATTGCCTCCAAGATGGAATCCATGTAGCACCAACAAGGTATGACCTTAGTAGTACCACCTAAAGGGGTAAAATCCATATGGTGCAAAAGGGTCTTCATGAAGAAGACAAACATGTATGGTAATGTACCAAATTATAAGGCCATATTGGATGCAAAAGGTTTCAAACACGTTCAAGGTGTTGAACATGATGCAACCTTTTCACCAGTGACCAAGGCTAAACCCATCAGGATAATGCTTGCCATTGTAGCTTATTATGACTATGAGATTTGGTATATGGATGTTAAAAACAAATTACTTAATCAGAGTAATGATTAGGATGTATGCATGAAAAAACCTAAAGGTTTTATAAATCCAGTTATTCCAAATAAAGTCTATAAGCTACAAAGTTCAATCTATAAATTGAAGCAACCATCTTATAAATGGAATCTTTGATTTGACAAGATAGTCAAAGAGTTTGAATTTAGTCAAAATGAAGATGAAATCTATGATTACAAAATTTAAGTGGGAGCATATTTATAATCCACATAATGATGGGTAATAACATCCTTATAATACAACATTAAAACCTGGCAAGGAAAGTACCTTCTGTACGAAGGGTTTTGGAGAAGCATCCTATGTCTTAGGAATTTAGATTAATAAATATAGATTTGGAAAGATTCTTGATCTAAGAAAGAGCACATACATTAGTCCCCACCCCCTCAGCTCAGGGTGGGGAATTTGGCCAAAATATGGACAAGCTGTTGAAGGGGTTAAACATGTAGAACTCAATGAGAGAAATTCTATCGATGTCCCATGGGATTACTCTCTCGAGAGTCCAATGTCCCAGTTCTTCTAAAGAATGGGAAAACTTGAGTAAGATGCCATATACATTCACAATTATCTCTATCATGTATTCAATGTAATTTACTCATCCTGTTGTATCATATGTATTACAAAATCATGTTCTCCCTCCATTTGACCCTTCGACCATAGCTGAACAAGCCTTTCATTCCGTGCTTGGACAATGAATGGCGACGATACAATCTAGAGGATTGGGTGCCTGCACCTCAACCAAGGACACATGTTCTCAATGTGGAATCTTTAGGACCACAGTGTTGGTATGTATGCCAAGAGAGACAATGATACGAGGATTGTTATGGGGCATTAGATACCTGATTTGATAATAATAAAAGTAATCCTGTCTATTATGTTTGTTTCAATAATGAGATGATGACACAGACATAATAGATGTCTAAAGAATGATGTTACTCTATGACAAATGTCTTCATATTGAGGACCTAAACAATGAGATCATATGTGTGATAAGAGTAAATACATCCTTGTTATATCCCTAGTCAAATATTAGTGAGGAAGAAAAATAGACAACAATAATACATTATACTAGAGTGTGTGTTGGTTGATGACAAAATCTCATCAGTCGTGATATGTGATATCAAATCAAATACATAGGTGTTTGTTAGAGAACAATGTACTAGACTTACCCACCTTGAGAGTGATACATGGAGACCGTGGAATGGTTGTCAGAATCAATTCTCATAATGGTAGCGGTGATTTTAGTTCTTAAACCTAAAGTCACTACACTCATCACATATCATTCGATGTACTTTGACATCATCCAATGTGACCTTCAATAAGGGTTGCAATAAAGGTGATGCTTGGGTGCATTTTGACACATGGAGATTGAGTGTGAGTGATGTAGATGGGATCTGTCCCTCCTATAGGAGATTGATATCCAGACCACTTGATAAGCAAGATTGAGAAATGTATGGCCATACTCATGTGACTTAATATGTGATATGTGAGCTCACATGCATCTCACATAGTCTGCTCTAGTTCAAAGAACATGGATTGAATGTTGAAGAGGATGACGGTTACATTCCTCAACTTCAATGTGGATATAAGAGATGATCATGATAACACTAATCATGATCTATAGGTTGAAGTTGTTCTCCATTTTTCCAATTACTTGAGTTCAATGACGCATTGTTAGATGCCCTCATTGTTTGTGATGTCATAAATTGGTTATAAACATTCACTTCCAACATAATGGGGACCTATATGGTCACACACATAGGATCCATCTAGAATATGTGTTTACTCATAAATATGGTTTAACTTGATTACTAAAGTGTTTAGGTATCAATTTAAACATCAATGTCTGGAAATTGACTAATAGGACTACGAACAAACTGGTTCAAGTGTTGAACTGACTGATTCAAGTGTCATGTCAATTTGAACAACACTGGCTGAATTATAAATCTGAAATGACTAATTCAGAAGTGAACCGACCAGTTCAGACATTGCAATGACAAATTCAGGTTATGAACCACCCGATTCAATGATAAATATGATTGGATCAAGGTGATGTTGATGTCATGTTGTGCATTAATCAAATACTGTAGATTGCAAATAGGAAATAATTGAACCAAGTGGTTCAAGTGTTGACTCGATCGTTTCACATGTGAACCGATCAGTTCAGGTGTGAACTGATGTTTCATGGTTTGTTGCTCCCAGAAAATTGATGAGAAACGGTCCCTTTGACTCCTAGTTGATATGGAAACCCTAACCCTGGCCCTCCTATAAATAAAGGGATAGTCAAGGATTTCAGAAGACATGACAATAATCTCTAACAAGTTTTGTCCTCCCTAGTTATGGTAACTAGAGAGCCCGAGCAAGTCCTACCCACAAAAGGGAGGGATATCAAGGGAGAGACAACACAGAAGAGTGAATCCACCCTACTAGGATGACATTTGAAGGACAACTCCTTCCTGTTGGCTCTGGTAGTGCAATATAGAGTTTTCAGTGCTCCACGTGGACTATGTAGAAGTATGGAGGATGTTTCCACCATGCTAGGAGGACAACAAACACCACCATTCATGGTGCTACACCAGGAGGCCGTCGTCGCTGGTTGTTCATGTGCTTCTTAAAGAAGAAGCATGTGCTGCAAGAGTAGTCGTTGGACTTGCTCCATGACCAGGTATATCTCTTGCATACCTACCTTCCCAATCTGTAGTTGTTGATGTGGTCTGTTGTTTAATAGGAATATGACAGTAATTTTTTTTTCTACTGCCACATCTGATGCAATATTTCCCTACATGGATAAGACCTTCGAGAGGCTGAAGCAAGTGGGAGCCACCAAGTATGTGTGCACACCAGACCCAATCGACGTGGATATGTAATTGATAGAGCTAAAAAAGGCATCCAAGATTTTGAACATCTCCAAGGAAGACAAGATGAAGAATGCAATCTACCTTGTAAAGGGTAGTGTTGTCCCTTGGTGTGCCATTGAGAGGCCAGGAGAGGTGGTCAGTTGGGAACATTTTGGATGGGAGTTTGTTAGTGATTACTTCTAAGAGATGTATCAAGGGGAGAAGATGGCTCAGTTTGAATAGTTGCGCTAGGGATCATGGTCTATCATGGCTATGAGGTGAAGTTCGTGGAACTATTGAGGTTCTATCCTCATATGGTAGCCATAGAGAAGGAGAGGTTCAGAAGGTTCGAGAAAGGTTTAAATGATGAGTTGGCACATACAAAATCAACTTTGGAGACCCATGAGAAGTTCTCTTCCTTTGTGGAATATGTCAAGAAGATAGAAAGGACAACCATGGAATGGTGAGAGGCTAGTGTAAGAAAGTGACCGGCAAAGTACTAGGGCAACGGTTAGGCAGTTTTAAGAAATAGATATTATTTTCCCCCACAATACCAATAGTCACAATAGAGTTCGAATTTTTATGAACAAATGACAGAATTACACTCATAGAGGTCCCCTAGGAAGGAGAGAGGTTGTAGTTTCCCACCATTTGGGGAAAATAGTTCAGGTTTAGTGTATGTGATAGGGACATCTAGGCTACAGTGTGATACAAAGACCTACATCAAGTGTGGAGAATTTGGGCATGTGAGATGGTCTTACCCTATGAAGAACCAAGAGGTAATGTAGTAGTTGAGACAGAGCCAACATGGTTGACAACAACAACATTAGTTTAGTAGTAGTGGTAGTAGAGGACATGACCAGTCATTAAAGCCAGGGTGTTTAAGACCAGCTAGTAGAGGTCGAGGACAACAACACATGATATCTTCATTATATGCGATGAGTCTGTAAGGAGTGGTCAAACCATGAGTCATAATAAATCAAATGGAACTCTTTCATTCTGATTTATCTGTTTTGTATTTTGTATATATTTTGGTTGAACTAGGTGTGACACACTCGTTTATCACTAGAGATGTTATAGATAGTTGTAACCTCACTGCATGCAATAGAGATAATAGCCTCTTTATCCCATGTTTATTCGTTCTCAGGACACAATATTTTAGTGGATCTCATGCCACTTGATATGCACGAGTTCAATGTGATCCTGGGGATGGATACCTTGGAGAAGTATAAGGTTGAATGGTGTTGTGGTTCCAAATTTGTAACATTTTGTGATGGTGATGTATCATGGACATTCTAAGGAGATACAAAGATTCTTCCTACATGTCTGGTGTCAGCTGTGATAGTAAAGAAGTTGATAAGATAACAGTGTGAAACTTTCTTGGCTCTTGTTATAGATACCAAGGTGAGGTGTCCCAGTCTATAGGATGTACCGGTGGTGAGTGAGTTTGAGGATGTTTTTCTAGATAAGTTTGCAAGTGTTCCACCTCTGTGGGAGATTGATTTTGGAATCAATCTTGTCCCTAGTACATAACCCATAGCACAAACACCTTATAGGATGGATCCAACTCAGATGAAGGAGTTGAATAAGTAGTTGTAGGAGTTGTTGGAGAAGGGTTTCTATCACATTGTAATTTTTCTGGAACCTATCAAGTTACATGATCAAGTTTTTAATTAAATTAATATGGGATTATTTTTGTTTCAATAAGGTTCCATCAAATTTTCATTATATATGGTTTTAAAGGAAAAGGAATGTAGAGAGGTCTTTTATGCAATTGGGACTGCCTTGCAATACCCTTAAAGTCTGCTAATATATATTTAATTTGATAATATGAGGTGACAATCAAAATGGGATAGTGAAAAAACTATGATGAATCTAGTTAATGGTTTGAGCCCTAAACCTAGTTTAAACCTTCATATTAAGTAAGTTTAGTAATTATGAACAAATGCATCATAGGAAGCTTCAATTGTGGAATTATGTCAGTTCACACTTTGATTTTTTTAATTGAGAGTACGATCAATCTTATGGACCCTTTAGAAGACCAACAAATGGGCCAGGTGCCCTAGAAACCATCAAATCCATTTGGGCCAATCATAGTTTACATATAGGTTCTTGGAGTACAAGTTTGAGAATTTAAAATTTCATGCTCATAATGAATACTCAAGATAATCTTATTAGAAGTTTCATTGGAATATGAAATTGTGAGAGAAATTTTAGATAATTTTGATTTATCTAGTGGCCTAGGTAATTAAATTAGTAATTATCCAAATTTTTCTTAAAAGGCAAACTTGGAGTGTTTTTCAGATTTATGTTGACCTAAATTCTTGCACAAGGAAAGAGGTTGGAAATATAATGCTATTTGCAAAATTTGAGATTCAACTATATCACCATGTAGCCTTCATAATTATTAAATTTTCATGGACTTTTATCAAAAAGGAAAGAGAAATGTTGTTTTTAAAGAAAAAAAGATGGGATTAGGGGAGGGCGGCTCCTAGTCCATCACATATTGGGTAGTGCCTCTGCCTAATTAAAGGAGGATGCCTTCCAAGTTTTATAGGGGAAGAGAGTATAAAAGTCATAGATTCTAGAACATCAGGAGGGTGCCACAAAGTTAGCATTAGAATTTTGTATGAAAAAGGCCAAAAGCAAAGGATAAGAGTTAGAAATGGGGCGACGACAGTGGCATGTCCGTCCACATGTTGGGATCATTATCCTGGCCCCAACTACACTGGGAGGAGTTGTCATCCTAGCTATCAAGGTCTAAGCATGTGCACCATGTTTGAAGGCGTTAGAGTTCTCTAGTAGGTGGTGATAGACTTTGTAAAATATAGTATCTTGCCTAGGGAAAGAGGGGAGCATGTGGGTCAACTAGACCCACATTTCCGAATCACATATGAGATCCACAAGCACAAACCCTAGGCCTCAAATGTGTGTAAGATGATGGTCGTTGCATATTATTTGAACAATCATCAATCCTTCAATAAAGTGATTAGGTTACAAATCAAAGAATCAAGAACACATTAATAATTCACTAGTGTCAAAGGTAAATGAGCCATGTCCATTGAATTTCATTATTATTATAATTCAGCCTACACCTGGCTACAAAGTAACTTAGAGATTAAGTTACCTCCAAACTTTAGTGTTTCATATCATGTCTTTCTTGGAGTATTCAAATTTCTTTCAATTTGAGTTATGTTGCTAGATTATCAGGTTTCTTTTTTTTGGAAATAGGTAAATATATTTCCAAAGAGAGGTGGTAAGAAACTACCATGTATAAAACAAATCAAAGATTAGTAAGTAAGATCTATGTGGATGGGGGTATATGAAAACCCATTCTATTTAATCTAGGTATATACTGGGTTACATACAAAATCCCCAGTATATTCTTGCACGAGTGGACACACCCTTCAAAATACCCTTCTTAGCAAGGGCTAAATTGCAAAGGTTAGAGTTCATCTTTTTGAGCAGCTCCATTTCAGTACGATTGCCTTTAGAGTGGACTCTTATGTTTCTTTCCTCCTAAACATAGTAGCAAAAAATGGATAAGAAGATGCCCCCAAAAGCATTGTGGTGCTTATCTTTAAGATGGTGAAGTATCTAATCCACCATATCAAAGATGTTATTGCTCTGGTTCGGGCCCCATTCGTTCTTTAGGCAGATAGTAGACTAGACGAGCCTAGTGTAGCTGCATTCGAGAAACAAATGATTATGGCTTTCTTCAGCTCTCCTGCACAGGGGGAAATGGGCATCAACGTGAATACCCCATTTCAACAGATGGTCCTTGGTGGGCAGCTTACCCAGAATGACCCTATAGGCAATAGTGCTCCATTTTAGATAGTAGAAAGGGCCCTAAAGGATCTTGGACCACAAGGCGTCAACCGATTATCAAGTTTCAAATAGTTGAGATTTATATATCTTTTAGATACTCAATATTTCTATGCCAAGTTCAATCTATTTTCTTAAGAATTTAGACTCATATGTCATATATTTGATATCATCACCAAGTTAAGGCATATATTAAATAAGAGCTTCAAATTAAGAGTTATCATACAACAAGAATACCAAACTTTAGATTCATATCTTGTTCACTTTAAAATTTAAGAATACAGATTTAGATTTAAATTCAATATTCATGTTCAGTTATCAATATTCAGATTCCGTATAAGATAAATTCAGATTCAAAATTGAGTAAGTTTTGATTTAAGATAATTAACTCAAAATCTTCACATAAGACGTTATATGATAAGTCCTCATTTAGTTAGTCCTGGAAAAATTTAGAGGGGCCAATTCCGAGGAGTGTTTACTCCAATTCAAAGGTACTTTGGTGCCAATTCACGACATAGTCACGTCAATTCAGAGAAACCTCAGTGTTATTCAGTGGCATGTAGTGCAAATTTAGAGTTACCTTGATACGAATTCATAGGAGTAGATATGCCAATTCAGGAGGACTTATAATATAATGGTGGCTACAAATACATCAAAGACATAAATAAAAAATACATTGATTCAATATAAGTTCATAACTTTCAGATATAAGTTCAGCTTTTAGTTATAGTACATTCGTGTTTATCTTATTAGAAGTTCGATATGACTTACTCTAACCTAGGTCTCCCATTGTGCATGTTTAGGAACGAGATGTCTACTAGTACTATTCTTTAGGAAGAGAGGTCAAGATGGAGGATTCATTTATAGTTTTAAGAGTTTTTCTTGGTGGAGCGCCATCTACACTATCTGAGATATTGAGACAGAGTACATGTTGTAGCATCATGTATATAAACTTATTATATAGTTTGATGCAACCGTGTTTCTTTCCCTAAGAATTTATTTCATACGCAGTCTGTAATGATTCTTATATATCATTATTTTAATGTATATTACATTAGTAACAACCCCATTTGAAAAATATATTAGCTTCCTCTCATGTGATAAAAAATTAGGGTGTTACAATATGATATCAAAGCAACAATGTAGACATATGCCAGGAAAGTTCTCATATTCTTTGTTATATTACCTCATTAGCAACCAAGTGAGAATAAACAAAATTAGAAAGATAGTTAGTAACCTTATTTATAAAAGAAGTGGGTGAAAGATAGTAGAATATGGGTTAGAGGTTTAGTCAGGCAATAGAAGTTGAGATATGCATTAGGGTTAGTGTCTAGCTACTTTGATCTTTTATATTAATTCTACATTTTTTAGTGTCATTCCCTCTCTTTTCCCACATGTTTTTCATATGGGAACAAGCTTATGGGGCTTTGTAGAGAGGATGTTATATGCATAATTATATACTTATTATGCTTGCCTCACTCTTTCTAGTGCATATGGTATGAGACATGTGTACTATCAGGTGAGATATATATGACACCCTCAAATGTATGACCGACCTCCATGCATCAGGAGGTGACAAAAAAACTTGACACAAAATTTTTGAGGTTGATGGTCACCTAAACGTAATCACATATCTACTAGAACCATATAATGCATATAAAATGTAGACTTTTTGAAATAGATGAGTGATTTGGCTTTAAAGTGGAATAATGAGTGGAGGGAGATTGAGACTTTTTCCTACTATACTTGATGAGAGTTAGAAAAATCTTTATGTCCTTAGGACCTTCATCCCAAGGAGGGATTTCAGTAGCAAGTGTAATCATGATAGTTGCTAAGAAAAATACTTGAGGATAACAGAATTGATGTTATGGAACGAGTTTGATCTTAAGGTATGATGATTCTAGCAGTGATTAAAGTCTGTAAGGTTATACATGAGGACACTTTAAGTGTATGGTGATACAATATATGTGATACTATGGATCAATGATCTAGGGTCACTATAATACTGGGTTTTAGATTATTTTCAGGCAAGATAGAGCCTCAAGAAGTTGCCCGACTAAGGTTTGATTTAGTATTCCTGGGAATGAGAACAATTTCATGACAGAGTAGTGACTCTTAGTACCAAAGGTTCACTTGGTATAGGAAATCATGATTAGATGAAGGAAGTCAATTTAAATAATATTAAGAAAGTAATGTAAGTTTTTGGTTCCCAAGCTAGGGGGCATTGTTGTAAAATGGACACATTGACGTAATAAATACTATGATACCATGTTTTGTGAAGAAATCACCATAGATGACTCACTAATTGCAAGTAGAAGATCATGAAAATAACCATGAAACAACATTTAATGTTTCACAGTCTTTAAACCCTACCCTAATTCCTTAAGACGAATGATAAACTACATCCTTGACTACTATGTTTGGAGGGTTGGTCACCCATAACAACATGGTTAATGGATCTTATCATCCAATAAGATAACAAGGACTTAGAGATTCGTAGCCCTTGTAAAGGTCTTTTTGAACTAATGGTGTAGTATATGATTCGAGGAGAAGGATTCAAAATGACTTTAGTGAGGGATTTCACAAACCAAATAAGTGGTCTATGCATGATATTTACTTATTAAGCTCATTATATTTACGTGTTTCTTAGATAAGACTTTCATGATATGTGTGACCAAATATTCTAAGATATTAAAATAAGACATGCAAGAAAGATTTTTACTTTAATGGCTATATCCTTACTGAGGCTAAGATCTCAAGTAGACATGTTAATAAGATTTTTTACAATGATTAAGATCTAAGAATTAAAAACACAACAAAAGTATATGATTTGTATGCATTAAGTAATGATTGTGTTTCCAAGAAAAGATCCATGTATAAAGATGTAACATAATGGTAAAACCATGAGTTTAGAATGCATTAAGATTGATATAAAAGCATATATAATGAGATAAAATGAGATTATGGAGTTAGACCTAGGCCTTGTGCAAGTCAAATCAAGAGACATGATCTAGACCCTTAGTGTAGACCAATTCATATACACAACTCAGCTCCTATTTGCAGGTTATGTGATCCACACACCTTAGTGCAGGTCATGAGACCCAAGTACCAGAGTACATGTCTCCATAGAAAGATCCATAAAAGAAAAAATTAAGAGTAAGGAAAGTGTAGTTATTTATTCTTAAGATTTTCCTTCAAATTTCCATGTTAGTTGTACATATGTTTTGTGGTTAGACATCATTAGTTATGCATGAGAAGGTCATATTTTAAGGTTTCCTATGAGACTTTATGAAAATTGTCAATAGTTAGTGTATGTAAGGTATGTGAAGCCCTAAGGTGAGCAGCCTTCTATAGCTTAGCCAAATTTTGAGGACAAAATTCCCAAAAAGGTGGTTAGCATTGTTGCACCCTAATTTTTTTGGAACCAAGCAAGTACATGATTAAGTTGTTGATGAAAACAATATTGGATTGATCTTTGTTACAATAAAGTTCCATCAAATTTTCATGATATTTGGATTTAAAGGAAAAGGAATGTAAATATGTCTTTTATGCAATCAAGGCTATTTTGTAATATACTCAAAGTTTGTGAATCTGATGTTTAATTTGATAACATGAGGTAACAACCAAATTGGGATAATGAACAAAATATGACGACTCTAGTTAATGGTTTGAGATCTAAACCTAGTCTAAACCTTCATATTAAGAAAGTAAAGTAATAATGAACAAAGGCATTACAAGATGCTTTAATTGATGAATTATGTCAGTTCACACTTTGATTTTTTTAATTGAGAGTAAGATCAATCTTATGGACCCTTTAGAGGACCAAGGAATGGGTTAGGTTCCCTAGAAACAATTACAAGCCCATTTGGACCAATCATGGTTTACAAATGGGTCCTTGGAGTACAAGTTTGAGAATTTAATATTTCATCATCATAATGAATACTTAAGATAATCTTATTAGAACGATAATTGGAATATGAGATTGTGAGAGAAATTTTAGATAATTTTGATTTATCTAGTGGTTTAGGTAATTAAACTTGTAATTATCATCTTAAAAGCCAAATTTTCAGTGTTTTCAGATTTATGTTGACCTAACTTCTGGCCCAGGGAAAGAGGATGGAAATATAATGCAATTTGAAAATTTAGGATTTAATGGGATCGCCATTTTTCCTACATAATTATTTATTAATCATAGAGTTTTATCAAAAAGGAAAGAGTAAAATTTTTTTTAAAGAAAAAAGATGGGATTAGGGGAGGGCGACTCCAAGTCCATCACGAACTAGGTAGCACCTTCACCTAATTAGGGGATGATGCTTTCCAAGTTTTGTAGGGGAAGAGACTATAAATTTTTTAGATTTGAGAATATCAGGGGGTGCCATAAAGTCAATATTAAAATTTTGGCATGAAAGAGGATGAAAGCAAAGGATAAGAATAAGAAAGGGGGAGGCGACAGAGGCATGGCCAACCACATGTTGCATTCATTATCTTGGCCCAATGACATGGGGAGGAGGCGTCGTCCTAGCAATCAAGGACCGACTAGAGTGGGTAAAGGCCTCCGATCAAATAAAAATGGCATGTGCACCAAGTTTTGGGATGCCAAAGTTCTCTAGTAGGTGGTCGGAGGATTATATATAATAGAGTGTTGCACCAAGGGAAAGAGGGGAGCACACTAGTCAACCAGACTGTAACATCCCTGACCTGGGTTATGTTTTAACCCTAGGTGTTTTGTTTAATAAAGATAATTATATGCTTAATAAATCTTTTGAAAAGTAATTAAGGCTCAAGAGGAACTTATATTTCAATTTTAGTCCATTTTGAATAATGTTGAAAGTAATGTTTTACTTGTTTGGACTAAAGTGCAAATTACCCAAGTTAAGGGGTTAAATTGCAAATTTTACATGATAATATTTTCCTCATGTGTTAAAGCATCATGATAATGAAGATGATACAGATGAATGGCTAGTGAAGGCCTGAGTACCAAGAAAGAGCTAATAAAGCAATGTTTGTGCATTAAAACCTAGTTTTGGTGTAATGTGCAATTTACCCAAAACTCAGGATTCAATATGCAAATTACCACTTCAATAAGGTCCTTAATACTCTTGAAATCTTGTAGAGGAAATTAAATGATAGGGGCATCTCATTTGAGCTACTTTGGAGGAGAGAGAATCTTGATATTAAAATAATCAAGATTTAAGCATAATTGAAATAATGCAAAAATAATTATATTAAATAGATTGCTCTTTAACCAAAATAGTTTTGGTTGAAATCCACATGAATGGACGTCCTTGTTCCCTGCAAAGGAAAAGGAAATATCTACGTGAGTGGAGAACCCACTCACATTAAGAAACTAAAAAGAATTATCCACTCACTTATGGATAATTACTATTATAAATGTTAAGGTGCTTAATTTCTTTTCCCTTAATTCTTGGATAATGGAAGGGAGTTCGGTGTGGATATAGATGCCTTTGCATGCAAGGAACCAAGGGGGAAGAGGTGGCAACAATTTCGTAATTTAAGGAGTTGCGTGAGGCATTTTCTCTCTCATTGTTTTTTTTTATAAAAACACCCTTTACAACTCCAACCAAGGACTTTTTCGAATCCACTTCTTCTCTTTGCTTGCAAAAACGATCAAGGAAGCTAGGGACAGCAGGAAGACGACCCCCAACCTGTTGGTAAGCTTCTTGACCTTTGTTCATCTTGATTCCATGATGGAAATCACAAATCAATGTATGATTCCTTCTTATTTCGATCCCATCTTCAATTCTAACCATTCCTTTTCACTCAAAAGATTGAGGAACGAATATTAGGTGAGAAAAAGCTCCTTACACCATTTTTGATGTGAATCTCCAAGCTTTTAAGCTCAATTGGAGGCGAGTTATATAACTTGAACCCCTATTCATTGTTATTGAATTCAATTTCTCAATCAATTATGTTCAATTGCTCTTCTTTCAATTCCTTTGATTAGTTAATGCAATTACCATGATAATGGCAGTAGTTTTCGATGTACTAAGGCTTGATGATGATAACATAATCTTAGGCACACTTTCCAAAAAGTTTGTATTGCAAATGGTTTCATGGACTTTGGTCCAAACGGTTTCACCAAACCGTTTGGAGGTTTGGACCCCAAACCATTTAGAGGAGTTGATCGTTTGGATGGGTTGACCATTTGAGGTCAGGGCCCTAGTAAATGTTGGATGATGATCTAATGAATCAAATTGATTAATTCAATATATGGACAATCCTCCAATTAGAAACCCTAATCGGGTTAAGTGATGATTTGCATTTGGTTGACTTAATGTTTTGGGTTGATTAACCCAAACGGTCTCAAGACCGTTTGGAGGTCACCCCAAATGGTCTCAAGACCATTTGGAGGTCTAGGGTGAAGTATGGTTGAGTAATTGAAGAGTTAGAAATATCAAATTGAAGTTCAATAAATTGTTAATTTGATGATCAATCTAATGAGCTAAAACCTAATTGGATTTCACAAAATTTTAATGAATGATGAGGAAAACGGTCTCAAGACCATTTGGAGGATATCCAAATGACCTCAAGACTGTTTGGAGGTCATCCAAACGACCTCAAGACCGTTTAAGGCCAGGTAATATCACACATTGATGGTAATTCATTTATTTCAAATGAGTTAGTTCCACAATGTTAACCATTGATGGTTCCTCAAATTCAAAACCCTAATTGATGGCTTCTTGATTATAAAACCTAGTTTAATTGGGTTCAAAACCCTAATTAATGGTTCAAGTGAAAGATGATTTAGTGGTTCAATTGATGAATGAATCAAGGAATCAATGGATAGGCAGTTCATTGTTGGAAACCTTGAATTGGTTAAGTATTGATAGATCTTTCTGGTCCATTCGGTTTTGAGAGGGTTTGGACCAAACGGTCTTAAGACCGTTTGGGTCCAAACGGTCTCAAACCGTTTGGAGACCCAAGCTCATTCAGTTTCAATACTTTCTTGCTTAAACGGTTTCAAGGGCAATGTGCCCAAACGGTTTCAAACCGTTTGAATCTTGAAAGACCAAGATCGTTTAGGGTCTAAGTAACCAAAACCGTTTGAGGTTCAACATGGTCAATACATTTGGATATCTAATGAAATTGAAGATTTAATTGGTCAATTTAATTGGATACCTCATGTAATTGAAGGATCAATTAATCAAATCTTCTGGACATCCTAGGAGAGGATGAGAGAGAGAGATTCATACATGAAAAATAATCTTGTAGCAATCAATCTTTGCACATTCAAAATTGAGTGAGGTATACAATTAGGGTATGATCCTTGAGGGAGAGATCATAAAACCCTAATTGAGTTAATTTATGAATTCAAATCCTAATTTAGGGCAATTATGAGTGAAACCCTAATCTAGGAGGATAATGTGATATGAATTCAGAGTGATGACATGAGTAACCCTAATTCAGGGTACATTGATATAAAACCCTAATTGGGATGAATAGTAAACCCTAATTGTGGGTTATTGAATACAAACCCTAATCTAGGGAGATGTGATGTGAATAGTAAACCCTAATTCTGGATTATACTATATAGTGTGAAACCCTAATCTTGGACAATGAAATGATGAATCATTAGTCCTGATTGAACATAGGGGATAAGTAACCCTGATTTAAATAAAATGGGAAACCCTAACCCTGGTAAGGGAATAGTGGTGTTACTCTGGGATACCATGGAACTAAAATATGATTGATATTTCTATTATCATGTGTGCTAACCATGTATGTATCCTGAGATAATGAACATAGCCGGGTATGAGCTATGATGCTTTAATTATTGAAATTATTTATTGAGCCTTGTGTACCATAATATGCCTTGTTTCTTAGTAAGAGGTAACAAGAGAGTTAATGGGCCTCAAGTGCCAGATGTGATGCTTGTGTAGTAAGTGTCTTGTGTACCTTGTTCAGATGACATGAAGGTGATGATTACCTAAAAAAGTGGTAACTATGCTCAGTGAGGAGCTAAGAGTTTGAATACCCAGAACCATATGTTTATGGCATTAAGTTTGAATTGACGGACTGAGATCCCAATGTCTTTTAAAGACTGAGAAGTAACTGATGAAAACAATACATGTTTCTTTATAGCATTTGTCCTAATAAGTTATGTTTGAAAACTTTACTGATGCTAAAAAAATATGATAATGTACTTAATTAATCAAGTGAAAGCTATTCATGTAGTGCTCTGACCATAGATCCATCATCGTCAGTAGTTGGTGATGGTGAAACAGGTTTTCTTATGAGATCTCCTGGAGTTTGCATATTTTGAATATGCGGGGGTCAATGGGCGAAAATATCCTTACGTCCAAATGGGTGAATTGATGTAAGGTAAACATTAAACCTCTCAATCCTTCATGATATGTTCGGGGATGAATGTATCACAAATCTTCTGATGTTGTTAATACCGGATCGATGGAAGTAAACATGAAAAATCTCGATTACGAAGAGAGTGCAGCCGCCGCTGTAGCTCTATAGCGAAAATGCCACTATACCCTAGCAAGCTATGTAGCAGAGACACGATATGTCCTGCATGTTATCTCGCACTGACTGAGATGTGGGGAGTCATGGAAGTCGGCTCTTCCACTGACTTTGTATGGTACCGATTTTGATTTCATAATGGTCGGTTGGAGTATGAGCGGTATACCTCATCTCCTCAGAGCTTAAGTATGTTTGTAAAATGTAATCAGCCGTGTAGCGTATTTGCTTAAGATTGAAATATGAGAACCATTGGTTGATGATTATCTTGCTTAGCATGTCATTGATACATAAATGTTACTTATGTTCTTTAATTCATTATTGAATAAGAGACATGCTGCCTTGTCAAGTTATAGCTAAAATACTTGAATAGGAATGTTGCTCTAATCTTCTTAGATATTGATTTATCTGCCATTAAAGTATATTATCTCACTACTCAGTTTATTTCTATTAAACTGCAATAATAATGTTTTCGACAGAGAGTTATATCTCTCGCTGGGGCAATTGTATAATTGTCTCACCCCCGTGGGATCCAACGTTTTTAGGTAGACGCAGACAGAGAGGCAGAATCTCTATAGTAGGGGAAGAGCAGCAGCAACAACAATAGGGACAACAGTAATCCTACAGGTGGAAATACTGGCTGTCAGGCTTTGTACTTTTGTCAATAGAATCATATGCATCATCTCTGTACTCTCAGGTCCTAGGGGTCAGTAGATAGTGTTTTTATAATCGATCTGAGGTTTTGATGCTCTAGGTTTTTGTTACTTGTGCTATTTAGCAAAGTAGTGATGTATATATAATCCTCGAGGGGAGATGGTATGTGAAATGTACAATGTGGTCCAGTATGTAAATATAATACTGTGGTTCTTGTTTAAAGGGGTTTTCCTGAGAATGGATCTCTTTGAGAATGGTTTTAACTTTTAGTGATTTTCTGTAATCCGCTGCTAATGATTCGCTTCCGCATTAGTTAATCTTATTTTGTAAGTTGGACGTCACACAGACCCAGTGGATCCGAATCATGGCTGAGATCCATGAGCGTCGACCCTGGGCCTCGGATTTTATGTGATATGACGCCTATTGGATCTTGACTGAATGGTTGTCATTACTTCAATAAGGTGATTAGGTTACAGATCAAACAATTAGGAACACGTTAAGGAAGTCTTTAGTATCAAAGGTAAGTGGGCCATGTCCATTGAATTTTACTAGTATTATGGTTCAACCCATGCCTTTGAGTAATAAGTTACTTCTAGACTTTAGTGTTTCATATCTTGTCATGCTTTGAGTAATTAAATTTCTATAAGTTTGAGTTATGTTTCCAGATTATGAGGTTTTAAATAGTGGAGATTTTTATAATTTTAGATACTCAGTATATCTATGCTCAGTTCATCTATTTTCTCAAGACTTCAGACTTAGATGTCATATATCTGATATTATAACTAAGTTTAGGCATCTATTAAATAAGATCTTTAATTAAGATTTACAATAAGAATATTAGACTTTAGACTTTAGATTTAGTTTCATTTTAATATATAAGAACAAAGTTTCATACTTAAATTCATTATTCATGTTCAATTATCAATATTAAGTTTCATTATAAGACAAGTTCAGATTTAGAATTCAATAAGTTCATATTTAAGATAATTAAGTCAAAACCCTCACATTAGACATTATATGATAAGTCCTCATTTAGTTAGTCCTAGGCTAATTCATAGGCATGTATTGCCAATTTAGAGGAGTGTTTACTCCAGTTCAGAGGTACTTTGGTACCACTCCAGGGCGTACTCACACCAATTCAGAGACACCTTAGTGTCATTCAGTTGCATGTAGTGCTAATTAAAAGGTACTTTCGTACCAATTCAGAGGTGTAGATACACCAATTCAGGAGAACTTATCATATAATGGCAGCCAAAAGTAGATAAAAGAGATAAATAAAAGACACATCGATCCAATATAAGTTTACAACTTTCTTATATTAGTTTAGCTTTCAATTATAGTATATTCATGTTTAACTTATTAGTAATCTAATGCCACTTACTCTAAACTAGGTTTTCCTTTGTACATGGTTGGGGACAAGATGTTTGCATGTACTAATCATCTAGAAGAGAAACAAAGATAGAGGATTTATCTAAAGTTTTAAGAGGTTTGCTTGGTGAGTTTCATATACACAATCTAAGATATTAAGACATATCACATGTTTTAGCATCATGTATATAGGATTTTATACAGTTTGATGTAACCATATTTCTTTTCCTAAGTGTTTATGAGAATTTATTTCATACAAATTCTATAATGGTTCTTATCTATCATTAATGTGATGTTTATCATGTTAATAACACTCCTCAATTGAAAAAAATATCTTCCTCTCGTGTGATAAGAAAATTAGGGTCTTATAGTTTCATACAGCTCAACGCTTCACCTGGGGGTGCTCTAGTGTTGTTCATGAAGAAGAAGGATAGTTCTATGAGGATTTGCATAGACTAACAACAGTTGAACAAAGTCATAGTGATGAACAAGTACCTGCTGCCGAGGATAGATGATCAATTTGACCAATGAAAAGTGATTTAGTGTTATCCAAGATACATTCTGAAGTTAGGATATCACTAGTTGAGGATCAAGGTAGATAACATACCTAAGACTGCTTTTAGGACTAGGTATGGTCATTATGAGTCTGTGGATATGCCATTTAGGGTAACCAATGCATTGAAAACATTTATGAACCTATCAATAAAGTGTTCAGACCGTACCATGACTAGTTTGTGGTCATGTTCATAGATGATATCTTGATATACTCTAGGGATATTCAACAACAGGAACAACATCTTTGTGAATCTTTAGAGTTGTTGAGACAACATAAGCTTTATGCCAAGTTCAGTAAGTGTGAGTTTTGGCTGACTGAGGTGTCTTTTATTGGTCATGTCATCTCTACAAAGGGTGTTTGTGGAGACCCAATTAAGGCATAGTAATTGTTGGATTGGGAGTAGCCTAAGACGCCATCTGAGTTTTGAAGCTTCCTAGGCCTAGTTGGTTACCATAGGAGGTTTGTTAAGAACTTCAGTGTAGTATCTCTACCTTTGATCAAGCTAACCATGAAAGGTGTTCCTTTTGTTTGGGATGACAAGTGTCAATGTTCTTTGTAGTTGTTTAAAGAGAAGTTGACCAGTGATCCAGTTCTGGTGTTGCCAGAGCCTAGAAAATGCTACATCATTTTTTGTGATGCCTTGAAGAATGGGTTGGTATGTGAATTGATGCAGGAAAGAATGTGATTTCTTTTTCTTCTTGAGAAATTAATAAAAAGGAGAACTACCCAACTCATAACCTGGAGTTAGCAGTTGTGGTTCTTTCCTGATGATTTGGAGGCACCATGTATGGCGAGAAGTTTCAAATCTTCACAGATCACAAGAACTTGCAATACATCTTATCTAAGTAAGAGATAAAAATGAGACATAGGATATGGATGGAGTTTATCAAGGACTATGACTGTACGATAGATTATCATCCATGGAATGCAAAATCAGTAGTTGTTTCTTTGAGCATAAAGTCATCTTTGTCTTCATCATCCTCTATAGATAAAGCATAGTTGCACTCCATGGTGTGTCAGAAGTGGGAGATGTTGGTGTCACTTTGGAAGATGAATGTAAAGTTGGAGGTCTCTTTGTTGGGAGGTTTGTTGGTACAATTATAAGTGATACCAATGTTGATACAACAAATAAAAGATGCACATAAGGATGGTATCATGATACAGAACATCATATTAGAGTTTGGTAGTGGAAAACATAATGGGTTCCATGAGATAGAAGATGGTACAATGTGTTTTGTAATAGGATGGTAGTTCTTGATGCTAGAGTTCTGAGGGAGATTGTACTAAAGGAAGCTCATTCCTCAATATACATGATGCATCCTAGTGGTACAAAGATGTACCATAATCTAAAGGACTTGTATTAGTGGCCAAGTCTGAAGCGTGATGTGGTGGAGTTTTTTGTCAAATGTTCAGTTTGCCAATAGGTTAAATAAGAGCATCAGAAGCTTGTAGGGATGTTGCAGCCTTTGCTTGTTCCACAATGAAATGGGATCATATGTGGTTGGTCTCCCCTTAAGGGTCATGATTCCATTTGGGTGATACTTAATCGGCTAACAACTTCAACTCACTTTTTCTGGTCAAGACCACCTATACAACATAGAAGTTGACACATATCTATGTTGATGAGATAGTTCATTTGTACATCATACCAATTACCAAAGTATCTGGCATAGGTCCTTAGTTTACGAGTAGGTTTCAAGAGCATCTATATACAACTTTGAGTAAATAGTTGAGATTTAGTAAAACATTCCACCCAAAGGTAGACGGCCAGTCAGAGAGGTTCATAAAGAAATTGGAAGATCTATTGAGGGCATGTGTGCTTTAGTTTCTTGTAAGTTGGGATGTTCACCTGAGTTGATCTAGTTTTCCTATAACAATAGTTATCAGAGGAGTATATACATGACAATGTATGAGGCTTTGTATGGTAGGTGATGTAGGTCACCTCTTTGTTGGTATGAAGTAGGTGAATTCTAGTTATTTAGTGTTGAGATGGTATAATAGAATATAGAGAAGATCAAGGTGATCCAACAACAACTGAAGGAAGCACATGATAGGTAGAATTCTTATGCAGCTAACCACCATAGAATGTTAGAGTTCCAAGTTGGAGACTGCATGTATGTTAAGGTTTCTCTTGGAAGGGTGCTTTGAGGTGTGGGTGGAAGTCTAGGTTGGATCATAGGTTTATGTGACCTTACCCTATCATAGCATGAGTTGGAAAGGTGGTGTACAAGTTGGAATTTCCACTAGAGTTTCAAAGGTTGCACAATGTCTTCCATGTTTTGATGTTGAGGAAGTGCCACCTAGATACAGAGAAGATGATACATCTAGTGTAGGTGGAGTTGGAGGAGGATGTTACATATGTTGAGGGTCTAATGTTGATCCTAGATAGGAGTGCATAGAATCTTAGGAAGAAGGAAATATATTTAGTGAAGGTGTTGTTGCATCACAGTGTGGTGGAGGAAGCCACATGGGAGTTAGAGGATGAGATGTATAGGAAGTACCCATCCTTGTTTGCTTTAGATTTGGGGTGATCCTTGTTAGGCATTTATGGTTGTAAGGACCCTAACCCTACTTAATTCATAAACATAATTGTTTGGCCTAATTTGAAGATTATTTTTGAAAATAACTCTGAGTTATGATTTAATACAATTTGATAAAGATATATTTTTGAATCAATTCAGAGTCTATTTTCTCCAGTTATACAATTTTATTTAACCTTTGGGTCTCTTTGTAAACTAACCATTTTTGTGGGTATAAATATAATTTCAATACTTGCTTTAATATATTTATGTGTTTTTTCTGAGGGATATTTAATTTGCCATCTCCTTTGGATTCTTTTGAACTTTTCCATCATGGGGTTTATATGAGCTTATGAGGTAGTATTATGGTGATTTTATCGGGCTAATGAGATTTTCGGTGCTTGATGAGATTTTCGATGCTCACTGGGATGTCCAGTTCCCAATGGAATTTTTGGTGCCCTATGGGATTTTTGGTGCCAATTGAGATATTCAGTGCCCAATGAAATTTTCGGTGCCCAATGAGATTTTGAGTTCCCAGTGAGATTTTTGGTGCCCAATGAGGTTTCCGATGCCACATGTGAGATTTTCGATACCTAGTGAGATTTTGGTTCCTGATGGAATTTATGACTAAGCAAATAAGATTTAATAAATCAATAGATCTTGGGGGTGCATGTTTTTGTGTGTATGCGTGTGGCCAAAGAGACTTGGGCCAATGAGATCTCTGCCCAACAATGGCACTAAACTATATCGACATGCACCCACCTATAAATGCTCTCCTCTTCTCTTCTATTGTCTCTCTTTTATCTCAGTTCTTACTCTTTGTTGCTATGATACGAAGGTTGAAGAAAATCCATCAGGGTAGGTGGTTGTGGTATTTAATGTATGCATGTTCGAGTTCAAGTTCGAGTTTGAGTTCTTCTTGGACTGATATAAGGCCTTTGATTGTGTTTCTTGCTCCATTAATAACCACCCTATTCAAGGAAAGAGGAGTCATTCTTGTAAAGTTGGTGGACCAAGCTTAACATTTTGTTAATGATTTTGAAGATTTTTGTTACAACCCCAACTTTTGGGTTCATTTGGTGAGAAATGTAATTTCTCATATTAAAGATATTGGCACAAATAATGATATAATTTGTTTTGAATAAATGAGTTTCGTTTACAATAGCCTTGTTGGTTGTTTTGTGGGCTTTATTGGCTATTGGGCCCAATAACAAGGAAAAGACAAAAGGAACTCCATTATTAACAAGAAATGGAGAAAAGAAAGATGTAGAAACCTCTAGAAGGCAAAAGTATATAATCCAAAGGTGGATTTCGTACCCCTTGGGTTCCTTGGGCTCCGAGGAGTCCAAAGTTGCAAAGATAATGCATCAAGAAAAGAAGAGATCAATTAAATATTTCTTTATTAAGAAAGAAATTGAGAACAATAATAAAATGTGGAAAATAAGTGGAAAGAGGTATAATTGAGTTATCCTTGGTGGATTTTCGTATCCAAAGGATTCCTAATGTTAAAAGGAATGCCAATGAAGAAAATAAAAAGAAAGATAAAGAGAAATCCTAAAAAGAGATATTGTAATAAAGAAATAATCAAGATAATAATGAATATAGATTCATCTAGAAGGATAATAAGTATCCTTAAAAAGGAATTTCAAAATATTAGAGTTTCTTGGGGTCCAAGGAGCCCCAATGGAGAAAAAGAAAGATAAAATACCAATAATAAAAAAATAAGAAGATAATATAATACATCATTAATAACTTTTTGATAATATCAAAAAGAGATGTTATTTGCTTTAAGAGATTAGATTTTCTTGGCCAATAGATTAAAAAGCAAGGCTAGAGATAATAAAACAGATAATTTTTGTATTTTTAATTATCCATGAAATAAGGAATATTAAGAAGATAAATAGGAGAGAGAGAATTACTTCTCCTTGAAGGAATAGGGTTCCTATTGGGAAATGAACTTGTTGACTCACGGATGGTCATCTTAGGGCATGGACAACCACCCCTATATAAAGGGTAGAGCCCTGGTTCGAGTTCAAGAGAGAGATCCCACGTACCCTTCTTTCTTCTTCTTCTTCTTCTTGTTGTTGTTGTTGTTGTTCTTGGCATACAAACCCTAACCCTTGAGCGTAGCTCTATCCTGGAGCAACAAGGGGACGTGAAGGAGGTACGATGGAAGCCCAATAATCCCATGACAACACCAGAAGAATGAGGCCATCTTTCCATGCACTGGAACTTGCGCCACATTCGCTAGATGGCTGCAAGTCGTCCACAAGTCGCAGACTGTGTGTGCTTGATTTATCCAGCTAGGCCACACGTTGGGTGGTGCCCCAGGTGCTGCGGAAGGAGTCGGGGCTAGGGCGAGGGGTGGCGGCATCTGTCAGGGTCCAAGGAAGGGAGGAAGAGCCACACATGTCGGAGCTAGGGCTGCAACAAACAGACAGGTTGGGCTTCACGAGGTTGAAGACAACTTGGAGTTACGTTGGACGGAAATGCCATGCACGGGATGAAGGAGAAATCACTTAACCAAGGGCAGAATAGTCATTTTGAAATGTTTTCAAGCAGCAAGCAATGTTGCATGAATAGAGGCGACGTGGCATCCTGTGATTGGTCTAAAAAGGTAATCCTTGCAAAATTCATAACTAAATAATGGTAGCTTGGATTGGTACATATAATATATGTATTTTGCTTAGAAAAATGAGAGGAATTCATAAAAAATAGTTTTAGAGGCTAATTACACTTGAAATTCGTAAAGTAATGGAAGTTATCAACTTTAATGCTTTAATGATTAAGAAACCCTATTTTGAGATGATTAGTATATTTAGTATGGTTTAATGGATAATTAAAGTTGATATTAACATGTTAATTGCAAAAACGTATGTTGAGAACAAAAAAGATGAACTTTGCACGTAATTGGTTTAATTTAGAAATTCATGTGCATAAATATGCTTTAATGGGCCTTGAAACCCTAATATTAGTAAATGTGACTCATAATGGTTTTCATTATTCAAAATCATGAATAAAGTTGAGATATGATAATTCCAAGCTATTTCAAGTATAAAAGTTCCTAATTGTGGATAAATACCCTTAATGTAGTAATTAGGGTTTTCTAATGGATAAAGGTAGAATTAATGACAAATAGAGTTCATATGTGAATTAGACCATAATGAACTATGAATTGATGATAAATGAGCATAATGATCTTATCATGGATTAAAAGGATAAAAATAGTAGCTTAAATGTAAAAAAGGCTTAATGGACTTAATTGATGGTTAATTATGCTTTTTCTGATAATAGGATTATATGTTGTTAAAAGATAACCTTAGTATCTTTCATGATGAATAGATGAGATAATTAGGGTTTGTGAGTAATTGTATAAAATTAGGGTTTAAAATAGTAAGAGATGAAGGGAAACCCTAATTGCAATGGAAACCCTAAAAGTGGATTAGAAACCCTAGGAAGCGAGCTAAGTTTAATAGATCTTGATGGTATGATTAATAATAGGAAATTGTATGCATATTTTAGGAACTCATAATGTGCTTGATTGCCTATTTGGAATTCTTGATTGATTGGATTATTCTATCTCAAATCAGCCTGACAGGTATGTGGTTACACTTATGGATAATTACTTTAGTTTCATGGCGATTCCCAAACGTTTTTATCAGTTGCTTGAAAATAACTTCTTGGATGACTTTTATTTCATGCAACTATAAAGTGACTATGATTATCACTATAAATATGTATATATAACTGGCTCATATCCTAGTCCTTCTATGTGGCTTTGCAAAGGCTAAAAAAAGGGTAACCTAGAGCAAGGTGTAGCTTATCAAGAGTTAGGGATTGGGTTACCTACGTGTAGTGCCATGCAACTCTTTAGCGCACCATGAGTTAAGGAGTGGGCTACCTATGGGTAGTGCCATGTGACTCAACCCTAGAAATTGATTCACCTGTTAGGTGGGATCATGAGGGGTTTAATGGGGATCTACCATACTGAAGGTAGCATCTAGGTCCACTGCAGGGACAACGCAGAGGATAGGGTATGTATGGATCACACAGTTATATTTAAAATGTAAAATTGTATGTTAAACTATAATTGACTGCAATATGTTGTTATGGTTAATTGCACGATTATTATTTCCCCCACATACCATCATAATTCATTTATGTTGACTGACATTTTGTTTGTCAACATTTTAGGTTCAAGTGAAAAGAACAAATAGTAAAGTGGCATATGTGGAATTAAATGGGAATTAAAGTTCAAAGGAGGATTAGTTCGAATAGACTCCAAATGTGGATAGAAGTAGATATCCAAGTTTTTGAAAAAGGTATGCAAAGTTAATTTTTATTACAACTTTTCATTATAGTTTTGTAGAATTTGATAATTATTATTGATTATTTGTTGAACCTTTGATCTAGAAATTGGGTTAACAACTCTGACCTCTTAGTCTCCCTTAATTGGGGGTTACTGGGAGGTGGGGTCGTTACATTTGGTATCAAAGTGTAGGTTCCTCATTTAATCTTTAATAATTATTAAATTTTACAAACTCCGTAGAACCCGAGGGATTTATTAGAAGATTTTCCGAAAGACAGAGGTGTCTAGAAAAGGATCACATCTGGGGGATGGCAAGATTTTCCTTCGTACCGCTAGTCGGAATACGAGGACTCCCGGATTAGTGTGTCTTCCTGGCCAATGTCTCAGGATTTGACTCGAAATAAGATACCTTTAGGACTCTCTCATCTTGTTCATCCCTTCTCAACTCAAATGTTGTTAAGGACCTTAAGGATTAGGGTTTTCTCTCTTTTCCTCACCCTCTTGAGGTATGGATAAGGTTGATAAGGTCTAAGGAATCCTCCACCAAATTAATGAAAAGCATGTAAATAAGATGTCATGGACATAATTAATAGATTAAGCGTAAACTAAAGAATAGATACATGCTTAGGTCATATGACATAAGTTGTCATGCCCTCAGGAGAGACCTGAGGCTAGACCTTCTTATCAGGAGGATAAGTAATGAGAGTTAGTCGTGGAGGTAGAGACTTCCATTATAAGTGGAGACCTGACACATCCTCTGAGAATGATGTTAACCCTAACCCTAAGTGAAGGTTAGAGAGAGATGACATGGTGAGTTAGATGTCATGGTAGACCAGGTGTTTGGATGGACATGCCTTGGATGCCATATGAGCCATGAGAGGTTGGAGGACCGATTACCATTGGCAACCCAACCCTGGGAAGGGTCATGCATGTTAGAGTGAAGGATAGATCCTTCATTGATGAGGTTAGAGAATAACCTATGGAAACCCCATGAGCTTATATGAGCATGGTATAGTAGGCACCCAAAATACGCCAGTAGTATGAGCAGTAGGTTGAAACCCTGGCCAGGATAGCTATGGATAATCTTGTGCAACATAAGTTGAAAATAGGCTTCACCCATGTAGGGGTATGTTTTTGAGCTTGATCCACCTTCATGGAGAGAGGACCTCTAGTAGTGAGGTTGTTTGTAAGGTTAGCTCTAGAGAGAGAGAGAGCAGGACTCAAGCAAGAAGGTTGGAAGCCTAGACTCTGAGATATGAGGAAAAGTGGGGAGTTGAGGATGATGCGACCTAAGTGGATGATAGTGGTTGCCTCATGCTTGATCCCTGGAAGCTGATGATATCTTGGTTGCCATTAGAGAAACCAAACCCTAGAGAGAGGATGAGGCTTCTGGTACCTATGTGCCCATGGTGTAGGTTTTTACCTTCTGAGATAGGAAGAAGAGTTCCTTAGACCTGGAGAGGTTTAGTAACATGTTGTAAGGCCTTATACCTTGTTGGTTGTCCTTGAGGAGGACTCTACTCTAAAGTGATGCTCGAGTAGAAGGATGACAGGAAGTTCATGTCATACCTTGTACATGTTTGGATCATGGTAATAGGTTGAGCAGACAGTTGGGCATCAGAGGAGTGAACCTAGGGTTCCTAGGTATAAGAGGGGAAGTGGTGTACCTGATGCTCATGACAAGGTTTGAGTTTCTATAGATTCGAGCATGGTACTCCTCATGTCTAGAGGAAAGGGAACCCCTTAAGTTTAAGGTATGTTTGATAAACCTCTCACAGCTAAGTTGATGACATGGGAAGGTATGATCTTGATCCAATGTTGAGGATGAGAATAAGTATGACCTAGCATGGTTTAGTAGGTGGTCTGCTTGTGCCTTAGTAGCTGTTGGGTTAAGCATGCTCATGTGAATATAAACCCTAAGGAAATTTGTGACCTTTGTTATCAAGAAGTAGTTCCTCCCATCCTGGGAGAGGGACCCTATTGTAGAATGTATACAGTTTCATGGGTTTTGAGGAAACCTAAAGAGGTCTCAATAGGATCTTGAGAAGCTAAGTGAAAAGTACATGGTATGAGAATGAACCTGTAGACCCATAGATAACCATCTCTAAGTGCATGTGGATGTGTTACCATGTAGGTAACCGATATGGGGCCTGACCAAGGTAGGCAGGTCACCATGACCCCTATGAAAGGATGAAGGTCATCCCATGAGTGTAGAGAGAGATGGTGGAGACTTGGGTAAGGTTCTAAGTTGAACATGTACTATAATAGAATCCTAAGTCTATCCTAGGGTCAGGTAGGGATAAGACTGATGGAAGTAGGAGTTTCCTAATTCACTAGTGCTCATGACCATAGGGTCGGGAGGTAACATCTCTCATTGTCTAAGGGCCATGGGTTATGAGAATGATCACCTTCATGAACTCATGGGACCCAAAGGGCGGATGAGTAGGGCACTCTCTAGATGCATAAGGGAAGAGGGATGACCCCTAAAGTGTCGGCACCCTATAGACCTAGAGAGATGAACAAGGATTGTGTGTGGACCCAAGTAGGTTCGAGACCAATTTTCCATGAAAGTAACTTTGATATCAAGATGATTGTGATGTGGAGGCATAAGCTGCACGTTTTAACTTAGATTTAAAGGTGTATTGGCAAGGTGGGATGTACCATCTCTACTCTTGGAACAGAAATAACTCTGTATTTGGACTGGAGCCAAATGCTTATTTCCTCTTGTTATGAGAGTGAGAGATAGGACAACATGCATGCCATACACCAAGGATAAAAGGTGACGTGAGTTGGAACGTTGCCATGAGGTTTGAGGATAGAGATGATAACATACCCTGGTGGAGTGCATGATACATGGATGGTTTACAAACATTAAGAGAAACAAGGTAGTCATCTTATGAGGATGTTTTTATCACGAGCTATGAGTTATACAAGTTTGAGTTCGAAAAAAAAACCAAGAGAATAAGCTCAAAGTTTTCTTGATGAAGATAGACTTAGAGATGAGATGAGGTAATAAGTGAAATACATGGAGGTGTATGTCTTCAACGTTACCTAACACCTAAGGATGTGAAGTGGTAATGGATGCTCAGGATGAGATGCAGCTGCCTAATATATCTAGAGGCTAGATGAGGCTATTAGATTAGGCTTAAGTTGGAAAAAGAGATATGTTTGGCTAACACTCAGATGTAATGAGATCTGTTGAACAAGTTAGTAGTTGTTTGGTTAGCCAGCCTATGCTGTGAGGCAATGAAAGGATGGTTGTAGAGCTTCAAATGCACTCCTATGAAAAGGAAGGTGATGAAACCCTGACCAGAGTGGTTTAGGGTTTCTGAGGAATTGATCTTGAGGAATCATGACATACTGGAGATCATGATCACCATATACCGTGGCACTACCAAGATAATAAGTGATAGTAGTACTTTGGATGCCTAAGATGAAGTTGCATATGGTATGTTGCCATTCAAGTGAGGAGGTGAAGGACGCACACCAGTAACCCAGTGTTTTGACATAGAGGATAAAGAGACCCTGAGAGGGAATGGGAGTTCATCACTATGGATGTTGTAAGTCTCCCCTAGACTAAGGAAGGTCAAGATGCAATATGGGTTATGGTAGATCGCCTTACCTATATGACATGAGAAAGAAAGAGTACTGTCAAGGGACATATCCGGTTGAACTACATGAGAGAGATGGCTCGACTACACCAGGATGCAAGTTCAAAAGTTCTTGAGTATGACCTATAGGTTCACTTCCATAAGGTGGAAGTAGGTACATGAAGAACTTGATGTTAGTACTACTTATCACCCCTAACTAATGGTTAGTATGATACAGACTAGAGGGTCTGATGAGAGCATGTGTGCTCATTCAAGATGATACATGGAGATAGTTCTTGTCTTTTGTAAGATGTGATGATAACCACCATAGCTAGTATCGGGATGTAAAGAAGCTTTGCAAGGGAGGTTGTGTCGGTTACCACTTCATTAAGACGATGTTGGTGAAGGGACCTCACGAAGGTCAGGAAAAGACCACAGTGTGTGTAGATGAAGTCGCTTTGATCATGCCATGGCTAAAAGGAGCCCAAGGACGATAAGAGTCATAGGCTGATGCAAAGTAGACTGGCATACAATTCACTGTGGGAGAGTACGTGATATAAAAAAAATCTGACCCCTTTAAGTTATAGCTAAGAGAGACGAGTCCCCGATGCATGGGTTCTTTTGACATGGTTTGGTGGAGAAGGTTAAGTTTTCCCTTACCCCTCAGGATAATGTGATGGGTGATGAGTTCCATGTGTCCAATTTAGAGCACTATGTGAGGTACCCGGACCATGTGCGGACCAATGAACCTAGTGAGGCCCAAGGGAGGCTGAAATGACTTGAGTCACCTATGAGGTTTATAGATGCCAAGGTGAAAGAACTTAGAGAAAAGAATATGTGATGATAAAGGTTCTTTGGAAGCGCCATGGATAAGGTAAAGCCACATAGGGGCTAATGATGGACATGAAAAAATCTTATCCTGAATTGTTTGTTTGCTTGATGGAATTTTGAGGACAAAATTCCTATAAGAGGGGAAGGATGTTACAACCCCAACTTTTGGGTTCATTTGGTGAGAAATGTAATTTCTCATATTAAATATATTAGCACAAATAATGATATAATTTGTTTTGAATAAATGAGTTTCGTTTACAATAGCCTTGTTGGTTGTTTTGTGGGCTTTATTGGCTATTGGGCCCAATAATAAGGAAAAGACAAAAGGAACTCCATTATTAATAAGAAATGGAGAAAAGAAAGATGTAGAAACCTCTAGAAGGCAAAAGTATATAATACAAAGGTGGATTTCATGCCTCTTGGGTTCCTTGGGTTCTGAAGAGTCCAAAGTTGCAAAGATAATGCATCAAGAAAAGAAAAGATCAATTAAATATTTCTTTATTAAGAAAGAAATTGAGAACAATAATAAAATGTGGAAAATAAGTGGAAAGAGGTATAACTGAGTTATCCTTGGTGGATTTTCATATCCAAAGGATTCCAAACATTAAAAGGAATGCCAATGAAGAAAATAAAAAGAAAGATTAAGAGAAATCCTCAAAAAGAGATATTGTAATAAAGAAATAAACAAGATAATGAGAAATAATGAATATAGATGCATCTAGAAGGATAATAAGTATCCTTAAAAAGGAATTTCAAAACATTAGAGTTTATTGGGGTCGAAGGAGCCCCAATGGAGAAAAAGAAAGAGAAAATACCAATAATATCAAAATAAGAAGATAATGTAATACATCATTAATGACTTTTTGATAATATCAAAAAGAGATGTTATTTGCTTTAAGAAATTAGATTTTCTTGGCCAATAGATTAAAAAGCAAGGCTAGAGATAATAAAAGAGATAATTTTCGTATTTCTAATTATCCATGAAATAAGGAATATTAAGAAGATAAATTTGAGAGAGAATTACTTCTCCTTGAAGGAATAGGGTTCCTATTGGGAAACAAACTTGTTGACTCACGGATGGTCATCTTAGGGCATGGACAACCGCCCATATATAAAGGGTAGAGCCCTAGTTCGAGTCCAAGAGAGAGATCCCACATACCCTTCTTTCTTCTTCTTCTTCTTCTTGTTCTTGCATACAAACCCCAACCCTTGAGCATAGCTCTATCCTGGAGCAACAAGGGGACGTGAAGGAGGTGCGATGGAAGCCCAATGCTCCCACGACAACACCAGAAGAATGAGGCCATCTTTCTGTGCTTTGGAACATGTGCCACATCTGCTAGATGGCTGCAAGTCGTCCGCAAGTCGCATGCTTTGTACACTTTATTTATCCAGCTAGGCCACGCGCTGGATGGAACCCCAGGTGCGATAGAAGGATGTGGGGCTAGGGTGAGGGGTGACGGTAGCCGTCGGGGTCCAAGGAAGGGAGGAAGAGCCGCACAGGTCGTGGCTAGGGCTGCAACCGGCGAACAAGTTAGGCTTCGTGAGGTTGAAGACAACTTGGAGTTGCGTTGGATAGAAATGCCCTGGGCGGACTGAAGGAGAAATCACTTAACCAAGGCAGAATATTCATTTTGAAATGTTTTCAAGAGGCAAGCAACGTTGCATGAATAGAGGCGACATGGCATCCTCTGATTGGTCCAAAAAGGTAATCCTTACAAAATTCATAACTAAATATGGTAGCTTGGATTGGTACATATAATATATGTATTTTGCTCAAAAAATGAGAGGAATTCATTAAAAATAGTTTTAGAGACTAATTTCTCATGCAATTCGAAAAGTAATGGAAATTATCAACTTTAATGCTTTAATGATTAAGAAACCCTATTTTGAGATGATTAGTATATTTAGTAGGGTTTAATGGATGATTAAAGTTGATATTAACTTGTTAATTGTAAAAAGGTATATTGAGAACAAAAAGGATGAACTTAGCACATAATTGGTTTAATTTAGAAATTCATGTGCATAAATATGCTTTAATGGGCCTTGAAACCCTAATATTAGTAAATGTGACTCATAATGGTTTTAATTATTCAAAATCATGAATAAAGTTGAGATATGATAATTCCAAGCTATTTCAAGTATAAAAGTTCCTAATTGTGGATAAATACCCTTAATGTAGTAATTAGGGTTTTCTAATGGATAAATGTATAATTAATGACAAATAGAGTTCATATGTGAATTAGACCATAATGAAGTATGAATTGATGATAAATGAGAATAATTATCTTGTCACGGATTAAAAGGATAAAAATGGTAGCTTTAATGTAAAAGAGGCTTAATGGACTTAATTGATGGTTAATTATGCTTTTTCTGATATCAAAGTTATATGTTGTTAAAAGACAACCTTAGTATCTTTCATGATGAATAGATGAGATAATTAGGGTTTGTGAGTAATTGTATAAAATTAGTGTTTAAAATAGTAAGAGATGAAGGGAAACCCTAAAAGTGGATTAGAAACCCTAGGAAGCGAGCTAAGTTTAATAGATCTTGATGGTATGATTAATAATAGGAAATTGTATGCATATTTTAGAATCTCATAATGTGCTTGCTTGCCTATTTGGAATTCTTGATTGATTGGATTATTCTATCTCAAATTAGCATGACAGGTATGTGGTTACGCTTATGGATAATCGCTTTAGTTTCACGGCGATTCCCGAACATTTTTATCGGTTGCCTGAGAATAACTGCTTGGATGACTTTTATTTCATGCAACTATAAATTGACTATGATTATCACTATAAATATGTATATATAACTGGCTCAGATCCTGGTCCTCCTCTGTGGCTTTGCAAAGGCTAAAAAAAGGGTAACCTAGAGCAAGGTCTAGCTTATCAAGAGTTAGGGATTGGGCTGCCTATGTGTAGTGCCATGTAACTCTTTAGCGCACCTTGAGTTATGGAGTGGGCTACCTACGGGTAGTGCCATGTGACTCAACCCTAGAAATTGATTCACCTGTTAGGTGGGATCATGAGGGGTTTAATGGGGATCTACCATAAGGAAGGTAGCATCTAGGTCTACTGTAGGGACAACGTAGAGGATAGGGTATGTATGGATCGCACAGTTATATTTAAAATGTAAAGTTGTTTGTTAAACTGTAATTGACTATAATATGTTGTTATGGTTAATTGCACGATTATTGTTTCCCCCACATACCAACATAATTCATTTATGTTGACCGATGTTTTGTTTGTCAGTGTTTTAGGTTCAATTGAAAAGAACAGATAGTAAAGTAGCATATGTGGAATTAAATGGGAATTAAAGTTCAAAGGAGGATTACTTAGAATCAGTGTTCAGGAAATCGGTCCGTGCGGCCGCATATGCGGCCGCTTAAGCGGTTCGGACAGGGGACCGCACTGCATATGTCATAGCGGACCAATAATCGGTCCAGGACCGATTATGCGGCCAATTACCCGCTTATACGGCCGCTTAATCACCGCTTTTCTAAACACACATACATGGAATTGAAGAAATGAAATTTATATGATATTTTTATTGTTTCTAATTAAATATTTATATGATATTGCTGCTCCCTTTCTTCTAATTAATCATTCTATGTTGTCCTTGTATGTAATTGTTCAATGTGATGTATAATTCTATATGACTGATATATAAATATACATAGATATATTAATTTATTAAAAAAATCCAAAACTGCATATACTCCCGCATACCGTATATACTCTATTCAGTGCCCCGTCCGCCCGTACACCAAATAGCGCTTTTCTGAACACTGCTTAGAATAGACTCCAGATCTGGATAGAAGTAGATATCCAAGTTTTTGAAAAAGGTATGCAAAGTTAATTTTTATTACAACCTTTCATTATAGTTTTGTAGAATTTGATAATTATTATTGATTATTTGTTGAACCTTTGATCTAGAAATTGGGTTAACGGCTCTGACCTCTTGTTCTCCCTTAATTGAGGGTTACTGGGAGGCGGGGTCATTACAATTTTAATCTTGGACTTTGGTTTTCCTCTCTTCCAAGCAAGTGATGTAACTTTTAGTACATTTCTTTCCTACTCATAAACCACCTTATGAAGTTCTTGTTATAGCAAACCCATAATCAGAAAACATGGCCTTTTTGTACTATTTGATATAAAAATGATGATAATATGAGTTCCTAAGTCTTTCTTAATTTTTGTTTCTATAAAATGAGCTTTTATTTGAACATGCAACATATGAATATGAAATATAGGTGTAATGACTCATAAAAATATCATATAGGTGTTGTTTTAGTACACAATGTCTAGAAAATATGACCCACACCTTAATGTTTGTAGTGGTTAACCTGTGGTGGCTATAATGCTTTTACCTACTATTACATTGCTGAAATGACAATTGAACGAAACATAATACTAAAAGTAGCTCATCCATGTTGAGATTCAGATATATAAATGCCTAATTCTTGGAAATACATAACTTTTATGTATGATGGACTTTAATGTAAAAATTTCGGTTGACATCTTATATATGGAATGTTAGTCTATCTGTAAACTTTTATAGAATAATGATGTTCCTATAGGAAGTTGTGACTGCTTCTATCTAAGTGACTGTATGGGCTTTTACGCACCCTAGTTTAATGTTTATGCCTCAACATGGACATAGGTGGTTGAATATACTGTGATGGAATAACAAAAAACATTTTTCATACATTTTTATCTTCTGAAGTTGCAATCTAAAATTTGTTTACAAACATTATTTTGGATATTGTACATAACTTCTTTGATGTAGTCCAAAACTATGAAGTTAACTTAAGCAATCAAGTACAACACTATGCATGTAGTGCTCTGATACCACGACGATATCTCAATTTTAGAACTTGGTAGATAGAGATATGAGTAATAAAATAGTTCACAGTCAAATATTGTTGACTATATGCGGATCGTGATTCTAAGGTTTTAGAGAGAGACTGAGGCAATGTCTCAGATGTTGATGTGATTGAGCACAATTGTTGTCATAACTTGGATTTGAGGACTAGCTTCAGTGTGATAACCTATGTACCCAGGGTGGACTTGGATGTTTAGTAGTTGAGAGGATGTGTCACTAGGGTTCTTACTCATGCTGACCGAAGGAAAGAGATCTTTAGGATTCTAGTCATCTTAGATCTTATACGGGGCTGATTTCAACTTCATAGTGGTCAACTAGTAGTTTGAGTAATCACCTCAAAAGACCCATGGCTTAATAATATATGTGATTTAGATGTGTAGCATTATTGTTAAGGGTTCCTGACAAATCACATTGGATGATGATTCTTTATATGTTTCTTTAAATTTGTAGATAATTTATATTGTGGTAAGAGAAAACAACTATAATTGTTAATTGTGGTTTATCTGTTATATAAGTCACACAATCCTTCAAATCTATAATACTATATATTTTAACTACCGAAAATATGTAACCCTTGTAACAAAGTGATGTTTTTGAAGTTATATCATATCGTTGGGACATGGATCTCACCTCATGGGTTTCTACACCTTTTTTGGTGATCGACAATGGTGTCAGATTCAAAGTGACAAAGAGGGACAATTTGAAGATCAATAGTGGTTGAAGATTGGTTGTTAGACCAGAATCCTAGAGTCGTCCATGTACTCTCAGGTCAGGATGGGGAGCATTGTATATCATGTATGCCGACTTGAGATTTCCTATGTGTGTCTAATGTAAATGTTGTAATTATCAAAATGAAATATTCTATATAAAGGTTATGGATAAGGTCACTAAACTTTTGTGAAGATACCAAGTATGAATATATGTGGGGTTGGATCTCTGCATAAAATTTTTCTTATGAAATGTAAAAAAGATTATTTGATTTTAAATTATGCACAATTTTTAGTAATGTGTTTGATTACATATTGATTGATGTTTTGGTTTTGAGTAATCATATTTAGCATGGAGGGTTTCCGCAACTCTCCTCTAAAGAGCCCTTATTAGATCAATATAAATTTTAGTTGTAGGAGTATTCCCTTGCTGTAGAAATAGACTCAGAAGCTCATCCACCCTATCCTTTTGCAAGTCCAGATTCATATGCTTACCAATATTATCCAACCTCAAATGATTCTTATATGGAAGATGAACAACCAACTTGTGGTACATATCTAGTTGTCTTCTAAAGAGGATCATCTTATCTAGAGCCCTACACTCCACAATAACCAATTTTTATAGCACATTAGGTTGTTCCAGATGTAACTAGATCAATATATCAAGTCAATGGTAAACCCCATTGTGCCCATCACTCCCAATGTTGAATGGATGATTATAGGAGGATACAAAACCATGTAAAATTAATTCTAAGGCTGATTTTCCTATTGAGATAGTATATACCATGTCTACATCCCACCTCCTACATGAAGATCCAAGTGATGAGGGGAAACTAGAGAAGGATCGTCCACCTAATCTACCACACCTAGCCTCTAGATTCTTCTCATACTACCTTAGTCTTAGAATTAGGTAGTCCAGTGCCAATCTTCATGGATGAAACAATCTTGAAGACAACATACATGAACTACTCCTATATTGTACCCTTTCTTACATATCCAATTGCATCTACATCACTTCCAATACCAATAGAGTATTCTATTGATCTTAGTAGATGTATTGTAGGATGAAATCAAAGTTATTTAATTATCCAGATTGCCCCTTTTAGTTCCACGTTCACACAATATTTGGGTGCCCCTTGGAACTCTTATGTTCACATCCCCACCATTGTTTTTATTCCTTTCCATTAAACCATTTTTCAGTTTCCTAGACCAACTATATGAAATCTATGATACATTTTCCCTCCATTTCCAATTTAGTGTTTTCCCAAGGATGAACAAGTTGCTAAATTTGGGTGGAGGGTGCATGATAAATCATTCCACCAACATCTATTTATTTTTAATTTATATTTATAATCTTAGGATGTTATCATTGCTTTTAGTGATTTTTTTTTCACATCCTTTTCATTTTAGAACAACTAAATCCATTATATAGCCTTCATTTATTATTTTTTTGTTTACATCCACATATGTTCACATCATTTAACTATCCTTTGAAGTAATGCCTCAAAATAACCAATTTTTGAAACTAACTAAAGCTAGAAATTACCCTATGGATTAGGAAGCCAAATATCACGTTTTTTTAGAAAGGATGGCATGTGATGTAGAATTTGAAAGGGATCAAACATGTCATTCTTCCTACTAAATAGTGAGATAATTGCATGGTATTGTCATTTGTTCCCCTCATCATGTCATTATTTGATAGTAGTATGATAATAAAAACAACTCCATGCACTGAATCATAAATCAAGTTGATTTTTTTTGTGAACCCACTTCTACACTTATTGTTTCAACTTATTTCCCTCCATCCACCAAAAAGAAAAAAAAATACATAAGAGATCTCCAAACACAAAGTTCAGAGGGGAGCACCCCCGTATCCACTCTTATATGCTTCTTCCATACCCCTCTCTATGTATTTGGATTGTATCACAAAAAAGCAAAAGATAAGAGGTGATGTGCCCAATAAGAAAGTATGTTTAACATTCAAGGCAAAAACATAAATCATAATAATGAAATATCCAGTCATTTTTTATCATTTAAATATTGAGTCATATATATTAGAGACCTCACTTCTCGACAACCCCCCAATTAAGGAAGGTCTTAAAGTTGAGAACCATTACCTAAAATTTTCCCAAGGATCTTGGTTTTAAACAAATAATAATCAATAGTAAATAATTTCTATTATTTCAAAAAGAATGTTGACAAAATCTCCCTCAAGGATTTATATGATTTTCATTATTAGAACTGCACATATGAGAAGAAGTAGCTAACTAATCCTCCTTATAATTTAACTTTATTGTCTTTAAGTAATTTGATATGTCCATCATATCGTGACATCTCCATATCTATCATTTACCAAAAATTCATGGAAAAAACACTGTCAATATAACAAGTTATACTGGTATGTGGGGGAACCAAAATATTTGCATGTACATGTAACAATAATCAGCCATAGAAACAATTATGATTACAAAAATTGAACTTGCATTTTCTTTCTAACTTCTCAACTTAATATCTATGGGACACTCTCCCTCTAGAGTATTCATGTAGAGAACCATCTCTCTAGGGTTTATTCCTTGCAGTGGACATGTCATACATAGGCCTTGGCCCAACCACAAGTCACCATGGTGACATTTCATACATAGGCATTTGCCCGAAGTATGAGGCTTTGCAACATATTATCATTCCACACCTCTATATTATCTTGGAACTCTCTCTCCCTCACTTAGATGGTAGGAACTCATATTTCAGACACATATAGGCAAGCAACCACTCTCTCTATCTCTAGGGTATGATCCTTCCAAGGACATCTAGGGCACAACAAACTTATAGGAACCATGCATATAGAAACTCAACTTATTCACTTGGGTGTAGTCTAGTTTAGGGCATGCCATACAAATATTTCTTATAATTCCTCATGTCTTAGAGTCTAGCTTCTTGACTCTTTCATGATCTCACTCTCTCATGGAGTTAATCCTATAACTTGTCCTAACACTAGAGGTCCCCCTCTATAGAATAGGTTGAGGCTCTTGCATATTCACATCTCCTCACATAGCTTATCTTATCTGGTGAAGAACACATACTTATGTTATGTTTAAATTTCAAAACTAAGGTCAAATTCTCAAATCCGACTGAGGTTATCATAAAACATATTATCTTGTCACATAGGACTAAACTCATCATCTATTTCATCTAGTTTGCCTATCTCATAATCCAACAAGCATTAAACCTATGGCTTAGAATCAACCCCTATTTCAGCCTTGATATCACTCACTTTCATGTAGATGCATGTTTACCTTCTACTTTTATTTGTGTGGGAACAAACTTCCCTACATAAAGGAGTTTAAATTTTCTGGTCACAACCCATTCTTAGGGTTTTATCGCTCTCGCATATATATTCTCCACACTTGGGTTGACCCACCCCAGGGCGAGACACCAACCCTAAAAGTTGCACTGTAGGTTTGCATATTTTCCTCATTGCATAACCCCTTATTACCAATGTTTCATATGTAAGTACAAACATGTCTTGTTATCATACATGCCTTACTCCATGTACTTGCATGCATGGGTATGCTAAGGTGTCCCAACTCATCAAGTTTTCTCTCTTTTCTCTACTCATTTCTTAGGGTTTATTAGGACTTAAGGTTAGGGTTAGGAACCATTCCCCAACACCTTAGGGTTTTCTACGTCCCTTGTCCCACTTAGGGGTATTCTAAACTAACCCTTGCTCCATATAAGGTTTATTGTTATAAGGAAAAACCCATGAAACAATTTTCTTTACTTCTTTGTTACTTCCACATTATAACTTCAATAATTGGTTAAAGATTTCTTAGTCCCACTTCTTTTCAAAAACCTTATCTTTAGATGAGGAGAGAAGTTCCTTTTAGGGTTTATTAAGCAACGAGGATGAGAAGTGAATGGAATAAGATGAGAAGAAAACCTAAAGGTATTTTACTTCGGGAAGAATCTTTCAACTTTGGCCAAACAAGTTGCTTGGGCCCAGGAGTCCTCATAAGACGAATAGAGGCATGAGGAAACTTTTGTAGCCCCTGGGTCGTGATCCATTCTAGACACTATCATCTTTAAAAAATGCCCTAATAATTCCCTCATATTTTTATGGATGATTTGAAATAATAAAATATTAAATATTGTTTGAAAATTTTGGTGCTCTGATACCAAATGTAATGACCTCACTTCTCAAGAACCCACAAAAAAGGAAGGCCTTAAAGTTTATGGCCATTACCTAAAATTTCCCCTAGGATCCAAAATTTTTAAAAAATAATCAATAGTAAATAATTTCTATTATTTCAAAAAAAAATTACAAAAGCTTCCTTTAGGAGTTATATGATTTTCCATTATCAGAATTGTACATATGAGAAGAAGTAACTAACTTATTATCGAGATTCTTCTCAAGATTTTTATCCAATATTTTGGGAAAGATTCGAGCTTGCAATGCAATTATTCTAAGACACATATGTTTTTATCTTCTTCTTTTGTAACAAAGAAGTCTGATTGAAACCATGGGCATTAAAAATGTACTTATTCAACCAAGTATATAGGCTTTTTGATGGATGGTGGTAACTTGAGGAGGAAACACTTTCATGATTGACTTGATAGACTAAGGGATATGATCAACAAGTGGCCCAATTCCAAAATTTCCGAGGAAGGTTGTATCATGCTTGTCAAATACTGCTCCATGGTTCTGGTTATTTACTGGATGAGACAAGGTGAGATTCTTCTCTTAGTCATAAGGAGAATGGAGTTACTTATGTCTAATTTTATTTGGGGAAGCTCAACTCATCCTACTAGTTGATCCAAACTAGCCTTCTCGATCATGGAAGGAGGGCTCAACTTCAAGATTCTTCTCCATGATTTTGGGAAAGATTTGGGCATGCAATGCAATCCTTTTAAGACACATATGTATTTATCTTCTTCTTATCGTACTGAAGATGGTCTGATTGAAACCATGGGGATTCAAAAAGGTACTTGGCCAACCAAGTATATAGGATTTTCTTGGGTTGGTGGTAACTTGAGGAGGAAAGACGTTCACGATTGTCTTGGTAGACTAAGGGATATGATCACCAAGTGGCTCGGTTCCAAAATTTCCATGGTAGGTCATATCATGCTTGTCAGATACTGCTCCATGGGTTTGGTTTCTTACTGGATGAGACAAGGTACGATTCCTTTCTCAGTCACAAGGAGATGGAGTTACTTGTGTATGATTTTACTTGGGGAACCTCAACGCATCCTGTTAGTTGGCCCAAACTAGTCTTCCTGATCATGGAAGGAGGGCTCAACCTCAAAAGACTAGATGAGCTAGTTGAATTCTATGCTCTGAAAAGAATCAAGAAGTTATTATACGTGTCATGTACTTGGAGCTCTTAGATGAATAGAAGATATAGGAGTATCATTCATGCTGATCATGAATTTTTAGTTGGTGTTTCTACCTACTGAAGAAGAATGGTTAAACATTGGCCTAAATTTTCCAATATCAATGATGTTTCCTCATGGAATACTTGCCACCACATGCTTCCCACTGATAAAACTTTTGATAATCTATGGCTCTCTATGCACTATCCTTATTGGAGTTTAATGACATACAAAGCTCTCAAAATTTTGCTTCCAACCTTTAAAAGAATCAGTAAATGGAGTGGGTCTGATAAGACTCACTATCTTCTTTGCCTTCAAGAGTTTGACATTGTTGGTCATCTATTTGGTTCATGCAAATACTAGAGATATGTTTGGGTCTGATCACAACTGAAACTTAATGTCAGGAGTTCATATTCTCTCTATAGCCATTTATCAGCTATTGGTAACATATAAAGGAACAATAGTATCATTGAGCTATGGGAAATGACTAGATCGGTCCACTTAATTTGGTCTGAAAGGAATAGGTTATGTCATGATGGAGGAAATTCTGATTTCATTGACATCTTCAATTGACTTGCTAAGGAAATGAAATATTTATATTTCACTTACAAGATGAGGCTATCAAATATTTCCCCAACCTTAGCTAGAATTTGGGATTTTTATTAGCTTTAAGCTTTGCTCTTCTTCTATGTAAGCTACATGTACAAATGTAGTTTGTAATTTTGTCCCCTTTTTGGGGTTTGGAATATATTTACCTAAATTTTCCAAAAAAAAGAACTAACTAATCCTCCTAACAAGTTAACTTTGTTGTCTTCAAGTAATTTGATCTGTCCATCATATCGTGACCTCTCCATATCTAGCATTTATCTAAAACACCGTGAAATAAAAATAGGGTCACTATAACAATTATACTAGTATGTGGGAGAACATAAATATTTGCATGTAGGTGTAACAATATAATCAGCCATAGCAAAAATTATGATTACAAATATTGAACTTGTATTTTGTTTCCAACTTCTCAACTTAATCTCTCTGGGACACTCCCTCTCTAGAGTATCCATGTGGGGAACCCTCTCTCTAGAGTTTAGTCCCTGCAATGGACATATCATACATAGACCATGACCCAATCACCGGTCACCATAGTGACATTTCATACATAGGTCTTCGTCTTAGGTGATCTTTTTTCATCCAGTTCACTAGTCACCATAGTGACATTTCTTACATAGGCCTTTGCCCAATGTGATCTTCTTATCATGGCCAGATTATTTGTCACCATAGTGACATTCTTACATCCCAAATGTATCACTTACATTCATCAGAGATAGTTGAGAAAGTTTTACTTATATAATATAATATCCATAGTGACTTTATAGATTGTAGGAATTAAACAAACAACCAACAATTATCTACAATCAGTATGGAAAAGCTCAGAAAACCACAGAAGTCAGTTAAGGTGAGTAGTCATAGGCGTAACCACATAACTTCATGGTGAGCCATGCATATTATCATGTAGTATAAGCTTCAAGTATATTCAATCAATCCAATCAACATATCCAAGTAATTCAATAGTTAATAGCTTAATCACTTAAAACTCTACTTCATCCTAGTCAGGGATTTAGGTTCCCTTGTTGTCGAATTATCAATAGTGTTATACTTAGGTACTCTAATTCTCATCTTTAGTGATCTAATAACTCAAGAAACCTAATCCATATTATAATCATATCTATCGTGTTATTGCATTAGGAACACATATCATATTATTCACATTAAGGTTATAGAAAGTTACATAATTGATGTTCGCAATCTTAATTACTCATGTTAAGGATCATCCTATCTAGAAAACTTAGTTTCTCATTATTATGATCATAACCATGTTAGATTACCATTATAGTTCACAATATCAGATTTCATAGAATAAAAGAGAGGTTTTTAACATATTCAACTTGTCAATACCCAAATCTTGGATTTTTATGCTTTAATCACTACTTTAGTACATATTGCACTACTTTTATAATAGGAAGCATAATTAAGTCTCAGTCATATTTTATTTGTATTCCTCTCATTATTCCAATAATTTTGATATATAATTTGCCTATATTCAGATATTCCTAGCTATTTCTATGATTTAAACAAAATTCTCATTCATACCTTATGTTTGGCCATGTGGCACATTCTTATTGTGCAAGTCATCAAAATCTAGCACCATGTTGTGTGAGTTGAACTCTCGTTCCCTTCTAAACTTCCCTATTAATTGGTTCTTTAGATCAGGTAGTCGACTGGTCGTTGGACCCCCAACCTGCCTCCCTCTCTCTCTCTCACGCGCGGCTGAACCCCATTGTTTAGCATTTTCCACTCGACGAAGAGGGGTGAAACATCTACCCAGGTGACTCCAGTGAGCCCCCCATATCACCTGCTAGTTTCACCTCCCTCGTCGCTTCTCCTCCCATCCCCACAATCATTGGTATGCTCCTTACTTCCACCCTTTTATGATTCATGTGGCCATGAAACCCATGGTGTGAGGCCTTCCCTTCTGATCAATACGCCGACCACATTCCCTCTTCTAGAATGGAGTTTTGCTATTGCGAAAACCTCTAGTGACCTTCATGACCATATGTCCCAACAGAAGGTGATCGTTGATGAGGGACAATGGAGTAAGGAAGTAGAGACTATGATGAACACGACAAGGAATCTGCGAAAGAAAGTGAATGCTCAAAGAGGAGATGGATGGTGTTGCACCTCCTCTTGTTCATCCTGACACCCCAGGCCAACACGCAAGATGATGATGACATAGATTGCCCTAGTGATGGGGTTTCTACCAAACACATAGAGGGGGATGCAATGCAAAAGGTCTGCATTTACTGCTCCTTGGTCCATGGAGTTCTGAACCCTATCACTAAGGTGAAGGCAACACCCTCCTTATATAGATGCTAGGGTTGGGGTTAGTGTTTCCCTTATATAGATGCTAGGGTTGGGGTTAGTGTTGCCTAGGAAGAAATGAAAGTGAGGAGGGTGTTGAACATTCCATGTCATTTCCTTTGTGGGTTCAGGGTAGAAGGCAATCTGATGATCTAGGAAATTGATCATTCACAATAATCACCATGGTCCACCCTCATCTCATGTCTCGATATTCTCCTCATGGTTATAGTAATGGTTTCTAAAAACAATTTTCTTATCATGGAGAGACCAAGTCTTTTCTATAAAGGATAGTAGTTAGTTGGAAAACCAAAATCCATCGAGGAGAATACTTCACATGTTGGGTCAAAGAAAACTCTTTATGACTTTCAATTCTAGATTATTCCTTATGTCTTTCTCTTGATATATTCTTTACACCAAATATCTATTTTTTCAAGGAAACTCATAATGCCTTTTTCAATCTATATCGAGTAAGTTGAGATTTATAGGGATGTCTTTCGCATATAAAACTTTCTCTTTTAAGCATTATTTAAAATAATATCATTATCCCATAGAATATCTTTTTTCTCCCAATTTCTAGAATTCACTTCTTTCCATTATTATTTTCAAGTATACCAAAGTTTATATAATATTAATTCATATCTCAAAACACGTGTTGCCAAACTAGCCAGATAGTTACTCTTTTAATTATCTAAAACTCTACATATCTTATTTCCTTTTGGCAAATTACATATTATTCAATATTTCAATTATTTAGCAAAACATAAAATCATTATCCTTCATTTATGTACGAAAACTCTCTTTTCTATAGTAATTCGAATAATTCCATATCTAAAAATATCAATTGTCCATTACTTTTAGAAATCTCTCAATATTGGATTTTCTTTATTTATTTTTCCTTATATTCATTAATTTATAATTGGAAATGTAAAAACCACGACAATTATTGCAAACAAAATATTGCAAAAGAAATCAATATTCAAAGCACACCAAGTTTCTAATGCATCCTTATTATTCAAATATTAATATTTTAAATATGTAAATACATATGAAAAAACATGTTATAACATCCTTTTCATCTTATAAGAATTTTTTCCTCAAAATTCGATCAGTCATACAAAAAGTTTGGGGTGAGACTTTTCTATGTCTACCTTTAGCTCCCGTGAGACTTCACCCTCACCATGGTACTTCCAATGAACCTTTACCGTCTCAAATTTTAAAAGAATTTTATTTTCATTGGATATCTTAATATTGTGTTTCCATTCATGGTTAGGTAATTATTCTTATGTTTTCATCAATTTAAATATCATATTCATAGGATTTGAATTTACCAAACTGAGGATCTAGCATTAACCATACATCTGTTCACTGAATTTTCTACCTATACAATGAATACCTTGTTTCTACCATCTTTTTAGACATACCCCTGTGTTGGATAATTGGCATATATATTTTCCCCTCTTTGGGTTCTTTGATTTCTCACAAAGTCTTTGGCATGCTTCATGTTAGGGACAATGGGGATGAAGTATTTTTAGGAAGAGAAATTGGGAGAAAATACATAGAAAAATAGGTTATGTATATCAGAAAGTTGGGAACTTGGCCATATTTAATGGTGAAGAAAATAGCATGATGAGAAAGTGTGTTAAACACATGGGTTGAAAGTACTAACTTGGGAACTTGTTCCCATCATTATCTTAGATATCAATTTAATTTAGTTAAGTTTTTTTTCAAGTAGATTAATTCCATCAATCAAACTTTTCTTTAATATCAATATTTACTTAGACTGGATAAAATTATTAAGGTTCTTAAAAATATTGTACCTTGGGATTTGGTCCTTAAATGTAATGTGATAATACTTGTGCTCTTGAGGGTGGTATTTTACAACTATTGTTTTGGTAAGCATCAAGATCTCCATATCTCATTGAATATGAAAGTGCGATAATTTCCACATCAATTAGTCTCCATGTGACAGATGAACATCCTCTACTATCTGGACATGCTACAACTATTGATTATGCACCCACTATGCAACTGACTAGTTTGTTCCCTCCACTGTTTAGAGAAACTACCCCCATTATCAAGCACCCATTATTCTATTGACTGATGTACATGCCCCACTAACTGGATAGATCATCATTGATGTTGATGCACGAACTATGCTACCAATTGATGCATGTCTTCCAATCCCTGAACAATTTCTTGTTCCAGGGGTAGAGATGGAACATCCCACCTTGCCAGTACACCTTTAAATCTAAGTTGAAACGTGCAACTTATGCCTCACAATCATCTTGTTATTAAAGTTACTTCCATGGAAAACTGGTTTCCAACTTACTTGGGTCCACACACAATCCGTGGTCATCTCCTCTAGGTCTATAGGGTTCTTACACTTTTGGGGTCATCCCTCTTCCCTTATGCATCTAGAGAGTGCCCTACTCATCTGCCATTTGCTCCCATGAGTTCATGAAGGTGATCAATCTCCTAACCCATGGCCCTCAGACAATGATAGTTGTTACCTCCCGACCCGATGGTCATGTGCAACTAGGGAATTGGGCAACTCCTACTTCCATCGGTCTTATCCCTACCCGACCCTAAGATAGACTTACGATTCTAGCATAGCACATGTTCAACTTAGAACCTTACCCAAGCCTTCATCATCTCTCTCTACATTCATGGGCTAACTTTCATCCTTTCATAGGGGTCATGGCGACATGCCTACCTTGCTCAGGCTCCCACAATGGTTACCTCCATGGTAACACATCCATATGCACTTTTAGAGATGGTTATCTATGGGTCTACAGATTCATTCTCATACCATGTACTTTTCACTTAACTTCTCCAGATCCTATGAGACCTCTTCATGTTTCCTCAAAACCAACCAAATATGGTATACACCCTTCCAAAGGGTCCCTCTCCCAGGATGGGAGGGAACTACAACTCTTGACAACAAGGTCACAAACATCCTTAGGGTTTATATTTGTTCTCCTTCCTCAACACTGGATCAAGATCATACCTTCCCATGTCACCACCTTAACTGTGAGGGATTTCATCAAACATACCTTAAACTTAAGGGGTTTGCTTTCCTCTAACCATGAGGAGTACCGTGCTCAAATCTCAAATCTCATCATGAGCATTAGGTACACCACTTCCCCTCTTAGGCCTAAGAACCCTAGGTTCATTTCTATGATATCCAACTATCTTCTCAACCTCTTAACCACGATCCAAACATGTATAAGGTATGACATGCACCTCTTGTCATCCTTCTACTCGAGTAACAATTCAGAGTTGAGTCCTCCTCAAGGACAACCAACTAGGTATAAGGCCTCACAACCTGTTACTAAACCTCTTCATGGTTTAAGGAACTCTTCTTCCTATCTCAGAAGGTATACACCTATACTATAGGCTCATTGGTACCAGAAACATCATCCTCTCTCTAGGGTTTGGTTCCTCTAATGGAAACCCAGATATCATCAGCCTCTAGGGATCAAGCATGAGGCAACTACTATCATCCACTTAGGTCGCATCATCCTCAACTCCCCACTTTTCCTCATATCTCAGAGTCTAGGCTTCCAACCTTCTTGCTTGGGTCATGTTCCTTCTCTCTAGAGTTAACTCCACAAACAGCCTCACTACCAAAGGTCCTCCCTCCATGAAGGTGGATCAAGCTCACACACATACCCCTACATGGGTGTAGCCTATGTTCAAGCTTATGTTTGTTCAAGGTTATCCATAACGCTTTATGCTTATCTCATCAGCTTTCCAACATACCCCCTTGACCAGGGTTTTATCACGACTGACGTACTAAGGGTGCCTACTATGCCATGCTCATATAAGCTCATGGGGTTTCCATAGGTTCTTCTCTAACCTCATCAATGAAGGATCTATCCTTCACTCTAACATGCACGACCCTTCCCAGGGTTGGGTTGCCAACGGTACTTGGTCATCTAACCTCTCATGGCTCATATGACATCCAAGGCATGTCCATCCAAACACCTGGTCTACCATCTCACTCATCATGTCATCTCTCTCTCTCTCTAACCTTCACTTAGGGTTAGGGTTAACATCATCCTCAGAGGATGTGCCAGGTCTCTACTTGTAATGGAGATCTCTACCTCCAAGACTAACTCTTTTTACTTATCCTCCTAACAAGAAGGTCTAGCCTTAGGTTTCTCCTGAGGTCATGATAACTTATGTCACACGACCTAATCATGTAACTATTCCTTTACACTTAATCTATTAAGCTTATGTCCATGACATCTTATTTACATGTTTTTTATTAATTTGGTGGAGGATTCCTTAAACCTTATCAACCTTACCCATACCTCAAGAGGGAGAGGAAAAGAGAGAAAACCCTAATCCTTATGATCCTTAACAACATTTGAGTTGAGAAGGAATGAACAAGATGAGAGAGTCCTAAAGGTATCTTATTTCGAGTTAAATCCTGAGACATTAGCCAGGAAGTCACACTAATCTGGGAGTCCTCATATCCTGACTAGCGGTGCGGAGGAAAATCTTGCCAGCCCCTGAACATGATCCTTTTCTAGACACCTCTGTCTTTCAGAAATTACTCCAATAACTCCCTTGGGTTCTACAAAGTTTGTAAAATTTAATAATTATTAAAGATTAAATGAGGAACCTATGCTCTGATACCAAATGTAATGACTCCGCCTCCCGGTAACCCTCAATTAAGGGAGACCAGAAGGTCAGAGCCATTATCCCAATTAACAGGATCAAAGGTTTGACAAATAATCAATAACAATTATCAAATTCTACCAACTATACTAATGTCTGGTATAAATTAAAACTTTTTGCATACCTTTGAAAAACTTGGATTACTAACTTCTATCCATATGAGAGAATATTCTAACTAATCCTCCTTGATCGGTAATCCTCATTTAATTTCACATATGCCACTTTACTATTTGTTCTTTTCATTTGTACCTAAAATGCTGACAAACAAAATGTCGGTCAGCATAAAGTTGGTAGGTGGGGGAAACAATAATCGTGCAACTATGATAAAAATGTAATCAACCAATTATCATTTAACAGCCAAGATTATGTCTTAAGCAATACTACTCAATCCTTACCTATCCCCTATCTCTGTGTTGTCCCTGCAGTGGACCTGGATGCTACCTTCCTCATGGTAGATCCCTATTAAACCCCACATGATCCTACCTAACAGGTAGATCAATATCTAGGGTTGAGTCGCATGGCACTAACCATAGGTAGCCCAATTCCTAACTCATGGTGTGCTAAAGAGTCGCATGACACTACCCATAGGTAGCCCAATCCCTGACTCAAGGTGACTTCATGGTCCTATCCTTTGGTAGCCATGTACTAAGTCATCCAATGACCTGATGGACCTACCCCATAGGTAGCCATATGCTAGGTCAAACTATTAAGCCACATAGGGGACTAGTATCTAAGCTAGTAGGCACATATCTTAAGTGATAGTCATATTCACATTATATTTTTGCATGAATTAAATTCATCCAACAATTTAATTCAAGTCATCGAGGAAAAACTCAAAAAACCTCAAAAAACTAATTCGATATATTCATAAGCGTAACCGCATACCTTTCAGGCTGATTTGAGACAAAAATAGTCCATGCAAGTAAGAAATCCAAGCAAGCAAGCACATACAACAAGATCCTGAAATAACATCCAATTCCTTTTTATCAAAATCTATTCACACCATCTTACTACTTAAGGTTTCTATTCCTTTTTAGGATCTCTACCTCTTTTAGGGTTTACTTTGCAATTAGGGTTTTTAATTCATCTTACTCTTTTAAACCATAATTTCTCATATATCCTTCACAAAAGTTATTAAGCTTACCCTTTTAACAACATATAACCTTAATTTCAGAAACAACACAATTAATCATCAATTAAGTCCATTAAGCCTCTTTTACATTAAATCTACCAATTTTTATCCTTTTAATCCATGACAAGATCAGTATGCTCCTTTATTATCAATTCATAGTTCATTATGGTCTAAACAACATATGAACTCTATTTGTCATTAATTACTACCTTTATCCATTAGAAAAACCCTAATTACTACATTAAGAGTATTTATCCACAATTAAGAACTTTTATACTTGAAATAGCTTAAAATCATCATATATTAGCTTTATTCATGATTTTGAATAACTAAAACCATTATGAGTCACTTTTACTAATATTAGGGTTTTCAAGGCCCATTAAAGCATATTTATGCACATATATTCTCAATTAAACTAATTATGTGCAAATTGCATCCTTTTTGTGCTTAATTTACCTTTTTACAATCAATAGGTTAATATCAACTTTAATCATACATTAAACCCTACTAACAACATTAATCATCTCTAAATAGGGTTTCTTAATCTTTAATTCATTAAAGTTGATAAATTACACTAATTTCGAATTTCGAAAGGAATTAGCCTCTCAAACCATTTTTAATTAATTCCTCTCATTTTTTTGAGTAAAATGCATATATTATTTGTACCAATCCGAGTTACCATTATGTAGATATGAATTTTCCAAAATAAACACATACGGACTAATAGGGAGGTGCCACGTAGGCAACGAACTCCCCATGCACGTATCTCGCGTGCCCAACTTCAGATATAATGAAATCACCTCATTGCCCTTGCGTAAGTTTTTAGTTCTGAATACCCCGGAGGGGTAGATTCATCCAACGCCTCTCCCATCGTCTTCCAACTAGAGAACCCTAGGCGGTCGTTGACAACAGCGATCACGGGGTCGATTCCCATCGCTCCTAGGCACGAACCTTATCGGAGCTCATCGCCCTGGCTCTACTGGACCCCTGCACACGTAGGGAAGCTTCAGGTCACGGTTGAAAAGTCCATCCCTAGGTGTGCTAATCCCACAACCTACTGCCTGCGTGCAGACCTTTAGCCAGAGTTGTGGGATGACAAAGCTTGTAAAAGGTAGGTGATCCTCCCCGGGGTGGTCGTAGGAGTTTAGTGCCTTCATTAAAACCCATCGCAGCTCCTCAGGGCTTTGGAATTTAACCCACTCACTTGGCTAGGGTTCATGGACGAAAACAAGGAGAAGGAGGGAGAAGAGTGCTCGGGATTCTCCTGGACTTGGCCAAGGCTCTACCCTTATATAGGGGAGGGTTATTGAAGCCCTAAGACGTCTTATCCATGGATTAACAAGTCACTTTCTAAAAAGGAAAACAAGTTCCTTAGTTAGGAAGCATTCTCTTTCCTTTTAAAAAAATTCCTTGGTAATCCATAAGCTTTGATTATTAGGATATTCGAGAATTATCTTTTTATCTTCCTTGTACTTGGCTTTAAACCCTTTGCCATGAAATTATATTTTCTTTTAATAGAAAATACCACTTCTTTATTAAAACCACCAAATTCATTCATTATGCATCATATTATTCTTTTATTTTGCATTATTGGTATTTTCTCTTTCCACTTTCTTTATTGGGGCTCCTTGTACCCCAAGAAACTCCAAGATTTGGAAATTTCTTTTTAAGGATACTTATTATCCTTCTAGATGCATCTATATTCATTAATTTACATTATCTTGTTTATTTCTTATTAAAATATCTCTTTTTGAGTATTTCTCTTTATCTTGCTTTTTATTTTCCTCATTGGCATTCCTTTTAACATTAGAAATCCTTTGGATACGAAAATCCATCAAGGATAACTCAAATATACCTCTTTTCACTTATTTTCCACATTTTATCATTGTTTTCAATTTCTTTCTTAATAAAGAAATATTTAATTGATCTTTTATTTTCTTATTGCTTTCTTTTTGCAACTTTGGACTCCTTGGAACCCAAGGAACCCAAGAGGCACAAAATCCACCTTTGGATTATATATATTTTCCTTCTAGAGGTTTCTACATTTTTCTTTTCTCCATTTCTTATTAATAATGGAGTTCCTTTTTGTCTCTTCCTTGTTATTGGGCCCAATAGCCAATAAAACCCACAAAACAATCATCAAGGCTATTGTAAACAAAGTCCATTTATTCAAAACAAATTATACCTTTATTTGTTCAAATATCATTAATTTGAGAAATTATAGTTATCACCAAATGAATCCAAAAGTTGAGGTTGTAACAATCACTTTCACAAAACGTCGCAACCTTGGCACTACAGTTCGAAACCACCAAATACTTCTCCAAGGTGTCCATTCCAAGGATCACATTGAATCCATGCATGTCAAGTGATATGAGATCCACTTAAATGTTGCATCCTGATAAAGAAAGAATGTAGGAAGGACACACTTCCCACAACTTAGAGGAATACACCAAAGGGGTTTCTAAGAGAAGTCTTTGACGTATATGACTAACAAGCAAAGAACAACTAGGTATCACTTCTCTAGTGACAAAAGAGTGTGTCACACCTAAATCAATCAAAACATATATAAAGTAGGAAGAAGACAAATTAGTATGAAATAAATCTATTTGACCTATCATGACCCTCGGGTTGACTACACCTTATGGATGAGTCATGGCATAGAATTGAGCCATTGCGTGTTGTCACCCTCATTTTCTACTAGCTTGCCCAGATGAACTAGCCTATGATGCCTGACTATGTCCCTGGCCTCCACCACTGCTGAATTATCATTGTTGTGACCCTTGCAAACTTTGCCCTGGCTGTTGCGTCACCTCTTCATCCTTCTTCAAACATGCCACCTCAGATGTCCTACTTGCCCAGACTAGTGGCAAGTACTAGTCACATATTGTGGCCTAGACGGCCCTGTCATTGACACTTACGCCACGTTGTGAGCACCCTTGGTGGAAAATTGCAGCCTTTGCCCTTACTTGGCAACTAGTGGGAATGAACTGTCAACATCTATTCTGACATGTTCTAATAACCTAGGCTTCTTGAGGCCTTCAAACCACTGTCCTTGATACTGTTCTGGTCTCTTCTTGGCATTCATCTCTCACTTCTCCAAAACTGGTTGCTCTACTCTTCTGACTGACTCCACAAATGTGGAAAATCGATCCCTGTTCTCTAAAGTTGACATTGATGTCGTAAACTCAGAGCTCAAACCCTTCTTAAAATGTTTGGTCCTCTCCTTATCATTGCATCCATATGCGGACAAAACCATAGAATCTCCATGAACTTCACCTCATACTCGTTGATCACCATACATCCCTTCTAGATCTTCTCAAACTATGAGATTTTCTTAGCCAGATTGGTCTCAGGAAAGTATCATCTCACAAACTAAAATATTCCCAACTAATCACCACTCTAGGCCTCTTCTCCTCCTTGATGGCCCAGCAATGGTCAGCACTCCCTTTCAATAGGTACAATGTGTGATTCACCTTATCCTCTTCAAGGATATTTAGGATCTTTAAGGCCTTCTCCAACTCGCTCTACCACATGTCAGCATCTGTCGGATCCACCATACCGACATACTCCAACGCCCCCACATGCCTCAACCTCTCAAAGGTCTTGGGATTCTGTGTTGTGAATTGTTTCCCTTGCTTGGGGCATGGGCATTCTATCCACCACATGCGTCATAGTGGCCATACATTGTCCAAACATGGAGTGAAAAGTGGGATTGGCCAATGTTGTTGAGTCAAACTGAGGCACTTCTAGTACTCTGTCATCTCTTACCTGCCTCCTAGTACCACCTTCTGGTGCAACCACACTACTCTCTACATGTTCTTCATATTCTCCAAACATATATTTTCCTCTATTCTTATTTGCATAAGTAGAAGTTACTATTAAATATGTTTGATGAAACGAGAAAAGACACAAACCCTAGTCCAATGTCCCTATAGACTCGGAGAAACTAGAGCTTTGATACCAACCAAATTGTAACACACTTGCCTCACGGAAGTGACATTACTCAAGACAAACAAAAAAACTAATATTAAACATCCAGATTATCATAAAATGGGATAATTAAGACCGATTTCATATAAGCACAAAATTAGAAACATATGACATATGAGTTCACAAAACTACACCACATGTACCATATATCATGTCAAAAGATATTGCATATCACAGTTCAATGGCTAACTTTCCACAAATTTGTTACACCACATAACATGTTCATGTATACAAGACATATCTATAAAACCACGACATACTGCCAAAACCTTGTATCGATGTACAATGTCTACAAAACACCTCCAAAGACTTGAGAGTACATGGATGACACATATGACTCTACTACAAAACACTAACAACATATCCAACCTTTGACATCTACTGCTCCTCTTACTGTTAAGCCTCAATGGCATGATCTCTACCTCTTCATACATGACCACTTAAAAGATTTGGAAACAGACAAAGTGATACCAACATCCCAGCGAGAGATATAACTCTCTGCTAACAATTATTATTAACACATATAAGATAAAGCGGGAAGATAACATTATCATTAGGTTGAGCAGAGATGACTTAATGCTATTAACGAAGCAATTAACACAGTTTAAATAATTTAGGCATCTACAATTGAACTATGGAAGATCCTATACTTTTAGAAGGAATATGAAGAATATGTATAACAATTGATTTCTCTTATCCAATTATAAATCACCTAATCAGTACAAGAGACAAGGAAAAGGGTCATCCAATGTGAGTCGTGTTTGACCCTAAGCAAATATACTACATGGTTGTATTACACCTTTAATGATGACCTGAGGAGATGAGGTGTATCACTCATGCTCCAATTGAACACTCCTAAGTCGAAATTAGTTCCATACAAGACTTATGAGGATCCAGACTCTTATGATCTTCCAAAGCCTCGGTCAATCTGAGTCCCCCGCAATGACATATAGAGTCCAACTACAAAATAGCCTAGTCTGCCTTGGTATATAGGCAAATGACTAGTGAAAAATAAGTTATGACCGTAGCCACACTCCTGCCGAGGTATGACCGCAGACATCCTAAAAAATATAGCATATATGTTGAATCATATTATCTGAGATATGGCCTCAACCATTCTCCTACCAAGGTATAACCACAACCAATCTTGTGAAAATTCATACACTCAACATTATGTGACAATGAACTTCCACTAAGGGAGAACTCGTTTCACCATCTAACAAGTATTGATGCGGAAGATTGATCTACATCACAAGGATACTACATGATTAAGATTTCACTTGATTAGTCAAGACAATTGAGTATCTTTTAGCATCAATCAAGTTACAATGTACACACCCCAAATAAACTCTACAAAGATAAGAATATGTTGCAATGTTAGAAGATATAAAACATATGAGGTATACTTTTCACATCATCTCATGATACCACTACCATTCAAGGCCATCATCATTATCACATCATTCTGGAAAATATCCCTCATCACATTACAAGAGGATATCACCTCACATTAGGCATTGAGCCTCTTCCAGGTCATAATACCCAATCACATTATTCATGTACGTCGTCATTATCTCATCATGCCTCATAAAGGCTCATATTCATCACCCTCTGTCATATTAAACATACCATAGAATTCACTAGCTATGGTGTTCATTCCACCTACAAGGTTAGGGTTACATAGTAGGAGAGAGAGAAAACATCAAATCATGCTATTAATTTAAGAAAGCTCAACAAGTACATTATAACACTTGAAAATTAGGATTAGGGTTTCTCATATATCTGATTAGGGTTTCCATACCATCATTCAATCATCAAACCCTAAGTTCATTACTTCCTACATTCTTAGAGCATATTAGGGTTAGGTGTTATAATCATGGTCAATCAACCATTTAATCATCAACATGTAGTGGCTATCCCAAAGTGTAGTGGACAACACCATTACATATGTAGAGACCCCCATTTCTAACATGTGTAGAGAACACATGTGTTAACATGTGTACCTTGCTTGTATTGTAGTCAAACTTAACTCATTGGTTGGTCTTACTAAGTTAAGTATTATTAGAATAACAAACAAATATTTTTTTATTCATTCAAAATTGCAATCTTTAGTGCTGACTAGGAATTGGTTCAAAATGACTCTTTTACTACAACTCCAATTAAAATTAAATAACTTGATTCTTACGACCAACATGATTCACATGTGTAGAGACCACTTGAGTTGAGAACCCTATTGTGATAAAACCAAATGAGGGTAGAGACCACCCAACTAAAGCATGTGTTGTGACCGCAAGAGACCATATGTAGCGACCCAAGTAGTGACCAAATCAAGCTCAAGCACTATAGTGACCACCCATTAGGTTTAGGGTTTGTCGTACTCACAACACCACATCTATCATGGAATGGTTCTTACCCTAATCCCAATCCCAATGCCTAGAAAGTGGTACAAGGATTGAAGTGTACGTCTTTGAGTGGCCCAAAAGGATCTCACGCACTGGCATATATAATAAGAAATAATAACTCATAAAATAAGAGATTTAAAGAACTAACCAACCCAAAATATAATTTTGCAAATTTTTTCTTGTCATCAGAGTTTATCAAGAGCATAAGCAATCTAGTCAATTCTTCATAATGATCCATCAGGTTTGCCTAAAATCAAGTAAATTGAGACATAATCAATGCAAATTCATTTGTATGCTTTGAAAAGAACAAATATTGAACAATTGAAAACATTTATAGCAAAATATATAACTTGGTAGGACTATTACAAGTTTATCCGACAAACAAACATTTATCCGACAAGATTTTTTTACAAGTTTCCTATTATGTTGATATTGAGAAGCATGTTTATATTTATGTGGCTCCATCACCCCAACGAGATGGGGGAGGTCACCTATCTCCTTCTCTCCATATGAGGTAGTAGGTCAATCGACATGTACAATTTTGAGATTAATCGACATGTACAAATTCCACCCACTGAATGAGGAGGTCTCTTGTACTCAATATCAACAAGTATTACTGGTTGTCATAATGGGCAATATCATTTATGTTTTCAAGTTTGTTGCAAACTATATGATAGAAAATAAGAAGACTACTTAGTAGGGAACGTTGTAGATCAAACAAATACATAGCCAAGATTTTCAAGAGGTACATACAAGTATCATTCAATACTGCTAGTCTGTTCAAGGAGGAATAATATAAAAGTGTACCTTTCACCAAAGATTTAGAGTAAGATCTTGAGAGTTAGCATAGAGTAGAAGTCAATCCCTAGCACATTAATGGATATTCATGCATTAGTATTCCAGTCTATAATAGGGATTCACATGGAACAACATTATGATTCATTAAGCCTCATTATTGTTCTTGGGTGTGGTATCACATTATTAGTTAATATTTCCATATATCAAGTTTTTCAAGTCCAAACATCATGTTCTAACATCATATCATGGATATCCACACATAATCTATAATGAACAATTATTTCCTAATTACCCTCAAGGGTGAGGTCCAGGGGTCTAGATAAGGTATTTCACAAGATTTCGAACATTTATAATCACAATTCTAGGGTTAGAACCCATCATCAAGATAAATCATCATTTTATGACATATTAGTCATATTCAAGATTGAACAAATCAACAAATATAGATTTAAATTCTTCATTAGTCTAGTCATGATTTTAGAATCTCATGATACTCATCAGAGTCAAGTATTAGGGTTTCCAGAGTTAATCATGATTAATAAGTCATTTAGACAAAAGTACAAGCAAGGGATAAAAATCTATTGATATCAATAAAATACAAGTAGAATCAGGCTTCACAACTATTTTAAATTAATTCCTTGGGGTTTTCTAGATCAAAATGGACTATTTTTTTGATAATTTTTGGAGGTAGGAATCAAAAGATATCATTTTTGCAAGGTTTGATAATTTCAACCAGTGGATTTCCTCTTTGGTCTGGTCGGTTTGATGACTTTCTGCTCTCGAGTAGGCCTTCGCACAAGCCAAGAAACACACTGGAGGGGCTCGTTGGATTAGAGGGGGTTCAGGAGGAGGCACTGATAGGGATAGCAAAGATGTTGTTCGAGTTCATAGTGACCTTGCGGAGGGGAAGGGAGCCTCACTTTGTGTGCTGAAGGTACAAGGGTAAGATGCTCAATATGCACCAGGAGGTGGTGTTGTTCAAGAAGCAGAGGAGATTGGGGGGAATTAGGGTGCTCGTGGCCGGGAGAGAGAGAGAGCAAGAGTGAGGCTCCAAGCAAGGTGTGGTGGCGACAAGCATGGAGGAGCCTTTTTATAGTGTTGGGGCTAGGGTTAGTGTTGTATCGGTCCTTAGTTGTAAACCAAGGTCTCCAGAGTGAGAAAGAGAGTTGGGGGAAGGTTTTGATGGAGAAATAGAGCCTTAAAGGTAGTTAGATTAGGTATAGGCAGGCGTGAAATTTTGAGGCTGACATTCCTATGTGATTAGAATTTCGAATCTCGACCACATGGAGTTGATTTCTCCTCTCAGCCTCATTGACTCCTCCCGACAATCAGCGGGAGGTAGGAGGCAAGTTAGTGGGAATTTGATCAAGCCCTAATCTGGGGGAAGTTAGATCCAAGGGTTGGGACTCACCCCTTCCCTTGCAATGGATCGATGACTTGGAAAAGTCGAATAATAGGCAATTTAAAGGGATTTTTAACACATTAACTTCAAGAATTCATAGAAAACTGTAGGAATGTCCAATTGGGATTAAATTTGGATCATAGGTTCACAAAAGATGTGGAACAATTAGAAAAAGTTTAAGAACCATAAGATAAATTTGCATGGGAAAATATATTTCTTTGAGTAATTTGATAAATTAACTTGACACAAGGTGCATAAAAACCATATTGATCATTATATTTTGATTTTGAGTATCAATATTGATCAAGTACCCAGGGTAACTTAAATTGAGCTCATGAGTGAATATAAAGAGGGAAAATGACAAATATACCATATTTATGCCAAAACACACTTTGTCACATCCTCCCCCCCAAGAGGAATTTTGTCCCCAAAATTCAAAACTTCCTTAAACATTAGGACTATCGAATCCAAGTTATATCCTCAAATACTGGAATATCCTCAACTATATAGTCAAAATAATGTTGTCAACATTAGAACCACATCAATAGTTTCTCGTAAACTTGCATTGATCAATTAAGAGGTCAAAATGTCACAAATCGCTAAATGAGTTCAGTTTCAAACTGTGTCTCCATACTAAGTGAGAATTGGGATCAACAGTCGACATTATACATCATGAATTAAATTGGGTAATGTACTAAGAAGTTCATGATTCAAGAGTTTAGGTTCAAATATCCAAATTTTGGGTTCTAAATGTGCAAGTCTAGGGTTTTATTTCCTGTCCAGACCACATGTGTGGTCATCCACCCATAACAACAATCTAGTAATATTTTGAGATTTCAACATCAATTCCTTCATCAAGTATGGTCAAGGTGAGTGACTGATCCATGCATAGGTCATGTTAGGAAATTAACCCTATCCATATATTCATCACTACCATCCTAAAAATATCTTTGAGTCAAATCCAATATCGAGATTCGAAGTTTGGACATCAAGATCATATATATAAATATTTTAAAGCTAGGGTTTATATTCCTATTTAGACCTTAGGGGAGATCATTCATTCATATTCACTATCTGAGCAACAATTAAGCAACATTCAAGCAACATTCAAGTAACATTTATGATATCAATCATGAATTTTATTACCATGGTGTCTTGGTTTATTGAATGATCTAGACTTAGGTCTTTCTAGGAATTTAGCCACACTATATAGTCAACATTGTATTTAATATCAGGTTTCAAGATCAAGTATAAATATTATTATAAAAATGACCTATTGGAGACTTTGGTCAAGAATCAAAATCAAGTGGAAGGGTTTACCTTTCCAAACATTAAATAATCCACAAGATGAAAATTCATAGCTAGTCATAAATAGGGATGTGACCAGGATTAGGGGAGTCAAAATTAGAAGGTACAATTTAGTTATTCGAGTATGCGTGATTCAATAATGATCCATTCATGTTTAACTATTTTCATCATCACTCTTTGTATATTAGTCATTATGCATCAAACCAAATAGTAGCATGGTTGATAATTTTGAAGTTCAAAATAGAGACGATGGAATGGCTCCAATTCATATGTGAGTTTTCAAAACCAATGATAGGTTCTGAGTCATAGGGCAACGATACCAATACAACAAGGCATCAAATTTCAATTTTCAAAGATATGGTGAGTACAATGTTTGTTTCAAAAAGTTAAAAAGGGTTACATAATCAACAAATTACAATCTAGATCAAGTAGTGATTTCATTGGTTCTTTTATTGCTAGATTTTGCCATTGAACATGTCCTCCTTTACAATTCCAACCTCTATATTTGTCTCAATCTCAGTAACTACGGCTTGGATGTTGGGTTAAAGTTATTCATGATGATTTGGACTCCAAGAATTATCGATGTGGTTTATGTTGCCCATTTGATCATAGCATCCATTAGTATCTTGTTTTGTACTTCCCAAGCATCATCCTTGGAAGCCTTTCTCATTTGATCCTCATTACTATCAAAATTATTGGTCATGGGCCTTTTTCCTTTGTCCACATCATTCTCGACTTCTTCTTTAGGAACTTTCTTATTCTCAATTGTCTTTTCCCTTTCTTCACGTCTTTACTTTTTAGTCTTGATTTTATCAATCTTCCCTTCTTAGACATTAGAGGGTCTTACTCTTTGACTATGGGTTTGTGGGGCCATCTGTAGGGTACATCCATTTATGAGCCCTTTAATCACATAGGCTGAGTTAAAAGTATATCAAATTATAAGATATTCATCTATATAGTTTCAAAATTTATTTCACAATTTTGTTCATTCTTATACTACCCAAAAATAGGGAGAGCACATATCTAGTCAGGATACCTAGCAAAGGAAGAGATGAGGAGTCACCCTACTACAAACTAATAGGTGGTTCCTATTTAATCCTTAGAGAGAAGATAAGATAATTGGAAGACTCTCAAGGTTTCAATGGAGAACCTTTGGGTCCAATTTTGGATCAATTAAGGCCAGGTAGAGTGGGGAACCTCAGCCATCGTGAAGACAGATAGGAGATGATTATGCCAGAACCCTGATCCTAGACACCTCAATTTTCACCATTGTGGACTTTCGGGTTTCCTGGGTTCACGAGACTCGAGAAATTATTTTCTTAAAGCATATGAAAGTGTGTATGCTCTGACACCAACTGTCAGGGAACAGTTCTTACCCCAATCTATATTCCACTGCCTAGACAGTAGTAAAGGGATTGAATCACCTATCTCTGAGTGGCTCAAAAGGATATCAAACACTGGAATATACAATAAGAAATAATAACTCATAAAACAAGAGATTTAACGAACTAACCAACCCAAAATATGATTTTGCAAATTTTTCCTTGTCATCAGAGTTTTTCAAGAGTGGAAGCGATCTAGTCAGTTCTTCATAATGATCCATCTAGTTTGCCTAAAACTAGGAAAAATTGAGACGCAATCAATGTAAATGCATTTGTACACTTTTAAAAGAACATATATTGAATAATTGAAAACATTTGTAGCAAAATATAGTACTTGATAGGATTTATAAGAAAAATAATCAACAAGTGATTTTTTGGAACAAAAATTTATCTGATAAGATTATATTACAAGTTTCCCATTATGGTGATATCGAGAAGCATGCTTATATTTATGTGGCTCCATCTCCCCAATGAGATGGGGGAGGTCACCTGGCTCCTTCTCTCCATATCAGGTAGGGGGTCAATTGACATGTACAAGTTCAAGATCAATCAGCATGTATAAGTTCTACCCTCTGAATGAGGATGTCGCTTGTACTCAATATCAACAAGTATTATTGGTAGTCATAATGAGAAATATAATTTATGTTTTCAAGTTGTTGCAAACTATAATATAGAAAATTGCAAGACTACTCAGTAGGTAACGTTGTAGCTCAAACATATACATATCCAAGATTTGCAAGAGGTACATCCAAGTATCATTCAATACTACTAGTCTGTTTAAGGAGGAATTAATATAAAAGTGTACCTTTCACCGAAGATTTAGAGTAAGATCTCAAGAGTTAGAGTAGAGTCAAAGTCAAGCCCTGACACATTAATGGGTATTCATGCATTAGTATTCCAGTCTATAATAGGGAGCCACAAGGACAAACAATAGGGTTCATCAAGCCTCATTATTGTGCTTGGGTGTGGTATCACATTATTGATCAATATTTCCATCTATCAAGTTTTTCAAGTCCAAACATCATGTTCTAACATCATATCATGGATATCCACACCTAATCTATAATGAGCACTTATTTCCTAAGTCACCCTCAAAGGTGAGGTCTAAGGGTCTTGACCAGGTATTTCATAAGATTTAGAACACTTATAATCTCAATATCACAATTCTAGGGCTAGAACCCATCATCAAGCTTAATCATCATTTTATGACACAAAAATCATATTCACGATTGAACCGGTCAAAAAATATAGACCTAGATTCTTCATTAGTCTGATCATGATTTTAGAATCTCAAGATACTCATTAGAGTCAACTATTAAGGTTTCCAGAGATTAATCATGATTAATGAGTCATTTAGAAAAAAGTATAAGCAAGGGATCAAAATCTAGGAATAGCAGTGAAAACTGTGAAGAATCAGGCTTCACAAGTATTTTTAATTAATTCCTTGGGGTTTTTTTGGATCAAAATGGACTATTTTTTCATAATTTTTGGAGGTAGTAATCAAAAGATATCATTTTTGGAGGCTTCACAAGGTTTGAATAATTTAAGTGATTATTTGGCATACAGGTTGGAAAATTAACTTAGTGGAAAAAAGGATGACCGTTCAATTCACAATGGATGGTTGAGACTGGGCTAGATAGGAGCATGGATCACTGGTTTAGAGTATTGGTTTTATCCTTGGCTCTTGGGTTCATATCCTTGATTTACTGGTTTAAAAGTGTTTCAATTGGTTCTATTGGACCGATGGATTTCCTCTCTAGACCGGCCAGTTTGAGGACTTTCCTCTCTCGAGCAGGCCTCCCTGCCATTCAGGAAACACAAAAAGGGGTTTTATGGAGTAGAGGGTGTTTAGGAGGAGGAGGCACTGATGGGGGCAGAAAAGATGTTGCTTGGTTCGGTAGTGACCTCACAGAGGGGATGAGAGCCTCACTTTACATGTTGAAGGTACAAGGGCAAGATGCCCAATCTACACCAGGAAGCAGTGTTCTCTGAGCATCAGAGGATATCAGGGAGGAAATTAGAGTGCTTGAGGTCAGGAGAGAGAGGAAGATAGAGGCTCCAAGCAAGGTGTGGTGGCGACGAGCATGGGGGATCCCTTTTATAGTGTTGGGGTCAGGGTTAGCATTGGATCGGTCCTTGGATGCAAACCAAGGTCTTTGGAGTGAGAAAGAGAGTTGGGGTAAAGGTTTTTGATCGAGAAACATAACCTTAATGGTAGTCAAAGTAGGTATAGGAAGGCATGAAATCATGAGACCAACATTCATATCTGATTAGAATTTTGAATCTCAGTAGTATGGAGTTGATTGCTCCTCTCAAACTCATTGACTCCTCCGCACAATCATCGGGAGATAGGAGATGAGCCAGTGGCCATTTTATCAGGCCCTAATATGTGGGAAGCTGGATCCAAGGTCTGGGGTTCGTCCCCTTCCCTTTTCACAGATCGGTGACTTGGAAAAGTCAAACAAAAAGCAATTTAAAGGGATTTTTAACACATTAACTTCAAGATTTCATAGAAAATTGTATGAATGTCCAATTGGGATGAAATTTGGATAATAGGTTTAGAAAAATGTGTACAACATTTAGAAAAAGTTTGAGAACCAGAAGATAAAGTTGCATGGGAAAATATAATTATTTGAGTAAAGTGATAAATTAACTTAATTTGTAGTGTCACAAGGTGTATAAAAACCATATTGATCATTATATTTTGAATTTGAGTATCAATATTGATCAAGTAGCCAAGGAAAATTAAATTGAGGTCATGAGTGAACGTAAAGAGGGAAACATATTAAATAAACCATATTTATGTCAAAACACACTTTGTCACACCATCCACATGTAGTGACGTCAAGCACCAAAGTGAGTGTTGCAACCACAAGGCACGCCCACTCCAAATAGCACATAACCAACTCCAAAATAGAACTAAACCACAATCAAAGTAGATGATAACTATCAAGAAAATTAAGCATCCTCAAGGGGAAAACTTCATGCAAAGATGAACATCAAAACCCTAAAATAAACCCCACAAGGTAAACATGGAAAACCATGATGATAGAATGAACACCATGCGTCCAACTCATGTATCCAAAGATCAAATCCTCAAACATCATATGATGACAGAAACATAACATGGTGATAAAGCCAAATATCATGTTTCATGTAAAGGAACAACAACTCCACTTATCATTTAAGAATTTCCAGTGCATGAATTAGGGTTTAGGAGAATGAGTAATGCATAAGAGAATACTTCAAAATATTAAACTCTAAATCAAGGTAACATCATGTAGCATCATAGGTTCATGTTTTAGAGATGAAATCGGAAACATGCAAGCAAGATAATGTTGCAATATAGTAGAGGGGAAAGTTATATAACCCGCCCTAAGTTGAAGATCAAGATCCAAAGCCACAAGCTCAAAAAGAGAAAATGAAGCTTCAAGTAGGATCAACTCCACAGTCAACCAGGTCACCTCAGGAAAAGAAGAAATCTAAGGTCAAAGGAAACACCAAGAAGAAGAAAGATCAAACTCCAGGATGGTCAAGGAAGAATAAAGAAGAAAGAGGAGAAAGCTTCATCTCACTTAGGTACTCCCATGGAAAATCATGGATCTCAACCTCTATGGAGAGAAGTTCCTCAAGATAGATAATATAGCCACCATGGAAGAATCATAGTCTGAAGGACAAGGAGAAGAAAGGAAGAGGTAGGGTTCAAGAGAAATGAGATTAAGAGTCTACAACCACTTTACCAAGATATAAGATCACCAAGGATCACCACAAGGAATATGATCGAGCTCAAGATCACCACATGCAACGGTAATAGGCCACCAAAGATTCAAGATCATCACCCTCTCTAGCTCCTCCAAGCTCAAGTTTGAACACAAAGGGGGAAGAGAGGAAGAAGAGAGATAAAATAGATACTTGCATGTGAAAGAGAGGGCTTATATACTCAAGGGGTAGGAGAGAGGTGAACATCATGAGGTGTAAAGGTATGAGAGCACCAAAAGAACACTTGTCCAATAAAGAATCAGCCATGCAAGCGCTCTAGACACACATGCAGCAAAGGCTGATAAAAACAAGGTATTGTAGCGACCACTTAGGTCCACAACTCCCCTAGGTCGCAATAAAACTGTGGCAACACATCCCACTATCACACAGACAACAAGGTGTTATGTGAAAACGTGTGAAAATCACCATAACCACAACTTACTGAAAACACGGGCTAATTAAAACCAATTTAGAAAAGTGGATAAACTAAGAAATTATTACATTCAGATCCTCATCCTGTAAGAAAACATGTTATATAAACATTTACAAGCTAGATACGTGTCCACAGCTTAGGAGATCAGCTATCTTGTCATCACATGAGTTCATCACATGTTTATACATACATAATGGCCCACATCAGGCCATCAGCAGGATATACAAACCATCGACAGCTATACATCGTGAAACCATGTCAAAACGCTCCCAAGGACCTTAGAGTATAGGGATGACTCTAGACTCTACTACAAAACAACCAAAACAGCAACATGTCCATCTCTTTCCTTCTACTACTCTTCTTGATGCACGGCCGCAACTCCGTGACCACCACCACGTCTAGCTCAAATACCTAAAAAGGTTATAAACTAGTGGGGTGAGACACACAGTCCCAGCGAGAAACATAACTCCTCGCCGAACTATAAAACCAAAGGAAGATTAAAGCAATAGTAGATAACTGATAAAAAGTATGACAAGAGCAGTCTATATAGAAAAGCTATTTATACCATCAGGCTTACCAGATGTACGGAAGGCATATACCCATGTATTTCTTTATGGAACATGATTGATAATATAAGATTTATAAGATCTTACCACAGAACATAAGGAACGTATAGGCAACTGCAAAGTATAACAAGATCAACTACTCAAGCAAGGCCTCAATCAATGTTCTGTGTTTTGCCTTAAGCAATAAATACTATTCGGCTGAATTACGTATTATTATGCCCTGAGGAAGTGAGTCGTACCGCTCAAATCCAACCTTCAGTTGCGAAACCCAAGCCGGTTCCATACAAGGTCAATGGAAGAGTTGGACTCCACGACCTCCCACCTCATGGTCAGTGCACGAGTACAACACAAGAAGGACCGCAGTCTCATGCTTAAGTGGCCTCAGCCACAGGGTCATGTTACCCTCTGCCTAGACCGCTTTGGTACAGGTATCGGCGCTAGTGAAACTGAGCCACAGGCCTGTTCACCGTGCTCTGAGCCATGAACGCATTCATGCTCTTCTTATCACACATTCTGAGCCATGGGCCTGTTCACCATCCTCCAACATATTGAGCTACGGGCCTGAAACCGCACTCTAGAGTCTAAAACCAAAGTTGCACTCTTACCTCCTTACTTTAGGCTAGGAGAAACCTCACATATTCAACAATATGCGCTCCGGGTTAACCCGCAGGAGAACCCGTTTCACCATCACCAGCTCCTGACGATGATGGATCTATGGCCAGGGAAAACTACATGATATGTTTCGCTGTGATTAGTTAGTATATTTTAAGTTGATTATTGAGGCAATCAAGTTGTATAGAATACAGACTATAACAAGAATGAACAACCTAAAACTCAACATCATGCTTTTACTGTCATTAACATCATCCTGATCCACCCCAAGGATCCAACATTACATTGCCATGGGATCTCAATCCCTCATCACATAGTGTCACTGCCTCTCAAGGCTTACATCATCACCATGGGATAGCAATCCCAGAACATCATCAGATATTAACATCTCATTAAGGCACTCTAGCCAAACTTAGGTCTTCTGACCAAACACACCATGCATGTTATCTCATCAACAAGAGTAACCATTAAAGCAATGTTACTCAACATATATACCTCATAGCCCTTTACCTGGCTATGCATCTGTATGAAACACCCACATGGTTAGTATGCACAATCATCATGGATTAACAGAAGGACCATATTATCAATCATAGGCAACATATATGCTTTATCATTCATTTCTCAACCTGTGACTATAGACTTAGGTCATATCATCAAGCAAAGTATCTTATATGCTTACCAATCCTCAGCCTTATACATGTAACCAAGATGATCATAAACACATGTCAAGTAATGTCAAGATACATAGATGTGATCTACTATAACGATTACCATCAAGCATATCAAGGGTCACTATTATAAACCAAACGTGATAGCAAGAACACATCTAACATATCAATTTTCCATAAGGAACAAGACCCTCACTAAAAGTACCCACTACCCTCACCAGAAGTGTGACGGGTAGGGCACCCTCACTAAAAGTTGTATCGGGCAGGGTACTCTCCCATATCGTCCAACCATATCAACCATGCATCAATCCAGCAAACCAACCACCTATCGGCCAAGCAAACCAGCAAGGGTGTCGGGCTACAACATGTATCGGGCAACAGGGAACCAAACCATCTCGAGCACTCATGTGTATCGTGCAATGTGTGTCGTGCAACGCAGGGACAACGGCCACAAGGCCTATCAGGCAATTGGGCTCGAGGGGCATGTCTTGCATGGTGTAATGTGCAACACGATGTCGTGCAATGACATGTCATGCATCAGGGAACCAAGCATACCGTGCACCCATACATATCGGGCAACCACATGTTGTGCATTATGGTATCATGCAACACTCCGTCGGGCATCTGAGGTATAACGGCGTCGAGCTACCATCTGAACTAGGCATGCCATGTAGGGTACTCCACCATATGTGACGCCCGACACACACACACACACCAGGGCAGGAACCAAGCATAACGCCTACCCCCAAACCAGATGTGAAGCTCAACACACAAAGGGTCAAGGACCACGGTATGACGCCCAACACAGCCACCATGTTTCGACTAAGACTCGAGGTCAAGAGGGGTATCGGGAAACACCAACTCCAAGCCATATCGTCCAAGATGCAACCCAACAGGGTCACCACCAACCTCAAGCACAAGCGCACCAAAACCCTAAATGGATCAAGAAGATGACTCACCTATCAACTATCAAGAGAGAGGGGTCTTGCCAAGCTTCTTAATACTAATCGGGAAACACAAGGAACAACCACAACCAAGGTCTACAACCACCACAAAGCTCACCTTTCAAGTCCATGGTGAGAGGAGGGTGTTGCTCAAGCAACTAGTATACAAGCTCACCTCTCAACTCAAACGAGAGAGGAGTGTTTCCCATTTTACTAGAACTCAAGCTCACTCCTCTAGACCTAGGAGAGAAAGGGGTGTTGCTCACCAAGAAACCCTAGAACAAGGTTCAGCCACAAGGTACAACTAAGCAAGAAACTAAGCTAGCAACATACATAGCCAAAACGATCACAAGAAAGCATACAAGAACATAGGAGAGGTAGTATAGTTAGGGTTAGGAGTTATGTAACCCTCCTTAAGCAAGCTCCAAGCTCCAAGCACCACCAAGGAAGAAGAGCAAAGCACTCTAGGGTTCGGCCACCACTAGAGGAAGGAGACTCCAAGAAGGATCGGCCACCAAGCTTGCAAAAGAAGAGAGTGTCGTGCACCAAAGGAGAAGGATACTAAGTAACTAAAGGGATCCTTAGCAAGGGAAAGGAAACACATATATAGAAGGGGATGGAGGAGAAACCAAGGAAAGACAAGGCAAGGTGTCGCCCACCTAGGGACACTTGTCCATGGGCAATGCCACCACTCTAGCATGTCTTAAACACATGTCCAAGGCCATTGCCACATGCAAGCATGAAGCACCAAGTGTCCACTAGTGGTGACACAAACGAGGTCAAAGAAGGTCAAAGGGTCCATGGGCGACACAACTCAGGCCGACACATTCCCTGGGCGACACACCACATGACGACACAAGCACAAGCCGACACACCTAGACCGACACAGGGCACTCTTGCCTGACACAAGGTCCAAAGAGGCAAAGACAAGGCACCACAAAGCCTACCAAGGCTCAACCAAGCCTAAAGGAACCCAAGCAACGAGCCCAACCCTTCCTCTCAACACTAGAGGAAGCAAGGAGAGGCAGGAACACCTCACAAGGTGGCAAACTTGCCCACAAACTTAGACTTGGGTTAATTGCAAGTAGCACCTCCAGCTCTCAACAAAACACCAACAAACCCTAATCACCATCAAAGGTGATTAGCAAGCAACTAAGCATCAGGGTTAAGCAAAGAAAACAGGATAAAACCTAAATAGAGGTTAGGGTCCTTACAAACTAACCCCCTACAAAGGGATTTTGTCCCCAAAATCTGAAGAGAAAAACGAGGGATACTTCCTCCTCATCTCTTCCTCAAGCTCCCATGTGGCTTCCTCAACGCCATGATGATGCCAAAGAACCTTCACCAGAACCAGGTCCTTCCTCTTTAGCTTCTTAACTCTTCTGTCAAGGATCATCACATGACCTTCCTCATAGGTCACATCTTCATCAAGCTCAAATTCGTCTGGCTGTATCAATGTCCCTGTATCCAGATGACTTTTCTTCAGCATACTGACATGGAACACTGGATGTAACCTGTGCAACTCTGGCGGTAACTCTAACTCGTAAGCTACCTTGCCAACTCATGATATGACCGGGTATGGTCCCATATATCTGGGTGCTAGCTTACCCTTCCGGCCAAACCTTAGCACACCTTTCCACAGCAAGACTTTAAGATACACTTTGTCTCCTACCTGGAACTCCAAAGGTCGTCGGCAATTGTCTGCGTAAGACTTCTGCCTGTCTTGTGCCGCTTTCAACTGTTGTTGTATCACCTTGATCTTTTCTGTCGTCTGTTGCACTAACTCAGGACCCAAAAGCTGATATTCACCAGACTCATACCAACATAATGGAGATCTGCACTTCCTGCCATATAAGGCCTCATAAGGAGCCATGTCAATGCTATGCTGATAACTATTGTTGTAGACAAACTCTATCAAACTGAGATGCATGTCCCAACTGCCTAGGAACTGCAAAACACAAGCTCGAAGGAGATCCTCCAAAGTCTGAATAGTCCTCTCATACTGTCCATCGTTATGCAGGTGGAAAGCGGTACTGAACCTCAACTGCGTTCCCAACGCTTGGTGCAACTTTTCCCAGAAATGACTCATGAACTGAGGACCTCTGTAAGAAACTATCATTGTTGGCACACCGTGCAAACGTACTATCTCATCTACATATACCCGAGTGAGCTTCTCGGCTGTATACGTTGTCTTCACCGGTATGAAATGGGCAGACTTCGTCAATCTATCTACTATTACCCAAATGGAATCATGATTCCTAGTTGTCCTGGATAGACCAACTACGAAATCCATGGTTATATGATCCCATTTCCACTGTGGTATCGGTAGGGGTTGTAATGTACCTGCCAGATTTTGATGCTTAGCCTTGACTTGCTAACATACTACGCATCTAGCCACAAACTCGGCTACATCTTTCTTCAAACCAGACCACCAATACAAGTCCTTCAGATTACGATACATCATGGTGACTCCTGGATGCATAGCATACATCGACGTGTGTGCTTCTTCGAGCACTAGCTTCCTCAGATCATCAGCATCGGGGATCACCATCCTATCATGATAGCAAACTAGTCCATCCTCGGACTCATGGAACCCATCACGCTTTTCACTGCCAAACTCTGATCTAATCAACTGTACGGTATCATCTATTTATTGTGCATCTTTGATCTGCTGTCTCAACGTAGGCTTGACTCGCATATGTGCTAAAAGTCTTGCTAACAAGGAAACTTCCATCTGCACATTCATCTGTCACAAGGAAAAAAACATATCCCATCTATGGCATACCAAGGAACTCAACTGTGCCTTCTTTGAAGAAAGAGAAGAAGACTTTTGGCTAAGCGCATCAGCTACCACATTTGCCTTGCCAGGATGATACTCGATGGTGCAGTCATAATCATTGATTAGCTCCATCCATCGACGTTGTCGCATGTTTAGCTCATTCTGTGAAAGGATGTACTTTAGATTCTTATGATCTGTAAAGATCTGGCATACCTCCCCGTAAAGATAGTGTCTCCAAATCTTTAACGCATGAACCATCGCTGCTAACTCCAAGTCATGAGTCGGATAGTTCTCTTTGTGTTTCTTAAGCTGTCACGAAGCAAAAGAAACCACATGATCTTCCTGCATTAGCACACAACCTAAAACTTTCTTGGAAGCATCACAGAAAACAACATAGCCCTTTCCAGGCTCTGGCAGCACTAGAACTGGAGCACTAGTCAGCTTTTCCTTCAAACTCTGGAAAGCTTGCTGGCAACGATCATCCCAGACAAAAGGTACATCCTTCCTAGTCAACTTTGTCATCGGCAACGCAATCGCACTGAAGTCCTTGACAAACCTTCAGTAGTATCCTGCCAAACCCAGGAAACTACGAACTCATGTCGGCATCTTCGGCTGTTCCCATTCTGCAACGGATTCCACCTTCTTTGGATCCAATTTTACTCCTTCTGCAGATATCACATGACCCAAGAAAGTCACTTCTTCCAACCAGAACTCACACTTACTAAACTTGGAATACAACTGATGTTGGCGAAGAAGAGTCAACGCTAGTCGAAAATGTCACTCATGCTCTTGCTTGTCCCGACTATAAATCAAGATGTCATCTATAAAGACTACAACAAACTAATCTAGGAATGGACGGAACACTCTGTTCATCAAATCCATGAAAGCAGCAGGCACATTGGTTAGCCCGAACGGAATAACCACAAACTCGAAGTGACCATACCTCATCCTAAAAGCTGACTTTGGTATGACATCTGCCTTAATCCTCAACTGATGATATCCGGACCGTAGATCGATCTTTGAAAACACTGTAGCACCACGCAACTGATCGAACAGATCGTCTATCCTTGGCAACGGGTACTTGTTCTTGATCATGACCTTGTTCAACTATCGGTAATCTATACATAGCCGCATTGATCCATCCTTTTTCTTAATGAACAACACTAGAGCACCCCAAGGCAATGTGCTCGATCGGATGAAACCTTTCTCCAACAACTCTTGTAACTGCTTCTTAAGCTCTTCCATCTCTACTGGATCCATCCTATACGGTGTCTGTGCAACTGGATGCGTTCTTGGAACCAAATTGATCTCGAAATCAATCTCTCAGGGTGGAGGAACACCGGGGAACTCATCAGGAAACACATCCACAAACTCTCAGACAACTGACACCTCCTCAAGGCTGGGACCTTTCGCCTTGGTTTCCATAATGATATCCATCACGTGAGCTAAGAATGCCTCACATCCTTGCCGTAGCAACTTCTCTGCCACCATAGTTGATACCAGACATGTAGGAAGAATCTTCCTATCTCCTTGGAAGATCCACTTCTCTCCATCATCATCAAACACAGCTCGCTTAGAACCACAGTCCAAAACAACCTTATACTTCTCTAAGGTATCCATCCCAAGGATAACATCGAAACCATGCATATCAAGTGGTATAAGATCCACTTGTATACTGTGTCCCGAAAAAGATAAGACACAAGATGGACACTCTTCTTGAAGCATCGAGGAACCATCAAGAGGGGTTTCTAACAACAAGCTATCCTTCTTACAACTAATAGGTAAACGATAGTTTTCAAGCATACTATAGGAGATAAAAGAGTGTGTAGCACCCGGGTCAACCAGAACAGATATAAAGAAAGAGGAAGACATATCATAATGAAATAACTCCATCTAACCTGTCACCACTCGCGCGTTGACTATCGCCTCCGGCTGACTCATAGCATAGAATCGAGCCGTTGCTTACTTTCCACGTCCTCTGCTTCCTTGAGCAGACGATCCCGCTTACGACGCTTGACCGCATCCTCGCCCTCTGCTACTACTGGGATGCTGTCTATCTGAACCTTGATGATTCTGCCTCGGCTGTTGCGTCACTTCAATATCTCTATTTGGGCAATTGAACCTCCAATGCCCGATGTGACCACAAAGATGGCATGACCTATCTTCAAACTGTGGCCTAGATGGCCTTGTCACTGCCACTGAAGCTGTAATGTGTGCCTTTAACGATGAAGAAACATAACCTCTTCCCTTACTCGGAGACCACTGCGACGGTAAACTGGAACCTCTCATCACAGAAGGCGCTGAAAACCTTGGCTTCTTGAAGCCACCAAACCTCTATCTTTGGAACTGAGCAGGCCTCTTCTTAGACATGGATTCTCTTTTATCCCTAAATGACCGTTCGATCCTATGGACAGACTCCACAAATGTGGCAAACCGCTCATGGTTCTCCAACGCAGAAGCAGGTGTTGTCAGCTCAGCACTCAGACCCTTCTCAAAACGTCTGATCCACTCTTCATCTATCGCTGCCATGTGAGGACAAAACCTCAACAGGTCCATGAACTTGGCCTCGTACTCGGTGATGTTCATTGTTCCTTGGTGCAGATGCTCGAACTGACTGATCTTCTCATCCAGATACGTCTTCAGAAAATATCTGTTGACGAACTCGCGTCGGAAAACCTCTCAACCGATCACCTCACCAGGTCGCTTCTCCTCCTCGATGGTCCACCAGTGACCAACACTACCCTTCAGAAGGTAGACAGTGTGCTTTACTGTCTGCTTTGGGGATGTCGAGGATCCAGAAAGCCTTCTCAAGACTTGCCAGCAACAGATCTGCATCCGCTGGATCAGCCGTTCCAGCATAATCCGAAGCTCTGACTCATTGAAGCCACTCAAAGGTCTTCCCAATACCCGATGTTTCACCATGGGGAGCATGTGCTCTCAGATGAGGCACTGACAGTCTTTCTACCATGAGATTCATCGTAGCCATCATCTGCCCCATAAGCTGTTGATAGGTAGGATGTTCAAGAATGGCTGGGTCAGGTTGGGGGACCTCAGGCACCCGATCTTCATGTGCCTACCCTATAGCTCCATCAACTGATGTAGCATCGCTGTTCTCAGCATCATGTTCTTCATGGTTTCCAGACATCTTGGCTTTTCTTCCGCTAAGGGCAGAAGATGATTGTAAGAAAATCTGGAAAACTCACAAGAACAGACACCACCTAGTCCTAAATCCCTGTAGACTAAGCGAACCTAGAGCTCTGATACCAAAACTTGTGGCAACACATCCCACTATCACACAAACAGCGAGGTGTTACGCGAAAACGTGCGGAAATCACCATAACCACAGCTTACCGAAAACACGGGCTAATTAAAACCGATTTTGGAAAGCGGATAAACTAAGAAACTATTACATTCAGATCCTCATCCTGCAAGAAAATATGTTATATAAACGTTTATAAGTTGGATACGTGTCCACATCTTAGGAGATCAGTTGTCTTGTCATCACATGAGTTCATCACCTGTTTATACATACATAACGGCCCACATCCGGCCAGCAGTAGGATATACAAACCATCAACAACTATACATCATGAAACCATGTCAAAATGCTCCCAAGGACCTGAGAGTACATGGATGACTCTGGACTCTACTACAAAACAACCAAAACAGAAGCATGTCCATCTCTTGCCTTCTACTGCTCTTCTTGCTACTCAGCCGCAACTCCACGACCACCACCATGTCTAGCTCGAACACCTAAAAAGGTTATAAACCAGTGAGGTGAGACACACAGTCCCAGCGAGAAACATAACTCCCTGCCGAACTATAAAACCAAAGGAAGATTAAAGCAATAGTAGATAACTGATAAAAAGTATGACAAGAGCAGTCTATATAGCAAAGCTATTTATACCATCAGGCTTACCAGATGTACGGAAGGCATATACCCATGTATTTCTTTATAGAACATGATTGATTAGACAAGATTTATAAGATCTTACCACAGAAATAAGGAATGTATAGGCAAATGCAAAGTATAACAAGATCAACTACTCAAGCAAGGCCTGAATCAATGTTCCATGTTTTGCCTTAAGCAATAAATACTATTTGGCTGAATTACATATTATTATGCCCGGAGGAAGTGAGTCGTACCGCTCAAATCCAACCTTCGGTTGCGAAACCCAAGCCGGTGCCATAAAAGGTCAATGGAAGAGCCGGACTCCACGACCTCCCACCTCATAGTCAGTGCACGAGTACAACACAAGCAGGACTGCAGTCTCGTTCTTAAGTGGCCTCAACCATAGGGTCAGGATACCATCTTCCGAGCCCGCCTTGGTACCGATATCGGCGCTAGTGAAACTGAGCCATGGGCCTATTCACCGTGCTCTAAGCCATGAATGCATTCATGCTCTTCTTATCACACATTCCGATCCATGGGCCTGTTCACCATGCTCCAACATATTGAGCTACGGGCCAGAAACCACACTCTAGAGTCTACAACCGAAGTTGCATTCTTACCTCCTTACTTTAGGCTAGGAGAAACCTCGCATATTCAACAATATGCGCTCCGGGTTAACCCACAGGAGAACCCGTTTCACCATCACCAGCTCCTGACGATGATGGATCTATGGCCAAGGCAAACTACATGATATGTTCCGCTGTGATTAGTTAGTATATTTTAAGTGAATTATTGAGGCAATCAAGTTGTATAGCATACATACTATAACAAGAATGAACTTCCTGAAACTCAGCATCATGTTTTTACTGTCATCAACATCATCCTGATCCACCACAAGGATCCAACATTACATTGACATGGGATGTCAATCCCTCATCACATAGTGTCATTGCCTCTCAAGGCTTACATCATCACCATGGGATAGCAATCCCAAAACATCATCAGAGATTAACATCTCATTAAGGCACTCTATCCAAACTTAGGTCTTTTGACCAAACACACCGTGCATGTTATCTCATCAACAAGAGTAACCATTAAAGCAATGTTACTCAACATATATACCTCATAGCCCTTTACCTGGCTATGCATCTGTATGAAATACCTGCATGGTTAGTATGCACAATCATCATGGATTAATAGAAGGACCATATTATCAATCATAGGCAACATATATGCTTTATCATTCATTTCTCAACTTGTGACCATAGACTTAGGTCATATCATCAAGCAAAGTATCTTATATGCTTACCAATCCTCAGCCTTATACATGTAACCAAGATGATCATAAACACATGTCAAGTAATGTCAAGATACATAGATACATATATGTGATCTACTATAACGAATACCATCAAGCATATCAAGGGTCACTATTATAAACCAAACGTGATAGCAAGAACACATCTGACATATCGGTTTTCCATAAGGAACAAGACCCTCACTAAAAGTACCCACTACCCTCACCAGAAGTGTGCCGGGTAGGGCATCCTCACTAAAGGTTGTATCGGGCAGGGTACTCTCCCATATCATCCAACCATATCAACCATGCATCAATCCATCAAACCAGCCACCTATCGGCCAAGCAAACAAGTAAGGGTGTCAGGCTACAACATGTATCGGGCAACAGGGAACCAAACCATCTCGAGCACTCATGTGTATCATGCAATGTGTGTCGTGCAACGCAGGGACAACGGCCACAACGCCTGTCGGGCAACTGGGCTCAAGGGGCGTGTCATGCATGGTGTATCGTGCAACACCATGTCGTGCAACAATGCGTCATGCATCAGGGAACCAAGCATACTGTGCACCCATGCATATCGGGCAACCACATGTGTCGTGCATTATGGTATCGTGCAACACTCCTTCGGGCATCTGAGGTATAACGGCGTCGAGCTACCATCTAAACTAGGCATGTAGGGCAGGGTACTCTACCATATGTGATGCCTGACACACACACACACACCAGGGCAGGAACCAAGCATAACGCCTACCCCCAAACCAGATGTGACGCTCAACACCCAAAGGGTCAAGGACCAGGGTATGATGCCCAACACAACCACCATGTGTTGACCAAGACTCAAGGTCAAGAGGGGTATCAGGCAACACCAACTCCAAGCCATATCAGCCAAGATGCAACCCGACAGGGTCACCACCAACCTCAAGAACAAGCACACCAAAACCCTAAATGGATCAAGAAGATGACTCACCTCTCAACTATCAAGAGAGAGGGGTCTTGCCAAGCTTATTAATACCAATCGGGCAACACAAGGAACAACCAAAACCAAGGTCTACAACCACCACAAAGCTCACCTTTCAAGTCCATGGTGAGAGGAGGGTGTTGCTCAAGCAACTAGAATACAAGCTCACCTCTCAACTCAAACGAGAGAGGAGTGTTGCCCATTTTACTAGAACTCAAGCTCACTCCTCTAGACCTAGGAGAGAAAGGGGTGTTGCTCACCAAGAAACCCTAGAACAAGGTTCAGCCACAAGGTACAAATAAGCAAGAAACTAAGCTAGCAACATACATAGCCGAAAAGATCACAAGAAAGCATACAAGAACATAGGAGAGGTAGTATAGTTAGGGTTAGGAGTTATGTAACCCGCCTTAAGCAAGCTCCAAGCTCCAAGCACCACCAAGGAAGAAGAGCAAAGCACTCTAGGGTTCGTCCACCACTAGAGGAAGAAGGAGACTCCAAGAAGGATCGGCCACCAAGATTGCAAAAGAAGAGAGTGTCGTGCACCAAAGGAGAAGGATACTAAGGAACTAAAGGGATCCTTAGCAAGGGAAAGGAAACGCATATATAGAAGGGGATGGAGGAGAAACCAAGGAAAGACAAGGCAAGGTGTCGCCCACCTAGGGACACTTGTCCATGGGAAATCTACCACTCTAGCATGTCTTAAACACATGTCCAAGGCCATTGCCACATGCAAGCATCAAGCACCAAGTGTCCACTAGTGGTGACACAAACGAGGTCAAAGAAGGTCAAAGGGTCCATGGGAGACACAACTCAGGCCGACACACTCCCTGGGTGACACACCACAGGCCGACACAAGCACAGGCCGACACACCTAGGCCGACACAGGGCACTCTTGCCCAATACAAGGTCCAAAAAGGCAAAGACAACGCACCACAAAGCCTACCAAGGCTCAACCAAGCCCAAAGGAACCCAAGCAATGAGCCCAACCCTTCCTCTCAACACTAGAGGAAGCAAGGAGAGGGAGGAACACCTCACAAGGTGGCAAACTTGCCCACAAACCTTAGACTTGGGTTAATTGCAAGTAGCACCTCCAGCTCTCAACAAAACACCAACAAACCCTAATCACCATCAAAGGTGATTAGCAAGCAACTAAGCATCAAGGTTAAGCAAAGCAAACAGGATAAACCCTAAACGGAGGTCAGGGTCCTTACAAAAAAACTAACCAAGGTCGCAACACATCTCCACATGATCCAACCCTAGTCACTAACACACGGAACAAGGTACTAGGTTGCAACAAACATAAACCAAGTGAAGTGTCACAGTCACAACACCTCAAAAACCAACTCACATGGTCGATACATCCATCAAACACAAGCATCCATGCAAAGCCATGGAAATCCTAATATCATCTCATGATGCCACCTCATCAACCAAGGCTCAACTATGTGCCCCTAAGCATCATTCTCTCTCTCATGATGATAAGGCACAAAAGGGCACAACCTTCATGTCACAAATTGCAAGATGAACCCTCAACATGGGAAAATTAAAAATTGGTCCAAAACAAGCATAACTAGCTCAAAAGTCAACCAAATAGGACCAAACTAAAAGCATAAACTTGCCACATGTTATTAAATCATCTCAATAGATTATATTAATGTTTAAGCATCTTATTAACACAATCAAGAACTAAGCTAGGTCAAGTGTCTTACATCTTTTGTGAAATGGACTGCCCTCCACACTCTAGGGTTCGCTTTGCAACCCACAGGTCAAGGGAACTGTCCATACACGGTGGGATAACTACCTCAACTCAAGGGAAGTTGGTGCACCTCCACTCACATGGAAAGGATTTGTTGAAGCCTTCCAGGAGCACTACGTGTCTGAATCCATGATAAAGAAGAAGGAGCTAGAGTTTTGTCAAAATAGCTCAAGTGGGTGATATGACTATGACCCAATATGCCATGAAGTTTGGGATCCTATAGGATTATGGCTATGATTATGATGAGCATCACAAAACAAAGACGTTCATACAAGGAGTCAAGCCCGACCTGAGCTTTGCCTTGTCAGGAAGAGGCCACAGGACCCTCCAGGCTGCCCTGGATGCTATCGTAGAGCAAGAAGATCACCCTAAAAGATCCTACAGGAAGGAAGTTCTTCAGTATAACAACCAATATCAACATCCCAACAACCCTAAGAGGAAGTAACATGTGCCTATTTTAGAAGTTGAGAAGCCCCGATGTCCAACGTGTAAGAAGTATAATGTGGGCCCATGCAGATATGGTACAAGTGCATGCTACTGTTGAGGATAAACTGGCCACCTCAGGTCAAATTTCCCTAATCTTATGAATAAGTACCATGACCAAAATCCATCTCCCAATAGACGTCTAGGATTTTCACTATGGAAGTAGAAAAAGAAGGTGAGGAATGATGTAATAGTTAATTTATGTCCACATGAACCTTTTTATGAAACATATTGTCATTTCATGCAAATGTTAATATGCTATCAATCATTAATTGAATTAAGTAATAAAAACCCTATGGTGGGTAGTACCCTAGAAAATGTCGAGGATGAAATTTGTTTTAAGGTGGGTAGAATTGTCACACCCCAATTTTCAAAGCTAATTTAAACTTTTGAATGGGGTTTCCCCTAAATAATAATATTTGAGGGGTTAAATGTAAAAAGAACACAAGTGTCATTTATTATATGAAAATGAAGTAAGAAAGATTAAAATGAGACCCAAATAAATTTTTCTCTTTCAAATGTACATTATATGATTCAATTAACTCAAGTTGATAAGTAGTAGTTCCTCTTTTTTTCTTTTCTCCCTCCTCCAAGATGGATATAAAGAATAAAAAGGGGATAAATAGGTAATCAGATTACTCTCGAATGAGTCTATAATGTTATCTCAAATTTTGACTCAAGGATTCAATAAGAAAAGCCTTTTTCAAATTATCTCATCCTTTAATAAGGGTAATGGACATTATAGTAATTATTGACCAAACATGTAAAAAACCGAAATCTAATTCTCTAGGAATATTCTACACCATGAATTTAATCTATGATACAAATTTGAAGTCTTTTGGACCATATTTACCCTCCAATTAAATTAAGAAAGGTTTGAATATAGTTTTACTAGGGAATCATTCAAATGTATATTAATTTCTTTAATTTCCCTAAAGCCTTGGCCCATTATTGATGTCACATGTTACATCTTGATTTTATTTTCATACACATTTCCTACACCATCCAATCAATGATATGATGGTCACTTTTCTATCCTATTCCTCCTGCTTTGTCCACAAGACTGAACTATTTTCACAGTGATCGTTCCCCCGATTCGTTCTCCCTAATCAATGCATCCCATCACGTGATTTCTCCTCCTATGAACTTGTCTCATCATCCCAATTCAAATGAGCCTTAACTCATCCTCTATCTTACTAGATTGATAAAAAAACCCAAATTAGGGCTTGAACCATCCCACACATATATTTTGGATCAAAATCAATTCTTGGAGATTGCCATATGCTCCTTCTAAGTCAATTCCACCTGTAGTGCCCCCAAAATCTCCGACCTACTCAAGGTGCTTCTTCGGTGACCCAGGCTTTGCCCCTTTCTTTAGTTGTACCTGCAGTCAAATTGAAGGTCAGGTAAGAATCAAGGGAACTTCCTTTGCTTTTGTTGTTTTGTCTTGTGATGTACACAATCATTATACCCTATACCCAAGTTAGAACACCTCACCAACACTCACCGTCATGGGTCCTCAGGGCCCTTTTGGCCACTAAAACATTGACTTTGGCTTCGTCTAGTCCCCATAATTGTTTTTGTGCCTTTTTCATTGAGCTTTGGACTGGTTTCAATGGTTAAGTGTCTCAAATGCATTTTTCCCTTATTTTCTTCATTTTCTAGCGAGACTTACGGATATAGCTACTCTCTTTGACTTTGCTGAACTCCCATGCATGGACTCTCATAAGTAGTTCCCTCTTTTATGTTGAGATTTTGTGTTTTTCCTCCTAGTAGCCCACAACTATGGTCGTGATTCTAAGTAGTTGTCCTGATGCGTGCCAAAATTTGAGCTTGAGCTTGTTGAGTTTGACCAGGCCAAGTGAACTCACTGGTTATCTCAGCTTGATGAGCATGATCCAAGTTACCAAGCTTTGATCAAATATTCCATGTCTTTAGGAAGCTCCATGGAGCTTAGAGCGGGGGAGAACAGTGGCAAGGGTAAAAGTACCTTGGTCCCTACATTCGTTTAATTGAACTATTAATAATGCAAGTGAACTTAAGGAATTTAATGCCTCATCTTCTTTGACCACTGTGGTGAGTCCCCCTACTGAATTGGCCAATCTTGATTGGTTCAATTCAAAGCTGACCCACTGGATAATGGTGTACATGTGGTGTTTTCTCAAATTTTGATTGGTCAGTTTTAAAAAATTCACCATAAAGCAATGGATGATTAGAAAATTGTGAATAAATAGTCATTGGAAATTTTTTTAGTAGAACTTGATTTTAGGGTTTTCAAGCCATGATTTTCCTTCTTGTTTAGATGTTTATTTAAAAATCCTAATTCGACTCATCAAAACCTATATATGTATCACATGTGATTACTGTGACCTAAACTAGTAATCATCCAATAAAGTTTGCTAATTTGGTGATATTAACCAATAAGCCTAACCATAATGTACTCAAATCTTAATCTATGCTAATCCAACGTAGAATCAATACAAGGTATTGATTTATGATGTTCAATAATTATGTACATGTACATAGAGCCTAATCAAGAAAAGGGAAGGTTTGACCTAGTATTTGATCAAGACTAGAGAAGGACCACCTAAGGATCTACTTTGCTCCAAGGAAAATGAGTCATGTTGCTAAGCACAACTATTTATGGTTGATTGCATGCAAACTAAAAAGTAGAAATTATGATTTCAAGTTTAATGCTTTAATCATGATTACTATATAAATTGTTTGATGATTTCCATATGTTATGTCCTATGGTTATGATGTTCACTAAGGTTAGAGATTATGATTAATGATTCATGAAATTAATGTTCAAGTTAAAGGGGGAGAAATCCAATCATGTTAAAGTTAAAGGATCATGCTAATGTAAATGATAAGGTTAATGATCAAGATAATTAGAATTGGATAAGTCTTTATAAGCTCCCAAATGATGAACCTCAAGAGGTCGTCAAGGGCTTTCCCAGCATCAAGGGCTTTCCTAGCAATCATGTGCTCCTAAGTGGATGTCATAGAGGGATTCATACAATTACTTTTCAATTATTCATGTTAATAATGATTAAAGAATGCTTATAGTTAATTTATTTCAACTTTTCTTACATGTCAAGTACAATTATTTGCTTATGTTATAAAGTGCCAGTAGTTTACTGATGTGTTGATTTTCCCCCTTTGCATGGTTGGGGACATGATGTCCCTGGGAGTTGGAGAAATTAAGGACTCAAGAGGAGAAATCAAGGACTAGAAGACATTCAAGAGCCAACTGGTGGGGTGCCATCCGTATTTGGCGATCCAATCATTTAGAATGTTTAGTTTCATGATTAGTTTTCCATGCTTAGAACTGAAAAGAATCTTACACTTTATATAGAAGTTAGTTATAGTTTTCCTTTAAAGAACAATGTATGAATCTCAATGGTGAATTATTTATTTATTTATTTACAATGATTACCTTATTGTGACACCCCCCATCAAGATGAAAGATCCACTCAGTTACGAAATATATTACAAAAAGTGGGGCATTACATTAATGGTATTAGATATAATGAATGAATGTCCACCAGGAAGCAATCTGATTTATATGTTCTAACCCTAGGTATATGTGACCTTTTTTTCAGACGACCCCTAAGAGAGCCAACAAAGGAAGGGATAAGATGGATGATGGTGCCAGTACATTTAGTGAAGGGAGTGACCGTGAAAGAACCCCTAAGGAAACTATAGAAGATCTTGTCCAAGCACTCACCAATTGCCCTAGCACAAGGACAACATCAACCCAAACACCACAAACTGACTTTAGTGGACTCGTAAAGATTAGGCCCGACTCTTTCTCATGTGAAGGAGAAATTTATGTAGTCACCAAAGTTGGGAAGTGTATTAGAGGCATGGAGCATTGCTTCTGTGATATGGACTGCCCTCAACACTCAAGGGTTCACTTTGCAACCTACATGCTCAAGATAGTCACTTGTACATGGTAGGAGAACTACCTCAACTCAAGGGAAGTTTATGCACCTCCACTCACATGGGAAGGATTTGTTGAATCCTTCCAGGAGCACTACGTGTATGAAGCCATGATAGAGAAGAAGGAGATAGACTTTGACAATAAAGCTCAGGTGGGTGATATGAGTGTGACCCAATGTGCCATAAAGTTCAGGGTGCTATAGAAGTATGGCTATGATTATGATGAACATTGTAGAACAAAGAAGTTCATACAAGGACACTAGCCCATCCATAGCTTTTCCTTATAAAGAAGAGATCATAAGACCCTCCAGGATACCCTGGATGCATCCCTAGAGCTTGAAGATCACCCTGGAAGATCCAATAGGAAGGAAACTCCTCAGAAAAACAACAAATATCAACCTCCCAACAACCCTAAGAGAAAGGCACATGAGCCTATTGTAGAAGTTGAGAAGCCCCAATATCCAATGTGTAAGAAGAACCATGTATACCCATGCAGATATGGTACAGATGCATGCTACTATTATGGAGAAACTAGACACCTCGGGTCAAATTACCGTAAGCTCATGAAGAAGGGCTAGGACCAGATTCCACCTCCTAAGAGACAAGCTAGGATGTTCACTATGGAAGTAGAAAAACAAGATGAGGAATGATGTAATAGTTAATGTATGTCCATACGAACCATTTTATGAATCATATTTTCTTTTCATGCAAACATTAGTATGCTAGCTATCATTAATTGAATCAAGTAAGAAAAAGCCAAAGGTGGGTAGTACCCTAGAAAATTTCAAGTAAGAAATTTGTTTTAAGGTGGGTAGAATTCTCGCACCCCAATTTTCAAAGCTAATTTAAACTTTAGAATGAGGTTTTTCCTAAATAATAATAGTTGATTGATGATGCGATGATTTTGAGTCACATTTATAGACTTGTTTTATTTGTGTTTTATGCATTTATTAGTCATTTTGGTGGTTAATATTGCATAATTCATCTACTTTGGTATATGATCATTTTCTATGTCAAATCTCCCTTATTTTAGTATTTTGAGTATAAATTATTACAAGAATATGTTTTGTTTCAGCTTATGTGGTTTCGTGTTGTAATTTCAGGAAAAACAAGTATATGCTGATGTCGATACCATCGACAGTGGTCGATACCATCGACACGACCACAGGTTGCCAGCCGCAAGGAGCATCACAGAGTCGATACTATCGACAGGAGAGTCGATGGTATCGAGATACCATCAGGTTGCTGGCGAGAAGACAGTCGATACTATCGACACGAGGAGCTTGAGCGATGGAAAAAGACAAAACTGACGCCTAAGAGAGTCGATACCATCGACCCGCGTCGATGGTATCGAGCTAGCATCAGGCACAGCAATGAAGAGAAAAGAAGAATTGCCGATACTGCACAAGGTCGATACCATCGACCTTTGTTGATGGTATCGACACCGTCAGATACAAGTTTGCTTTAGATCGAGAAGAACGGAGCCCAAAAGCACGCCCCAGCACGGAGAGAAGAACGGAGCCCAGAAGCACGCCCCAGCCATTCTGGATGCCAAAGAAGACGTTTTCCACCACCGAAAGGCGGGAGAACGTGTATTCTACGCCAAGGAGCGCTTGGATCTTCTCCGTTCAGGGGTTTCACCACTCAATCACGTTTTTCTCCATGTTTCCTTTTTTCTCTACCACGTTTTGCTCTGAGATGAACATGCAGGGCTAATCCCCTTTGTCTTTAGGACCGGGAGTATCCTGGGAAATCATTGTATGACAATTTTATCATAGTAATTCATCATTTATCTCTTAAATCCGTGGTATAATTTCATTTTCTCAATTACATTGTTATGCTTGATCACCATAATAATAATCTAATGCCCTTAATTACTTTGAAAGAAGAATTAATGGTTGAAAAGAGACGGAATCTACATTAATTGACAAATCCCTTGAACATGGTGGTGTAAGGTTAATGGTGGATACCGAGAGATCGACTCTAATGCACCTAGTTTAGGGTATAGGTTGCTACGACGGTGGAACTGACCTAGACATAGGTAGTGAATTGTACCATGACAATGGGCAATTATGATATCAGGACACTACCCGGATAGAGAGATAAATCTGAGTGACTAAATAGAAATTCATACAATGAAAACCCGCAGTGAAACCGCAATCCTAAAGATTCCCACTTGAATTGATTAAACTAAACATTTAATCGATTGCTTTGTTTTGTTTTGTTTTATTTTCTTTTAATTTTACAACAGCCTCCAACTTTTTAACCGGTCTAGCTGATTGCGAGTAGTTAGTAGTAGTCTCCGATAATTCACGTGTCCCTGAGTTCGACTCGGGCCTCACAAAGGCCTATATTACAGTGATGCGTACACTTGCATTTCTACGCACGTAAAAAACATGTCAAGTTTTTGGCGCCGTTGTCGGGGACACGGCAATTGTCGGCACTACGAGTGGTGCAAGCAGCCACTCTAGGCCATTTTTTTATTTTTATTAATTTGAAATCATTTCAAAAATTCATAGTCTATTTTCTAATTTGTGTAATCGTCAAGCACTGTACTGAACTTCAATTTTTATTTTGCAGGTACTGTGCATGGTGCAGACGTGTAGCACCGACTACACGCACCACACACCAGAGGTTCCTTTGTCGGGACCGGAAGACGAGGAGGATTACAATCAAGACCATCTGGAAGAAATAGACTCAGAATCCGAACAGGAAAAGATGGCAGAGCCACATACAATATGGGAGAAGATCAAGGCTTCTTCTTCATCTCCGTCGAAGGGGCCAATCAAGAAGCAGGCGATCAATATTCCGACACACAAGATTGATCTTGTGTTAATTAATTTGGACAAGTCAAACACATTCCATGGGCTCAAGAATGAAGATCCAGTCACACATATAAGTCAATTCGTGGAAAACTACGACATGGTCAAAATTGACAGGTTCCCGCAGGATGTGCTCTACCTAAAGTTGTTCCCGAGTTCTCTGGCAGGAACTGCACGTGAGTGGTTGCACAACCTAGACGATGAATATGTGGAATCTTGGAACCACATGGTGGAAGTTTTCTTTGAAAGGTTCTTCCCGCCTGAGAAGACCAATGGAATGATCAGGAAGATCCACAACTTCACTCAGAAAGCAGGAGAGACCTACTCTAAGACCTGGGAAAGGTTTTAGATCATGCTTAGGCAGTGCCCGCATCACGGGCTTGACAAGGTGACACAGGTCAAAATCTTCTATTTTTCTCTCTCTGAGCATGATAGAAGTAACCTCGATTCAACAGGCTCAAGATTCTTCTTGAACAACACAGACACGAGGTGGTGGGAAATCCTTAAGAACATGGCCAAGAAGCAATCTTGGGGCAACAGGGACGTCGTTGAGCACGTTCGAGTAGCAGGGGAGTCTAAAGCAATCAAGGAGATGAATGAGAAGATGGACTATCTCATGAAGAAACTGCTTGCAAAGGAGGATACTGAATCCGAGGATGATGCTCAAGTCAAATTCATGAGGCAGCAGCAAGGTTACAGAAATAACGATTACTCATGGAGGAAGGACAAGAAGTTCTCTTGGAAGGATCCAAACAACTTTTTGCAGGACCCTGATGCAAAACCCCAGCCAGTAGCGGAGGACAAGAGCACGGAGTTGCTCAACCAAGTGATAAAGCAAAATCAAGAATTAATGACTACTTTTGGCCAGCAGATAAAGCAACAGGCGGAATTTATGAACCAGATCGGGCAGACACTGTAGAGCCATGGGGCTCATATGAGGACAATAGAGATGTCCATGGCACAAATGGCAGTTGAGATAGCCAATCTGAAGAAGTCGGCACACCAAGGTTTTTCGGGTAACACTAATATTCCATGAGGAAACCAACAGGCAAAGGCCATCTTGCTAAGGAGTGGCAAGAAGCTGTTAAACCCCAGAGCCGATGAACCAAGCAAACCCCAAGCAGAAATCGAAGGTGAGGCCACTGAAGAGCTGCAAATACCGGTCACAGAATCAGTTGAAGATATAGCAGTGGATGCTACTGAAAATCCTATTGTAGATGAGGAGGAGACGCAGAAAAGGACACCATATGTGCCACCCCATCAAAGGGCACATGCTTTCCCGGTCCCATATCCAAATAGTGCAAAGGCAAGGAAAGTGGACGCCTAGTTTAAAAAGTTTCTAGACAGTTTCAGAAAGCTTTCAGTCAACATCTCATTATTGGAAGAAATTGAGCAAATCCCTTATTACGACAAATTTCTGAAAGACATCATTACCAAGAAGAGGAAAATCTCAGACACGGAGGTTGTGGTGCTGAAGGAGTAGGTGAGTGCCTTCATCATGGGCACATTGCCACCAAAGAGGCAGGATCTGGGCTGCTTCAACATCTCATGTTACATTGGGAAAGTGAAGTTTGGTGAAGCGCTATGTGACTCCGGGGTGAGCATAAACTTGATGCCCCTCTCTACATTCAAGAAGCTGGGATTAAAAGAGTCACGGCTGAGAAACATGACAATCCAACTGGCGGACAATTCTGTGGTGAAGCCATACGGTATATGTGAAGATGTGTTGGTGAAGGTAGATCGTTTTGTATTTCCAGCAGATTTTGTCATAATGGAGATGCAAGATGAACAAGGAAATGAGCTACTACTCGGACGACCCTTCCAAGCTACAGCTGACATGATACTTGAGATGGGGAGAGGTCGTTTGACTTTGGGCATAGCTGATGATCGCTTCGAGATGGTCATGCCTTCCAGCACCACATCACCTAAAGCCAAGGAGCAGTTCCACATGGTAAAGCATTTTGATCACAATATCTCACTTTGTCTAGGGAAGCCATTTTTAGATATGGCTCATGTAATGACCAAGGTGGAAAGAGGGACATTGGTTGTGGACATCATGGAGCAGACCAAGGTGGTATCCCTTAGCAAGGCTGTAGGTTTTCCGAGTGATGAGGAGGAGGACATTCCCCCTTCCACTAAAAATGAGGCCATAGCAAATTCGGTTTTTGACGCATATCCAGAATTACCACTTGAAGCCTGTTTGGTCAATATCACACATGATTGGATGAGAAGCAAGTCATTGCAGGAGTGTGCCAAGATGCTTTAGGTGTTGCCATGCTTCTATGCTAGGTACTATGAAGACCTTGGTGAACTCCCACCACCACTTCAGTCATCCTTAATCAGCCCTCCCGATTTGGAATTGAAGTCGTTGCCACCACACTTGAAGTATGCATTTTTGGCTGAGGAAGAAAAGCTGCCTATGATTATATCGGCTTATCTGAGTGCCGAGGAGGAGGACCAACTACTTATTGTGTTGAAGAACCACTGAGGAGCATTCGGGTGGTCAGTTGTAGATATCAAGGGGATCTCCCCTACATTATGCCAGTACAAGATTCAGCTCGAGGAGGGAGCTAAGTCGGTGTGTTAGCCACAACATCGATTAAATCCCAGCATGATGGAGGTCGTCAAGAAGGAGGTGATTAAGATCCTTTCTGCAGGTATCATCTATGCTATTTCTGACTCGATGTGGGTGAGTCCTACGCAGGTAGTCCCTAAAAAGGGGGGAATCACAGTTACCCATAATCTTCTAAATGAACATGTCACCACTCGCTTGGTAACCGGGTGGCGTGTTTGCATAGATTACCGTCGATTGAATGCTGCTACGCTTAAGGATCACTTTCCTCTTCCATTTATTGATCAAATTTTAGAGTGTTTAGCCGGCCGATCGCATTTTTGTTTTCTGGATGGTTATTCGGGGTACAATCAGATCTCGATTGATCCTAAGGACCAAGAGAAGTCCACCTTCACTTGTCCTTATGGAACGTTTGTGTACCGTCGTATGCCTTTTGGGTTATGTAATGCACCAGCGACCTTTCAGCGTTATATGCTCGCCATTTTTTTTGATATGGTAGAACGTTGTCTAGATGTTTTTATGGATGATTTCTCTGTCTATGGTGCATCTTTTAATGAGTGCCTTTACAATATGGATAAGGTCTTACAACGTTGTGAGGACACACATTTGGTCCTCAATTGGGAGAAATGCCACATGATGGTGAGTGAAGGAATAGTTCTAGGACATAAAGTGTCTAGCAAAGGTTTGGAGGTAGACCTGGTAAAAATTGAAGTGATTTCCAAATTGCCCCCACCGAATTCGGTTAAAGGGGTATGGAGCTTTTTAGGTCACGCCGGTTTATATCGTCATTTTATAAAAGATTTTTCTAAAATCGCCAAACCTTTATCTGAGCTGTTAGAAAAGGATGATGTTTTTTACTTTAATGAAAAATGTCTACATGCGTTCAATGTGCTTAAGGAAAAATTGATTTCCGCACCAGTTGTGCAAACACCAGATTGGACTAAGCCATTTGAACTAATGTGTGATGCATCTGATTTCGCGGTTGGGGCTGTCTTGGGACAACAGGTGGACAATAAACCCGTTGTGATTTTCTATGCATCTAAAACTTTGAATGACGCCCAACTCAACTACACAACTACCGAAAAAGAATTTCTTGTCGTTGTTTTCGCTTTTGAAAAATTTCGGCAATATCTAGTTGGATCAAAAGTCGTGGTATGGACGGACCATGCAGCCATTAAGTATTTGATGGAGAAAAAGGATGCCAAACCTAGATTGATTAGGTGGATCTTGCTTTTATAGGAATTTGATATTGAAATCAAGGATAAGGCGGGCATTGAAAATGTGGTCGCGGACCATTTGTCTAGGTTAGAGAGGGTTGATGAAAAGCATTTACACATACCCATTACCGAGACATTTCCAGACGAACAGCTTTTAAAAGTGAAATCGAAAGACCCGTGGTTTTCTTACATTGTTAACTACCTTGCTTGCAAAATCATCCCGGAGGATTGGACGTACCAAGAGAAGAAGAAATTTTTTCATTCTTTACGTTATTATTTCTGGGATGACCCTATTCTTTTGAAGCAATGCAGAGATGGTGTCTTATGCAGGTGTGTACCTAAGGAGGAATACGAAAGTGTTCTTAGCCATTGTCACACACTATCGATGGGGGGGCACCATGCAAGCTCTCGCACTGCAGCCAAAGTGCTTGAAAGTGGCCTATACTGGCCTACCTTGTTCAGGGATGCTTACGATTTTGTCTGGCAATGTGATTCCTGCCAAAGGGCGGGTAACATTTCGAAAAGACAAGAGATGCCCCTTAATGTATTCCAGGAGGTTGAGGTATTTGACTTATGGGGCATAGATTTTATGGGACCCTTTGTGTCCTCAAATTCTAATTTGTACATTCTTTTGGCTGTTGATTATGTGTCGAAGTGGGTAGAGGCAATACCCACAAGGACTAATGATTCCACTGTAGTGTGCAGGTTTGTCAAAGAATATATTTTCAGTAGGTTTGGAGTACTAAGGATGATCATAAGTGATGGAGGTACACACTTTCAGAATCAAAAGTTCGCGGCACTGTTGAGAAAGTATGGGGTCAAACACAACATTGGTACCCCATACCACCCGCAAACTCAAGGACAAGTGGAGGTCTCCAATCGGTAGATTAAGAAGATCTTGGAGCGTACTGTGGCTTCCATAAGGAAGAATTGGAGTACCCTACTACCGGATGCGTTGTGGGCATACAGGACGGCGTTCAAGACACCTATAGGCACTACGCCTTTTAGGTTGGCTTATGGTCGGGCCTGTCACTTACCGGTGGAACTGGAGCATAAAGTGCATTGGGCGCTGAGGAAGCTAAATCTGAGTTATGATGAAGCGGGAAAGAAGAGGTTACTTGAACTCAATGAACTTGACGAGCTGCGAATGAATGCATATGAAAGCTCGCAGATCTACAACGAGCGCACAAAGTTGATTCACGATCGCCATATTCAAATGTGCATTTTCAAGAAAGTAGACTGTGTCCTATTGTTCAACTCTAGGCTGAAGATGCATCCCAGGAAGTTGAAATCCTGATGGAGTGGACCATTCACAGTAGAGGAGGTCAGACCACATGGCGCGATCCTGGTGCGTGATGGCGAGACCACATTCCTGGTCAATGAACAATGGTTGAAATTGTACTTTGGTGAAGATTACACAAGGAAAGTGAATGAGGTCAAACTCATTACACTTCCTGATGCATGAGGAGCTTCATGTCGTCTAGCCGAAGACGTTAAATAAGGGCGCTTGTTGGGAGGCAACCCAGCCATCGGTAGTTTAGTTTAGTTTCTTTCACATTCGTACTTTGGTTTGTTTTGACTTTGTTTTTAGTGTAAAAAAGGTACCGTGATCGTTTGGGTAATGTGCATGACTGAGGCAGAGTCGATACCATCGACCCTTGTGTCGATGGTATCGACCAGGGTACAGGTTGGTGACTACAGAAATCACTCTACATCGATACCATCGACGCCCTCGTCGATGGTATCGACACACCAACAGGTTGATCGCAAGAAGAGGTCGATAGTATCGACGTGGGTGTCGATACTGGCGAGATCTCTGGAGATTTTTAGAAGAAATCGTCTCAAAGAAGTCGATACCATCGACGGGCCTGTCGATGGTATCGACACAGTTATAATCAGAAGGTGGCGGCCGGCCTCGCGAGGGTGTTGCCCTAATCCGAAGTCGATACTATCGACTTGCATCGATAGTATCGACGCGACACGTCACCGATCCACGAGAGGAGATCAACGGCGATCGCTGCAACCAGAAAGTTAATCTGGGGGACGGGTCGATACCATTGCACATGTCGATAGTATCGACACGTCATCGATCTGGGTCCCCACATCCAGCCATCGACGACCGTCGATACCAGCGGCAGTACGGATTGTGCTACGCGTGTCGATACCATCGACCCGTGTCGATGGTATCGACGAGTACACAGCAGCGCCGACGTCAGTTATATAAGGGAGGCCTTGTCGTCATATGACGTCACACCTTCAACGAGTTCTTCCTCTACTTGTGTCGTGCGTCCTCCAGAGCAATCTGAGCCCGACGACGAGAATCCAGGAGCACGTTCTTCATCGAGCGGAGATTTTCTTCCCCGACCTGCACCGAGCTCCTTCTTCTACTTATCTTTCTTCCGCAATCATGGTGCATGTTGCCGGTGCGTCTTCTTCACGCGTCGATCCGATGGACATTCCAGAATTCATGCCTCCACTCACTGCATCGATTTCATGCCCGCAGATTGTTCATCCGTCTGTAGAGGTCAAGAAGATCTATGAGGAGATCATGAAGAGGAAAATTGAGCTGACCCACTATGTTGAGCGGGAGATGATCCGCAACTTGGGGTTCGAGGCAAATCTGGCCTATGTTCTAAAGGGGCAGGCGAGACATACGAGCAGGATGCTTGATGAGATGGAATACCATGTTGATGGCCAGTTGTTCTTCAATGAATGGCCTACTTACAAGGAGCTGGTGGCGGAATTCATGGCATCGTTGGACGTCTGTGTCGTGCCAAATGACATCATCACCATGGACCGTGAATGGATCAAGGGTCGTGTGTCTTTCTGGCTGTATAACAATGATTACACTTTTACACTCAGGAAGTTCAATAAAATCTACAACTGGAACCATGGGCGAACTTACTACCGGCGGCCAGACAACCGGACCGACTACGACGCTATCTTCGTCGAGCTCATGATAGTGTCGCCGGGAAAATCAGTGAGCTACCACAACCCAGCGGTAGCAGACTTCGAGCATCTGTTCGTGCGAATTCTTCATCGGATGTTGTGTTCCACCCTATTTTCTAGGGGTGATATGTCTCTTAGAAAATTCTAGGAGACGAACTTGTTTTTCTTGCATAAACTCCTGAAGCGCCAAGAGTGCAACTGGGGATCATTCTTTCTGCAGCGGGTGTTGGCGGTAAAGCGGAGTACGCGGAAGGCTCCAATTCATTTTGGAGGACTCATCACACTGCTGGCCCACTATCTTGGGCTGAACTTCTCAACCTTGACTCCTCTCTCCAACAGAAGCAAGGTCAATTTGCAACATCTTCACCGATCAAACCTTATCTTGCTTCGGGATGGTTTACCTTATGCTCACTGCCATGTAAACCACACATATCAAGAATGCTCGCTTCCCGACCCTATCTTTCACATCGAGGGTGCTCAACATTTCCGATGGCCCATCATAGCCATTGCTGACTCCGATGAAGACGGCGACGACGACAACAATAATGACGATGAGGTTGTAGAGGAAGAGGAGGCCTACACTCCTCTTCGGGAACGAGTAGCACCTAGGAAGCGTCCTCGCATGCATCCGGGTGCATCTTCATATTCACAGCCTCCGCCACCACCACCGCCCTCGCAGCCAAGCGAGGATGTTTATTCAATGCAAGGAATGTATGCCATGCTACAGGATATACAGCAAACGCAACAGCACCATACAGCAGTGTACACCGGTGTTCAGGAGACGACGAACTAGTTACTTGACAATCAGAGGGATATCTTTGAGAATGAGCGCCTCCTCCTCGACAACCAACAACAGATTCATGACAAGTTGCATAGGATGGAGATGCAGTAGCAGCCCTTTTATGATCATTACTGGAGCCAGAACTACTTTGGGGGGTATCCACAACCTCCACCCAAGCCCCAGTATGATCCGAGCTTTCAGGGGCAGTACCCATCTTGGGACCCCACGGCCCCACAGTACCCGCCTCCGCCGGAAGAGTAAATCGGTATCTCTGTTCCAACCTTTAAGATTGTTTTTGACTATGAGGCCATAGTCGAATTCAAGCTTAGGGGGGGATTTGGAACAACTCTATCTTTTATATTCTCAGTTTGTTTTAGTTCTATTTTGTTTGTTCTTGTCATTTATTTCTTGCAATCTTAGTTTGTTTGTAGGATCCACATTCTATCTAGTGTAATTGTGGATGTCTTAAGTCATGTGTCATCTCATTTTCTTGTACATGGGTTAAGGGAAAATTAAAAATTTGAGTGTTTGCAAGTTTGTGTTGTTCAACTTTGAGCACATAACTTAAGAAAATGATTGGTTTTGTCAACTCTAAAACAGAATATCACAACTGTACATTCCTCATGATTCATGAAAAGTGGACGGATTTGGTTGTGTGAGCCTAAACTGACCAAATGATAATGAGACTCTAATTTGAAGTAAGAGAGAGAAACCTCTTAACTACTACACAGGTCAGTAAGGAGGGACACATAATAATTTTCAAAGGTTCAGTCAATTAGTCTTGTGATCTTTCCACCTCATTGTTTTTCACAATCCACCATAAGAATTGGAAGTACATTACAGTTTTAATCTTTTTTATTGCATCTCATGAAGATAGGTCTGGTATTGCAACCACTTTCACATGTTTTGCATGAAAATAGAAAAAATTAGAATAGTTATACATGCACATTATTCTTAGGTGCTGCATTCATAATTCTTTTGCATAGAGCACATCATGTAACTTATTTTTTTTAAGGGTGATTAACTTGTTCCATACCTTTTAAAGAATTCAAATCTTTGAGATATGCAGAAAAAGTAAGCCCAACAAATTATTCAATGTCATTTGTGGATATAAGGGCCTGAAAAAAAATGAAAAAAATGAAAAAATGAAAAAGAAAGAGAAATTATTGAGAAGCAAGTACAATAAGAAGGAGAAAGGAACATAGTCTCACTCACATTTTAAGATGAGTAAGTACATGATGTGGCTCAATTAGATATTCCATCTCATTTTGAGACGGGATGTTAGTGCATGCATCATTCCACCCAATCTTAGGCATTAGGGCATGTTCATGTGCAAATGCATCATTTAGGGCATTTTTGTTTTATGCATGTTGAAACCGTATAATGCTTCCATTTCTTCCATGAGCCATCTATTTCATCCACCCATTGCTCGAATTGGTAGGCCACCGTGATTTTCTCCTCAATTGTGAATATCAGGAGAGCTGCTTCCATGTAGATGGTAGTTAGGGCGAGCAACGTAGTATATGAGATCACAAGATGCACTAAGTCTGGACCGGCGAATTTTATTATGTTAACGGCCTTATATGATAGTGTTCATCAGTTTTGAGGTAGATGTCTTTTATGGATGATTACTGTCGCCTTTAGGGTAATTATCATTCCGTGGTTAGTGAGGGCCGGAATGTGAATGTCCGGTGGGGATCATATGGTAATGTCGTTGTGATGATCTGTTCTTTAGTTGACTCTGGCAATTCTATTCTAAGGTTTAGTTGCTCAAGGGCGAGCAATGTTCAAGCTTAGGGGAGTTTGATGCGATGATTTTGATTCACATTTATAGACTTGTTTTATTTGTGTTTTACGCATTTATTAGTCATTTGAGTGGTTAATATTGCATAATTCATCTACTTTGGTCTATGATCATTTTCTATGTCAAATCTCCCTTATTTCAGTATTTTGAGTATAAATTATTACAAGAATATGTTTTGTTTTGGCTTATGTGGTTTCGTGTTGTAATTTCAGGAACAACAAGTATTTCCTGCTGTCGATACCATCGACAGTGGTTGATACCATCGACACAACCACAGGTTGCCAGCCGCAAGGAGCATCACAGAGTCGATACTGTCGACAGGAGAGTCGATGGTATCGAGATGCCATCAGGTTGCTGGTGAGAAGACAGTCGATACTATCGACCTTAAAGTCGATACTATCAGCACGAGGAGCTTCAGTGATGGAAAAAGACAAAACCGACGCCTAAGAGAGTTGATACCATCGACCCGCGTCGATGGTATCGAGCTAGCATCAGGCGCAGCAACGAAGAGAAAAGAAGAATTGTCGATACTGCACAACGTCAATACCATCGACCTGTGTCGATGGTATCGACACCGTCAGATATAAGTTTACTTCAGATCGATCTAAATCCGACGGTTGTGATATTTTAGTGAGCTAACTCGGTGATTATACCTAATGACGGCGGCCAAGAGGAAGGAATCACGTCATTAGCCGTTGCACACGTCCCAAGAAGGTGTGGAGAGAAGAAAGGAGCCCAGAAGCACGCCCCAGCCATTCCGGACGCCGAAGAAGATGTTTTCCACCACCGAAAGGTGGGAGAACACGTATTCTACGCCAAGGAGCGCTTGGATCTTCTCCGTTCAGGGATTTCACCACTCAATCACATTTTTCTCCATGTTTCCTTTTTTCTCTACCACATTTTGCTCTGAGATGAACATGCGTGGCTAATCCCCTTTGTCTTTAGGACCGGGAGTATCCCGGGAAATCATTGTATGACAATTTTATCATAGTAATTCATTATTTATCTCTTAAATCCGTGGTATAATTTCATTTTCTCAATTATATTGTTATGCTTGATCACCATAATAATAATCTAATGCCCTTAATTACTTTGAAAGAAGAATTAATGGTTGAAAAGAGACGGAATCTACATTAATTGACAAATCCCTTGAACAAGGTGGTGTAAGGTTAATGGTGGATACCGAGAGATCGACTCTAATGCACCTAGTTTAGGGTATAGGTTGCTACGACGGTGGAAACGAGCTAGACATAGGTAGTGAATTGTACCACGACAGTGGGCAATTATGATATCATGCCACTACCCGGATAGAGAGATAAATCTGAGTGACTAAATAGAAATTCATACAATGAAAACCCACGGTGAAACCGCAATCCTAAAATTTCCCACTTGAATTGATTAAACTAAATATTTAATCAATTGCTTTGTTTTATTTTATTTTATTTTCTTTTAATTTTACAACAACCTCCAACTTTTTAACCAGTCTAGCTGATTGCGAGTAGTTAGTAGTAGTCTCCGATAATTCACGTGTCCCTGAGTTCGACTCGGGCCTCACAAAGGCCTATATTATAGTGACGCGTACACTTGCGTTTCTATGCACATAAAAAGCGCGTCAATTGATAAATGTATTAAGACCATAAGTGGTATTTCTTATGTGAAAATAAAGTAAGAAAGATTAAAATGAGACTCAAATATATATTATTTATTTCAAACATACATTATATGATTCAATTAACTCAAGTTGATAAGTAGTAGTAGTTCCTCTTTTTTCTTTTCTCTCCCCTCCAGATGGCTATAAAGCATAAAAAGGGGATAAGTAGGTGATAATACGACTCTTGAATGAGTGAACAATGTTATCTCAAATTTTGATATAAAGACAGAATGGCAAAGGTGGATTGAGTTCTAAACAATGCGTAACGACTAGTTGTTATTAAAGCGAGTTTAGTTATAAGTTTGATAAATGTATTGTGAATTTAATGACAACAACAAAAAATGAAGGATATACAAATAGTACAAGGCTATAATGCTCTGGGGAACCATATCACAACATATATTTTTATGACTTGTTCTACATGCTTAATACATTTTCACAAGGAATGACCATTGCATCCATTTAGTAATATATAGACCTACTAGGGAACACATGGTAGTACATGATCCTAATAGTCTGAGACCATAGTCCACTTTCTCAAAAGACCAAGTCCAATAAAACATTGACACACAAGAAGTTAATTTCCTCATTGTATAGAGAACTCAAGAGTATACTACCTAGGGCTACCTTTTCATTGCTCCACGATAGTCACTGTGTGTTCAATATACAATGATGAATGAACATGCATAAGTTATAACCAGCATGGAGTAAGACAAACATTCCATGTGCTTTAATAAGCATATTATGAGCTAGTAATTTTAGTTACAATATGATCAGAAATTGTCGTTCATATTTAATCATGCATTTAATGTATCAAGAAATATGCAATGCACAACTTACAAAATATAAAATGAACACATATAGAAAATCATAGAGGTGGCCCTAATACTCCAATATAAAGGAGCATATACATCTCAAATTTGATGAGCTCTTCTATAGGAGACAACCACTTCAAACCAAAATAGAATAAATAATGTCGTTGAATGGTATACCAAAGTTCAAATTGAGGTCATATTGAACTACATATACTTATGGAAGTACTACCATGGAATGTGCCTTAGATGATGTTGCATTTGGATGTGATGAGTAGAACAATCAAGATGCATGATTCATGTTTTATTTCTTAGTCTAGAGAAGAATCATGGATGTTAGAGTTAGTTGCATTGTGGCACATATCTTGGAGATTGACTTGAACTCTTAGTCTATCTTGGAAAACAACAACGTTGTGTGTTGTTTGGGCCTTAAATCTGCTTCCATTGAAATGTAACACCACTACATGTTCTATAGTTCTAATATATTATGTTAGTGGAACATTTCAAATTAATCTCACTTATTTATAAAAAAGAATTTGCTAATGGCAGTCTAATAAAACTTACAAAATATGCATAATTTAAAGTAATTAGTAAGTTAGAAAACATGAGCAGATCAAACCACAAAGGGGGCTCATACAAGGGGACCCAATTTCACCCTATCTCTTCATCCTCTGTGTTGACATCTTCTCTAACCTTCTCAATAAGGCAGTGGAGGAGAATGCTATTCATGGGGTTATGATGGAGCTAGAACTTACGTCGGTAGATTACTCTTCTGGTGGAAGTCCTAATATGCACCAAAAACCCTAGGGAGTTGATGTTCTCTCTAGGTTTACCTACAACTGGTGCTAGATAAATGCTCCAACCCCACGAGAGTGTGGAAGCCTTATCATAGTACAGATTTAGGATCGAACCCAAAGGACAACGTTAAGAATCTGAGTGTATTTATCTTGTTTCATATCGATCTAAGTTAATCAACTAAGACCAAAAGTTTGATTTGAGTTATTTAACCTAAAACATGCAAAAGTAAAGGCAAAAATAAAAAAAAACTAGTTTGAGGATTAAAATCTAAGATTAGCAAATGATGATGGATCACTGGGGTGATGTGGGTGTTCACCGCCACTACACATGTATTGCACCTGTACCAATCATAGCAAGACTTGCAAGCAAGATACATGGATGTTATACAATACTGATGTCTTGTAGGACAAGAGTAATGCACACATCCTTTACGGGTTGAGTAACTCTCATCTGGTACATATCTATGTGTCAATGAAGAGATGTAGTCTCCAAAGACAGAACCTTACTCAACCTCATAAAACGTGCATTGGAAACCTAACAAGCGAGTGATAATTACCAATTTGATTAGTATCCTTATAGACTATCCCTCTTTCGAGGAAATAGCTACGAGAAATGTGGGAGTGTTGCAATGTCAGCCATTCCCAAACGAATGGTCAAATACTTTGCAACACTCCCTCCGCAGAGTGTGTTCCTCGACCCATCAAGGTTGCACTTCCGCATGTCAACTAATTCCATTTCATAGTACGAAAGTGCAACGATAGAGATGAGTTTACTCCACTCCTTGGGAAGCATTCCTAAATACCGAAACGGATGCGCGGTGGATACACACACACAAAACCAACATTAAATCGGTATTCGAGCCCTAAGAGCAGTCGTGGACAAACCACAACGAAAGACAATAGATGCATACAAGAATGTGGCCAACATTCAAGCATGTATGAAACGATTTAGTATTGAATTAGAAAGATAACATCTTTCAGTACAGATTACAAAACATGGGCAGCGGGGCTAGTCCCCGCGCCTCAGTGGATGGAACTACTCGCTCCTCATAGAGGGAGAAACAAAGAGAGAGAAGAGAGAGAAGAAAAGCACGGTTAGAGTAGAAGAGTAGGTCTGTGACAACCCGATGTAGATCGTCGCAGTCTCCAGGACTGCTCCATCGTGGTCGATGACGTCCGTCTCTCTTCCTCGATCCTCGTGTCTACCTCCGAAATTGCACGGGTAGAATGAGGTGGAACTTTGGTGGAACAATGGTGGAGGTGAGCTTGATGGAGAGCATGGTGGAGATGAGATGGTAGTGGAGCAGCCTCCCGCTGTTCCCATTATAGAAGCCTTTGGCCATGGTGAGATAGATGTCCAAGACCATGCCTCTACCCTTCTATTTATAGGATATGCATGTGTCTTGGACTGGATGGGCTTATTATGCAAATTTCCCCAAGTAACCAGGTTCATCCGGTTTTGAGTTCACATTTTAGGCGTGTCCTGCCCATTCGGTTTTGGGGTCTGATCCATACGGTTTGCTCCAGCAATGCTCATACGGTTTTGAACGCAACACTCCATTCGATTTCTTTCATATTTTGCTCGGCCATACAGTTTCAACTTTTGCTTTTCCGCCATTTGGTTTTGCCACTTCTCGGTTTCTCTGCTGATTGCATTCGATTTCAGCTTTTCTTTTCCGCCATTCGGTTTTGTTTTTCCCTACCAATCATTTTTCATCTCATACGGTCAATGTTTCTCCACTGGTCTTCTCTCCACTAATTGCTTATTTGGTTTAGCATGTCCGCAACAGCAACCGATCGTTCGATTTTCTTTCTCGCTACCCGGTCTTGGTTTCTCCACCTACAGCTCACGAGTGTGGACATCCGGTTTCCATAGTAGCGGCTTCCATCGGTTTCCAAACCGGTGGAAAGCTATTGGTCATTGTGTAATGTAGGGCTGGTTTGAGAGGAAAATGGGCCCAAGTACCCATTTTGTCCTGTAATTAAGTACTTAAATCGATCAGGTCCATGGATAATTCAGACAAAGTTAGGAAAAGTACAATTAAGCTAAGAAAGCTTGTGCATAAGACCGAGTGGACATCACTCGGTTTCGAGACCAAGTGGAAGCCACTCAATTTCGAGACCGAGTGGATGCCACTCGGTTTTGAGATCGAGTGGTCGTCACTCAGTTTCGAGACCGAGTGGATGCCACTCAGTTTTGAGGCCGAGTGGTCGTCACTCGGTTTGGAGACCGAGTGGACGCCACCGGTTTTCACCTGATCTTGGGATGTGTGAGTGATTAAAAAATCAAATAAACTTGTAAAAAGAATTATTAAAGCAATATTAGCATGAAGCTAGGGAAATACTCATAGTAAACCAAAGCAAGGGTAAATCAGTCAAAATGATGTACAAAATCCCTAGAATTGGCGACTGTAAGGATGAATATGGAGGATTCATCACCACACCAAACTTAAGCGGTTCTCATCCCGAGCAACGAAAAAGCTTAAGATAGACGACAAAAATCTTGTCCGTCTCGTAATTTCCTCATCTTCGTGTGAATGTCAAAATTTTCACGAAACTAAGGAAAAAAGAAACAAAACAAAATTAGGGCAAAAATGTCAGAAATCCCTTGAAATGGTGACTGTGAGGATGAATCTGGAGGATTCATCACCACACTGAACTTAGGCGTTACTTGTCCTGAGGAACAGAAAACTTAAAACAATCGCCAATGAAATTGTTCATCGCGTGATTGCCTCATCCTTATGTCATGTCGTAATTTTGTTTATGGCTCAGACTGATACAACATCAAGACTTCCTTAGATCATGTAATACATCTTGTGATATCCTCGTTTCTGATTTCACTTCACTGGAGTATTTCCTTCTCACTTTTTGTTGTATCGGTCATGTCTAGAAGTTTTATGAGACTTTGAAAAGACCCACAAAATCAACAAACATGCATATGATCGTCACTAGTGTTTTCAAGAGAAAGGTTGAAATGGAGGTGATTGGGGTGTCGGTATGATGAAAGAGGAAGGAAAAGAGGTGTGATTAATAGATAAGAGTCTCTCCTCTGATTGACTCAAGACTCTTATTATTGGTAATTCATCAAGACACTTTGAAAATTTTGTGCACAATACAGGTTGACTTAGCCTTACACCCGACTTTTTTTTGAGAGGTAACTCAGAAGTGTGTATAGGTTGGCTTAAGGCTTTTGTCTAGCTTACCTCTTCCATAGGAGGTAAGGGGTCATTTTTGGAGCCTTCGTATCTCACTACCGAGCACGACACATCTGCCTTTGTGAGGGAAGCTAATGTACCGGCCGGGCAAGACCTTTATCGATAATCCTTATTCAGGGCACAACTCTCATGTTTTTATTCACACTCTGGCTTTTATTCATTCTCACTTGGCTTAGGAGAAAGGGTATTTTTGGATTTTTGTAAATTTGGGCTGCCATGCCTCTTTTTGGAATCAGGGTAGATTTTTCACCAACCTTGGTATGTGCACAATCATCATTGTATACTCTTTGAATCAAAATGAGAAGGTGATACACCCCAGTTATGTATTAAGGGGTATGGAAGAAGTGGTAGTGGAAAAAGAGGTGTGGTGTACTACACCAAACTTAGAGTTTGGCAAAGTTCTAGTTTACACTAGAAAAAGGTGTGGTTCACCACACCAAACTTAGAGTTCGACAGAGGTGTGGTTTACCACACCGAACTTAGAGTTCGATAATGTTCTAGTTTTCACTATAAAGGAGTGTGGCGTGCCACACCGAACTTAAAGCTTTGGCATGATTGGTGAGCGGAGGGGTATGCAAATGAAGGGAGAAGTGTAGAAGAGAGTTCAGATCATGATATAGTTTGCTTAGTGATTCCATATGACAGGTTCTTTTTCACCATCACACTCTACTTAAAAGGTGACAAGATAGAGCTTCGAATGAGAATTTCATACAAATGATCCATTATTTAGAGAGAGGCATGATGCATTTGATCTATATCATACTTATTGAGGCTTATCATTCTTATGGAGGATATGACATTAGGGTTCATAGACTATACAAGATGAAATCATTTATCAGTTAGTTTTAAGTGTTGGTTCCTTGTGGATTTGCAATGAAAAGAGGTGATGATCGCAGATTCGAAAAGCAAAAGCCAACTAGGTAAAGGCTTTATTTTAAGAAGAAAAATGAGAAAGCGGAAAAATTGCAAAAAAGAACTTAGAATAGAAAAATAGAAAGAATTAAAGGTAGAGGGTGGAGTGAGAGTCATATCACCCACCCTCCACCTCGAACTTATGAGTTTGCCCATTTCTGAACAAATTCTAGGTTCGAGATGGAGGGGAAGGGTTGTGCAATGTTAACCAGGCGGTCCTCGTAGTTGGAAGAAGGTCTGACGAAGATGTCTCATAATAGTTGGTGCTGAGAGCGAGGAAGTGGCCTGAACAACCTGTTGACTAGGTGGTCATGGCAACTCGAACAAGTTTTCTAGATGGCTTGGATGCACATTTTGTTCACCTCTTTGTCCGTCCAGAAGAATCCAGAGACCTTCCCCCATCAGCGGGGGAGGTGAAATATAAGCAATTGATACTGGAGGACTAGGTGAGCAATCGAAGTATTGCTTATTTGTGTCCTCCAATTGTGGCTCGCCCTCGAAATTTAAAGTAAAATTGCTTACTTCAAAATCTAGAGCAGTTGATTGAGGGTCAGCCACTTTAACTTCCTCCTGTCCTGGATTAGGTGGCAGATCCGGTTCAGGATTCATTTCGTCACCTGGGTTTTCTTGTGTAGGATATGGTAGCCAGGATGACGTTTCTTCATCAGAGGAGTTATTTTTAGAAGTATCCTCATCTTTATCAATGTTGAAATTGATAAGAGCGTCATTCTTCTTTTCAAAATTTTGTTCAGAATTTTCCTCGTAGAACACCCTTAATTCATCCAAGTAACTAGAAGAGGATTCGACTGGTGGAACAAACTCTTGCTCAATTAAAGGACTCATGGGATTTCGGGGTAGAGGTTCCAATGATGTCTCTTCATGGGAGTAATTAGTCCATGAAAAAATGTTTTGAAGACTAGAATCTCCTGATGACTCTGTTTCTTTGATGTTGGGACTAAAATACTCCATTTCTGAGTCAGGTTGTTGTTCCAATACTCATTCATAGTACTCTTACGATTCTATTAAGTGCTCAGGAAGGGCCACTATGGGAAGAATGAAACCTTGTGCAGGTAATGGAAGTATTCCATTCTCTTGAATATGTGGTAGCTCAGGAGGGGCTTCTTCATAGGGATGAGTTGCTATAAGAGGGTTGGTTTGTGGCTCGATGTCCTCCCACATGTCCTTTTTGTCATTATGAGATTCTACAAAAGTATCGTAATCCATTCCAAAATCAAGAGATGGTTCATGTTTCTCTTCATAGTGCACTATCAACTCGTTCAAGTAACTAGAAGGAGATTCAATAGAAAGATCATGATCTTATTGAAGAGCCGGATCTATCAGAACTTCTTGTAGAGGTGATAGCTCTGGTAATATCATCTCATGGAAAGGAGTCATAGGATTGTCATCTTGATACTCATCATCCTCCCTTGATTCTATTTCATCAGTGAGAGTGGTATGGTCCATTTATGAATCAAGATCTTGATCAGTCCTATCCTTGAAGTTCAACTTCAACTGTCTCTTCAATAAAGTCCATAGAAGAAGGGTTTATGTCACAAGAACTCTACACTCCTTCACAGTTAGACTCAGAGGAATGTGTGATTGATTCAAATAAGGATATGTCTTTTATGCAAGAGAATAAAATGTTGAAATTTTGCCATTTAGGGAGTCAATCATTACGAATTGCTCCTCTATAGTTGGATCTGGGTCTATGAAGTCAGAAGGTAGGTGAGTGTTGAAGTTTATCTCTAATTGATCTCCTGACTGTAGAGAATACCCATATTGGCTACTCAACCTTCCCTCTAAGAGCACAATGCATGAATCATTATCCGAGTCAGACCTTGGCTCGAAAAATAATTCTTTCCCTTGTGACGTTGTGAGGAAATAATCTTTGAGTTCAATTATTAGCTCTGAGGATGAATCCTTACCTTGCACCGACGCTTGAAGATCATTGGAAGGCATATCCTACATGATTTCATAATCATCATCATAATCAACATGTGGGTTAGGGATGTGTTTAGTTGAAGTTTGTGGTTGTTCTACATGTTGGTCAGAAGTGTTGACAAATTGCGTAAGTTGATCAAGATCGGCTATCAACTTCTTGGTCGCGGCTGTCTGATCAGCTAGTTGTTGAGCCACTGATATTTGTAAAGCTCGTAGTTATTCCATCAATGTGTGTTGATCTTCATGAAAAGGCCCTTCATTGCACCCGTTGGGTTGATATTGATAATAGCTCTCCTCATCATAGTATTGATCTGCATTGTTTTCCTGGTTCCCTCCTACATTGTAGTCTATGCCTTGAAATCTATCATAGTTGAGTTTTTCGTAGTAGCTTCCAGGGTGATACAGATTATAACTTGCGTTATATCCATAGTTTTATGAAGAGGCTGCTTTGAGTTTCCCAACTATACGATTCACGATTACTTGACGCAGAACCATCACGAAGAGAGGAGGGATGTTGAAGCAGTAAATTGAAGTATGAGAATAGTCACCACATAGTTGACATCTAACAGTTGGTGGTGTCGACTGCTTCATTTTGAAGAGAGTTGGTACCTGAAATCAAAGAAAGAGTTTATTAGGCTTGACCAACCACTTCAAACCCAAGAAGATATGTGAGATTAAGTCCTTCACTTTTTTTAGGTTTTTGAAAAGAAAAAGGAAAACCCTAGAGAAACCTAAATCGACATGAAATTCGAAAAATATGATTCTTACACTGTTGTCCCTGAAAATGATGCCATTTTTTGATGGAGCTAGAACTTATGTCGGTAGATTACTCTTCCGGTGGAAGTCCTAATGTGCACCAAAAACCCTAGGGAGTTAATGTTCTCTCTAGGTTTACCTACAACGGGTGCTAGATAAATACTCCAACCCCACGAGAGTGTGGAAGCCTTATGATAGTACAGATTTAGGATCGAACCCAAAGGCCAATGTTAAGAATCTGAGTGTCTTTATCTTATTTCGTATCGATCTAAGTTAATCATCTAAGACCAAAAGTTTGATTTGAGTTATTTAACCTAAAACATGCAAAAGTAAAGGCAAAAATAAAAAAAAACTAGTTTGAGGATTAAAATCTAAGATTAGCAAATGATGATGGATCACTGGGGTGATGCGGGTGTTCACCGCCACTACACATGTATTTCACCTGTACCAATCATAGCAAGACTTGCAAGCAAGATACATGGATGGTATACAATACTGATGTCTTGTAGGACAAGAGTAATGCACACATCCTTCATGGGTTTAGTAACTCTCATCCGGTACATATCTACATGTCAATGAAGAGATGTAGTCTCCGAAGAGAGAACCCTACTCAACCTCGTGAAACGTGCATCGGAAACCTAACAAGTGAGTGATAATTACCAATTTGATTAGTATCCTTATAGACTATCCCTCTTTCGAGGAAATAGCTATGAGAAACGTGGGAGTGTTGCAATGTCAGCCATTCCCGAATGAATGGTCAAATACTTTGCACCACTCCCTCCACAGAGTGTGTTCCTCGACCCATCAAGGTTGCACTTCCGTACGTCAACTAATTCCATTTCATAGTGCGAAAGAGCAACAATGGAGATGAGTTTACTCCACTCCTTGGGAAGCATTCCTAGATACCGAAATGGATGCACGATGGATACGCACACCAAAAACCAACACTAAATCAATATTCGAGTCCTAAGAGCAGTCATAGACAAATCGCAACGAAAGACAATAGATGCATACAAGAACGCGGCCAACATTCAAGCATGTATGAAATGATTTAGTATTGAATCAAAAAGATGACATCTTTTAGTACATATTATGAAACATGGGTAGGGAGGCTATTCCCCACGCCCTAGTGGATGGAACTACTCACTCCTCATAGTGGGAGCAACAAAGAGAGAGAAGAGAGGGAAGGAAAGCATCGTCGGAGCAGAAGAGTAGGTTTGTGACAGCCCGATGTAGATCATCACAGTCTGCAGGACTGCTCCATCATGGTCGATGACGTCCATCTCTCTTCCTCGATCCTCGTGTCTAGCTCTGGGATTGCACAAGTAGAATGAGGTGGAACTTTGGTGTAACAATGGTGGAGGTGAGCTTGATGGAGAGCTTGGTGGATATGAGATGGCAGTGGAGCAGCCTTTCAGCTCTGTTCCCAGTCTGGCAACCTTTGGCCGTGGTGATATAGATGTCCAAGACCATGCCTCTACCCTTCTATTTATAGGCTAGGCATGTGTCTTGGACTGGATGGGCTTATTATGCAAATTTCCCCAAGTAACCAGGTTCATCTGGTTTTGAGTTCACATTTTAGGCGTATCCTGCCCATTCAGTTTTGAGGTCTGATCCATATGGTTTGATCCAGCAATGCTCATACAGTTTTGAACGCAACGCTCCATTCGGTTTCTTCATATTTTTCTCGGCCATACGGTTTCAACTTTTGCTTTTCCGCCATTCAGTTTTTCCACTTCTCAATTTCTCCGTTGATTGCATTCGGTTTCAGCTTTGCTTTTCCACCATTCAGTTTTGCTTTTCCCTGCCATTCGGTTTTCATCTCATACGGCCAATGTTTCTCCACTGGTCTTCTCTCCACTAATTTCTTATTTGGTTTAGCATGTCCACAACATCAACCGATCATTCAATTTTCTTTCTCGCTACCTGGTCTTAGTTTCTCTGCCTACAGATCACGCATGCTTTCCTCGTTTTTCTTTCTTTCTCCACCTGCTTTCTGCACGCATGTTTCTCACTTCTCGGTTTCTGTAACATACTAAATCTCAGGGTCCTCCCTGCAATTTACCCACTTTTGTACTTTTATTTGCTTTCTAGTCCTTTTGGACATCCTTCACTAATTTCCCATCCTTTTGAGCCTTCTTGGACCTCAATGTTGAATTTGACCTTTCTTGAGGTATAATTCACAAATTACCTACATTTATATTTATGTAGGGGGTTTTGCACAAATAGCCCATTTAATGAGATAATTGAGGTCTAATCATGCAATTTGACCATTAATGAGATAATATAAGTAGATAATGTTAATTTGGAGCTTTTTGGATAAATATACTAGTAATAATGTATTTGAGTTAATGTATAGGAGTAATTAATCCCTTTACTTTCTCTCTCCTCCAAAGAGGGAAATAATGCACTAATAAGATTATTATATGTTGAGATATGACTCATAATATTTATATGTGACTAATATCTCGCGATATACCTTATTATGTCATTAAAAGATATTCTTTATATTAATTGCTCTTTTTATGCTTTATTACATGCTTTAATAGTCTATAAATTAATTAAGGACCTAACCATGTGATTTTCGAGACACTGAATGCATAGCATCGTTCTAGGTTTTGTCTTAAATCTATGGTTAAAATTTGAGGTCATTTGGACTTCATTTGACCCTCCAAATGCTTTTTATAAGTTCCTGTATAGTTTAATTATAGTAGATGAATCGATTTTGCATTTATGTCATTTATTTCATGTGTCACGCACCCGGCCACCGTTGGATTTTGATCCGACGGGTCTGCAATTGTCTTCTACCTTGGGCCTCCGACCCAAGGAGACGCCTAGATTCCTCCACCTCTTTCTCCCTCGTTTCTCGATCATTTTGTGAGATTTAAGTTGTGTTGGCTTCGTCTCCTCGAGCCGCACCGTTCTAGCCCTTGCTCATCGTCTCCCATGCACCCTAGCCCAAATGCCCATGTGTGCCGGCCGAAGCTTCTCCTCTCCCACCATGTCTCAGTGCTTCGCTCTTCCTCACATATAAATGGAACCTCCCTCACCTCCGCCGACATCATTGCGAGCTTTCTCTGGTTCCAATTTGTCTAAAACGTCCACGTTTATACACCGACACGTCTAGGTTCTCCCTGATATTACAGCCCTTTTCTTGGCTTCTTGGTGATAGAAGAATCCCAATAAAGTATACCAGTGAGTTCCTCTCATTTTAAGCTTCGTTTCGAGTACCTATAAGTCCGATTTGGTCAAGAAATGAGCAAATGCCCAATCGGGCAAGTTTCTCCTCTGCGGCCATGGCTCGCGTGAGAGGTAGAAGAAGACATGTGGCTTTTTATAGTTTTGCCCCCACGTGCCCATCCCCTTCTCCTTTAACACGAGGGGCATTTCGGTCATCTGCTCCCTTGTTGGCTATGAGGCCTATCTGGCATTTTCTTGCAATATGATTGGTCCAACTTGCTTAATTCATAGTAAATTGGTCCTAGTTCAGAAAAATGCAAATAAATAGTCTTGGAAAGGATTTTTCATGTAGAATCTGATTTTGTAGTTTTTGAGACCTTATTCCCAATCCTTTTTCAAAGTTTGCTTTGAATGTCATTTTAAGTATGTTAAATGTTCTAAAAATGATAATTAATTCATTTCAACTCCAAATTGAGAAATAAAATATGTTTTATTAATCAGTGAAACCTAAGTGAGATTTTAGTCCTAGTTTTGAGTCCTAAATCAATGGTTTTCGAATAAATTCTAAAATGGGTATTTTCCTTATACTTTATGTTTAATAAATGCTAATTTTTGTAACTAGGGTTAATGGATGTTGATACAATCTAATCAATGATAATTATGGATGTGAATCTTCTATGAGGTATGTGAAGCCTATTTATGTATGTGGATCCTATTTCAACATGTAAAATCTATTTATATATGTGCACCCTAATTTATTTAAGAATGTGCAATTAACCTAACCTCCAGTTGGGCTTTTATCCAACCCTACATTCATATTGTTCTAGCCTTGGAATATCTCTATTTCCTTTTATTTGACTCTTTATTTATTTGAATCTTCTACCGCCTATGTTGGCTCATCTACTTGAAATACTTGAATATTTCTATTGCCATTGTTGGCTCTTTTATGTGATTTACTTCATGGGTTTTATTCCCATTTGTTGTGATGCAATGTTATTTCCACTACTGCCAAGTGGTTTACTCAGCATGAGGAATTGTTGACCAAATAACTAATGTAGTGTACATGAGTACAAACCACCCATAGAGGGCATGTGTAATTTTGCCCTGGGGAATGTGCATTTTCTCCCCATATTATATATACTTTTAAGGTTTGGGATGTGCATTTTCCCCTCTCCTCTTGGTGTAGTTCCAGTAGGTGCCTCACCCTGCATTAGAATATTTGTTGTCAAAGTATCATTCATGCTAGTTGTTTATTATTGTGGTAGATGCATCTTGGCAAAAGTTCTACATTCTTAATTAATATACTTGCCTCATACGTTTGACTCTCTAAGTATCGTGAATCATTTTATTATGTAATGTTGCACTTTATTAATTGTCCTTATTCCTTTTGAGTAACACATACTTTTATCTCTCTCTTGCTGGGTGATCCCAACCACCCATGTATAGGATCAGAGTGCGCAGTTGAAGCATGGTGAACCAACCTAAGGCTAGGGATAAGGAGTTCAACCTTCTAGCTTGGACTTGGACTTAGCTACCTATATATTAAGTTGTTATCTTTGGAGACAATATTGAATTGGTTTGAGTCTTCCTCTACCTAGATCCTTTTGTTGTTTGTATAAAGTTGTACACCCTTTTGGGAATTTTGTAAAGTACTCTTTATACAATTGAATAGTCAAAGTTTTAACTTCCGCTACTACACAATTGGTGTTTTTATTTGACATGATTATTTTAGTAGAGAGTTGATATTGGCTCTTTACAACATGGTATCAGAGCATCAAGGTAGTCGGAGTCCTGACTAATTCAATATGTCTCCTAGATAGAAACCCTAACCTTATATAGTTCCCTTTAGTAAGTTTTTCACCTTAGAGTGGACCTATGATGAATAATTGATTTAGGACATAATAATTTCATACTAGAAATATAATTTGTCAACTTTTTGGTGATTAGTCTTTTAGGTTGCTACTAGGGCATAAGTTGATAGCAAAGGTGTCTAGAAAGGGTCAGGGTCTGGGGGCTGGCAATATTTTCCTCCGCACCACTAGCTTGGCTTACGAGGACTCCCAGACCCATATGACGCTGGCCTGGCATGAGATGATACTGACCATCCCAAAATAGCATACCTTTAGACAAATTATCTTATTGTTGAATAACCTTTGAACCTAGTATATGATGTTCTGGGTTGATCATGTAGAATCACCTTATGTGTCCTTAATTTCCTTATAAGATCCCTAGATTTCCAAGTTGGGAGTATCCTACCCTATGTTGGGCTTGAAGTTTATAATGATGTTTAGTAAAACAACTAAGTGTTGGATCTCATACATAGTTTTACCTCAACCCTTTTTGAAAAGTGGACTTAGTGGTAGTGTTCTTATACCTTGATAGATTTTGAAGTTTCTGATTTCGAGGACGAAATCCTCTTTAAGGGGGTGGAGTCCCTTAATACATTCAAAATCAAGTTACTATGTTTTGGAAACCCTAACTCCATAGATATGGGATTAGTGAGATTATATGGTTAGTGTTGGACAAACAAATTATAATTATAATTCATATTGTTTGTTTATATACAAATGGGCATATAATAAGTTATCTAAGGGATAGTTCATATGCTTGAACCTTTACATTTTCTTGATGCACATGTTAGTGAGTTACTCATCACTAATTGTGTTTACACTTAATGCTGACCATGTCACCCTAATAGTATGGTTAGTAAGATTAAGGGTCTAGTCCATGCTAGGAATGCATAACATGTAATGTTCATGATGACCTAAACCCTAATGTGTAATCATCTAGTCCTAACCATATACACATCTGTATATCTATATCTTTGATGCCTTCATGATACATTAGTGACTTAGGTGTCATCATCAGTTAACACACTTGGAGCATATATATGGATTATAATCACCTAGTTATTTTGGAGACCATGTTATCAACATATGTAAGGCATATCACCTTGTTCCCTAATATACATCTCATTAATCACCTTATCATGATTTAGTATGAAAAACAATTCATTAATGTTTAATGTGTTTCATATTGTTCCCTAAAACACATGTAATGACACAAATATGATTATGAGTATTGGATTCACATAAGTTTGCATTAATGCCTAATGTGATGTAAAATATATATAATTCATATTATGGAGTGTAATAGGAGAAAATGATGTCATTAACTTGAGTATCTAATGTTAGTTTGCAATATGTGATAATTTCATATGATGGTTCTAGGAGGTTAATGAGATTAGATTCAAGTTATTAGGTTTGAGACCTAATGCATTATTAATGATGAGATTTCTTAGAAAACCCTAATTGTGCTTAAAACTCTTACAAGGGAAGATACATATGTTTTGATGCTTAGTGATGAGTTATAATCCTTGCTACCACCATGTGATATGAGTTGGCACAAGTGCTAGTATAGTATAGATGATGCCTTTTCATGATAGAGACTATGCTAGTGAGTCCATTATGTTATGTTTTGGATGAAAAAAAATATATATATATATGGTAGAAACCTTAGTCAGACTAGGCTTATGTGCAGAGCCTATGAAGTACCCACCTTAGTTACCCAATGTTGGGATGTTGCACACTCACCCTATCTCGTTCCTCTTGTTATGATTTCGGGGACGAAATCCTCTTTAAGGGGTGGAGTGTTATAACATACTAAATTTCAGGGTCCTCCTTGCAATTTACCCACTTTTGTACTTTTATTTGCTTTCTAGTCCTTTTGGGCATCTTTCACTAATTTCCCATCCTTTTGAGCCTTCTTGGGCCTCAATGTTGAATTTGAGCCTTTCTTGAGGTATAATTCACAAATTACCTACATTTATGTTTATGTAGGGGGTTTTGCACAAATAACCCATTTAATGAAATAACTGAGGTCTAATCATGCAATTTGACCATTAATGAGATAATATAAGTAGATAATGTTAATTTGAAGCTTTTTGGATAAATATACTAGTAACAATGTATTTGAGTTAATGTATAGGAGTAATTAACCCCTTTACTTTCTCTCTCCTCCAAAGAGGGAAATAATGCACTAATAAGATTATTATATGTTGAGATATGACTCATAATATTTATATGTGACTAATATCTCGAGATATACCTTATTATGTCATTAAAAGATATTCTTTATATTAATTGCTCTTTTTATGCTTTATTATATGCTTTAATAGTCTATAAATTAATTAGGGACCTAACCATGTGATTTTCGAGAAAATAAATGCATAGCATCGTTCTAGGTGTTGTCTTAAACCTATGGTTAAAATTTGAGGTCATTTGGACTTCATTTGACCCTCCAAATACTTTTTACAAGTTCTCATATAGTTTAACTATAGTAGATGAATCGATTTTGCATTTATGTCATTTATTTCATGTGTCACGCGCCCAGACACCGTTGGATTTCGATCCTACGGATCTACAGTTGTCTTCTACCTTGGGCTGCCGACCCAAGGAGGCACCTAGATTCCTCAACCTCTTTCTCCCTCGTTTCTCGATCATTTTGCGAGATTTAAGTTGTGTTGGCTTCGTCTCTTCGAGCCGCACCGTTCTAGCCCTTGCTCATTGTCTCCCGTGCACCATAGCCCAAACGCCCATGTGCGCTGGCTGAAGCTTCTCCTCTCCCACCACTTCTCGGTGCTTCACTCTTCCTCACCTATAAATGGAACCTCCCTCACCTCCGCCGGCATCATTGCGAGCTTTCTCTGGTTCCAATTTGTCCGAAACGTCCATATTTAGCCATCGACATGTCTAGCTTCTCCCTGATATTACAGCCCTTTTCTTGGCTTCTTGGTGATAGAAGAATCTCAATAAAGTATACCGGTGAGTTCCTCTCATCTTAAGCTTCGTTTCGAGTACCTATAAGTCCGATTTGGTCAAGAAATGAGCAAATGCCCAATCGGGCAAGTTTCTCCTCTACGGCCATGGCTCGCGTGAGCGGTAGAAGAAGACCCGTGGTTTTTTATTGTTTTGCCCCCGCACGTGCATCCCCTTCTCCTTTAACGTGAGGGGCATTTCGGTCTTCTGCTCCCTTGTTGGCTATGAGGCCTATGTGGCATTTTCTTGCAATCTGATTGGTCCAATTGTTTAATTCATAGTAAATTGGTCCTAGTTCAAAAAAATGCAAATAAATAGTCATTGGAAAGGATTTTTCATGTAGAATCTGATTTTGTAGTTTTTGAGACCTTATTCCCAATCCTTTTTCAAAGTTTGCTTTGAATGTCATTTTAAGTATGTTAAATGTACTAAAAATGATAATTAATTAATTTCAACTCCAAATTTAGAAATAAAATATGTTTTCTTAATTAGTGAAACCGAAGTGAGATTTTAGTCCTAGTTTTGAGTCCTAAATCAGTGGTTTTCGAATAAAGTCTAAAATGGGTATTTTCCTTATACTTTATGTTTAATAAATGCTAATTTTTGTGGAATGTTTGTAACTAGGGTTAATGGATGTTGATACAATATAATCAATGATAATTATGGATATGAATCTTCTATGAGGTATGTAAAGCCTATTTATGTATGTGGATCCTATTTCAGCATGTGAAATCTATTTATATATGTGCACCCTAATTTATGTAAGAATGTGCAATTAACCTAACCTCCGGTTGGGCTTTCATCCAACCCTACATTCATATTGTGCTAGCCTTGGAATATCTCTATTTCCTTTTATTTGACTCTTTATTTATTTGAATCTTCTACCTCCTATGTTGGCTCATCTACTTGAATTACTTGAATATTGCTATTGCCATTGTTGGCTCTTTTATGTGATTTACTTCATGGGTTTTATTCCCATTTGTTGTGATGCAATGTTATTTCCACTACTGCCAAGTGGTTTACTCAGCATGAGGAATTGTTGACCAAATAACTAATGTAGTGTACATGAGTACAAACCACCCATAGAGGGCATGTGTACTTTCACCCTGGGGAATGTGCATTTTCTCCCCATATTATATATACTTTTAAGGTTTGGGATGCACATTTTCCCCTCTCCTCTTGGTGTAGGTCCGGTAGGTGCCGCACCCTGCATTAGAATATTTGTTGTCAAAGTATCATTCATACTAGTTGTTTATTATTGTGATAGATGCATCTTGACAGAAGTTCTACATTCTTAATTATTATACTTGCCTCATATTTTTGACTCTCTACGTATTGTGAATCATTTTATTATGCAATATTGCACTTTATTAATTGTCCTTATTCCTTTTGAGTAACACATACTTTTATCTCTCTCTTACTGGGTGATCCCAACCACCCAGGTATAGGATCTGAGTGCACAATTGAAGCATGGTGAACCAGCCTAAGGCTAGGGATAAGGAGTTCAACCTTCTAGCTTGGACTTGGACTTAGCTACCTATATATTAAGTTGTTTTCTTTGGAGACAATATTGAATTGGTTTGAGTCTTCCTCTACCTAGATCCTTTTGTTGTTCGTATAAAGTTGTACACCCTTTTGTGAATTTTGTAAAGTACTCTTTATACAATTGAATAGTCAAAGTTTTAACTTCCGCTGCTACATAATTGGTGTTTTTGTTTGCCATGATTATTTTAGTAGAGAGTTGATATCGACTCTTTACAGTTTCTTTGTTTTTGACACCGATTTGCTTTTTGCTATTTGATTTCAATTGCTAGAAGCTCATTTGGTCTTGGATGCTAGTGGCCATCCGATTTCCATAGTAGCAACTTCCATCGATTTCCAAACTAGTGGAAAGCTACTGGTCATTGTGTACTGTAGGACTAGGTTGAGAGGAAAATGGGCCCAAATACCCATTCTGTCCTGCAATTAAGTACTTAAATCAATCAGGTCCATGGATAATTCAGACAAAGTTAGGAAAAGTACAATTAAGCTAAGAAAGCTTGTGCATAAGACTGAGTGGACGTCACTCGGTTTCGAGACCGAGTGTACGCCACTCGATTTCGACACTGAGTGGATGCCACTCGGTTTTGAGATCGAGTGTTTGTCACTCGGTTTCGAGACCGAGTGGATGCCACTCAGTTTCGTGACTGAGTGGTCATCACTCGATTTCAAGACCGAGTGGACGCCATCAGTTTTCACCCGATCTTGGGATCGGTGGGATGTGTGAGTGATAAAAAAATCAAATAAACTTGTAAAAAGAATTATTAAAGAAATATTAGCATGAAGCTAGGGAAATACTCGTAGTAAACCAAATTAAGGGTAAATCAGTCAAAATGATGTACAAAATCCCTAGAATTGGTGACTGTAAGGATGAATATGGAGGATTCATCAGGTTAAAGCCAGCAGGAGGGGTAACCCCATATCCCATCTCTTTTTTGCATATGATAGTCTCCTTTTTGTGAGAGCAACTGTGCATGAGGCTACCAAGATAACTACGATTACCAGCTACTATGAGAGTTCCTCGGGGCAAAAAATCAACTATTCCAAGTCTGATGTTGTCTTCAACAAAAGCACTATGGAGGAGAGGAAAGATCATGTCCTTACCATTCTCAACATGAAGCAAGTTAGCAAGCACGGGAAATACTTGGAACTTCCTACTGTGATGGGTAGGTCCAAGAAAGCTATCTTCAATGGGGTTAAGGACAAGGTGTGGGGTAAGTTGAAGGGTTGGAAGGAAAAATACCTCAGCCAAGCTGGCAAGGAAATCCTCATTAAATCAGTCATACAAGCTCTGCCCACGTACATGATGGGGGTGCTCAGATTTCCTGAAGGAATCATAGAAGACATTAACAGACTCATGGAAAATTTATGGTGGGGGAGTACTCAAACTAAGAGAAAAATCCATTAGAGAGCGTGGCAAAGGATGTGTCATCCCAAACATGATGGAGGCATGGGATTCAGGGATCTCACGATCTTCAACACTGCTCTTCTTGCTAAGTAGGCATGGAGGCTATTCATAAAGAAGGAATCTCTGGTCAGTGACGTGATAGGTGTGAAATAATTCTACAATGACAACATCATAGATGCCTATAGAGGACATGGCCCTAGCTTTACGTGGTGCAGTATTTGGGGTGCTAACGCCCTTCTCAAAGAGGGATTAAGATGTACTGAATGAAATGGTTACCAGCTTAATATCTGCATAGATCCTTGGTTGCCAAATAGAAAGGGTTTCTGTATGAAGGTGGATGAACTCACTGACTGCAACAACATGGAAGAGTGGAAAGTCAAAGAACTTTTTAGCTAAGCGAACGATGACTGGGACTGGGAAATCATTAATGAGTTCTTCACTGAAGAGGATAGAGCCACTATCAGTATGATCATGTTTGTTACGTCTCAACATTCGGATGCTTTCTGGTTCCCAACCAAGAACGGCTAGTTCTCTGTCAGAAGTGCTTATTGGTTGGGTACTAACACGTTGTTTGATCAGGCCCACGGATAGTCTCAACCCAAGCTCTCTGTCTGGGATCAGATATGGCGCATTCTTGTTCCTCCTAAGACTAGGAACTTCATATGGCGAGCTTGCTCCAACATCCTTCCCACCATGAACAGGTGGTGGGAAAAGAAAATCACCAACAGCGTGCCCTGCCCAATATGTAGGCACAGTGATGAGGACACCTGCCACACCATCTTTGAATGCTCCTTTGCAACCGTTGTCTGGGATAACTCAAGCTTCAGCCACATGATAAAAGATATTCTCCGAACCTCTTTTCTTTAGGCTGTCCTCTGGGTGATGGATAAGGTTGAGCCCTTCGCTCTAGGGTTTTCCTCACCTTATGCCTAGTCACCTGGAAGTGCAGAAATGAGTTTATCTTCAGGAAAGAGGAAGTCAAACCTGCTTTCATCGCCATAGGCATGCTCAAATGGCATGATTTGCACAACCTCAGTGGTAAGTCGAAGGTACCAAGCATGAAGGTGCGCTCTCAAAGTAACACACCTCAATGGTCAACACCCGACGAGGGTCACTGTAAAGTGAACACAGATGTCGCTCTCTCAAAAAACAAGATTTGTTATTCCTCCATCATTAGAAATCATGATGGTGATCATGTGGCCATGGGAAAGAATACGTATGCTGATAACTGCGTTGTTGCAACTGTTGAAGCCATGGTGATTCTGTTGGGTTTGGAGTTGGCCATTTCCCTCGACATACAGCAGCTGGTTGTAGAATCAGACGCCCTCAACGCTATCACTCGCATAGAAAATAACAAAGATTGTAGATGATCGTCTATGAAAATCTACAAAAACATCAGCTTTTTGCAGAACAGAGTGGAGACGATCTCCTTCAACCACAACTTTAGAGAAGCAAATGGTGTTGTTAATAGTATGGCCAAGCTTGGTTTAGAATCCATGGGTTATGTCCTATGGACTGATGACTTTCCCCAATAATGCATGGCAGAGATGTATAACGATATCCATTCTAGCAATATATGAGGAAGTGAGTTTCAAAAAAAAAGATCATTCACAAGACGTGGGTATCACAAACTAGAATGTCAGGATGGGTTTGTGGGTAGGCAAATAAAATCATATTAGAATTGATTATGAAAGATGTTGTAGGAATGATTAGTATTGAAGATTTCAACTTAAATTGTTTGAGATATGATATGGTATGATATGATATGATATATATATATATATATATATATATATATATATTGGCAAGTGCAACAATCCAGAGTGATGTTGTTTTGTGAGACAATGGCTCAAGGGAAGACAAAAAGACCTAAACTGGTTTAACTTTCCAGAGCGTTTATAAGGAGAGCTTTGGCTCCAACACATTCTCATTAAGAAGATGACCCAAATTACAAGCGAATGGCAAAATAAAGGATTTGTATAGCTTTGGCTCGAGAATGGTTGGAACAAAACTAGGGGTAAAATTTCCAAAATTGCCGATAATAGCTGATCCTGTTGAGAGTAGATTCACACTATCAAGTTTGGGAATTATTGTTGGGCTAATAAAGCTGTGTGGTCCTTTCACTCGTTAACATATAGTTTTGAGTTGAACTCACACTAACAATTTCCAATGCAACCTGTTTAAGCATCGTAAACGGGTTTACACAATGGGTTTATACAGTGTATTTGCAAGAGAAAAAGTGATCTCTTTAGAGGTAGAGCACTAGAAAAGCAATTTCAGAATTCTGTATTTTTTCTTGTATATTTTCCAATTCTTAATACACCGGGCACGAAAAACCACAAGCAAAGATCAAACACACACATCACAGAAGATCCACATACCACCCTTATTCGATGCTCATGTCGCCTGTCTCGTTCCCAAGAAGAAACAGGGACAGCAGAGTCTTCGGCGGCGTTGCCGCTCTTGGACGTCAATGGGCACTGACGATCCACAATTGGCAACACGTCAGGTGTAGGGAGAGAGATCACAAGTCCCTGACGCTGGAGAGAGCTCAACTGTACCATCTGTGGTGCCTCCTCCCTGACAACGAAATTCTGGCACACGGGGCAGTGTGTGTTGTAGAAAAAGTGTATTTCAAATACAAAAGGAAGTGATTAGTCATATATTAGTTTTTTGGGAGACTTTTTTCGTTCTTTATATTGATTCTTATTCAGTGGATAATTGAGGACAATTGTTGACAAAAGGGGGTACAAATCTAGACTCCGAGTCTCCTCTAGCCATCGTTCTAAACAGTTGAAAAGTACTCTAATTTCTTATGCTACAGGCTGGATCCTGCAAGATGTTGTCGCCTACTCAAACGACGAACTCGTCGTTGTAAAAATGGCATAAAGGCCATACTTCAAATGCGCTGGTTGGGTCGATGTAGAACGCCCGCTTGCACGAGTAGCATCAATGTGTCATCGCCTCGCTGACGCCACCACCCTCCTCGTTGTTGCTCATGGTCACCTCTAGCATTATTTTCTTCAAACGTTTGATTGGACGGAGAGGTAAGGAGGATTTAGATGACTTTATTTTCTTCTCCCCTATGCTCTTCCTAGAATTTATAGTTCTTAGTCCATTTCTTCCATAACTCTCTCTCTTTTCAAATCTCCTCCCTCTTCTCAACGTTTACTTTTTTCTCTTTCTTCTCCATCCATCATCCTCTCTATATTAATTCTCTTAAAAATTCTCCCCCATTTCCAAATGGATCTCCATCCTCAAATCAGTTTCATAAATAGAGTGTATTTGTAATTATTTTATTTTTTTTACTTATAGTTATTTTATAGGCACAAACTACTGCGAAGTTTATGTCTCATGTTTTTTCTTACCTTATTTGTATTTTTTTAATTTATAAATTCTTTCGAAGGCAAATGCGTTATTCCAAAATGTCATGACTCCTAATTTTTCTTACCTTTTATGATTTTATAATATTTTACATGTCTCTTGTAATCTTTTGTTCTCTCTCTCTCCTTGTATGAAACTTCCACAATTTCTGACTATCTCTCGATATTCTACTCAAAATAATTGAACCCTCTATCCTCTTCCAGCCTTACTCTCTCCATAACTCCCACAATATTCAATTTTTTCTCACTCCCCTCCTCCATTCAAAATGTTCATCAACACTCTCTTATCTCGCATGAACCCCCTTCATTTTTTTCCATCCTGATTCCATGTGAACTCCTAACTCCACACCAAATTTTGTCTCTGTCCTAATTCCATGCTTATCTTGTCTTTCTCTCTTTCTACTTTGCTCTCTTTCTCTCACCCACTCCTCTCTTCTCTCCTAATTTCAAAGAATTTATATCTTTTTTTATTACTTCTTGCTTTACATCCTACCTTCATTCCTCCCATAAGCACGCATTTTCCCACAATCAGTGTCACATTTCTCTTCTCTCTCTTTTCCTAACCCATTCTAGATTTAACACCAAGTTTAAGCAACCCCCAAATCCCCATGTACGGTTGTCAACGGGGAGGGTATGGGGAGGGTAAAGCTCCTGCCCTTACCGTTACCCTTACCCTACAAAGGGTAGTGGGTAAGAGTAAGGATAACTATCCTTCTCAACAATCATCTTACCCTTACCCTCATCCCCAAAGGATAAACGGGGAGAATAAAGAGTAAATAGGTAATTTTGATATTAAAAAAATTTAAATAGGCTAACTTATTTTAAGATGGTTCCTAGGGTGTTAAAGATTAAGTCACATTTTTTTGACTTGTGTTTTTCACAAATGTGAATATAATCATGTTAATGTTATAAGTTACTTGTGTAATATATTTAAATATTGGTCCAAGATAAAGAAGAAGCATCTTTTTCAATCAAGTTAATGTAGTTATATTTTAGCACATTGAGGAAGTTCTCAAATTGATTTCACCCTTTGGCGAGGGCCAAGTAAAAAAATAATGTAAAAGGGATTCAACTATTCTATCACATTGACTTCAACATGGAAGTTTCTCATCACCAGTGGTCATCACAATAACAACCATTTACTTTTCATGGGACACAAATGAGAAATGCGACCACAAAAAATAAGGAGAAAAACATATAAAGGAACGCCTAGGCGATTTCAAAACATAGACAACAAAAAAGAGAAAAGCTACATGATTTAGAAGTAGAACAGCGACTAAGGGAGCGTGAGTCATCATTTTCCCATTGTTTTGTAGCCTTCTTAACTAGTTCAATATTTAATAATAATTTACTATAAGTTTTCAAGTGTGAGTGGAGGTGGGAGGCAAGCCGCAACCCGCAACCCGCAAGCTTTCTTGTTGTCAAAAATAGATAGGGTGAAAATTTAACTAGAAGATTTTATATAATTATATAATTTTGATAAATATATGCGACTAAAAGGATAAAAGGGTACAGATAATGTCCATACCTTACCCTCCCATTTTAATATAGTGGGGAAATAGGAAAAAAGTAAATGAAAAATAGGTAACAAAAATATTTACCTTATCCTTACTCTATAAAGAAAAAACGGGTAATAACCTTCCCATTGGCAACCCTGTCCTCATGAGGATCAGGTTGCTGGCGTGTCATGTGCGATCTGTGTATCGCATAACATAAATATTTCCATGTGATCAACAAGGAGTTAGTCTAAGTAACCCTCAACTCTCCATCATATTTAATCTCTCTCTCTCTCTCCCACATAACATAAATCCTTTTCCACAAAACTAACGAGGAGATTTGTAAGGCATTATTTCAAACAACCTTGTGTCTTATTTTTAAGTTAGAAAAACAAATCGCATAATTACTAAAAATAGATGAAACAAGTAAATGACAAGTTATTCTCAAAATTAAAATTCCTTATATTTTACATATTAAATTGATACCGATTAAAAGTTATAATTACAAAATAATTATTTCTAAGAATATATATGGACACATTGTAATGTTTGAACAGTAATGATTAGTTAACATGTTTATAATATATAGTACAAAATTTGAACTAATTTGATTGAGCGCATGTATGTGCACGTGTGGATTTACTAGTGTGTGTGCGCATGTGCGTGTCTGTGTTTGTATGTGCCGGAAAATACATGTATGCATCTGTATGTAATATATGTATGTATATATCTTTTCCAACGTTTTCGTTAACAATATTTTTTTATAGTACGATTGACCGTTTTTTACCTTAATTTCCCGCAGGATTTTCAATCTCCAAATTATTACAACTCAATCGAACATATATAATTGACTATGATCTCAAATAAAAATGCCAGGATGGGTTTGTGGTAAGAAATATAAATCATATTAGAATTGACTATGAAAGACAATGTAGGAATGATCGTATTGAAGATTTCGTCTTAGATTGTTCGACATATGATATACATATTGGCAAGTACAACAATTCAGAGTGATCTTGTTTTGTGGGACAGTGTCAGAAGGGGAGTCAAAAATACGCAAACTGGTTTTAACTTTCGAGAGCGCGAATAGGGAGAGGTTTGGCTCCAATGCATCTTACTGAGAGATGACCCAAATACAACCAAGTGGAAAACTAAAGGATTTGAATAGCTGGCCCGAGAATGGTTGGGTGAGTGGATGATACAGCTAGACTAACTAGAACTATGGGTAAGGTTTCCAAGACTGCAAATATAGATACTAATTATATAAGCATCGTAAATGGCTTTACACAATTTATTTACAAGAACAATGTGATTTTTTTGGCGGAAGAACTGTAGAAAAGCTATTTTGGAATTCTGAAATTCTTGTTGTATCTCTGATTTTCCAATTCATTTACACTGGGAAGGAAAAGCCACAAACAAAGATCAAACACACACATCGCAGAAGATCCACATACCACGAAGATGTACAAGCACGGGCTGTTCTTCCTCGCGACGACGCACCCAGGAATAGATATCTGCACGTACCACCGTCATTCGCTGCTCATGCCGTGTGTATCGCTCAGAAGGAGAAACAGGGACAGCAGAGTCGCCGGCGGCGCTGCCGCTCTTGGACGTCAACGGACACTGACGGTCCATAACCGGCAACAACGTCCGGCGTTGGGAGAGAGCTCACCTGTCCCTGACGCTGGCGACGTGATGCGTGGCGGCGTGCCCTCCTGTGTGGTCTGGATAGCTTCTGCCGGCAGACGGGGCAGGAGTTGTGCCGGGATAGCCAAGGCACGATACAGTCCCCGTGGTAGAGGTGCCCGCAAGGGACCATCTGCCGCGCCTCCTCCCCGGCGACGAAGTTCTCCTTGCACACGGGGCACTGCGCCCCGACCTCGCTCAGTTGGCTGAGGTCAACACGCACGGTCGGCATCGCCCTGATGACCGACGACCTAGCCGGAGGCGGACCGCCCTGTTCCGAATCGGAGTCTAAGATCTGGAGTAGGGCCTCGTATAGTCTCTCTTCCATACTCGTGTAGCCGCCGCTGCTGCGGCGGTTCTCCTGTGGCAGTGGCGACGCCTCGCTGGGGTTCAGGTCGGATAATTGGACGACGAACTCGTCGTTGCAGAAAGGGCAGAACGGCCACACTCGGAACGCGCTGGTTGGGTCGATGTAGAACGCCCGGTCGCAGGAGTAGCACCAGTGCGTCATCGCCTCGCCGCCGCCCTCGTCGTCGTCGCTCATGGCCTCCTCAGGTCAAATGTTTGATTGAACGGAGAGGAAAGGAGAATTTAGATGCCTTTGTTTTCTTCTCCCCTGTGCTCTCCCTGTAATTTATCGCTAAAGCTCTGCTATCTCAATCATTTTCATAAGAAATTGGTGGCTTTTTTTTAAAACTCGTCATTCCTCCCTAGCGATAAACATCAATCAATTCTGTAATCAGACCCGACTTCTTCCACGTCAACCTTGCCACACGGCTAGCAAAAACCGGAGACGAGCAGGGGTATTGCAAGCTGGCATGAGACAAAGCAAGCCCGGCTTAAATTTAAATACCAATAGTTTCCCTAGTGAAGCTCTTTTCGCTGTTTGTTCCGGTTGTAAGGAAAATTACATTGCTTTGCTAGCACGAAGAAGGTACCGTAATCAGGAAGTTGTCAGTACTTCAGATCACTAAAAACGAACTATCTCTCATCTTTCCTTGAAAGTTTCAGATGCATGTAGAGGGAAATCATGTGGCTCGTATTTGCTGAGAGGGATTGGATATACCTGTAAAATACCAAAAACGAATATTCAATGTTTGAATACAGACTGTTGGGCTGGCAGACTTGGACCCCATAAGGAATTTCATATTCTCGTCAATGAATTGCAAATCTTAAAGACTGTTGAAATAATTTGTGTGCCGTGTTGCTTGTAGAATAGAGAATATATTTCGTTGAATACCAACCCAAAACAAGTTTGGTTAGCGTTTAGCCTAATTTAGATGCGTTATATATGGGAGTCCAAGAGGGGAATCATATATGGTGGGGCCGAGGGTTTTCTCGGTTGAGTGTAATAATAACATTGAATATAAATTTACATCGCAAAATCACACTTCCTATCCTCATTATACCATATGAATTAGAACTTGAGACTGCACCCTAAGAATATGTGAGAGTTTTATTACAACTGATAGCAGGAAAAGCTTTCTCCATTTTTTTTTTATCATGACGTAAATGCATTATGTCAATTTCATGTCATTAAAGAAGAGGCTAACTTGGGAAGAGCTTACAAAGAGAGATTTTGAAGATTTACATCTACATCGGAATATGACCCATGACAGGACTGATTGGAAAAGAAGGATCCATGTACCAACCTCAACAAGGTTGGGATTGATGATTAAATGATGACGATGATGATGATGATGATGATGATGATGATGATGATGATGATGATGATGAAGATGACATGGTTTTCTTGGCCTCTTATAAGACCAATATGTTCCCACTAGAAGCAGGGCCAATCTTTTATCCACCTAGGCAGTTTTCCACTCTAGTTAATACTTTCCTGTATTGTATTTAGAACTCACTTGCAAATAACTAGACCCCAAACCTTAAAGTTTTCACCTGGTTATTTACCAAACATGTGAGACCACTTGTTCCTAGCCATGACAATGTCCAGAGATTCACCTCATTTCATAAAAAGGACTTCGTCCCATGCTACTTGGTTGTATGAAATTGTGGTTATATAATTTGCTATAACTTCACCATTAGCAAGGTGGGGCTACACCTTCTTGAGCTCCTTCCCCCATATAGAAATTAGTTTGAAGTGTTGTGAACTCCAAGGGAAGTTTGGACTACACTTCTCACAATTAGTGTGCAACAAGTTCATGTGAGCCTATTTACTCAAGGTGATTTGTCTCTAATAATAGTTTTTAATGATGTGAACCTAAACATTTGTGCTTTGGTCGATTAATCACCAAGCATATGAACCAGCTAGACCCAAAACATGTGAATGCCCAATAAGTTATCCCATCTCCTACAAATGTTTGAGCCCATGTTACTTGAATATTAAGATAGCATTCTTTTATAACTTGCTATAACTTCGTCTACTAGTGATATGAGCCTAAACCTATTGAGACTCTTTCCCATGTGAACACCTACCACAAAAGTGTTAATTACTCAAAACAAAACAATGATTGATCATTAATCAATATCATTTCTTTAAGGGTTCATAAAATATAAGAAAAAATTCTGATCCATAATGAATTATGGAAAGTCCCTTATCTTACTATTTATTAACCACATGTAAACTTCTAAGGCAGTTCAGTGACCCCAATCACACTCCACACATAATTGATGCACATACAATCTAATTACAAGATAAGCATAACTACATATGGCATACAAGTTAAAACTTGAGTTGTAGATACAATTGATAGAGAACGAGGGTGTCTATAAGACACAACAACTAAAGATCTCCACTAATCTCCACACTACCCTTATGCACTTTAATACCACTCTTCTTCACTCAAACCCTGATTAAGCCATTGATCACCCAAAAAGGCTATAGAACCATGAGGTGACACCCATGTCCCAGTGATATAATATAACAATGATAGTTTTAAATTCTTATGAGAACATATGTGAATTAAATTATTAAATTTGATTACTAGTAGGTATCATCCTTTGAAGTAACATAGAGCCTATAAAATAGGTAGTAAGAGTAATGAAGTAGTTTACCAGAGTGACAAAAGCATACAAAATGATTCACTAAGATGTTATGAATGAGTAAGAATACATGTCTTTATTACTCATTTAAATGTAAGTCCCAAGGTTATGGGTCTCTACAGGATAGCTTAGCTACAGAAACCCATCCATATTCTTCATAGGTGCCAAAGATACAAACTTCAGTCCCAACTCAGATAATGAACACCAATGCCAATGAAACAAACATTTAGTCACTGACCCCTTACAAATAGGCTCTAAAGGAACAAACCTCTGGTGACCAACAAACCAACATGGGTTCCAATGAAATTGACCTTTGATCACCATATACCAACACATAGGTGCCAAAGAAGCCAACCTTCGATCATCAAAAACCATCATGGGTGCCAAATAAACCAACCTCTAGTCACCACATACCAACACACATGTGCCAAAGAAACCTTCATTTGGTCACTAAAAAACCAGCATGGGTGTTATGACCGTATCCGAGCTTAATTGGTAAACTAGGGTTTACCTGGATGATTATATGCTTAATTGGATTGATCATTTTATAAATCTAATTAATGATGATAATCCATTTATGATATTTTAAACCTAATAAGAAATTTAATTGTTCTATTATTTGAGAAATTAGGGTTTGAGAAATATAAACCCTAGTTGGCTAAAATTAGGGTTTTGATGGTACATGAGTATGGAATTTGATCAAGATAGTAGTACAGTAAATAATTTATCATATTTTCTATGTAAAAATTTATATATAATATTTATAACTCAATCTTGCATTTTAGTGAAAATTTTTAGAATTTTTGGATGTTCTTTGAAAGTCATTCTCGCTCGAGATATACTTCAACCGACCATGCTGACAGAATGTTGTTCAACAATATATTGTTTGATTTTTATTTATTTATTGATAAATCCAAATGATATGAAATTTTAACTGGACATCTAAAACTCAATCATAAACAACATGTAAAATTTTCGAAATTTTTGGATGTTTTTAGACCTTATCAATATACAAATTACAGTAACTGACATTTTTGCATAATTCTGGATAGAAGTGAACTATTAGATTTTTAGTTATTTAATGAGAGTTTGGAATGATCTAAAATTTAAAAATTATCTTAAAAACTAAATTATACACAACATGATAAATTATCATAATTTTTGGATAAGGTTTGATCTCTAAAATACACGAATTTCAGAAACCTTTTTATGATAGAAAAATCTGCTGAAATAAGAAAAAGTTTAGTGAGGGGTCAAAGTGCAATTGACCCAAGCAGCTCAATTGCTCTATATGGTCAACCTAATACACTATAAGATCTCATAATTCGTGATTGATTCTAGAGAAATAAAATCCTAGAGAGAGAGGGAGAGTAAGGGTTTGAGAGGAGAAAGTGATGGAGATGCTGACCTAGGGTTTTACGGTCTGAGGAATGATGAAATCATGTAAGTTTAGCTTCTTTGCATATACTTTAATGGTGAATCTCCTCTCACATGTCAAGATTACATTCCTCCTCTTATTTGATCCAAAATGGTATCAAAACTTCCCCTTATCTCACTCTTTCTTCACAATCCCTCATTTTTAGGGTTTCCGAGTTAAAAGGAAGAAGAATTAGGTGAATTGCTAGGGATTTGATATGAGATTGAGATTTTCAAGAATGATCTACATTTTTAAGGTATTTTCACACCTTAGGGTGAGTGAGAACTTCCTTTAAATATTATATTACATGAAAATTGGTTAAATCATCTTTAATTGCTTAGTATGCGACTACAAACCCTGAATTGTGTGTTTGATCTAAGTTGTTGCAAAATGATATGAAATGGATTCTTCCTCTATTTGGATGAATTTCAGATGATAAAATCATATTATAAATGTATACAATACATCCTAATGATAATTCCCTAAGTATTCACAGAGGTTATAAGAGTAAACTGAAATATAGGGAATTTGTCTATGACTAAAATTACTGTATAATTAAATAGAGAAATTTGTTTATCTGGATCCCATTGGTTATGAATGATTATTTATCTGAATTCATAGTACATATATGTCAGATACTATCTTGGATTTCATTTAAGGTGAATAGTGTTTGTTTGATATCTCAGTAAAGAGGGTGAAACCCTAGATGTGAGGAAAGTTGGATATTTGCGAATATATATTGTGAAACCCATTTGAACATATTTTCTTGACATGATAGACTTTATTTATTCAATTTTATTATTGATGCATGTTATCTCAGTGAATTGCATGGAAACCCAAATTCATCTCAGTTCCAAGGTTTCATACATATATTGATTTTATATGATTTGTTGATAGTAGCCTTTATTAAGCGAATGTTTATGTCGCATGAAATCCTTATGAGAGCCATGTGATAAGTGAATGAGGTAAATGAAACCGTAAGGATAGGGTGTTCAATGAATCAAGAATTTTGATATCAATGTTCTCAGTATGAGATGTGGTGATGCACAACTTAAGATTTGGATTGAGGTGCATGTTTTCCAAGAAAGTACAAATAATTTACAGGTGCAAATGACGATTACTCATATGTCAAGTAATTAACTCTTATCACTGTATTAAGAAGTTCAATTGCATGATTCTATTATATAAAGTATCCAGTGGACGTATTTTGTTATTTAAGAATTTTAGTCTGCCTGCAGGTATAAAATGTTGATTTCTCAGTATATTGTAATGTTTTGAGTATATTGCTCTGCCAAGTTTAGAATGATATACATGTTGTGTTATAAACTTCAAATAAACAGACACGACACCATAGAGATACCAGAGTCAAGTATAAGTAAGGGAAAAGATACAATATAGTAAGAGCTTTCTAAGAATAATAAAATAATAGACATAGGTGCCCTGAACACCGTAGATTCCCTACGGATGTCTGCACTGTAGGGAGGAAACGATCCCCCTGGAAGCGACCAGTATACGAGGATCGGATCGCACCCACTGAGCATGTAGGGAGACAAAGACCTTGAGGAAGTCTCCTAAGAGAAGATAGGTTACCCAACATGAACCGGAGATCCTGGTGGTAACCCAGAGGTACCCACAGAGCGTACCAAAATGTGGCCCACAAAGCGTCTCAGACCCTCCGCATGTGTACTTAGCCTAGAAGGAGAGGTCCAGTTAAAGGCCAGTTGTTTAGCTGCCTTAGTCATACGTGACGGTTCGAGTCAAGAAGACCCAAATTTAGTTCTAGGCTTAGCTTCCTGGGTTTTAAGCTAAGTCTTGTACGGTGAGATCGTAGTTTGCTATGAGTCTTCATATGTAGAATACACTGCATATGATCAGGGCATAAGTTAAAATATGATAATATAAGTTTTAAAGAGTTTCTTATAAGTAATAAAGGCTAAGAAAGATTTGAGTACGGTTTCCCATCAATTATTCTTTGTATGTTTCTGAATTATTAGTTCTCTTTAAAATTTATCAAGCATGCTCATATATTGATTTGCTCTTGTTGATATCTAGAGTATCCTGCCATATTTATGATTTTTGATGCGATGATTTTGAGTCGCATTTATAGACCTATTTCATATGTGTTTTGTGCCTTAATTACTCATTTTCATGGATAATATTGCATAATTCACTTAATTTGGTCTTTGCCATCATATTATATCAAATCCCCTTTGTTTTACTATTTTTGAGCATTATTTATCATCTTATTATAAATTGTGTGGATTTACTTGGTCTTGTTGTGAAATTTCAGGAAAAACAAGTATCTGCTTCCGTCGATACCATCGACGGAAGTCGATACCATCGACCAAGCCACAGGTTGCCAGCCGAGAAGAGCAGCACAAAGTCGATACCATCGACACCCAAGTCGATGGTATCGACATCCCTTCAGGTTGCTGGCGAGGAAACTGTCGATACCATCGACCCAAGTCGATGCCATCGACACATGGAGAGCTACAGCGTCGCTAAACGACAACAACCGACGCTAAAGAGAGTCGATACCATCGACGCAAGTCGATGGTATGGAGATGACCACAGGCGCTCACATCAAAAGAAAAGAAAGCTGCCGCTAATCCGTAGGGTCGATACCATCGACCCGCGTCGATGGTATCGACGCCGGCAGATATGCGTTGGATCTATTTTGGTCTTGATCGGACGGCTGTTGTTATTTGACGACCTAATTAGGGACTTATACCTAATGACGGCCGCCCAGATGGGAAGATCATCTCATTTTGGATTGCATGAGTGCCGAGGAAAGAGAGAAAGGAGAACGGAGGCCAGAAGCTCATCCCGGGTGATTCGGACGCTGCCGAAGACGATTTCCACCACCGACAGGCGGGGAAGCTCGTGTTCTACGCCAAGGATCTACCGGTTCTTCTCCGTTCAGGGGTTTTCCCACTTGTTTCACGTTTTTCTTATGAAATCCCCCATTTCTACCATGTATTCGTGTGAGATGAACATGAGAGGCTAAAACCCTCAATCTTTAGGACCGGGAGTAGCCCGGGAATACATTGTATGACATTTTTATATTGATAATTCATATTTTCTCTCTCAAATCCGTGGTATAGATTCGTTTTCTCCATTTCTATTGTTATGCTTGATCACCATAATAATAATTTAATGCCCTTAATCACTTCGACAGAAGGATTAACGGTTGAAAAGAGACGAAATCTACATTAATTCATAAAACCCTTGACAAAGGAGTTGTAAAATTAATGGTGGGAACTGAGGGACCGTTTATAATGCACTTAGTTTAGGGGAATGATTACTACGACGGTGGAATCAACCTAAACCTAAGTAGTGAATTACACCACGACAGTGGGTAATTCTGTATTCAGGCCACTACCCGGATAGAGAGAGAAGTGTGAGGAATTATATGAAACCCAATACAATGTTGACCCGCGATGAAACCGCCATCCTAAAGATATCCCTTTGAATTGATTAAATTAACCTTTAATCGATTGTTTTCTTTGTTTGATTTTTATTTTCTTTTCATTTCAACAACAAAACCCTACTTTGTTAATTGGCCTAGCTGATTGCGATTAGTTAGTAGAAGTCTCCAATAATTCACGTATCCCTGAGTTCGACTAGGGCCTCACAAGGCCTATATTACTCGACGCGTATACTTGCGTTTAAGCGCGTAGTAAAATATACGTCAAGTTTTTGGCGCCGTTGCCGGGGATACGGAGAATTATTGGCACTTTGAGTGCTAAGAGAGGCCACTCTAGGCCACATTTTTTATTTTATTATTTTAAAACAATTTTTAAAAATTCCTATATTTCTCTATAATTGTGTTTACTCGTTCAAAGCATTGTACTGAACCCCGATTTTCAAAATTTCAGGTACTTTGCATGGTGCATACGCGTAGTACCGACTACGCTAATCGCACACCTGAGGTCCCACATCCGGGACCAGAGGACGAGGACTACTACGAGCAGGAGTACCAAAGTGATATAAATTCTGATTCAGAGCAAGAACAAGCAGAAGAAATGGCTGAAGCCCAGACAATATGGGAGAAGATCAATGCGTCTTCTTCCTCAGCATCAAAGGGCCCCATAAAGAAGCAGGCGATCAACATACCGACATACAAGATCGACCCGACACTGATTAATTTGGTCAAATCCAACGCATTTCACGGGCTGAAAAATGAAGATTCGGTTGCCCACATCAGCCAGTTCGTGGAGAACTGTGATATGGTGAAGATAGACCGATTTCCACAAGATGTGTTGTATCTCAAGTTGTTCCCAAGTTCACTGGCAGGAGCAGCGCGTGAGTGGCTACATAACCTCGACGATGAGTTTGTCGAATCATGGAATCATATGGTGGAGGTTTTCTTCGAGAGGTTCTTCCCTCCTGAGAAGACCAATGATATGATCTGGAAGATCCACAATTTCACCCAACAGGCGGGTGAAACTTATTCTGAGACTTGGGAGTGATTCCAAGTCATGTTGAGGAGATGTCCACATCATGGACTGGACAAGGAGACACAGGTGAAGATCTTCTACTTTGCTCTCTCCGAGCATGATAGAAGCAACTTGGACTCGGCTGGTTCCGGATTCTTCTTAAATAACACTGATACAAGATGCTGGGAAATACTGAAGAACATGGCACGAAAGCAATCTTGGGGAGAAAGAGAAAGAGGCCCAACTGAGCAAGCAAGAGTTGCCAGTGAGTCAAAGGCAATGAGAGAGCTGAACGAGAAAATGGATCTTCTCGCGAAGAAGTTGCTGCAGAAGGAAGACAATGAGTCCGAAGATGAGGCTCAGGTCAAGTACATTAGGCAACAGCAGGGGTACAGGAACAACGATTATTCATGGTGGAAGGACAAGAAATTTTCATGGAAGGATCCGAACAACTTTCTGCAGGATCCGGACGCCAAGCCTGCACCGGTCACAGAGGACAAGAGCACGGAGTTGCTCAATCAAGTCATCAAGCAAAATCAAGAGTTGATGAACACTTTTGGGCAACAAATCAAGCAACAGGGTGAATTTATGAACCAGTTTGGGCAGACTTTGTAGAGCCACGGGGCTCAAATGAGAACTATAGAGACTTCCATGGCGCAAATGGCAGCCGAGATTGCAAGCTTGAAGAAGCCGGCACATCCGGGTTTTCCGGGGAACACCAATGTTCCCGGGGGAAACCAACAGGCCAAGGCCATCTTATTGAGGAGCGGTAAGAAAGTGTTGAATCCAAGGGCGGATGACACAAGCACACCGCAGGGCACAGTTGAAGAAGCAACCATCAAAGAGCAGCCCGCACGTGTCACAGAGCAAACTGAGGACATAGCTGAAGATGGTAAGGGAGAACAAGCCACTGAAGAGGAACCACAGAAATTAACTCCGTATGTGCCACCTCATCAAAGGGCACATACCGTTCCGGTCCCATATCCCAATAGTGCAAAGGCAAGAAAGGTGGATGCATAGTTTAAGAAATTTCTGGACAGCTTTAGGAAGTTATCAGTGAATATTCCTTTGCTAGAGGCGATTGAGCAAATCCCGTCGTATGGGAAGTTTCTTAAAGATGTAATCAACAAGAAGAGGAAAATACCCGACACTGAGGTCGTGGTGCTGAAGGAGCAAGTAAGTGCTTTCATTATGGGCACTTTGCCGCCAAAGAGACAGGATCCCGGTTGTTTCAATATTTCTTGCTTTATCGGGAAGTTCAAATTTGGAGAGGCACTTTGTGATTCCGGGGCAAGCATCAATCTGATGCCCCTTTCTACATTTAAGAAGCTTGGATTGAAGGAGTCAAGGCCAAGCAACATGACCATCCAATTGGCCGATAATTCTGTGGTGAAACCGTATGGAATATGTGAGGATGTCTTGGTAAAGGTAGACCGCTTTGTTTTTCCGGCTGATTTCGTTGTTATGGAAATGCAGGACGAGCATGGAAATGAGTTGCTACTTGGTCGTCCATTCCAAGCTACAGCTGATATGATCTTGGAAATGGGGAGATGTCGCTTGACCTTGGGCATTGCGGATGATCGCTTTGAGATGGTCATGCCCAATAGCAATGCATCTACTAAAGCAAAAGCACAGTGCAACATGGTGAAGCATGGTGAACACAATATCTCACTTTGTCTTGGGAAGCCATTCTTGGATATGGCTCATGTGATGAGCAAGATAGATAATGGGACCTTAGCTGTGGACGTTATGGAGCAAACTAAAGTTGTCTCTTTATGCAAAGCTGTTGGGTTTTCAAATGATGAGAATGAGGACATTCCACCTTCGTGGGAGGATGATGCGATCATTACTTCAGTTTTTGATGCATATCCGGAATTGCCTTTGGAGGCGTGTTTGCTAAATGTCACTTATGATTGGATGCGGAGTACTTCACTCAAGGAGTGCGCCAAAATGCTTCAGATGCTGCCATGTTTCTACACGAGGCACTATGAAGACTTAGGTACACTTCCCCCACCGCTGCAATCATCTCTCATTTGCCCGCCTGATCTGGAGTTGAAGCCATTGCCCCCGCATTTGAAGTATGTCTTTCTAGCTGAGAAGGACAAGTTACCAGTGATTGTATCTGCATACTTGAGTGCGGATGAGGAGGAGCAACTACTGATAGTGCTCAAGAACCACCGTGGAGCCTTTGGGTGGTCAGTCGCGGACATCAAGGGGATCTCCCCTACACTTTGCCAACACAAGATTCGGCTCGAGGAGGGAGCCAAGCCAGTCATACAGCCTCAAAGACGTCTAAATCCAAGCATGATGGAGGTTGTCAAGAAGGAAGTCATAAAACTTCTTGCTGCAGGGATCATATATGCCATATCAGATTCAACATGGGTGAGTCCCACACAGGTAGTCCCTAAAAAGGGGGGAATCACTGTCACTACAAATCTTTTGAATGAACCTGTCACCACCCGATTGGTAACCGGGTGGCGTGTTTGCATTGACTACCGCCGATTGAATGCCGCAACTCTTAAAGATCATTTTCCATTGCCATTTATCGATCAGATTTTGGAACGTCTAGCCGGTCGGTCGCATTTTTGTTTTCTAGATGGCTATTCGGGGTACAACTAGATTTCTATTGATCCTTTGGATCAAGAGAAGTCTACGTTCACATGTCCCTATGGGACTTTTGCCTACCGACGTATGTCGTTCGGTTTATGCAATGCGCCGGCGACTTTTCAACGCTGCATGCTCGCCATATTCTCTGACATGGTAGAGCGGTGTCTTGAAGTTTTCATGGACGACTTCTCGGTGTATGGAGCGTCTTTTGATGAATGCCTTTATAACTTAGATAAGGTGTTGCAGCGGTGCGAGGACACACATTTGGTCCTTAATTGGGAGAAATGTCACATGATGGTGACGGATGGAATTGTGCTAGGACACAAGGTGTCTAGCAAGGGTCTTGAGGTAGACCCAGTAAAAATTGAGGTGATCTCTAAGCCACCGCTCCCTCCTCGTGGTGAGATGCGACATCGACCTCCAGTAAAAATTGAGGTGATCTCTAAGCCACTTCTCCAACTCCCCCGAGCTTTCCAAGACTGAAGAGAAGCGACATCGAGCGAAGATCTTCACCGAGCGGAGAAATTCTTCTCCATCTTCCCCGAGCTCTCTTCTTCTAATCCCATCTTCTCGCAACCATGGTGCATGTCGCCGGAGCGTCGTCCTCAAGTGCACACCCTATGGAGATTGAGGAGTTCATTCCTCCCCCAACCGCTTCCGTCTCTCGCCCACGCCTAATTCATCCTTCCATGGAGGCGAGGAAGGTCTACGAGGAGATCATGAAGTGGAAGATCGAGCCGACGCGGTATGTGGACCGGGGAATGATCCGTGATCTGGGATTCGAGGCCAACTTGGCCTATGTGATGAAGGGTCAAGCACGCCACACCAGCATAAGGACAGGCGAGCTGGAGCGCCATGCGGATGGGCAACCGTTCTTTGGCGAATGGCCCACCTACAAGGAATTGGTGGCGGAGTTTATGGCGTCCCTCGACGTCTGCGTCGTACCCAACAACGTGGTGGCATCGGACCGTGAGTGGATCAAGGGGAGGGTGTCCTTCCGGCTTTTCAACATCAACTACAACATCACTCTTAAGCAGTTCAACAACATCTTTAACTGGAACCACTCCCAACATGATCACCGACGCCCAGATTCCCGCACCGACTACGACAAGATCTTTGCCGAGCTAGTCACAGTGCCGGCGGGAAAGACAGTGAGCTACCATAATGCTGCGGTAGCGGACTTCGAGCATCCCTTCGTCCGGGTCTTACACCGGATGTTGAGCCTTACGTTCTTTGCTCGGAGCAATTTGGCATTGAGCAAGTTTCAGGAGAGTGATCTTTTCTTCCTCTACATGCTCCTGAAGCGACAAGAATGCAACTGGGGTGCGTTCTTTCTGCAGCGCGTCCTGGCGGTGAAGAGGAGTACAAGGAAGGCTCCGATCCATTTTGGTGGGCTCATCACCAAGTTGGCGCACTACTTGGGGATGAATTTTCAGTCCATGACTCCGATTTCCACAAAGAGTAAGGTGAACGTGCAACACTTGCACCGTTTAAACCTTATCCTTCTCCGGGATGGGTTGGCGTACGCACATTGCCACGTCAACCAAGCTTATCAGGAGTGCGCACTGCCGGACGCCGTCTTCCACATCGAGGGAGCCCAGCACTTCCGGAGGCCGATCATAGTTGTCGAGTCCGATGAAGAAGAAGGCAGTGATGATGAGCAAGGAGGCGAGGCTGAGGAGGAAGAGGAGGCTTTCACACCTCTTCATGCACGTGTGGCACCACAGAAGCGTCCTAGGATGCATCCGGGTGCATCTTCATCATCTTAGCCCCCGCCGCCATCACCACAGCACGAGCAGCCAGCCGAAGATCCCTATTCTATGCAGGGAATGTACATGATGCTGCAGGATATACAGCAGACTCAGTAGCAGCACATGGCTATGTATACCGGCATTCATGAGACTACGAGCCGGGTACTTGATAATCAACGTGCTATGTTCGAGAACGAGCGGCTCATCCTCACCAACCAAGAGCAAATACACAACCGGTTGCAGCGGATAGAGACGCAACAGGAGCCCTTCTTCGACCATTATTGGAGTCGAGATTACTTTGGAGGCTATCCACAGCCTCCGCCGAGGACCCAATATGATCCAAGCTTCCAGGGGGAGTACCCGTCTTGGGATCCTACGGCACCACAATACCCACCACCGCCTCCGCAGGATTGATCAGGGTATCACTGTTCCACCCTTAAGTTGGTTTTTGACTATGAGGCCATAGTCGAATTCAAGCTTAGGGGGGTGGCTGGAACAACTCTATCTTTTATCTTTTCTTTTGTTGTTTTCTTAGTTTTTTCTTTGTTATTTGTTTTTGCAATTTTAGTTTTTGTTTAGGATCCACATCTATCTAGTGTAACCGTGGATGTCTTAAAAATTGTCATCTCGATGTTTTCATGGGAAATCTAAGGGAATTAAATTTTTTTGTGTGTCTTTTGGATAGCTTGACTTGGTTGTCCTTGGGAAACTTGTCCTATGAAAATGATTGATTATGTCAACTCTAAAGCAATATGTCACACCCATACCCCCGTTGACTCATGAACAGTGGATAGTAACGGTTGTTTGAGCCTAACCAAATCAAATGGTAATGAGACCTTAATTGGATATAAGAGAGAGAACCCTTTGAACTAATACACAGGTCAGTAAGGAGGGACACATAATTTTATTCTAAGGTTCAGTCACTTAATCTTGTGATCATTCCACTTCATATTTTTTTTTCATAGCCCACCTAAGAATTGGAAGTAAAGTACAATTTTAATTCCTTTTGCGTGCATAGCATTTAGATAGGACTTGCATTGAAATTTTTCATACTTTTGCATGAAACTAAAAAATATATAGTGATTCATGCACACTACCTTTAGGTGCATGCCATGTAGTTGCACTCATGACTTTCATGATTTTCATGCTTAAGTACACCATGTACCTCAGTTTTTCCTAAAAAGTGATCTAAACTTTTCCATACCCTCGAAATAATGCAAAGATTTCCAATCGTGAAGAAAATGGCCTTATACATGTATCTCTAAGCAATTATGGATATGTGGGCTAAAAGAAAGAAAAAAATTTCTGAAAATCTGAAAAAAAAATTTTGAGAAAAGAAAAAAAAAAGAGAATTTGGAAGGAAATGGAATAAGAGGGAGAAAGGAACATGATATCACTTGCATAACAGGGAAATTGAGTACATGATGTGGCTTAAGTAGATTTCCATCTCATTTTGAGGTGGAAGGTTAGGGCATGCATCATTCCACCCAATTTTAAGCATTAGGGCATTTTCAATGTGCATTTGCATCATTTAGGACATTTTGTTATGTGCATGTTGAAACTGTGTAATACTTCCAAGATTCTTTCATGAACCACCCATTCCATCCACCCGTTGCTCGGATTGGTAGGCCACTGTGATTTTCTCCTCACTCATGTTTATCAGGAGAACTGCTTCCATGTAGATGGTAGTTAGGGCGAGAAACATAGTGTAGGCGATCACAAGATGCACCAATGCTGAATCGGCAAACTTTATTATGTTAACTGCCTTATGTGATAGTGTTCATCGGTTTGAAGGATAATTTTTCTTATTGATGATTATTGTCGCCTGTAGGGTAATTACTGTTCTGTGATTAGGAAAGGCCGGTTTGAGAACGTCCAGTGGGAGTCTCATGGGATGTGGGGTGATGTGTTGATTTTTAGTTGACATCTGCAATTCTATTCTAAGGATTAGTTGCTCGAGGGCGAGCAATGTTTAAGCTTAGGGGAGTTTGATGCGATGATTTTGAGTCACATTTGTAGACCTATTTCATATGTGTTTTGTGCCTTAATTACTCATTTTCATGGATAATATTGCATAATTCACTTAATTTGGTCTTTGCCATCATATTATATCAAATCCCCTTTGTTTTACTATTTTTTAGCATTATTTATCATCTTATTATAAATTGTGTGGATTTACTTGGTCTTGTTGTGAAATTTCAGGAAAAACAAGTATCTGCTTCCGTCGATACCATCGACGGAAGTTGATACCATCGACCAAGCCACAGGTTGCCAGCCGAGAAGAGCAGCACAGAGTCGATACCATCGACACCCAAGTCGATGGTATCGACATCCCTTCAGGTTGCTGGCGAGGAAACTGTCGATACCATCGACCCAAGTCGATGCCATCGACACATGGAGAGCTACAGCGTCACTAAATGACAACAACCGACACTAAAGAGAGTCGATACCATCGACGCAAGTCGATGGTATCGAGATGACCACAGGCGCTCACATAAAAAGAAAAGAAAGCTGCCGCTAATCCGCTGGGTCGATACCATCGACCCGCGTCGATGGTATCGACGCCGGCAGATATGCGTTGGATCTGTTTTGATCTCGATCGGACGGCTGTTGTTATTTGACGACCTAATTAGGGACTTATACCTAATGACGGCCGCCCAGATGGGAAGATCATCTCATTTTGGATTGCATGAGTGCCGAGGAAAGAGAGAAAGGAGAACGGAGGCCAGAAGCTCATCCCGGGTGATTCGGACGCTGCCGAAGACGATTTCCACCACCGACAGGTGGGGAAGCTCGTGTTCTACACCAAGGATCTACCGGTTCTTCTCCGTTCAGGGGTTTTCCCACTTGTTTCACGTTTTTCTTATGAAATCCCCCATTTCTACCATGTATTCGTGTGAGATGAACATGAGAGGCTAAAACCCTCAATCTTTAGGACCAGGAGTAGCCCGGGAATACATTGTATGACATTTTTATATTGATAATTCATATTTTCTCTCTCAAATCCATGGTATAGATTCGTTTTCTCCATTTCTATTGTTATGCTTGATCACCATAATAATAATTTAATGCCCTTAATCACTTCGACAGAAGGATTAACGGTTGAAAAGAGACGAAATCTACATTAATTCATAAAACCCTTGACAAAGGAGTTGTAAAATTAATGGTGGGAACTGAGGGACCATTTATAATGCACTTAGTTTAGGGGAATGATTACTACGACGGTGGAATCAACCTAAACCTAAGTAGTGAATTACACCACGACAATGGGTAATTCTGTATTCAGGCCACTACCCGGATAGAGAGAGAAGTGTGAGGAATTATATGAAACCCAATACAATGTTGACCCGCGGTGAAACCGCCATCCTAAAGATATCCCTTTGAATTGATTAAATTAACCTTTAATCGATTGTTTTCTTTGTTTGATTTTTATTTTCTTTTAATTTCAACAACAAAACCCTACTTTGTTAATCGGCCTAGCTGATTGCGATTAGTTAGTAGAAGTCTCCAATAATTCACGTATCCCTGAGTTCGACTCGGGCCTCACAAGGCCTATATTACTCGACGCGTATACTTGCGTTTAAGCACGTACTAAAATACACGTCAATTGTCAATGATCAATCTTGTTAAATCTTACTGCTATTATAATTGATATCAGTTGCTCAAAAGTATATCTGTAATTATGTTAGTACTTTAGACTATTTCTTTGAAGTACTCATTCACTGAGCGAGTAGGCTCACCCCTCTACTCACAATTTTAGGGATATCACATGGACTTGAAGAAGATATCATTACATCAGAGTAGATCTGCCATAAGAGTTAAGTCTAAGTATAGTTAAGTTCAGTCGGTCCCTATCACTCTAGGTCCTTGTATAGATGTGAGACAGTTGTAAATGATGTTCTATATGTTTGTTTCCTTAATAAGAGAGAATGCAAATGATTTTCATGTCGTAAGTATATGGAAGTGTGAGAAATATAATGAATGTATGGATGTGTATCATTAATGCTGAGATTACATTAGAGAAATAAAAGTTAAATTCTCTTGTAAAGTTAGTTTATGTGGTTCAATGCGTGAAAACAAAGAGTTTGAAAAAGAAGAAAAAGTTAAGGGTGGTCTTTGTATTACATTAAATCCTCAATTTATACCCTAATCTCAGGATTAGTGGTAATTGTGAGATCGGGGTGTAACAATGGGTGCCAAAGAAACCAACTTCAATCACCACATACCAACACACAAGTACCAAAGAAACAAACCTTTGGACATCACATCATATCTAGAAGCTAACAGAGAAAGCATTGTACATCTACTTATGCTAACAACTATACAACTATTATCCCTTTTAGATTATGGTTATTTTTCATTACTTAAGATACTTGTCATATTTTGATTACATCCATCAAGTTAAAAATAAAGTGTAAAGATGTAATTTTGACATAAACGAGTATATAAAATTCAGAAGATATAATACTCTAGAATCTGGAGAGCGATAAAAATCCCTAGCACACCCGACGGTGACATGGTGGAAACAAGGAATTCCCTGAAGAAGATGGATATGGAGGCCTCTACCAAAGACTCCACTCCATCCCGTTGGGATCTACAAGCATCAATCTCAACTTCACGGCCGATTGGGACGCCCAACAACATATTGTTAATGAGGTACACTATGGACGTTGAACTTTCCTCAGGATCCTATTTTCCTAGACTATCAAAATAAGTCCAAGGGGATGCTTCACCGAAGAACCTGACCTGTCCATAGACCCAAAAATAATATTACAGTGAAAAGATAGGAAAGAATACCAACAAAGATTAACCTAGATACATCAAGATAGATGCAAACAATTGTGATGTTTCATTGACACTGTAAGACATCTTAATCTCCATGAAATATGGTTATCCAACCTTTGATCTATGATAGGAGGCAAGGACAGACTTCCTCGAACCATGGCAATTCTCTATGATGGTGAAGCTTCTCTCTAAAGCAATAGTGTTCCTCACCCTTAGGGATAGAATTAATATGATCCAGAAACCAACTGAAGAGTTGAATCTCATTGATCTTGTGAATGATTACTTTATTGTTCAGATGCAACATGAAGTAAATTACATCCATGCCCCAACACGAAGCCCCTGGCCGATTTTTATCTCATATCTCACACTCCAAAGATGGTATCTCAAATTCTCACTGAAATCAGCTATCTTGCCAAAGTTGGTACCTTGGCTGAGAATACCCAATCTACCAATTCATCTCTACTGTGAAGTCTTGCTTGTAGAAATTGGTGATCATGTTGGCAATACTATCAAGTTGATCTAAATATAAGAATGCAACTGACGTGGCATATATTATCGCACTAACAAACTCACTTAGGGTTGAAATCCCTAAGTTTTTAACCAAAACAACGTGCAATAATATCACCCGCAAGCGGACGGGTCTTATCGCAGTATAGTTGAGGATTGAATCCCAAGGGACAATGTTTTTAAGAATCTTCTTTCTAGTCAAATCTAGTTGAATCAAGACTTATATTTAGAACAAGGTTGGTTGATTTGAGATTAATTAAACTAAATGTAAGAAAAGTAAAAGAGCAGGATTAAAGGTTGATTAAAGATTAATGATGGAAATCGCTGGGATGGTCCTGGGTTTTGCCACCACTACTCATGCAATCACATCCAAACATCAAACATCCAGGCAAGATATAACAATTCAAATAGAGCTGTTGTAGAACCCCCCATACAGGCGTCAGGTTCGCGTAAGCATCACCTTAGGTATCAGATGTCTCGTCACCATCCAGACCACAAACTTACGGCTCTGAAGATACATAAATCCAAATGAGGTTGTGGCCCCCCTATACAGGCGTCAGGCACACAGATGTCACCGTGGGCTAGATGGCTCTTCACCACATGGATCATACACTTACGACCTCAAGGAATCCCATTCTATTTCTAGTTTGGGAGTCAACCACGTTAATCGACATTCAAAACCTACGCATTGAAGTTCTCGCAACATAGGAAACGAACAAGATAAATGCAATCAGGTGATCAATCCACAAGCACACATCGACGATTAACAACGAAATGAAAGATTATATACATGCCATGGAATGTTTAACAATGAGATATGAAAGCATGAGCACTGGGGCTAGTCCCCACACCCCAGCAAAAGTAAACTACTCGCTCATGGTGAGAGGAACAAGAAAAACAAGAGAAAGAGAAGATTCTGCCATGAGCATGGTGAAGAAGATGATCGCAGCTCGATGGAGAAACAGTCTTCTACACGATGTCGGGGCAGATCTAGACGAGGAGGGAAGAACGCCACAACAGACAAGACGGATCTTCTCTCTCCACCTTCTTCTTCTTCTCATAGTCCTCGCTCACAGCAGAAGGAGCAGCTCATGGATGAGATGGTGGCGTGGACGCAACAGATCTAGACTCAGATCTAGATCTAAATGAGGTGGCTTGCAGATCTGAGTCTTCACTCGAGATCTGGGTGAACAGGCCGCAAAACCACCACGGGGATATGTTCTTCACTATGGAGATCGTCTCCTTAGGCCCAGGACAGTCCTGCAGCCTAACGGCGTCTGGAGATGATGATTTGGCTGACTGGAGTCATATCCTATTTATAGGTAGTCTGGGCACCGACTTAAAATCACGACCTTGTCATTTCTATAGCGGGTCGCGGCTTTTGTCGTGGTCACGACATTTTTCATGGTCGCGACATTTATCGTGGTCGCGGCTTTTGTCGCGGTCGCAACATTTTTTGCGGTTGCAACATTTGTCGTGGTTGCGACAAATTGCATGGTCGCGATCGCGACTATGCAGGGGAGATCGTTGTGCAGTTGGTATGGTCAAGGTTGAAGTGGTGAGGCAGAGGGTCACGATCGTTGTTGAGAGAGGACAGATCGTAGGGCGTTGAGGTGATGGCGGCTACACGATGGAGTGGGTGGCGTCGATCACTACTGAGGTGAAGAGGCTGGAGGCATTACTGTCGATTGGTGAAAATGCGGAGACCTCGATCATGGTGTAGGCTACCGCGGGTCGAGGTGAGGGAGCGCCGGACTGCTGTGTAGTCACAGCTTGAAGATGGGGGGGACCACGGTTCTGCAGGGGTGATGCCACGGTCGTGGGCTTTGTGCATGCCGCGGTCACGGGCTTTTCCTAGCACGGTCGCCTTAGCTACAGGTTGCAGGTAAACTTGGTCGCAGTATGTGTGGCTGGGGGAACCACGGTTGGGAATAGAAGAGAAGACCGCGGACTGCTGGCTTAGAAACGATTGTGACCAGGCTCTATGAATCGCGATTAGGTCAAGTTGGGAGAAGAAGGGGATCCACTGACTGCTACTGACCCCAAGCACGCTCGAACAGACCAAGGCCCAGAATAGAGTATTGGGCCGTGGAGACAAGGCCCAAATGCCCAAAGTGACCTGCACAAAGGTGCAAAAATTCAATAAAAATAGGGATCATTCTAATTAAGCCAAGTGAATGAACATATTAGAAGATAAAGCCGATAAATGCATGAATGCAACCAAAACTGGGCTAAACGAGATGATTGAACCAAGATGAATATGCATTCATCAAAATACCCCGAACTTAAACGTTGCTCGTCCTCGAGTAACACAAAATCTGAAACGGTCGCCAAATGAATACTTTTGAAACGTGTGTCTGCCTCACCTTCACATCACGAATATTTCTTTTCTGCTTGGTATAAATAAGTGTCTCAACATCTTGAGATCAGAGAACACATTTTACCATATCTTCGTTCCCGAGTTCACTTCCCAATATCACTTCTTCTCTACTTTTTCCAAAATCAAGCATGTCAGAGAGTTTTGTAAGAGTCCAAAGATACCCACAGAACAACAAGTGTGCACCTGATCTGACACTGGTGTTATTAGGATCAGGGAGGCATTCATTGTGCCTTTAGGTGGAAATGGGAGTGAAGTGTGGTATGGAAGGGAAAAATAAATCTCTCCTCTATTCGAATCGAGATTTATATTATATGATTTGCAATTTCATTGATTGCATTTTTTTGTGCGAATATCTCCTCTATTCGACTCAATATTGCATTTCTTTTTGTGTGCGCTTAGGCATCTTTTCTTGGTGATATGCCCCTATTTCGTAGCGAGGGGTATGGAAGAAGCGTGAAGGAAGAGAGAGTGTGATACCCCGAACTTAGGGTTTGGCACTATATTGACTATTTTTGTTTGTTTTTGATGAGCGAAGGGGTAAGAAGATGATGGAAGAAGTGTAGAAGAGAGTTCAGATCAGAATGCAACTTGATTTACAATTCAGTGCACCGGGTTGTTCTCCTTATCATACTCTGCTCAAATAATGATTTGATGAGGATCCAGTGGAGATTCCATGCTATTGTTCCACTAGTTAGATAGGAGGCACAATGTGTTTGATCCCTCTCAGTTTGACAGATACTTGCCATATCTACTGATCATGATGTTAGGATTCATAAGCTTCACACGGTGATTTCTAATCATAGGCTAGTTTCAGAAATTGTTCTCCTTGAGGCTTCGCTTCGAATAAGGAGGGTATAATGATTCAAAACTGCATGGGAAAATAGGATAGCCGGCTAGGTAATGGATTTGATTGAAACAAAAGCGTCACAACTTCATCAAGTTTCTATACAAGTTGCTATGAAAACTTTTTGAAAATTTGGAAAAATTTTGAAAAAATTGCTCAAAATTGTGACAACATTTCAACGATGAAATCTTAAGTCTGGAACGGATAGGAGAGGGTGGGAAGTAGAGTACGTACCACCCACCCTCCACCCCAAAATTCAAAATTTGCTCATCCCGAGCAAGCTCTAAATCTGAGATGGAGGGGTAAACTCGTGCCGGTTGGTCCACCAGATGCGGTTGCATTCCTTTCGGCGACGCATCCTTCATCTGAAATCTAAAAAATGGAACCTATCATAACTTAAGACTGCATCTTGCGATGCATTGTCTATCAGGTGCAAAATTTTCTAAAAAACAAAATTAAAAGTAAAAGATAAGTTAAAGATCGGTTTGCCTCCCGACAAGCGCCTTTGTTTTACATCGATGGCTCAACGTGATTTCTTAAGTTTTCTGATAGGTATGTCGGTTTGGACAGATTCATCAATTCATCAGTGCTAGTATCAACTGTGGTGAAATATCTCTTCAAGCGTTGGCCATTTGCCACAAAATCACCTGACTTCTCACTCCATAAGGTAAATGCACCATGTGGATAGATGCTTTTGACAATGTATGGTCCCGACCATCGAGAATGGAGTTTTCCTGGGAATAACTTCAGTCTTAGGTTGAACAACAGAACTTGGTCTCCCACTTGAATGTCCTTCCTTTTCATATGACCATCATGCCAAAGTTTTGTGCGTTCCTTGTAGATTCGTGCGTTCTCATAAGCTGTCATTCGGAGTTCATCCAACACTTGAAGTTGTAGAATCCTAACTTTGCCTACTTTCTTCATGTCAAAATTTAGTTGTTTGATTGCCCACCATGCTTTATGTTCTAGTTCCACGGGCAGGTGATATGATTTTCCATAAATGAGTCTGAAGGGTGTTGTTCCAAGAGGAGTTTTGAACACAGTTCGGTAGGCCCATAAAGCGTCATTGATTTTCACTGACCAATCCTTCTGGTTGTGTCCTACTGTCTTTTCCAGGATAGCTTTGAGTTGACGGTTCAAAACCTCCACCTGCCCACTTGTTTGTGGGTGGTAGGGGGAATCTACCTTGTGTGTTACACCATATCTTCTCAACAACACTTCAAAGCTTCTCTCCAGAAAATGAGAACCTCCATCAGAGATCACGGTTCGCGGGATTCCAAAACAGGGAAAGATAATATCTTTGAACATTTTAATGATGAGCTTTGAATCGCTAGTGACGGTTGGTATGGCCTCTACCCATTTGGAGACATAATCAACCGTGACTAGGATGTAGGAAAATACATGTGAGGATGGGAATGGACCCATGTAGTCCACTCCCCAAACATCAAAAATCTCAACTTCTTGCCATAGCTTAAGTGGCATCTCATCTCTTTTCGTAATGTTTCCCGTTCTCTGACACTTATCACATGACTGAACAAAATTGTAAGTATCTCTGGATATGGTTGGCCAAAAGAACCCACATTACAGAACCTTCAAAGAAGTTTTCTTAGAACTCATATGGCCTCCGATTGGGCCTGAGTGGCATTGTTCTAAAATAAGTTGGGCTTCTTCCTCAGCGATGCAACATCTGTAGAGACCATCAGCACAAAGCTTGAAGAGGTACAGTTCATCCCAGTGATATTGCCTTACATCATGCATGAATTTCTTTAGAGCATTTCCAGTACACTCAGGGTGGATGACTCCAGCAACAAGGTAGTTCACATAATCCGAGTACCAAGGAGTGGCTTATGAGACTTTCATAAGCTGGTCATCTGGAAGAGAGTCATTCATTGGTATCTTCTCAATTTCTAGAGTGTGGATACGACTTAAGTGGTCTGCTACAACATTTTCTGTGCCTCTTTTATCTCTAATCTCAAGATCGAATTCTTACAATAGGAGAATCCATCTTATCAACCTTGGTTTTGCATCTTTCTTTTTAGAAGATAACGAATAGCAGCATGATCGGTGTAGACAATCACCTTTGAACCGATGAGGCAGGATCTAAACTTATCAAAGGCATAAACGACTGCTAGGAGTTCCTTCTCAGTAGTTGCATAGTTCCTCTGAGCTTCGTCAAGGGTCTTCTATGCATAATAGATGACATGATGTTTCTTCTCTATACATTGGCCCAGAACGACGCCCACAGCGTAATCACTGGCATGACACATAATTTTGAATGGGTTATCCCAATCCGGGGCACGAATGATGGGTGTTGTTGTAAGGGCATGCTTTAGGTTGTTGAAACTCTTGATACACTCTTCATCAAAATGGAAATCAGCATCCTTCAGCAACAAGTTTGTCATGGGCTTGGTTATCTTGGAGAAATCCTTGATAAACCTTCTGTAGAAACCCGCATGACCAAGGAATGTGCGGACTTCTCTTACATTGGTAGGGATAGATAGTTTGGAGATCACTTCGATCTTGGCCTTATCCACTTCAATTCCTCGATTACTGACTCTATAGCCAAGGACAATGCCTTCTTTTACCATAAAATGACATTTCTCTCAATTAAGCACCAGATGTGTTTCTTCGCATCATTTGAGGACAAGGGAGAGGTGCCTTAGGCATGAATCATACGAATCCCCATATACAGAGAAATCATCCATAAAAATTTCCATAATGGTTTCGGTTAACCCAACAAATATGGCCGCCATGCAACGTTGGAAGGTTGCAGGCACATTATAGAGTCCAAATGGCATCCTTCTAAAGGCGTATGTTCCAAAGGGGTAGGTAAATGTAGTTTTCTCTTGGTCATATGGATGTATAGGGATTTGATAAAATCTAGAGTAACCATCGAGATAGCAAAAATATTCCTGATGAGCCAATCTCTCTAAGACTTGATATAGGAAAGGCATCCGAAAATGATCCTTGCGTGTGGCTTTGTTCAATTTTCTGTAATCGATGCACATCCTCCACCCGGTTACTGTTCGAATGGGGATGAGTTCATTTTCTTCATTCTGTAACACAGTAGTTCCACCTTTCTTTAGAACAACATGTACAAGACTCACCCAAGGTGAGTCAGATATTGGATAGATGATTCCGGTAGTGAGCAACTTGATGACTTCGCGGCGGACCACTTCTTTCATATTAGGGTTCAACTTCCGTTGATGCTCAACAGTCGGCCTGTGGTCTTCTACCATAGGGATTTTGTGCATACAAAGCGCTTGACTGACCCCGGTGAGATCGCTCATCTTGTAGCCGATAGCTTTCTTTCTTTCCTTTAATTCTTTCAGGAGTTTATCTTCTTGTTCGGTTGTTAGATCAGAGTTTATAATAATTGGACAAACCTTGAGATCATCCAAAAACACTTATTTAAGTCCCTCGGGTAGGGGCTTCATTTCAGGGGCTTCTGGCTTCTCACATGGCTCTTCAGATACATTCACAGCTTTGAGTTCCTCGAACTTGGCTTCAAGATCTTCTTCTACAGAGTCAAGGTGAAGGATACAATCCTTAACTTGTTTGTTGATGAAAATTTCGGCAGATGGGTTTGTTAGTGCCACTTCTAAAGGATCGTCTTGTTCATATTCCTCTTATGTGAGGAGAGACATTTGCTCAATGCAATCAATCAAATAGACTTCTTCCTGCATGCTTGGTCTCCGCATGCTTTCAAAAACTTTGAACTCGAGGTTTTCTTTCCCTAGTCTGAGCATTAAGGTCCCTGCTTCAACGTCAATCAAAGCTCTTGCAGTGGTGAGGAACAGATGGCCAAAGATAAGAGGGTATCTGGCGTCTTCTTTTATGTCCATGATGACAAAGTCACAAGGGACATAAGAGTCTTTTCCAACCTTGACAGGGACATCTTCGATGATTCCCAAAGGAAGAGTCATAGAGTTATCTTCAAGTTGAATGGTCATTCCAGTTGGGAGTAATTCTGCAAACCCTAGCCTCTTGCAAAGGCCAAGTGGCATGATAGAAATGCTAGCACCGAGATCGGCTAATCCCTTCTTACATGAAGAGTCACCGATATGGAATGAAATCCCAAAGGATCCCGGGTCTTTCTACTTCTTGGGCATCTTGCTCTGGATGATATCGGAAGTGGTTGTTGCTAGATTAATAGTCTCGTATTCTTCACTTATGTACTTCCTTGTGAGGAGAGACTTTAAATACTTAGTCCAGGCTGGTATCTCGGCCAGCACATCTAGAAAGGGTATATCTACATGAAGCTTCTTCATAGTTTCTTTAAACTTGTTGAATCGAGTATCGAGCTTTGTCCGCTTCAAATGAGCTGGGAAAGGAGGACGAGGCTTGTATACTGGCACACCCGACTCAGGTGTGTCTTCAGCCTCCGCAGTCAATGGTTCCTCCAATCTTGCTTTGTCTGTCTTATCAGCGGTTGGTTGTTCCTTCGGTTGGGACTCATGTGTTGTAGAGTCTTGGTCATTTGCAAAGTTATCATCGTTTGTTTCCTCTATTGGTATCTTAGCAGGGGATTCAAAATAGTTTTTCCCAGACCTGGTGGTGACAGCCTTTAGTTGCTCCGGATGTTTAGGATTGTTTTCGAGTTGTCCAACAAAGGTTCCAGCAGGTGGCTTCATGCTAGCCACAAGTTGAGCTAGTTGAGATTCAATAGCCTTCTGATGGGTTTGCTGGTTAGCTATCATAGTCTGCTGCGACTGCAACATCTTCTCAATAGCTGACAATTTGTCATCAGGAGAGATGGGACCGGCTTGTTGCCCTTGTTGTTTCTGTTGATAGGGGGCTTAGTTGGGGTTTTGAAACTGAGAATTGTTCTAATAATTGTTGTAGTTTCTATTCTGGAAGTTACCTTTGAAGTTCCCTTGATTCCCAAAATTCTGTTGTTGGTTATACTGGAATCCTGACGGGCCTCGTTGTTGAGTATTTGAACCAAGTTGTCGTGAGTTCTCCGCTCCAGAAGGGTTTCCATATTGAAAACCTGGATGGTTTCTATTCAGACTCGGATTATAGTACCCTTGACCAGGGATGGTGTTGACAACATTCAGATTTTCCATTTGACCATTATCTCCTTGAGCACAGGTATTGCTCAAGACAACATCATAGAGAATGTTACAGGCTAGAGTAGAATGGTCAGTTCCTTTGCATGCTTTGCAGAAGAGTGAGGCTGACTTAACTTGCTCTTGTTGTCGAGGGGGCGAACGTCTTCTTTCATAAGCTGCGAGAGACGATTCTAGATGGTCTTGCTTTGCAACTAGGAGTTTGAGAGATTCAACGATAGACTTGTACTCGAGTGTTGCTTCAGCCATAGCTACCTTCAACACTCCTTTTTGCACAAGTCTTCCCCAGTTGGCTTGGTTTTCAGCTCCAAGGGTGACAACCTTCCATGCGCTATCATAACTCTAACACATGAAGTTTTCTTCAGACAAGGAATCCAAAAACCTCTTGATATCATCGTCCACACCTCTATAAAATATTTCAATGAGTTGATTCTTTGGAATGCCATGACGTGGGCACTTGCATAGAAGCTCTTTGTATCTTTCCCATGCTTCAGCTAGGGATTCTCCAGGGGCCTGGGTGAATTGTGTTTTTCGACCCCTAATTTCATAGGTGAGAGAAGGTGGATAAAACTTTTCCAGAAAAACATTTTGAAGTTGTTCCCAGGTGGTGATGGGTTCGCATTGCAAAGAGTTATACCAACTCATAGCTCTATCAGCAAGAGAGTACTTGAAGAGGCGGAGTCTGATGGCATCATCTGTGACTCCATTTTTCTTTGTCATGGCGCATAAGTCTATGAATCTCAGAAGATGTTCTTGACTATCTTCTCCTTGCTTACCATAGAAAGGACTATTTTGAAGCAACGTAACCCAATGTGCTCTTATCTCAAAATTTGGAGCATTGATGGGAGGAGGTTGCACTGGGTGATGAACGTCTGCATCTTTAGGGATCGAGAATTCTCTAAGGTCTTTTTGTAGCTCAGCTTGTTGAGCTGCTGCTTGAGCTGCCTGGATTTCTTCTTGAACTGCAGCTCGGGCTTCTTGCATAAGCCTATCTCTTTGTGCATTAAGGGCTTGAGGTACCCTTCTAGCAATTTCCTCCTCTTGAGCCATTCTTGCTTGGTTCTCTCTGTACTGACGGCGAAAGGTTCTGTCTATCTCAGGGTCAAATCTAGCAGCGAGTCCGGGACTGTCTGAGCGGCACATACACTAGACTTTGTGTGTACCTAGGATAAAAAGATCTTTTGCTGATGAGATGGATGGAGTAGAACCGAATTCAAGTATATATTATCGCTAGTATCAAAAGTAAAAGGAAAACCTAAATTAGCCTCAAAAGAACTAGATCTAACTAGATGATTCCGTTGTCCCCGACAACGGCGCCAGAATTTGACGTGGCATATATTATCGCACTAACAAACTCACTTAGGGTTGAAATCCCTATTTTTTAACCAAAACAACATGCAATAAAACCACCCGCAAGCGGACGAGTCTTATCACAGTATAGTTGAGGATCGAATCCCAAGGGACAACGTTTTTAAGAATCTTCTTTCTAGTCAAATCTAGTCAAATCAAGACTAATATTTAGAACAAGGTTGGTTGATTTGAGTTTAATTAAACTAAATGCAAGAAAAGTAAAAGAGCAGGATTAAAGGTTGATTAAAGATTAATGATGGAAATCGCTGGGATGGTCCTGGGTTTTGCCACCACTACTCATGCAATCACATCCAAACATCAAACTTCCAGGCAAGATATAACCATTCAAATAGAGCTACTGCAGAACCCCCCATACGGGCGTCAGGTTCGCGTAAGCATCACCTTAGGTATCAAATGTCTCGTCACCATCCAGATCACAAACTTACGGCTCTGAAGATACAGAAATCCAAATGAGGTTGTGGACCCCTATACAGGTGTCAGGCACACAGAAGTGTCATCGTGGGCTAGATGGCTCTTCACCACACGGATCATACACTTACGACCTCAAGGAATCCCATTCTATTTCTAGTTTGGGAGTCAACCGCGTTAATCGACACTCAAAACCTACGCATTGAAGTTCTTGCAACATAGGAAACAAACAAGATAAATGCAAGCAGGTGATCAATCCACAAGCACACATCGACGATTAACAATGAAATGAAAGATTATATACATGCCATGGAATGTTTAATAGTGTGATATGAAAGCATGAGCAGCGGGGCTAGTCCACGCACCCCAGCGAAAGTAAACTACTCGCTCATGGTGAGAGGAACAAGAAAAACAAGAGAAAGAGAAGATTCCACCATGAGCATGGTGAAGAAGATGATCGCAGCTCGATGGAGAAACAATCTTCTACACGATGTTGGGGCAGATCTGGACGAGGAGGGAAGAATGCCACGGCAGACGGGACAGATCTTCTCTCTCCACCTTCTTCTTCTTCTCGTAGTCCTCGCTCATAGTAGAAGGAGCAGCTCATGGATGAGATGGTGGCATGGACACAGCAGATCTAGACCCAGATCTAGATCTAAATGAGGTGGCTTGCAGATCTGAGTCTTCACTAGAGATCTGGGTGAACAGGCCGCAAAACCACCACGGGCGTAGGTTCTTGGCTATGGAGATCATCTCCTTAGGCCCAGGATAGTCCTGCAGCCTAACGGTGTCTGGAGATGATGATTTGGCTGACTGGAGTCATGTCCTATTTATAGGCAGTCTGGGCACTGACTTAAAATCGCGACCTTGTCATTTCTGCAGTGGGTCGCGGCTTTTGTCGTGGTCGTGGATTTTGTCATGGTCGCGGTATTTGTCGTGGTCGCGGCTTTTGTCGTGGTTGCGACATTTGTCGTGGTCGCAGCATTTGTCATGGTCGTAGAAAATTGCACGGTCACGATCGCGTCTATGCAGGGGAGGTCGCTGTGCAGTTGGTATGGTCAAGGTTGAAGTGGCGAGGTAGAGGGTCACAATCATCGTTGAGAGAGGATAGACCGTAGGGCGTTGAGGTGATGGCGGCTACACGATGGAGTGGGTGGCATCGATCACTATTGAGGTGAAGAGGATGGAGGCATTACTGTCGATTGGTGAAAATGTGGAGACCTCAATTGTGGTGTAGGCTACCGCGGGTCGAGGTGAGGGAGCACCGGATTGCTGTGTAGTCACGGCTTGAAGATGGGGGGGGGGACCACGGTTCTGCAGGGGTGATGTCGCAGTCGCGGGCTTTGTGCATGCCACGGTCGCAGGCTTTTCCTGGCTCGGTCACCTTAGCTACAGGTCGCGGGTAAACTTGGTCGCGGTATGTGTGGCTGGGGGAACCGCGGTTGGGAATAGAAGAGAAGACCGTAGACTGCTGGCTTAGAAACAATTGCGACCATGCTCTATGAATCGCGATTAGGTCAAGTTGGGAGAAGAAGGGGATCCACTGACTACTACTGAACCCAAGCACGCTCGAACAGACCAAGGCCCATAATAGAGTATTGGGACGTGGAGACAAGGCCCAAATGCCCAAAGTGACCTACACAAAGGTGCAAAAATTCAATAAAAATAGGGATCATTCTAATTAATCCAAGTGAATGAACATATTAGAAGATAAAGCAGATAAATGCATGAATGCAACCAAAACTGGGCTAAACGAGATGATTGAACCAAGATGAATATGCATTCATCAGCAACATTGTGGACGTTTTGTATGTATTGTAGTGGAAGTCAATATAGGTAAATCACCGGTACCTCTAGTTATGATTGAGGGTAATAGATACAAAATAGAATATGCGAATATCATTTTTATCCATTGTATGCGCTGTGGTAGGTCCGGTCACCTAGAGAAGGATTTCTCTAAGAGGATCGTAGAAGAGAATGTAGCAAGGCAAATTGGAGTGGACACATGCTCCATTGTCCCTACTCCTCCATAGTTCATATAGGGATTCACTAATTATATACACGCCCAACCTTTACAAAGAAAGAAAAGGAAAAGAAATATTGGCTCCCCTCAAAAGAACAATACCAAACATCAAAATCACTTTCAGTCAATGGAGAATCAGGACATGGAGGAAGAAGCAAGGGAGGTAATTGATGTAGACAATGTTGTTGAACGTTTTATTAATGGTATCGATTGGAGTTTCTAGAAGAAAACATCAAAACCCAATGGAAACATAATGAAACTCCCTTATATCACAAGTAGGAACACTAGATAGTACTAGTCTCAAGAGAAACCCAACTGTCCAAATAGTTTATCCCTCATAGCACAACAAAGCATTATCACGCCAACCTGGTCGGGGATTCAGCGATTTCAGGAAGAGTTACATCAGGCCACCCCATCATTACTACATATTTTAGTTTGGTAAATATGGACACAGGGAATCACATCATGCATCTACAATGAATCCCCGGTCACAATTCGTTGGGGATCCACTTACATAACCACAAGATATTACAAGTTGGAGAATCTAATAGATCTTCTACTAGAAAGGGGGGGAATCTCACTTTTACCTGACCTTGACGAGGATGTGAAGGTTATGGGAAAATCTACACTAGTTAAACCCGATCAATGAACATCCTGAAATGGAACACATAGGGTATCTGTGATGAGGATACTCAAAATACTGTGAAGGACCTTGTTAGGAAGTATAACATCCAGTTTGTAGCTTTATTAGAACCTCAATGCAGCGGTACATGGGTGTTAGGCATCATCAAGAAATCTGACTTCCATGAATCACATTGGGTTGAAGAGTTAGGCTTCTCAAAAGGAATTTGGGTCCTTTGGACACACTATACTCCTCTTAAAATCATCCTTTCCAACAAACAGTTCATATATTACTAGATCGGTAAGTTTGCATACACCTTTGTATACGCCAACACTACTAGGAGAAGTAACAAGCTTCTATGGATCCAAATACATTCCCTAGCCTCTACAATTACAAATCCATGGGTCGTGATTGGAGATTTCAATGTCATCATGTATCCCTCCAAAAAGTTTGGAAGCCAAACTTTTGATATTGCCAACAGTGGAGACGTTTATGAAGTAGTAGATTCTTGTTCTCTATTTGATCTGGGGGTGAGCAGAGCTTGCACCACCTTTTGAAGAGGACTCCACAATGAGAGGCTTGACATGGCGATGGGCAACTGACAATCGATTGATATTGCTATGGCCAACTTAGTGCAAGTCCTAAAGAGGAACCACTCTGAAGACATCCCTACTTTAGTTAAGGGACCCACCCTGCCATCTCCATAGAAATACATCTCTCAGACCTCAGAAATATGGGGAACCCTTCCAAAGTTCAGAAACTTCCTCATCAACAACTGGGGTTGCATACCTCCTTTCAAGAAGAAATCTCCAAGTTTCTAAAATTAGCCATTCCTTGGGATCTTGTAGAACAAGATGATAGAATGAAGGGATAAAGAACATCTCTCCAACAATATTAAATGAAATCAGCTACAAATTGTTCTCTCTTTCAACAATGTTCTAGCTTGGAATACTATCGACCTTCAAGCTCAACTTGACATAATTTTATGAAGAGAAGAGAAGGAGTGGCAACAGAGGGCTCACTACGAATGGGTCAAATTCGGGGATAACAACACCCTATATTTCCACTCAATGATCAAAGATGGAGGAACAAGATCACACGTCTTAAAGATGTATGAGGCATCTGGATGGAAGATGATGGCTTTCGCAAACAACTTATTCTTTTTTTTCTTTTCTGATGTTTATCAAGAGACAGATTCTGTGATGTGGCTATCAACAAGTCAGACCTGTGTTGGTGCATTTTCTCTTCTCTCACCCATAGAAGCAAGGTCCATGGAGGACTTCCCCCAACTGTCAGAGATCTGGGAGACTCTTAACTCGATGTCACCTCTCAAAGACTCGAGTCCATATGGCGTGGATGCATCTTTTCTTTAGAAGTAATGGCCAATTCTCAAATAGAAAATTTGTGATTTCATATAGGGTCCCTTCAAAGGATTGACTTTATCCCCTAAAATGACAAGATCAATTCTTATCTTTATCCCGAGCTGGTCTCACCTAAATCCTACTCGTAGGTCCGTCCTATATCTCTCAGCAATGTATGAACCAAGTTGCTATCCAAGGTGATTGCGGCGTGTATCAAGCCTTTTCTGAAGGATTGGATCTTGTTGTTTCAATTTAGTTTTTCCTCAATTAGACAGATTGGGGACATCATCACCCTAGTCCAAGAGCTGATTCACTCGATGGAATCAAAATCTAACCAGAAATAATACCTCACCCTCAAACTTGACCTTGTGAAAGATTTCAATAAACTGAGTTGGCACTTTATTAAAGATACTTTTCTCTACACAACACACCATCATCTTAGTCTTCATGTAAATTATACAATCAGGAAGCATCTCAATCATATGGAATGGGGAGGCAGTAGGCACTTTTCGGCCATCATGAAGCATCAAGTAGGGGGATCCACCTTCATCTTACATCTTTTTCCTTTTCAAGGACCACTTCAGTTAGTAGATTGCATTGGAAGTCAAAGAACACAAATGGAATCCAATAAGCATTATGAGGAGAAATCTTCAGTTCACCCACGTCAGGTTCAGTGACAATATCATCCTATTTGGCGAAGCTGCATGACATCAAGAAACTACAATGAGATGTTGCCTTCACCTTTTTAGTGTGGTCTAGGTATAGTTTCTATTACATGAAAAATCATATGTTTTCTTCTCTTACAACACGTCCTACCAGAGCTCAGATCTACGGGAAGCTCAATATAAAGGAAACATTATACTTTGGCAAACATATTAGGATCCCAATTGTTCATCATATTCACTCAAATACCGGATTGAAAAGTTTCACCATCAAAATTAGTACATGGAAAACAATCTCCTCTCTCTAGCAGGTTGGATCACTATTACTAAGTCCATCATTCTCTCCTTATCTTGCAATACCATGCAGGCAGTACAAATCCCAGCTTCAATATGTGAGAAGATCAATCAAAAGGTTAAAAGCTTCATATCAAACGTAGCTTCCCCCATAGGGAGACTCAATCTTGTCACATGGAAACACATCATCAAACCCAAGCAATAGGGAAGTCTGTGCATCAGGAAGGCTAAAGATTTTAACTAGGCTCTCTTAATGAAACTTGCATGGACCTTATATCAATGCTAACTTTTTCCTTGGGTTTCATTAATAGAAGAAAAGTACATGAATTATGGTACCCTCAAATATACGAGCTCCCATGTATGGAGAAGTATAAAAGGCTTCATATTGTTGCTATTAATTAACTCTAGGAATGTGGAGATATCTAGTGATGATACAATTGTATGGAGAGACACTTGGATGGGTGATAGTCTTATCCCTTTAGTGCAAACTCATCTCACCATACCAGAGGTCCTTCTTGATCTTAAAGTAGAGAGCTTGGTCCTACATGATGGCTCTTGGGATGAAGGACTTCTCAGAAGCTGGTTTACTACCTCGATAGTTAACGTCATGCACATGCCTATACCAATGGCTAGCTATGCCAAGGATGCATGGGTCTGGGGACACACCAAAAATGGTGTTTTCACTACAAAATATGTGTATCGCCTTCTTATCCGCACTGAGGATGCCAGTCAGTCATTGTTTGAGGCGATATGATTGCTCGTCGTCCCCCACATGCTACATGTTCATCTTTGGCTACTACATAGAAATCATCTTCTGACAAACTGCATGAGCACCCATATGAATTTGACCAATGACCCGATCTTCTAGAGATGAAAATCCCATGATGAGGATAGTCTCCATGCCATTAGAGACTGTATAAAAGTAAAAGCTACATGATCTATTCTGATCTCTAACACCGCAATGAAATTTTTCTCTCACGCTACACCTAGTGAATGGATTGGTTACAATCTGAAGCATATCAATGACACAAACAACTGGATGACGGTCTTCATTGTGACTTTCCAGTTCATTTAGAAGAATAGAAACTCATTCATCTTTGAACATAAATCCACTCCCTCACGGGTTCTCACAGTCAACTTTCATATTGAAGCTAGAGCAATACTATCAGCAATGTCAAACCCCAATCCTACTCTAGTTGTTCATGAGATATGTAAGAACCTTGTTGTAGCTCTCCATCATTGTTCCACTATTCTTCATGTGGGTACACCAATATCACACAAGTATAACCTGAAATCTACCAGTGCAGTCGTCAGGAGCATCACTAGCGTATGGATTAATGGTTCAACCTCATTCTCTCATGGTATTGACCCTATAGAAGGGGAACTTACCTTCATTATTGAAGGTATTATGCTAGCTAAATAACAATCACTTTGGAAGTGATTCTGGTCACACACTTGAGCAATTCAACAGTTGGGATCAATAAGGTCAAGGAACCACCTAACAAACATTGCCTTTTGGTCAAGAATATCCAACAATTATTGGAATACGGTGAGGTGCAAGAAGTGATACCATGCTGTAAAGACCAAGTCTCTACTATTAAACATGATAAACAAAAACACCAATGTGTGGCAGCGGAAGAAATAAAACTTGCTTAATTCAAAATGTATAAAGAGTACATTACAAAATTTCCATAAAGGAAGTACAACTTTATACATAAACATAGCATCAAGGTAGTCGGATTCTTGACTAATTCAAAATTGTCTCCTAGATAGAACCCTTACCATATATAGTTTCCCTTTAGTTAGTTTTTCACCTTAGAGTTGACCTAGCATGAAATTTTAATTTAGGATCATAATAATTTCATAATTTAAAATAAAATTTGTCAACTTTTTGGTGAATTGTCGATTGAGAAGCTACTAGAGCAAGAAGTTGATAGTGATGGTGTTTAGAAAGGGTCAGAGCTTGGGGGCTGGCAATATTTTCCTCCACCCCACTACTTGGTAACGAGGACTCCTGAGCTCATATGACCTGGCCTATCCTGATCTGATATAGACAGCTCGAAATAGTCTATCTTTGGGCATGTTGCCTAATTGTTGAATACCTTAGGAAAGCCATAAGTGATGATTTGATCTTTTACACAAAAGTCATCCTTAAATACCTTATACTCCTATGTTTAGGGTTTAGTGTACCCTATGTTACATCCTGAAGCTTGGTTAGTAAATCCTTTTAGTGTTGAGTTTTATGTACCCTTTTACCATTAGCTTAGTTTGACTTAGTTGACCCTTTTAAGGGGTGGTGTGAGGGGAATGGTGTTGGTACCCTATTTGGTTTTGCAAATCTGATTTCGAGGATGAAATCCCTTTTTAGGGGGATGGAATCCCAATTAAAAGCAAAATCAAATACCTTTAGAGTTAGAAACCCTATCTATGTGGACATATGTACATAATAACTTATGTGAACATGAATTTACCAAACATATTACACTTGTAATTCAACTTGTTTGTTTATACACACATGAATATGTAGTAAGTCATATAGAGATAGTTCATATGCTTGAACCTTCACATATTCTTGAATGCACATAATAATGGGTTACTCATTACTAATGGTGAATATACATAACGTTGACTATGCCACCCTAATGGTAAAATGTGTATGGATAATGCACGCCCTAAGGATGCTTTAACATGTAATGATCATGTTGACCTAAACCCTAATATGTAATCATCTAGACTTGACAACATATACATATATATACCCTTAATGCCTTTCATGATACATTAGTGACATTAGGTGTCATCATCACATAATATACCTTAATGCATATAAATGGATTATAGTCACAAAGTTATCAATATATATAAGGTATATCATTTTGTTCTCTAATGAACACCTCATCATAACTTGATATATGAATTAATTCATTAATGTGTTACATCCTATTCACTAAAATGAATATAATGACTCAAATATGAGAATGAATAATTGGATTCACATAAATATTCATAAATGCCTAATGTGTATTAAAATATGTATAATTTATAATACAAAGTGTAATGGACGAAAATGATTAATGATGTCATTAATATGAGTATGAAAGATGATATGACAATGTACAATATGAGCATTATTTGGAATTATTATAGGCTTAATAACTTGTTGGATAATATTAACTTTTTCTACAAAATAATTTGTGATAATTCTACATGATAGTTTAACAGGATAATGGAAAATGAATTCATGTTATTAAGGTTTTTGACCTAAAACATTAATTAATGTTGAAATGGCTGAGTAAACCCTAATTATGCTTAAAACCCTTGATGAGGGAAATACACATGATATAATATTGAGATATAATTGTTTTGAATAAAATGTGGCACAAGTGATAGTATAATAAATATGATACCTCTTGGAGATTATGCTAATAAGGCAAAAATGTTAATTTGAGTTTGATAAAAGGCTATAGGTGTTTTGTGGAAACCTTAGTAACACCTGACTTATGTAGATTTTATGTTGTACCCTAGATTAAGGGTTATAACCTAGTGTTTAAGGTTGGGATGTTGCACACCCACCCTCTCTTTCTTCTTGTTGTGATTTCGGGGACAGAATCCTCTTTAAGGGGTGGTGTGCTGTAACATACTAAAATCCATGGTCTTTCTTGTAATTTACCCACTATTGAGCTTTTCTTGGCCTTATAGTCCATTAGGACCGTTTCCATAAATCCCCCATCCTTTTGAATCACTTTTGGACTCTATTTGCAATTTGAGCATTGATGATGGTGAAATTCCATTTTTCCCCCATTCATGGTTATAAAAGGGTGTTTGCACAAATAACCCACTTAAGGAGATAAGTGAGGGTTAATAATGTAATTTGGTCATTAAGGATGGAAATGTAGTAGATAATATTAATTTGGAGTTTTTGGATAAATATATTAGTAATAATGTGTATTTGAATTAATTATGAGAATATTAACCTCTTTATTTTCTCTCTCCTCTTAAGTGGATAAAATGTGTGAAAATGGGATGATATGGTGAGTTATTTCTCTTGAAATAATTAGGAGATTATTGCCTCGAAATATTACTCCCATATTTCAATTAATTAGTTTTCCATATTATTTCACCTCTTTTAATATATTAATACATGCAATAATGGACAACATATGAGTTATGAGCCTTAGTGAGATTAAATATGAAATCTAATTATATAGCATGATGCTACACTTTAATGTGAACATGTGGTTAAAATTAGGTGCCTTTTGGACTTCATTTGACCCTTCAAATTGATTTTATAAGCATTGATTAAAGTGTGGTTAAAGTTCCTATCATGCATTTCATTTAATCATGCGTAACGCCTAAGTCTGGCGAATTTTCTTCTATCACGTGCCCTTGCACGCCATCTGACGGTCAGGATTGATCAGGACCTGATCCAACGGATGAGCCATTGTCTTCTAGCTCTGGCTGTCTTCGAGTACAGGAGCACCCCCGACCGCAGGACTCCCCAACGACTTTCTCCCTCCTTGCTGAACCGTTTCTTTTGATTTTTCCTCCAACAACTTCGGCTTTCAATGTCGGTCATTTTGATCCCTTTCTCATCCTTTGTGGTGGTCCGAGCATGAAATGCCCAACCTGGGCCGCCTCCTCCTCTCTGCCAAGGAGTTGCAGAGCGAGCTCCGTCCTTCCTCACGCCTATATAAGGCTGTAGAAATGACCCTCTGGCTTCGAGCCTTCCTCCTCCTCATCCAATTTCTCCTCATTTGCCCCCGAAGACCCCGGCGTGCTCTCTCTTCTTCTCCAGTGACCTCGACCCACTGCTCACAACACCGGCCACTTCTATTCGATTGCCTCCTGGGTGAGTATCCCTGATGCTTGTTCTTTACTTCCCTCTCGTTACTTTTGCTCGTGGTGCCCCAAAGTGCTGGGTCCTATGGACCACGATAAGCACCTCACCGGTGCCATGTGGTTTTTGGGTTTCTGGTGCACCTCTGCCCTCGTCTACATGAGAATTCAGTGCGTCGGGCATCCACGAATGTTTTCGGTGCTTTAGTTGATATTTTCCTCCTTGTTCTCAAAGATTTTGATCGCGTTTTCTTCCCCTGTTCCATGGTTGTTCCCGGTGTGTTTGTGAGCTACTGAGGTCCCCGCCCTATGGCAAGGGTTCCTCCAGCTTCGTCTGGTCTCATAGGACCCATTCACATCATTCCTTGGATGAAGTTTGGCCTAGTGAGGTTAGACAAGATTGGAGTTGAGCTCCAGATGCCTGCCATCGCCATGGCTGCGGGTTGGAGCATACCTGGTCCGACAATGACCAGGGTGCCCATTCCCTTGCAAACGGAGGATTTAATCCCTAGGGGCAGTACAGACTATTTACAACGGGTTTTGCTTTCTCGTTGAAGGTCATTGTGAGGTTCAAATGACCACATTACCCTCACAAGGTCAGTTGATGGTATTACCCGACCATGGGTATTTTCGTAATTGCCTCTTGAGATTTTTTCTCACTTTTCAAGGTGTGTTACATACGAATGACAGTACTGCCCTCGCTGCTTAATCAATTTGATTTGACGAGCAGGGGTATTTTAGTCATTTCACCTGTTATTTACATCTAATTGCATTTTCATTTATATTACCATCACTCTATAGTTTTCTTGCATTCGGATTGACTGATTTTACTTGATTCATAGTAAATCGATCCATGGTTAGAAAAATGCAAATAAATAGTCAATGGAAAGGATTTTTCATGTAGAACCCGATTTAATCATTTTTGAGTCATGAATCTGATTTCTTTTTTGAAGTTTGCCTTGAATGCCTTTTTAAGTGTATAAAATGTTCTAAAATACCTAATTAATTCATTTTAACTCCAAATTGGAAAATAAAATATGTTTTAGTTATCAGGAGAATATTAATAATCGTTTGGTCAAGGTTTTGAGTCACAAATCGAGTTTTGGTTTTGAAGGTGGAAAATTAGGGTTTTTCCTATGCTTTAAGCCTTATATATATATTAATACATGTGTGATAATGTAACTAGGGAGGCTAAGTACTTCCCATCCGGCAGTGTCCTCAAAGCACGACGGGGTCACAACCCAAGCTTCACGTGGAGGAGTATATGGAATTCTAAGAGCATAATTCTAGATGGCATGCAGTGGAGAGTGGGTGACGGCAAAGAAATAAATATATGGTCCGACAAATGGATTCCCAATCTAGATGGCAGCGTCGAATCTAGGTTGGGAATATCTTCACCGACAGTACAGCAGGTGCACCAATTAATAGACCACGAAACCATGCAATGGAACCGTGGGCTGATTTATGAGCTGCTAGCACAACATGTGGCTGATATGGTGTGTGCGACTCCTCTAGGAGTCTCGACGAGACCGGATGGTATCTTCTGGAGACCAAGCAGAAGCGGGGAGTTTACAGTGAGGTCCGCCTATTGGATGGCTACGCAACAACCAAGCAACAATGAACAGCCGACCAATCACGTGGAAAGCGAAGTATGACAGGTGATATGGAAGACGGGATTAGCTCCCAAAGCAGCACACTTTCTTTGGCGCTGCGCCGTAGGCTAGTTGGCCACCGTGGGAAGGCTGTTTGATAGGTACTGCCATCAAGATGGGATTTGTAATATTTGCGGGAAGGGAAAAGAAGACATCAGTCACATGCTCTTCAAGTGTGACCAGGCTTGGGAACTATGGAAGGATTATCCGATGGAAACACAGTGGCGTGTGAGCCAACTGGGCACCAAACCGGTGCGGGAAGCTCTCATGGAAGCAGCATGGCCTTTACGTGGGAAAGCAGATGATGATATGATTGCTGCTCTTTGGGCAATATGGAGTAGGAGAAATGAAGTTACATTTGGGAACAAGGTCCGCAGCCCGATGATCATCAAGAACTCGCTCCTTCCACTGGTTCGATATCAACCGGAGGCGACGAGAAGGCAGGATGGCTGCACGCATGCAGACGCAGCCGCGGGTTGGACCAGGCCGCCGGTGGGGAGAGTGAAAATCAATTGTGATGCTGCTGTGAACGTGCAGGGTATGGATGGACTCGGGATGGTGTGGAGGACAGCGGATGGCGAAGCAACAAGAATCATCGGGAAGAAGTAGCCGTCACTAAAGGACCCGAGATGCGCTGAAGCACTAGCCATTAGAGAAGGACTCATCCTCTCCAAAGACATGAACCTCACCCATGTGATTCTGGAATCAGACGCTGAAGCAGTGGTCAAGCTGATTGAGGCCGGGACTAGAAGAGCAGATCTTCTGGGAACCATCCTTGATGACATAGTTCATCTTAGCTTATCTTTTACTAGCATTTGTTTTGTTTTCTATCGTAGAAAGGCAAATGGGGTTGCACATCATGTAGCCCGACTAGCCTCCAGTAGTAGTTTTTCCTCAAGTAGCTTTAGTTCTTTTCCTTCTATTGTAAAGAACTACATTAGAGCAGATTTGCAAATCTAATATATAAGATCACTTAACCTAAAAAAAATGTAACTAGGGAAATATGGAATTGGATGCAATCAGATTGGTGAATGTGATGGTAATTAATTAAAACAGGTATGTGGATCCTATTTTAGTATGTGAATCATATTTATGTGAACATCTATGATGAATGTAAAATCTATGTGGAAAGTATATTGTGCAATCAACCTACTCTTCAGTTGGGATCTTATCCAACCCTACAAACATTATGTTCTAGCCTTGATATCCTCCTAAATGCCTTTATTTGGATCTTTACTTATTTGATGCTTTTGTTACCATTATGGCTCATCCAATTAAATTATATGGATCTTGTGATTGCCTATATTTGTCTCCTTACTATGTGATGCTTCTATTGCCTATGTGGCTCATTTAATTGTAAATCTTGATTCTTGCTATTGCTTATGTTGGCTCATCTTTTTGAAATACTTGGATAATGTTGTTGCCTATGATGGCCTATTTATTGAGATTGTTTCTTGGGTTTTATTCCCAATGCTATGATGCAAATGTTACTTTTATATTTCTCAATACTGCCAAGTGACTATTTAAGCATGATGTATTTTAGGCCAAATGACAATGTAGTGTACATGACTACAAACCACCCATAGGGCACTGAGGTTTTAGTCCTCCTGCCGGGCATTGGGGTTTTAGTCCCCCTGCCATTTTATATGTTAGGCACTGGGGTTTTAGTCCCCCTGCCACTTTTTAGGCACTGGGGTTTTAGTCCTCCTGCCACTGGTGAGGTCCGGTAGGTGCCTCACCCTACATTGAGATGACTTTGTGTCTTAATATATTCATGCTATGTGATTATTATTGTGGTGATTGATTATGGTAGTTTTCTCTCTCCTATTCATATACTTGCCTCATTTCTTTTGAAATCTCTTATTGTAGAGAATCTTTTATATTGTAATGCTTTAGATTATTTAATTGTCCTATTTCTCTTGAATAACACATACTTTTTATCTTTCTCTTACTGGATGACCCCAACCATCCAGGTTAGGATCAGAGTGCGCATGGAAGCTTGGTGAACCTAAGGCTAAGGATAAGGATAAGAAGAAAAAGGAACATATAGCTTGCATGATCATATTTGCTTTTATATATTAAGTTATTTTGTTTGGAGACAATATTGGCTTAGTCTAAGTCTTCCTCTACCTAGATCCTATGCTTGTATAAAGTTGTACTCCCATTTGGGAAAGTTTTATAATGTACTCTTTATACATTTTGAATAAAGTCAAGATTTAAATTTCTACTGCTACACAATTGATGATTTTGGTTGCCATGGTTTATAGTAGAGACTTGGTCTTTACATCCACCATGGGTAAAAATAGAATAAACTCATAGATCAGTTGGCTAAGATCTTCCTAAAGCAACCAGATGACTGCACAATATGGCCTTCATGTCCTCCAGCTGCAACTCAGACCTATTTATCAGTTTTGAGAGTCTTTACTTCTTTATTTCCGATCACTAATGTAATTTTTTGTAATTAGCATGGCTAATATTTTCCAAAAAAAAATTCAAAAGATATAAAATATATGAAAACATTTACCAACTTACTCAATCATGGATCATTTACCTTCTCTAGCCATACCAAGGCCCAAATCAATAAGTTATGCCACATGAATCCTATCTCACTATACCCTTTCAATCTCATAAAGTGGCCTCTTATTGAATAACATGTCATTTTCATAATTAATGTGTCATGATACCCTAGTTTTGTCACATCAATGATCAATTTCATAAGGTGTGAAATTGATTTGCATATTTGAGCTAAGTTCCACATTTTAAGATATCACCATCTTATAATATAAATTGAACCCCATCATTATGATCATATTGATCCCTAATGTATTTCATGATATAGAGTATTCAACTATGAATGCAATGGTGAAAAAATCACCTAAATCGGAGCTATATATTACCATAAATGGTCTTTTCAACATCTCTTATTTTATGTTGGGTTTAATTTTGATTTTGACCATAAATGGGCCCTATCGGGGCACGACCCTTCTGCCACCATCACATTGAAAAACCCTATTGTGCCCTTTTTTTTCTTCTGACCATTAGATATCAAGTGCTCGATCCAACGATTGTGGACTCACCACCCACCTCGATCAATAATATAATAGTAGCTACAGTAGGATAGCTTTACGCCCAGCCAATTCCCATCCATCTTGAGGTCTTTGAGTAAATTAGACCCTTCCTTCACTTCATCTTGACCTCATATCTCATTCCCCTCTTATTTTGTATAATTTTCACACTGAGAGCACCTTATTCCCTCCCTGTTTCTTCCTCCCCAGCCTTGGTGGCACCACTGTCGGGACCTTTGGACATTTCCACCCTGGCCGACCCCGATGCAAGAGATGTTCTCCAAGCACCTCAAGGAGATGAGGTGACTCTGGGTGACTTCTCCATGGGTGTTGAAGCACTCTCCTAGTTGTCCTCTCTCGTATGTTGGCGAGCTTCATCATGAGTGCCACTACAGTGCTGGGCAAGGAGCTCGGCTCATATCATTCTCGCCTCCTAGTCACGAGTAGGTGTAGACATCGTTGGATCTCGATCCAACGGATCACAACAAACCACTCACTCAACCACTCACATCTAGTGGGTGTGGGGCCCGTAGCTTGGACTAGTGGTGTGGTACCACATGTCAACCATGTCACCTTCCCTTTGCACCAGCTAGGATAGGTGCACCCACACCAAGCATCCAGTCACAAATCAAGGGGTTGGACCCCCTTCTTCATCAAGGGTACTATCACATCCTTTTTCCTATGTTCTTGAATGATATTACCATATGGTTTCTATTTGAAACATTCAAAAAATCATAACTTTCATGTCCCTTGGCTAATTATGGCAAACCTATATATCAAATTGATCAACACAATCAGGCCTACAACTTGGACATGGTTCCAAACCTTGAGTCAACTTTCAATTTCTCAGTTATGCTAAAAATATGATCTTGACTATGTTTGACTATGCCTAATGCATGATTATGATGAAATCTAGGATATTTATGCCCAACCCACTTCCTAATCCTAAAATCAGTATACTTAATGAACATTATGTATTAGGGAAGACTTCGTCACACATCATATACTCTTGATGACTCCTATTGCATAATGCGGCTTGTTTTGAGACTTTAATGATGAACTTGATTCTGAAGTGGTAATATGGCTCCTAAATGACATATAATACATAACCAACTTCAAATAAGTAAGCATATGATCCCATGTGACATGTATATCCAAAATCACACTACATCTTGCTTCACCTCATATGATCTTATGTGCATATTTGTGACCCCTTATGTTGATGCTTGTTATACTTTGATTGATGATGTATTTAATATAAATTATGCATCCAACTACCCTAGATCTTTGAATTCAATATTTTTATGATTATTTGATACCCTTAATGTCTATGTTTCACCACATGATTGGATATGATAGTGGTGGTGATTCTAGGTCTACTAGTGTTGAGCTAGTATGACACATATGACTTACTTACTTTACTTGTCCCCAAATCTCATGTGAATCTTGTTATTATTCTCTCCCCTCTCAAATTGGATTTTAATCTTTTATTCATAACTATTTTATGTGGACATCCAATATGTTGACAATATAAAGAACTATGTTGATAGTTGCAGTATGTAAGAGTGTTGAACCCAATGCTGGGTATATGATGCCTAGACCATAGGGAACATCTAACTAATATCGATATGTGTTTCTTATGACTTAATGTTGCTGATTTAAATCATATTTTATCTAGACCTCTTGACTTGATGAACCCTTGCCTTTTTTCCCTATTATGAGTCTTCGAACATTAAAATGTGCAAAAGTGACATGAATCCTGAAATAGTCATATAAGATGAAGAAACCTCAGGATGACATGAAACTCGAAACACACCTTCATGGTGACCTCTATATCAATTAAAGATCATATAATGTGCTAATAAGAAACGTTTAACCAAACTTGGACAAAACCCTAAAATCAATCTAATTAGGGTTGATGATGAAAATTTAATACATGTATGTAATCTTGATCTTAATCAGGTGTTTATTGAGATCTAGATGGTCAAGGATATGTTATGAACCTTTAAATCAAGTATGGGATTTGATAATTATCACTATGGATTTCTTTCTTGAAGTGTGACACATATGTATGCTTGTTTACTTGCTCAATTATTACTATTTGGTACTCTAGTATTGTACTCAATGTTTGTTTCTTGTCTTTGCTTTATAACTTGCAAACATAATATAAGAAATCCATTATACAAACCTTGTGCACCTGCCTGTATTCTTAGGGTAAGGACACGAGGCTTGGCATCCTACTTGAGTTGTTAAGATAGGGCAGACCATGTTGATAAAATGGTTAGCTTTTGGCGATGGTCTTGAGGTCCCTTACCTAGAAAATGGTTAGCTAATCATGAGAACCCTTATGGAATCTTCCAATGGGAAGTTAATAAAAAAGGCCTTATGATGTATGATGTTGTTCGTATAATTGGAGTAAAATGACATAAAAAAATGGGCTCTCATTTTGCTAAATACTTAATCTGATTATTCTTATTTGTTACTTGTGCAAATATTTTCAAGTTATGAAAATCTTATACATATGTATCTTTCATCGATGTACTCAACGCCTCGTGTTTTGACCTGCATTGTTTCACACATTTATAGGTTCACAGATGGATAGAAGTTGATGGGGCCAGTGAGATATGTCAAGTGTACTTGTTGTAAGATCCCTAGTGTACATGAGCAACATGCACGATTTGACTCTCAATATGTAATTCAAATATTGTAATAAGACAATGTTTCTTAATTAAAATACTTGTTGAATGTTAAGATTATAATTGGTGCTTTCATCTTGTTACCTATTCATGTATGCTAAGATTTATGATTCCACATTCACACTTTTTAATAAGATGTTAGGGGCGGACGCATAGATCCTATCACCATTGACTTTGTAGTCATTTGGAGTTAGGAATTGGGTAATAAAGAGTTCTGTGATAGATGGTATCAGAGCATGAACAATAATTACACCAAGCATTGCTCACATGAAGCACAAACTAAACTCACCTTACATCTCAACCCTAGAAACTTAATGAGTTCTCCTTTGTGGACTAAGTTGACTTAGCCTCTAGGTTAGAACCTATATGTTCAAGAACTATGTGTAGGCTTGTTTAATCCATAGAACCCTTTCTTTTCTCGTCCTTGTATCATGTAGTATGGGATGTAGGTTCAGGAGGGTTAGAAAAAGGAGATCTTATTATGACCCTAGACATATGATCTCGGCAGGTGCTTGGCGTATCTACACATGTGTGCACCATGTTCATGCTAGCTCTCTAGGTGTCATGGTACTAGACTTCCTAATGAGTATGGTAACTCATTTTAGTTTTGGTTTCAAATCAAATGGAGTATGGGGGTTTCCATCTCCCATTTCAACATTGGAGAAAACCTATTTCAATTATTAGTATATATGTACACATGAAACCCCCATACTAGTGATATCCATGTAACCTAAGCAAAAGATATGCAACATCAAGTCTAGATGAGAGAGCTTAGAGGAAAGTTGTAGTCTCTAGAGTTGTCTAGATCCATGATAAAGGTCAAGCTAGTATGTAACTTTAATAACCTAAGTTGTTATTCTTGTTGTTGATGATGATGATAGAAATGTTGTTGATGATGACAATGATGATGATGATGAGATGATGACGACGACGACGATGATGTTGATGTTGATGATATAAGTTCTCTTTGAAATGACCTAAGCTTGTTTTTGGAATATTAGAGTTTGTCGGGATGACATAAGATGAGTTTGACCATGCACCCTAGCTAATATAGCACCATGTTTGATGTATATTACTTGATTGTTGTGCTAAATATTGATATTGGGTTAGCATGCTTGCTTCTACCTAGTCTTGTATATGATGAGATATTATGTGTCAGATATGGTTTCCGACCAACTAGTCCTCAATCTATTTATACAGGAGGACCTCTAACATGGGACATACGAAAAGGGTGACCTCTTGATATGAGTCGACCCGACAGAGGAGAAGGTCAGAGTACCTAAATTCCAAAATACATGAAATGTTGAGAAATATGCATGATGAAATATATGATGATGAGTCCCTAAATAGACTACTCCTAAGTATGTGAGTTGAGTCTTCTAGAGTGTCGCTGACTTGAAAATGTTGAACCTTAGATTTCCTATGAAAATTTCCTAACCCTAGAGATAGAGATAGAGGCAATTGAATATATGATGATAGCTATATAGGTGAGGGAGATATCCCAAGACCCTAAGACAATGTACATGATGTGTAATGTTTCTAATTAGACTCATACACATGTTAGTAGTTTTATGTAAAGGAATATATGGATTACTATAATTTGGTATGTAGGGTAAAAATTTATTATGGGTAGATGGTTGTGGTTAGAATGTCTTGTTGGACATAGATAAGTTTCAGCTTGAGTGGCTTGATCTTGTAGAGCTCCTTAAATATACACATGTGATAATTACAAAGTCCTAACTTTGATGATAATGTTGTTCCTTAAATGATGCTTGGTACATAAAATATCTCAATTACATATAAAACATGATATATGTATGATATGTCCCTCTAATAAGCTAGATCTAATATGAAACCACACCTTTCATGAAATATGTAAGTTTGGAATCATGAGCTTATTGTGACGATGTCTTGGAATCTTTAACTTGAATAATCATGAATATAATGTTGAATATCAGACCTCAAATAAGAAATGATGGACATAATTGGGGTGGAGAAAACTAAAACATGCATAAAGTCTAGTGTAATGATGAAATATGAGATGTACGATAGTAGTCTTGTTTGAAGGTCATGATAATGAACATATCCATATGAGAAATTGTTGGACTAGATCTTGGTAACACACCCTCATATTGTATGAATACATGAACTAAACCTTAATGTAGGGATAACAAGGGATAAAACCCTAATTCCATGATGAAATTGTAATATGATGGATCAGTAAGTAATATGTATACAATTGGGATGAGTAAACCTTTGATGATATCAACCTAAGTGTGCACTCCATAATGATAAATATCTTGACACCTCAGTTTGGTTTCCTAGTCATGATGAGTATGAACTTTGACCTTCAATTATGATGGATGAATTTTGAGGAAGAAATATCTTTTAAGGAGGGATGGATGTGACAACCTGACATTTCTCTCTCTATATTGTACCCTATCAATCTCATCAAAAGTCCTCTTATTTAATTAGATGTCAATTTTGCAAGAGTGTTTTGATGCCCTAGTTTTGTCACATCAAGGATCAATTTCATATTGTGTGACATTGGTTTGCATATTTGAGCTAAGTTCCAAACTTTAATATATCACTCTATTACAATATAAATTGAACCCCATAATTTTGATCATATTGACCCATAATGTATTTCATGATGTAGAAAATATAACTATGAATCCAATGGTGCAAACATCACCTCAATCAGATCTATAAATCACCAAATATGGTCTTTTGAGTATTTTTTAAAGTTGGTTTTTATTTTTATTTTGAGCATAAATGGGCCTTATTGGGGCACGACCTAGTTGCCTCCCTCACTTGGAGAAACCCTAGCACACCCCCTTTGCTAACCTTTATCTCAAATGCTCGATCCAACGATTATGGACTCATCACCCACCTCAGTCCGTTTGGTAGTAGTAGCTATAGTAGGGTATCTTTATGGCCAACTAATCCCCATCCATCTCTAGGGATTTGGGTAAATTAGACCCTTCCTTCACTTCATCTCAACCTCATCTCTCATTCCTCTTCTTTTGTAGCATTTTTCGCACTGAGAGCACCTTCTTACCTCCCTTTTTCTTCCTCCCCGGCCATGGTGGAACTGTTGTTGGGACCTTTGGTCAATTCTGTCCTAGCTGATTCCAATGCAGGAGAAGACTTCCAAGCACCTCAAGGAGACAAGATGACTTTGCACGTCATCTCTATGGGCAATGAAGCACTCTCCTAATTGTCCTCTCTCATATATTGGTGTGCTTCATCAAGAGCACTACCATGACACTAGGCAAGGAGCTTGACTCATGTCATTCTCACCTCCTAGTCATGGGTAGGTGCACACATCATTAGATAGCCATCGAACAGATCACAACAAACCACACACTCAACCTATCATATCTAGCTCACGTCGGGCCCGTGGCTTGGACCAGTGGTGTGGAACCATGCGTAAGCCGGGTCACCTTCCCTTGGTACCAGTCGGCACAGATGTGCCCACACCAAGCATCTTATCACAAAACAAGCGGCTGGACCCCCCCTCTTCATCAAGGCTCACGTCACATTCCTTTTCCTATGTTCTTGAATGATATTACCTTATGGTTTCTATTTGAAACATTCAAAAAATCATAACTTTCATGTCCTTTGGTCAATTATGCAAAACCTATATATTAAATTAATTAGAACATTAAGACCTACAACTTGGACATGGTTCCATGCCTTGAATATACTTACAAATTTCTCAATTTTTCTAAAAATAGGATCTTGACTATGTTTGACCATACCTAATGAATGATTATGATGAAATCTAGGATCTTGATACCCAACCCACTTCCTAATCCTGAAATCAGTATACATAATGACTTATGCATTAGGGAAGACTTAGTCACCCATCATAGTTTTTTATGACTTATTGCATAATGTGACTTGTTTTGAGACTTTAATGATGAACATGATTCTAAAATTTTAATCTTTCTCGTAAATGACATATAATGCCTAACCAACTTCAAAATCAGTAAGCATATGATGCCATGTGACATGTATGTGTAAGATCACACTACATCTTGCTTCACCTCATATGATCTAATATACATATTTGTGACCCCTTATGTTGATGCTTATTATACTTTCATCAAATGATGTGTTTGACCTAAATTATTCATCCAACTACCTTATATATCTAAAATAAGTATTTTTGTGATGCTTTGATACCATTAATGTCTAAGTTGTACTACATGATTGGATATGATAGTGGTGGTGAACCTAGGTCTACTAGTGTTGAGCTAGTGTGACACATATGATTTGCTTACTTTACTTGTTCCCTAATCTCATGTGAATCTTGTTATTATTCTCTCCCATATCAAACTAGAGTTTAATCTTTTATTCATAACTCTATGTTGTGGTCGTCCCATATGTTGAAATATAATGAACTGTATTGATAGCTGCATGTATGTGAGAATGTTGAGCCCAATGTTGGGTATATGATGCCTTGACCACATGTGAAATCCACCTAATCTTGATATGTGTTTCTTATGACTTAATGTTTCTGATCTACATCATCTTTTATGTACGAACCTCTTGACTTGATGAACCCTTGCCTTTTTCCCTATTATGAGTCTTCCAACATTAAAATGTGCATAAGTGACATGAATCCTGAAATAGTAATATAAGATGAAGGAACCTCGTAATGACATAAAACTTGAAACACCACCTTCATGGTGACCTCTATATCAGTTAAAGATCATATAATGTGCTAATAAGAAACATTTAACCTAACTTGGACAAAACCCTAAAATGAATCTAATTAGGGTTGTTGATGAGAATCTATTACATGTATGTAATCTTGCTCTGAATTAGGTGTTTCTTGAGATCTAGAAGGTCAAGGATAGGTTATGAATCTCTAAATTAGGTATGGGCTTTAATAATTATATGACTATTGCTTTCTTGATTGAAATGTGATACACATGTAAGCTTATTTACTTACTCAAATATTCTCATGTAGTACTCTAGTATTGCACTCGATGTTTGCCTCATGTCGTTGTTTTATAACTTGTAAACATAATATAGAACATCCATTATACAAATCTTGTGCAACTGCTTGTATTCTTGGTGTAAGAACACAAGTTAGGTGTCCTACTTGAGTTGTCAAGATAGGGCGGACAATGTCGATAAAAAGATTAGCTATTGGTGATGTCCTTGAGGTACCTTATGTAGAAAAGGGTTTTCTAATCTTGAGCATCCTTACAAACACTTCCAATGAGAATTTAGTCAAAAAGGCCTTATAATATATGATGTTTTTGGTATATTTGGAGTAAAATGTCATAAAACACAACCTAGTAGAGAGCTAAACCCCTAACCTTAGTGTTGTAGATTTTTTGTTGTACATGTGAGACCACTTGTTTCCAAATGACATGAAGCTTTGATGATTTCCACCATTCACTAAAATGTGGTTCATCCCCATCTCCTTGGTCATTAAAATACCATGGGTATAGAGTTTGGTTTCACTCCACATTAGTGATATGGAGCTAAACCTCTTGAGGCCCCCCCTCTTTAGGATTAAGTATATAGCAAGTGAACTCTATCAAAGTTTAAACTACACTACTTTCAAGTAGTGTGCCATAAGTCCATGTGGGCACCATTAACTATAAGGGATTTGGCTTTAATTTTCGAAAAAGAATGGTTCTATCCCATGCTTTATATTTATTTAGACTTAATAGGACTTGGTTTTGCATGTTATTGTTCCTAGTAGGAGTTAGATCTAAAATAAAAGAAGATGTATCCCTATGAGATGCATGCATTATTGTTTATATTTCACTAGGATTTATTGTTGCAAGATAATGGAATGGAGGCCTATAAATAGAGGCCCTAGGGGGGTCACTGAGATCATCCCACTTGTTGGTGTGATATCACCAGTTGTTCATTATTGGTGCCTTCTGTTGTTGAAGAGTTGGAGAATAATATTAGTTGGTGGATCTCTGTTTCCAATGTGAGAGGGCCATTGACCTTCCCTTATGGTGACAGTCTATGGCATACTAGGAAAATAAAAAAGGAAGCTCTCTTATGGATAAGAGAGTTCCAATGACTTATCTTGAGTATAATTAGAAGTTGGGACTTGGTGGAATAGTGGGTGCATCAACACTGACAAAATTATATCCAGGCATTGGAGTACATGCATCAGTGAATGGCACATTGGATGCATTGACATCAACACTAGTCCGTCTAGTTAGCAAAACATATTGTCAGTTGGTGGTATAGTGGGTGCATCAACAATGGTGTCATTTTGTTTGATCATCAGAGGATTCACATTAGTTGGAAACATGGTGGGTGCATTGTAAATGGCTATAGTTTTTCCAGTTAGTAGAGGACATGCATATCTCATTTGGTGTTACATTGGTAGTGCATCAATGATGGCAATGGATCCGATAACATTCTCTTGATGTACTATTTTGTTGTATCTTTGTACCTGAATTGCATGCCCATTTAATGTTTGTTGCTTTGGACCTCTAGGACATAGAAGAATCTTTTGTATGATTTGGTTACTCTTTATGTACTTGTGTTATACCATTTCAAGTGTGATTCATTAAAGTTTATTCTTAAATGATTCTAAATGGTTTATCTTTGAATCTATCTCAAATCTTAGGTTCCAATTATATGATTTTGTAAATTAAATATGCAATTGTGTAATTAATTTATATATAATTCGTGCATACACTCACATACCTCATATACTATTAATATGACCTCTTTGCATGCATAACACATACAACCTTTTCAAACACTAGTCATTAGTGAGGTAGGTAACCTCATCATGAGAAATGTAGACCATTTAATAGTATTAAAAATAACAAACAAGGACATGGATGTGTGTTTGATCCCCAATAGTGATGGTGGTTTCATGAGAAGAAAAAGTTATAATGAATATTTTGTAAATGTAGGTGAGACTCTCTTCGTATCTATCTTTGTTTTATACCCTTATTTAGAGATAATTAAACTTTGATGGTGTGAGTGTAATCTTGGCTACATAGTGCTTGTCATCTAGTAATGCCCCATGGTTTTTCCTTATTTTTCTTGTGAAGAGTTTTTATGTTAAATAGTGTATCTTCAGTTTTGTAGAACATCATCACTTTTCCACCCCAATCTCTAACAAGTGGCATCATGACAAAGTTTGATAGATGTAGTGGGAGTAGCAATGGTATCTAAAAATAGTAAGGTGTACATTGATAATTAGTAGTCACTAGAATAGCCAAATGGTTGAGATGTAGGATTCTATCTATAAAGGCATAAAGATACATTTCAATAAACAATATGAGGTGCATCATGGCTTTTCTTAGTAAGACAAGGTCACTCTAAAGCCTTCCTCAAGGAAGTGTGTGTGTGAAGAATAAGAATAATGAAATGGATGTTTAGATTTTATAGATAGAGTGAAGGATTCATATCACAATGAGGAGTTACAGAAATAGGGGGCATCATCATAAGATTTTAGATCCTTCCTATAAAAGGTCAAAAACTTTTCCTTTATCCTAGCTTGACTAGCCATTCATGGGGAGCCAACAAAGTTCTAGGTGTAGACATGAAGAGATAAGAGGTGTTGGTAGGAATCTAATTCTCAATTTTCTAGGAACATTTTGGAAGTCAAGATGGGACTTCAATAATATAGATGGAATTGACAAGATGTTGACATGTTTGAGGATAATGTCCATGTATCTCAATCCATCATAGGCGGTGATGGAGTCTAGAAGCTACTCCAGTTGACCGTTAAAGATAGATCCACCTTAGTAGTTGGATGAGGGATTGTTGGAATAGGAAGGTTGTGGTCCATGTCTATTTAAATTTGGATTTAATAGGAGTTGGTATTGTGTGTTACCAATCCTTATAGGTGCTAAATCCTAAAGGAAAGAAGATGGCTGCCTATGTGTTGTACAGATAACTATTTGGAATTGGACTAGGGTTTGCACTAAGATTTCTCATTGCACATGGCATCAAGTACTATAATTAGAATCCCTAGAGATGCCATTGAGATCATCACACCTATTGGTGTGATTCCACCAATTCTTCTTTGTTGGTGCCTTTAATGCTGAAAGAGCTAGAAAATCAAACAACTTACATTGATGAGAGAGGGACAACAACTTTTGGAAGTGAAGTAGCGGTTGGAAATCTGTGGCAAATTGTGTGCATCGATATTGAATCTATGTTGTAGATAAGATAGGACCATTAATGTTGCCTTGGAGCAAAGTATTGGTTGAAATTTTGTGTCATAGTGGGTGCATTGACAATGTAATGGACAATTTGATAGAAAAAGATTTGATAAGCTGTTATGAAAAGAATGATATTGTTTGAAAAAAAATGCATATTACTGAGAGGATACTAAATGAGCCATTTTGGAAGATGGTGGTGCTTGATCTCTGAATGAGAAAGAATGTATAGATGAAAAATATTAAATTTGCATTTGTCATTTCCAATGTTCGTTTTCATAAACCAAACATTATTTTTTAAACATGAAAATATAATTATTATTTTAGATTGTCTAAATGCTTATTTCCTCTTGTTATGGGAGTGAGAGATAGGACAATACGCATGCCATACACCAAGGATGAAATATGATGTGAGTGGGAACATTGCTATGAAGTTTGAGGACAGAGATGATAACATGCCCTTATGGAATGAAGGATACATGAATGGTTTACAAACACCAAGGGTATTAAGGTAGTCATCTTATGAAGATGTTTTTGTCATGAGCTATGAGTTATACAAGGTTGAGTTTGAAAAAACAAGATAATAAGCTCAGAGTTTTCTTGATGAAGATAGACCTAGAGATGAGATGAGACAATAAGTGGAATACACGGAGGTGTATGTCTTCGACTCTATCTAACACCTAAGGATATGAAGTGGTAATGAATGCCTTGGTTGAGATGTAGCTGCCTAGTATAACTAGAGGCTAAATGAGGTTGTAAGATTAACCCTAAGTTTGAAAAATAAGATATGTTTGACTAACACTCATATGGAACAAGATCTGTTGAATAAGTTAGTGGTTGATTGGTTATCCAGCCTAGGCCTTGATGCAATAAAAGGATGGTTATAGAACCTCAGATGCACTTCTCTGGAAAGAAAGGTGATGAATCCATGGTTAGAGTGGTTTAGGGTTTCTGAGGAATCAATCTTAAGGAATCATGACAATGCAGGAGATCATGATCACCATATACCATGGTACTACCAAGATAATAAGTGACAGTAGTACTTTGGATGTTTAAGACAAAGTTGCATGTAGTACGTGACCATGCAAGCCAAGAGGTGAAGGACGAACACCAGTAACCCAATGCATGGATATAAAGTATAAAGAGTTCCTGAGGGAGAATGGGAGTTCATCACTATGGATGTTGTAAGTCTCCCCTAGACCAAGGAAGGTCAAGATGCAATTTGGGTTATGGTGGATCGCCTTACCTACATGACATGAGAAAGAAAGAGTACTGTCAAGGGACAGATCCGGTTGAAATACATATGAGAGGGATGGTTCAACTACACCATGATGTGAGTTTAAAAGTTCTTGAGTATAACCTAAAGATACATTTCCGTAAGGTGGAAGTAGATACATGAAGAACTCGATGATAGTACAGTCTATCATCATAGCTAATGGTTAGTGCGATCCAGACTAGAGGGTCTGATGAGAGCATATGTGCTCGTTCAAGGTGATACATATAGAGATAGTTTTTTTCCTTTGTAAGATGTGATGATAACTACCATAGCTAGTATCGGTATGTAAAGAAGCTCTACAAGGGAGGTTGTGTCGGTCACCACTTCATTAAGATGATGTTGGTTAAGGGACCTCGCGAAGGTCAAGAAAGGACCACAGTGTGTGCAGATGAAGTCACTTTGATCTTGCAATGTCTGAAAGGAGCCCAGAGACGGCATGAGTTGTAAGCTGATGCAAGGTAGACTGACATGCAGTTCACTGTGGGGGAATATGTGACATGAAAATCCGACCCCTCTAAATTATAGCTAAGAGAGCTGAGTTCCCGATGCATGGGTTCTTTTGGCATGGTTTAGTGGAGAAGGTTAAGTTTTTCCCTTACCCCTCAAGATAAAGTAATGTGTGATGAGTTCCATATATCCAATTTAGAGTACTATGTGAGGTACCCGGACCATTTGCAGAGCAATGGACCTAGTAAGCCCCAAGGGAGGTTGTAATGACCTGAGTCACCTGTGAGGTTTATAGATGCCAAGGTGAAAGAACTCGGAGAAAAGAATATGTGATGATAAAGGTTCTTTGGAAGCACCATGGATTGGGCAAAGCCACATAGGGGCCAATAATGGACATGGAAAAGTCTTATCTTGAATTGTTTGTTTGCTTGATGGAATTTTGAGGACAAAATTCCTATAAGAGGGGAAGGACGTTACAACCTCAACTTTTGGGTTCATTTGGTGAGAACTGTGATTTCTCATATTAAAGATATTTGAACAAATAAAGGTATAATTTGTTTTGAATAAATGGATTTTGTTTACAATATCCTCGATAATTGTTTTGTGGGCTTTATTGGCTATTGGGCCCAATAACAAGGAAGAGACAAAAAGGAACTCCATTATTAATAAGAAATGGAGAAAAGAAAAATGTAGAAACCTCTAGAAGGCAAATATATATAGTCCAAAGGTGGATTTCGTGCCTCTTGGGTTCCTTGGGTTCCAAGGAGTCCAAAGTTGCAAAAAGAAAGCAATAAGAAAATAAAAGATCAATTAAATATTACTTTATTAAGAAAGAAATTGAAAACAATGATAAAATGTGGAAAATAAGTGAAAAGAAGTATATTTGAGTTATCCTTGATGGATTTTCGTATCCAAAGGATTTCAAATGTTAAAACGAATGCCAATGAGGAAAATAAAAAGAAAGATAAAGAGAAATCCTCAAAAAGAGATATTTTAATAAGAAATAAACAAGATAATGTAAAATAATGAATATAGATGCATCTAGAAGGATAATAAGTATCCTTAAAAAGAAATTTCGAAATCTTGGAGTTTCTTGGGGTCCAAGGAGCCCCAATGAAGAAATAGGAAAGAGAAAATACCAATAATACAAAATAAAAGAATAATATGATGCATAATGATTGAATTTGGTGGTTTTGATAAAGAGGTGGTATTTTCTATTAAAAGAAAATATAATTTCGTGAGAAAGGGTTTAAAGCCAAGTACAAGGAAGATAAAAAGATAATTCTCGAATTTACTAATAACCAAAGCTTATGGGTTACCAAGGAATTTTTTTAAAAGGAAAGAGAATGATTCCTAACTAAGGAACTTGTTTTCCTTTTTAGAAAGTGACTTGTTAATTCGTTGATAAGACGTCTTAGGGTTTCAATAACCCTCCCCTATATAAGGGTAGAGCCTTGGCCAAGTCCAGGAGAATCCTGAGCACTTTTCTCCCTCCTTCTCCTTGTTTTCATCCATGAACCCTAGCCAAGTGAGTGGGTTAAATTCCAAAGCCCCGAGGAGCTGCGATGGGTTTTAATGAAGGCACTAAACTCCTACGACCACCCCGAGGAGGATCAACTACCTTTCACAAGCTCTATCATCCCGCAACTCCGGTTGAAGGTCTGCACGCAGGTAGCAGGTCGTGGGATTAACACACCTAGGGATGGCCTTTTCAGCCGCGACCTGAAGCTTCCCCGCATGCGTAGGGGTCCGACAGAGCCAGGGCGATGAGCTCCGGTAAGGTTCGTGCCTTGGAGCAATGGGAATCGACCCCACGATCACTACTGTCAACGACCGCCTAGGGTTCTCTAGCTGGAAGATGATGGGAGATGTGTTGGACGAATATACCCCTCCAGGGTATTCAGAACTAAAAACTTATGCAAGGGCAATGAGGTAATTTCATTATATCTAAAGTTGGGCACGTGAGATACGTGCATGGGGAGTTCTTTGCCTACGTGGCACCTCCCTATTGGTCCTTATGTGTTTATTTTGCAAAATTCATATCTACATAATGGTAACTCGGATTGGTACAAATAATATATGCATTTTGCTCAAAAAAATGAGAGGAATTCATTAAAAATGTTTTTAGAGGATAATATCTTTTGCAATTCGAAAAGTAGTGTAATTTATAAACTTTAATGAAATAAAGATTAAGAAACCCTATTTAGAGATGATTAATGCTTTTAGTAGGGTTTAATGGATGATTAAAGTTGACATTAACCTATTGATTGTAAGAAGGTACATTAAGCACAAAAGGATGCACTTTGCACGTAATTAGTTTAATTGAGAATACATGTGCATAAATATGCTTTAATGGGCCTTGAAAACCCTAATATTAGTAAAGTGACTCATAATGGTTTTAGTTATTCAAAATCGTGAATAAAGCTAAGATATGATGATTTTAAGCTATTTCAAGTATAAAAGTTCTTAATTATGGATAAATACTCTTAATGTAGTAATTAGGGTTTTTCTATTGGATAAAGGTAGTAATTAATGAAAAATAGAGTTCATATGTGGTTTAGACCATAATGAACTATGAATTGATAATAAAGGAGCATAATGATCTTGTCATTGATTAAAAGGATAAAAATTGGTAGCTTTAATGTAAAAGAGGCTTAATGGACTTAATTGATGATTAATTGTGTTGTTTGTGAAATTAAGGTTATATGTTGTTAAAAGGGTAACCTTAATAACTTTCATGAAGGATAGATGAGAAATTATGGTTTAAAAGAGTAAGATGAAGTAAAAACCCTAATTGCAAAGTAAACCGTAAAAGAGGTAGAAATCCTAAAAAGGAATAGAAACCTTAAATAGAAAGATGGTTTGAATATATTTTGATAAAAAGGAATTGGATGTTATTTTAGGATCTTGTTGTATGTGCTTGCTTGCTTGGATTTCTTACTTGCTTGGACTATTTCTATCTCAAATCATCCTAATAGGTATGTGGTTACACTTATGAATATCTCGAATTAGTTTTTTGAGGTTTTCCAAAATTTTCCTCGATGACTTGAATTAAACTGTTGGATGAATTTAATTAATGCAAAAATATAATGTGGATATGATTATCACTTAAGATATGTGCCTACTATCTCAAATCATAGTCCCCTCTGTGGCTTAATAGTTTGACACCAATGGGGTAGGACCATCAAGTCACCTTGAGTCAGGGATTGGGCTACCTATGGGTAGTGCCATGCGACTCTTTAGCACACCATGAGTTAGGAATTGGGCTACCTATGGGTAGTGCCATGTGACTCAACCCTAGATATTGATCTACCTGTTAGGTAGGATCATGCGGGGTTTAATAGGGATCTACCATGAGGAAGGTAGCATCCAGGTCCACTGTAGGGACAACACAGAGATAGGGAATAGGTAAGGATTGAGTAGTATTGCTTAAGACATAATCTTGGATGTTAAATGATAATTGGTTGATTACATTGTTATCATAGTTTCACGATTATTGTTTCCCCCACCTACCAGCTTTATGCTGACCGACGTTTTGTTTGTCGGCGTTTTAGGTACAAATGAAAAGAACAAACAATAAAGTGGCATATGTGGAATTAAATGAGGATTAACGATCAAGGAGGATTATTTAGAATATTCTCTCATATGGATAGAAGTTTAGTAATCCAAGTTTTTCAAAGGTATGCAAAAAGTTTTAATTTATACCAGATTTCAGTATACTTGGTAGAATTTGATAATTGTTATTGATTATTTGTCAAACCTTTGATCTTGTTAATTGGGATAATGGCTCTGACCTTCTGATCTCCCTTAATTAGGGGTTACCGGGAGGCAGAGTTGTTACAGTGATGTTTTGTAATGACCCCACTCCTCAGCAACCCCCAATTAAGGAAGGCTAAGAAGCTAGAGCTGTTATCAAAATAGGATCAAATGGTTTTGCAAATAATAAAAAATAATTAATAAATTCTAGAAAAACTAAGATTAAATCAGGATAACAAAATTCTTTTCACATACCTTTCAAAACATAGGAATTGAGGACTTTCCCCCATATTGGAATCTATCTATATACAATCCTCCAATTCTTATTTAACTGTATTATTTCAATGTCACTTTAAATGATTATCCACTTTCTGGTGAGCATATAACTGCATGTAACCCTAAAATTCCGACAAAGAAAATGTCGATCAGTTTAACAAATTATACTGGTATGTGGGGGAACCAAAAGTTTGCATTTATTTGTAACAACATATTGTAATGAAATTATTTCTTATCAGATCAAACTTTACATTTTAAAGTTAACTACTCAATCCTGACATATCCACGCCTTTGTGTTGTCTTTTCAGTGGACATGAATACTACCTTTCTCATGTGGTAGATACCAAATAGCCCCATTTGATCCTACCCAAAAGGCAGACTGAGACACAGAGCGGTATAGTCGTATGATCCTACCCAAAGGTAGACCAAACATCAACTCATGATAATCTATTGAATCTACCCCAAGGTAGATCAATACCTAGATCATCAATTCGAACAAATATTCAAATCTACATAGGAGGACTAGGATCTGAGCTAGTCATGCATATATTTATGGTGATAGACATAGTCACCTTATAGTTGCAGGAATTAAAGTTCATCCAAGTAGTTAATTTCAAGCAATCAGTAAAACCTCGAGAATGACCATGAAACTAGAGAAATTATACATAAGCATAACCACATACCTGATTAGTAGGCCTCAATACCAAGAAAGATAGCTAATCCAATCAAGAAGTCCAATCAACCAAGCCAAGCAATAAATCAAGCAACTTGATCCTAAAAAGTATTTACAACACCTAATTGTTATAAGTGCATCCAAACATCTTCTATTGACTTGGTATTCCATGCTAAGGTTTTTAATCCTTATTAGGATTTCCTTAGGGTTTCTTGGTTCTATTTTCCAATTTTTACCGTTTTACATCAACAAACCCTAAAAGCGCTCTTCTATTCATAAAAACCATAATTACTCAAATTATCCAAATTAATGGTCTTTATTCATAAATTAGTTTAAGAACATCATTTTCATGTCTTACTTGTGGATTTTTTATAAATAAAACTATTAAAAGTCACAATTATCAAAATTAGGGTTTCTAGGCCCATCAATGCTCTTTTATATTCATGGAACCCTAATTAAGAAAATTATGTACAAAGATTATTCATCTACATCTAATCCCTCCTTTTTATTTCAATCGGTTAATATTTAACTCCAAAATATTTAGGGAACGTCATTAGATCTATTTATCATCAAAACTTAGAGTTTTCCTTTAATAAAACCATTAAATATGGCATCTTTACATACTTTTCAATTTACAAGTAGATTCATGCCTAATTATATTTTTAATGGATTCTATGGATTTTTTAGCAATATTTATATATAACACTTATTCATCGGGTAATCCCATAATTAGTTATGATGTTCCTAAATAAATTACTTTAAAGCCAATTAGGGCCTACCACCTAGGCAGAGAGCTCCGAGCCTCGCCTATTAGCTTAGGCCGACATATCGGCACCCGCCACCTCAGTGGCCTAGCTCGCATTTAAGCAGCTAGCTTACTGCAGAAACAAGAGGTGAAAATACCAAAAGCCCATACCTGTTCTGAAGGAGGTCAAGTGGAAAGAGGGTAAAATCCCTCCATATCATCTTCAACCTCCCTTCATGAACAACAAACCTTGCACAGTCAACTCAATGGTTGACTCTGGGATCCTTGCTCCCTCACTCACCAGTGAGGGTGTCGTTGTCTCCGAAAGACCTTGGCGAGTTGTTTGGTGACCCCAATTGCTCCTATAATGCTCTGGAGTGATGGGTCGATGACCGAGCGACTCCAACAAGGTACTTGTGGCATCCAACTTATGAAAACATGATTTACTTAAGCGGAAACGGTCGTTAGCAGTGAAATTACTAAAAATCACTAAAATTTTAAAACTTTTACAAAGAGATCCATAAACTGAAAAACTCTTTCATAAAGAACCAAAGTATTTCAAATACATGCTGGTTTACTAGTACATCTCTTGTACCCTTTCTTCTCGAGAGTTACAACATCAACTGTTCTGTTATACTGTATAAAGGCAATATAAAAATCTCGAGGCATCAAGCCAAAATCTTAGACCGATATTAAACTAACTACTGACTCCTAGGACCTGAGAGTACACAGACGACACGTAGGACTCTCTATGTACATGACATGACAACCAATGTCTCCACCTGAGAATTCACTGTTGTCCTTGGTTCTACTGCTGCTGCTCTTCCCATACTAAAGGATTTCTGCCTCTTCTGCGTCTACCTAAAAAGTTGAATCCCATGGGGGTGAGACAATTGAAAATTGTCCCAGCGAGAGATATAACTCTCCGCCAGAAACATTATTATTACAACTAATGGTATATAACTGAGCAGAAGATTCATAAGTATTTAACGGAAAATAATTCAATATATAAATAGATTAGAGCAATAATCTTTATTCAAGTTCTTTCAGCTATATCTTGATAAAGCAGCATGTCATTTATTCAATAAGGAATATGAAGAACATGTATAGCATTTACCCAACTAAGACATACCAAGCAATGTATCATCAACCATTGATTCTCGTATTTCAACCTTAAGCAAATATGCTACATGGCTGATTACATTTTACAAGCATACTTAATGCCCTGAGGAGATGAGGTATACCGCTCATACTCCAACCGACCATTGCGAAATTGAAATCGGTACCAAACATAGGTCAATATAAGAGTCAAATTTCCATGACCTCATCTTCCTCAGTCAGTGTGAGGACCAACTGTAGAACATCTTGTGTCTCTGCTAAAATAGCTTTCCAGGGTAACTGGAAACTTCGCTATTAGAGTTACAGTGGCATGTTGTACCCTCTTCGCAATTGAGAGATATTATAATTATCTCACATCGATCCGTCATTAAGATCATCAGGAGATTAATGGTACATCCATCCCGGTATTTGGGAGATTAGTGATACATCCACCCCGTCACATATAATGAAGGATTGAGAGATTTAATGTTTACATCACATCAATTCCTCCATTAGGGCGTAAGGATATTCGTGCCCATAACCCCCACATACTCAAAAGTATGCCCTCCAGGAGTTTCGTTAGGAAAACCTCTTTCACCATCACCAAACTACTGACAATGATGGATCTATGGTCAGAGCTCTACATGATACTATTTCACTTGATTAGTTAAGTACATTATGACATTGTTTTAGCATCAAACATGTTTACACACATAAAACATTATAACAATTGCTATAAAAATTGAATACTATTGTTATCAAGTTCCTTTCAAAGGTTTGTTACATATTGGGATCTCAATCCCTTATCTCATCAGGGTAATCTCATCCCTTATCATCTCATCAACATGATTATGATACATGATTATTCAAACCCTCAAATCATTAAAACACTTGTTACAAATCTATCAGGTAACTTAATGCATTCAGGTCAACTGATCATTGTAAACATAATAATTGTAGTGCAGGTATTTCACATGGCTCTTAAAGCCCAATAATGTCTCTTGTTATCTTTTACTAGGCAACACAACATATTATGGCTCACAAAGCCCATAAAACAAATTCAATAGTAAAGCATCATGGATCATACCTGGCTATGTCCATCATCTTATGAAACCTGCATAATTAGTGCTCATGATAATAAGTATATCAATTACAAATCAGCACTATGCATTGTAAGAGTATCACCGCTATTTCCTTATTTGAGCTAAGATTTCCCAACTTATGTCAATTAGGAATACTTAATCTCATTACCCAGATTGGGATCATAATCATCATTATATTGCCAAAAATTAGGGTTTCATACATTACAACCCAAGATTAGGGCTCCACCTATCTTTATCCTATATCAGTGTAGGATTTCATATAAAAAAGTCACACACACTAGTATATTGCATTATCTTGAATTAAAAGTTATATCACATTATTATGATTCCATTTTGACATCACCCTTGTCTTGGCATCACCCTCACTTAGGGTTTCATATGGCTTTACCCTTGATTAGGGTTTCTCATAACATCATCCTCAATTAGAGTTTACTATTCACATTCAATCAGGGTTTATTATTAAAATTCCCTCAATTTGGGTTTCTCATGTCATTACCATAATTAGGGTTTACTATTACCATATATTAGGATTTCACCTATCATTGCCCTCTGTTAGGGTTAACTATCACTATGGATTAGGGTTTCACTTATCATTGTCCTCAATTAGGGTTAAGCCCATTGTCCTTCTTAATTAGGGTTCATGATCTCTTTATCAAGGATCATACCCTAATTACACATTCATTCATGTTGGAAATGTTAAGACTTAACCATTTACATGATTAACATTCATGTAGGAAGTCCTTTTCCTCTCTTAGCCTTTATAAGATGATATTTATATCAGACTTGATTAGATTAGGTCAACTCAGCTTGTTTGAAGGGTTGATACCCTGTATTGTGTCATTACTTCCTTAATCATCAAGGATTAATCATTCATAAGGTATTAATCACCCTATCTTATTAAGAGTACAATTACCTTAATCATCCTTGAATTGCATCATGTAATGTTCAATTAAACAATTGATCTTTAATCACCTTAAATGTACATAAAATTTTGATTAATTATTCCTCAAACGGTCTTGGTCACTTAGACCTCAAACGGTTTTGACCAACCAGACCTCAAACAGTCTTGCATGGATTACCTTCAAACGGTCTAAGACCATTTAGACCTCCAAACGGTCTAGGTCTTGCAGTTTGAAACCGTTTAGGAATTGTATGCTCAAAACCGTTTAACCAAAAGTGTACTTGAGATCGATTAAATTTCAAACAATTTGGGATCATTTGGTCCCAAACAGTCTTGAGACCATTTGGTCCAAACCTCCTCAAAACCAAATGGACCAAAAATGGTCTCAAACACTTATATTGATTTAGGGTTTCCAAGGTTAATTTCCTCATCGAATGTATTCATGTAACCACTATCCCATTGAACCTAACATCATACTTCAATTGAGCTTAATAATTCATCCTTCAATAGATTTAACTATCAATTAATCATCAATTAGGGTTTTGAATCCTATTGGGTTAGGGTTTGAAATCGATGAACCTTCAATGTTAGTCACTGTGAAACTAATTACTTTGAAATCATTGGACCACCATCAAAATTGGGTATGACCTGACCTCAAATGGTCTTGAGGTCATTTGGATGACCTCCAAATGGTCTAGAGACCATTTGCCCAACTATCATTGAAATTGGTGGAATCTAATTAAGGTTTAGGTCATTGGATTGATTATCAAATCAGCAATTGATTGCATTACAATTTGGTATCTTTGGATCTTCAAATACCCAACCATACTCAACCCTAGACCTCCAAACGGTCTTGGTTGACCTCCAAATGGTCTTGAGACTGTTTGGGTGATCTCCAAATGGTCTTGAGACCGTTTGGGATAATCAACCCAAACTTCTAAGTCAAATAATTACAAAATCAGCACTTAACCCGATTAGGGTTTGCTACTTGATGGACCTTCAACTAATGAACTCTTTGGAATTAATCAATTATATATAATAGGTCCTCAACTATCATCATTAGCATCCAATATCCAAATGGTCAACTATGGTCAACTATTCCAAATGGTTTGAAACCGTTTACTCCCAAACGGTTTGATGAAACCATTTACTCCCAAATGGTTTGATGAAACCGTTTAAGTTCAAACGGTCTTGTAGAAACTGATTGAACACTTTTTTTGAAACCGTTTGAAGTAGGACTTTCTTGGGAAAAGTATCCAAGATGATTTCATCATCATATTCCTTCGTTCATCCAAGATCTACTGCCGTTTTCATGGGAATTACAACAATGAATCAAAGGAAGTTCAAATTAGAACAAGATGAACACCAAATCATGGAGAATTGAAGGCAATATCAATGTTTAAGGGTTTAAGTTATACAACCCGCCTTCTATTCTGATTCCAAGATCCAAGCTCCACGATTCCAATGGTGGATGAATCTTTAAGAACTGCCCAAGGTCCGTTCTCAAGCTTTTGGATGAAAAAGTTGGCTAGAGTTGAAGATTGGATGGAGAAAATAAGAAATCAAGCATTGATTTTCGGTTTTCACCATGAATCCAAGGTGAAAGAAGGTCAAGAACTTACCAAAAGGTTAGGGGTCATCCTTCTCCTACTTCGAAGCTCTCTTGTGGTCGGCCAAAGCAAGAAGAGAAAAGGAATTCTGAAAAAGATCCTTAAGTGGATAGGAAATGAGATATGTATAAGGAAATTCCAAGGAAAGAGAAAATGGAATTAATTCATTTAATTTCCAAAATTGTTGCCACATTTTCTCCCTCAATTCCTTGTCCACAAAGACATCTTCCTACTCTTGCAAAAACCTCTTCATTATCCAAGAATTAAAAGAAAATAAATTAAGCGCCTTAATCATATTATACTAATATCCCATTTTAGTGGATATTACTTTTTATTATCTTAATGTGAGTGGGCTTTCCACTCAAACTAGATCTTTTCATGCCTTTTCAAGGAAAAATCTCGTACAAATCTTTGCAAATTCGTCCCTCAACTTTTGGTTGAAGGGCTCTTCAATTAATATATTTCTTTTTGCATTAAATTAAAGTAAAGTTCCTTTTATTCTTAAATCTTGATTATTTTAATACCAAAATTCTCTCTCCTCCAAATTAATTCAAATGAGGCGCACCTCTCATTTTATTTGATCTACATGATGCCAAGAAAAATGGGGGACCCTCATGAAGTGGTATTTTGCATATTGAGCCCTAGTTTTTGGGTAAATTGCACATTACACCAAAACTAGGTTTTAATGCTCAAACATTGCTCAACAAGCTCTATCTTGCTGGTCAAGCTTGTGGAAAGAATACCACTGCATCATTCTCATTCTTATGATGCCTCAACATATGAGGAACATATTATCATGTACAATTTGCAAGTTAACCCCTCAACTTGGGTAATTTGCACTTTAGGCCAAAACAAACAAAATAATGTTTCAACATTATTTAAAAGGGACTAAAACTGAAATATAAGTTCCTCTTAGGCCTTAATTACTTTACCAGAAATATGAACAAGCATCTAATCAACATTATTAAGAAAAAAATCTAGGGTTAGAGCATAACCCAGGTCAGGGATGTTACAGTACTCATCCGGTCAGGGATGAAGGTCAAGACAAAACAAACAATTGACTATACTGGGAAGTTCACACATTCTAGGCAAAACTTGTGGAATGAGTTGTGGCTTCACAGAGGGGGTATGTCCCCCTATTTATACCCAAACTTTGTGGCTTGGCAACAGTAATTTGGGAAAATCACTAGGGATCTCCCAAACCTATTAGAATTTGATTTGTTTGTCTTGCTCTCCCAAAGACAATGGGACTCCTCCCAAGGTTGCTCATCCTCTGAGAACTAAGAAATCTGAACGGTAAACTCCCTCTTTCCTAGTCCCTATCACCTCATGTGATTGGAGGTGAGGTATGACTCAGAGCCATCTGATTTCAGATCCAATGGTCCTCGTCTCACACACATCTGATATTAATTGAATAAATTGATTTTGAATTTGATGGTAAATCGTGACATTTATGAATATCCCTCTCGCTAAGGAAACTTTCAAAAATTCATAACTGCTTAACTACACATTTTTTCAATCCCAAATTTTGAGGGAACCTCTTTGATGACTTAATCTACTTGCGTGCCAAGTTTGGAATCAAAATTTGAAATCGTGAGAGGCTTTTCTTCATATGCAAGTTATCTATTCAAAAGGCATATTTTATTCATACTTTCTCTCTCCTTCTCTTCAATTTTATTTACTTTGATTTCTTTCCTCATTACAACCAAAAGGAAACAAAACCTAGCTAATAGTGGTCATCCATACCACTTTATAGAGAATTCTACATAATTCTCTCATATGCACACAATTATCCCTTTATTTCTTTTTTTCCTTTTATCATTATTGGACTTATCTAATTAGTACGAATCACGAAATCATGCATCCAAAGGGAGATATTGCACACAAATTAATTCTTTGAAAACAAATCACACAATTTTCCATTCAAATCCTTTTTATTTGAAAATTTGCATTTCAATTTATACAAGAAAAATTGAGGTTATAACATGCTTTTTGGATCTTTCAAGGATATGTGAATATTTTCCCGGTGTGTTTAGTGTCATCTATGATAGTGGAGAGGTTGATGAGGCACGATTTTGAAGTGTTTTTGGAGCATGTGGTACATACCAAGGTTAGGAATCTTAGTATTTAGGAAGTGCTAGTTGTTTGTGAGTTTGAGGATGTGTTTCCTAATGAGTTCCCAACTATTCCTCCACCCTCAGAGGTTTCTTTTGAGATCAATATGGTACCCAGTATGCAACTGATAACATAAACACCGACCAGGTCAGTGCCAACTATGATGCAAGAGCTGAAGAAGTAGTTGTAGGAGTTTCTTGAGAAGGGATTTATTAGACCGAGAATGTCCCTTTAGGGTGCTCCAATGTAGTTTGTGAAGAAGAAGAAGGATGGATCCATGATGTTGGGCATTGATTACTGACAATTGAACAAGGTGACAATCAAGTACAAGTATCCTTTGACATGGATAAATGATATGTTTGACCAATTGTGAGGTGCCACATTGTTCTCGAAGATAGATATGAGGTTGGGATATCATCAGTTGCAGATCAAGGAGGATGACATACCTAAGTCATCTTTAAGTACCCACTATGATCACTATGAGTTTGTGGTTATGTCGTTTGGGATAACCAATACACTGACAACATTCATGAACCTGATGAACATGGTGTTTAGACCTTATCTTGATTAATTTGTGGTGGTGTTCATCGATGACATCCAAGCCTACTCTTGAGACTGCCAAAAACACGAGCAACATTTATGATAGGCATTGACCTTGTTGAAACAACACAAATTGCATGCTAAGTTCAACAAGTGTGTGTTTTGGCTGAGTTTTTGGCTAAGTTCCCTGTGTTAGCAGGTTAAGGTAAAACATTAGAAACATGTAGGAACTTTACAACCATTACCTACAATGCAATCGAAATGTGATCATATCATGATGGAATTTGTGGTTGGACTTCCTATCACATCCAAGGGCCATGATTCCATATGGGTGATCATTGATAGGTTGACCAATTCAACACATTTTGTTCCCATGGAGACAACGTATACGGTAGAGAAGTTGGCACATGTTTATGTTGATGAGATCATTCATTTGCATGGTATCTCAACTGCCATCATGTTTGACAGAGGTCCTCAGTTTACTAGTTTCTTTTTGAAGCATATGCGTATAGCCATGGTGATGAATGCATATTCATCATGATTTTAGTCGCAATCTTGGGCCCGATTTTGCTTGCTATATTCACTTTCATTTCCTGAAACCTTATGATATCCAAATTTTCTCAATTTGTTGGATTGTCATTACCTTGTGATTATATTTGTGTGTTCTTATGCAGATTCAATGAAACCATTTATTGCAGACCATTCGGTCTTGACCCTCTCGGTCTCAACCCATTCGGTCTTGGCCTTATGGTTTGCTATCTCCAAGATATTTGCCTTCATCTCGATTTCACCCATTCGATCTGGCCATTTGGTTTCACCCTAGAATTCTTGCCCTCATCCATTCAATCTCCTCTACCTATTCGGACTTCGACCTACACAGTCTCACCTTTTTCGGTTTTTCCTTTTTCATTCTGCTCCTTTTGGTATCAAAACCAAAAGAACGCTCGTGGTCTCAAGACCAAATGAAGATTCCTCACGATCTCTAAACTGAGAAGGTGTATTTGGTATCTGCTGCTCCCTCAAGACCGCATTGAGGTCACCTTCCCACCATGCTGACCTAATGCCACTGCATTTCCACGCTCATCATTCTCGATCAGGCACTCCTTCCCCATCATGACGGCCACCTGCAACGCTCCCATGGGCAATCTCCACCTTCTCCCATCACGCCTCCAAACTTTTTCCTTTCCCTCTTCCTCTCTTCCACCTCACTGACGACCTCCAAAATGACCTCCTTCTCCTCCATCACCACAACTAGCCTCCACCGCCGCCAAGACCGTGAGAACTCTCACGATCCCAAGACCGCAATGAGTGGCAATGCACCTGCAACCCTAATCTTTAATCGCCTCCTCCTACCAAGACCTGCAACAGACCATGAGCATTCGACATCATCCGCTCCCTCACGAAGTTTCCATCATGATGCCTCTTCTCCACCTACTCAATAGCAACGATGAACCACCTACAATGTCCCTCTCCACTGCTGTCGACCTCCACCGTTCACACCTCATGCTCCACCTTCCGCCGCTCCTCCTTCTCGGTCTCAAGCACACAACATCGTTCACCACCATCCTACCCCTAAACCACTAGTAAGACAATAGTTTCCAAAACTGTAAAGGCCCTTGCGGTCTTACAACCATGAAGGGGGGACCGTCGCCACCAAAACCATGTGGCGGCAGCGATCGTGACTTCCTAAGACCGTGGAGGGACGATGATCGTTCTTCAAGAATGCTAGGTCCGCGATCAAATCCCAAGACTGAGAAGGCAAGACTACAAGACTGCATGTTGGCAAGACTGCATGGGTGTCTATCTCCCAAGTTGTAGGGAAGGCCAGCTACAACTGAAATTGAGAAGATCATTGAGATCACAATCGGTCTTGAGACCGTGTGGACGTGAGACCCAGAACCGTGAAGTATCCAAAACTGTGAGGGAGGAAGGCAGAAGGCATAAGACCATGAAGACCCTCACGGTCTCAAGACCATGAGGAAGTCTCTTGGTTTCCAAACTGTTTAAGCTTACCATTTGCAAACTGTAAGGGATTATCAAGTTTCCCAAACTGTGAAAAACCCTACCGGTCCTCCCAAACCGTGTAAATGACTTACACCAAAAATGTGAAGACCAATGTCCAAATCAAGTGGGACTCTACCCAAGCCTATAAATAGGACCTAAAGGGTCCTCATATGGGGGGGATCTGAGATGCCGCCAGGCTTCTTGAGCACAGGCTCGACCCCTGGAAAGGGATCATGATCAAACCTACATGGTTAGTATGCTCAAGAGTCGATAAACACTTCATCATCGAGATATATTTGTGCAACATTAGATGACTATGCATATACAGAATATCCATATATAAGTATTCCAAACGATATTAGGGTTACAAACTGATTATAGAGCATAACACTCACAAAAGCATATCGGGTAAGGGATAACCCTCACCAATGGTACAACGACCGTCACCAAAGGTCAATTACAACCATACCCTATGGGTATCAGCTAAAAGGCAACACCTCAACAAACACAACCCACCATATCGGCTAACCCCTATATCGGGCAAGCCTTAAGCAAGTTGTTATCATGCAATGCCATAACGTGCAACCTGTATCACCCAAGCGACACACCCTATCGTCCATCCAGATCAACGCAACAACATGTTGAGAAAACCTCTTATCGTGTAATGCCTCAAAATCCTCTCCCTGAATCGGCCAACACCAACAAAGGATATCGGGCAGATTATAAACAAGGGTATTGGGCAACAAACTAACAAGTGCAATGCTCGACGCAAGACAACCCTAACACCCAAGAGAAGCATGTGCCCTAAACATCATATATAGCAACTCCCAAACCAAGGATCAACCCTAACATACAAGGATCATGACACCAATCACAACACCATATCGGGCAACACACTTACATGGGGTATCGGCCAGCAATACCCAAGAGGGTATCGTGCAAAATAAAAGAAACACCATGTCTCCCAACACAATGCTCTAACACCCAAACCCCAACTCAAGGGGGAGAGAGATATAGGGAAACCACACCATATCGCCTAAGGTCAACAAGAGTGTTAACTTACCTCGCAAAAAATAAGTTCATTGAGGGGTATTGCCAAACTCAAGCATATCGGGTAGGAACTAGAGCTCACTTCAGACTCAAGGAAGGATGGGCATAGCCACCCATATCTCCCAAGGTACCGACTAGGAGTTTAACCTTAAAGTCATATCGTGCAACTAGGTAGATCAACACTTATATCGACCAAGACAACCCATCATGACGCCCAAACAACTAGAACATAAGCTCACCTCTCAACAACAAAGTGAGAGAGGGGTACTGCCTCACAGACACACCACCATACCTCTTTGGATTAAGAAACTGTAAGCTCACCTCTTAACTAATGAGAGAGGGGTATTTCTTGAGATTCTATATCCCAACTGATCGGCCAACACAAGGATAGCTAATGCATATTGCCCAACCTAATCTAAGGAACATATCTGGCAGCAACATCACCAACTAAGGCAAAAGCACTACTAGAAAGATATAAATAGCCGATCAAGATAACATATCAAAGAAACATGTAAAGAAGATAGAATAGTTAGGTTAGAAGTTATGTAACCCGCCTTAAGCACAAGCTTCTCCAAGCTCCAAGCTCCACAGCACCACCTACAACCTTTAGCCACCTCAAAGAAGAGAAGAGAAACCAACATCAAAAGAGAGACAACTATGGAGGGGACCCATCACTCTCCATGGCCGAAAAGATAAGCAAGAAGATGCCACTAAGAGAGGGAGAGAGAGAATTACCAACTAGAGAAGAAGAGAAGCAAGCTCGACTATGTGTATTGGCCACCACTAGGGAAGAAGAAAGCTATTGTAGCAAGATGTATCAGCCACCACCTCTTCTCCTTCTCTTCTTCTGCTTGGCCACCAAGGGAAAAGAGGGCAACGGTTAAAGGGAACTAAAGGGACTACTAGAAAGCAAGGTGGGTGGCATATATACAAGAGGGTAAAGGGGGAGAGAAAGGCAAGGTGGCATCCACTAAGGACCACTTGTCCAAGGGCCATGCCACATGCTAGCACCCAAACACCACTTGTCCAACTCCTTGCACTTGCTAGCAAAGCAGCCACCATGTGTCCAAAGATGGGTGACACAAACAATGCTAGATGGAGGGGTGTTGTCACCCAGCATGGCTACCCGACACACCCACCAACACCTACTTGGCCGATACACCTTCTGGCCGACACACTCAAGCACCTCTTGCTCGATACTCCAAGCAAGGAGGAAGGGCTTCAAGCCCAACAACAAGACCAAGCTTAAACAAGCTCAAACGAGGCCCAAAATAACTCAAGCAAGGAACCCAACTCATCCTCTCAACCCTAGAGGATGCAAAGAGATACAAAGAGATCTCTCAAGGTGGCAAACTTGCACAGAAACCCTAGAACTTGGGTAAATTGCAAGTTTCACCAAAAAGACCCACAATAAAGAACAACAACTCTAATCATACCTTTGGTGATTAAGCAAGCCTCTAAACACCAGGTTTAGGCAAAGCAAATAGGGTAAGCCCAAAACAAAGGTTAGGGTCCTTACACGCCATTAACCCCTACCAAAGAATTTCATCCCCAAAATCCAAAGAGAAAAGCAAGGGATACTTCATCTGCATCTCTTCCTCAAGCTCCCACGTGGCTTCCTCAATGCCATGATGATGCCAAAGAACCTTCACGAGAACAAGGTCTTTCCTCTTCAGCTTCTTCACCCGTCTATCAAGGATCAACATTGTAATTTCCTCATAGGTCACGTCTTCATCAAGCTCGACCTCAACTCACTGTATCACTGTATCTATTCTTGGATGACTTTTCTTTAGCATACTAACATAGAACACTGGATGCAGCTTGTGTAGTTTTGGTGGTAACTCCAACTTGTAAGCCACTTTTCCAACATGTGTTATCACTGGATATGGTCCCATATACCTGGGAGCTAACTTGCCTTTCCTTCCAAACCTAAGCACGCCTTTCCATGGAGAGACTTTGAGATACACCTTATCTCCCACTTGGAACTCTAAAGGTCAGTGATGATTATCAACATAAGACTTTTGTTTGTCCTGTGTTGCTTTCAATTGTTGTTGTATCACCTTGATCTTCTCTGTCATCTGCTGCACTAACTCAGGACCTAAAAGCTGATACTCTCCAGACTCATACCAACATAAAGGAGATCTACACTTTCTACTGTACAATGCTTCATAAGGTGCCATGTTGATACTTTGTTGGTATTTTTTGTTGTAAGAAATCTCTATCAGACTAAGATGCATGTCCCAACTTCCTAGGAAATGTAGAACACAAGCTCTTAGAAGATCTTCCAAAGTGTGAATAGTCCTTTTAGGCTGTCCATAAGTCTGCGGATGAAAAGCAGTATTGAACCTCAACCGCGTTCCCAACGTCTTATGCAATTGTTCCAAAAAATGACTTGTAAAATGAGGGCCTCTGTCAAAGACGATCGTTGCTGGAACTCCGTAAAAACACACTATCTCATCTACATATACCTGTGCAAGCTTCTTTGTTGTGTACGTTGTCTTTACAGGTATGAAATGTGCAGAATTTTTCAATCTATCCACTATCACCCAAATGGAATCATGATTCCTAGATGTCCTCAGAAGACCAACTACACAATCCATGGTTACATGATCCAATTTCCATTGTGGTATTGACATGGGTTGCAACGTACCTGTCGGCTTCTGATGTTCTGCCTTAACTTGCTGACATACAACACATTTTTCCATGAACTCAGTTACATCTTTCTTCAAACCAGGCCACCAATACAGATCCTTCAGATTGTGATACATCTTGGTGACACCTAGATGTATAGCATACATAGACGTGTGCACTTCCCTGAGCACTAACTTCCTTAGATTATCAGCATCGGGAACCATCATCCTGTTATGGTAACAAACTAGTCCATCCTCAGACTCATGGAAACCATAACGCTTCTCGTTGCCGAACTCTGATCTGATCAGCTGCACTATAGAATCTACTTGTTGTGATTCTTTGATCTGTTGTATCAACATAGGCTTCACTTGCATCTATGCCAACAAAGAGACTTCCAACTATACATTCATTTGTCGTAAAGAGACTAACATATCCCACCTATGGTATATCAAAGAACTCAATTGTGCCTTCCTCATGGGAAGAGAAGAAGACTTCCTGCTAAGCACATCTTCTACCATGTTTGCCTTACCTGGGTGATACTCGATGGTGCGATGATAATCACTGATTAACTCCATCCACCATCGCTGACGCATGTTGAACTCATTCTGTGAGAAGATGTACTTCAGGTTCTTGTGATCCGTAAAGATTGGACACACTTCTCCATAAAGATAGTGTCTCCATATATTCAACACATGAACTACCGTTGCCAACTCCAAATCATGTGTCTGATAGCTTCATGTTTCTTAAGTTGTCGAGAAGCAAAAGAAACCACATGATCTTCATGCATCAACACACAACCTAAACCCTTCTTGGAAGCCTCACACAAAACAACATAGCATTTCCCCTATTCTGGCAACACTAACACTGGAGTACTTGTCAACTTCTCCTTCAAACTCTGAAAATCTTGCTGACACTGACCATCCCAAACAAAAGGTACATACTTCTTGGTCAAACTTGTTAATGGAAATGCTATCACACTAAAGTTTCTTATAAACCTCCGGTAGTATCCTGCTAAGCCCAAAAAACTTCGGACTTCAGTCAGCGTCTTTGGTTGCTCCCACTCTTCTACTGACTCCACCTTATTGGGATCTACCCTGATCCCTTCCGCTGAGATCACATGACCCAAGAAAGTCACTTCCTTCAGCAAAAACTCACACTTACTAAACTTGGCATACAACTGATGTTATCAAAGAAGAGTCAATGCTTGTTGAAGATGATGTTCGTGTTTTTGGTTGTCTCGACTATATATCAAGATGTCATCTATGAAGACTACAATAAAGTGACCTAAGAACTGACGAAACTCTATTCATCAGATCCATGAATGTTGTTGGCGCATTGGTTAGCCCAAACGGCATAACCACAAACTCGTAGTGCAAATACCTTGTCCTGAAAGCTGACTTTGGTATGACATTCTCCTTGATTCTGAGATGATGATATCCAGACCACGTATCGATCTTTGAGAACACTGAAGCACTATACAACTGGTCAAACAGATCGTCTATCCTTGGTAAAGGATACTTGTTCTTGATTGTAACCTTGTTCAACTGTCGGTAATCTATGCACAAATGCATAGATCCATCCATCTTCTTTATAAATAGAATTGGAGCACCCCAAGGTGATGTGGTCATCCTGATGAAACCTTTATCGAGTAGCTCTTACAACTATTTCTTCAACTCTGTCATCCCTACTAGAGCCATCATGTACGGTGTCTAAGCAACTGGTTGCGTCCCTGGTACTAGATTGATCTCAAAATCAATCTCTCGAGGTGGAGGAACACCGGGAAACTCATCAGGAAACACATCTACGAACTCTCTGATGACAGGAACGTCCTGAAGGCAAGAACCTTTTTCCTTGGTATCCACAACATGAGCTAAGAATGCTCTACAACCTTTTTGTAACAACTTCTCCGCCACCATTGCTGACACCAAACACATTGGAAGAATCTTCCTATTTCCTTGGAAGATCCACTTCTCACTTCCATTAACAAACACTGCCTACTTGGAACCACAATCTAGAACAACCTTATATCTTTCCAAGGATTCATCCCAAGAATTACATTGAACACATGTATATCAAGTGGTATGAGATCCACTTGTATGTTGTGTCTTGAAAAAGATAGAATACAAGATGGACACACTTCTCGAAGAAACGTAGGTCCAACAAGAGGGGTTTCTAACAACAAGCTATCTTTCTTACAACTAACATGTAAAAAGACAACTATCAAGCATACTACATGCGATAAAAGAGTGTGTAGCACCCAGGTCAACCAAAACAGATATAAAGCAAGAAGAAGACAAATCAGAATAAAACAACTCCATCTAACCTGTCACCATTCATGGGTTGACTATCACCTCCGGCTGACTCATAGCATATAATCGAGTTGTTGCTTGTTGTCTCCTATGTCCTCTTCTTACTTGAGTAGATGATCCAGCTTGTGACGCTTAGTCGCATCCTTGCCCTCTGATGCCATTAGACTGTTGTCTATCTGATCCTTGCTGACTTTGCCTCAGTTGTTGCGTCACCTCAACATCTCTTCTCAGGCAATTTGACTTTAGATGACATGTCTGTCCATAGAGAAAGCACGACTTGTCCCCTAACTGTTACCTAGATGGTCCCATCACTACTATTGAAGTTGTGTTGTAGGCTCTAGATGGAGAAAAACCACACCCTCTTCCTTTACTTGGTGACCATTGTGACGGTGCACTGGAGCTTTACATCATAGAAGGTGCAGTAAACCTTGGCTTCTTGAGGCCATCAAACCTATGTCTCTAAAACTGAACAGGTCTTTTCTTGGACATAGCCTGTCTCTTTTCCCGGACTGACTATTTTATCCTCTGAACAGACTCCACAAACATAGAAAACCATTCCCAGTTCTCCAAAGCAGCAGCAGGTGTTGTCAGCTCAACACTCAAACATTTCTCAAACCGTCTGATCCTCTCATTATCTATTGCCGCTATGTGAGGACAGAACCTCAGTAGCTCCATAAACTTGGCTTCATACTTAGTGATACTCAGAGGACCTTGGCGCAAATTCTTAAACTGGTTGATCTTCTCATCTAGATATTTCTTCGGGAAGTATCGACTGATGAACTCACATCGGAAAACATCCCATTCGATCACCTCACCGGGTCACTTCTCCTCCTCAATGGCCCACCAGTGGCCAGCACTACCTTTCAGAAGGTAGACAGCGTTATTGACTTTATCTGCCTCAGGGATGTCAAGGATCTGGAAGGCCTTCTCACGACCTATCAGGCACATATCTACATCCGTTGGATCACTCGTTCCAGTATAATACGAAGCTCCGACTCGGTGAAGCCGCTCGAAGGTCTTCCCAATACCCAAAGATTCACCATGGGGAACAAGTGCTCTTGGCGGAGGCACATGTAATTTCTCCACTATGTGATTCATTGTAGCCATTAGCTGCCCCATAAGGTGTTGATAGGTAGGGTTCTCAAGAATGATCGGGTCAAACTAGGGGACCTCAGACACCTGATCTTCATGTGCCTGCGCACTAGCTCCATCAACAGATGCAGCAGCACTGCTCTCGGCATCATGTTTTTCATGATTCCCAGACATCTTTTAGCTTTATCTTCTACTGGGGAAAGAAGTCATTATAAGAAAATCTGGAAAAATTACAAGAACAGACACAAGCCTACTCCTAGATCCCTATATACTCAGCGAACCTGGAGCTATGATACCAAAAACTATTGTGACATCCCGCCATCCCAAATACAACGAAACACCACGCAAAAATGTACGGAACCACCATAAACAACATATTACCAAAAACTCAGGTTAATTAAAAACAATTGTGGAAAACATCATAAGAAAGGAACTATCACAACCAAATCCTCATCCTGCAAGGAAAATGTTATATATATATATATATATATATATATATATATATATATATATAAGCATGATATATGTCCACCAACACATAGGGTCCATCTGTTCCAGATCCATCAAGGATGCATCACCTGTTTATGTACTTAACAGGCCTTACTAGGGCCAACATCAGGATACAAGAAAACATTCTAAGATCATACATCGTGAACCTCATCAAAACACCTCCAAGGACCTAAGAGTACAGGGAAGACTCTAAGACCCTACTACAAAACAACCACAACAACAACATATCCAACCTTGCCTTCTATTGATCTTCTTGTTGCTCAGCCACAACACTACGATCACCACCACATCTAGCTCAATCACCTAAAAAGGTTGAAACCAGTGGGGTGAGACACATAGTCCCAGCGAGAAACATAACTCCCCACCAAACTATAAAATCTCAAAAAGCTAGAACAGATAAAGCATGTAGCAGATAAGCAGGTCATATATGAAATATGAAGAACAAGATTATATATGTAACAACTCACCATGATATCTGAGAGGCATATAACTAACTGCAAGAAATACTTAGAGTATGTATATAAGACAATCATACATTATGCAAGGCCTCAATCAATGTTTTGTGTTTGCCCTAAGCAAATACACTATACGGCTGGATTATAATTTATTATGCCCGGAGGAAGTGAGCTGTATCGCTCAATTCCAACCTTCGGTTGCAAAACCCAAATAGGCACCATACAAGGTCAATGGAAGAGCCAAAATCCATGACCTCATCCTCTTCATGGTCAGTGCACGATATCCAAAGTAGGACCGCAGTCTCTTGCTTAAGTGACCTCAGTCACAGGGTCAACTCCCGCAGGCTACCCTTTCCTCTAGACCACCTTGGTATAGGTCTCGGCACTAGCATACATTGAGCCATAGGCTTGTTCACTGTGCTCCTGAGACATGAATACATTCATTCTCTATCACATCGAGCCATGGGCCAATTCACCAAGCTCTTATACACATCTTGAGTCTATAACCGAAGTTGCACTCTAACCCTCCTATTTTTGGCAAGGAAGAACCCCTCATATTCAACAAGGGTATCGGTAAGCAACCTAACAAGTGCAACACCCGACGCAAGATAGCCCTAATGCCCAAGAGAAGCAGGTGACCTAAACATCATATCGGGCAACACCCAAACCAAGGATCAGCCCTAACATATAAGGATCATGATTCCCATCAGGACACCATATCAGGCAAATAGTTACATGGGGTATCGAACAACACTACCCAAGAGGGTATCGTGCCAAACAAAATCAACGCCATGTCGCCCAACACAATGCTCTAACGCCCAAACCCTAACTCAAGGGGGAGAGAGATATTGACAACCACACCATATCGTCCAAGGTCAACAGGAGTGTTAGCTCACCTCACAACAACTAAGTTGATTGAGGGGTATTGCCAAACTCACGCATATCAGGTAGTAGCTAGAGATCACTTCAGACTCAAGGAAGGAGGGACATAGCCACCCATATCGCCCAAGGTACCAACTAGGGGTTTAACCTTAAAGGCATATCGTGCAACTAGGTAGTTCAACACTTCTATCGGCAAAGACAACCCATCATGACGCCCAAAAAGATAGAACATAGGCTCACCTCTCAACAACAAAGTGAGAGAGGGGTATTGTCTCACGGACACACCACCATACCTCTTTGGATTAAGAAACCCTAAGCTCACCTCTCAACTAATGAGAGAGGGGTATTGCTTGAGATTCTATAACCTAAGAGATCAGACATACAAGGATAGCTAACGCATATCGCCCAACCTGATCTAAGGAACATATCGGGCATCAACATCACCAACTAAGGGAAAAGCACTACTAGCAAGATATAAATAGTCGATCAAGATAATATATCAAAGAAACATGTAAAAGAGATAGAATAGTTAGGTTAGAAGTTATGTAACCCACCTTAAGCACAAGCTTCTCCAAGCTCCAATCTCCACAGAACCACCTACAACCTTCGGCCACCTCAAAGAAGAGAAGAGAAACCAACATCAAAAGAGAGCCAACTATTAAGGGGAACCCATCACTCTCCATGGCCGAAACGATAAGGAAGAACATGACACCAAGAGAGGGAGAGAGAGACTGAACAACTATATAAGAATAGAAGCAAGCATTACTATGTGTATCAGCCACCACTAGGGAAGAAGAAAACTACTGCAGCAAGATGTATCGGCCACCACCTCTTCTCCTTCTCTTCTTCTGCTCGGACACCAAGGGAAAAGTAGGTAACGGTGAAAGGGAACTAAAGGGACTACTAGAAAGCAAGGTGGGTGGCATATATACAAGAGGGTAAAGGGGGAGAGAAAGGCAAGGTGGCGTCCACTAAGGACCCCTTGTCCAAGGGCCACACCACATGCTAGCACCCCAACACCACTTGTCCAACTCCTTGCACTTGCTAGCAAAGAAGGCACCATGTGTCCAAAGATAGGTGGAGGGGTGTGTGTCACCCAACATGGCAACCTGACACACCCACCAACACCTACTTGGTCGATACACCTCCTGGCCGACACACCCAAGAACCTCTTGCTCGATCCACCAAGCAAGGAGGAAGGGCTTCAAGCCCAACAACAAGCTCAAACGAGGCCCAAAACAACTCAAGTAAGGCGCTCAACTTATCCTCTCAACCCTAGAGGATGAAAAGAGATACAAAGAGATATCTTAAGGTGGAAAACTTGCATAGAAACCCTAGAACTTGGGTAAATTGCAAGTTGCATCAAAAAGACCCACAACAAAGCACAACAACCCTAATCATACCTCTGGTGATTAAGCAAGACTCTAAACACCAGGTTTTGGCAAAGCAAATAGGGTTAGCCCAAAATGAAGGTCAGGGTCCTTACACTCTTCTACCTTGGAAATGATGAGTAGTCAAAAAGGAGGAAGCCTTGATTTGGTATCTCGAAATAGATCATGCGATTAAGTATGGGTTGCAGTCTAGTTTTAGGTCATAGTCCATGACTATATATATATATATATATATATATATATATATATATATATCTGTGTGTGTGTACGTATATATATAAATCCATGAAAGGAACATGATGGTCTAGTTTAAGGTCATCGTCCAGGACCATAGATCTAAGCGTGAAGGTTTTGGGAGGTCTTGTTTTCTCTAATAGTCTAGGATCTTGGTGATGGATAGAAACGACATTCACAAGTGATGTCACAACCAAAGTTGAAGAAACACTTGGCTCAATGGCATTTTGAAGAAGGACACTTGAAAAGTTTTATTTAATCTTTTAGAGGATGCTCAAAAGGGTTCTAGAAAAATTGTTCATCAATGAAGGGTTGTTTGACTTTCGTGAAAAGATTGTTATGTTGGAAAGATGATTTGATTTTTGAAAACATTGTTAACCTTTGCAAGATTTTTTGAGTTTGAAAAGATTATTAGTCTTTGAAAGATAGTTTGAGTTTAAAAATATTGATAAATTTTGACATTATTATTTATTTTAAAAATATTGTTAGCCTTTAACATGCACACAAAGGTGTAAGTAACAATCCTAAATATTTTAGCAACAAGTAGTTAACACAGTTATAGAGCAAAAATGACCCTCCATTTTTAGCCCATGAGTTTAGATCCAATGTAGACCTCACTCAAGTATAACCTGCATAGGAGGGGTTGGTCATTAACTTGTCTATGAAAATATGGCACTCATCGAGGGGGTAACCTAAGTTCAACAAACATGTGTACTTTTCCCAGTACACCTCATGACTACGACAACCTTAACCAATCATGAGTGCTAGGAGAGAGGTGTTCTCAAGGTATTTGTACATCCATCTTTATGTTGCTCCGAAACATTTACTAACACTCTACATCATATATAGGGATCCAATGTGAGGTTGCCACCCCTTCCATGACATATATGTTTGTAGGTGTTCAAAGTAAGTGCCAACGTTTAATGTTTTCTATGCATGCACATAAATCACAAAAAAAACCATACACAAATAAACAAACAACCACACTATTATTCAAGAAAGAAAATCTTTTTTTAATCCATTTTTTTAGAATATGTAATGACGTTCACCAACTAAATCATTCCAAGTGTTCAATTTGAAATGATGCATTCTAATTGATTTATAGTGAAAACTAAAAACATGATGGAACAATCACTACAAGAGAAGGATGTACATCCAAAACATGTTTATTTCTTGTACAAAAATGCATAGTTGCAAAGGCGACTAGTCATGGTGCTAGCTTCTTATCCAATCTAGTGTATTGTATGGATCAATGCAGCTTCAATAGTACTTGATGAAGACAATTTCCTTGGTATTACCATGCAAACACCATGTGCAACAGTTAAGCACATACTTTTGGATGATATCATGGGGGTTACCCAAAAATGACACGTGTGGGATGCTGGACCATAGTTCTTTAGGTGGGAGTTCTAGACATTAGAGACCCATCTCGATCTAGCTCAACTTTTGTTCATTACCACATGCAATGAGAGAAGTTTTTCAATGGTTCTATTCCATATCTTTTATTCATCCTTTCCTTTTTTATGTTTGTTGGTTTGTTTTATTTATTAATAAAATAGACAGTGCAAGGAAAGTGAATATAAAACCCTAAAAAGTTAAGTGCATTCAAAACCCTAAAATAGCAAAAGTATTTTTTCTTCTTCAAAATAACAGACGAAAAAGGAAACTGCAATAACTAAGGAGAGATAGCCTAGAGTGGGAGGGCAATAGATCACTTTGATCTACATGTCAAGCACATGTGGATCATAATGATGCGAGGCCAAACCCCAAAAGTTAGAAAAAAAATCAAAGATATACACAAAAATAAGAAAATAGAACAAAATAGGCCTCAAATGCTAAAACTTTGCAAAAAATGGAGATATGACCCATATGTTCTTGGTGGTCCCCAGTGAGTGCCAGTCTGTCTCACATTGTCTAAAAAATCAATAATATGATGTATCACTTTTAGTGAAACTTAGTTTGGCGGTCGCATGGAAAATATAGAAATGGGAGTTTAAAGTGTCCATCGCATTTCATATGGAAAATTAAGAAAAACATGATTAATATTTGTGAATACATGATAGAAAGCTCATCTGGTATCTGATTCATACAAATAATTATGATAAAGAAAAACAAAAGTAAAAATTTAGATTTGGTTGTCTTGTTACGAGTGGAGAAGGTTTCACACCCAATCGTACCTGGTGAACCGGTATAGAATTATTTCTAAGCAATTTAGAAAAAGGAAAACCAAGTTGATGTAAGAGGAAAGACAATAAAAATAAACAACAAAAACATATTTTATTTATGGCTAAGCCTTTAGGGATAGATATGTTCATATCCTTCTAATTTAGCCCTATTTTAAGGCTTCATCTTGTGTCATATTGCATTTCAATCACATAAATACCTGTTAGATTAAATGTTATTTCCCTCAATATGCATATTTGTACAAAATGCACTTATGGACATTATTTGCATGTTTTTCAAGCATTTGGACCACACTTGATGGAAAGAGAGAGAAGGAGTTATCCTAGGGTTTCTCTACCCTTGGAGATACCTAAAGTAAAGGTTGATGCTCCCTCAACCTACCCCTAATGGCCAAAGACCCATTAAAGAAATGATGTGCAAGAAAATCCAAAGAAACAAGTCCAAGTGTTGATACAGAGGCCAACACGGCCGTGGTACCACAGAACGGTCATGCTAGCGCACTTCCAAATCAATAGAGTCATCTCCAAGTAAAGCTAGAATCACCAAGTCTGTGCCACTTAGAATGGCCATAGTAAACTAACCAAGAATGGTCAGGCCACCTTTCACGGCCGTGTGACAGCTGAGACAGAATAGATGTGGAGCCAAGAACGGGTTGTGCAATCTGAGCCACCACGACCGTGGTGACCACCATGACTGTGCTACCCCTACCCTACCGTGGTCATGGTGACCAACACGGCCGTTCCACCTCCAGTTCAAAATCAACCAAGTCCCTATGATTTTTCCCAATTTCTCATGTTGATCATTATCATCCACAATGACCATTCTCACCCATCCCCACCACGGTCGTGCTACTCACAAAAATCTAGCTTTTTTGCACTGCATTTTCCATACTACCCCTACTTGACCTAATGCTTCCCCACACCTATATATACCTAGGTCACGATACTATCACAAATTTAGCTACTTTCTACCACCTCCTAGCTCCCCATTCTCACCCCTTAGCCATTCCACTCCATTTCCACATTCATTCCACTCCATTTCTCCATTTCCACCACCAAAAACTTCAATTGCAAGCCCTCCATCCACTTCCCACCATCATTCCAAACCATTCCATCCAAGAAGAAGAAGGAGGTCAACCTTGCAGTAGTTGGAGAGGAGGATTCACTCAGCTTCACTGAGCTGCATGGCTACTTCTTCCTCATTCTCTTCCCTTTTTTATTTTCCATTTCAATGGGTAGCTAGGCCCCTTGGGTGGGCTGTCTGGAGTCAAAAATGTCACTTTGATATCATGTTGGGGGAAAAGGATATGTAAACATTGTAATTTCATTTGCTAATGTTTATGTTCTATTTTTATTTCTCTCTCCATGAATTGCTTGTTGGTTTGTTCTTGAAATCACCTAGGAATTAAGGTAAATTGCTTGTATGTGTGAAATTTAGGATTTGCTCCTAGGTCCAATTCTTCGATCCCTAGATAGCTACCCATCGACTCCCCTAACCATAGTCGAGAGATCTAACTAGCTAGTTTAGATGAATTTGGTGTGTTTATCATGGAGATTTCTCAAGGTTAGAATGTGGGTGATGGGAGGCCTAAAACCTCACTTCCATTCCCATTAATAACCTCAACCCCTAATCATCCTAAGATCATGTATCCTAGAAACTTAGACTTGTTTAGACTCTAATTGAATTATACCTAAACCCTAACCCAATTGAGCCTCGTAAGGGTAGCAGGGAGTGTTAGGGACTACTCCCCCTATACACAACCTAGCATACCCATAGCCAGTTAGTAATTTAGGATAATTCATTAGACTCGAGATTGTTGTTTGGTTTGATAATCTAAATGAAATCATTATGTTCATATGTTCCCCAAACATAATTGATAAGTGCATCCCCTAAACAACCCACATTTCACTTAATTACTTTAAAACCCTAGTTATCTTGTTGCTTAGCTAGTGTTAGCTTAGTTAGCTCTTTTTTTTTGCTTAGTTAGCTTTGTTCCTTGTTCTTTCAAGTTTAGCTCTTTATTTGCTCTTTTGCCTTGTTTTCTAGCTTAGTGTACTGTAGACTTCTCCTTTCTTGCCTTAGCATAACTTGTTCTCTTTTCTTGCCTTGCCTTCTCTTTTCTTGTTCAGTAGAATTAATTGTCTAGGGTTAACTTAGCTATTGTTCTTGCTTGATTTCCTTTACTTGCCTTCTTTCTCAACTTAGTGTAATCAATTGAAACAACCTTCAAACCCTTAACCCTACTCTCCGCAGTAGGAACCTAGCTCTAGTGCCCCCTCCACCTTACCTATACTACAACACGACCCCGTGTGCTTACGGGTTAGCGCTTTAGTAGAAGTCGGTTGTTTGTGTAGGTCCTTTATAAATTTAAAAGTACAATCCACTGTGTGTTTATGTTCATGAGGTTGCATCTATTCAAACTCCAATTGAGTAGCGTGTAACACCACTAGTAGAAACGCACCACATTCCTATCATTAACATGAAGGTCCTCTTGTTTAGATAGATTTGGATCCTAGTCACCTCAAGATTTCCCACAGTAGAGACCCCTCAAGGAAAATTAGGACTGAAGCACTATAAAAAAATTGGTCTTTAACTACAAAAAAAATATGTAGTGAAAACCCCATATTTTGTAGCTAAAGGCTTTAGCTACATTTTTCTTTACATATAGAAATTGTAGTGTATGCTCATATAGCTAAAGGTTTGAACTATTTATTCTCACCAGCCATATTCTGAAGATTAGACTCTCCTTGAATGATAGTGTTCTGCTATCCCTAGCCCTAGAGCGGCTAGGTCATCCTCTTCAGCGGCGGCTGGCTGGGGGGAGGGGGGTTTCTAGCCACTGCAAAGCGACACACCACTCCCCCTTGACCTCTTATCACTCGACGTCGGCGATATTTCTTCTCAGGGAGGTGTGATCGTTTCTTTCCTCTGGTTCTCGGTGTCAACAATGGAGGCATTTTGTTCTAGACTTCTGAGTCTGGATCTTGGGCATCTTAGAGACTTCTTGATTCTTACGACACGTTCTGGTTGCTAAGCTTGCTTGGTGGATGGTTTGTGGTGTCTTTGGAAGCAGCAATCTTCTTCTATCCTATTGTTGAATCCTACTATGACGAGTTTCCTACCCCCTTTCTCCTTTACTTGTTTTTTGAGATTAGGTTTTTTTTGTCTTGTTTTGTCTTTCTCACTGTTAATTGGTGTTTCTTTCTCTCCTCATGGTAGGTTACTTTTTCTTGATTCATTTTGTTGCATAGTCGTATGGCAACAAGTGCAGAGGTGACTTCCTTTCAAAACACCGGTTCGGTGTAGTTACTCTACCATAGATACATGCTTAAGTTGAAGGTATCCTTCATGGAAAGTTGCATTAGCTAGTGAAATAGAAGAGGGATCTATGCATCATTGTTATTATCAGATTTCGATATGAGTTTTTGTGGTAGGATGTAACTGTTCTTGACCATTGTGTGGTCTGTAAGTTTGTCTTCCTCTTCATGTAGATGTTGTATGGCTACTCTGTAATAAAATTAGTCTATTTATCAAAAAAGATAAAGGCTTTAACTATATTTTTCAAATATTTAGTTAAATAATCTATTCATTACAAATACATATGTAGTCCAAAATGTAGTTAGATATTGTCTTCACATATTTAAATGTAGTTGTAGTTGTAGTTAAATGTATAACTACAATTTCTTATGTAGTTAGTATGTAGCAAAAAGATGAAGTTACTATATCTTATGTGTAGTTAATGTGTAGGGAAAAGCAACAGTTACTACACACATAATTTTGTACTAAGATTATACATCTATCTACATATGTAGTTCCATTTATTACACATACATATATGTAGTTAAATTATTATGCATATACTATATAATTTTTCTATACACAAGATCTTTAATAACAACATTATAGTAGTTAGACCAATTTATGCTCATTATACCAACAATATTATTTTCATTTATACTAAAGCATAGAATGTACATGGGGAGGACGTATACCTTGCCCCTATTACACAATGTGCACAAAGAAAAGGATATACATATGTGAATCATTTTTTGAGGTCTGCCCGCATCTTGGAAAAAGAGTATGCATCTTGCTTGACCAATTTTAGCATCCCTATTATCTTCTTCTTTTGTTCAATGAGTAAGAAATAGGATGGGTTCTTGTTGTTGTTGAATCATCATGAAGAAGAACATGTGTTGGATCAAAAATTACAAACAAGACAATCTTGATGGTATAATGCAACAATTATTGTTACAGTAGACGAAACTTTGGCCACATCTTTTTAAGGTTATTGATGCTTGGTTTTCATATGTTGAATGCCAATTATTTCGTTCCATAACCTGGTGACATCTATTTGATAGAGTTCAAATAGATGGTAACATAGTTAATCACAAAATGCTTATTAACAAATAAATAGAAGCAATCACATTTGAAACATACTGGTATAAAGACTGACATATATGTGCAGTAAAGAGATGAGAAGCAAATGAACACCATGTTGAATCTTGAAAACTTGGTCATATTATCCAAGATGATGATGGCAAGCTCTGTATCTTCCATTAAGCACTAATGAACCACTCATACATCTATATATCTACCACTATCAAACTAACAATCATATCAATATTTATCAGATTTCAAGACTGCATTTCATGGGACTGCACTGGAGTATTCCTAACTAGTAAATCATAGTTCCCATAAGGCATCCATCAAATCCGCAATGCAAGTGAGAAACCTTTTTCACAAGAATTGAATTTTATCCCATGGGGACATAAATGTTTGTAATACCCTTAATTATTTGAATGGACTCCAAATTTGTACTACCCTGTGAGATGATATCATAAATTAAAATAGTTTAGGTTTCTACAGTTTTATTTGAAATATTAACATGATTTACTTAGAAGGTCATTTTATAATTAACTGTAGATAGTCAATGGGGACCTAAATGATGATTACATGTGGAATGATGATGATAAGTTTTGTGAAGAACACATTATTGTCACAATAGATAATGATGATTACATGGAAGGGATGGGTATTTATGGACCTTCAATCAATGTTCCTACAGAAGGCACACCTATTCAGTTTGTTCTTAAGGGTTGTATCAACAATGTTATGTAGAAATCCCTTGTTACTTATACTAAAAGAAGGATTTAGTATGATGATGACATGTCCAACAATGTTCTTCATCACCAAACATGTAGATATAACATGAGAGAAAATTCACAATAACATATTAAACAAGATCAAATTTTGTTTGTAAATCAAATTGGGGAAAACTTGAACTACATTTTATCAAACAAGTTTTGAGATGAATTCACATTCCTCTCAGTTTTGACTCATATTCTCATTTAAAGTATAATCAATCTAGATCTCTCCTTATCACCCCCCAAGAAAAAGATGATACAGGTTTACCTTTCCTCTTCTCAGAGAAAATAATAAGAAGACTCCCAATAATCTACCTCATTTAGAAGAGATGCAAAGAATCATAGACATGATCCAGAACACCCAAAACCTTCAAATTAATGCTATAGAACACCCATGTGAAGGAACAAATTAGAACTATACATTAGATCCTACAAGAAGATCAGACGAAATGATGTTAGAATATATTAGGCAAAGATTTATGGAAGCACTCCTTTGCAATGAGCCATGCTCCCCAACTTGATCTCTAAGCCACAGTGAATGACTATAGTAGCATGGTCATAGCCTGATCTTTAGCTTGAGCAAAATAGTGAAAGATAAAGATGTTGGCAAACAATTGAAATCCCTATAAATGACAACAATTCAAGTTCTTCCTTAGCCAACAACATCAGTGTTGGCATGGGTGTTTTTAGAAAAAAGTTCTATTATTCCATCACACTAGATAAGACAAGATCTCCTCCATCTTGAATATATACTAATAACTTTATGGATGCCTACAAGATATATCATGTCTTTTTTACATAATACCAATTTTTTGTTCATTTTCATTTAGCTCACTTTCTTAGTTCTCAAGGGTTCTATAATTTAGATGGTTACACAATCTGGTTGGTATCACTCCCTACCCCTTTTGGATCACACTGCAAACAAAATCAAAAGGAAGAGGATGGGGCTAGCAGCTCAACTGTAGGCTTGTGCGAGAGAAGAGGCTGCCATCCCACACTGATAATGCAACCACTAGTAGAAGGGTCTCCGCTAGACATGTAGTCAACCTACACATTGTAGCTTGTAGAGAGACTAAATAGCAGGAAAAATGGCAAAGAAATATTTGTGGCACATAAGTGCATACACAGCTAATGATCTACATCTCTACAACAACATCCCACACGAGTAATTTGGATCGAAGACCAACTTTCTAGAATCAAAATTCATGATGGTTTATCCTGAGATGGTGAGATAGCCATGAACTTCTCTTTCTATGCCATAACAAAAAGAAAAGGAGGTAGAAGCCACACATGATGGATTATTTTTTTTGGACATTTGAAAACCCAAAAAGGAAAGTAAATACATGGCTAAAGTGTTGACCTACCCTATTACAGTGCATAACAATAGTATAATATGCAAAAGAAGTGCTCCTATCCCTCTAAAGGTGGCCTTTCATGCAAATTAGCCTTCACAGGAAGAAATATATCGCCTAGTTAGTAGCAAGCCCCACAAGGCAAAAGTTGTTGCAACCCATAGGGGTTATGCAGAAGTATGCTTTAGAAATATGCAAAAGTGGATTATCATGTCCACTTGCTTGCCAGACATACATGATCAAGGATGGGATTGATGATGTGAAAAATGCAGTTGCAAGAATAGGGGTGAAAGGCTTTGAATCCTTTTTACATAGAATTAGAAGCTAATAACATATAGATATACCTAACATTTAAGAACCTCATGTTTGGTATCCACTTCTTGCTCAGAAACAAGCTATTTCCATAAAAGCAATGTCCTAACCGCCACTACATGCATAGCGCACCAGAAAACTAAGAACATCGTACATCCTCATAGATGGGGAGAGAGGAATGAAGTTGAAAGGGAGTGGAGTAAGAATGAAACCAACTCCATATAATTTCAAAAGAGAAAAATCATCCATGTTGAACATGCTAGCTGAGGAAGTGCTAGCATAATTGCAGACCTAAATGTATGTTTCAAATAATACACCTACTAACTTATGGCCTGCTAGAGGGAGTTGAGAATAGTACTAAAGGTTGGTGAACAACCTGATGGGGCATGGAAGGAGGAGTTAATGTAGATGGAATAGACATATACTGAGTCGTGAGATGGAAAATTAAATTATCCACAAAGGAACATGTGCATGAATTGGGATAACTAAAATTTGTAGAGAAAAAGGGTGGAGTAATCACAGAAGTAGGATCTATGGTATTAGATGGGACACCAAATGTTTTTTGTGGTAATAGGTCTTGCCATTACCTTTGTTGACTTGAGAATTATACATTATCCATATTTTCATAATGACTTAACCATTCCATTCATATGTATCTAATATTTTTTAAGATTTATTTTAGGCATTAGGTACATGAAAAGGATCAAATTCACCATGCCCTATCTTGTCCAAGTTCAAGTCAAAAGCAATGCAAATGTGCACTTTTGTGGAAAACACTCCAAATCACCTTAGAATATTTTTCTAATAATTTTTATTGATGCTATGATCTCTAACTAAGATGTGGAAAAACCAGGAAGATTTAATTCCATCATTTGATCATTTTAAAATCATTTTTGAAAATTTGTCACAACAACTTAATCAGTCAAGTTTGAATCTTGACCGGTCAGTGATTGATTTTTGGAAATGATTGAATCAGTCAATTTGCACACTCATAGAACTCGACCGATCAACTTTCTGACCAAAGTTGATTTTAGCTGATTGGTCAAGTTACCCCATGAAAAACTCGAATGATAGTTTGAAAATTTTCTTTGTCAGATAGTGGATCGGTCGAGTTACCTTTATTGAAACGCAACTGAATGTACATTACATAAAATGCAAAAAAAGTAATTCCAACTGTTGGAGAGTTGTTAGAAATGAAAATAGATCTGTTGCAAGTTTTAAAATGGCTATTTTTCATTCTTTATTGATCCCACACTCAAAGGAACACCCCTAGCTATAAATAGGACCTCTTGGAGTTCATTCTAAGGTTGCCCATTCATTCTATCCTTAGTCCTTGTTATAGATAAGTATGGTAAACCCCTTGAGCCCCTTTCTCTCTCTCATTTACAAAGCATTTTGTGATTATGAGTGAGTTAGGCATGTTATAAGAGAGCTACCTCATTGTTACCTTATAAAGCTCTCCATCTTTCCACTTCCCAATCCCCTTTCTCAAAGAGAAAAGGCTGAAGTGATTTTCTTCGAGTGAAGGAGGAGTTGTTGTTATTCTTCAAGGCTGAAGAAGGTGTTAAGATCTTCTCCAAGTGAAGGAGAAGGACAAGGTGGAAGATCCAAGGAGCTTGGTGGGTAAATATTCAAGGATAAAGACTTGTTGCATAGAGGAGATTGTTGGGTTTTAAGTGAGGGAGAAGGTAGTGGAAACAAAAATGTTCTCTCACCACAAAAACTTAACCACGGATTGCATAAATGACTATGAAATATGAAGGATGATTTTAGCGAGGTGTATCTAGTACTAAGGCTTTCTTAGCAACAAAACCTTACAGCTAGTGTGGTCTTCAACCACCTAGTCTTCGACGGTGTCTGTACAGCTCCTGGTCCTGACCTGGACTACAGTTGACAGTCATCCTCCTAAGTGGTAGAAATCTCCTACCTCTATAGATAGTCCACATGGTCGTCCTGTCCTACAGGATACTAGAAGGAGTCATCCCCTTCTGTCAGAATACTAGTCACTGATACACTCTCCCATAATCAATTGCTTTTCTGCAGTTGTCTTTCCCTCGTTGTTCCTCCCAGGACTGGTAGAACTTGCTGGGGCTCTCTCGGTTACCACAACTAGAGAGGACAACAACTTTACAGAGCAACTGATGTTCTGAGTTGTTCTATTTGAGAAGCCCCCAATACCCCTGTATATACGAGGGGTTGGGGTTCCCAGCCCCGGCCAATGCGGGACTAAAGTGGGAGTAGAAGGGTTTGGAATTTCCATGAACTAATTACACTATGGTAGGTGAACTGATCATTTCACAAACGAACCACTCGGTTGGGAGTGTGAGCCGCTCGGTTCACCAGTTGAATCACTCATTTCACATTCCCGACTCACCTCCAAATGACTTTTCTCTTTTATTTCCTACTAATCCAAAGATTAATTATTATCCCATTCGAATTGTACAAGTGAAACGAAAAACTTTTCTCACAAATTGGGACAACCCAACCTTGCTCGTTTGGTCCAGTCGAACCAATCAGTTCACCAAGTGAACCGGTCATCTCACTGACCATGAGTCGATCGGTTCACCTAGTGAACCGGTCAGTTGGTGGTCCCGATTGTATAGAACACAGTCAATGCAGTTCCCAATCAATTCGACCCTCAAATCAGTTAGTTCAACACTTGAAATTGATGATTATGAGTCAAGTCAATTGATTGAATGTTTGATTGAGTACCTAAACACCTTAAGTAATCAATCCAAACATCATTCAGGGATAAACTCATCTTCCAAGTAAATCCTTTATGTGTCACCCTATAGGTCCCATTTCACGTTGGCAGTGAATGTCCATAACTAGCTTATGACATCACAAGCAAAGAGAAGTGCCTAGTCATACATCAGTGCTACCCAAGTGAAAAGGAAATTTGGAGACCAACTTTTAATCCTACAGTTTGTGATTGGTGTTCCAATGAATGTATATTTCCTTTGTCTCTGATATCCAAAATGAACTCAAGGCATGGAGTTGTCTTCCTTTCAACATTCATTCATGTTCCTTGATCCAAAGTAGACTGTCTAAGATATGTGTGGCATCAATATCACATATTGACTCGCACGTGCATGTGCATGCCTTTCTCAGTCTTACTTATCAAGTGGCCATGGACATCATACTCCCTAAGGAGGGACAAAGCCTATATCTATCACTCGTAGTCAAAACCCCATCTGTCAAAGCCACCCAACCATCACCTTTATAACAATCCATATTTCAAGACTGTGTTTGATGATGTCAAAGTGTACTCAACAACATGTGATGAGTGTAGTGATTTTAGGTCTAAGAATCACAATCACCACCATCACTGTGAGAGGTGACTGTGACTACCATGTCATGGTTCCATGTGTTACTCTCATGGTGGATCTGTTTGATACACTGTTCTCTAACATGTATCTATGTTCTTGGTTTGATATCACATATCATGACTAATGAGACTCTGTCATCAACCAACACACAATCTAGTCATGATGTGTCATTGTTGTCTATCTACATTCCATAATGACATAGGGACAAAACAAGAATGTACAAACTCTTAACATCTGTACGATCTAATTCTTCAGGTCCTCAACCCAAAGACATATGTCATTGAGTACTATCATTCTCTAGATATTCATTCTACTAGATCATTATCTCATAACTGATTGAACCAGAATAAATTGGAAGCTTGCCTTTAATATTTATCAAATCAATCATAATGTATCCCAAACAAATCATCATATGATTGGCTCTCAGGGCATACATACCAACAGACTCCCACTTGCACTGCAAGCCAATCACCTTTGAATCATATTCTTAGTGATCTCCAAACACGTCCCATATGTTTCTACTACTCCAATGCTCACGCAGTGAGTTAGCAACACTTTGCTTTCGTCGGTATATTGCATGTTTCACATCTCTTCACTGTATGCCATATCGTATGAGATGGAGTTGCAATAATATGCAATCTGATATTCCTTGCCTAACACTTAGCTTCATTGTTTGACTCACTATTTCTACTTGTCATCAATGGTTGGAATATCTATAAGTTCATCTCTATGAACTTCTAGATTCATATAGTATCCTCTGCTATTCATAACACAGGGATACTCGACATTCCCTTTTAGAATTAAACGGCTTTTAAATCAGAATGTTTCCATTTATCAACTCATATTCACTTTTATATTTTATATTTTGTGATCATGTTTTGTCATTTCAGAAGCTTGCATCCGTGTAACTCTTTACACTCAACTCTTCCTTATATTACCATAGAACTAGTACTTCATAAGTACCAAACAAGTTCTTCATGGTATTTCAGTGACCCTCACTGGAAGTAGACAAAGATCCACTCATCACACAAGTTAATAGTATGAGCATATCATATTGTCATGTCCATTACATACAAGATGATGAATGCATATTTTCTTGTCATGTCTAATACATACAAGATAATGGGATGATTACATACATAAAAGATACATATCTATCTATGTGTTCCTATTCTTCATAAGAATTTGGGACACTTGGCATCTGAGATACTAACTCCATGTAACATGGACAAGTTTTCTCCCACTGAATTTCTGCATACTGAACCCTTCAGTATAGATTGCCAATGTATTCTCTCTCTTTACCAGGCCAAGTGGTTTTTTAGAAGTATCTCTATAGATCTCCATTCCTATCACATAGTACATTTCTCTATCTTCCCTTAAAGAAGGGATTTCCACACCAGTTTCCATTTTAGAACATTTCATTCCTCATCATCATGTGGAATGTAATACGCTCCCACTAAATCTTTATAATCACAGATCCCTTCTTTATTTTAATATATTAGTCAAACCTTTTGATTATATAATCAAAGTAAACACTTCCAATTCTGAATTGCTTGTATTTAATCAATCATATTGATTAATCCCTTATAACTTATAGACTGCATTTGGTTTAAGTATTCCAATCATTTGATTACATCAAAGAGTTAATACTTTTACCAAGTTTGTACTTCATTTATGATATTCTTGAACACTTCAAGATTTTCATATTGGCATTTTACTAAACAACATCTGAAGCATTAGCATTTATTCCAATAGGCATGTATATACATCAATATGTATTATACCTAATAGAATAGTCATTCTCCCACTACATCTAGTGAAGATTGACTTGTCATCATGCCCAAGACATTCATGTCTCTTAATGGTTAAAAACTAAAAGAGTCTAGCATATCCATCAACATGGAAGCTAGAAATGAATTTCTCATGATAATGCTAATTAATTGTTTGAGTCATCAATAACTTTTAGGTATCATTTTATCTTATTCATACTAAGTACTACAAGATAAATAAGGCATTGACACAAAAGATCATATCTTTGAAATTGAAACATCAACTTTATTGATAGACAACCTTGTCATTACAAGATGCAAAAATAAAGTGTTTCTATTTATTGGCAAAATGAAATAGTAGTTCATAACTCTATTACATGCCCTTTGGGCTGAAATAAACTAAAAGGTACTCCTATCTATGGCAGAAACACTTGCTCCAATGATGATTGCTCCTTCTTGATCATTTCACATTGGCCATCACTTCTTTTTAGATCCTACATATCATATATGTCATATCTATGTCTTAGTATCATATACCTCAGACTAAAGAAGTGTTTCAAGTTTATTTCATGATACCTGAGGTGGAGACTTTGATCCCCTCCTTCTTCTTCTTTTGTTCATCCAGATACAGAGGGCAATTTCTTCTCCAATGTCCTAGCTCTTGATAATGGTGACATTTACCTCCCTTGTTCACCCCTCCTTTGTCCTTGAGAGCTGAAGATGACTTGGGATGTTGGCTAGCATTATAACCCTTCTTTGCTTTGACCTTACCCTTGCCATTAGACTTACCCTTCTTTCTACTGATCAACGTCACAGATTTGGGTTTGTCTTTCTTCATATGTGCCTCGGATGTCCTCAACATGCCCAACAACTCTGTCAATGACTTGTCAAAGTTGTTCATGTTGTAGTTCATCAAAAACTGACTGTAAGATTCTATCAACAATTGTAGTATCACATCAGTAGCCAACTCTTGGCGTAGAGGGAATCCTAGTCTTGTCAGGTTCTCCACATACCCAATCATCTTGAATGTGTAAGGACCAACTGGATCTCCTTCTATCATGACGCACTTGAACAATGCCCTAGAGACATCATATCGTGCTTGGTCTTGATACATGTTCTTGAGATGTTGAACCATCTCAAAGACGTCCATGTTCTCATGTTGTCTCTACAACTCATAGTTCATTGAGCACAACATCAAGCACTTCACATCAATGGCATCTTTAGTATGCTTCTTGTAAGCATCCCTCTCTGCCTTTGGTATAGTGGGAGCGGGTTCCTTTGGCATTGGTGTATCTAGGACATAGAGCTTTCCCTATTGAGTGATAATAATTCTCAACATCCTAAACCAGTCATGGAAATTATTCCCATTTAGTTTGTCCTTCTCAAGGACCAATCACAATGAAAAGTGATTATTATTGATAGCCATTTGTTCTACAAAAGGAAATATGCAATTTCAGTCCAAAACTCTTTTTGACTTAATTTGATTAATTTGGAAATTTTGACGATATAATTAGGCCTTTAATTAATTATTGCTCCCACTATTTTGTTCAAATTAATATCCCTCACCATCAATTTGGAAGATTGTAGTGTACAACCTTCTAGTGAGCCAAGATCCATATTTCATCTAATCATGAGTCAGCTTTGGCTAATTGCCCATAACCAAACTATTTAGGTAGGCCATCATGCCAATTGCATCATATGCAATTCTAGGATAGATGACATCCACAACTCTTTGCCATGATCATCTCCATGCCTCTAGAGCTTAGACTCTCTAAGAATCACCATTTAAGTCTAACCCAAAAGCCAACACAATAAACATGCACCCTGCTTTGGCAGAACCTACATGTCTACCATCACACTTCCACGAGATAGATCGTGCACCACACTTCAACATAACCTACGCTTGGTCGATCAAGCTTTTCATGTGTGTCGCTAATGTAAGGCATCTAAGACTTCATATTTATGCTTGAGGGGTTTTAATATGCTTATATATGCATATACGTATCCAATCACCACATATATAGTATGTATCATATACATGCTATATCCCACAATGAAAATATGCAATAATGATAAAGCGATGATTATGACCATCCTATTGTAATTCCTTGAGCCACATGGAATTACAATCATCTAGGTCTACATCACATGCAACCTGTTGATGATGAAGATCTTGAGCTTAGGTCATTCCGGGTTTGATCATCTTATCACACGAATGATCGGCGCGCCTCCTGGCCGATCAGTCAGTTGTCTCCAACCAATCGTCTGTCTCATCCATACGATCAGTTCGTCAAGTCGTCTTGCTCCTCATTAGGCCACCAACTACACCATGTACCGGTCATCTCAGTACACTAGCCAATTGGTTGGCTCCTCCAGTTGATCGTCTCATACATCCAGCCGCTCATATGGGTGCCTACTAGTCTTAGACGTAACAGGAAATAAAACTGTCCTACATTTACATAAAATTCTAAAAACCCCGAGTTACATTCAGGGGGAGAAAAGGTAGAAGAGAATCTCGAGTTATCTTGAGTTACATCAGGAAAAGAAGAAGAGGGCTCAGTGCATAGACTGAGAGAAAAAAACCACAACCAACCAAGCACACAAATAGGGATTTATAGGCCATAACCACACTACACATCCACCATCAAAACCATTTTGAGTGACGGTTATCATTTGCATATATATACCATATCATATATGTATATATTAGTTTGGGATCATGTGGCATTAATCAGATCAGTCCTTTAAATATTCGCATCGTATGCAATAAATAAAAGATGGTAAAACCAATAAATAATCATACCGATTAATCCTAAAACATAGTACGTTGACGTGGCTTTGATACCAATGTTGCATTTTAGGTGAGGGAGAAGGCAGTAGAAATAAAAAAAATTCTCTCACAACAAAACCATAACCATGGATTGAATTAATGACTATGAAATAGGAAGGATGGTTTTAGCGAGGTGTACCTGGTCTTGAGGCTTGCTCAGTGACAAAACCTCACAGCTAGTGTGGTCTTCAACCACCTAGTCTTTGATGGTGTTTGTGCAGCTCCTGGTCCTGACCCAGACTACAGTTGACATTCGTCCTCCTGAGCGATAGAAACCTCCTGCCTCTATAGATATTCCACACGGACCACTGGGAACTCTAGTCATCCTTTCCTAGGATACTAGAAGGTGTCCTCCCCTTCTATGGACATACTAGTCACCGAAACACTCTCCCACAATCAGTTACTTTTTGTAGTTGTCTTTCCCTCACTATTCCTCCCTGGATAGGTAGAACATTCTTGGTCTCTCCCGGCTACCACAACCAGAGAGGACAAAAACTTTGTAGAGCAACTAATGTTCTGAGTTGTGCTATCTGAGAAACCCCCAATACCCCTCTATATATAGGATGGGTCAGGGCCAGGGCTCTCATCCCCGGCCAATGCAGGACTAAAGTGGGAGTAGAAGGGTATGAAATTTCCATGAACTGATTGCACTGCGACCAGAAAACCAGTCATTTCACAAATGAACCGGTCATTTGGGAGTGTGAGCCAATCGGTTCACCACTTGATCCGGTCATTTCACATTTCTAACTCACCTCCAATTGACTTTTGTCTTTCATTTCCCATTAATCCAAAGATTAATTCTTGTCCCAATCAAATTGTACAAGCAAAATGAAAAAAAAATCTCATAAATTGGGGCAACCCAACCTTACTCATTTGGTCCAGTCAAACCGATCGATTCACCAAGTGAACTGGTCATCTCACTGACCATGAGCCAATCGGTTCACCCAGTGAACTGGTCGGTTGGTGGTCCAGATTATGTAGAACACAGTCGATGTAGTTCTCAATTAATCTGAAAGTTAGACTAGTTAGTTCAACACTTGAACTTGATGATTATGAGTCGAGTCAATTGATTGAATGTTTCATTACATAAACACCTTTAGTAATCAATCCAAACATAATTCATGTATGAACTCCTCTTCCAGGTAAATCCTTTGTGTGTGACCCTATAGGTCCCATTTCATGTTGGCAGTGAATGTCACGGTGGGTCTGTCTGATACAATGTTCTCTAATATGTATCTATGTGCTTGGTTTGATATCACATATAATGACTAATGAGACTCTATCATCAACCAACACACACTCTAGTCTTGTTGTGTCATTGTTGTCTATCAACCTTTCACAATGACATCCGACTAGGGACAAAACAAGAATGTATAATCTCTTAGCATCCGTATGATCTCATTCTTTAAGTCCTCAACCCAAAGACATACATCATTAAGTACTATCATTCTCTAGACATTCATTCTGCTCTATCATTATCTCATAATTGATTGAACTAGAATAAATTGGAAGCTTGCCTTTGATATTTATCAAATCAATCATAATGTATCCCAATATAAATAATCATATGATTGGCTCTCAGGGTATACATACCAACAGAGATGTCCTAGGAGAAGGAATCGAGCTATTTGCAAGAGTGGGTAAGACCTGTTGTGAGGTAGAAGACTAGGTCCTAGATAGGTAAGCCCTTGGATGTAAGGTGGTTTTCTTGTATGTATTATAATGGAATATAAGTATACAAGGGTTGTAAAATCCTAGAGGTTGACCTCTCTAGGTAGCGGATTGACAGTCTCCTAGTTTGGATATTGGAACCACTCTAAATACCTTATCCAAGTATTTGTTTCAATCTCTCTCATCCTGTCTATGCTTGTTTAGATAGGTCTTCAAATTCACCTTTAGCCTTTTTTAAAATTTATATAAATTGAAGGTCTAACTATTCTTGTGCAAGTTTTGAAGCTCTATACACACCTCTCTAGAGCCCTAGATCCAACAAGTGGTATTAGAGTGAGGATCTTCTCCAACAAATATCATATGAGATGAGAAGATAGGTGAGAGCCAAAATGGTTCCCTCAACCTAGAGGGAGGCTTCTCCATGCGCCCCTGGTCTTGGATGAAACCAAATTCCTATATTGAAAGCGGCAGATGCAATTTTAGATTCAAGGTATTAACTTTGATATGTGGAAAGTGATGATTTCATGCTACAAGGATCCGTCCAAAGCTGTATCAACTTGGGATGAAGCAACTCTACAGAATGCACATCTCAATGCCAAAGCAATTAGCATTCTCTATGCAGCCCACACTCCTTCCGAGTTCAACCTCATCTCCTCATGGGACATAGCCTATGAGATATGGGAGAAGTTTTGCATCACTAATGAAGGCACAAAGCAAGTGAAGGAGGCAAAGATCTACATGTTGAACAGCCTCCTAGAGAACTTCAAGATGGGGAAGAAAGAAGGAATTTCCAAGATGTACTCAAGACTCAACATCATCATCAACAGTCTAGTTTCTTTAGGACATACTTTGGACAGAGGAGTACTTAACTCAAAGATCCTAAGGTCTCTTCTAAAGAGATGGGAGTCAAAGATGACCTCCATTGAATAAGTAAGAAGTCTTGTTATTTTCCAACCAAGGAGCTTATTAGCAATCTACAAGATCATGAGCCAAAGCTTGACAAGCAAGAAGAGGAAGCAAAGCAAGAAGAAAAAGAATCAAGAAATATCAAAGATAGTGCCTTCAAAGGTCAAGTAGAGGCTCTCATTCTTCAACAACAACTTGCTTTCTGGACCTCTCCCTCCTCCTCTAGTAAAGATGATGGCCTTAGTGAGCATGAATCCAACTTCTCCAAGGAAAGCACTTCAAAGGGCAGAAATCATCTTCATCTACTCCAAGGTGCTACAAGTATCATCAAAAAGGACACTAAAAGAGTGAACGTCCTATGGCTAGAAAGTCACACCAAGGAGGAAGAGTACAAGAAAGATAGCAAATACAAGAGGAAGGACAAGAAGGAGAGGAGGCACAAAGATGCATCTCATGCAGCTTGTGAAGGATTATCCTCCAGTGGCTCAAGCTCCGATGTAGATGGAGAATGCCACGTTGCACTCGTGGCCTCCACAAGTGTAGATATTAGTGAGGTAAGTAAGGTATGTTTGCATGAGTTGGCTAAAGAACTCTTATTGACATGCTTATTACTACCCTATTTTCTTAATCCGAATGTAAATAAAAAAGAAGAGGTTGGGTAAAATCATTGATGACTTGTATGCTAAACTTAATATTCTTGAGAAAAATGAGAAAATTTATCTTTAGAGTATTGATTCCTTTAAAGGCCAATTTTTTGATATTGAGCTCCAATGCAATGGAGTTGAAGTATAGAATGGTGTCTATCTTAAGAATATTGCATTTCTTGAGGAAGATAACTAAAAGTCCCTTAATGAGCTTGAGTAACTGAAAACTAAAAATGTTGAACTTAAGCTTGTTGGTGATGCTCATAGAGATGAGAGAGATGTTTATCTCAAAGAAATTCAATTGCTTACATTTGAAAATGCTAAGCTTATTTCTCAAGTTAATGATTTATCTTTTAGACCTTATTTTGCCTAGTAATGATGTTGCTTCTATTACTCTTGAAAAGGATTCTTATTTGACTAAATCCCTCTATTTAGTGGACAACCTTGTTCATGCTAGAGTTGATCTTTCTAGTTTGTCTTCTACTATTCTCTCTCTAATTGGTGACAATCATAGACTTAGATCCTCTCTACAGAAATTCCTCAAAGGGAAGAACTCCCTAAATGAAATCCTTGATCACTCTACCAAACAAAGTGGTACTAGTGGTTTGGAATTTGTAGGGGGAGATCCTAAGGGAAAGAGTAAGGCCAAAGGTAAGAAAAAGAGTAAGTAATCTCCTTTCTTCCATGGAGAGTCTTCTAGCTCAAAGAGTAATATGATTTGTTCTCATTGCAAGTGTGATGATCATTATTAAACTTATTGTCCATATAAGCCTAAGGAGAACAACCCAAAGATGAAATGGGTCCACAAGATAACTCTAGATCCCAAAGTTTGAGTTGGGAACTGACATTCTCCTTTCTTTTAGGAAAAAGGAAAATGAATTGTTGATAGTTGCTACACAAAGCACATGACAGGTGATATAAGCCATTTCAACAATTCTACAAAGAAGAAAGGAGGACCGGTCACTTTTAAAACAATAAGAAAGGTAAGGTAAAAGGTGAGGGTGATGTAGGTGAATCTTGTGTATCAAGAATGTCCTCTTTGTGCATGGCCAACATCACAATTTAATAAGTGTTAGTCAATTATGTCATAATGGCTACCATGTGCTATTTACTTCTTTAGAATGATTACTTCTTGAAAAGGATGAGGAATGCCAACCTTGTGCTTAAGGAAATCAAACCAAGTCCTCCTTAAAATCCAAAGGAGTCCTTAGCACTAAGAGATCTCTTGAACTTCTCCATATTGATCTATTTGGAAAGGATGAGAACTCGATCCCTTCGTGGTTCCAAGTATTATCTTGTTATTGTAAATTATTTATCTCGATATACTTGGACCTTCTTTCTTGTTTCTAAGAGTGATCCTCTTGATATTTTATCTATATTTTACAAATGAGTTAAAAATGAAGCTTCATTCCACATTATTTCCATCCTTAGTGATCATGGGAAAGAATTTGAAAATGATCTTTTTGAATGTTTTTGTGAAGAATCTAGATATGCACATAACTTTTCTTCACCTCAACAAAATGGGGTTGTAGAGAGGAAGAACAAGTCACTACAAGAAATGGCTAGGACCATGCTTTTAGAGTATGACACTCCAAAGACGTTTTGGGCTAAAGTCGTTAGTACCTCATGTTTTGTGCAAAAAATGGGTTTTCACACATCCCTCCTTGAAGAAAACCCCCTATGAGCTATGGCGTGGTAGGAAACCTTCTATCTAGTATCTTCACATTTTTGGGTGTCCTTGTTTTGTTTTGAACACAAAAGATTCTTTTGACAAGTTTGATATGAAATCGTACAAGGCTTTCCTTCATGGATATAGCACTACTAGAAATGCTTATAGAGTATATATTGTTGATCTATATAAAGTAGAAGAATCTATCAATGTCAAATTTATTGAGACTAACCCCTCTGTTTCCAAGGATTTTGTTAATGATAATTTTTCAAATTAAGTAATTCCTATCTTGAAAGAATTTAACATGACCTAGAAAGGAAAAGAGGTGTCTTTCAAGAAGAAGAGATAGATGAAGAAAAGAAGGATCCAACCCCCCACTTTTCAAAGAATCATCCCAAAGAGCTAATCATAGGTGACTCCTTTGAAAGAGTGAAGATGCAGGCTACCTACAACAAAGAAGAAGACAACATCACCTTCATCTCACAACTCGAGCCAAAGAATGCCAAAGAATCTCTTGGGAATGATGAGTGGATCCTAGCCATGAAGGAAGAATTGGAGCAATTCGAGAAGAACAAAGTGTGGACTCTAGTTCCAAGATAGAAAGATCATTGGCACCAAGTGGCTCTACCGCAACAAGCTAGATGAACGCAGTAAGGTGGTAATAAACAAAGAAAGGTTAGTGTCTCAAGTCTACAATCAACATGAAGGTATACAATTTGATGAAACATATGCACTTGTAGCTAGACTTGAGTCAATTCGAATGTTGCTTCCTTTTACTAGTTACAAGAACTATTTTCTATATCAAATGGATGTTAAAAGTGCATTTTTGAATGGTATAATTGAGGAGGAAGTGTATGTAACACATTCGCCAGGCTTTGAACATGATAGTTTGCCTAACCATGTTTATATATTGCAAAAAGATCTCTGTGGTCTCAAACAACCACCTCTAGAATGGTATGAGAAACTAAAGAACTTTTTGTTATATGATGGCTATATGATGAGCATAGTAGATTATACCTTGTTTCTCAAACACACTTCTAACAGTTTTCTTATCATTCAAATTTATGTTGATGATATCATTTTTGGAAGAACTAAACTTCATCTTTGTAAGGAGTTTAGTGATCTTATGCAGAGTGAGTTTGAGATGAGCATGATGGGTAAGCATACTTTCTTCCTCAACTTTCAAATCAAGAAAACTAAAGATGGGAACTTCATCAACCAAGGCAAGTACACAAGTGAGATACTCAAGTTCTTTGGGATGGAGAACACCAAGTCGATGTATAACCCCATGTCAAGCACCACCAAACTTGATAAAGATGAAGAAGGTGAAAAAGTGGATGAGAATCTCTATAGAGATATGATTAGAAGTTTGGTTTATTTAACTACCTCTAGACTTGACATAATATTTAGTGTTGGCTTGTGTTCTCACGTTCAATCAAGTCCTAAGAAATCACAACTTATAGATATTAAGAGGAGTTTGAGATACTTAGCCAAAACCCAAAATTTTAGACTATGGTATCCTAAGTCAAGGGACTTTACTCGTACTGCTTATAGTGATGTTGATTACACATGATGTTTGATTGATACAAACTGCAAAAGTGGAACTTGATTCCTCCTAGGACCATTCTTGGTGTCTTGGTTCTCCAAGAAATGGACCACAATGGCTATGTCAACTATCGAGGATGAATACATTGCAGTCAGGATTTGTTGTGCCCAGGTTCTATCGATGAAGCAAATGCTCCAAGACTTCAACATTTATTTTTATGCTTCTCCTATATTTTGTGATAATACTAGTGCAATCAATTTATCTTACAATCCTATATTACATAGTAGAGCCAAGCATGTAGAGGGTTTTCATCATTTTCTTTGTAATCACATTGCCAAGAAGGATATTTATATCATGCATGTGGACATGGAAAATTAGTTGGTGGACATTTTTACTAAACCTCTAGCTAGAGATCAATTTAATTTTATTATATCTAAATTGCTCATAACTACTTTTGATGAATTTGATATGCCTTCTAGTTAGTTGTTATTTATCATATAGGCTTTGCTCATGTCTTGATTACCCTTGCTTGCTAAAGTGCTAAAATTTTCATGTTCTTATGCCTTATTTTTTCACTTATTTTGGGTATTTTTTGCAAACAATGGTTTTACCACTAAATAGTACCCAATGATGAGTGATATGTGCCTAAGTATGTCTAAAATGCAAATTGGACCAGAAAAATAAATTTAATAGCACTCAAATGGTTAGAAACTAGAATTTCTAAGTTTGGGATAGAACTTTTTTCGGTTGAGCATCCAACTCGACCGATTGGTGGTGGAGGGATTTTGTAAAAAGCCTAGTCAAGTTTCCTTCTCTCAGAATTCAACCAATGGTCGGGATGGACCAACTATTAGGTAGGTTTTAGCTGACTTTTCTCCCTCTCGACTAGAGATAAGTCAACCAATCCTCACTCCATCTCTCTCAAGCTCTCAATACTAACCCCAACCTTCCACCTTCTAGCCCTAGCTAGCCTTAGTTTGACCTACTAAGCACCCCTTCTTATTTTCCCTAGGTGGTTTGCTGATCCTTGGTGGTTTTTCTCTCATGTTAGGTCTCTTAATCTTCTCCATTTCTCCTCCATGGCATGAAATAGAAGAAATTGGGCCCCACCTTATGGGGCATCATCTTCCTCCAAGTCTCACCTTATTCCCTTCAATGACACTTACTTTGTTCCAAACAAAGCTCTAAATAGGTACAAAGAGCTCCTTCCTAGGAATCCTTTCCTTTCCCATGCTTTGTTTGAGCCTCGTCTGCTTAAACAAGAGGTGACAAATGAGGTTTCTAAGTTACTTTATGAAAATCACCTTACAACCATGAGTGTCGAACATTGGTGCTTTCAAAATTCCATAATAAGCACTATGGTGGTTCATGAATTTTACACAAATTTGTCATGGAATTATAACACTCTTGTACCTCCTCCTAATACTCAAGTGATTATCACCTCTATGATTGCCGGTAAGAAATTCACAATCTCAGAAGATAACTTGAATATGTTTTTCAATGGTACTGAGGTAATCGACACGTATAGGAAAGACTATCTTTAGTATTTTGACCTTCTGGACCCCGAGGCTTTCAACCAGCAATATGATATTACTCTACTTGATATTCATAAGTTCTTGAAGAAGCTTCACATGCCCTATAGGAAGAAATCCACCATCTCATCCTCTTCCTTGAGTCCCAAAAACTACATACTTGCTCTGGTTGTCAACTGCAATATGCAACCCACAAATAAACAAATGGAAATTGTAGAGAATATCGCGGTAATTGTGTTTTTTATTTTGAAGAACATAGGAGTCAAGTGGTCTAAATACATTCTCCACCACATGACCTGCTTTGACTCTAGGAAGATTGCCCGAGGAACCCACCCACCCTACCCAACCTTGATTTGTTGTCTCTTTATCTTTGCAACTAAGAAGTCTCTTTTTCATGACTTTCATGACAAACCTTCTAGAAAAGGAGTCTGTATTAGTGAGACCACTATTGAGAAATTTTTCACCTACATCTTCCACCACACCTAGAGCCTATACCTCCACCCAGGAACCTCCACCTCCACCATCCTCATGACATGTCTACACCTCGTTTCATGTATCCAATGAAGCCCTCATGGGTTGCATGGTCCATCAGCAAGTGTACAACCTATAGGTTTAGGAGAACCTACATCAGGATCTTTTCCAGATCATGTCAACCATGAACCTATCTTGTTTCCATCCTTACCCTACCTACCAACCCTACCAGCTGGTGATTATGCTTCTTGTGCATATAATCACTTCTACTTCGCCCCTCCACCTACTGCTTCCACTGCTACACCCTCTGTTCTTGGTGGATCTACCCCTGCACCTACCCCTACAATGCTACCTCTACCTACTGGCCTCATAGCTACCCTTCTTGCATACCTTGGCACTTTTACTACCACTTTCCCTCAAGACAAGGAGCTCCATCATCTTGGCATGAATTGGGATGAGAAGAATGCCATGTGGCTCGGTTGTGGCATCAATCCTTTTGTCGATGAGGAGATGCCCAACTAGGTTGATGAGGAAGTTGTTGTTGATGATGAGGAGGCATCTGAGGATGATGGCAATGATGATGGTTCTGATGATGATGACTTTGTTGTTGGGTCTGGTGATGAAGGTGAAGTTGTTGCCTCTGCTGGACCTTCAGATGAAGATGAGGACTATGAGCCTAAAGCTTCTAATGATGATGCCAATGCTGATGATGTTGTGGACATAGATAAACTAGACATTTTGATGTTTTACTCATAGATGTTGATCATATATATTTATAGGCCTTTTTGTACGAAAGACATCTGGACACATTATCTAAGTTGTATTATTTTTATCATCATGTTGTTTTCATCATTTTGGCTTGTAGTTGCTTTGAGAACATGCTTATGTGTTGTAATCTTATTCCTCTGTATCATAACTCTATGTATGTTCTATCATGTGAGTTATTGGTATGCTTTCCATATTTTGATTATGGCACTAGTTGCTTGTTTCTCACTCGTCTCTGTTTGATGTGTGTTATGCAATTGCATGTTTTATCCTATGGTTACTTGTTTTGGTTTTTATTGGAGAAGACCTATTTTTGTGATCTTCTACCCCCTTTACTTTTTTATAATGCCTAAAGGGTGATATAAGTTTGATGTCTTAAAGCTCAACCATATTGTTTTTACTATCTATGTGATACTTTTATTGGTCTTACTATATGTTTTATCATGTGACTTGCTAAAGGACCATCTAGTACACATGTTATATATCTTTGTGTAGAAAGACTAACTATGCAGGTAAGAGTAAGCATAGATTAAGGGGGAGACATTCATATTGTTCAAATTATGAATCCCCTTGCAATCCATAAGGCTAAATTATAACTTGGCATACCCTTTTCAATTTGTTGAGGAATGGTTTGCCATTGTCCAAAAGGGGGAGAATGTTGACTTGAGAGTTATGAATTACCCATATTTTGATAATGAATTAACCATTCCATTCATAATTACCTAGTATGTTTGCTTAATATTTCTTTCAGGCATTAGGTACATGAAAATGATCAGATTCACCAAGCTCTAGATTGTCCAAGTTCAAGTCAAAAGCAATGCAAATGTGCACTTTTATGGAAAACACTCCAAATCACCTTAGAATATTTTTGTAATCATTTGTATCGATGATATGCCTTTTAATTAAGATGATAGAAAACTAGGGACACTTAATTCCATGGTTTGATCACTTTAAAATCTTTTTGAAAATTTTTCACAAAAACTTAATTGGTCGAGTTTGAATCTCGATCGATTAGTGATGGATTTTTGGAAATGATTGGATCGGTCAAGTTGTACACAAAAAACTCGACCGACCAACTTTCCAACCAAAGTTGATTTTATCTTATCAATCAAGTTACCCCAAGACAAACTCGACAGATAGTTTAAAATTCAACTTTGTCAGATAGTGGATCGGTTGAGTTACCTTTATTAAAACTCGACCGATTGCACTGTATAGAAAATGTAGAAAAAGTGATTCCAATTGTTGGAGAGTTGTTAGAAATAAAAATAGACCGGCTGCAAGTTGTAAAATACCCATTATTCATTCTTAAGTGATCCCACACTCAAAGGAACACCCCCATCTATAAATAGAACCTCTTTAAGTTCATTCTAAGGTTGCTCATTCATGATATCCTCGGTCCTTGGTATAGTTGATTGTGCTAAACCCCTTTGATCCCCTTTCTCTCTCTCAATTACAAAGAATTTTATGATTATGAGTGAGTTAGGCATGTTGTATGAGAGCTTCCTCATTGTTACCTTATAAAGCTCTCCATCTTTCAACTTCCCAATCCCCTTTCTCACAGAGGTGATCTTCTTTGAGTAAAGTAGGAGTTGTTGTCTTCTTCAAGGCTGAAGAAGGTATGCAGATCTTCTCCAAGTGAAGGAGAAGGATAAGGTGGAAGATCCAAGGAGTTTGTGCGTAAATCCTCAAGGCTGAAGACTTGTTCCAAGGAGGAGATGTCCTAGGAGAAGGAATCAAGCTGTTTGCAAGAGTGGTTAAGACCCATTGTGAGGTAGAAGACTAACTCTTGGATAGGTAAGCCCTTGGATCTAAGGTGGTCTTCTTGTATGTCTTATAATGGAACATAAGTATACATGGGTTGCAAAGTCCTAGAGGTTGACCTCTCTAGGTAGTGGATTGACGGTCTCCTAGTTTGGTGATTAGAATTATTCTAAACACCTTATCTAAGTGTTTGTTTCAATCTCTCTCATCCTTGATATTCTTGTTTAGATAGGAATTCAAATTCACCATTAGCTTTTGGTTTAAATTAATATAATTTGAAGGTCTAACTATTCTTGTACAAGTATTAAAGCTCTATTCACCCCCCTCTAGAGCTCTAGATCCAACAACCTTTTTATTAGATGTTGTCTTGCTAGGTCATTCAATACTGACTCTAGGTTGAAGCACATCTAAAAAATCTATAGAGATTACCATTATATTTTCAAGATGTTGATTTGTATATATTTTGTTATTAGTTCTTGACTATTTCCCATGCTTATTGCATTTATTTCTTTTGCATTCATTAAGTCTATTGAATTGTAGCAGCCATAACAAAATGATGTAAGTAATACCATCTTGTGGATACAAAGGAAAATTACAAGAATGAATGAGATGAAGTGTAAATTATGTATTGTGCTTCAAAGATATTTTATGGTCTAATTTATACTTACTTGATTCAGATTCTAGATGTCTCAACTTTGATTGATGTGACTAGATTTCTTATCAAGAAAATTACATGTGCAAAAGTGAAATTCTCAAGTTAAGAAGCAATGATACCTGCAATTGGGTTAACAGAGTAGAAACATGAGCCTTAGAATTTCAAGTGTTTCATTTCATCCCCCTTCAATTTAAAGATTAGGGTAAAGTTTGAGAATGTCAAGGGCTAAAGTTTATAGTCTTGAAAAAAAGTAAATACACCTCAAAATGAGTAATTTAGCATGAAAGCATAACCTTATTAGATCTTTGAATAGAGAAGTATTCTCTTAATGAGTCTTGTTCTTCTTGTGCTTTCTTGCTTGTTTGCTCTTATGATATGGCAGCTTGCTCAAGAGTATATTTTTCTTCCCCAACAACATTGTAAACAGGACCACAATCCATAATAGATTAGACATATAAATACAAATACACATGCATACAAACAGTGAAACAAATTTATAAAAGAATGCATATAGTAAGACATGAAGTCCTTACTACTTTGAGTTCTTCTACTAAAGTTAGAGGGGTCAGGTCATTTGCACAAATTAACCTAATCATAGATACTGGTTAGTTCCCATGAGCTTAGATAGGTATTATGGATCAACTTGACACCAAAAAATGAAATTGATGGCTCAATGTTAGATTTACACACACTTAAAGCCTCATACATGTAATATGAATGCTTGGATATACATATAAACTATATGTGCATTTATATTTTGGAAAATGAATGGCAACTTCAGATATCATTCCCTATTCTGAAAAAAAGGAAAAACTACAACGAAATTTATTTTTACCCAACATTTTGAAAGTTCTAGGTCACGTCCTCTGGTTGAAGATGTTACTAACTATGAAAAGATGAAACCTAATGATCCCATCAGCAAGACAACATATTATTAGAAATATTAAGCGAGTGATGGTAGCATGAAAATTGAGGAGTAGGTAAACGGAGTGGAAGATGCAACATTTCAATATCATGATATGAGAATAGAGTATATTAACCTATTAAGCTCTCATAGATAATCTATGGATACTAAAAAGGTGGTAAATTAAGCATTGCAAGATGATAATGTGTAGAAACTTGATCATCAAACAACTTTTCCTGAGGATGATCAAGAAGAGGGATAAATTTATGCAAATTAATGTGTGCAATGGCCTAATGATGATAGAGCTCTCACACCTTGATTTCTCATGACCCAGGATCTATTGTTGTGCAGAGTGTGGAGTATATGCTTTAGGTTTGTGACTTCATAATTATAAAGATCAAGATGAACATGGTGATGGCTTCAGAGCACATGGTTCAACAAGAAAATAAGCATCAGCGTGACACATAGTTTGAGTCAAGGGCTTTGGTGTGGCTCAAATTGTATCCATACATGTAGCATACGATAGTCAGTTGTGTTGTTTAGAAGTTGGCTGCACTTTGAGCCTTATGTAGTTTAGGGGTGTGTTGGCAAGGTGGTTTATCACTTTTTTCATCCTCCTGAAGTTGAGGTGCACTTTGTTTTCCATTTCTCTCATTTGAAGCCTTCCATGGAGTTGTAACAGTCTCCTCTGCTTCCACACCAAATTGAGATTGGGTATTGGCTTCTCAATTTCTTGAAAAAGTGTTGGAATGTTGCATGGTGCATGGTGGTACTAGAGATGCTTTTGAGATCAAAGTCAAATGGATTGGGGAGCCTAAAGATAAAGCAACATGGGAGTGTTAGGAGAAGATTAAGATGCAGTTTCCATCTCATATAGGACATCATACAATCTTAACTGAGGGGGAATAGTTAGGAGTCTGACTACAAATATTGGGTGTAATACAATTAGTCTGTAAATCTAAGTGTTATATGAGTTGTTAATTCCAATGTGGAGGTTGTCAATTATGTGATGGTGTACTTTCAACTATAATAAGAAAGGCATCACAAGCGGGTCAATGTATTAAATTCAAAACCTTGAACTCCTTATCTCACACCTCCAATTCTCATCTCCTTCTCTCCCATATCCTTCACCTTTGGTAATCCATCTCACACCCCTCTTTCTCACTCAATTACAAGATTAGTTTAGTTAAATCCTAATAAAAAGGAGAAGTAGTACCTAAGGTAGCATCATGATCTACAGGCAAATATAGAACCTCAATAGGGGATAATTTGGGTGTAGTACTATGCTTTCTATACTCATCAAACCCAATAATTGAAGGTGTTGCAACTAGAGGAGAGATGACTCAGCTATAGGAAACACATGATTAGTAAAAGTAACATGAGAGTCATAAAGATAGTAGGCTTGAAAAGAAGGATATGTCCTCAAACAATGTGACATCCACAATAAGTCAGTAAGATACATCTACTCAATGAAATGCAGGTAATACTGATGCCCCTTTTAGGTCTAGGAATGGCCAACAAAGCAATAAAAGATAGGATGCCGAGACAACATATCAAGCCTAGACAAGATTATGAGAAAAACTTAGGCAACCTAATGTCTCAGGTGATAAAGAGAAAATGACTAGAGTAGGAAAAAACTTCCCAACTGGCATCCTTCATCAAGAACATAGGATGCTAAATACCAGTATAAATTATGGTCATTTGTGAAAATGTGAGAAGGGAAGGATAATATGGCCATAGATTTTGAACTCAATGGGATGATGTGTGCTGCTTCACACCAGCTTTCAAGGCTGCCAACGTTTCCTTTATTGTTTCATTATAGACTGTCACTGAGAAGGACCTTCCCCACCACTAAATTAAAGGTAAAGAGTAGGCATAAAATGTTATGTGACCCATTATGCCAGTTGGTGTAGAAATCAGTTCCTTAAAGCTATGTAGAGATCGGGTAGTGCACAATGTAACACAAGAAAGTCTCGGTGTGCCTGGTGAAAGAACTAACAGTGATACATAAGCAAAGAGGCATCAAGTTATAATTCTGAACAATAAGAAAAACAAAGGAAGATAAATAAATTGATCACTGCTATTGTAAGGCACATAAGCATCAGAAAACACTAACAATAAAAACAAGGAGGCAACTGAAAAACATAACAAAAGTGGAAAGATAGGATATGATCCTGATCCACATGCCCTTGCTTTAGAAACATGATTGGGGGTTTTTCTACAACCCCAGCCTGACCATCTAGTTTATAATTCAGCAAGCAAGATTTAGTCATAGTTATACATGAGTCTGTAAAAGATTTAAGTGTTTCTTATTATCTAGCAAATTATAAACTAGATTGATGTGTATTATGTGTTCAGAATTTCATTTTGTTATACCAGGTTGTTGCTAGGAGGACAGATTGATCTTTTCTAAAAATGTGGAATTGTGAGGTGGCAACAGAGAACAAACTTCCTAGGTCAGTCACCAAACCTTATAACCATATACTCTCTTTCACTTCTAATAAGGTCATGTACTACACCTCTGGCGTTGATAAGACAACCATGAATTAAAAAATAGCTTACTAACTCATAGTACATCATTAAATATTGGATGTTCCAATCTCATTATCCATTTATTGTCAAACTCCACCTAGTTCCCATTCATGGATTTTATGTGTTTCATCACAATCTATTCGTTAAATGTCAAATCATGAGCAATAATGAGTTTTGAACTCTTACCATTCCAGGACCATCAAGTGTAACCTTCCCCTCCATCAGCATATCCTACTGAATTGACATGACTCCCTTGATCAACCAAGCAAAGAAAGATCGAAACTATTGACTTCTATGTGTTTGTGATCACCATGTGGAAGCTTGAGGTTTGAGTCATATATCTTTACTCGACTGGTGTTGAGGGGATGCAGAAAGAACTACATCTGAGTCAGCGATAAGAGGTTCTTCCTAATCTTCCCATAGTTGGTCCTACCACTGAGAGCATATGCGTCTAGAGGGAGGATCTGCTATAGCAAGCCTGGAAAAGGGTCAAGACATATAGCATAAAGTAACTATTGAAAGTGGAATATCAATAAACAAAGTGATGCATTGTTTTGACAACATGTTAATTACTTATAAGAGTACAAGTCAAAGGAGAAAAGAAAACAAACAAGCCTAAGTGATTAGAAAACAAGCATCCATATCAGCATATGGACTTTTGATCATAACCCATTTGGTCAGTAAGTAAGTCTCCTTCAATGAGATGAAAAAGAAATTATGGGATCAACAAGAGTCCATACAATAGGTTTCTATTTAGTTGAGGAGAAAAATATGACTTCAAACATGAGATGGTCATGAATCAGTTCTTTGTGTGGTCATACTTTGAGGAATATTTTATTCATATATTTAGAATATTACATTTGTATGGATTGGTTAATACCATTCCTTTATCCAAGAGGTTCATTTGATCTAAAAGTATCTCCCTTCTAATACTCCCGACCCATTACAAGTTTGTGTTCATCATATTCTGTAGAAAAATTGTGGCTTTTATAGTCACTAGGGTACTGAAAATGAGAAACTCCAAACAATTTCATTACATTTCACATCAATCTCATATTATATTGGATTTACATAATATATCTCACTAATTTTTCATATTTGATGATTCAAATATTTTATCTATAGGCAGCATTGAAGGTTCTTCAAGGGATATGAATTTATGTAGAAACTACTTCCTAGTTCCTATATTAGATATCAAGTCATTTATCAAATAATAAGCGAGTACAACAAATCAAGATAAGATATAAAGTAAAGATAACATACCATGTTCCATTTCATATCAAAGAATATTTCTTCTAGTCATATTTTATAATCTATTGACGCCTTCTCTTTGTATGCTCCAACGAATTTTAATCCACAATCATAAAATGCTCTTAAAACAATGATCATCTCTAGAGTAATCCAATCAACATCTATCTCCAGATTATCTCATCCATCATTTGCCTCCTAGATGAGCATAAGGATCTCAAAGTATTACAAAGCTGATTAATCCATCTCACTAGTCAAATTATAACAACCATCTGAATGACGAAGGTATACTGCTTCCTTTTTGGATGATCAATAGTTACCATATACAACTCATGAGTCTAGGACACATCCACTATCTTTGCATCAACATAAACCGTAAAGGTTATATCACCCATAACATTTAAATGACACTAGCCTCAATGAGAAGCTACATATTCTTATTCATGATTTAGAAAGGAAACACGTAAACACAATATATAGACAAGATGTTGGGCCAAACAAAAAATAAAGAAGCATTTAACTCACCTTTTGATGAGAGATTCAAGACAAATATAGAATAAGACAACACTATTAAGGATGTGATACAAGATCCATTCTAGCACACAAGATAGAAGAAGATTGAGTTACCCGTGTCTGAGTTCATTGTTGGAAAGCATGGACATGTTGAAGGTGGCATGGTACCAAAGGTTTGTTATTCATCCTGAGGTTTCCTAACTAGGGAAAATTTTAGCAGGTAAAGTCGATTTTATGGCATAGCAATATGGTAAATTTGCATTCATAGAAAACAGTCTTTCCAAGGTGATTGATGATGATGAGGGTGAAGCCAATACTCTGGCTTAGCAAGAGACAAAAAATATTCGGGGTTCACATAAAACATGTGGAAATACAGGGGATATATAAGAAACCACACCTGAAAAAGTTATACACCTAGATATTGTTAATATATGCTTAAAACAATAAAAAGAAAGAATCATAGGCATCCATACAAAATAAGAATTTGTGAAAGTACGAACAATAAGGAATCCATGTCTCATTCGATTCCATTCCTACACAATGATGCACCATGAAGATACATAGACTATTCACTAGTGTGCAAATATTTTCAACCCATAAAGTGGTACATCTCTCCACATAATCAGACTTTTAGAGTTGCATACCTCCATGTTCAGACCTTGTGAGTCTGTTGATTCTTTTCAACTAGTAGTTTGGATACATTACCTTGCAATAAACTTACTTTTTCATGATGACCTATAGAAAGTGATGGAGCAGAAAAAGACTTCATCATAACATGGAAATGCTTAATAAATGACAAGGATATACCTAATTTTTTAGTGAAGCACCAAACAATGACATGAAAATGAGACTCTCCCCATAGGATACACCACAACATAAGCCAGTTGCAATTTCTATAATTCTCTATTAGAATAATCATTTCATATTTGTTGACCTTATGCTTTGCTAAGGAATTATGGAAACATAGCACATATATGCAGCTTATCATTCACTTGCTAAGGGAATCTATTATCAAGATGTTGTATAGTGGGTTTTGATGAAGGGGCTCTATCTTTCTTGAACCGTCATCACTAGTCTTGATTCGTAGAAGACTCACAAAGAAGCCATACCAACGTTCAGTCATGACCCTTCTTGCTTGTTGCAAATTTTGAAGCTAGGATTCAAGTTATTACAAAACCAACTTATACTGCTATGTTCAACACACAAAGAATGCCAAGCCTACACTTGTATTTTTCCCTACTAACTTCTAGTTGCACTTGATCTAGTTACTTATTATAATGCAAATATACTTGAAAAGAGCCTCCTTTTTTGCTTTCAACTTAGAAAGAATTAGAAACTTTTCTCCTCAACTATGAGTATAAGAACTTTTCATGCCAAAGATCCATTCATGAATAAGAGAAAATGAGTTAGGGAGAAGAAACACTTCCCTATCTATCTTAAATTTTTCTTTAAGAGGAGAAATAATGGATTCAGTAGATAACATGTCATCATCCATTTGTTCAGAGTGAACCCTTCTCGATGTAGCTTCATATGTAAATTGGGAAGCCAAATGCTTGTCTCTGTTCATTAGTAATCTTCTCGATATCAAGCTTTTAGATTTAATAATGGCAGCATAAAATTTATTGCACTCACTTATCAAACATATAAAGGATGCAAAAAGTACTAATGATTATTTCTAACACATTCAAGCTCATAGTAGAAGGTTGTTCATGCAAAGCACAAGGTCCAGAAGAAAACCACAATCATAAGACCCATGGCATAGAAGAAAACCAAATTCTGACTCAAAGTTGATGGACTTTAGCTATAGAGGATCTATAAAAAATTGCAAAGTTGAATATCAACCAACCTAATTAGCTATGACGAGAATCGAATAGGTTGTAAGGATCACCATATGTCTTGCTTATAATAACGGAGCAACTAATAAGGTCATCAGAAGTATCCCAAATTTGATAAATGGAAAATGTATTATCTTTAATGATAAATATATTTTTATTGATCCATACATTATGAAGGATGGTAAAACAATTTTATGAGAAGTCTTACTCCTGAGCATAACAAGTAATTGCAAAGCATTCCATGTCGATAATAATAAAATCATAATAGTGGTGAACAGATAACCATCTTGCAACTATGAGGCTTGAATAAACTACTTCTAAATGTCAGATTCCATGCCTATGTAAACATCTAGTAGAGGAGATAGTAAAGGGTGAGAAAGATGAAGTGACACATCTATTGTAGAGCTTTATACAGTAGATGTTGATTTTGGGTTGTGCAAGAAACTATATGGTTCTACAAGACATATGGAATCATATGAAACTCACAAAATAATTTTAATGACCAAAATTTGATTGTGGAAAGCATACCAATGATAAAACAAACACAACACTGAAACTAGAGCCCTAGACATGGAATGCCCTTTATAGAGAGTTGGGTCCTAAAGGTTTACTTTAAAGCATGTTTCAAGCAATCATTCCAAAAGATTTCACATAAATAATAACAACCATTCTCCTAAATCATAAGAAAAGTCCTTTTGAAATCACAATTGCAAGATATACTCATGATAGCTACTAGACATAAATAATACAATATGCTATATGATTCACTATGTCCGAAGAATGACATATTAGGACCATTTGTTGCTAGAATAGGAGGAAGGGAGAGGAGAAGGATGAGAAAACCATATGGTGTGTAAGTTTCTTATGAACCAACATCTGGGTTCTACTGCATTTATGCAAAAGAAACTCAAATTTCTAGTAGCATTGTTTTGTTAGTCCTTCAATTGTATTATTTCCTAGATTAGATAATAGTAAGATTCTATTATATAATTTAAGACAACTTATACATGTTAAGTTTCATCTAAAAATTATATGTATATCGCTTGTTACTAACATATGGTTACATAATATAAAGGTAAAATAGATAGAATCTTATAAACATTTAGTGGCATCTCAGTGTGACATTCCTTTATGGCATTCAGAATCATTGCAATTTTGGCATACTTCATCGTCCTTGGCTCATGGGTAAAACTAAAATTTTTGTATTTGAGAACATGATAAAAACACAAACATATTAGGATGTATTCATGTGACGCCCCATGCTACAACTAGTGAGATAGCTCAACACCAAACTGTAGAATTAAACCTAAACATTCAGGTTACCATAAAACATGGGAAATTAAAATTGATTTCATATAACCATAAGAGTCACAAAATAATGAACACGGGTCCACAAAAGCCACTTGTATTATATATCACCTGCCCTAAAATTTTATACAAGATGTCATTCACTAGCTCTCAACCCACATCCTGACACATAAGGTAACATGTTCATATACATATATGCCATCTCTATACAACAGCGGACATAAAGCCAAAACCTCATACCGGTACATACAACAACAACTTTCCCATGGACCTGAGTGTACATGGACAACATGTAGGACTCGACTTCTATACACAAGCAACATATCCAACCTTGCAATATCTATTGGTTCTCTTGCTTATCAGCACCAACATCATGATCTCTACTTCCTTGTGCTCGATCACCTAAAAGATGTGGAAACCCAAAGGGTGAGACCAAACATCCTAATGAGAGATATAACCCTCCTCCAACGTCTATTAAAAGCACAATTAAGCTGAGCAACATGTATCATACTAAGTAGGTAGAGAAAATTCAGCTAAATGATATGTACTCAACAGGTAAGCAGATCAAACAAGACTAGGAAGCTACCGTTGAATAGTAGATCAATTTATATTCTAAAAAGGAATATGAAGAACATGTATAATTGTTCATTTCTCTTATCATCTTATAATTCAAGAAATTAGTAAAAAGATAAGGCAAGGGGCTCAACCAATGTGAGACATATGTCACCCTAAGCACATATACTACATGACTGCATTATGCCTTTTATTATTATCATCCTGAGGATTTGAGTCGTACCACCCAAGTCCATCCAAGCACTACTAAGACGAAATTGGTACCATACAAGGTCAAATGGAATAGTCAGAATCCACGACCTCTCCACACCTCTTGGTCAGCATAAGAGAAAACACTACAGAAACAAATCAGTCAACTACAAAAAGTGACATATAGTCTATAGAAGGACCGGCTCACGCATAGCTGTCCATATATAACACCTAGCCCACCTCGGTATAGGTAACAATGCTAGAAGAATTGGCTCACACATGCCCGTTCTTAAAATAAGGAGAGGATCATGCATGGCCATCAATATCACAAGGAGATTAACTCACGCATGGCCATCTCACATAACCTATAATTGTACATGCAAGGAGATACCTAGACTTGCACCCCCTCATATTAAAAAATATGCACTCTGAGTTATACTCATTTCACCGATCCAGTAATTAGGGCCAAAATTGGAAAGGATCTATGTCATAGGGCACCTATGTGATTAGGGTTCCACTTGTTTAGTTAGCCAATTAGGTGACTTTTAGCATCAATCAAGCTGCAACGTATAAAACCAAGACAAACTCTTATAAGAAATAAGGGTACATTGAAACTCTAGGAGATATAAAATGTATAAGGTGTGAACTTGTCACACAATCACCACATGGTACTCAAATCTATGCCATTCACAAGGCCAACACCAATCTTACACATCATTATGGGACACCAATCCCTTAATCACATCACTTGAGGAAATCACCTCTCAAAGGCATCAAACCATCACCAGGTCATAGGACTTATCACATTAAACCATACATGTGCTTCACCTCATTATGCCTCATCAGTGTGCAAAAGCACCACATTGTATCATATAATCGCCACCATAGCATACACAGGCCATATCATGCATATCACCTTCAAGGTTAGGGGCTTATAAACAAGAGAGAGAAAGCATTATAGAAACACAATTATCTCAAGGGAGAGAAAGCAAAGACATCACATTGATCATCACTAGGGTTAGGGCTCCATGCTCATCCAATTAGGGTTTTGTAGATACATCAAATCACTAAACCCTAGATATGGCACCTCCCATTTTCTTGGAATGCTTTAGGGGTTAGAATCATCATAAGGGTTAAGAAATCAACTATCCACATAGAAATACATGTGGCATTTACATTACTCATATATGTGTATTGATTGAGTACTCAAGCATGTGTCTCAACCATCCATCAACCATGTGTTACGGCCACCCACCAACATGGGTCGTGACAATCAACCATCTATGGTGTATCAACCTCGACCAACACCATGATGTCATGATCGCAACACACCAGTGAGCAATGTATCGACTCAAACATCAACCAGGTCACAACCCCAACAAGGAAATATGTCTCAACCAACTAGGGTTAGGGTTTCGACCACCCAAAGCAAACATGACATGACCTCCAACCTCAAGGGGAGCAACCTGACCAAAACCAAGGTTGTCTCGACCTCAAACCACGCCATGGGTCATGACCAAAAAAAGAAGGTGTGATGTCACGAACGTGACATGGGTAAAATTCACTAACATCATAAGATCATATATCTATTCTGAAACAAAAGCAAGGTCCTAATTGATTCAGGGAAGGTTTCTTGACCAAACAACAAACCATCATCTCGACTGATACCACAAAAAGATTAAGGTGTAATAACCACCAAGGGTCAAACCACCACCAAGACCAAGGATCATCCTCAAATTAAGGGTAACCAAGATCAAAATGGAGGTAATCCATAGCTAAAATAGAAGATAACAAAATGGAACACTACCATCCTCAAGAAGGAAAAATGACTCCCAAAATCCGTCATCAAAATCCTAACAATTTAATCATGAAACCATCATGAAAAGGGATCTCAAACAAGAGAGAGAAATGAATTAAACCGCATGAAAACATAACCAAAACTTCATAGAATTCCAAAACACTCAATCATCATGCAGGCAACTAAAACCAAGGTCAAGAGATAGGGGAAAACATCATTGCACCACAATCACCAAAAATCAAGTACAAAACTAGGGTTTTAGATTCCATCCAAACCAAGGATGATCTCAACATGAACCAAGTTCTAGAGTCTATCATAATCTACTAGAATGTTAAGGAAACATTTTAGAGATAGAAAATAGTAGCATACATGTAGAAAAGGTTGCATTAATAGAGAAGGTTAAGATTTATATAACCCACCTGAAAGAAGGTCACTCCAAGGGTTGCAAGCTACAAACACATGATCCTAAGGATTATGAAGCTCCACCCCTGGCTACAAGAGCACCTCAAGGAATATAAGACACCATGGTCAAAGATTGCCCAAGGAAAGAAAGAAAGAGGCTCAAGGTCGAGCCAAAAGAAAGAAGGGGGAAAAGAGAGAAGAAACTTCCCCTCATTTTGGTTTTGCCTTGTCAAAACATGGCCTATGACCTCTTCTGAGGAGGATTTTACAATCAAGAGAGTCCACCATGTCAAAAAATGGTCTAAGGACAAGAAAAGGGAAGAAGACAGGGTAGAATATCCAAGGAAAACACCATAAAAGAAAGGTAAACACTTACCAAGGTAGAAGATGATCAAGGGTCACCACAAGCACCACATGCAAGGTCCATCCTCCTTCAAGGAACCAAGAACAGAACCTCCTTGCTCCACTAATGTCCAAGAACGTCCAAGAAAGGAAGGAGAAAGAAGATGACCGAAAAAGGTCACTTGCATGGAGAGAAAAGGGTTTATATAGCAAAGGAGGAGAGAGGTAAGGCAAGAGATGAGGTGTCAACAAGATAGGGCTCGAAAAGGGACAACTTTTCCACCAAAGAAACTAACATGCCACCACTTAAAACCCACATGAAATAAATTGTGATACACTCTACATTGGGTCTCAACCCACTTGGGTCACCCACACGGTCATGGTCGTGACCCACCATGGAACACCATCCATGGTCGTGACAACGCCACCAAACACAACAAGGTCATGAAACAAGGTCACCAAACCCCTCCTAGGTCGAGACACACTATACAAAAGAAACTATCTCAACCTAAGATCTATGAATACCACCTCACCTCATTCATGACAACCACATCTCGGGGGGGGGATCTTGAACATGACACCCACCCAACAAGGCCTAGGTTGAAACATCACACAAGGTACACAAACCCCTACAAAACACTAATCACCCAAGGTGATTCCACCACTAAACCAAAGCTCAAACAAGGCACCCCAAATAAAACCTATATCATGAAGCCAAGAGAGAGAAGGAACACTCTAGAGGTGACAAATTTCAAGATAACCCCTCAACTTGGGTAGATCACAATTTTCACCAAAACAAACACACAAAGCACAAACATCATCCAAACAAGCTCAAACTGGAGACTAAAGCTCTCCACAAGCTCTAAGATCACCCCAAAGAATTAGATCAAGGTTATAAGCACATAATCAAGGCAAAGAAAATAGGGTTCACCCAAACCACATGTCAGTGGTTTTATAGTTCAATATAAGACGTTATAGACTTTTTTTGTATGAATAGAATACCTCTTTGGTAACTTAATTTATTAAAGTCTATCAAAAATCTATGTGCATAGGTGACTTTTTTGGTTGATTCTGTGTGTGAATGTGACTTTGGACATATGATGTTGTGTGGTGTGGTTGGAAGGGACAAGGTGTATCATGAAATATTAATCCAAGAGCTAAATGAGTTTGTCTAAAAGATGATGAAGAAGCTTCTCACTGAACATGCTCCTAGAAAGAAAATGTAGTACTACAGATCTTACACCATGGCTTTCAAAAGAGTCAAACCCAACGAAGTAGAGATTCTAAGCATGGTAACTTCATCAGATGATATTCATGAGGCCCTGAGGAAGATGAATTTGGTCAAGGACTTTAAATAGATCCACAAATATACTATTTGATATCCAATATATAATGATCATTGGCAAATATTGATGAATAAAAGAAGAATGCATATAAATCTAAGAACAGTTCAAGCTATAGGAGATCCTACAATCATGAGCAGTCTGTGTTCCACAAACTTCTAGATTGTTAGGATAGTGGCCAAGGTTGAATGCATATGCAACCCCTACTCTATTTGAGTTATTCCCACATAGTAACTTCAAAGAGTGATTTGGCTATAATGAAAATATGGATGAAAAGGATAAGGATGACTTACCACATTTCTGTGGACCTATTGGAGTCTGTGTAAGGCAAGGAGTTACTTCATCTTTAAGAAGCTAAAAAAAGGGATGAGGTCGATAGTGATAGAAATAAGAAAGGATATGAAGAGTTGCATGCATGATTTCAAGCTAGAAACAAAACATATGAGAGGTTTATTAAAACTACCACATACGAAGGTGGGTGGATACCACCACCAATTGGTTGGATAAGGATGATCACAAATTTTGTAGAATAAAATATGGATAAAAATAATTAGCTTATTAACAATTAGGTTGGGCATAGTGGGTGCAAGAACTATAGAAATAGATATTCTACTAGCTGAGTTGAAGGCCAAGAACGTAGGATTATAGCTTGTCCAAAAGTTGGGAAACACAATTATTGAGTTTGTAACTGACTGCAAAGTAGCTTGGAATATCATTACGAAAAAAAGAAATTAAGAAAGATATGGGCATGTTTTCCATGGCATTCTAAAAAAGGATATGTTGGCTGAAATTTTATAGAAGACATGCATGTGCTTACTGACAAGCTGGCCAAATTCTTACTAAAAAAACATGAGCAGATAATCCTATAACATTGTCAAGTGCTATAATGACCATCTATGAAGATGTGAAGGACAATGACAAGTCAACAAAGAATGTAATGTAGTCCTATTACCGATTTAACATCCAACATTTAATAAGCTATATTAATTTATATTTTCCTACAGTAAGGGTTGGGATGAATGAAGTCGGCCTCATAGATTTTTAAAAATAATAAATATAGGATGAATAAGTGGAAAAAATATGGTATAAATGTATCATTGGAACAAGAGGATTTAATTCCTTAGAATCATGGACCACAATGGGAAACAAATTCCACCATCACTAGAAGTCATGTATACCAATCAGTATAGAACTCAACTTTATTAGTGTTCATACAAACAATGTGAAGGCGTCAACCTCAGTAATGAATCCTATTTGACCATTTCTTTCCACATGTAGAAGATGGATTATTCATTGGTTCACTACTTCTCATTTTTCCTAGTTAACTACATAATAACCCAACATAAGATAAGTATGGATTCTTAAACAAAATAAGCGAAGGGTAGAAAACAAAACAACTAAATTAATACATGTCCTTGCTAAGAGGCACATCTTTTAAAGAAAGCTTCTTCAAAACAATAGTCCATGTACTTTCCAATAGTACTATATAGCATAGGTAATAATATATTGCACAATGATCTTATAACATCTACATAGTTGTTATGATTCTTATACTAAATAAACACAAGAATGAGCAGGTACTGAGAGAACTCACACTAAGGATTAGTAGGCCAACGGTAGCATTGGCAGTGGAAATCATGACTCAAAATCAGAGCAATACACTCGAATGATAATCACTTAAATAATTTTTAACTTTGGTGGTGGTTTCTTCCTCATCCCTGGATGTTTCAACTAGACTTTCCTTTATAAACAGAATAAACAATAGATAGTTCTATAAGACTTTAAGTGTTGTCCATTCAGTAGTGGGCTTCTTAACAATCAAGATGATTTGTGTGAATATTACAAAATATTGTGAAAATATGAGGGAATGTGATTATCTTAAAAAAATAACTTGATTTGATATTGACACATTTTGAGTTTTGTGGTTTACCTTGCTTTTGGATACCCAAAATGTCAAAAAAAGAGAAGAATCTAACTATATGTATTAACTAGTTGCCTAGATATCCCACACTATAAGTCAACATTTTATAACTCACTCTTATTAATGGTAGGAAAAACATTGGCTAACCAAAAGAAAAAGTGTGTTTGGGAACTTAATTTCAAGAAATTAGGTCTTCCTAATTCTGAACTATAAATATACGAATGATAAAATAAAACAGAGCAAGTAGACTCACTCAAAGACGGGGATGATGGGACTTCACATAGAATATAGGCCATCCCCTAGACAAGGGGACCAACAATTGGTCTGTTTCATTATAGAGGAGAGAAAAAATGCATGCATCACGTCTTTAAATGCTCAAAAACAACTTCTGTGACTTGCACGTGCTGCTCGACTTCCTATGCTCCTACCTCCATTATTGTAATATGATGTCTGTATCAGGACAGGCCCAAATGTAATCAAGGATGGAGAGGGTAAGGACTCGAGAAATTGGGCGCTCGGGATGAGGGGGAGGGAAAATGATGGGGCGTGACCTGATGGGTGCTTGGGGAAAAGGGGGAGAGAAGACAAGGGAGGCATTATTTGAAGTGAGGTAAAAAATGAGCTGAGGATGGGGGTGGGGGTGGGGAGGCGTCGAAATCAGGTCGTGCATGATTAATTAAAGAAGGGTTTACTGTGCCAATTGAAAAGTGGAGGGAAGGAGAGAGTTCCACTATGCCAATTGAAAATTGGAGGGAGCAAGGGAGTTCCACTATGCCAATTGAAAAATAGAGGGAGCGAGGGAGTCCCTGTGTGAAATTTCATATTTTTTCACATGTTAGTTACTTATGAGAGAAGCAAGATAGGTGGGAGAGGAGGTGGAAATAGAATTAAATTGTAGTCAGTCTAGATATGTAGTCAAAGTGTAGTCATTACAACTAATTACATATATTTCATTTACTTTATTATTATTTGTAAGGAAAATTAGCTTTAGCTATAATTAAAATATATGTAATTATAATAATTGTAGCTAAATCACTTTATTTTTTAGTGATGCCTAGGAAGATCTAGAGGATGATGAGTAGATACAAATAGAAAATAAGATCTAATCCTTTTTTGAAAATCAGATTAGAAAGAATATGCAAATAGATCACATAATCAATGTTAAGTAACAATTTATGCAGTTAGAATAGTTAAAATAGATTGTCATATTAGTAGCTAGGAGCACAACTAGAAAACCATTTTTTTAGCCTAACAGTGCTTCAATAGAAGGTGGTGTTAAAGCAAGGGTCCCTTGATCACAAGTAATGTGAAGTATAAAATAGGGTGGTAGTTGTAGAATGGAATTAGGGTTCCAGATTTTGGATAGAAACTTTTAGAAAAATTGATGCATCACCTTGATTTCACATGCATTACAGCACATGGATCAAGGTGAGCCACTATGTGTTATAGGAAAATTGCCCCATTTCGTCAAGTGGCTCAAGTGCAATGTAGTCTATTTCTTGATTTTCTAGTAATTTTAGGGACATTCTAGAGAAAATTTTGGAAAACTATAAATAGAGACATATAGATTATTCCATCAGATTCATCAAGAAAAACAATTAAATGCCCTATAATAAAAAGGAAATATTTATTCAGGATGAGTAATGCAGGTAAATATATGTGAAGGCTCATAAAAAGGCAGAATTGATAGGAAAATTGCAAGATATACTCCTGATAGCTACCAGACATAAATAATACAATATCCTATATGATTCAGTATGTTCGAATAATGAAATATTAGTATCATTTGTTACTAGAATAGGAGGATGGGAGAGGAGAAGGATGAGAACACCATATGGCATGTAAGTTTCTTATGAATCAATGTTTGGGTTCTACAACATTTATGCAAAAGAAACTCAAATTTCTAGTAACATTGTTTTATCTCAATTGTATATTTCTTGGATTAGACAATAGTAAGATTCTACTATACAATTTTAGACAACTTCTACATGTTAAATTTCATCTGAAAATTATGTGTATATCACTTGTTACTAACATATGGGCACATAATATAAAGGTAAAATAGATAGAATCTTATGAACATTTAGTGGCCATCTCAATGTGACATTCCTTTATGGCATTCATAATCATTGCAATTTTGGCATACTTCATCGTCCCTGGCTCATGGGTAAAACTAAAATTTTTGTATTTGAGAACATGATAAGAAAAACACAAACATATTAGGATGTATTCTTGTGACGCCCCATGCTACAACTAGTGAGATAACTCAACACCAAACTGTAGAATTAAACCTAAACATTCAGGTTACCATAAACACGGGAAATTAAAATTGATATCATATAACCATAAGAGTCACAAAATAATGAACACGGGTCCACAAAATCCACTCATATTATATATCACCTGCCCTAAAATTTTATACAAGATGCCATTCACTAGCTCTCAACCCACATCCTATCACATAAGGTAACATGTTCATATACATATATGCCATCTCTATACAGCAGCGGGCATAAAGACAAAACCTCATACCGATACATAGAACAACAACTTTCCCATGGACCTGAGTGTATAGGGACGACATGTAGAACTCGACTTCTATACACAAGCAACATATCCAACCTTGCAATAGCTATTGGTTCTCTTTCTTCTCAGCACCAACATCATGATCTCTACTTCCTTGTGCTCGATCACCTAAAAGATGTGGAAACCCAAAGGGTGAGACCAAACATCCTAATGAGAGATATAACCCTCCTCCAATGTCTATTAAAAACATAGTTAAGCTGAGCATGTATCATACTAAGAAGGTAGAGAAAATTCAGCTAAATCATATGTACACAACAAGTAAGCAGATTAAACAAGACTAGGAAGCTACCAATGAATAGTAGATCAAATTATATTCTAAAAAGGAATATGAATAACATGTATAACAATTAATTTTTCTTGTTGTCTTATAATTCAAGAAATTAGTAAAAAGATAAGGCAAGGGGCTCAACCTATGTGAGACATATGTCACCCTAAGCACATATACTACACGACTGTGTTACGACTTTTATTATTAGTGTCCTGAGGATTTGAGTCATACCACCCAAGTCCATCCAAGTACTACTATGATGAAATTGGTACCATACAAGGACAAATGGAACAGTTGGAATCTATGAACTCTCCACACCTCTTGGTCAGCACAAGAGAAAACACCATAGGGACATTTCAGTCAACTACAAAAAGTGACATATAGTCAACGGAAAGATTGACTCACACATAGCCATCCATATATAACACCTATCCCACCTCAGTATAGGTAAGGACACTAGAAGAATCAAATCACACATGGTTGTTCTTAAAAGAAGTAGTGGATCATGCATAGCCATCCATATCACAAGGAGATCGGCTCTCGCATGGCCATCTCACACAACCTATAATTGTAGACGCAAAGAGATACCTGGACTTGCATCCCCCACATATTAAAAAATATGCGCTCCAATTTATACTTGTTTCACCAATCCAGCAATTAGTGTTGACATTAGAAAGGATCTATGGCACAGGGCACCTACATAATTAGGGTTCCACTTGATTAGTTAGCCAATTGGGTGACTTTTATCATCAATCAAGCTACGACGTATAAAACCAAAACAAAATCTAATAAGAAATAAGGTGTGACATCCTCGGATTTTCTAAAACTTAATCTGATGTGTGATGTCCAAATTGAAACTCTCACCTTAGTGAGAATCCCAATTTAAACACCGCACACTAGGCTAAGAAGAAGAAAATCAGAGGAAGTCAGAAGGAAATGATAGTAGCACATGCACATGAACAATAATAAAATCATACAATAGATGTTCACCATTCAACATATATTTACATAATGAATTGTTACTACATTTGATATTACGTATTGAATAGCAAAATTATACATTTACATGTACTACCACTACGCTACATGATCTTAAAACAACAGGCCCACCTATACATCAGCTCGCCATGCAACTCACACTATCCTAGATCTTCAAGAACATGTCCACAACCTAAACAAAATATTACATGTGGTATACGTCAGCACAATATTCAAGAATATTATACTGAGTATCCCTACATGTCTTTTATTTACCTCTCATCATATCTTGGCAATAAGATAAAACTAATACTTGGCAGTCATAAATAAATATAAGAAAAATCATATACTTGCACAAAGATGTTCATTAAAAAAAGAGAACACATATTTTTAGCACATTTTCCATTATATCATCCATGCATTTTCCACCCGTGGGAATAATTCATCATCTCAGCTACCAAATAGTATGAGATGTAAAGCCTTATGATCTACTACCAAAGAGTTAGATCATTGTACAATGTGATCTGCTACCAAAGAGAATGATCACTTTCCAGCACTATGCTACCAAATAGAATTAGTGCTTTCATAAAATGGAATAGATATATTACGTTTCATGTGTTCCAAACCATAAGTACGGAAAATCAAGCAACATATCATGCAAGAACAATCATTTCATCCAATATCATATGCCAAGTATTTTACTACACATATAATACAAGCATATTGTATAATAAGCCAAGCAATAGGTAATGGCGTACCTTGATCAAGAAAAAACCTAATCGTCATATCCTCATATCATCTACATCCTGGTCAACCCTGATTAAGACAAGACCACATATCACCATCAGGTTCTCATTTTAACCCCAGTTATCACCATTTTAGGATTTACCTTATCTCATTAGGATATTCCCATAATTACTTATATTCTTGTCTTAGATTTACCTTATTGATGTCATATTCCAGATTAGTATACTTAATCTGAATATCAGGTTTTGTGTCATTATTTATACATATTATGAAAAACTACTAGAGGGGGGTGAATAGAGTTTTTGAATTATTTTAACAATTTATTGAATTCAAACAACCACAATTGAAATTAGAAGAAAGAGACAGGTGTTTAGAGTGGTTCCAACTATAGCAAATACTATAGTTGTCAGTACACTACCCGGTTGCTTACCTAACCGGGATTTGAAAGTATTTATTTTTATTACCTCTTGAGGATTTATACAAAATACAATACTTTCCTTTACACCCTTTGAGCAACCTTCACCCTGAAGTAGGTGCACCAACCTTGAGGTAGCCTTCTATGAAGTAACTCCAAGCTCCCCCTTGAAGTAGCCTTCCTCTCTAGAAGTAACCTCCCGTTGCACCAGCCTTCTGAAGTAGCTCAAAGTCTCCTTCTTCGCCAAGAAGATCTTCACCCTCTCCAATCCGCAACCTCCAACCTAGGAGTAGCAAGGAGAGTACAAACAATGATAGGGAACAAGAAAGAAAATAGAAATTACAACTTATCCTTTATAGCCCAAGGCTTGATTTGCCTATATCAAGTGTATAGATCTCCTAACCAAGTATGTGAACTTGTGATTGCAGTGGGTAGGAGATACTATCCTATAGGACACGAATTATGAGCTAAGGAATGGAATGGCCAATTGTCACAATGCTCAAATTGCTCACAAACAGATTGCACAAAGTATGCTCAAAGGTTTCTCAAGTGTAGCAAGTGTAAAACAAGTGAGTTTAGGTGTCCTATGGCTTGTCCTATTTATAGGAATGGCCTAAGGATGCTTAAGGACGTTCTAGACAACTTCTAGGGGTTTCTAAGTGCTTAACTAGCCGTTAGGTACAAAGTTGTTGCTTTAACAACGGCTAATTAATTAATTCTACAGTTGCTGTCAGAGACCATCTCGGTCGACAAATGGTCGACCGAGACACCTACTCGGTCGAACTTTTGTCGACCGACAGGCTCCCTGGAACAAGTGATTTGCAACACCTTTCTCCAACTGCCAACTAACTTGTCTGTTGTGTCTAACGGCTACTTTGGATCTTTCTCGGTCGAGAAGATTGTCGACCGAGAGTGTCTCGGTCGAGGAGTTTGTCGACCGAGATTGATCCTGTTTCAAGGTTTCAATTTAGGCACTAATTATGTGTGTGAGTGTGCATAAGTGATCCTATTTGAATGGGATGACTTGTCTAACTGTGGTGTTTAGCTAGGGAAAATCTAACGCTTGATTTACATGCAATTCTAAGTACTTGTACATTATATTTTTATACAAGTTTTTACAACAGTGATTACATTGCATGGAAATATAAATATGTAAGCTTGTAGATTTTCCCTTGTTGCTTTGTCATCCTGCACACTCAAGTAGCTCGTTAGATTAATAAGAATGAAATGTTTGTCATAATCAAAACAAAGGGATTTATAGATGTCCATTTAGCCAACAATCTCCCCCTTTTTGAAGATGACAAACATTTCCAAAATATAAATAAAGGAAATGTAAAACATATGAGTTTCATACCTTTTGATTACCTTTTGTGGCTTTTTCTCTTGTGTATAAAATGTGTGCTTATTATTCCCCATGGAACATGAAGTCCAGATCATTTGGGAATATAGCAACTTTCAATGTAAAGCCAAGAGTTTATTTATGAAACTCATTAATTGAGTTTTACATAATTACTAAGTTTTAGTTTTATATTTATCTCTCCCCTTTGTCATTTCAAAAAGATAACCGTTTAAGAATAAAAACTCCCCCTTAATTAGATGTCCCATCAAATCTAATGAAAAAGATGTCCATTTTAAAGCCAAAAATGTAAATAAGAGTTTTTGTTTAAGTAGCACAAATATCAAAGAAAACATCTTCCAAAGGAGTGATAAGCAATTGCTTCCTAATTTTGTTAAATTGATCTAGTGGAAGCGGTTTTGTAAAAATATTAGCCAATTTTATCTTCAACATGATGAAGGGAAACATGATTGATTTGCAAATATATTCAGTTTTATTGCAGACTTGACAACAGAAACCTGCTCGGTCGACGACCTTTCGACCGATAGTGTTCTCGGTCGAACAGTTTCTCGACCGAGAATGTGTCTGGATTTGTATCATAACTATTTTAAGTAATTGTGTCATAGATCTTTGTCAATTTTTCCACAATTTGAAAGGTTGCATTTTTTATTTATTACTCCCCTTATTTTGTATGCTCTACAATGATGATCTTATAATCCATATTTTGAAGATGTCTCACATGCTCTTTATAAAAATATCCATTGGAATCAAGTAAAGATGGCCAATTTCATTAAAAGCATGTATTACAAGCATAGAAAGATAGACACATCATATAGAGATGACCCATTACAATTATTCAAAAGATATCATTACAATAACTCCAACACTTACTGGAAAGACTTAAGAATTACATCAATGTCAGGGTCTTTCCCAAGAAAAGGCTCAGTTCCATAATACTGGACCAAGGTTTGCCAATCTAGAGCACCTGTCTTAGTTAAAGCATATGCTTCCAAGAATGTAGGAACTCGGTCAAATCGGAAATGAGCGGCAATATCTTGCAGTTTCATGGATGAAAACTGAGTGTGCGTAAGATCCACAGATGGTGGAGGTGGAGTTTGATAATAGTTGTACGAAGGATTGTATGGATTGAGCATGCCAGGATTTAAAGAATACGGATATTCATCAGGTTGGTTTGGTGAAAGGGTTTGCATTCTTTGGTTTATATAAGTCATGGCATGATGGTTATAGTCTAGTTGTTTGCTCAGGTGATATTGGGAGCCAGCAATATAAGTATGAGTGTTTTGAATGGGATCAGTTGATAGGTTAGTAGAAGGAGGGGGTGGTGGTATGTCTTGATGAGATGTTTCTCCTTCTACTCTAGCCCTTTTATGACCAAAACCAATTCCCATTTTTTCTACTGTATTCGTACTTATTTTTTGTGGTCTACGCTCCCATGTATATCCCATATCCTCAAGTTGGGTCTTAAGGAAATGTTGAGTAATTTGGCATACAAAATCGGCATATGGAGGATTGCCAGAAAACTCAAGCATGTTTTTAAGAATGATGCGGATAAAATTTGTGGGAATACGTTGGATAATGGCATATATTAGACACATACGAAAAACAGGAACTTCAGACTTATTGGCTCTAGGATGTATGTTTGTTGAAACAATAAGGTTTATAATCCTAGCAGCTGGTTTGAGATTTATAGCATAATATGTGCCTCTATCTTCGTGACAGGTTGTATTGGATTGAAAAATGGTCCTTTTGATGTCACTAAGACTAATGGTATGGTCATCTTGGAGAAATTGGTTAAGGGGGTTTCCAGAAGTAAGGTCAAGGGTGTCTTGATATTCATCTATGTCAATGTTTAGCATGTCAAGAATGTCCCCTTCAGTAAATCGGAAGCTATGCCCATTTCCCATAGTATAGAAGAATATGGTTTCATTTTCAGAGTGGGAAATGAGGTTTGCATAAAATTCATTCACTACCTTGATTGAATAGGAAGGAAAAGAAGGGTTGATGAATTCTTTTAACTTTTGCACTTCGAAAAGGTCCTCCAAGTCGACGATGTTGATGAAGTCCATAACTTCAACTGGTCATCGTGGGAGAGGAGCTTTGGAGGAAAGCCGTAGATATCGATCACCAGCATCTCCATCGACGAAGGCAATGTCGTTGATGATCGTCAGTGGTGGAGTAGCTTCCCGAGCTTCCCTTCCTTTCCTGCCGGCGACCTTCTTCTTCCCACGAGCAGATGATGAGGCCATTGTGTTGCTTGAAGGTGGAGAATAAGCAAGGAAGGCTTGGGGATGAGGATGCTAAAGAGTTGCACAAAAATGCACTAGAGAGAGCCTATGGAAGCAAGAGTATGCAAGTGTGAGCAAGTGACCCGTCTTTGGTTCCTTTTATAACAGTCCAGCGACCTGGTCGGTCGACGATTCGTCGACCGAGCGTCCGCAACGGTCATGTTGCAGACGCGCCACTCGGCTCCCCAAAGGTCATATAACGGTCATAAACGGTCATAACGGTCAGTTTACAACGGTCATATCCAACGGCTATTTCTCGGTCGAACAATTGTCGACCGACATTGTCTCGGTCGAACAGTTCTCGACCGAAAGTGTGTCCGATACTAAATCTGTCTAGATTCTGTCGGTCGAGAGAGAGGGGCTGACCGAAAGGTTTTCGGTCGAAGAGTTCGTCGACCGACAGACTTACTGAGTATGAATTTGAAGCTGATTTTTAATGTAAGTGATAGACTATATTTGTAGAGCACATATATAGATTTTCTAAGGGAGTAATATTGTGTTTATTATTGACAATATTGGGACAAGTTGTGATCATAAATTAATTATTCTTTTAATCATAAAAGGATATCCAAATAGTTATTATGTCAAACTTATTTTAGGTCGAATTTGACTACGACCATAGCGCCCCTTGGTCAAATTTTATTTTTGACCAAGAGGCAAATTTTGCAGATTTTCAGATTGAATATATTGAGTATAATATCTGCATAAAATTTAATTAAATGTCAAGCTGAAGCATAATACTTAATATGATTCTTAATTGAAGGCACAATTAATTATCTCGAATCTTCAAAGATACCAATTTATGGATTTTTATTTTTATGTGTTGCAAGCAATAACATATAACCAATAAATCATTTTGCTTGCCTATATATTTTCATGAATCCATGCATACAATTATCATTATCTATGCGCACCCAATGATGAAAGCATGGTATAATGATAATAACAGCATACAATGATAATTTCATCACATGATTAGTATATGAATAGACCAGAAGATACTTGAACAATCATGTGAAAATAGGAATTTGACTAAGCATGATTTCAGTTTAAACTTTAAAACATCTAGGGAATAAACTAATATTAATTTCATTTACATTTGTAGAGATGATTTCCAAAAATATATCCAGTCATCACTCATAAGTAGATAGCAATTTCATCGGAAAAATAAATGCAGCAATTTTATAGTAGACTGGAGAACAGTGATGTGCTCGGTCGACAATTGTTCGACCGATGGTCTTTCGGTCGACAGTTTTTCGACCGACAAGATTCCTGGAACTGTTAATAAAACATATTTGTGTGAGTTAACTATTTAGATATTTATTTGTAATCTCATTATGTTGAGTTGAGATAGACATAGAAGTATGCAACTAATGTCTCTGGTCATATCTCAACTTGATTCTGTTCATTTAGTTTGGAGGTTTTGGAACCCAAACTAACTCGACATCTTTTCTCTTATAAGGACATGAAAAAGAGTAATGTCCAAGACGTGAGCAATAATGGCAACATATAGAATCAACCTCAAGTCATTTTCTATGGTTTTGTTCTAGGTTGTTCTTTGGTACAAATGTATTTGTTCCTTTAGGTACATATATATATTGATGGGTTTGTGACCTTTTCCAACTAGGTTGATAGGACTTCCCTTTAGGCTTATAACCTAGTCCTCTTCTCCCAATTTGATGATAGGAATTATCTAATATTTGATCAAGAATGCCATTATTATTTAAATTACTGACTTTTTGTTGTAACTTGGCAATCTCTTCCATTCTCTTCTTAATATCTAGTTTCACTTGATCTAGATTAGATGACAATAAATTTCTTTCTTTGACAATAGAATCATAATCTAGATGGTTGCACAAAATGGGTTGTTTTTGAAGATCATTCACTTGTCTTTGCAAATTATTTTTCTCTAAAGAAAGTAGATTACAATTTGCCTCTATAGATTTTATATTAATATCATGATCTTCAATGATCTTTTTGAGATCTTCATTTTCGGATGTAATAGCAAGAAGTTTAGCATGTAATTCATCATTTGCTTTATTTGACTTCTTTAATTTCTTCTTGCATTCAACATATTTAATATGTGTTTCTTCAAGGCTAGCAACTAGTTCTTCTTTAGATAAATCAAAAAGACTTACCTCTTCTTCTTCTTCCTCGCTAGTTGTAGCAATGAGACAATCTCTATTCTCATCTTCCTTCTTAGATCTCCATGGGCATTCAGTTGTTGGGTGGCTTGTACCTAAGCACCAATTGCAATATGTTGTAGCTTTGTCCAAGCAGCACCTTTTGTTGTGATTGTAATCACCACTACCCTCCATTCTTCAAGACCTTGTTAGGGTTCCTTGAAGCCTGCTCTGATACCAATTGAAAAACTACTAGAGGGGGGGTGAATAGAGTTTTTGAATTATTTTAACAATTTATTGAATTCAAACAACCACAATTGAAATTAGAAGAAAGAGACAGGTGTTTAGAGTGGTTCCAACTATAGCAAATACTATAGTTGTCAGTCCACTACCCGGTTGCTTACCCAACCGGGATTTGAAAGTATTTATTTTATTACCTCTCGAGGATTTATACAAAATACAATACTTTCCTTTACACCCTTTGAGCAGCCTTCACCCTGAAGTAGGTGCACCAACCTTGAGGTAGCCTTCTATGAAGTAACTCCAAGCTCCCCCTTCAAGTAGCCTTCCTCTCTAGAATTAACCTCCCGTTGCACCAGCCTTCTGAAGTAGCTCAAAGTCTCCTTCTTTGCCAAGAAGATCTTCACCCTCTCCAATCCGCAACCTCCAACCTAGGAGTAGCAAGGAGAGTACAAACAATGATAGGGAACAAGAAAGAAAATAGAAATTACAACTTATCCTTTATAGCCCAAGGCTTGATTTGACTATATCAAGCGTATAGATCTCCTAACCAAGTATGTGAACTTGTGATTGCAGTGGGTAGGAGATACTATCCTATAGGACACGAATTATGAGCTAAGGAATGGAATGGCCAATTGTCACAATGCTCAAATTGCTCACAAACAGATTGCACAAAGTATGCTCAAAGGTTTCTCAAGTGTAGCAAGTGTAAAACAAGTGAGTTTAGGTGTCCTATGGCTTGTCCTATTTATAGGAATGGCCTAAGGATGCTTAAGGACGTTCTAGACAACTTCTATGGGTTTCTAAGTGCTTAACTAGCCGTTAGGTACAAAGTTGTTGCTTTAACAACGGCTAATTAATTAATTCTGCAGTTGCTGTCAGAGACCATCTCGGTCAACAAATGGTCGACCGAGACACCTACTCGGTCGAACTTTTGTCGATTGACAGGCTCCCTGGAACAAGTGATTTGCAACGTCTTTCTCCAACTGCCAACTAACTTGTCTGTTGTGTCTAACGGCTACTTTGGATCTTTCTCGGTCGAGAAGATTGTCGACCGAGAGTGTCTCGGTCGAGGAGTTTGTCGACCGAGATTGATCCCGTTTCAAGGTTTCAATTTAGGCACTAATTATGTGTGTGAGTGTGCATAAGTGATCCTATTTGAATGGGATGACTTGTCTAACTGTGGTGTTTAGCTAGGGAAAATCTAACGCTTGATTTACATGCAATTCTAAGTACTTGTACATTATATTTTTGTACAAGTTTTTACAACAGTGATTACATTGCATGGAATTATAAATATGTAAGCTTGTAGATTTTCCCTTGTTGCTTTGTCATCCTGCACACTCAAGTAGCTCGTTAGATTAATAAGAATGAAATGTTTGTCATAATCAAAACAAAGGGATTTATAGATGTCCATTTAGCCAACATATTAAACCTAGGTTACATGTATTATTCAAATTAGGGTTACAACCAATGTATTAAGGGTCAACTTCATATAACATGGATTCTATGCATCATCATGATCTCGTAATTAAATCTAAGGTTCCACATAATGATATGAGCTTACTCTATAAATTTCATCATTTATTGAGCATGTATGCATTTATAACATTTTCTTTAGGGTTATTAGCCCTAATCAGCTATATGGAGAAAATTTCATGATTTTATGTTCAAAGATCATCATAAATGACATCGTATGGGTTATATACATGAAGATGGATTTACTAACATATTATCATAATTTTAGACCATCGTTTGATATTTATTATCTTTGAAATAAATATTTCACAACTTTACATATTATTACTGACATTTAAACTTCAAAAGACTAATATCATACTCCCATGTTGTTCTACTCATTTTTCTAAGAATTTGGGTAATTTATTTGTATTTTTCTAACTTCGGATGTATTTACTATGCATTATACAAGTTCTGAGATTTTGTGAAAATTTTACCTTTTTCGGCCACTCAGGTGTTGACATGTGTCCACCAAGGGCACGGATGGTTTGACCGCTGGCTAATCTGGTTCACTCCCTCTCTCACGGATCATGTTCTCTGTGATCACAGAGCTGACACCCACGTACGCTACCGCCGCATGGGTGATCTCCAACGATGAAATGGTGTCTCCCTAGTACTCCTAATCAGCTTCTAACACTATGAAACACTTTGTAAGGCCTCCCTACATGGCGTCGGCCATTAAGCATGCTTTCAGTGGCTCCTTCTCACGTATCTGAGGAGCTCACTGACGTCAACTACAGCCACAATGGCAGGGAAAGGGGAAACCTCTCCACTCGATGAATCTTCACAGTAGTGCATCTGCAGCGTCACAGGGACCTCCGAAACACATCTGAGGCTCCAAAACCCCAAGGGAAACCCACCATAGTTGACCCCAAGTCATCCTTCATTTCTAATGAACTCTAGCTCATCAGCTTTACAAATCTCAATAAAAGACACCACAAACACATAACTCCTTCTCCTCTAGCTTCACCCTTTGTAATGTCCTACTACCTCTTCCTTCATACTGCCTTCTCTACCTCCGACTTCTTATTTTTCTTCTCTACACCACCTGCTTCTTGCGGTGGAGAAAGGAACAGAAGGGAGACATCATTCTCCCTTAAATAGAGTCCAAAAGGCTTAGTTCAGGGGTCTTTCGAAACGTCCCTCCTAGGACTGCAACCTCTCTCACATGAAGTCTGCACCTAAGCCACAATCACGACGAGGTGGCGACCAGAATCACTACCTCCATTTTTTCCCACGATATCCAATTCAGTTGGAGGTATGGAGGTAGGGGGAAAACATCTAGCCGTCCAAAGCAACCCATCCAATGCTACCCAGGAGGCCACAATGTGAATCTGTGACTCCTAAGCCTGGGGTGTGTGACACTAACCTAAATAGGCTAAAGCTAGTAAACTTGGGTCTATTTATCATCAACAATGTGCATAATTTCACTAAAATAAAACCTTAATAACTTCCTCTAGGATAATCCAATTACCACCAAATTTTAACCATAGATTCCCTATCTCTCAAGACGCATTTTACTCAAATTTTGGGACAAAAATACACCATATGATCATCAACCTAAATACTTCAAAATGGTATATAGTTAAGGATATTAATCATGATATCAACATCAGTCAACAATGCAACTTTACCAAAAGGCTTGTAACTCTTTATATTATAAACTAAACACATTGATTCACTTATGTCCTTGTACATTTAAGGATTTCAAAAGTGCACTTGATCACGACCTACACACCTTAAAAGATATTTTGTCCACAAAATTATGCCAGAAAACTAGTCTATCATATCATATACATTTTAAAAGAAAATTTTGTCCTCAAAATTAAGCCATCCTCCTACTCTGAGGAAAACCAAAGATCTCAAATCCATTTACATGGCACCTCTCTATGTGCAACATATCCCAAAACAAATATCCTTACTCATATCCAAACCACTATTAGGAGGTTTTAAAACATTTAAGGTGAAACACCTCTTCATATAAGGTTAGAACAAGGGTTTAGAAACTCTGGTTATGTCATGACATATTTCATATCTTAGATTTGAATCCTTATCTTCACTTATGCATTAGGGTTCCCATAACTTATTACCATGTTCTAAAGGAGTTAACTAAAGTTTTTGGTTGGTCAAAAAAGTGTGTTACTTTATAATTCCAAAACTTTGGGTATAGACATTGTGCCCCTTTACGGCCAGGGATGAAAACATCCAAAAGAGCAAAAAGGGTTAAAAGGACCCCCAAAAGTAAAGAAGGAATAAAACCCTAAAACTTCTAAGATAATACAGACACTCCCTAATAGATGAGGGCAATAACTAGAGAACAACCAGAATAAGCACTAGCATTAACCCCACCTTCAAAATATGTCATCCTGGAAGACTGGAAACTGACCAAACATACAAGGAAGGGCAATATTATCTAGACAAGATGAAGAAAGGATCCTTCATCGAACCAAAGCATCTAAGCTACAGAAAGCAAAGCAGGAGGTGCCCTTCCATGAGTTGTCCATCAGATGATGTCCTTGAAAAGAAAACGACCACCTTCCCCATCACTGGCGTTGAGAGCATCTCATAAAGTATGAGGGAAAGATAGATTTCCTTTTCCTCTTCACCAAACAAGAGACAAGCAGTTCAAGGGCACATACGATCACACATCTGCATCTAGGAGAAGCTCCCTGATTCGAGAACCGAACTGGATGAGGATAGAGCTCAACCAGAACCCAAATGCCCCTGTTTGCACAGAGGCATTACGCCGAGCACCTTGCAGTTGCTCCATCACACGAAGCCCCAAAGGAGCTCACGGATCACCGACGGCCAGGTCTGCCACATCCGCACCAAGGGTAGGTGCATGACCTCATAGGGGAAAGGGGGGCAGTGAGACCCCACCCAGGATCAGACCTGAGCCAGCCGCTCATGTCACTGACTCGATGAGGACCACCAGCCAAGGGGCTGGAGCCCGCAGGGTTCTAGTAGCATCACCGCCGAGGGAACAACTGTAATCCCACCAAGGAACACCAGCCGCCGCGGTGACGGCACAGTTAGACCCTATACTGCTGGCACCAGAACTGGCACCAAGGAACAACCAAAGACCTGCAACCACGATGAAGCCATTCGGAGAAGGTTCATGCAGTAGGGCGACGGGAGGTGAAGGTGGGAGGGTCGGCTCACGTGAAGGAAAAGGTCCCCACGGAGATACCGTCGGGGTACGTCTAAGAGCACAGGGCAAAGTCGAGGCCCCAGAGGCAAAGTAGGAGCGTGCGGGGGAGAGCCCAGCCAAGTGGGAAAACTACCAAGGAAGGAGGATGCCGCCTCGGGTGGGGGAGCCCAGGTGCTCCTCCACAGGTCACGAGGACTCAATGAGCAGGCAGAGCCACCGGATAGGGGGCGGAGAGCACGAGCAGTAACCCAGCTAGCTGAGAGGCCACAACAGCACCAGGAGCAAGCTCGGCATTGCCCGAGCCACCACCCGTAGATGGAGGCGAGCACTAGCCGCCAGCCAAACCACCAGGGGAGGCGGAGAGGCTCGGGAGGTGAAGAAGAAGGTAGGAACGGGGATAGGGGAGTGATATCGCTGTGGAGAAGAGATAAGGGGAGGGTACACCCAGAGTAGCGGCGCCCCTCTCCCCAGTGGTGGAGGAGTATAAATTAACCCATACATTAACGTATCATCAACATTTTATTGATCTAGTTGTTAGAACATGTTCAACATTAACATATGTCTTTTAGGAGGGAGTTAACTAAAGTTATCCCACCTTATCCATCTAGATCACATCAAGGGGTCATAATCATTATGTTGTGCTAACTGTCAAACTATATTTTTCATCTTTATTAAGCACTAAGGTTAACACATCATGTAACATGTTTCATTCATATGATCTTATATCATTGTTCATATTAGATTGCAACATTTACTAATGATTTAATCACAAGATTAAACGCCAATATCACATTATCATCATTATTCATTTATATGGTTAATCATTTATGTATTGACATCTATTAAACCTTCTTAGGTTTCCATTGTATCATATCCATGTATCACATCTCAAGATCAGATTACATCCTTATATATATTATATCATGGTTGTACGAAACAAACTTATGTCAGTGGCTAATCAAACATATATCAAAACTTTATCTAGTCCAATTGAGGTTCTCCCAACCAATATCATGAGGGTAGTTACATGCTCAGTCTCTCTGAGCCAACTCAACTCTATGAGTATCTCATATGAATATACTTTATCTTTTCTCTCTTAGTCCAGGGTTCTCGGATTACCTCATTGGCACTAGTGATTACTTTATGAGCTCTAGACACATAAGCACAGATCCAAAACCTGATATGATATCACCATAAAAGATTCTCTACCCATGAGATATTCTTACTCAAAACTCTCTATCTTATAAACACCGCTAGATTCCTATAAGGTACCACCAACCCGATCATGAGGCTTAACAAAAGCTAGCATAGTTTTACCTCCTCCAGGGTCTTGGGACTCTCTCTCCCTCACCCAGATGGTAGGTTCTCATATTTCCTGATTCACATATGCATATATAACTAGCCTCTCTCTGACTTTAGGGTTTAATCCTCCCAAGGACATCTAGGGTTTGAAGATATCTATAGGAATAATACATTAAGCACTCAACTTATTCACTCAAGAGTAGTCTAGTTTAGGACATATCATAACACATATCTCTCATAATTCTCATATCTTGGAGCTTAGGTTCTCTGACCTTCTCCTTATGGGTATCACTCTCTCTAGAGTTAACCCAAAAACTAGTCCTAACACTAGAGGTCCTCCTTTGTGAAAGAGCTTGAGGATCATGTTGATCCTCATCTTATCTTAACTTAACATATCTTATCTCATAAAAGAATGCATACTTGCATCATAAAAACTTATCTCAAATCCTCAAAATTGAACCTTAATCCTTAGAGACAACATTAATCATCATAAACTATCTTATATCATCCTATATAAAACCGACATCATATCATCAAAACTTATTTCATCTATTCCATCTATCACATATTCCAAACAAGGCTCTAGACATCTAATCTAGAACTACTCTCTTCTAGACTGATGTCATTCACTTTCACTTAGGTTGCATGGCCACCTCCTACTAGTACATGTATGGGGACACATTTTGTAATACTTTCATATTTAATAAAATATCAAGTGTTAGATAAAACTATCAAGGTTCGGTCTGATTCGAATCAAAAACCAAATCCAGAAAATGAGTGTCCCACACATAGTAGAGAGTATAGTGCCATGAAAACTAATGAAAGGGGTGAGAACATGGTGTAGACTAGTGTATCTACTCTATAAAATGAGAGACATATGTCTAGGGTTTCTCTTCCCTGGATGTACATCATTTCCAAATAATGCAACATCTCATACCATTGCACTATAAGGAAAGAATGACATCTAAGGGTCTGTTTTACAATAAGTGTCAGTCTAGACCTAGTTCTCCGACATCTAGGTGCTAACCTAGAAGCTATGTCAGATCTAGTCTCTAAAAGATGACTAATCTAACCCTAAAGATTTGTTTTAAGTTCAAGCTTCTTTAGTTTGAGATGCATAATGAGAAAATGTTAGGCTTTGCTATTGTTCATGCTCTGATACCACCTGTGACGTCCCTAGATTTTCTAAAACTTAATCTGATGTGTGATGTCCAAATTGAAACCCTCACCTCAGTGAGAATCCCAATTTGAACACCACACACTAGGCTAAGAAGAAGAAAATCTAAGGAAGTTAAAAGGAAATGATAGTAGCACATGCACATGAATAATAATAAAACCATACAACACATGTTCACCATTCAATATATAATTACATGATGAATTGTTACAACATTTGATATTACATATTGAATAGCAAACTTATACATATACATGTACTACCACTAAGCTACAGGATCTCAAGACAACAGGTCAACCTGCACATCCACTCGCCATACAACTCTCACTATCCCAGATCTTCAAGAACATGCCCACAACCTAAATAAAAGATTACATGTGGTACACATAAGCATAATATTCAAGAATATTGTACTGAGTACACCTAAGTGTATTTTATTTACCTCTCATCATATCTTGGAAATAAAATAAAACTAATACTTGGCAGTTATAATGAAATGTAAGAAAAATCATATACTTGCACAAAGATGTTCATTAAGAAAAGAGAACACATATTTTAAGCACATTTTCCATTATATAATCCATGCATTTTCCACCTGAGGGAATAAAGCATCATCTTAGCTACCAAAGAGTATGAGATGTAAGGCCTTATGATCTACTACCAAAGAGTTAGATCATTGTACAATGTGATCTCCTACCAAAGAGAATGATAACTTTCCAGCACTATGTTACCAAAGAGAATTAGTGCTTTCATATAATGGAACAGATATATTATGTTTCATGTGTTCATAACCATAAGGACGGAAAATCAAGCAACATATCATGCAAGAACAATCATTTCATCCAATATCATATACCAAGTATTTTACTACACATATAACACAAGCATATTGTATAATAATCCAAGTAAGAGGTAATGGCGTACCTTGATCAAGAACAAACCTAATCATCATATCCTCATATCATCTACATCCTGGTCAACCCTGATTAAGACAAGACCACATATCACCATCAGGTTCTCATCTTAACCCCAGTTATCACCATTTTAGGATTTACCTTATCTCATTAGGATATTCCCATAATTACTTATATTCTTGTCTTAGATTTATCTTACTGATGTCATATTCTAGATTAGTATATGTAATCTGAATATCAGGTTTTGTATCATTATTTATACATATTAAACCTAGGTTACATGTATTATTCAAAATAGGGTTACAACCCATGTATTAAGGGTCAACTTCATATAACATGGATTCTATGCATCATCATGATCTCATAATTAAATTTGAGGTTCGGCATAATGATATGAGCTTACTCTGTAAATTTCATCATTTTTTGAGCATGTATGCATTTATAACATTTTCTTTAGGGTTATTAGCCTTAATTAGCTATATGGAGCAAATTTCATGATTTTATGTTCAAAGATCATCATATATGACATTGTATGGTTTATATACATGAATATGGATTTATTAACATATTATCATAATTTTAGACCATCGTTTGATATTTATTATCTATGAAATAAACATTTCACTACTTACATAATATTATTGACATTTGAACTTCAAAAGACTGATATCATACTACCATGTTGTTCTATTCATTTTTTTGAGAATTTGGGTACTTTATTTGTATTTTTCTGACTTCGGATGTATTTACTATGCATTATACAAGATCTGAGATTTTGTGAAGATTTTACCTTTTTCGGCCACTCATGTGTTGACATGTGTCCACCAAGGGCACGGCTAGTTTGACCGCTGGCTGACCCGATTCACTCCCTCTCTCACGGATCGCATTCTCCATGATCGCAGAGCTGACGCCCGCGTACGCCGCCGTCACACAGGTGATCTCCAGCGATGAACTAGTGTCTCCCTAGTACTCCTCATCAGCTTCTAACACCCCGAAACACTTCGCAAGGCCTCCCTACATGGCGCCAGCCTTTAGGCTTGCTGTCAGTGGCTCCTTCTCATAGATCTGAGGAGCTCACTGGCGTCAGTTGCAGCCACAACAATAGGGAAAGGGGAAACCTCTCCACTCAATGAATCTTCACAGTAGCGCATCTGGAGCATCACAGGGACCTCCGAAACACATCTGAGGCTCTAGAACCCCAAGGGAAGCCCACCATAGTTGACCCCAAGTCATACTTCATCTCTAGTGAACTCTAGCTCGTTGGACCTACAAAGCTCAATAAAATCCATCGCAAACATGTAACTCCTTCTCCTCTGGCTTCGCCCTTCACAATGTCCTATTCCTTCATACTTCCTTCTCTACCTCTGACTTCTTCTTTTTCTGCTCTGCGCCACCTATTGCTTGTGGTGGAGAAACCAATAGAAGGGAGACACCGTTCTCCCTTAAATAGAGTCCAAAAGGCTTAGTTTAGGGGTCTTTGGAAACTTCCCTCCTAGGACTACAACCTCTCTCACACAAAGTCCGCTCCTAAGCTACAATCACGACGAGGTGGTGACCAAAATCACTGCCTCCATTTTTTCCGATGATCTCTAGTTCAATTGGAGGTATGGAGGTAGGGGACACGCATCTAGCTGTCCAAAGCAACCCATCCAATGCTACCCAGGAGGCCACGATGTGAATCTGTGACTCCTAAGCCTGGGGTGCGTGACACTAACCTAAATAGGCTAAAGCTAGTAAACTGAGGTCTATTTATCATCAACAATGTGCATAATTTCACTAAAATCAAACCTTAATAACTTCCTCTAGGATAATCCAATTACCCCCAAATTTTAACCATAGCTTCCCTATCTCTCAAGACACATTTTACTCAAATTTGGGGACAAAAATCCACCATATGATCATCAACTTAAATACTTCAAAAAGGTATATAGTTAAGGATCTTAATCATGATATCAACATCAATCAACAATGCAACTTTACCAAAAGGCTTGTAACTCCCAATATTATAAATTAAACACATTGATTCACTTATATCATTGTAAATTTAAGGATTCTAAAAGTGCACTCCATCACATCCTACACACCTTAAAAGATATTTCATCCTCAAAATTATGCCACAAAAACCACTCTATCAGATAAGGGTACATTGCAACTCTAGAAGATATAAAATGTACAAGGCGTGAACTTGTCACACAATCACCACATGGTACTCAAATCTATGACATTCACAATGCCAACACCTATCTAACACATCACTATGGGAAATCAATCCCTTAATCACATCACTTGAGGATATCACCTCTCAAGGCATCAAACCATCACCAGGTCATAGGACTTATCACATTAAACCATACATGTTCTTCACCTCATTATGCCTCATTAGTGTGCAAAAGCACCACACTGTATCATATAATCGCCACCATAGCATACACAAGCCATGGCATGCATATCACCTACAAGGTTAGTGGCTTATAAACAAGAGAGATAAAGCATTATAGCAAGACAATTATCATAAGGGAGAGAAAGAAAATGCATCACATAGATCATCATTAGGGTTAGGGCTCCATGATCAATCGATTAGGGCTATGTAGATACATCAAATCACTAAACCCTAGAGTTGGCACCTCCCATTTTCATGGAACACTTTAGGGGTTAGAATCATCATAAGGGTTAATAAATCAACTATCCACACAATACTACATGTGCCTTGTACATTACTCATAGATGTGTATTGATTGAGTACTCAAGCATGTGTCTCAGCCATCCACCAACCATGTGTCGTGACCACCTACCAACATAGGTCGCGACAATCAACCATCTATGGTGTCTTGACCGTGACCAAAACCATGATGTCACGATCACAACACACCAGTGAGCAACATGTATCGACACAACCATCAACCAGGTTACAACCCCAACAAAGAAATATTTCTCAACCAACTAGGGTTAGGGTTTCAACCACCCAAAGCAAACATGACGCAACCTCCAACCTCAAGGGGAGAAACCCGACCAAAACCAAGGTTGTCTCGACCTCAAACCATGCCAACAAAAGATAGGTGTGATGTCATGACTGTGAAAAGGGTAAAAATCACTAACATCATAAGATCATATATCTATTTTGAAACAAAAGCAAGGTCCTAACCGATTCAGGGAAAGTTTCTCGACCAAACAACAAACCATCATCTCGACCAATACCACAAAAAGATCAAGGTGTAATGGCCACCAAGGGTCAAACCACCACCAAGACCAAGGATCATCCCCAAATTAAGGATAACCAAGATCAAAATGGAGGTAACCCACAGCTAAAATAGAAGATAACAACATGGAACACCACCATCCTCAAGAAGGAAAAATGACTCCCAAAATCCATCATTAAAATCCTAACAATTACATCATGAAACCACCATGAAAAGGGATCTAGAATGAGAGAGGGAACCAAGTTAAACCACATGAAAATTCATAGAATGCCAAAACACTCAATTACCACGCATGCAACCAAAACCAAGCTCAAGAGATAGGGGGAAAACATCATTGCATGACAATCACCAAAAATCGGGTACAAAATGAGGGTTTTGGATTCCATCCAAACCAAGGATGATATCAACATCAACCAAGTTCTAGAGTCTATCATCATCTACTAGAACATTAAGGAAACATTTCAGAGATAGAAAACAATAGCATGCATGTAGAAAAAGGTACATTAATAGAGAAGGTTAAGAGTTATATAACCTGTCTGAAAGAATGTCACTCTAAGGGTTGCAAGCTCAAAACACATGATCCCAAGGATTATGAAGCTCCACCATTGTCTACAAGAACACCTCAATAAAGAGAAAAAACCATGTTCAAATATTGCCCAAGTAAAGAGAGCAAGAGGCTCAAGGTCGAGCCAAAAGAAAGAAGGGGGAAAAGAGACAAGAAACCTCCCCTCATTTGGGTGTCACCTTGTCAAAACATGGCCTATGACCCCTTGTGAGGAGGATTTTACTATCAAGAACGATCACCATGTCAAAACATGGTCTAAGTCCAAGAAAAGGGAAGAAGATGAGGTAGACGATCCAAGGAAAACACCATAAAGGAAAGGTAAACACTTACCAAGGTAGAAGATGATCAAGGGTCACCACAAGCACCACATGCAAGGTCCATCCTCCTTTGAGGAACCAAGAACAGAACCTCCTTTCTCCACCAGTCTCCAAGAACGTCCAAGAAAGGAAGAAAAAAGAAGATGGCTTAAAAATGTCACTTGCATGGAGAGAAAAGGGTTTATATAGAAAAGGAGGAGAGAGATAGGGCAACAAATGGGGCTTCAACAAGATAGAGCTCCAAAGGGACACTTGTCCACCCAAGAAACTAACATGCAATCGCTTAAAACCCACATGAAACAAATGGTGATACACTCTATGTTGGGTATCAACCCACTTGGGTCACCCACATGGTCATGGTCGCGACCCACCATGGAACACCATCCATGGTCATGACAACACCGCCAAACACAACAAGGTCGTGACACAAGGTTGCCAAACCCCTCCTAGGTCGAGACACACTATACAAAGGCAACTATCTCAACCCAAGATCTACCAACACCACCTCAGTCATGACAACCACATCTAGGGGAGGGCTCTTGACTGTAACACCCACCCAACAAGGCCTAGGTCACGACCAAGGTCGAAACATCACACAAGGTACACAAACCCCTGGAAAACTCTAATCACCCAAGGTGATTTCACCACTAAACCAAAGCTCAAACAAGGCACCCCAAAGCACCAAAACCTCTCTCATGGAGCCAAATGAGAGAGAGGGAACACTCTAGAGGTGACAAATTTCAATATAACCCCTCAACTTGAGTAGATTCAATTTGCACCATCGTAAGCGCACAAAGCACAAACATCATCCAAACAAGGTCAAACTGGAGACTAAAGCTCTCCACAAGCTCTAAGATCATCCCAAAGAATTAGATCAAGGTTCTAAACACATAATCAAGGCAAAGAAAATAGGGTTCACCCAAACCACATGTCAATGGTTTTACAGTTCAATATAAGACGTTATAGACTTTTTTTGTATGAACATAATACCTCTTTGATAACTTAATTTATTAAAGTCTATCAAACACCTATGTGCATAGGTGACTTTTTTGGTTGAGTCTGTGTGTGAATGTGACTGTGGACATATGAGGTTGTTTGGTGTGGTTGGAGGGGACAAGGCGTATCATGAAAATAGTAATCCAAGAGCTAAATGAGTTTGTCTAAAAGTTGTTGAAGAAGCTGCTCACTGAACATGCTCCTAGAAAGCAAATGTAGTACTACAGATTTTACATCATGGCTTTCAAAAGAGTCAAACCCAATGAAGTAGAGATTCTAAGCAAGGTAACTTCATCAGAAGATATTCACGAGGTCCTGAGGAAGATGAACCTGGTCAAGGACTTTGAATAGAGCCACTAATATACTATTTGACATCCAATATATAATGATCATCGACAAATATTGACGAATAAAAGAAGAATGCATATAAATCTAAGAAACGTTCAAGCTATAGGAGATCCTACTATCATGAGCGGTCTGTGTTCCACAAACTTCTAGATTGTTAGGATAGTGGCAAAGGTTGAACGCATATGCAACCCCTACTCTCTTTGAGTTATTCCCACAGAGTAACTTCAAAGAGTGATTTGGCTGTAATGCAAATATGGATGAAAAGGATAAGGCTGACTCATAACCTTTGTGTGGACCTGTTGGAGTCTGTGTAAGGCAAGGAGTTACTTCATCTTTAAGAAGCTAAAAAAAGGGACAAGGCCGATAGTGATAGAAATAAGAAAGGATACAAAGAGTTGCATACATGCTTTCAAGTTAGAAACACAACATATGAGAGGCTTATTAACAGTACCACACACAAAGGCGGGTGGATACCACCGCCAATTGGCTGGACAAGGATGATCATAAATGTTGTAGAACAAAAAATGGATAAAAACAATTAGCTTATTAACAATTCGGTTGGGCATAGTGGGTGCAAGAACTATAGAAACCTACTAGCTGAGCTGAAGGCCAAGAACGTAGGATTACAGCTTGCCCAAAAGTTGGGAAACACAAACATCGAGTTTGTAACTGACTGCAAAGTAGCTTGGAAGATCATTACGAAAAAAAAAAGGAATTAAGAAAGGTATGGGCATGTTTTCCATGGCATTCTAAAAAAGGATATATTGGCCGAAGTTTTATAGAAGACAGTCACATGCTTACTGACAAGCTGGCCAAATTCTTACGGAAACAACATGAGCAGATAATCCTAGAACATTGTCAAGTGCTATAATGACCGGCTATGAAGATGCGAAGGACAATGACAAGATGACAAAGAATGTAATGCAGTCCTATTACCGGGTTTAACATCCAACATTCAATAAGCTATATTAATTTATGTTTTCCTACAGTAAGGGTTGGGATGAATGAAGTCGGCCTCGTAGATTTTTAAGAATAATAAATATAGGAAGAATAAGTGGAAAACATACGGTATAAATGTATCATTGGAACAAGAGGATTTAATTCCTTAGATTTCTGGACCACAATGGGAAACAAATTCCACCATTACTAGAAGTCCTCAATACCAATCCGTATAGAACTCAACTTTATTAGTGTTCACACAAACAACGTGAAGGCGTCAACCTCAGAAATGAATCCTATTTGACCATTTCTTTCCACATGTAGAAGATGGATTATTCATGGGTTCACTACTTCTCATCTCTCCTAGTTAACTATATAATAACTCAGCATAAGAGAAGTATCTCTATTTAAACAAAATAAGTGAAAGGTAGAAAACAAAACAACTGAATTACTTCTTGTCCTTGCCAAGAGGCACATCTTTTAAACAAAGCTTCTTCAAAATAGCAGTCCATGTACTTTCCAGTAGTTCTAAATAGCATAGATAATAGTATATTGCACAATGATCTTATAATATCTACATATCTTTTATGATTCTTATACTAAATACACACAAGAATGAGGAGGTACTAAGTGCACTCACACCAAGGATTAATAGGCCAGCGGAAGCATTGGCAGTGGAAATCACCCTGGAGTGCTATGCTGGTATAATGACTCAATATCAGAGCAATGCACTCGAATGATAATCAAATAAATAATTTTTAACTCTAGTGGTGGTTTCTTCCTCATCCCTAGATGTTTCAACTAGACCTGCCTTTATAAACAGAATAAATATCATATAGTTCTATAAGACTTTAAGTGTTGTCCATTTAGTAGTGGGCTTCTTGGCAATCAACATAATTTGTGTGAATATTACAGAATATTGCGACAATATGAGGGAATGTGATTATCTTAATAAAAACAACTTGATTTGATATTGACATATTTGGAGTTTTGTGATTTACCTTGCTTTTGGATGCACAAAATTTCAAAAAAAAAAAAGAGAAGAATCTAACTATATGTATTAACTAGTTACCCAGATATCCCACACTATAAGACAACATTTTATAACTCACTCTTATTAATGGTAGGAAAAAAAAGTGGCTAAGTAGAAGAAAAAGTGTGTTTGGGAACTTTATTCCAAGAAATTAGATCTTCCCTATTCTGAACTATAAATATAAGAATGCTTAAATAAAACAGAGCAAGTAGACTTACTCGAAGACGGGGATGATGGGACTTCAAAAAGAATATAGGCCATCTCCTAGACAAGGGGACTAACATTGGTCTATTTCAATACATAGGAGAGAAAAGGATGCATGCAACACGGCTTCAAATGCTCAAAATCGGCTTCTATGACTTGCATGTGTTGCTCAACTTCTTATGCTCCTACCTCCATTATTGTAACAGGATGTCTGTATTAGGACGGGCCCAAATGTAATCAAGGATGGAGAGGGTAAGGACTCGAGAAATTGGGTGCTCGGGGTGAGGATAAGATAAAATGATGGGGTGTGAGTTGATGGATGCTTGGGGTGAAGGGGGAGAGAAGACAAGGGAGGCATGAGCTGATGTGAGGTACAAAATGAGCTTAGGGTGGGGGTGGGGGTGGGGAGGCGTCGAAATCAGGTCATGCACGATTAATGGAAGAAGGGGATATTGTGCCAATTGAAAAGTAGAGGGAAGGAGAGAGTTCCACTGTGCCAATTGAAAAGCGGAGGGAGTGAGGTGGTCCCACTGTGCCAATTGAAAAGTAGAGTGAGCGAGGGAGTCCCCGTGTGAAATTTCATACTTTTTCGCATGTTAGTTACTTGCGGGAGATAGCAAGAGAGGTGGGAGAGGAGGTGGATAGAATTAAATTATAGTCAGTCTAGATATGTAGTCAAAGTGTAGTCATTACAACTAATTACATATATTTCATTTACTTTATTATTATTTGTAAGGAAAAGTAGCTTTAGCTATAATAAAAATATATGTAATTATAATAATTGTAGCTAAATCACTTTATTTTTTTAGTGATGCCTAGGAATATCTAGAGGATGATAAGAAGATACAAATGAAAAGTAAGATCTAATCTTTTTTTGAAAATCAGATGAGAAAGATATGCAAATAAATCACATAATTAATGTTAAGAAATAGTTATATGCAGTTAGAACAGTTACAATAGATAGTCATATTAGTAGTTAGGAGCACAACTAGATAACAATTTTTTAGCCTAACAATGATTCAATAGAAGGTGGTGTTAGAGGAAGGATCCCTTGATCAAAAGTAATGTGAAGAAAATAGGGTGGTAGTTGTAGAATAGAATTAGGGTTCCAGGTTTTGGATAGAAACTTCTAGGAAAAGTGATGCATTACCTTGATTTCCCATGCATTGCAACACATGGATCAAGGTGATCCACTATGTGTCATAGGAGGATTTCCCCATTATTTCGAGTGGCTCGAGTGCAATGTAGACTATTTCTTGATTTTTCAGTAATTTTAGGGTCGTTCTAGAGAAAATTGTGGAATACTATAAAGAGAGATATTCAGATTATTCCCTCAGATTCATCAGGAAAAAAATTTGAACGCCCATAAGAAAAGGAAATATTTATTCAGGATGAGTAAAGTGGGTAAATTTACATGAAGGCTCATAAAAAGGCAGAATTGATAGGAAAATTGCATATTTAGTCAGAATAGAAAATATCTATTTATGAAGTTCTGATCTGCATAAAAGTGGGTCAAGATGAAGGGACTAAATAGGTGGAAATGTGAGAAAAATGATAAATGTGGAAAATGAGTGGAAGGTGGAATTAATTTTGTCATTATCTAAAAATTAACATTAATCATAAAATTTCTACTGAGTGAGGAAAAATGAGGTGTCAACAATGGCTTGTCAGGAACACTATGAGATGCTCTATATGCATTATAAAAAGCATTATTTGTCAAATATGGACCCACAAGTTTTGCATAGTCAAAATTGACAAATGTAGTAGCTTCTCAAGCATGACAACAAGGTATATTCCACTATTGAGGATAACCAAAAACTCATTCACTAGCACCATATGGTCATAATTTGATTTCAAAATTATGTCCATCCATTTCATCAATAAGACACACTTCATTATTTGTGTGGAGTGTAACTCTCATATTGCATGCATCTTGATTGGATTTAAAAAAATTATATAATGAAGGAGTCTAGTAAAGTTGCTTCTCTCATTTGCTCACTTCATCATTTCAATACCCCTTGTCAATCACATTGAAACAAAATGATAGTATGTGGAAACAATTAGTGAATGTACGTTAAACTTTTAGAACCTTTTAATACCCCATTTGTAGCTTCTACATGATTTATAATCAATAACCCATATCAGTTACCTCTATCAAATGTGAGAGACCACAAAACAGGGTCTAATGATATCATATATTGCTTTGCAGTTGGATTAGGGATCTGTATACTCAAAGTTAGATGATCAAATTCAAGTTTATCTATTGTAGAACTCAAACTCGACATGATCTCCTTTAACTTTTATAATTTGAACATTTTATGGAGGTTCTCACAAAGATGTATAAGACAATATCATTGTTAGTCCCACTAAAAACTTGCTTTGGATAGCTCAAAAAATTCAGCTTATCCTATCAGAAATAACACACATATATAATTGATGTGCAATAGATGGAATGCATGTTTGTATATATCCAAAGAACCAATCCAATGAATGAGTGTTTTCTGACTCCACAATGTTGAAAGTGAGTGGAAACACACCATTATCAACATTTATGCAACATGCAACAAGAAGAATGCCCCTATATATTCCAATATGGAATGTGCCATGCCTGAAATGTACCATTCCATAATAGCTAGACCGAATGCCTAAAAGACCTTCTTGAATCTACGAGTACCTTTTGTTTGTAGGGTATAATCATCCACAAGGTGGGTATATACTAACCCTGATATATAGTATGATAAAGGTATCATGAACGACAATATATTGTGATATGCTGCTTTCCAATATCTAAATATTTGGAGACAACCCTCCTTCTTGATGGAAATGCCTTGTTATATATGAGATGCATATCTAATTCAACGTTCACCTTGTCACAAGTTTCTCATACAAATATATGCAATTGTGACACTAGAATTGGCATGATCATATGATCATTATTAAATGATGTGCATTGGCGATGCTCCTAATTCAAAAATCTTAGTTGACAAGTGTAGTTTTCACTACAACACTTTATCTTTCACATGGAACTTTTTCTTTTTGGCAGACAGGTATCCAAACTCCAAGTAGATTGTTGGTCTTGGATACAAAAGACTGACAAATAAACTATTGGAGCATTGATTGTAATATTGTATGTTGTTTTGTATTGACCAATTTTGAATATACTCAATCATGACTGCTTTTGATGCAAACAAAGCACCCTTACAAATCTCATTGTTAGAAGGGGTGTAATTGGAAACAAACTTCATGAAAAAATTGGAAACAAACTTCATGAAAAAAAATCATACTCACATTTATCATCTTGAGAGGTATACAGTCATCAACTATATCATAGTCTATATAATCACTGGATAATACCACTAATATAGAACTCAAGGCATCTATAGTGTTAGGGATTTGGCATGGACACCCATGTAAATCAGGATCATTTGTGTCATGAATCACTAGATAATACCTCCGATATAGAATTTAGGGTAGCTAAAGCGTCAAGGATTTGACATGGACACCCATGTAAATCAGGATCATTTGTGTCATGATCATAATTAATTTCTAGTTGTTGAGTCACCTTCATGTTCAATGTTTTCTTCCTCCTCCCCAACCTTGTGACCACTATTTTCATTCTCAATAGTACGGTTTTGAAAAAAAAATTAGGTGGTTGATTTGATATGAAAGTAGTGGTATTGTTGATTGTTTGAAATTCATTCAACATATTCATGTAGATAGAACTAAAATGTTGGTGGATCAAGAAAGACATCAATATAAGAATAAGATGAATTTGATAACATAATTCTAAATGCATCGTTATTGTCAACTTTTATGAGCATATGCTGTTATTTAGGGAAAATAAATCATATATTGGTAGAGAAGTGATTAAGATCGATGTTAGGTAGTGTATGGTTATACAACTTAAATTTGTCCAGAGTAATTATAAGTGTAAATATCGATGGATCTAACAGATTGACTAGAGTAAGATCCATCGGAGATAAATTGGCCATCATATTTGACTGTGATAATTTGTGCATATGAACTAGATTCTGTGTTCCTATCATTATAAAACACATGCATTTTATCAATCATATTTGAAGTTATTATATTTACTCAATATATACATGCATAATCACAATATTTTCTCAATTACATGATAGTTCAAATTTCAAAGAAGTAGCGGTATCTTTCTAATAGGTTTCTATTCTCGATTAATCATTACATCAATACAATTTTTAGCAATATTTAGTCATTTAAGGTTTGAATTCCAGAGAATTAGTAATATTTTTCTAGATGTTTTACCAGCTAGACTTACTATAATTTAAAAATTATCATTCTAAAAATGCAATTATTTAATTTTTAATACCAAATGATTATTTCAATTTTGAATCACTAAGAATTAGTACAATGTATTTTCTATGTGATTTATCAATAATTATAGAGGAATGGCAATTTGCTTATTTTTAGTTTGAATACATTGAACAAGTTCTTAATAATATTTTAAATATAATTTATAAAAGAACATACTTAAAATTGAGGGAACTCCCTTTTCAATTAGAAATCCAATGAAAGAAGAGAAGCAACTTGTTGGCTAGAGAATAGAAGAGAAGACAATCAGTTCTCTAAATGAAGAGAGAGAAAAAAATCCACTCCAGAATCAGATAGAAACTTTACTCATAGTATATTGGACTTCGGAGTAGCTCACAATCACTTGTAAGTGAATAAGAAGACGAATAAAAGTGTGAATTGTGTGAACGGAGAGGTTGATTTCCGTCCCATTATATAGGATAACAATGAGTCCCCATTAAAGACATATTGTCCTCACCTACCCGCCATTTCCCCCAACAGATGGATTGGCTAGCTGCGGGGTGAGACAATATGTCCCAACTGAGGACACAGTGCTCCTTTACTGGGGCAATATGTATTCGGACAGGACGCAATGGCCCCAGCTGGGGCAATGTATCCCCATGGGTGACACATTGCTCTCTCAGGGGGGCAATACATCCCCAATCAAGATGCATTGGCCCTTGCACAGTGTAATGCATTCTGATTGGGGACACGTTATTCACAGAGATAAGACTATGTCACCCACGAGTAGTCATTGTCCTCATTGGGGCAAAAAATGCTAAGTAAGTTTTTTTAGGAAAATGTTATTTAGGTTTTGAATCCTTACTTTTAATAGATAAGTGAGATTCATTTGGAATGTTTCCCTAGCTTAATATATTGAAACTATAGAACTTGCAGTGGTGATACATTTGATCATGAAGTAGATTGAACGTACCATTGAATAGAATCACTCTACATAGTCTGAATCTTCCACATTTCCCATCGATGTCAATTAGTCTGAACTCCCTTTAAAAACCAGACAATGTCGTAGTTTTCCATGATGGACTAGGAGTTAAAGTTAATTTCTAAGAGCAGTCCCATAGTATAACTGACTCTTAACATTCACGCTACTTCTTCTCCTTTAGGCTTCCATATATATACATGTAGCTCATCCATATTAGACAAAACACTTAACAGAACTTGCTTTGGGTAGATATTCACCACAATACAGTCTCTGTTCTGTAGGCAACACGGTACATAAACTACTTCAACACAGCCCATTGATGACAATATAACATTTCCCAAGGGTTCCACGTTTGCCGGCTCAATTGTCCGTTTTCAGAAATAAGTTATTTCTTTTTGGTATTTTGTACCGGTATATCCGATCTCAGCCAATGCCAGAAACGGGATTCCTCTCTGCATGTGATTGAGATAGGTCGTTATTTATATATATTTACTAAAAGATGTATGGATTTCTTCCTGGTCACGCTACCTTTTTCGTGCTACCACCATCCAACCGGAACAGAGAAAATAACTTCACAAGGAAGAAACTGCCTTGCTTCGTCTCATGCCAGCTTTCAGCACTCCCGTCTCCGGTTTCGTTAGTCGCGTGGCTGGTTGTTGACGTGGGACTGACTGATTCATGTTTATCGTAAGGAAATGACAGGTTTTACTTTTTAGAGCCAACCGAGATTCTATTATGATGACAGCGCTTTGACAATTCCATAAGATAAATTGCAGGGATTGCACAGGGTCACAGGAGAGACGAAAAAGAACATCAGGCGCCCGCTTCTATATTCGTTTTCCTCCCTCCGTCCAATCATCCTTTAAAGGAAACATACTGAAGCCATGAACGACGGCGACGGCGGCGGCAACGGCAACGGCGACGCAATGGCACACTGGTGCGCTACTCGTGCGAGCGGGTGATCTACGACGACCCATCCGGTGCATATATTCCACGTCCATCCCTTCTGCCCATCCTGCAACGACGAATTCGTGCTCCGATTATATATCCGACCTGAACGTGGTCCTGGTTCAGATGTTAGACTCAGATACAGAATTGGGCGGCCCGCCCCCTGCTAGGCCGTCGGTCATCAGTGCGATGCCGACCGTTCGCGTTAACCCGAGCCAGCTCAGCGAAGTTCGAGGGCAGTGCTCCGTGTGCAAGGAGAACTTCGTCGTCGGTGAGGAGGCACGGCAGATGGTCCCTTGCGGACACCTTTACCACGGCGACTGCATCGTGCCTTGGCTCTCCCGGCACAACTCCTGCCCCGTCTGCCGCCAGAAGCTATCAAGACCCTACAGGAGGGCACGCCGCCCCGCATTACCACGTCGCCATCGTCAGTTGGTGCCCGTCGTCGATGTCCAAGAGTGCCACTGGCGTCGCCGGTTCTGCTGTCCTTGTTTCTTCTTCGGAACAATACACACGGCATGAGCTACAGAATATATATAGCGACCTTTTGATTGGACAACGGTGGTACGTGCAGTTATCTTTTCTTCGGTGCGTCGTCGCGAGGTAGAACAACCGGCTCTTGTACATCTTCGTGGTACGTGGATACTCCACGATGCGTGTGATTGCGTGATTGCACTTTGTTGTTTGTTTTTTACTGTCCGGTGTACTAACAATTGGAAAATCGGAGAATTCCAAAAGATGACATTTGTTCTTGTACATACATCATTGTGGAGAAATAATATGGGAGGTTAATTTGTATTCTTGTTTCTTTGTTTGACAAATCTCACATTCCTATATATAAAAAAAAGGGTCACTTACAAATTTGTAATAGAATATTTGTGACTCAAGTTTGTTCGGGACTCAAGTATATTTTGGGCTCGACACAATCGTATGAGGCTGGCCCATTTACATAACACACTAAATATTAATAACCTTTAACACTCCCCTCAAATTGGAGTTTGGAAAATTCCAAGTCAGCTTGCAAACATAGACTAGAATAAAATAAATAAAATCACACTCATACAAGAAGAATACTTCTTCTCAATATTACAATCAAACTCTCTCCCACTTAAACAAATAATTTTTATGTCTTTAAACAATCTTTGAGCAGAGGGAATGAGTATACCTCAGTTGCAACAGTCAATATGTAATGCTCCAAACAAGTTACAATCAAATTAGACGGACTTCTTGATATCAATAAAGATAAGTGACATCTTAAGAAGTAGCATGTAGCAGCAAGTTAAGGCAAGTGCCATTATCTGAGTTTCTAGCGCCAACGAGTAGCTTAGAGAGTTATAGGACACCAGTAGTAGTCAACGTGCATAAGCACAGACAAGAGAGAGTAGTGGCGACGTCGTCAGACAGAATCTCAGTTGCTAACGTCGTCGAGTAGTCCATAGAGTGTTGGGTCACAAGTAGAGTAGTAGCCCATGTGTGCAAGCACGTATAAGGAAGAGCACAAAGGCGATGCAATTGAAATGAATCTCTTCTTGCACAAATCAACAACTAGTAAGTAACTTCAAGATGCAAAATATTGACACTATAGACTTATTCCTTTCTTCATTCTTCATTTCTCTACTCCATCTCATCTCTTCCTCAATACTCCCCTTAATACCAGCCACAGAAAAAATCAAGAGATTCGTTGGGGTAGAGAGACATATATCATAGTCGAGAAAATAAAAATGTAAGAAAAATATGTGGACGACGGTAGCTGATAAACCAAGTCGATCCAAATCTAAACTTAGTATATATAAGGGATAGTAGGTGGGTTTAGGGATGTGAAACATGTGTATGTAAGATGAAAGGTAGTGGGCACCAAAAAAATTAAAAATATTATAAAGAAAATATATTTCTTGCTAGTAGAGATAAAAGCATAACGACGACATGGTGGCCTATGTAGATCCAATAGTAATAACTTCAAGGTGGATTAATTTTATTATTAAAATTGGATACAGATCAATAGAGACGCTCCAAGAAGATGCATGGGATGGGTACATTCATGTAGGTAGACCAGAACTTCCAAGGATGGAGGTCGCCCACAAGGAGGCGCTCCTCTTTGGCTCTCTCTCTCTCTCTCACGTGTGGTTAGGGAAAAAGGATCTATAACTTTGATACCATGTGAAAAGACAATATTTGAGGCTAATTTTTTTTGTTGTTTTTTTACTTTGTTAGACAAATCCCACATCCCTATATATAAGAAAGAGGAGACACAAATTTTTGACTAAATCATACTTGTGACTCAAGCTTGCTTAAAACTCAAGACAACCATATGAACTGATTTGTTTACATAATAAACAAAATATTAATAACATTTAACATTTATGTAGACATATGTACATTGATTATGTCAATCTAACGTGAAATTGTTGGTTTTTCTACAATACTAATCATTCCTAGAGTGTGTTTCATAGTCTATTCTAGTGTGATGTTGATATCTTGGCATTTTTATCTATGATACCCACATCTTGTTAATGCCCTATACACTCGTTAAGTCAAATTTTAGTAGAGATCCAATAAATACTGAGAAGGAAAAAAAGAGATCACTCTTAGTTGTTGTTGATTTGAGATGTATGTCTCCACTCTTCATGAATCATTTGTAGTAACATATATGTATCACTTAATGTTGAAAGAACTAATTTCAAATCATGGGTAGAACATGAGCCTTTTGAATGTGAAAGTGGTTGTAAGGTGAATCTTTGTTAATAAATATTCTACAGAAATATTCATTTTAAATTGTGTTATAGTGGTGGTTATACGTTCAACAATTGATAATGAGCATTCAACTGGAACTTTATGGGACAACATCAAGAAAGGGCACCAATACTAGGTTTCTTTTTCTGATTTGATAAGTACAAGGCTATGAGAAAATGAATTATAGGAGAAAAAATAGAAACCTTAATCATATGGAGATGGGGACTAATATGAGGTATGTATTCTCCATGGGAGTTGTCTCTTCTTAAGTTGATTATGCATAGTATGATCCACTGTAATATTTTGAAGGATGGATGTTGTTATAATGCATAATGATTTTTTACCACTCGATAAGATATATATGCCGCTAATATTACTAATTCATTAAGTAGTTTTATTTTGTGTTCATATAAGTGCCAATATGAATTACCATTTCATATTATTTTTTATAAATAGTACGGAATGTGTCAATAGGCTAATACATTAGAACCATACAACTTATAGGGTGTTGCATTACATTAAGGGAGTAGATTGGAAGTACCACTGGATGGAACTATGATACACGGTCAGGACCTCCTATGCATCCCATTAACGTTGTTAACCTTGAACTCCTTTAGAACAACACCCAATGTCATTGCTACAACTTATGGACTAGGAGTTAAATTGATCTCCTGATCGATGTTGCAACATAATTGACTCTAGATAGCATCCTTGTATCTTCCCTATATTAAGAAACATGACAAGACACACATCTTGGTCATTCTACATGTAACATTTAATATGCAAAAACATTTAAGGGACATTAAACATCAACACTTCACAAATAAGCACATATGGTTCAATTTGAGCTTAATTTAACTTTGGTATACCATTCAAGGGTGTATAGTTTGTTCAATTTTTTCTTGAGATGATTGCCTATTCTACTAAGAGCTACTCTACTTTGGGACTTATATGCTCCTTTATATTAGAGTATTGGGAGTTACCTCTAAGATTATCTATACATGTTTATGTTTTATTTTGTAATGTGCATGGAATGCCTCATGATACAAAAATGTGTGTTTAAATATGAATGATAATTCCCAGTCATATTTTAATCGAATTACTTGTTCATTAAACATTCGACAAAATGTATGAAACTTTTATCTTATATAGTAGTGATGTTCATTCGTCGTTGTATATTGAATACATAGTTAGTTGTGGCTCAGAAAAAAGGTAACCTTAGGTAGTGATACTTCTAAGGTATATATAGAAATAGGGATAGTAACTCCTTGTGTGCACAAGTTTTAGCGGATTTATTCTTTTAAGGAAATTCACTTGGTCTAATGCTATTTTGATAATGTAGTATTATGGATTCCTTAGTAGATTTGTATTTTGTGTTGAGTAAGCTTACAATGATGTAATATTCATTTCTTGTGAAAATGAATCAAATATGTATAATAATTCATTAAAGTGTATATATATAGTCACATGACTCATGATGAATGCATATTCATGTCATTGTTTTTGGACAATTTTAAGTAGATTCATTCATTGTTCTATACTTTTCACCATAATTCTGAATAGTTAATCCAGATTTTCTTTTTCTCCCCCTTTTTAGTTTTGACGATATCTTCTCATTATATTGTAGGAATAAATGGGAGAGTTGAATCAAGACCTCCATCACCATGCCCCAAAACCATTTCCCTATCTCCAAGCATTGGTAGAAATATTGAGGAAGAATACATGTTGAATTGCCTTTGTTAGATTTTGAATCGATCGATGAGTCTTCCCGTCGATCGATTAGGTCAAGATTCAAAGAGGCAAGCTGCCACACCAAACTAGTCCCATGATTGAGAGAGCTAATTGACATGTTCATCGATGAGCAAAAATGATCAGCAAAGATCAGCAACTCTAATCTTCTAGTCAGTTAACCCATTTCTCAATCTCCCTACTGGCCAGCTAGCGGCTCCCCAAAGGTATAGTCCAATATACTAGCTCATCAACTAGGTTGATCGAAAAACATTTTCTCTAGAAATAGTATCATATAGTGAGTTTTAAGGTTCATGGAATGATCCGGCTGACAAGAAATGCTCCCCCAAGTCAAAGAACCCCCATTCGATAAGTCGAAGCACTTCTTAGTCCACTAGTTGGGTGTCTAGGCCAACAATGCATAAATGACCAGTCGTCTGACTCATAACTACATAATGGGCTAGATCAAATTTATTAGTTAAATATAAAAAAACAGTTAAAGTCAAAATTTTTATTTATATATAAACATAATGAAAGTCAAACCAATTTACTTAAATAAAAAATATTTGTACTAATTGATTTCAATACATTGATGAGATCTTCATGTGTTACTTTTCTTGATGATAAAAATATGGCCATCAAAGTCTAGATTATATTAACTTAAGTTAATGTTTATAAATATGATGTGAAAGACATTGATCTACCATATAAGTCAAACATATATGTTTTTTGTATTCTCTATAAGCCAATATGTGTATTTAGTAATTCATATAATGACATATATATGAGATTTTATTCCTAATTATAAGTTTGATAAATTGATAAATTTTTATGTTGGTTCAACAGAAAGACACAATTCAACTATAAAAGACATCCTTGACTTTACATCCTACCCATACAAAAAACTTATCCCAAGATTTTTGTAGTCTTGAGGTAGAAGGAGGCCACCTATTGTTGTCACTTCAAAAGATATAAGTTTTCCATTTCAATAATAATAATGACCTTTTAAAAATTATTATTAAGTACCAAAACAACAATATAATATTACATATTTTAACTTCATGGAAAAAGATATGGAACCATTGGAATGTCATGTTCTATAGACCAACAAACAAAGCTTACGTAAACAAATTCATGGACATCTATAGTTAAATTATTTTATTCTAACTCAAACTTTTTCAGGAAACCAAAGGCAAGCAAGGTTTTGAATTATTGTCTCATATCCTCCATGAAAACTGATGATCATATACTAAAAATATATGAAATGGATTTAAATCATTCCATTATTTATTATATATCAGACTACGTTCCATCTTGGACATATAGGTAGTTACTTAGTTTAAACTTATTGTTTCATTATGGAAGGAAAAAAAATAATGTCCAAATTTATTATAAGGATTTTGGTGATCTTGAGTAGAGATAATGGTGTTTCTCTAGCTACATTAGGTCAATTTGATGTTGAAAATAATTGTTCATGTGAAAGAAATAAAAAAATAAAAGCAAACAACACAAGGTGGGAAATTTTTTTTGAGGTTGCCATTGGTAAAAATGATCAGATCTTACAATCATATATTACCTTTCTCTTATAGCATATATATATTGTGTAGTACATTTCTTCCTGGTATGCAATGATTTGATAATGTCAGATTTTAGCACTTATTTTGGTATTATTCTTTAAGAAAACAAGTCATGAGAGGTTCTTCTAGCATGTTATATTTTGTTGATTAGTGTAATGTGTGTGCATTACTTGAATATATCCTGAACAAATGTTTAGTGCTTTATCTTTTCATAACCATGGTAGTGTCTTAAATTCTCTACTCTAGTTTACTATCTAGTATGCTAATTATTGCTTGCAGATTTTAGCTCATTGGTTTTGAAAATATGTCTTCAGAATTATCATTTTGTCAAAGATACATATAGACGATAATTATGTGTCATGTTATTTTATTGCAACATTTGGATGGAATAGAGGTATTCTGGGGTTATTTTTATTGACTCGTTTGTATCTGATACCTTGATAGTGTATCTGATACCTTGATATTTTTTTTAATATTTTTGCAAAAATAAGTTTTTTATCTGATACCTTGATAGTGTATGTTTCTTATTTTATTTTCCATTCTAGAGTTTTTACATCATTATTTTGGAAATAAGCATTACATGTCACTATGCATATTTCCAAGTCATCATCATCTTTGTTGAGTGTGATTTTTTTTTCCATAGACAACTTCCCATTTATCTATCCACATTATCGTTCTTACAAAAACTACATACACGGGGAAGACAATAGTTACTATGTCCACCCAATTGAATAGTTATATCACTAGTACATAACTGACCTTTAGTGTCGGTTATTTAAGGCATTTAGTCTCGGTTATTTAAGGCCTTTAGTCTCGGTTTCTAAGCGACACCTATGTGGGCGATGCTAAAAGCCCAGCCGTTATGCATCAGTTCAAAAACTGATGCCAAAACCCTTCATGCGCCACCGAAAACGTGCCAGCAGGGCACTATAGGCATCGGTTATTAGATAAGAAATCGATGCCATATACCTTCGTGCCACAGAAGGGTGCCATCTTGGGCACTATCAGCGTCGGTTATTAGATAAGAAACTGACGTCATATAACTCCCAACACGGCCGTGCTGGCCAGCACGACCGTGGTGTCTGGTCCGCTGCCACGGCCGTGCACTCCTAACACGGCCGTGCTGGCCAGAACGGCTGTGGTGTCTAGTCCGCTGCCACGGCCGTGCTGGCCAGCACGACCGTGGTGTTAAGGAAATAGACGTCGGTTACTATTAGAAACCGACACTGTAACGATGTGGTGTCGATTTTATACAAATAACCGACGCCTATTTTTGGTCCGTTGCCACGGCCATGATGTTAAGGAAATAGACGTCGGTTACTATTAGAAACCGACACTGTAATGATGTGGCGTCAGTTTTATACAAATAATCGACGCCTATTTTTTGTTTTTTTTTCTGTAAGTCTGTAGACCTGCTGTATGGCTGGTCGCAGGATGAGAAACCTGCAGTTCAGTTATGAACTGCAGGTTTTACGACATCCATTGATATCAACCAACAACAGGCCACAAACCTGCAAAATTAACAACAAAAATATTCACACATTTAGCAATGCAACCTGCAATTCCATTTGATTTTCACACATTTAGAAACATTCATGTAGCTAGCAATCTGTAGTTCCATTCATTTTTACATTCACACATGTAGAAACATTCATATAGCAACCAACGGTTTCATTCATTTTCACTCAGACACATGTAGAAACATCCAAACATGTAGAAACATTCACACATATATTATAATTCAGAAATTCATTTACAAAATATCATTCTTTAGTCATTATTCACTATCAGCATCCTAATTATATCTTAAAACCCCCACTATTTGTATGGTTGTTGCCCATTCTTCTCTTACTTCATTTAATTCTCCCGTCGTATAGGGAGCATGTACATCTAGTAAGGCCGTTCTTGTAGTGTGGTCAGTTCTAAACACCTGTAAAGAGAATGATGTATATATATAATTAATAAGCTATAAATAAGATTGGTATATTTTATATTATCTAATGAGACTATATAATACCTCAGCAATACAATCGATGTCTATTGTGGCATATTTGATAATCATGTGCATAAATCGCATCACATAGTATCCACATGCCTATCCGTTGTCTTGTGTAGCACACTATAAATTCAAACATACAAAATATTAAAAAATACAACTAATTAAGCATTGTTCACATAAATAATATATACATATATTGCAGTCGGGAACTTACTTTTACGTTCTTCCAAATTATTGGTTGGTTCTTTTTCGTGGGGACCTTTCCTCCAGCCTTTTTGAACTCATCAAAACCCCTACATGTTAATGTAACATAGTACATTGCATAATTAAATAGTAATATAATAACATATGTTAACGGACATGAAAATGAAATATTTCTCACCGGAATAATGCCATTTTTATTATGTGTCCATATTTTGTATTCAATTTACTCCCCTTAGGATCTAGATAATAGACAGTGAACGTCTCAGGGACAATAACCAGTAACTCCCAATGCATACCACTAGAGATAAAAAAAGTTAAAAATTAATAACTCAAAATCCACAATAAAAATGTAATTTTCTTAAGTCCAAATTATAATAAGCAAAGTAAACTTACTCTACATTGAATGGAGCCATTATCACCATCTTCTTATTTTGAGCAAAAATTGTAAAAGCCTCACAGCAGTATTGTTGAACTGACGGAGGGTCTTTATCTACTAGACTAATTAAAGATGGAATAAAAAATCCTACATGTTCGAATGCAAAATCTGCACATATCTTGTCTAAGTAGCTGCAAAATATGTATTAATTACGCATGCATTAATAAATAAGAAACTAGATCACCAGATCCTACACAAGGTATATGGATGTATAAAGAAGATCTCACCTTATCCATAGCTCTATCACAGATGTATTTATCCAATCATATCGAAACAACTCCAAAATATCTTGTATAAATAGTTTGTTTTCGTATGATTGACCTGCAACATCTGAATCTATAGAAACAGTTATAGGGAAATTTATATCATGTTCGCCTAACCATATTGCCATACCCCTACAGTTAGGACCTAACGGGACAAGTAGATCCTGTGGAACCCAACTGGGTAATGTAGGAGGTGGAAGTGGAGGCCTAGATGTTGTGGATGTCTTCTTTTTAACCTATATATATAATAATTTCAGATCAAATGACATCATATACACACACTAACAATTTAACGTAATGTAAATTTACCATACAGTTTCAGTAAAGATGGCATCCGCTTTTAGCCACAATATCACTCCACCTTCTGCCTCACCAAGAGTTTTACAATCTGGGTGGGCATATGGCAATGGAAGATCCATCCACTTGGGGAATATATGTACCGGGCTCACACGAATCCAACCAGCTGGTAATGGAGACCCGTGAAACATTTCCCCTGGTAGGGATGGGTAAGTCGACTCCTCTGCAATGACATATTCATTAACTTTTAGACGGCATGGCTTCAACCCCTACAAATTTTTGTGCAAAGAATGTTATATACATATATACATATCATCTTTTTTTGAAACGACTATAATTTCATATATATACATATCATCTTGAAAACATATCATCTTGAATTAAAAAACTAGTTACTATGTCATAAAAATACTTACAGCGGATTTGCTAGGTGGTGGGTCTACCAGATTACTCCCAACCTCTACAGTAGGAGTAGAGCTTGCAGTAGGAGACACTATAGGTATTGTCTGGTAAGTGGCAGTCTGAGATGCCTGCCACTTTTTCATTGCTTCTTCGAGTTTTCTATCAAATAGCTTATCTACCTATACATGGATAAAAGAAACATCAAATTCTAATTATTGAATTCTCTTTTACAGTAACATCTACAAGGAAAAAAATATGTTACCTCTTCTTGTGAAAGTCCCACTTTTGGGACATGTTTGCGCTGGGATGGCCTAAAAAAAGCTTTGATGTCCACACCAACGCTTGCAGCCCTAACACATACAGGATTCTCTAGGTTACCCAGAGCAACTGTCAATTCATCCCTTGTGCCCTCAGGGATGAACTTTCCTTGTTTCCTCAGCTCGTGCAGCTCCCGCTAATCGCCAAAACAAAAATTTGTAATTAAGTAAACACTACAAATAATCAATATTCGAACGATTGTTGTAAGAGTTGTATTTTACCATTTTTGTAGTCGCCTCAGCAGTTGCGGGCTTCCTTATTTCTCCCTTCTTATTTTGCCTCCCAGCTATCCAGACATCATGGTGAGGCAGAGGTGTGCTACCTATAGTGGAGGACTCCTGAGTAGCAGCAGACTGAGCAGTAGCCTCAGACTGTAGTCTTTGGCGAATGCCTTCATACCCCTTTGGACCAATTGTGTGGTCATGCACATTCAATGCACGCCTTGATCTTTGTGCCTCACTGAGGGCCTAGTTAGTATGCAGATTAATGATTTGGTTAGTAACAGTAAATGTTAATCTTGAATAGGTGAATACAACATATATTAATGAGATTGGGACTGACGCCTAATACCTTAAATTCATCAATTTGTCCTCAAGCAACAAACACGTCCCATTCTTCTTTGTCCAGGAAGTTCCACTGTTCAGTGGTTGTCTTCTTCCTCTTGTCAGCTTCTTTTATGTATTCTCGGGTGAGATTTGTCCTATAGTTCCTTAGGACTCTCCCACAACGTTGCATCACGCATTTACGATGCAGCTTTTCATCCAATTCAAATATACTCTGCAAAATAGAATTGCTATTAACTAGTATCCAAAAAATTAGTAATCTACAAAATAGAATTGCAAATTAATAATAACTCACGCATAAATCCTTCCATATTACGTCTTTCTTCTCCTTAGAAACTTTATGCCAAGAATCTATCTCACAACCGCAATGGCTACGAGTAACATACCCAAGATATGAAACAAATGAATTGTGATTCACACCAGATGTATTTCCTGCATTATCAAAATCCACAACAAGTTTGGGTCCATTGTCCTTTTGCACTATTAACTTCTTCATCATAGTGATGCCCCTTCTCTTGTCAACTTTTTGGTGTTGCTGATCAAGTGCCTCAAGTCCTTCAAATGGTACATGTGCATCATCAACCTAAAATTTGACAAAATAAACACATTTACAAGATATAACTATAAATGGACATATAGATATAAATATATGATATATTTTTAAAACTTACATTGTGAGGCGGCGCATTGATGTCCTCACCCTCACGGTAATCATCAGTATGGTCATCAGGAGAATGCTCATCCATCTGAAAATTCACATTCACATTCACATTGTAAAGTTCACATTGTAAAGTAATTCAAATTGTAAAGCTCACATTGTAAAGTTCACATTCACATTGTAAAGTAATTCACATTGTAAAGTTCACATTATAAAGTAATTCACATTGTAAAGTTCACATTCACATTGTAAAGTTCACAATGTAAAGCCCACATTGTAAAGTTCACATTCACATTGTAAAGTAATTCACATTGTAAAGTTCACATTATAAAGTAATTCACATTGTAAAATTCACATTGTAAAGTTCACATTCACATTGTAAAGTTCACATTTAGAAAAATAAAACATATAAAAAAATATAAACATGCCTCTAATATTGCGATTTTTTATCAATTAACAATCCTTCATTGTGATCTCCGCGCACATATAAGTCATCATTAGCTTCAATATTTGCTGGTGTTGGCAACCCAACTGAGAATGGACTGGAGTCATCATACTTATCATAGTACTGTTCTTCATCTATAGGATCTTCAATGAACTATCTTTTACCATGAAGAACAACCGACCATTTATCATTTGGAGGATCATTGATATAAAATACTTGTTTCGCATGTGATTCCAATATGAATGGTTCACCCTTCTCGCCAATCTTTTCAAAGTTCACTAAAGTGAAACCCAATTCATCCACTATAACTCCTTTGGTGTTATCAACACAATTACATTTGAAGAGCGGAATTTTGAAATCTATGTAGTCAAACTCCCATATGTCTCTAATGACACCGTAATATGACATTTTAGCTTCACGTGGACTCTTATCCTTTGCACTTGCAAAAAACATTGTCGATGCTTGAAGGGTGACCCCACTGTTTTGGACGACACTCTTATCATCTTGGCGCTTTGTGTAATATGTGAATCCATCAATGTCATACCCTTCATAAGACATAACAGTCAATTTTGGTTTAAAGGTGAGACATTTGATAGTTTCAGTAATATTATCTGGTGTTTGAGATAGTTGATGTAAGACTTTATTTTCAAACCACTTAATAAATGACTTGTTATGCTCTCTAGAAAGCCACATTGTATTGGCTCGAGGATATAGTCTCTTGATGAAATTGGCATGTTCCTCGATATAAACGTTCACTTCGTCCATGTTGTGTAAAATATACAAGTGACCTTGTTCCAGCTGCTCACGGCTGATTACTTTCACACGTGATCCCAAAATTCCTTTGCCAAATTGCTCGTCAATATTCTTGTCATTATCAGGAGTGTCATTACCACGAGAAAGTCATTGCAAAAATCCATAACCTCTCTCGCCACATAACCCTCGATAATACTCCCTTCAAGCCGATAACGATTTCGAACATCACTTTTAAAAACGCTCATGTATCGTTCAAAGGGATACATCCAATGCAAGAAAACTGGTCCCAATATTTTCACTTCCCTAGTCAAGTGGACAACAAGATGTACCATGATATCAAAGAATGATGGAGGAAAATACATCTCAAGCTGACATAGGGTAACAACCACTTCTCTTTGCAATTTATCGAGAGTATCAGGGTCAATAATTTTGCTGCACAGACTATTGAAAAAGAAACAAAGTCTGGTGATTGCAAACCTTACATGCTTCGACAATATAGATCTAATTGCCACAGGCAATATTTGTTGCATTAGAGTGTGACAATCATGAGATTTAAGACCTATCAACTTCAGATCTTTCATTGATACCAATCTACGGATGTTGGATGATTAGTAACCCTGTGGCACCTTAACATTTACCAAACATTCCCAAAAAGCTTTCTTCTCCTTTCTAGACAATGTGTAATAAGCGGGAGGTAAATATGTTCTTCGATTTCCCATTTCACGAAATTCTATTAATTCTGACCTTATTCCCATTTCACATAGGTCCAATCTGGATTTTATCCCATCTTTAGTCTTACCTGGTATATTCAACAAAGTACCAATGACACTATCACATACATTTTTCTCAACGTGCATGGCATCGATACAATGACTGACTGTCAAAGAACTCCAATAAGGAAGATCCCAAAATATTGACTTATTCTTGAATAAAGATTTGTGACTCCGTGTGGCCATAGTACATTGTGATCTCTTACCAAATTCATTGACAAAGTCTTTTACTCTTTCATAAACAACCTCCCCTGGTATAGGTTTAGGTGCACTCCGTTCCTCATTCAATCCATTGAATGCTTTGCGCTTCCTACGATACGGATGAAATTTTGTAAGAAACCTTCGATGACTGAGATATACAGTCTTACCGCCATGTTTTAGTCTTGTTGAATCAGTGTTCTCTTCACATATAGGACACGCTTTAGCTCCTTTGACACTATATCCAGACAAATTCCCATATGCTGGAAAGTCATTAATAGTGCAAAACAACATAGCATGCAAACGAAATGTCTCTCTTCGTGAAGCATCATAGGTCATCACACCTTCACCCCAGAGTTTCTTTAAGTCATCAATCAGCGGTTCAAGATAAACATCGATGTCATTTCCAGGTTGTTTAGGGCCCGATATCAACAACGACAACATTCCATACTTATTTTTCATACACAACCAGGGAAGAAGATTGTATATAAAAAGCATGACTGGCCAAGTGCTATATTGGCTGCTCAATGTCCCGTACGGATTCATCCCATCTGTACAAAGCCCAAGTCTTAGATTCCTAACTTCTTCACCAAATTCAGGGTACAATAGATCAATCTTCTTCCTCTATGGGGAATCAGATGCATGTCGTAGGATCCCATCATTATTTTTCTTAACATCTGCATGCCACCTCAAATTCTTCGCATCTATCAGATTGGCAAACAAGCGTTGAAACCATGATATTATAGGTAGATACCACATCACCTTGGCAGGAGAACCAGTTTTGGACTCCCCTGAAGTCGTCAATTTATACTGTGATGCACCACATTTTGGACAATCTTTCAAATCCACATAGTCCTTTTGAAATAATACACAATCATTTGGGCATGCGTGTATCTTCTTGGCATCCATTCCCATTGGGCACAACAATTTCTTTACCTGGTATGTTGAGATTGGAAGCTCGTTTCCTTCAGGAAGCATTTCTTTCAACAAAGACAACAATGACGTGAAGCTTTTGTCACTCCATCTATTGTTAGCTTTCAGCTTATACAATCTCAACACAGCGCTAAGATTCGTAAACTTAGTACAACCTGTATATAATGATATCTCAGCATCATGCACAATGTTTCTAAAAATGGGAGGTGGATCGGTGTGCTCTACCCCACAACTATCCAGCATCGCATCAACGATGTCTACTGGAACTTGTTCATTCACATCTACGTCATTGTAGGCAATTTCTTCTTCCACACAAGCACTGCTATCGACATCCACTGGTTTCGGGTTTGAAATCTCTCCATGCCAGTGTCGTTTTGTATAGCCTTGTACAATCCCGTTGCACATGACATGACTTTTGATTTCGTCACCAGTGCTGACTTTCAAGTTGTTACCGCAATTCCTACATGGACAGTAGAACCTATCTCCAGGTTGTTTCCTATGTTCCTCGACAAATCTAATAAACTGGTCAAGACCAGAAATAAACTATGGGGTGCAACGATTGTGAATGGACATCCATGATCTATCCATTCTATGATCAAAGAGAAAATAAGTATATATTACAACAAGATTAGGGTCTAGGGTTAACAGATTAGAGTTTTTGCATGGTTAAAACTTTAGGCCAACAAATACATGTGTTGTCATTCTTGTATATAATAAATGTGTACCACCTATCCCATTCTTGAACACCTAATCTCACTAGTAAGTGTATAATGTGTATTGGGTTTTCGAGAAAATTTCGGCAGCATTTCCCTACTGTTCTCTAAGTACATATGTACTTAGAGAACAAACGGGGAAATGCTACCAAAATTTTCTCGAAAACCCAATACACATTATACACTTACATCCTAAGTGAGATTAGGTGTTCAAGAACAGTCCCAAACCGAGGACTATCCAAGATTTACTCCTAATGAGTAAATCTTGGACGAGTTTCTAGGCCAACAAATACATATGTTGTCATTCTTATATATAATAAATGTGTACCACCTATCCCATTCTTGAACACCTAATCTCACTAGTAAGTGTATAACGTGTATTGGGTTTTCGAGAAAATTTCGGCAGCATTTCCCTACTGTTCTCTAAGTACATATGTACTTAGAGAACAAACGGGGAAATGCTACCAAAATTTTCTCAAAAACCCAATATACATTATACACTTACATCCTAAGTGAGATTAGGTATTCAAGAACAATCCCAAATCGGGGACTATCCAAGATTTACTCCTAATGAGTAAATCTTGGACGGGTTTCTAGGCCAACAAATACATGTGTTGTCATTCTTATACCTACAATCCTAGTTTCATCATTCATATCCTAGTTCTTCAAGTTAGGTGATTAACATTGTCAATATACTCAAAAAGGAAACAAGTTACCAATTTCATAGTTAGGATGGTAGAGATACCCTAAGATCTAGATCTAATGGTTCATAATGAGCCTGTGATAAAGTTACATTACTAGATGATTATATAATTTCAAAAGCAGTACACAAATAAATTCAAATGAGTAGATAACTAAATAAAAATAGTAGACAAAAAAATACAAATAAGTAGATGAAAAATACAAATAAGTAGATGAATAAATCATAAAAAAATCAGTACATAATTAAATAAACACAATAAGTAAATAACTTAAAAAAATTCTACTAGCTTGGTGAAATTAGTACATAAATAAACACAATCAGAATATTTTTCAATGGCTTTTGGGTTGACTTGGTGAAATCAGTGCATGTTTTGGGCATCCTTTGTATAGTTTGATCAGGGTTCAATCCAGTAGATGAATCCAAACCCCAGCAGCAGCCTAGGCGTGCCCTGGCACCGCCCAAGCATCCGCCCAAAGGCCTAGCTAGGCAGGGCACCTGGGCTTGGGACCCTAGGCGTGCCCTGGCACCTGCTTAGGTGTCGCCTGGGTGAGGTCCAGGTCGGCGGCGGTAGAGAAAGCAAGTGGCGGAGGAGAAAAGGCGGACGATCGAAGGGTTACCTTGCAGGAAGCTGGCGGAGCAGAGACCTAGCAGGAAGCTGGCGGCGGTGAGGAGAGCACTGAAGCAGCTACCGGCGGGGGCGGCGGTAACAAGAGGAGAGGAGCAACGACCGGCGGCAGCACCGAGCGACAGTGAGAAGAGAACCAACGAGCGGCGACGAGCAAGAAGTCGTCGGACCTACTGAAGAATCGGGAATGAAACAGAGAAAGGGGAAGAGTCGCTCACACTGGTGATGTTAAGTTAAACATAAGAGTTGGTTGTTTAAATGACTTATGCTACATCCTAACAACGTCGGTTTCCATAAAAAACTGACGCAATAGGGGTGTAAAAAATTTTGGCGGGGACGGCGCGCGCACACTTATAACTTCGGTTATTATAAGACAAACGACGCCCATATTAGAACTTTTGGCGCAAATTTTATCTTCATTCAATGTCGGTTATTAGCTAAAACACGGACGTTGTATCTGATACTTTGGCGCAGTTTTTTTTTGCTAGAAAAAATTAGATTTCGCGGGCTACTTTAGGTGTCGGTTTTTTTCTTCAACCGATATTGAATGAAAAGAGATACCCGTGTCTGGTTGGTCTTTAAATATAGACGTCAGATGTCCTTATTAACCGATGTTTAATGTGAGTAGCGTCGGTTTTACTAAAAAACCGACGCCTCTAAAAGGGACGTTGAACATTGTTTCTGCACTAGTGTATCCAAAGTTGACTGTAGATTGTTTGGACAGATTGGGGTAAGAAGTAAGTTATTCCCTTATATATCAAGGGATATGAAGACACTCAAATGATATATGTTGAGTGTTGTGAAAATTGTAAGAGAAGATCAAAATGTACATAAATGTGTCACTATAATAGCTACATATAATTGACTAATTTCACAAGGATAACTAAATATAATAATTTCAAAAAGATGAAAGTCAATGTATATGACATTTTTTAGGTCCTAAATTTTGATGGCTTTGTATTTCTTATCCAAACCACTATTACATCAATTTGTGATCTAATAATATTATAATTTATCATTCACTTTCCCATATTAATTTAATAACTAATTAAATTTCTCAACATAAGAGTCCAGTATTGCACATGTATATGACATCACATTTGAATACAAGTTATATTTTCACTTTTTTGTATAATTTTTGTATTACATTTCCTTCTTATTTCAACTCATATTTCTGAAACTATGTCCAATCAAAATGACGGATGCTAGTTCCTCAATTTCATCTTAACATTTATATATTGATAATAGTTTACAATGTGCTAACTTTTTGTTCATGTGCATGTACATGTGTGTTTTTAGAGTTTATTAACAGAGAACTTCCTAATTATAGTGCCTTGTTCTTGGTAATTAAGTGGTGTAGTTTCCTTCATCAATAGGAAACAAACAATGAAAATAACTACATTAGGGCCATCGTTCATATCCAAATTCATGTCAAGATTGCATTCCCTCATGTCAGCTTTCAATAACCCGCGGTCTCCAGTTTTGTGAGTCGCATGGGATGTGGAACTAGCCGCTTTGTATTATTGCAAGTGGGTTTTTAGAAGACCCAGATTAATTTCCATTCATAAAATTGTGATTGAAGTGGTTTTGCAATTTGGTAAGATAAATTATAGGAAGTGTGTAAGAATTCTCATTCCTTCCTCCATCCAATCAATCTTTTAAAGGAGATGTGTTGACGAGAGTGTGAGTGATGACAAGGGTGGTGGTAGCAAGGTGATGATACAGTGTTCTACATCGATCCAGTTAATGGATTCCAAGTGTGGCCCTTCTGTTGACTGATTATCCAACCGGAACACCAGTCACATGTGATGTGTCATCTCCTCGGGAGAACCACCACAACAACTAAGGAGCGGCATGAGTATGAAAAAGAGGCTATTTATTCTAGGCCCTGGTCCAAGCATTAGAATATTCAATTGGAAGGCCCACCCCATGTAGGTAGTCTATTATTAGGAAGATCACAATTGTGCATGTTGACCCGAGCCAACTCTATGAGGTCAGGGCACATTGCCTGATGCGTAAAGAGAGCTTCCTCATTAGGAAGGAAGGAAGTAGATGGTTCCTTGTAGGAACCTCTACTCTGGGCTGTAGTATGGGGCCTACCAGAAGTTTAGCCTCCACCTCCAAAATTAATCTCAAATAACATATTTTATATTATACATATATTTATTATATAATTGATGACAAAGAAAATTGTTAGTTGGAATAGTATATGGTTTGTTTGTAAGAAGTAGTGGTACCTCGATAACATCCAATTTTGTGGATATTATGTGATTATTTTATCTTTATAATGAACATTTTTTGTGGCTTATCTAAATAATTTTAATCTCTTTTGACAAGACCTGATGTGACTACCCTAAACTCATGGCCCTCTTTTCTCTACGTAGAATTCGCATCGACTGTGACCAATGGTATCTAGAAATGTTGCAATCATTAGAGTTTATGTAGAGATTGTAAAGTAACCAAAAATGTTTTGGTTGCTACAAATTCACCAGGCCCTGCGACTGAAGGGAGAAGTACACACGATGGTCTCTACATGCTAATATCTCCCATGACCAATGTGCTTGAGAAGTCTACATGCCTAGCGGTTGAATCAAGCACATCCACTGTAGAGACCTATGACCTCCCCATCTCTTACGATTGCTACTAAAGGTGTGTTGCGATCAAAAGATTTAACCTCTAGTACAGACTAACACCTACTCAATGGAGGCTGCTACAGCCGATTAAGTCAGTAGACAACACCTATAAATAGACCCCCACCTCATCCATTCAGGGGGGTTAGATCATCACAGTTATGAAAAAATGCTGCCACATTCCAGAGTCACCTCTATCCACCTCCACCGATCTTCTATATCTGAATATGAAGGTCCCGAATAGAGATAAGATCATCACCATATTCTTTGAGAGAAGGAGTTTCCATCCACCCTCATCACCGACGCCAGATCCAGATTTGAAGGAGTATTGTTGGTGTATCACCTTCATGCTTATTTGGATCTATCATCCCTCTCACGTTGTTCATCTATAAATTTGTCTATCTTAATGTTTCTTCACCTCTTTAAATCCATAATGCTACTCATGAACATGAGTGGTTAAACTCATTGCTTGGGTTGGGAGTAGCCACTAAGGCTCTCCCAACATGTATATACTCACATCCATTTGAAGTTATATGCTCTTAGATAAGATTATCTCCTTTTGCTTGGTTTTAATGCTTCACTTGTATGATTAGCTACCATCTTATGATGTTTGATTGTTAGTGCCTTGAAAGAGTAAGACTAACTTTATCTAAGTGTTTTCGAGTTGCATGAGAATGTTGAATGTTAAAGCTAATGATCATATAGTTATATTTGTGATTGTTTGTTTGCCATCTTGAGACAACCTTATAATCTAGATCTATCCTAAGCTCAAGAGAGGAGGGAATAGACACATATGATGATTACTTGTAATCTAGCTAAGGGTTTACAAGGGGTGTGAGTATTGCATGTTGGTGAGAGATCTTAGTAGGTGAAACTCAATCCAACTTCCCATCCATATTTTATTACAAAGCTCTTGTTTGATCTCATTCCCTTATTTTATTTTCTTACTTCTTTCCCTTGTTTGTTTTGTTTGGTTGATGTCATATTGTTCCATTGGGAACACCATCTTTACCTACTTTCTCGGTTGGTGTAACCGAGATAATATTCTACAGTCTTAACACTTACCACCCTTATCCTTGTGGATCGACCCCGAGTGCTACATCGGACCCTGTATAATAGTTGTGGGTGCCTGAGAGTCAGGTTACAAATTTAGGAGTCTAACTACTCTTGATCCGCTCCATTTTTGGATGTGTGATTTAGTCTGGTCAACATTTTTTCGTTGTTACGGGGATAAGGCAAAATGGAACTATTAAGAACACAAGTCTACTCACCATACACCCATGCCTCAAGTTTAGAAATAGACTTGACTACACAAATTATAAATCTGTTGCATCTAACTACTTGAAATACTTCATCTCATATGTCTAGTTTTCATACTCGAATATGCAAACTGTTTAGGTAGCTTTGGGAGAGGAAAATTTAGACAACACCTTATTCTCTTTTCGGATCAACATGCCACCCAGCAGAGGAGGACATCCTGGTGGATGTGGTAGAGGAAATGTTGAATAAGGTCAAAACCCAAGGGTGGAGGATTTTCAAACTCCATCAGTAATTGAGTTTGAATGTGACAATGACCACTCTGATGGAACTGGATAAGGGTGTATTCCCATGCCTCACTACAGACCTCATGGTGAAGATGAACCCAAAGAACATCGTGAAGATGAACGTGAAGAACACTGCAAAGATGAGTGCGATGAAAGACGCCATGATGACCACCGTCATCATTGAGAAAGAAGAAACCAGAGTAACCATGGTGAGCACGAGGAAAATAATTGTAACGATGAAGATGATGAGGAAGAGGAAGAAGAAGAAGAAGGTCATTCCCTTAGAGACTTGGCTGCAACTAGAGATAATGAATCTAGATTCCCCATCATCATTCCCCAGTTTGATGTTGTAAACTTTGAGATGAAACCTATAGTTATCTCCATGATATAAAACAAAACCTTCAGAGGTAACTCAAAAGAAGGGAATCCTATCATCATCTTGATGCCTTTAAAAACATTTGTGATACTATCAAGATGAAGAGAGTGTCGCAGGAAGTTATATACTACAAAGCATTCATCTTCTCTTTAGAAGACAAGGCTCTGTCCTGCTATCTTGCCCTGCCTTACAGATTCGTTAATGGATGGAGACCTCTATCCGATGCTTTTGTCACAAATTGTTATCCAAACGAGAAGACCATTAGAAATAGGCACAAGATTATTGGATTCTTACAAAAGCCTGGAGAGAATGTACATGAAGCATAGGAATGATTCTAAGAATATAATAGGGATTGCCCCCATTACAATTATGACAAAGGTTTTCTTGTGACCACATTTTACAATCGTCTGACATCTACCAAACATACTTCACTAAATGTCACAGATGGAAGTCATTTCCTTGGCAAGAAGCCGAAAAAGACCATGATGATTATTGATAACATGGTTTCACTACAAGTGGGCATGGACTATGAGAGAAGTGATAGGGGGTCAATAGATAAAGCTAATTCTAAAGGATCCTCCATTGAGAAAAAGAATTTAGAGAATATAACTTCACAAATCTAAAATATTGCTTTGTATGTTAAACAATTGAAGGATACTAGAGGAAAAAGCAAGGTCAAGACTAAGAAAGTTATGAAATGTGTCACATGTGGTGAAAAAGGAAATGGTATAGATTATTGTATGCACACTAAACCAGAAGATGATGACAAAAGTGAAGATGAGGAAGAAACTGAGAACGTCTCCTGTGTAAATTGTAAAAGACTAGATCACCCTTGTTTTAATTACGATAATAAAGATTTTGGTGAGAATTCTCACCGATTGGGTGACTCATCTAAGCCACCTCTAGGATTCAGAAAAGGAGGTGGACAGACTTTGTATACCAAAACTACAACTTACCAGCAAAATAGAAACAATTACCATGGTCAAGGCCAATATCAGAACAAGAACACAAACTAGAAAAATCAAGATCAAGGACAAATCAAGAGCAACAACTAACCAAACATGATGGATCATCTATTTGATTTTGCTAAGAGATAAGTCTCTTTGAATGATCCACTCACTCAAAGTTCCATCACTAACTCATTTGTATTAACCACGATGCAAACCCAAATGGCCAACACTTTGAGTGATGGATCATCTATTTTTGTCAGCCATTTGGGTTTGCATAACTCAAAAATAGATGATCCAACACATCAAAAATAGATCGATCAACAACTCGTACAACTTTCTGAACTCATAAAGTGTAACAACTGGGCCCATTGCCCAAGGCTCTAGTAGAGTTTCTGGAATGACGATTGGCCCCATAGATCTCCACTAGCCTTAGCTGCGCATTTTTTTCAGACTCATCCGCAAGCTGGGGTCAACTTCCTAACTGGTCACCCATCCTAGCACTACTCCAAGCTAAGCATGCTTAACTATGGAGTTCTTTTAGTGATGGGCTCCAGGAAAAGGAGGTGCACCTTGGTGATATGGGTAGTCCAATCATTCCTTATAAGATCATTCTATCTGAGGCCTCAAATCATGGGACGTTACAATCTCCCCCACTCAGACTCTTGACGTCCTCGTCAAGGCTCAACTATATGGCCTCATAATATATCCCCATTTTAGTGCAGACCCAGAATGGCCCATGGAAACCCAGCTCCTGATCACGGAATACCAGCACAAGGGAGGCTACATCAACCATGAAAAACCCTTTCCTACATGCCTAGACCACACGGCTCAAGACTGGCATGCCACATGCCCATGTGGGCCCCACCTACTAGAGGGGTTTCAGCTCAGATACCATTTGCAACAACTGAGCCCACTGCCCAAGGCTCTAGTAGAGTTTTAGGAATGACAATTGGACCCACAGATCACCACAAGCCTTAACTGCACACTTTGTCCATACCCATGCACAAGCCAGGGTCAACTTCCCCACTGGTCACCCATCCTAGTACTACTCCAAGCTGAGTACACTTATCTATAGAGTTCTTTTAGTGATGGGCTCCCAGAAAAGGAGGTAGGATGAATCCATAAATCCTCATGATTTCAGTTTCCATCTTGGGCCCAATTCGGCTCAATACATTAACTTTCATCTCCTAAATCTTGCTTAAATTGATAGGATTACCAATCTTATTAACTAAGAGTTTATATGAATTTCATGCAGGTCACGATGAAGTCGAATCTTCAAATGGGCCCACCTTCACTCGAATCAACTCTCAACAACCCTAGATCCTCCTATCAACCCCACTACCATGATCAACTTCACCCCCTCCATTGATCTCGAGCACTTCTCCTTTCACCTGCCCCCTTCCAATACAGCAACCATCAACAACACCTTCTCAACCCTCACCCTTCCTCACAGTTTGGGGGTCTTTAACCCACTTCACGGTCTCAAGACTGTTTGGAGGGGTTCACGATCCCAGGACTGCGTGAGCATCCTCTTCACCCAGCAACGACCACAACCTGCCACTCCACTGTCATCCTTCCTCACCGTCTGCTCCTCACGGTCTCGAAACTGTGTGGAGGCCTCTCGGTCCCCAAACTGTGAGAGGAGCCTCACGCTTCAAAGACCGCGAGGAACCCTCATGATCTCCAAGACTATGAGAGATGATCGTCTAAGATCGTGAGGAAGTCGGCATCCCAGGATCATGAACGTGCTTCCACTCCACCAACAACTCCACCTCCTCCTCATCTTCCTCTCACTGCGACTAGTGTCGATCCCCAAACACTGTCACAATCTTCCCTAGTGGTCTCTAGACCGTGAGCACCCTCACGATCTTAAGAATGAGGACTCAGAAAGTAGTTTCAAGACCGCAAGGACACCTACGAATCACCTACAACCCTAACCTCACACCTCCACGACACCCATCTTCCCCCGCGGTTTGCCCTCGCATCTTCTCCAAGCCCATCGTGCCCCTAGAGGTCTAAAGACTGTGTGACACCTGCAACAAGCACAACAGTGCCCCAGATCGCACCCCCACTCTCCATACCATGCCCATAAGACGATGACAACCACCGTCCTCACGGTCTGCTCCTGACAGTTCTAAGACCGTGAGGATGGTGATCATTTTCCAAAATCGTGAAGAGTCTTTTCGGTTTCAGGATCGTGAAGGATAGCTAATCGACTTCCATACTGTTTGGATGATGATCGTTTGCTGAAGACCATGTGGTCACTTATCTGTAAAACTGTGAAGGCAGTAAGACCGTGTGGTCTCGTTCGATCTTGAGACTGTGACAAAGACAATTAGTTTCGAGACCAAATACTCAAGACCATGAGTTAATAACCAGAATCTAGGACTGATCAAAACTCTATGGATGCATATAAATAGGACCTAAAGGGTCCTCATTTGGGGATCAAATCCGGCACGCCGCCAGGTTTCCTGAACATAGGCTTGACCCCTAGAGAGGGATCCCAATCCATCACTCCTCTACACCACCAGGCTACGTGCATCCACGTCACATACACATCCAAAGACTGCTCCTCCTACTAAGAGCAAGAACGACGATAAGAGAAGGAAGGTGGAGAGAGAAGTCCTACCCCATTTGTCTCGGTGTCCCTCACTCCTCGTCTAGATCTACTCTGATGTGGCATAGAAGACCGTATCTTCATTGAGTTGTGACCATCTTCTGCATCATGCTCATGGCGGAATCTTCCCTCTCTCTTGTTCTTTTTGTTTCTCGCATCATGAGCGAGTAGTTTCCTTTCACTGGGGTGTGGGGACTAGCCCCGCTGTCTATACTTATATGTCTTTTCATTAAACATTCCATGGCATGTATATAATTTTTCATTCCGTTGTTAATCGTCGATGTTTTTTTGTGGATTGATCACCTGCTTGCATTTATCTTGTTCTTTCCTATGTTGTGAGAACTTCAATATGTAGGTTTGAATGTAGATTAACGCGGTTGACTCCCTGATGAGAAATTGGATGGGATTCCCTGAAGTCGTAAGTGTGTGATCTGTGAGGGGACAAACCATCTAGCCCACGGTGACACTTATGTGTGCCTAATGCCCTTATGGGGAGGCCACCACTTCAGTTGGATATTTGTAACTTCAGAGCCATAAGTGTGTGATCAAGATGGTGACGAGACATCTGATACCTAAGGTGATGCTTACGCAAACCTAAACATCCTAATAGAGGATTCACAATAGCTCTATTTGGATAGTTATATCTTGTGTAGATGTTTGTGATTGGATATGTTTGCATGTGTAGCGGTGGTGAAACCTGGGACCACCCCATTGATCCCCATCATTAATCTAGATCCAATTTTAATTCCACTCTTTAGTTTCTTGCTATTACTCTAATTAACCTCAAACCAACCTTTATTCTAAATATTAGTCTTAATTCAACTGGATTCCTCTAGTATAAGATTCTTAAAAATGTTGTCCTTTGGGATTCGATCCTTAACTATATTGTGATAAGACTCGTCTGCTTGCGGGTGGTATTATTGCACAAGGTTTTGGTTTAAAACTCTGGGATTTCAACCCTGAGTGAATTTGTTAGTGCGATAATAAACCATGTCAAATTCTGGCACCATTGTCGGGGACAACAGAATCATCTAGTTAAATCTAGTTCTTTTGAGGATAATTTAGGATTTTAATTTTAATTTTGATACAATCGAGCATCTACTTGAATTTGACTCTACTCTGTCCATCTTACTTCCGAAAGATATTTCCATCCTAGGTACCCTCAAAGACTAGTACATGCACCGCTCGAACAGTTCTGGCCTTACTCCTAGCTTTGACCCTGAGATAGAAAGAACCTTTTGTCGTCAGAGTAGAGAGAACCAAGCTAGGATGGCACAAGAGGAGGAAATTTACTGAAGGGTAGCTCAAGCCCTTAATGCACAAAGAGAAAGGCTTATGAAAGAAGCCCAAGTTGCAGTTCAAGAAGAAATCCAAGCTGCTCAAGTAGCAGCTCAACAAGCTCAGTTACAAAAAGACCTTCGTTAATTCTCAATCCCTAAAGTTGCTGATGTTCACCACCCAGTACAACCTCCTCCCATCAATGCTCCAAATTTTGAGATCAGGGCACATTGGGTTACACTGCTTCAGAATAGCCCTTTCTATGGTAAGAAAGGAGAAGATAGTCAAGAACGTCTTCTAAGGTTTATAGATCTATGTGCTATGACAAAGCAAAATGGGGTCACAGATGATGCGATCAAACTTTGTCTTTTGCAATATTCTCTTACTGACAGAGCCATGAGTTGGTACAACTCTTTGCAATGTGAACCTATCACCACATGGGAGCAACTTCAAAATGTCTCCTAGAAAAATTCTATCCTCCTTCTCTCACCTATGAAATTAGGGGATGAATAACACAATTCACTTAGGTCCCTAGTGAAACCCTTGCAAAAGCATGGGAAAGATACAAAGAGCTCCTATGCAAGTGTCTACACCATGGCATTCCTAAGAATCAACTCATCGAAATCTTTTATAGGGGTGTGGATGATGATATCAAGAAGTTCTTAGACTCCTCATCTGGGGGAAACTTCATGCGTCAAAGCTATGATAGCGCATGAAAGGTTGTCACCCTTGGAGCTAAAAATCAAGCCAACTGGGGTAGACCTGTAAGTAAAGGAGTGTTGAAGGTTTCTATGGAAGAAGCTACTCCTGAGTACAAGTCTATCTTCGAGTCTCTTAAGCTTCTAGTTGCCAACCAAGACCAACTTGAATCATCTTTTACTGCCTATGAAAGAAGACGCTCGCCCCCTCGACAACAAGAACAAGTCATGTCAACTTCACTATTCTGTGAAGTATGTAAAGGCACCGATCATTCTACACCCACCTGTAATATCCTCTATGATGTTGTTCTGGGCAATACCTGTGCCCAAGGAGATAATGGTGACATGGAAAATATGAATGTTGTCAACACTATCCCTGGTCAAGGATATTATAATCTGAATCAGAACAAGAACCATCTAGGTTTTCAATATGGAAATCCTTCAGGAGCAGAAGACACACAACAACTTGGTTTGAATTATCAACAATGAGGCCCGCCAAGATTCCTGTATAACCAACAACAAAATTTCAGGAATCAAGGGAACTTTAGAGGTAACTTCTAGAATAGAAACTACAACAATTATCATAACAATTCTCAGTTCCAGAATCCAAACCAAGTCCCTTATCAACAATAAGGACAACAAGCCAGTCCCATCTCTCCTGATGATAAGCTAACAACCATTGAGAAGATGTCGCAGTCGCATCAAACTATGATAGCTAACCAGAAAGCCCATCAGAAGGCCATTGAATCTCAACTTGCTCAACTTGCAGCTAGCATGAAGCCACCTGTTGGAGCCTTTATTAGCCAACCGAAGAACAATCCTAAGCACCCTGAGCAACTGAAGGCTGTCACCACCAGGTCCAGAAAAGATTATTCTACTCCTCCTGTCAAAACACATGTGGTTATTACATACGAGGATGACTTTGTGATTGTCTAAGACTCTACAACACCTGAGTCTTAACCAAAAGGGGTAGTAACTGCTGATAAGACGGACAAGGCAAGTTCTGAAGAACCTACTATTGTAGAAACAAAAACACCAGAGCCAATTATAATAGTGTACAAGCCTCGTCCCCCTTTCAACTTGTTTAAAGCAAACCAAGCTTGACACTCGTTTCAATAAGTTCAAGGAAGCTATGAAAAAGCTTCACGTTGATATACCCTTTCTAGATGCACTGGCTGAGATACCAGCCTAGACGAAATATTTGAAGTCACTCCTGACGAGGAAATATATAACTGAAGAATATGAGACAGTCAAGTTAGCAACAACCACTTCAGATATTATACAGAGCAAGATGCCAAAGAAGTAGAAAGATCTAAGATCTTTTGGGATCTCTTTCCATATCGGTGACTCTTCATATAATAAGGGATTGGCGGATCTCGGTGCTAGTATCTCCATCATGCCACTTAGCCTTTGTAAAAGGCTAGGTTTTTCTGAACTTTTCCCAACCGCCATGACTATATAGCTTACAGATAACTCTATGACGCTCCTCTTAGGAATCATTGAAGATGTCCCTGTCAAGGTTGGCAAAGACTCATATGTTCCGTGTGACTTTTTCATCATGGACATAAAATAAGACACCAAATACTCTCTCATCTTTGGCTGTTCATTCCTTGCCATTGCAAGAGCTTTGATTGATGTCAAAGCAGGATCCTTTCTCCTCAGACTAGGTAAAGAAACTCTCGAGTTTAAAGATTTTGAAAGTATGCGAAGACCTAGTATGCAAAAAGAAGTCTATCTAATTGATTGCATAGAGAAAATGTCACTCCTTACACAAGATGATTATGAACAAGATGATCCTTTAGAAGTGGCCCTGACAAACTCATCTGTTGATTACTCCATTGATGAACGAGTGAAGAATTGTGTCCTCCACCTCAACACTGCTGAAGAAGATCCTGAAGACAAAATTAAGGAACTCAAGGTCGTGAATACAGCTGAAGTCCCATGTGAGAAACTGGAGGCCCCTGAAATGAATCCCCTACCTGAAGGTTTAAAGTATGAGTTTCTTTATGATTTGAAGGTTTGTCTGGTTATTATAAATTATGATCTAACCACTGATCAAGAAGATAAACTCATGAAGGAATTAAAAGAAAGAAGGAAAGCCATCAGCTACAAGATGAGTGATATCACTGGGGTCAGTCCAGCATTGTGTATGCACAAAATCCCCATGGTGGAAGACCACAAGATGACTATTGAACATCAATGAAAGCTAAGTCCAAATATGAAAGAAGTAGTCCACCATGAAGTTATCAAATTGCTTACTACAGGGATCATCTATCTTATATCTGACTCACTATGGGTAAGTATGGTGCATGTTGTCCCATAGAAAGGTGGCACTACTATTATACATAATGAAGATAATGAACACATCCCCTCACGAACAGTCACCGGGTAGAGGATATGTATTGATTACAGGAAGTTGAACAAGGCAACATGTAAGGATCATTTCCCGATGCCTTTTCTTGACCAAGTCTTAGATAGGTTGGCTCACCAAAAATATTTCTACTATCTTGATGGTTACTCTGGATTCTATCAAATACCTATACATCCAGACGACCAAGAGAAAACAACTTTTACTTGCCCATTTGGAACATACACTTTTAGAAGAATGCCATTTGGGCTTTGTAATGCGCCTGCAACCTTCCAACGCTGCATGGTAGCTATATTTGCTGGTCTAATTGAAACTATTATGGAAGTTTTTATGGATGATTTCTCCGTATATGGGGATTCGTATGACTCGTGCCTGAAGCATCTCTCCCTTGTCCTCAAATGGTGTGAAGAAGCACATCTTGTTTTAAATTGGGAGAAGTGCCACTTTATGGAAAAGGAAGACATTGTTCTTGGCCATAGAGTCAGTATCTGAGGAATCAAAGTAGACAGACTGAAAATTGAAGTAATTTCCAAACTCTCTATCCCAAAAAATGTAAGAGAAGTTCGTGTGTTCCTTGGTCATGTGGGATTTTACAGACGGTTTATAAAGGATTTCTCCAAGATAACCAACCCGATGACTGACCGGCCTAAATCGTGCATCCGAAAAGCGGAGCAGATTTGAAGTAGTCGGACTTTTTAATTTATAACCTGAAACCTTCTAGGCCCCCACAACTTTGTTTATGGGGTCGAAGTAGATATACGGGGTCGAACACAGGGACAAGGGTGGCAGTGTTGAGAACATGGAATCGACACTTTACACTCCGGTAAGGGCAAGGAGATGATAAAAGTTCCCCAAGGGAACAACAGGCTAAGATCGATAAAATAGAAAAAATCTATCTCCAACTGGAGCTACGAGGAAAATTAAGGTTTTAAGCATTTATCAGTTTTTAGGGTTTTTGTACAACGGAAACAGAGAGATAATACTATCGCTTTAGCAAGGAATGAAGGAGAAAACTTTGGTAAAACAAGCAGCAGCAGAAAACATCATGTACCCCTCCTCTCGAAGCGGGTACCTCTAACTAAGCTTCAACACCCCTCTCGAGGTTGCTGGACTTATATTAGAGTGGAAAGGTTACTACAACAACTCCAATCCTGGGCACTCTCGTACTCCAGTATCGGACCAAACACTAGAGCCACAACACCTCTCTCGAGGCTGTTGCAACGGGAAAACACGATTCAATAGCTAATCAAAATGCGATCCAAGCGTACAAGCTAGAGTTCATATGTTAAACATAGCAATCATCCAACAAAAGGAAACAAACATAAAGCAGCAGATAATTAAGGCTCTTCTAATTCCATTAGCATAAAGGGTTTGATTACATTGCATAAGAAAATAAAGTAAATGACTGGAATAAGTAAAGATAAATGCCGCCTTCTTGATTTAGAAGGGCGACAGACGGTAACCGATCCTCCAGCCCGATATCGGGTAGGGGCCTTGCCCGATATGCCCGTGTCGGGCGGCACACCCTCTCGGGCAACACGCTGTGATGGCCAGACGTATCGTGTGGGGCGCCCATGCCCGATACGATCGTGTCGGACGACACCCTCTCAGGCGACACGCCGTGACTAGCGATGCGTATCGGGGTTCGATATCGTGTCGGGTCAGAGTGTTGCTTCCAGTATCGGGTACTCTTGTTGGCCAAGATCGGCCTGAAGTGGTGCTCGGGACGACCCTAAGTGAACCATTCCCTCCCTCTCGGGATGGGGGAAGAGCTCACCTAGAATCACCCGGCACACCTCTGAGGCACGACACGATAGCTCCTGAAACTTTCCTAAGTTGGCTTTCGAGGGATTCCGACCCGTCCCATCGGAGTCCTGTAGCTGCTATTATCCTCAATCAATCTTTAAACCTTTTTTTTGTGATGCTTCTTCTTAATCGGTATAGTTTTCAGACCATGGGTTGAGCGAGCATTGAGATGTCTCACAGAGAATGCGGCCCGACCACGAACAACAGACTTTATTTTTCCTACCTTATTTAAGCAAAAATTCTCTCTACAGCTTCAGCGAGACTTGGGTGCATGAGTCAAAGTTAGCTTTCACACCAAACAGCTTTTGGGGGCAAAAAGTTGTGTGTTGGGTAGGCTAAGGCTTTTTGGGTTTTTCTTATTTCCCATTAGTCCATCCAGGTACGGGTCCATTAGTGGGTGAGTGGTCCCTGCAGTCCAAGCCAATCGACTTTAGAGCAGTGATTTCACATCCTACATACCACTGCCCCAGATCTACCATGCCTAAAGATTGGTACTTTTGAAAAACAAGTGTGTATATGTTTCTTTTTCTTTTTCTCTTTCTCTTTATTGGGAACAACTCTCATGCTTTTATTCACTCTCATAAGGCTATTCTCTCTTTTTGGTATTTTGTTGGGTAAGGGAAAACAAGAGGAATTTTTTTTGCTGTTTGGGCAACTTTTTCCTTCTGCATACACATCTCTTAGCTGTTGCAAGATTATTTTTCGCAATTTTTGGCATGGAAAGTCATAGTCTTTTGTCGTTTGAGGCTGCATTATTAGAAAGAAATAACAAAACCTGCATCCCTTTGGGCACATAGAAAATAAACTGGCAAGAAGTCGTATCAATAGTGTCTTTGTACATATGTATAGAGACAAAAATAAGCAAAATTTTTCAAAATTTTTGTATGAGCATGTATATGTACATGATATAGAAGAAGAACAAAAGAACATTGCATTTTTCATAATTTTCAAAAATTTTATACCTCCCTCACTGGTACATGGTACCCCCCAAACTTACTCCACACTCTGTCCCAGAGTTGCGAAGTAGATAAGGTAGGGTAATGTTAACCAAGTGAGGGTTAGCTGGTGAGCACGCCTACACCAGATAGAAGCTCCCACACATATTCTCCTCATTTGTTGTGGTAATCGATGTGGTGGAGTTGGTCAGGCGTATCTTTATTTGATATCCATTCTAGGATGAAGATGCCGCAGTCGTTAGATAGAGGAATTTGTTGTGGACTGCGGTGGCAGAACTGGAGCTCGTGCCATTTGCTTGTTGCCGTCTCCAGGAATGGTTGTATCAACACCGCCATCTCGTCATAGTATTTTTGTACTATGCGGTCGAGGGAGGTCAACGTTGTTGATGTACACTGCACTGGATGATCTTTGTTGTTGTCTGAGCTGTTGTAGAAGATTCCAGCTAGTTGGCGAGTGTACATCGTCAAGAGCGTCCAGTGGTTGTAATACATGATGGGTAGGAAGATTGTGTGTGAGACCCTGTACTCCAACTCTGCCAGAAATGATTGCTTTGCTCCTATTTCATCGGTGAGGCAGATGTCGTTGAACAACATTGGATGAGCTATATATGCGTGTTCAAACCTTGTCTGTAGTGTTTGGATGTAAGCAGCCACCACAGATACCGCCAAGCATCCTCCATCTTTTACCATGTATCTTAAGTCATCAACTAGGACTATGACATTGCCTGCCTCATAGATGACATCCACTGGGGTAGAATCAGCTAATTTCAGAAGGATTTCATTGACATGCTCCTGCGTGAGTGTAGCACATGAGAAGCGGTCGAAATTGTTGATCAGTCCTTCTGGTGTTTCAGGCGAAACAGGGTCTTCTAATCCGTGCACTTCCCACAGGATCTCTAACTGCTTGCCTGCCCCGTAGGTGTCTGTTTCCATTTCCGCTTCTTTCTCTGGAGTGTTGCTGAGTTGTGAAGATTCACCTTCTAGGTCACTATCCAGTAGCTTCTTAGGTACCCCTACGTCTTGGAAATAGCGCTTGTCTTTTATCAGTAGTAGTGCATATATGCTCATGAGATGGTAGAAGTTTTGGCCCTGGAGGTGCCTCATGTATCCAAATATGTTGAGCAGCTCCATGGAGCACAAGATGATAAAGGCACTGTTTCCGCTTCCCTCTTATGCTTGGACGGGGAAGTCTTGCATAGAAAAGAAGTTCCAAATGCCGTTGTGACATTTGACTCCTTCCTTGATAGATCGTAGAAGACGCAGCAGTAGAAGCCTTAGATGTTTATCCTCCGGGCGACTGAAAATAAGACTGGAGCGTGGCACCTCGTTGTTGTTGTAGCTCAGCAGCTGGACGTCGTGGTTCCTGAGGTCTTCCACACAGAGGAACCATACGTTGCGGTGCTTGTACGAGGCCAACACCATGTTCATGTTATGCTCTTCGATGTGTTGCAGCATGTTGGCCACCGCATTGGAGTCTGGTACTCCCATCATCAACCTTCTTGCCAAGGTCGGGGTGGCATTGTATACTATTTTCCGACCTATCCCGGTGCTAATATTTTCTATTATTGCACCTTCTAGGATCCTGAACAACCTTTTTCCGACGAAGGCTGGTGAGCGGAAAATGCTTTTGAGTGCTCCCTATCGTACGAAGAAGTATCCATCGCTCCAGACGACGTCTTCTTTATCTTCCTGCGACCTTAAGACCTTGTTCAGCAATTTCTGGTCCCTGATCGTCAGTTAGCTGATGACCCTTCTGTTGAAGTCGGTCATCTCGAAAGAAGGCAACTCTGACGGTGCAGAAAATTCATCTGCCACCGAGCGTCTTCCTCTAGGGGGGTGCCTTTCATTGGCGGTGCAGATGTCTCCCCCCTCTCCCTCTGATTCATTAGAAGAATTCCCCCCGACGTTGATGTCTTCATTATCATCTTCAGCTTCATCCAGGGGGACTGAGGGAGTTGTTTCTTCCAGACCGCAGGAGCTCTCCTATCCTGCTGGAGCTCCGTTGGCCGATCCTTGTGGCGTCCCTTCCTCGGGCGTTGGGGATGGCCCGCTGGAGAAGGAAGAGGATGATGATCTTGAGGAAGCTACTGATGAGGAAGGTTGAGAGCCTGATCCATGAGGCGACGGAGACCTTCTTGGCTGCCTTGGGCGCAGATGGTCGTCTCCCCTGTTCAGCCTCTCCTTGAACACGTCAAGGCATTGGAGGGCCTACAGAAGCGTGGCGTTGAGTGCCTCTAGTTAGCCGGGAAGGCCAACTAGAGTCAGTAGCTCCCGTTCTTGGCTATTCAGCCCCTGCTGGAAAGATGAAAATTGCAGGTTAGAGAAGTAAATGTAGCCGAGTCACTTTATGTTACCTCCCGCAAGTTGTCGAGTTCGTGCCCCAGCATTTTCCCGAGCGACGGAGGGGCTCCTACAGGTCTCCCTCCCGTCCTCGCGATACTTCTTTCGCGTGAGGGTCTACCTGACGAGGTAGAACCGATCTCGATCGTCTGCGAGGTAGATGCTGCTGGCGAGGTGTCGGCACCCTTGCGACCGTCACTGCCTCGTCTTCTGGTCGTGGTGCAGATTGTCGTAGTGTGGGTGGATGTTGCTCCACCTCTACGTTGTCAGCGATCTCTTCAGCAACTGCTATAGGGGACACTGGCGGAGGCATCTGTGTTAGCTGTGCAGCTCCGAGCTCCATCTCAAGGATCTCAGCGAACACCTCATTACTAGTGTCTGGTTGTGCTCTTTCTTCTGCCCATAAAGGCATCACAAAAGATTCGGGAGTTGTTGATGTCTCTTATGTGACAGCTCCCTCCGGGACTTGTACTGTTGTCTCTACCCCGGTTGTCTCGGCAACCTCGATGATTGCCGGTTCCTCTTCAACGATGGCAGGCTTTGTCGTGATCGTGGATGGTATAGCAGGAGTGACGACAACTCTATCAACTGCTGTCGTCGACGGCTCTAGACTGGCGGCTAGCTCAGCAGGTGTTGTTGAAGTTTTGTCCTGCCTTTGGTTGAGGGGAATTGATTCTCCTCTCACAGCCGCCCTTTCTTGAATTTTGGTGGTGGTGGCGTAAGCTACTCCTACTATCACAGCTTTGATTTCTACTGTGGTGAAGACCAACTTTTCTACGTCGTAGGCGGAGTAGTGGGGGAGTGGAAGGAGGGTGCTTGTCCTTGTGAACTTGTAGAAGTAGCATCTCCCCTCCTTCTTTATAATGCTGGCCCTCATGAGGTACTTGAGGTCGATCAACTCGTCACCCCTTATCCTCGAAAGACTGTGCGACTCCCGTGGGTACCCAAGTCCAGCCGCGATCAGGTTGACGATGCCACCCATGCAGTATTCCTTGGTGGCATCCTTTATTGGGTGCAACCTGTTTAGCAGAAACCGCCCCAGGTTGATCACTTTGCCCTCCATCATGTGCCACATGATTTGGAGTTCTTCGGGGTAAATATTGTTGGACTCGTTCTTGCTGAATAGCAGGCACGCCACCAGCTTGTGCACTATTCTCCTGAAACATGAGTGCACCGCCGCCACCTTGCTTCCTGGCTTGAACGATGACTCGCCGGTCAGCCTTTTCCAGAGCTCTACAGGGTTGAACCTATCTCCTTCGGTGATCCTTTCACCGTTATTCATCATCTTCTTCTCCTCCTCACTGGAAGAGAAGATCTCATTGAGCAGCTTTTTGGAGATGGCGTGCTCCGAGTTATACAGCCGCCCTTGCAGCATGTCTGCTCCACCATATTCTTCAACCTCCTCAGTAGTATTCTTCACTCGGTGGAGAGATGACATGAACTCCCTTGTGAGTTTGGTGTAGGAGGTGGAACGGCTAAGGCAGATCTTCCTCAGTCCTGCCGCGGCGAGGACATTCTCCAGTCTTTCAAAAATCCCCAATTTAAGGAAGGATGACTGGTGGCAAAATCTGCTCGACATGTAAAGTTTAGTCACCAATTCTATGTATCGGCATCCATGCTCATCATCTCGTGGCACGAACCGTCCTGGTGTGTGATCCAGGGGTTCTGTCACTGCGGTTGGAGCTGTGGTTGGAGCTGTCACTTCTCCCATCCTTGTTCTCTTTTCAACGGTTGATGGCCCAACTGTCTCGGGATTTGGGCATTTCTACCCGACCGTTGTTGCTTCAGTTGTAGGCTCGGTGTCGATTCTTCTGCCGTGTTCTTCAACTCAAATGATGGTTTGCTTTGTACGAGCCATTTCTGTTAGCATTAAACAAATTCGTTAATCAATTTAATGTTAAAATTGATTACAAGATAAAGATTCGACCCGATACAAAACTACCCAACACCACCATATCGGGTCTTAATCAAAGGGCGAAATGATGCTCGCCCGATATGCTTGTGTCAGGGGGGGGGGGGACGAAGCTTTCAAAGAAATCCCGTAGGCTCATGCCCAATATGGGGTCCGGGTATCGTCCACCAAAAGAATCATCTAGGCAATACAAAACTGGACGATACAGAAAAGTTGTGTGTCATACTCGTTGCCCGACACAGGTGTGTTAGGTGATACGGTTGTGTGAGACAAATCACCCGATAAGGAAATCCCAGTAGAAAAGTGTGTCGCCCGATAACAAGAACAAGCAAGGAGGTACAAGGATGGCCGACACGGTTATTGCCCGATAAGGCGTATCGGGCAAGCGCGTACTAAAGACATGTCGCGCGACACAAGTGCCGGGCGATACAAGGAAATCAACTAAAGTCGTCAGCCCGATACGTTATGTGCGATAGGAAGGTCATGTCGGGAAAGCTAGGATGATACGACTATCGGGTTATACCTTTGTTGTTTTCTTAAGCTTTCTGTGGGACACGAGAGCAGAAGAGGGTTGCACGACACAGGAATAAATCAAGGAAATCACAACATGATACGGGTAGGTGAAAAGAGTAAAGGTAGTAGCCCGACACGGTAAAACCTCCATACTATATATATATATCAATCTCAACTGGGGGTAGAACGGGTAATTCCGGGACGCGTGTCGGCCGTTGAGATAAGTCATTCCCGAGACGGGCAGTCCATCCATCAAAACAAGGGTAATTACTCATATTGCACGATACGGGTGCATGCCGCCCAGGCATGTCATCCGTCACAGCTTTTGCGATGCCTGAAATACTGTCGCCCGATATGAGTGCGTTCTGTGTGCCGGTTGAGTTGCTTCCCGATACGAAGCCTTCAGAACAAAATCTAGATGAAAAACTTAAAACACAACGAGAGAAAAAGCGATTGATGGGTAAAACATCATTAGCCTAAGCTTAAGCTCCCGACCTCAGATACTATTACTCATCAAGGTCCATAAAACAGAGTGGTGGCCCATAAAATAGAAGAGTCAGTGCACGTGGCGCGTGTGCTGACTTGGGCCTTATTACAGTCCAAATGTTCATAATGTTTATTTTGCAAGAAAGTAAATAACATCCTCTTCTAGGAAAAGTAAAAGCTCGGGATGCCTCCCGAGGAGCGCTGCAGTTTGCGTCGCCAGCTCGACGGCTCCAGGTTATTCACTTTTCTCACCTTCAGCATCACCCATATCTCGCAACTCGATCTCTGTCCTTGCTGATTACAGCCCTGCCTTTTTGGTAGTTTCGGTGTTAGAGGGTATTTTTCCCGAGGGATTCTTTATCAATTCGGCCATCTGAGAAAATTGCTGATCAATTTGGCGTTGATGCGTCTGCATGTCTGCCATCTAGACCTGCATTGAATTCAAAACTCCCAAATTTGAAAGTGCACTCTGCGCCAGCTGGTTATTAATGGTCTCTTGTCTTTTCACAAAATCAAACAACTATCCAACCAAGTTTGGTTGGTTCGAAACCTTGTCTTGTCCCTTCTCTCTGGCTTGGCCTTATCCTTGACAGGTATTCGTCACTTGGCAACCTTGATACTATTCTTGATTATTGTGATTCCTCTTGTGCCTCTGGTGACGACGACGTCTATCACGATGATGGTTGTCCACGAACTGCTCCATTTCTGGATCTTCAGGCTGATCATTGTCATTGTAGCGGTCGTTGTCTTCAGGCGGAGGCGAATGAAGTCTAGCTCTCATGTGTCCCTCACCTTCTGAAAGGGGTGGTTCGACGCGGGGCGGCATGTCTGAAGATGTTGGTGCTCAGTCGGGCAAAACACCTTCCTCTGAGTACCTGTATAGTATGTAAAATCAAGTTAGAAAATCTGTTATTAATAATATGAATCACTCATTTCAAATATGAAAAAGGAAAAAAGAGAGTGTTGTCAAGCTCATTTCTAAGCTTGAGGCACTGGAGTGTAGTTAGTGGATTCAGGTTTGTCAACAATACCGTTTTTCCTTGTCCCCGACAACGGTGCCAAAAAAGTTGATCAGCCTAAATCGCGCATCCGAAAAGTGGAGCGGATTTGAAGTAGTTAGACTTTTTAATTTATAACCCGAAACCTTCTAGGCCCCCGCAACTTTGTTTATGGGGTCGAAGTAGATATACGAGGTCGAACACAGGGACAAGGGTGGTAGTGTTGAGAATGCAGAATCGACACGTTACACTGCGGTAAGGGGAAGGAGATGATAAAAGTTCCCCAAGGGAACAACAGGCTAAGATCGATAAAACATAAGAAATCTATCTCCAATTGGAGCTACGAGGAAAATTAAGGTTTTAAGCATTTACCAATTTTTAGGGTTTTCGTGCAATGGAAACTGAGAGATAATACTATCGCTTTAGCAAGGAATGAAGGAGAAAACTTTGGTAAAACAAGCGGCAGCAGAAAACATCATGTACCCCTCCTCTCGAAGCGGGTACCTCTAACTAAGCTTCAACACCCCTCTCGAGGTTGCTGGACTTAAGTTAGAGTGGAAAGGTTACTACAACAACTCCGATCTTGGGCACTCTCGTACTCCAGTATCGGACCAAACACTAGAGCCACAACACCTCTCTCGAGGCTATTGCAATGGGAAAACATGATTCGGTAGCTAATCGAAACGCGATCCAAGCATACAAGCTAGAGTTCAGATGTTAAACATAGCAATCATCCAACAAAAGAAAACAAACATAAAGTAGCAGATAATTAAGGCTCTTCTAATTCCATTAGCATAAAAGGGTTTGATTACATTGCATAAGAAAATAAAGTAAATGATTGGAATAAGTAAAGATAAATGTCACCTTCTTGATTTAGAAAGGCGACAGGCGGTAACCGATCCTCCAGCCCGATACGCCCGTGTCAGGTGGCACACCCTCTCGGGCGACACGTTGTGACGGCCGAACGTATCATGCGGGGAATCCTTGCCTGATACAATCGTGTCGGACGGCACCCTCTCGGGCGACACGCCGTGACTAGCGATACGTATCGGGGTTCGGTATCGTGTCGGGTTCGAGTGTTGCTTCCAGTATCGGGTACTCTTGTTGGCCGATATCGGCCTACAGTGGTGCCCGGGACGAACCTAATTGAACCATTCCCTCCCTCTCGAGATGGGGGAAGACCTCACCTAGAATCGCCCGACACACCTTTGAGGAACGACACGCTAGCTCATGAAACTTTCCTAAGTTCTCTTTCGAGGGATTCTGACCCGTCCCATCAGAGTGATGTAGATGCTATTTATAGGCAGCGGTTAGGGGAAGTTATGGTGCTCCAGACGCCACATGTTCTTCCTTCAACTCCATTATTGCAGCTTCAGGGACGCCCAATATTTGTATCGCTCGACACAAGGATGTCAGGTTGTCAGTTATCGTGATGAGTGGCGCTTGTCGGTGGGTGGCCTGTATTGCGCGACACGCTTCAGTTGTCGTGGTGAGCCCAGCTCCTTGTCGGGTAAATGGCTTGTCGCTCGTTCATTCCTTCTTGTGTGGCATCCTTGTGTCACGCGGTATAGTATCTCGCACCCGTGTCGGGAAGCGAGCGTATCGGTCGGCCGGTTGGTAAGAAGGCCGATGTAGGTGGAACACGTTTGTGGGCCGGGACGGGCCTTTTTGCTGCTAAATGAGTTCAAAAATGAGGAAAACTTTACAAAAGATGATAAAATTGAGTTAATAGCGTAGCGTGGCCTGTTTATTCAAAAAAATGACAAAAGAGAGAGGAAAACAATTAGAAAGGGCAGTTTTGATAACGAAATAAGGGCCAAAAACATCACAAAATTTGGTGTTATCAATGACGAATTTGTTACTAAAGGATGTTGATTTCCATTTTGACAAAGAATGTGTCAAGAGTTTCAATAACCTGAAGCATGCCCTTACAATAACACCCATCATCAGAGCTCCTGATTGGGATCATCCATTTGAAATCATGTGTGATGCTAGTGATTACACCATGGGTGTTGTTTTAGGCCAATATATATAGAAGAAACATTATGTGATCTACTATGCATCGAAGGCCCTCGACGAAGCTCAGAGGAACTATGTAACTAGAGAGAAGGAGCTCCTTGCAATTATGTATGCTTTTGACAAATTCAGATCCTACCTCATTGGTTCTAAAGTCATTGTCTACACAGATCATGCCACTATCCGTTACCTCCTGGAGAAGAAAGATGCAAAGCCCAGGTTAATCAGAAGGATTCTCCTCTTGCAAGAATTCGATCTGGAGGGCTGGCCTCCCGCGCTCCCGTTTCGACGACTAGTATGGAGACCAGGGGAGCACCGGCACCTCGCCGGTTGCCTCCCTGGGGCAGATTCAGGAAGGGGACAAGGATGGTGAATGTAAATCCGAATCTAGATGAAAAGTCTGCAACTGAACAAACGGACAAATCTCGTGGCTGGGAGGGTCTCAAGCCAAGAAAGAAGGGAAACGCTACTGATCTAGCAAAGATTGATGTACATATGTCGGATGGTAAGCTTTTGTACCTGAGGTCTGAAGTGGAGGAAAATGCGAACAAATGGAGAAATTGCCTCCTAGGCTATATCATAGATTTTTCTCCTCACATTCCATTACTGACTAGCTACTTCAGCGGCATCTGGGCTGTGAATGGTTTCATTGAGATTTTTGATAGAGGTCGAGGATTCTTCCTAATTAGATTTGAAGACCTGGTAGATTTGAACCATGTTCTTGATGGAGAATGGTTTGTTATGGATAGACCTATCATGCTTAAGAAGTGGCTCCCTGGTGAGAAATAGGAGAAGGCTGTTCTTGAAGAAGTTCCAGTTTGGGTTAACTTGAAGAACGTACCTATGGAATTGTGGGATCAAAGGATGTTTAGCAGAATTGGATCATTTCTGGGTAACCCTATTAGAATGGATGAAATGACTTTGAACATGAGGAGGCTGGATGTAACTCGAATTCTGGTTCTGATGAATCTAAATGATAGTTTCTCTGAACAGGTTATGTTGAGGGATGATGGAGGGAATGAACATACTATTGAAATTGGTTATAACTAGATTTTGTATGTTTGTAGCAAGTGTGGATGTATAGGACATGATGAATGCCGTTCTATTATTTCCTCTGCTATCCGAAGATCCAGGGACCCGCTGCCTTTACAAGTCTGGGAAGCTAAGAAGAAAGATGATGATGCTCTGTTTGAAAGTATGCCAAAGAATCTGTCTATTAATAGTTTGGAACATATAATTGAGGAAGTTGTGGATGTGGATGAGGTATCGAGAGGTGACGCTATCCAAATGCATGTTGAGGTGATTGTTGAAGATGAAGTGTTATATAGGTTGGTCAATGAAGGATTAGATAAAGATATGTTCCTGGAGGCTAATAGTGGCTCGGTTACTCCTTCTTCTACTATTATATTACCCGGAGTGTCTCCTGAGAGTGAGGACAGTTCCCAGGCATCTTCAAGTTCAGTCAATTATGATAAGAGTAAAAGGATTTCAAAAGAACCTCCTAGATGCCAAGGTAAGCTGAATGTTAATGTCAGACTTGAGAATCTTAAAATAGCTCCATCCCCAAGAGAGTTGTCGCTCACTTCTATACAAACTGAGGCTGACAGTTCAACAGCTGGAGGTGTCAAATGAATGCTCACTGTATCATATCCTCTTGGAACGTTAGGGGAATCAGTAACAAGATCCTAAGTGTCCAAGAGGATGTGATGAGGGCAAATAGTGATGTGTTTGTCCTGGTTGAGACTAGACTTAGAAGAAACAGGATTGAAAAGATGATGAGAAGGTATTTTTCTGATTTCAGCTGGGTTTCTAATAGCAGGTCCCATGCTCTTGGCCGTATCGTAGTTCTGTGGAAAAATGATAATTGTTTGGTAACCAAGGTGGCTGAAACTGATCAAACTTTACATTTTCTCTTTGAGAAGGAAGATATTAGTTTTAATATTACTATTGTGTATGGGCATAACGGTGACTATGATAGAGAAGGGCTGTGGACTGCTTTGGAGAGGCTGAATAATACCATTGTCGGTCCTTGGGTTATTCTTGGTGACTTCAACTCTGTGAGAAAGAATGATGAGAAAATTGGCACTCTTCCTCCTTCTAGAAAATCTGTGGATGACTTCAATGATTTCATGCTGGACAGTGTCTTAATCGATATGAACCTCAAGGGTCCTCCTTTTACTTGGAAAAACAATCAAGAAGGGGATAAGTTTATTGCTACCAAGATTGATAGAGTTCTTTACAATATGGATTTTCAATCTAAGTTTGATGATGCTTATGGAGAAGTTATTTCGAATACCATTAGTGATCATAGTAAAATTTTGATATCTATTGGTAAACCAGCCAAAAGAAGAACTCCTTTTCGTTTTATTAATAGTTGGGTGGACCATAAATAATTTTTTGATATTTTGGAGAAGAGTTGGAAGCTGGAGGTTCATGGTTATGCTATGTTCAAACTTTATAGGAAACTTGAGTTCTTAAAGAATGAGCTTAAAGACTGGAATAAAAATAGTTTTGGTAGTATTCTGGATAAGGCTGCTATGGATAAGGCTAATGCTCTTGAAGCTCAGAAAATTTCTGATTTGAATCCCTATGATGAAGTTCTAAGGGTCAAGGCTAATACTCTCAGAAAGGTGGCTCACGAGGCTTCTATCAGGGAAGAAGCTCTGTATAGACAGAAATCCAGAGCCATGTGGCTCAGGGATGGTAATTTGAACACCAAGTATTTCTATTCCTCTTTGAAGACCAGAAGAAATAGGAATACTATTAAGTGTTTGAACATTAATGGGGAGGTTACGAGGGACACCATGATTATCAAGGAGGCCATTGCTGATTACTATGAAAATATTTTCTGTAATGATAAGGCTGGTGGCGTTTGGATTGGTGATTGGAAAGGTCCTAAGATCAGTCAAGAGCAGAATGAGCGTCTAACTAAAACTATTACTAGAAAGGAACTTGATGATGTTATTAATGACCTAGATGGTGACAAAAGTCCCGGTCCCAATGGTTTCAATGGTTTCTTCTATAAAACTACTTGGAAAATTATTGGCGATGATGTTTTCGAGGCTATGAAGGAGTTCTTTTCTAGTAGCAAGCTGCTGAAAGAAGCGAATAGAACTTATATCACCCTTTTACCTAAGGGTGATGATAACTCACTTATTGCTAATTGGAGACCCATTTCTTTATGCAATGTTTTTTATAAACTCATATATAAGATTCTTGCTAATAGATTGCAGCTATGTCTTCCCTCTGTTATTGATTCGAATCAATGTGCTTTCAATAAGGGGAGAAGTATCAAAGAGGCCACTCTTTTGACTAACGAAATCATCTGTGATGTTATGAAGAAGAATGGGAAGAGTATGTGTATTCAAGCAGATATCTCTAAGGCCTATGATTCGGTCAAATGGAAGTATCTCTTTTCTGTGATGTACAAGATGGGCTTTTCTGGTAAGTGGATTAGATGGATTGAGGTCATTTTTAGGACTTCTTCCTATCAGATTTTAGTGAATGGTGAAGTTACAAGAATGATTTTGCCTATGAATGGTGTTAGACAAGGTGATCCTATTGCTCCATATCTCTTTACCATTGCTATGCAGGGGTTTTATGAGTTGATTAAGAATGATCCTAGCTACATTCCCGTGTGGGTTTCTAAGAAAATGAGTTGTTCTCATCTCATCTTTGCCGATGACTTAATGTTGTTCTCCAAGGCTGATAAAGATATGGCTACTTGTATGAAGCCTCTATTTGATTGTTTTGAGGCTATGTCTGGTTTGTGCATTAACAAGAACAAGAGTATGATTCTCATGAAACCTGTGAAAGTTGCTGATGATATTTCTAATACGCTTAGTATTAAGATTGGAAAGTTAGAAGATGCTAAATACTTGGGGCTACCTATCTTCTCTGGTAAGTTGAACAAATCCCATTGTGAAAAGTTGATTGATAAGGTCAGGAGACGTATGGAAGGATGGAAGTCCAAAGTGTTGTCATTTGCTGGGAGGGTTGAACTCGTTAAATCTACCCTCTCTTCTATGCATCTGTACTGGGATTTTTCTTTTCCCTTACCTTGCTCCATTCTTGATGAGATTGATAGGATATGTCGGAATTTTATATGGAGAAAGACTGATAAGAAAAATAAAGTTCATCTCCTGAAATGGGATGTGGTTACTTTACCCAAAAGTGAAGGAGGGCTTGGTATTAGGAAATGTAAGGAGATTTCTGATGCCTGTCTTATGTTGAATGCTTGGGATTTAACTAGCAAAAAAGATACGCTATGGGTAAAGTGGATCCACGAGAAATACTTAAGAAAGGTCTCATATTGGGGTGTGGTGGAATCATCTAATTTCTCCTGGATGTTTAATAGTCTTGTTCGTATTAAGGAGAAACTTTTAGGTTTTTTTTGAGATCAAGATTGGTAATGGTAATAATGTGGATATCTGGCATGACCCTTGGCTTAATGGGAGTTATTTTTATGACGTTGTGGATAAAAATATGTCTATTAGAGCGGGTATACCTAATGGTGCAAAATTGAATATGATCATTAAAGATGGCTGCTGGAGCATTAAGGATTCAAGATGCACTGGTTTTTTACTGGATGTACTGAGCAATGTGCATATTGAAAAAGGGAAGGAGGATAATTTTTACCTTAAAGGACAAAAAGATGTCAAGTTGAGCTTTGTGTGGAATCTTATTAGAGGTAAAGGAGAAGTGAAGAATATGTTTGTTTCGTTATGGGCAACAAAAGCTAGTATGAATGCTAAGATTCATACTTGGAAAGCTATGCACAATAAGTTGTTAACTTCTGATTACTCTAGAAGATTAGGGTTTTCCCTTCCTTCTATCTGTTATCTTTGTATGAACGGGTATGAGGATACTTATCATATCTACTTTGGTTGTATTTATGCTGCGGATATGTGGAACCTTGCTATTAAGGATAATCTGATTGATATCATTCCTATACATTGGGAGAGTGTGAGTAGGATGAAAAGCAAGAAGTAGGGTATCTCTATTCCTACTATTTTGTATCATGTCTGGGCTGAACGTAATAGGAGAGTTCATGAGAATGTTTATAAGAGTTCTATTGTCCTTTGGAAGATGGTTGAATCTGACATTAATCTGTTGCTTGGCTGAGAGGTTTTTTGTTGGTTGCGAATATATCTCTGTTTGGCTGTATGAGTTTATGGTTTTGAGATGGGGAGGTCCTCTTTTCTTCCTATTCTGGTTTGTTTTGGATATGGAGGTTCTGTGTGATGGATGTTCTGTGCATTCTGCTGTGATCATACGGTCTTTGGTCTTTCTTCTTCTGGTGCTGGTCTACCTTCTTCTTGGTGTTGGTGATGGTTGAGCCAGGTTCCACCCGTGATGCTGGTGATCCTTGCTTTCTTGTAGTGGGTTATATGGTTTTTGAGCTATGGAGGCTTTTTGTTATGTTTCTTTCTGGTTTTGTTGGATGCGGTGAAGGTTATGCTGGCTGTGGATTTCCTTCTCTGCTGTTGGTTGACGCTCCCCTTTCCCTATAAACTAGAACAGAAATACAACCAACTTGGTGTTGGTGATGGTTCTGTTGTGGAGTGGTTTATGTTCTTTTATTGATATGATGGTTTTGGTTGAAAGAGCATAGATCTTTGATCTTTTTGTCTGGATGAGCTGTCCCCTGTCAGGAGGTTCTGTTTTCCTGATTCGAAGGTCGGTTTTTTTGGATGAGCTATGGGTTGTTTGTTTATTTCTGAAGCTATTCCCAGGCATTTCTTTTTCTGGTCTTGGTTTCCCCCATTTTTCTGGTGGGGGGTGATGGTCGAGTCCCCGTCCTTTTTTGATGTCGACGCTCCCATCACCCAATCTGTCTCCTGTGCTTGATCTGGATATTATTTTCCTTGGAGGCGGATTTTCTCTAATGTAGCTGACTTTGAAGGCACTAAATCTTTTTTGATGGCTCGGCTGTGATCTGATGTATATATGTTCTTTTTCGTTGGTGAACTCTTGTTAGTAGGTTATTTTTTTAGCTATTTTCTCCTATGAGAAATAGCATGCATTGTACACACTTTCTTCTAAAAAATACAAAAAAAGCCCCACGCGTTTTTGACCGACCAAAACAAAAGAATTTGATCTGGAGATAAGAGATAAGAAAGGTACGGAGAATGTTGTGGCAGACCACTTGAGTCATATCCACACCATGGACACTAAAAATATCCCAATCAATGACTCTCTTCTAGATGACTAGCTCATAAAAGTCTCATAAGCTACCCCTTGGTACTCAGACTATGTGAACTACTTGCCGCTGGTGTCATCCACCATGAATGCACCGGGAATGCACTGAAGAAATTCATGCATGATGTGAAGCAGTATCACTGGGATGTCATACCTATTCAAGCTATGTGTTGATGGTCTCTACAGATGTTGTATCGCTGAGGAGGAAGCCCAACCCATTTTAGAACAATGTCACTCAGGCCCAGTTGGACACCATATGAGTTTCAAGAAAACTTCTTTGAAGGTTTTGCAATGTGGTTTCTTTTGGCCAGCCATATCCAAAGATTCCTACAACTTTTTTCTAGCATGTTACAAATGTTAGATAATAAGTAACATTACAAAAAGAGATGAGATGCTACTTAAGCTATGGCAAGAAGTCAAGATTGTTGATGTTTGGGGAGTGGACTACATGGGTACATTCCCATACTCACATAGATTTTCCTACGTCCTAGTCATGGTTGATTGCATCTCAAAATGGGTAGAGGACATAACAAATGTCACTAGCGATTCAAAACATGTTATCAAAATGTTCAAGGATATTATTTTTCCCTATTTCGGAGTCCCACAAACTGTTATATCTGACGGAGGTTCTCATTTTCTGGAAAGAAGCTTTGAAGCATTGCTGAGGAAATATGGTGTAACACACAAGGTAGCCTCCCCCTACCATCCCCAAACAAGTAGACAAGTAGAGGTTTCTAACTGTCAACTCAAGGATATCTTGGAAAAGATAGTAGGTTGCAACCAAAAAGATTGGTCAGTGAAAATAAATGACGCCTTGTGGGCCTATCGAACTGATTTTAAGACTCCTCTTGGAACTACATCATTTTAATTGATCTATGGAAAGTCATGCCACCTGCATGTAGAACTCGAACAAAAAGCATGGTGGGTAATCAAATAGCTAAATTTTGAAATGAAGAAAGTTGGCAAAGCCAAGATTCTACAACTTCAAGAGTTGGAAGAACTCCAGATGACAACTTATGAGAATGCACAAATCTACAAAGAACACACAAAGTTGTGGCACGATGGTCATTTGAAAAGGAAGGACATTTAAGTGGGAGACCAAGTTCTATCATTCAACTCAAGACTGAGGTTATTCCCAGGGAAACTCCATTCTCAATGGTCTGGACCGTACATTGTCAAAAGCATCTACCCACATGGTGCCTTCATTTTATGGAGTGAAAATTCAGGAGAATTTATGGCAAACGGTCAACACTTGAAAAGATATTTCACCACAGCTGACATAGGCACCGAAGCAATGACGGATCTTACCAATCTGACGTATCCACTAGAAAATTAAAAGATTTATATCAAGTCATCAACGTAAAACAAAGGCACTTGTCGGGAGGAAACTCGATCAATAATTTTGTTTTTACTTTTAGTTTTGAATTAGAAAATTTCCATAATTTTGTTTTTACCTTTTAGAAAATTTTGCAACGAACAAATATTGCAGCACTCGATGCTATCTTATGTTCTAATTAGTCTTCATTTTTGAGATTTTTAGATGGAGGATGCGCGCTGATTGGAATGCAACCACATCTGGTGGCCCAACTGGCATGTATTTTCCCCTCCATCTCAGATTTAGAGTTTTCTCGAGACAAGAAATATTCTAAGTTAGGGGTGGAGGGTGGGTGGTATGTACTTTACTTTCCACCCACTCCTATCTATTTCAGACTTAAGATTTCATCGTTGCAATTTTGAGCAAATTTTTCAAAAAATTTCAAAATTTTGAAGTTTTCAAAGTAGTTGTATAGAAACTTGATGAAGTTTTGACGGTTTGTGTTTCAATGAAAGCCATTACCTAGCTGGCTATCCCTTTTTCCATGCAGTTTTGAATCATTATACCCTCCTTATTCGAAGCAAAGCCTCAAAGGGGACAATTTTTGAAACTAGCCTATTGATTGAAATCATCTTATGAAGCTTGTGAATCCTAAGATCATGATACTTCTACAAAAATGGCTAGTGTCTGTCAAACTGATAGGGTTCAAACATGTCATGCTTCCTAACAGACCAATGGAACAATAACATGGAATCTCCACCAGATCCTCATCAAGTCATTATTTAAATAGAGTACGATAAAGAGAACGACCTGGTGCACTGAATTGTAAATCAAGTTGCATTTTGATCTGAACTCTCGTCTACACTTCTTCTATCATCTTCTTACCCCTCCAACCATAAAAAAGAAACAAAAATAGAAAAAATAGTGCCAAACCCTAAGTTCGGGGTGGCACACCACCTCTCTCTTTATCCGCTTCTTCCATACCCCTTGATTTAATAGGGGTGTACCACCAAGAAAATATGCCAATGTGCACACACACAAAAAATTCAATCTCAAGTCGAATAGAGGAGAGATTCACACAAAAAAATGCAATCAATGTAATTGCAGCCATATAATAAATCTCAAGTCAAATAGAGGAGAGATATAGAACTTCCTTCCATACCACCCTTCACTCCCTTTTCCACCTAAAGTAATAATGAATGCCTCCCCTATCTTGAAAAGCACTAGTGTCAGATCATGTGCACACTTGTTGTTCTGTGGGTATCTCTGGACTCTTACAAAGCTCTTAGAAATGCTTGTTGTTGGAAAAGGTGAGTAGGAAGTGATGTTGGGAAATGAACTCAGGAATGAAGATATGGTAAGATGTGTTCAGGAAGTTGAGATGTTTAGTCATACCAAGAAGAAAGGAAGCAATCGTGATGTAAAGATGAGGAAATCACACAAATTGAAATCATTCATTTGGTGACTATTTTAGATTTTGTGTTACTCAAGGACGAGCAAAGTTTAAGTTTGGGGTGTTTTGATGAATCCATAATTCCTCATGATTTCAGTCACCATCTTGGTCCCAATTCAGCTCAATACATTAACTTCATCTCCTAAATATTGCAATATGCAATCTTGCTTAAATTGATCAGATTATCAAGCTTGTTAACTAAGAGTTTATATGAATTTCATGCAGGTCATGATGAATTCAAATCTTCAACTGGGCCCACCTTAACTCGAATCAACTCTCAGCAACCCTAGATCCTCCTATCAACCCCACTGCCATGATCAACTTCACCCCCTCTATTGATCTCGAGCACTTCTCCTTTCACATGTCCCCTTCCAATACAACCACCATCAACAACACCTTATCAACCCTCACCCTTCCTTACGGTTTGGTGGTATTCGACCCTCTTCATGGTCTCAAGACTGTTTGGAGGGCTTCACAATCCCAGGACCACGTGGGCATCCTCCTCACCTAGCAACTACCACCACCTACCACTCCACCGTCATCCTTCCTTAAAGTCTCAAAACTGTGTGGAGGCCTCTCAGTTCCCAAACTGTGAGAGGAGCCTCACGCTTCCAAGACCGTGAGGAACCCTCACGATCTTTAAGACCGTGAGAGATGATCGTCCAAGACTGTGAGGAAGCCACCATCCCAGGATCATGAACGTGCTTCCACTCCACCATCAACTCTGCCTCCTCATCATCTTCCTCTCACCAAAACCTGTGGCAATCCCCAACCACCATCATGATCTTCCCTAACGGTCTCTAGACCATGAGCACCCTCACAATCTTAAGAATGAGGAGACGGCAAGCAGTTTCAAGACTGCAAGGACACCTACGAATCACCTGCAACCCTAACCTCATACCTCCATGACACCCATCTGCCCCCACGGTCTTCCCTCATGGTATTCTCCAAGCCGATCGTGCCCCTAGTGGTCTCAAGACTGTGTGGCACTTTCAAGAAGCACGACAATGCCCCATATCACACCCCCACTCTCTAGACCATGCCTGCAAGACCACGACAGCCATCATCCTCACGGTCTTCTCCTCACAGTTCTAAGACTGTGAGGACAATGATCGTTTTCCAAAATCGTGAAGATCCTTTCCGATTTTTGGACCGTGAAGGACAACTAATCATTTTCCAAACTATTTGGACGATGATCATTTGTTGAAGACCGTGTGGTCGCTGATCTACAAAACTATAAAGGTAGTAAGACAGTGTGGTCTTGTTCGGTCTTGAGACTGTGAAAAAGACAATCGGTTTTGAGACCAAATACTCAAGACTTTAGTTAATAACCAGACTCCAGGACCGATCAAAACTCTACAAATTCCTATAAATAGGACCTAAAGGGTCCTAATTTGGGGATCAGATCCGGCACGCCGCCAAGCTACCTGAACATAGGATCGACTCCTAGAGAGGGATCCCGATCCATCACTCCTCTACACCACCAGGATACGTGAATCCACACCACATACACATCCAAAGATTGCTCCTCCTACTGCAAGTAATAATGACAAGAAGAGAAGGAAGGTGGAGAGAGAAGGCCTACCCCATCTATTGCAATGTCCCTCGCTCCTCGTCTAGATCTTCTCTAATGTGGCGTAGAAGACTGTATCTTCATCGAGTTGCGACCATCTTCTGCATCATGGTCATGGCAAAATCTTCCCTCTCTCTTGTTCTTTTTGTTACTCGCATCATGACCGAATAGTTCCCTTTCGCTGGGGTGTGGGGACTAGCCCCACTGCCCATGCTTATATGTCTTTTCATTAAACATTCCATGGCATGTATATAACTTATCATTTTGTTGTTAATTGTCGATGTGTGTTTGTGTATTGATCACCTTCTTGCATTTATCTTATTCTTTCCTATGTTGTGAGAATTTTAATATGTAGGTTTGAATGTCGATTAATGTGGTTGACTCCCTGATGAGAAATCGGATGGGATTACCTGAGGTTGTAAGTGTGTGATTCATGAGGGGACGAGCCATCTAGCCCACGATGATGCTTATGTGTGCCTAACACCGTTATGGGGGGCCCACTACTTCAGTTGGATATGTGTATCTTCGGAGCCGTAAGTGTGTGATCTGGATGGTGATGAAACATATGATACCTAAGGTGATGCTTATGCGAACCTAAACATCCTAATGGAGGGTTCATAGCAGCTCTATTTGGATAGTTATATCTTGCATGAATGTTTGTGATCAGATATGTTTGAATGTGTAGCGGTGGTGAAACTCGAGACAACCCCTGTGATCCCCATAATTAATCTAGATCCAACTTTAATTCCGCTCTTTACTTTCTTGCTATTAGTCTAATTAACCTCAAACCAACCTTTTTCTAAATATTAGTCTTAATTCAACTAGATTCGACTAGTATAAGATTCTTAAAAATGTTGTCCTTTGGGATTCGATCCTTAACTATACTGCGATAAGGCCCGTCCGCTTGCGTGTGGTATTATTGCACAAGGTTTTGGTCAAAAACTCTGGGATTTCAACCCCAAGTGAATTTGTTAGTGCAATAATAAACCACGTCAAGGTGCACCTTGGTGAAATGAGTAGTCTGATCATTCCTTATAAGATCATTCTATTTGAGGCCTCAAATCTTGGGAAATTACATAAAGAATCCTCAAGGAAATATCCCCTCCAACATTGAGACTGTGAAGATTTCTACTCTTCACTCAAGAAACTTCATGGACAGGCAATAAGAAGAAAGCCATCAAGAAGGAGAAACCTCCAACAAGACACAACCTGGACCCACTATAGTAGAGCAGGAATCTAAGAAGGAAGAGTCCACAAAGAAGAACAAGGGTAAATGAAAAAACCAAGAGAAGAAAAGTGCAAAGACTAAGAAGCCAGATCCTACTGAAGAAGTATTTACACAAAGAGATCCCTACTCCACAAGAGTTCCCTTCCCTTATAAATTAATTAAAGCGCGTCTTAAGAAAAGATACGAGAAGTTCATGGAGGTTGTGAAAAAGTTGCACATGGACATCCCTTTCCTTGACGTTATTGAGAAAGTGCCCACATATGCAAAGGTCTTCAAGGATCTAATCACGAAAATAAGAAGAGGAGATCATATTGAAATAGTGAAACTAGCCAAGATCTCAAGGTCCTTTGTCCAGGATAAATTTCCTACAATGAAGAAAGATCCCAGGGCATTGACAATCCCCTTCAATGTTAGAGATAACTTGGAAAGAAAGGGGTTGGCAGATCTATGGGAAAGCATAAGTCTAAAGCCTCTTACCTTAGCCCAAAGGCTTGGACTAAAGGACATGGTAAAGACTAGAATGAGGATCGAATTGGCTGATCACACTTTTATAAATTCTATGGGAATACTATAAGATGTTCTGATTCACGTTGGGTGATTCTTTACACCTTGTGATAGACATCGTTGAGGACCCGACATTGTTGTGATAGACATCGTTGAGGACCCGACATGTCTGATGATCTTTGGAAGACCCTTCCTGCATATAGGTAGAGCCTTGATCGAAGTGAAACAAGGGATTATTACTCTTCATGTAGGATATGACCATATTGATTTTCATGTCCAAGATGCTATGTGAGGACCTTCTCTATTCGAGTCGGTCTACTTCCTAGATAGTTATACATGTACTGTGAAGAGGTGCAAGAAGACAACGACATTGTTGATATTCTCATGCGAGTTTTGAAAAACCCACACCTCAGTACGGAAGATCTCAAAGTAGTAGAAATTTTGGATTACGTGAACCGATCGGAAGAAGATTTTAGAGATGAAGAAGGTATTGTGAAAACGGTAAAGTATGCTTCACTGGAACAAACACCAGAAGAGAAGGCTGTCCCAAAACCAAAACATGAATTAAATCAATTACTTAAAGGTTTGAAGTACGAGTTTCTAGATAATGAGGAAAGGAATCTTGTTATTATAAACTCCACTCTTACAGTAGATCAAGAGGATAAGTTGTTAAACAAACTTAAGTAACACATAAAATCAATAGAATATTCAGTAGAGGATATCAAGGGTCTAAGCCCAGCCCTCTTCATGCACCACATAAATCTGGAAGACATTGCCAAGACTTTAGCTCAACCACTGAGGAAGTTAAATTAGATGTTCAAGGAGGTGGCTAAGAAGGAGGTGATCAAGTTGAGAGATGTTGGAATCATATATCTTATAAGAGATAGCAATTTGGCCAGCCCAATTCATGTTGTTCCCAAGAAAAGGGGGTGACTATTATAAAAGGGGAAAATGGAGATGAAGTGGCAATGCAAATCATGACAGGTTGGCGTATTTGTATAGATTACCAGAAATTGAATGGAGCTACAAGAAAAGACCATTTACTTTTACCCTTTATTAATGAGGTTTTGGAGAGATTATCCGATGATTCATACTTTGGTTCCTATGCGGATATTCAGGATTTTACCAAGTTCCAATTCACCCAGATGATAAGGAGAAAGCCACCTTCACTTGTATCTATGGTACCTATGCCTTTCGGAGAATGTCATTTGGATTATGCAATGCACCTATCACCTTCCAATGATGTATGATTTCTATGTTCTTAGACTTACTAGAAGATATAATGGAAGTCTTTATGGATGATTTCTCTGTATATGGCACAGATTTTGATAAGTGCCTCACAAATTTGTCTCTAGTCTTACAACACTCTGAGGAGAAACACTTAGTCTTGAATTGGAAGAATTGCCATTTCATGGTACAAAATGGTATTGTTGGGACATAAAATCTCTGAGAAAGGAATAGAGGTGGATCTGAGCAAAATCAAAGTTGTATCCAAACTTCCACCCCCAAAAATAGTAACGGGGGTAAGAAGTTTTCTTGGTCATGTTGGGTATTATAGGTTTTTTTATTAAAGATTTCTCAAAAATCGCCAAGACTTTGTTGAACCTTCTGGTGACAGATGTAGAGTTGGGTTTTACAGATAAGTGCATCAATGCCTTGAACACTCTGAAACATGACTTAACTACAACACCAATCTTACAAGCTCTAGATTGGGAAATCCCTTTCAAAATCATGTGTGATTCCATTAATTATTTCATTGGGGATTTTCTTGGGAAAAGGAAGGATAAGAAATATCATGCAATCTATTATGCCAGTCGAACTCTCGACAAAGCCCAAGTCAATTACAACACCACAAAAAAATAGATGTTGGTGATAGTGTCTGCTTTTGACAAATTCATATCTTACTTGATAGGATTGAAAGTGAAGGTGTATATAGACCATGGGGTAATTAAGTATCTAATGCAAAAGAAGGATACAAAGCACATATCACTGAGTTGGTGTTTATTGTTGCAAGAGTTGGATCACGATATCATTGATAAGAAAGGAATAGAGATTGTGGTTGCAGACCACATTTCAAGGATTGTGATTATGGAGGAAGATATGTTACATGGTATCGAAAATTATGCAGATGAAGACCTGATGATGGCAAGGTCTGTTGAGCCAAACTTACCATTGTTTGATGATATCTACAACTACATGGCGTGTCAGCAACTACCCCCTCACATTGCCTATAATCATAATAAGAAGTTGTTCTTGGATCTGAAGAATTACTATTGGGATGACCCACTCTTATTCAAGAGATGTGATGATAACCTATATCAAAGATGTATCCGGAGAAAGAAGTACCTCAAATCTTATAGGAATGTCATTCTTCACCTTATGGAGAGCACCTAGGAGGAGAAAGGATGGCAGAAAAAGTCCTACAGTATGGATTCCATTGGCCTACCTTATTCAAGGACGCTCGAGCTTTTGTCAAAGTATAAAATGATTTCTAGAGAATATGAATTATTTCAAGAATGAATGAGATTCCAATGTTGAATTGGATTTAAGTAAAAAAATGATGTGTGGGGGATTGACTACATGGGACCGTTCCCATCCTCAAGAGGAAATTAATATATCATGGTTGTTGTGTACTATGTTTCAAAATGGGTAGAGGCCATTGCTACCCAAACCTATGACTCAAAGGTAGCGATTAAGCATTTTGAGAAAACTATCTTTCTGAGGTTCGGGGTCTCATGCACCGTCATAAGTGATGAGGGATCCCACTTTGGGGAGAGAGAGTTTGAAGCTCTACTGAAAATATATGGAGTCAAGCACTAGGTGGCAACACCTTATCACCCACATGCATCTGGACAAGTGGAGCTATCAAATAGGCAAATAAAGCAAATCTTGGAGTAAACAATTAGCAAAACAAGGAAAGACTAGTCCATGAAACTCAATGACGCACTATGGGCCTACTGTACTGCATATAAGAAACCAATAGGGACCACTCCCTAAGGCTTATCTACAGAAAGTCTTGCCACCATCCAGTGGAATTAGAACATAAGGCCCTTTGGGCTATTAAATTCCTAAACATGGACCTCGATAGGAGAGGCAAGAAAATATTTATGCAATTGCAAGAGTTAGAGAAACTCAGGTTACATGCTTATAAAAATTCCCACATTTACAAGAAGAGAACCAAGGTGTGGCATGACGCTCACCTAAAAAGCAAGGATGTGTCCTAAGGGGACAAGGTTGTCCTTTTAAACTCCAGTATCATATTTTTTCTAGGAAACTCAGGTCCAGATGGTCTAGCCCATTCTCTATTGTGAAGATCTACCCATCTAGAATCATGGAAATCGCTACTGAAAAGACTGGTACCTTCAAGGTGAATGGATACATAGTGAAAAGGTATTATGAAGACAAGGCCTTTGTGAGGAAGTCATAACATAACTTGGAAGTGCCCAAAACTACTCCACCTAGAGAACCATAAAAAGGAAGACATGATAGTCAAGCTATAGAATATAAATTAGCACTTCTTGGGAGGCAACCCAAGGATTTCTACCTCCTTTAAATTTTGCCATGTTTTCCTTCCATTAATTAAACTCTAGACTATGTATATATATATATATATATATATATATATATATATATATATATATTCTTAATACCAATTATGATATCCTTTGTAGTAAAAGTCATAAATCTTTGCTTTGTATTTACATCTTTACATATTTACATTGATGAATGCATATTCATCATGATTTCCAGTTGCCTTTTCGGGACCAATTTGATGCAATACTTTCGATTCCATCTCCTTAATCTCACAAAATGCAAGACTTCTTAACCGATTGAGTTATCACGATTATTTACTAGATTTATATTGATTTTGTGCAGGTCATGATAAATTTCAAACATCATACGGAATTCATTCAAAAATCCTCTCAACATTGGTCTTGACCAATCAATTTTACCTAACGATTTCACCAAACGGTTTCACCCATTCGATTTTGACCTCTCGATCTTAGCCATTCGACCACACGATCCCCCTTCCATCGTTCCCCTTATAAGGTCTCAAAACCGCATGAGGCCAAACGTTCTCAAGACCGTTTGAAGCCATACGGTCTCGAGATCGTATGAGTGCCGCCTACCCAAGACTGTTTGAAATCCATCAGTCTTTGAAACCATTTGCATCGCCAAACCGTTCAGACTACAAGACCGTTTGGGACAGAGACCATTTGGACAATGAAACTGTTTGACAACGAGACTGTTTGGACTCGAGACCGATTGGCAAATCAAGACCGATTAAGAGCAAAATCGTTCAGTCCCAAGACTGTTTGGAGCCATAAGGTCCCAAGACTATTTGAAGCCAGCACAAGCGAAGACCGTTCGGCACCTATCGGTTTCAAACCATTTGGAGGAAAAGTTCCAGTTCCTTCCCAAGACCATTTGGTCATTTGATCGATCTACAAGACCGTATGAAGACGGGATCCCCAGACCGGTTGGAGCTATTCGGTCTCCAAGACCATATAGTCATATATCCTCAAGACCGTTTGGAGCAAACCAATAGAAGCCAAGACTGTTTGGATGTCAAATGGTCTCCAAGACCATTTGCTCCAAACCGATCAATCAAACAGTGTGCTCCAAAACGTTTGACCCCAAACTGCTTGGGGAGGGATTCATGAAAAAAATGTGAAGACCCCATCCATGCCTATAAATAGGACCACAAGGGTCCTCATTTTGGTATTGGATCTGGGACACTGCCAGGATGCTTCTTGCAAGCTCGACCCCTGCTCCCTCCAATCCGCAACCACAACTCCACCTCCAGGGTGTTCCTAAGAAGTACTTGACCCTTGGGAAACTCCTCCACTTATACATCTCCTCATCCTCCACTCCACCACCAGGATGTGCCTAAGAAGCACTTGACCTCTATTAGAGGACGATCTACACGGCCAAGCTGAGAGGCCGGCTTGCGCATTCGCCCGTCATCCACTTCATCACGCCATCATCTCTTCACCTGCTCCTCCTACTGTGAGCAAGGAGGCAAAGTCGAGAAGGAAGGTGGAGAAGATCTGCCCAGTCTGTCTTGGTGGTTCTTCCTCCTCATCCAGATCTAACTTGACACGACGTAGAGGACCGCATCATCTTCACTAAGCTGCGCCACTCTTCTGCATCATGCTAATGGAGGAATCTTCCCTCTCTCTTCTTCTTCTTGTTCGTCACACTATGAGCAAGTAGTCCACTTTCATTGGGGTGCGGGGATTAGCCCCTCTATCCATACTTTCATTTCTTTTCATTTAACATTCCATGGTAATGTATATAAATTTTCATTTTGTTTCTAATTGATATGCTTCTAGTTGATTACCTGCTTGCTTCCATCTTGTTCTTCTCTTCATAGCATAGAATGTCGATTAATGAGGTAGATTCCCAGACTTGAAATGGAATGGGAATCCTTGAGGTAGCAAGTGTGTGAATCGTGAGGGGACGAGCCATCTAGCCCACGGTGATGCTTCTGTGTTCCTACCCACAAGGGGGGACCACAACCTTAGTTGGATGTTGTATCTTCTTTGTTAATCGTCGATGTTTTCTTGCAGATTAATCACCTACTTGCTTGTTGGTTAGCACGGTTGACTACTTGATGAGAAATCTGACAAGATTCCTTGAGGTCGTAAGTATGTGATCCGTGAGGGGACGAGCCATCTAGCCCACGGTGACGCTTCTGTGTGCCTATCCGTGAGGGGGCGCTCAGCCTTAGTTGGATGTTGTATCTTCAGAGCCGTAAGTGAGTGATCCGGAGGGTGATGAGAAATCAGATCCCTAAGGTGACACTTACGTGAGCCTATCCTCGCGGAGGATTTACAACAGCTTCATTTGGATAGTTAGTTTCTTGCCTGGATGTTATGTGTTTGGATGTGTTTTCATGGGCAGTGGTGGTGAACCCTGATATGATCCCAGCAATTCCATATCATCTAATCTAGAAGAAACTTTCATTCTACTCATTTACTTTCCTACAATTAGTTTAATTAACCACAAACCAATCAATTGTTCTAAATATTAGTCTTATTTGAGCTAGATACGACTGACAAAGATTCTTAAAAAGGTTGTCCTTTGGGATTCGATCCTTAACTATACTGCGATAAGACTCGTCTACTTGCGGGTGGTATTATTGCATAAGGTTTTGGTAAAAGCTCGGGGATTTCAACCCCGAGTGAATTTGTTAGTGCGATAATTTTTCACGTCAAATTCTAGTGCCGTTGTCGGGGACAATGGAATCAGTTAGTCAAATCTAGTTCTTTTAAGGCTAATCTAGGATTTTGCTTTTTCTTTTGAAACAATTGATCATCTACTTGAATTTGACTCTACTCCGTGGATCTCACTTTTGAAATCTTTCTATTTCAAGTATTTTAGAAGGTCTAGTGCATGCACCGTCTGAACAGTCCTGGACTCACGGCCAGCTTTGATCCGGAGATTGACAGAACCTTTCATCGTCAAAACCGAGAAAATCAAGCAAGGATGGCTCAGGAAGAGGACATAGCCCGAAGGGTTGCTCAAGCCCTTGCCATACAAAGAGAAAGGCTCATGGAAGAAGCAAGAGATACACTTCAAAAAGAAATACTAGTAGCACAAGTATCAGAATTGCAAAAGGACCTTAGGGAATTTTCAATCCCTAAAGCTACTGATGTTCATCACCCAGTTCAACCTCCTCCCATCCATGCTCCCAACTTTGAGATACGAGCACATTGGATTACCTTGCTTCAAAACAACCCATTCTATGGTAAACAAGGAGAGGATAGCCAAGAACATCTTCTGAGGTTTATCGATTCATGTGCTATGATGAAGCAAAATGGAGTGTCTGATGATGTTATTCGACTCCATCTCTTCTAGTATTCACTTGCTGATAGAGCAATAAGCTGGTACAATTCATTACAAAGTGAACCCATCACCACTTGGGAACAACTTCAAAATGTATTTTTGGAAAAGTTCTACCCTCCCTCTCTCACCTATCAAATTAGGGGACAGATAACAAATTTCACTCAAGTCCCTGGAGAAACCCTTACAGAAGCATGGAATAGATATAAAGACCTTCTACGAAGGTGTCCACACCATGGAATCCCTAAGAATCAACTTATTGAAATCTTCTACAGAGGTGTGGATGACGATATCAAGAGGTTTTTAGACTCCTCACCTGGAGGAAACTTCATGCGACAAAGTTATGATAGTGCATGGACTATTGTCACCCTTGGAGCTGAAAATCAAGCCAATTGGGGTAGGTCTGTAGGCAAAGGAGTATTGAAGGTAGCTATGGCTGAAGTTATCCCTGAATACAAGTCTATCGCTGAAGCCCTCAAACTCTTAGTTGCCAAGAAAGATCATATAGAATCATCTCTTACTGCTTATGTTAGTAGACAAGGAGATAATGGCCAGATGGAAAGTCTGAATGTTGTCAACACTATCCCTGGTCAAGGTTATTAAAATCCAACTTAGAACAGGAACCATCCCGATTTTCAATATGGAAATCCTTCTGGAGCAGTAAAATTGCATCAATTTGGTTAAAACAACCAACAACAGAATTTTGGAAGCCAAGGTAACTTTAGGAGTAATTTCCAGAACAGGAATCAGTTCCAAGATCCAAACCAAGTTCCTTACCAGAATCTTCAACAAGGACATCAAGCCAGTACCATCTCTCCTGATGATAAACTGCTAACCATTAAAAAGATGTTACAATCACAACAAACTTTGATAGCTAGACAGCAGACTATAATAGCTAACTAGCAAGCCCGTCAGAAGGCTATTGAATCTCAACTAGCTCAACTAGCAGCTAGTATGAAGACACCTACTGGAGTTATAGCTGGGCAACCAGAAGACAATCCAAGGAACGTGGAACAACTTAAGGCTGTGACAACTACTAGATTCAATAAATTCAAGGAAATCATGAGAAAGTTGCATATCAACATGCCACTCTTAGATACCATAGCCGAGATTCCCCAATAGTCAAAGTACTTCAAACTCCTGCTTAGTTGGAAATCAAAAACTAAAGATCATCAGACAGTGAAACTAGGAAGAACATCATCTGATTTATTGCTGGATAAGATGCCTTGCAAACATAAGGACCCAGGAATTTTCAGAATTAACTGCTCAATAAGCGATGCTATCAACCGACCAGGCCTAGCCAATCTCAGAGCAAGCATTTCTATCATTCCTCTCAGCCTATGCAACAAACTGGGGCTCACCAACTTCTCACCCACAAGAATGTCCATTGAGCTTGTTGACTCCTCAATGGTCAAACCAGTTGGAATCATAGAAGATATCCTTGTAAGGCTTGGAGATCTATATGTCCCATGTGATTTTGTAGTTATGGACATCTAGGAAAATCCAAGATACCCCCTCCTTTTTGGAAGGCCTCTTCTCTCAACCGCCAAATCTCTTATAAATGTTGAAGCTGGAATTTTGACCCTAAGAGTAGGAAACCAATCTTTTGATTTCTATGCAACCAAAAGTGCTAAGGAGCGCACTCAAGAAGAAGATGCATATTTTGTTGACTGTGTTAATCAATTCACTCAAATGCAGTGGCAATGCCTTTCTTCAAAATCTGATGCTCCTTCAGAAAAAGAACATGAGGAAGAGAAAGCTGACAGTGAACCAGTGTTGTAGAAATGAAAGAAACACCACCAATTGTGGAGTAGACACCTCCCAACCATGAGGTTACACATTCTGGTAATTCTTTAGCTGTCAATTAGCCCTCTCAAACAACTATCTTCTGGGATGCACCGATAACCCAACAAATAGAGAATACTGATTTTATTTTTCTACCACAATAAGATAGGGATTGTAGTTTCTACCAAGACCACCCCCCAAATCCATATCTGATGGATATCTGTGATCAAAATTTCTATGAAGAGGGGACAGTGCATCAACAAACGAACTTTCTTTTTGAGCCTCAACAACACTACTTCATTAATGATGTCGTTCAGAGTCACCGCAATTTGTGTTCTGACGTCACTCGCACTATTTGGGGAAGAATACAAGAGGCTCGAATCCAAGCAAGAATTGATGAATTGCAGAGAAAGAAACATCCAAAAGAATACGACGATCCATCTCAAGCTCCGCTCAGAGCACCACCATGGTGACAATATCCTTGTCGAGCCATTGGCATAAAACAAAGGTGCTTGTCGGGAGGCAACCCGATCAATAAATCTATTTTTACTTTTAATTTCAAATTAGAATGTTTCTTCAATTTTGTTTTTACCTTTTTAGATAATTTTTTATTTAATAAAAATTGCATTGCGAGATGCTATCTTGAGTTTTGATTGATCATTATTTTTGAGATTTTCATATGGAGAATTGAATATGCACATCAGGTGGTCTGACCAACATGAATTTTCCCCTCCATCTTGGATTTAGAGTTTACTCGGGACGAGCAAAATTCTAAGTTTGGAGTGGAGGGTGGGTGGTACATATTTCTCTTTCCACCTGCACCCATCCTTTCCTAACTAAACATCATCCTTTCCTAACTAAAGATTTCATCGTTGCATTTTTGACCAAAATTTTTAAAATTTTTAAAGTTTTCCAAAGAAATTTGAAAAGATATTGGATGAAGCTTTGACACTTTTTCATTTTAATCTTTATGCATTTTGAATCATTATATCCTCCTTATTTGAAGCAGATCCTCAAAAGGACCTTCTTCTGAAAACTAGCCTTTTGATTGAAATCGTCTTGTGAAGCTTATGAATCCTAACATCATGATCTTTATGCAAAAATGGAAAGTGTTTGTTGAACTGATAGGGATCAAACATGTCGGTCTTCCTAACTGACTAGTGGAACAATAACATAGAATCCCCACCAGATCCTCATCAAGTGATTATTTGAGCAGAGTATGATAAAGAGAACAACATGGTGCACTAAATTGTAAATCAAGTTGCATTCTGATCTGAACTCTCTTCTACACTTATCTATCATCTTCGTACCCCTCCATCCATTAAAAAAGAAACAAAAATAGCCAAAATAGTGCCAAACCCTAAGTTCGGGTTGCACGCCACCTCCCTCTATATCCACTTCTTCCATACCCCTCACAAATAAATAGGGGCATACCACCAAGAAAAGATGCCAAAGCGCACACAAAGAAAATGCAATCTCGAGTCGAATAGAGGAGAGATTCACACAAAAAAATGCAGTAAATAAAATTGCAAATAATATAATCAAAATCTCGAGTCGAATAGAGGAGAGATTTACTTCTTCCTTCCATACCACCCTTCACTCCCTTTTCTACCTAATAGCACAATAAATGCCTCCACTACCCTTAAATACACCAGTGTCAGATCAGATGCAGACTTGTTGTTCTATGGGTATCTCTGGACTCGTACGAAACTCCTTGACATGCTTATTGTTGGAAAAAGTGAGGAGGAAGTGATGTTGGAAAGCAAACTCAGGAACGAAGATATAGTAAGATGTGTTCAATGGTCTCAGGAAGTTGAGATGCTTAGTCATACTGAAAAAATAGGAAAACAATCGTGATGTGAAGAGGAGGCAATCACATGATCGGAAAGTATTCATTTGGTGACTATTTCAGATTTTGTGTTACTCGAGGAAGAGCAACGTTTAAGTTTGGGGTGTTTTGATGAATGCATATTCATCATGATTTCCAGTCACCTTTTCGGGACCAATTTGATGCAATACTTTCGATTTCATCTCCTTAATCTCACAAAATGCAAGACTTCTTAACCGATTCAGTTATCATGATTATTTACTAGATTTATATTCATTTTGTGCAGGTCATGATAAAGTTCAAACATCATATGAAATTCATTCAAAAATCCTCTCAACATTGGTCTTGACCAATCAGTTTTACCTAACGGTTTCACCAAATGGTTTCACCCATTCAGTTTTGACCTCTCGGTCTTAGCCATTCGACCACACGATCCCCCTTCCATCATTCCCCCTTATACGGTCTCAAAACCGCATGAGGCCAAACATTTTTAAGACCGTTTGAAGCCATACGGTCTTGAGATCGTATGAGTGACTCCTATCCAAGACTGTTTGAAATCCATCGGTCTTCGAGACCATTTGCATCGCCAAACCATTCAGACTACAAGACCGTTTGGACAACGAGACCGTTTGGACTCGAGACTGGTTGGCAAATCGACCGATCAAGAGAAAAACCGTTTGGTCCCAAGACCGTTTGAAGCCAGCACAAGCGAAGACCGTTCGACACCTATCGATTATCAAACCGTTTGGAGGCAAAGTTCCAGTTCCTTCCCAAGACCATTTGGTCATTTGATCGGTCTGCAAGACCGTATGAAAACGGGATCCAAGGACCGGTTGGAGCTGTTTGGTCTCCAAGACCGTATGGTCATATATCCTCAAGACCGTTTGGAGCAAACTAATAGAAGCCAAGACCGTTTGGATGTCAAAGGGTCTCCAAGACCGTTTGCTCCAAACCGATCAATCAAACCATTTTCTCCAAACTGTTTGACCCCAAACTGTTTGGGGCGGGATTCATGACAAAAATGTGAAGACCCCATCCATTCCTATAAATAGGACCACGAGGGTCCTCATTTTGGTATTGGATCTGGTACGCCGCCAGGTTGCTTCTTGCAAGCTTGACCCCTGCTCCCTCCAATCTGCAACTGCAACTCCACCTCCAGGTTGTGCCTAAGAAGCACTCGACCCCTGGGCAACTCCTCTTATACATCTCCTCATCCTTCACTCCACCACCAGGTTGTGCCTAAGAAGCACTCGACCCCTGTTGGAGGACGATCTACACGGCCAAGCTGAGCGGCAGGCTTGCGCATCTGCCCGTCATCCACTTCATCACACCATCATCTCTTCACATGCTCCTCCTACTGTGAGCAAGGAGGCCAAGTCGAGAAGGAAGGTGGAGGAGAAGATCTACCCGGTCCGTCTTAGTAGTTCTTCTTCCTCATTCAGATCTGCCTCGACACGACGTAGAGGACCGCATCATCTTCACCGAGCTGTGCCACTATTCTGCATCATGCTCATGGTGGAATCTTCCCTCTCTCTTCTTCTTCTTGTTCCTCGCACTATGAGCGAGTAGTCCACTTTCACTGGGGTGCGGGGATTAGCTTCGCTTCCCATGCTTTCATGTCTTTTCATTTAACATTCCATGGCAATGTATATAACTTTTTATTTCATTGCTAATTGATATGCTTGTAGTTGATTACCTACTTGCTTCCATCTTGTTATTCTCTTCATAGCGTAGAATGTCGATTAATGAGGTACACTCCCGAACTAGAAATGGAATGAGAATCCTTGAGGTAGCAAGTGTGTGATCCGTGAGGGGACGAGTCATCTAGCCCACAGTGATGCTTCTGTGTTCCTACCCGCAAGGGGGGACCGCAACCTTAGTTGGATGTTGTATCTTCTTTGTTAATCGTCGATGTTTGCTTGCAGATTAATCGACTACTTGCTTGTTGGTTAGCACAATTGACTCCTTGATGAGAAATCTGACAGGATTCCTTGAAGTTGTAAGTGTGTGATCTATGACGGGACATGTCATCTAGCCTACGGTGACGCTTCTGTTTGCCTATCTGCAAGGGGGGGGGCGCTCAGCCTTAGTTGGATGTTGTCTCTTCAGAGCCGTAAGTGAGTGAACCAGAGGGTGACAAGAAATCGGATCCCTAAGGTGACACTTACGTGAGCCTATCCTCACAGAGGGTTTACTACAACTTCATTTGGATAGTTAGTTTCTTGCCTGTGTTTGCATGTGCAGTGGTGGTGAACCCCGATACCATCCCAACGATTTCATATCATTTAATCTAGAACAAACTTTCATTCTGCTCATTTACTTTCTTGTAATTAGTTTAATTAACCACAAATCAATCAATCATTCTAAATATTAGTCTTATTTGAGCTAGATCCGACTGACAAAGATTCTTAAAAATGTTGTCCTTTAGAACTCGATCCTTAACTATACTGCGATAAGACTCGTCCACTTGCGGGTGGTATTATTGTACAAGGTTTTGATAAAAGCTTGGAAATTTCAACCCTGAATGATTTTGTTAGTGCGGTAATTTTCCACGTCATACATCCTTAATTTGAATGCAGTAAGGATAGAATCTTAATCCCAATATCGTAATGGTTTTAGTTTTGTAATCACCCTTGCAGTGACCGCTACATGTCTGATACGTAGCGACCGCTACTGCTTCTAAAGTGTCGCCTTCTCAATTCGTCATTTTTTCTTCCATTCATTCATTCATTCATTCATTCATTCATTCATTCATTCATTTTCTCATTCAGCCATTGATATCTGATAATCTCGCCTGCCTCTTCCTTCTGAACCTCTGATCTCTTTTTGCTCACAAAAACTTTTAATGCTTCAATTGCAGCACCTGTTGAGGTGTTGCAGTTTCTACATAACCCCGACTGTTGCCAAGGTACTGGATTTGTGGTGACCGCTACACTCAACACATGTTGCGGCCGCTATGTTTGATCTTTGTTTCGACCGATTTGAACCAAACCATGTAGCGACTGCTACATTCAAAACCCGTTTCGACCGCTACAACTAGTAGCGGCGTTGCGGTCGCTACATAAGCACTATCTTTTGTGGTAGTTTAAGTGGATTGATTGCTATCATTGAGTGAATTCTCTCTTCCTTCGCTGCCCTTGGTTGAACGCCACAAGCGTGCTTTGATAAACAACTTGATTCACTCTGCAACGACACTACATGTTAATCTATTAGCGATCATTATGACCACCTTTTATTTGACTATGTTTGTTCAATGCAGTGATCGCTACGTTTTGAAATCCTAACCTACGTGTTGTAGCGGCCACTACATGTTAATCTCCCATATAGACCGCTACTTTGTAGCGACCGCTACACCATTTACGATATGACTTCGTACTTGAAAGTTACTATTATCAATAGAAATATTAAGAATATAGTATTTGATGCCTAACAAATATGCATCACTTAAATTACAGGATGTCAACCTCAAGGTCTGACCTACTGAACAAACAAGCAACGTCCCTAGAAGGGATTCAGTAGAAAATTGAAGCAATTGATAAGGTGTTGAATGATTATCCAAACATGTCACCAAAGAAGCTCCACTTGCAACTAATCAAGGAGAAGTATGAGATCATACGCGGACATGAGTCATAGGAGGATATAACAACATCCCAAGGCACAGAAGGAAGTAAAACATTTGAATATGTTCCATCAGAGGAGGAACATAAGGCAAAGAAGAAACAAAAGGTGGCGGTGCCAGATGTCCCAAAAATGATGAATAGGAAATTGTCAATAATGGATGAGTCAAGGGATCTGAGGCAAGAAGCAGACCTAATACCAACATAGCATAGGGCTCTGATACAGGAGGAGAGAAACCAACAACAACAGTGGAAGAGAAACTCACGACGTTTATCCCCAGAGACCAAGTGTGACAAACTCAAATTTTCTCTCTCTATTGGTGACTCACATCACTCGGTATGAGTTCTATTTCATGACTTGTCTTACTAATGACCCATTTTGATCACTATATGCATGATTTTCACAATGTGTGACATCAAAAAACACTTTGAGCTTTGTATTATCATTTAATACATCATCCTCTTGAATCAATTTTTGAACCCCATCAATATGATCATATTGCTCTCTTTTGTATACTATGTTAAAGAGGATTCAATTACAAACCCAACGGTGCAAAAATCGACTTGATCGGAGCTATGTAACCAAAGTTATGGTCCATTGAATATCTCTATTTAATGTTGGATTTCATTTTCTTTTTTATTTTGAATGAGATGGGCCCAAATATGGGGCGCAGCCCAGGAACCGCCGCCCATTCTAAGGGGAAAACCCTAACACGCGTCCCATATTGGACGTTAGATGGACGACCTGAGATCTGATGGCTAGGAGTACCCCCCCTCCCCCTCGTATGAGCCATCGGCGTGAGCCTCTTTGGCCAACAGTTACCCGCCTTCAAGATCCACCAAGGGCACCGTTCTAACCCTAGTTCTATCTATAAAGCTTCTTCCCCAGATCATTTCTTCTCTTGTTTCACACTTCCCTACTCTCTCGCTTGATTTCCAACTTCATCTCCTACCTTCGGCTTGTCGGTGCCGCCACCAGGAAGCCCACCCGTTGAGCCATCGCAGCGCGAGATGGGTAGGCCAACGACTGCATCGAGCCTTCGGGATGGCAGTCGACACCTCGTTTAGCGCCCCCACTACCTCCAACACGGTATGCACATGACTCTAGAAAGAGCTCCGCCACAGCAACACCGCTGTGCGGGTCTGTCTTGTGGTGAAGTGCTGCAAGGAAGGGGCCTAGGGACGATAGTCTTGGGCCGTTAGATCCCGACTTTGCCCTGACCAGGAACGATCTGAGGGCCACAAAGAGTTGGCTCCACTATGGACTTGTCAAGCCCAGGCGGTCATAGAGATCGCACCACGTCAACCTAGGGTCCCGCTATGGTCGGGAGTGTGTGCAATCTTGGGAGGCGATGCCAGCCCTTGATCCTAGAGCTGACGGTCGAGATCCTCTGCATAATCAAGGGTATGCTGTTTGGTTTCTCTAATGTTTGACTTATAATCTTGTAAAAATGATATCTTACTAATCCCTTGGCCAAAAATGTCGAACCAATATACCAAATTGATCAGCTCGACAAGACCTACAGATTGGACCTAGTCCTAGACCTTAAATCAAACGTTTGCTCCATGATACCTTGAAAATACTAACACTAGTCATGTTTGAGCATATTTATTCACTTTTATGATCAATCTTGCATCTTTAATGAATTTTCACTCTCGTAATCATGAAATCAGTATCTTTTATGCACCCTTGAACTAAATGAAGGTCATACTCCCCCTAGTGCTCATACATGCCTCCTTTTGTACATTTTCGACCATATTGGACTATAATGATGTGCATTACCCTTTTGATGCTAATCTTGCTACTTAATGATGCAACAATGCCTAATCAACTTCAAATCAGTAATATATGTCTCTCCTTGACTCTAATATATGTCCATAACATGCCCCTTGATATGGTTGATTCTTTTGACACATAATTGCATGTATGATTGAGTATTGCTACCCCATGTTGGATTATGGCGCCTAGACACTAGTGGACATCCCCTTACTTTGAATGTGTCTTTTGTTGCTGACCTAAACCATGTTTGATGATGGGTTCTCCTGTCTTGATGATCTTTGACCTTGTTTACTCTATTATGAGTCTTTGACCCTTTAATATACCTAAGGGACTTAAACCTTGAAATGGTCATATATAATCCGTGGAACCTTAGAATGATATGAAACTTGAACCACACATCATGATGACCTCTAGATCAGCACGATATCTGACCCAATAAGCAACTTGGAGCCCACCTTGGCCAAAACCCTAAAATGCATCTAATTAGGGTTAATGATGAGAATCTAATGTATATATGTAATCTTGTTGTTAATCAGGTTGGCTTATGATCTAGATGGTAATGGACGTGTTAAGTTAAGAATCTCTAAATTAGGTATGGGCCTTATGTAGTTATATGATTACCGCTTTCTTGCTTGAAAAGACATATATTGTATGCTTGTTTGTCTATTTGCAAATATTGCCATGTAGTATTGCTATGTCTTACTCGATGTTTGCCTCGTCGGTTTTATAACTTGAACACATATATGTACAAAACTCCATTATAATATTGTTGATAAAGGGTTAACTCTTGGTGATGTCCTTGAGGTCCCTCTTGTATAAAAAGGGTTAGCTAAGCTTGAGCACCCTTACGGACCCTTACGACAGGAAGTTGGTCAAAGGCCTTAAACATGTTTGATATTGATGGTATAATGGAGTGAAATGACATAAAATATGGTTTTGCATTTGTTAAACAATTAACATGTTTATTCTTGTTCATTTAGTCTTGAAATCTTTTCAAAATGATGCAAAGCTTATATATATGTGTATCTTTCGGCCCATACTCAACACCTCGTGTGTTGACCCATTTCTCGTATGTTGTTTTTAGGTTCAGAGATAGCTTGAAAGATGAAGGGCTTGGTGAGCTATGCTAGGTGTACTTATTGTAAGATCCAGATATAGTATACATGATCAGACTTATACAAAGTGACTCTTGAATATGTAATTCAAATCGTGTAACATACTGATGTTTCTTAATATATCTTGTTGATTGTTGAGATTATGTTGGTGCTTGTATCTTGTTATCTGTTCATGTGTGCTAAGATTTACGCTTACGCATTTCTCCTTTGGTATACGTTTGGTTCATGGGACTGGGATTTCGGTTCTGTGACACCAAGTTCATCGGTCAAAATATGAAATGATCAAGAGGATCAAAATCTTCAAGCCAACAAGATACCTGGACATCCCAGACTTCAATAGATTGGGAATCTATGCTAGAGTGATGGAGTTCCTAGGGGGAGAAAATTTGTGCACCCTATGCACGACCAACGTTTGCTACTAACTGAATTAATTGTCGAGTTTTTGTCCTCACTCGAGAAGGAACCAGTAAAAGACAATGAAAGAAAGGAGGCTAGAGGAGAGTTCAAGATCTGAGTACGGATGGGGGTAGAGAATACTATGTCACTGAGGTCGTCTTGAATATGATATTCACCGAATCCAAAGAAGAATCAAAAGCTTGCGTGGCAGCCCCGAGTGAAAGGGAAATTATAGGTTACAGTAGCCATAAGATGTGGGAACAGCTGACTGGAGAAAATATACACTACCTGCGGAAGTCCAAGGAAACCCTAGTCACCTCATGATTCATAAGGGTTATTCCAAAGATCACTGCAAATTTAGTATTTGCATGATCTGAGAACAGAGGTGTATCCATGGGGATTTATTCCTAATGTGGTCAATACTGAAGAAAAGACCAGTCAACATTGGATGACTACTCATTGACAAATTGTTAGCAGCAGTAGGGCAAGAATCCAAGAAGACTATAGATTTCTACATGGGAGGCCAGATAACAATTATTGCATCTCACTTCTTGGAACTCAAGCAATTACAACATTACCAACCTACTATGGGATACATAAAGATTGATACCAAGTCCTTGGTAACAACTGATATACTAGGATATAAAGGGGAGAAGTTCTTCTACAAGCAACCCCATCCCAAATTGTTGCTTCCCCTCCTAGAGATGTTTATTACGATGCCAACAAATTGTGACCCAACATGGATGAAGTTGAAAAAATGTACTCCAGTACTATTTGGCGAACTATGGATCCCAAATCACCTGCTCAAGTCCAACAAAAAGAACCACAAGTGTATAGACAATGCAAGCATGCCCATAGAAGAGAAACAAACTAGCAACAAGATCTCACAAAGCCCTTTCAAAAACAATGAAGCCAGCACCTTCGCTTCCCCAAGCTCAACAGGTCTATGAAGAAGTTGTACAACAACCATCAATGGTTGAGTAAGTACCCCTACATGACAATGAAAGACTCCATGTTGCTCGACCTTCTCCTCCAGTCACCCAGATAGTACCGAAAGAACCCATTGCAACACCAGGACACCAGATGGACATCTCTATAGCTACTTGAGAATAAGTTGTAGAAACTGAGGAAGATCTCATAGGACAATCTGAGGTTATAATAGAACCAGAGCAACCAACTCCTACCCATCTAATGACTATAGGGACATTAGAGATACCAACAGAAAGAATAGAAGACCAGCCTGAGCCATTTAAGTGATGAGATAGAAATAGGTGCAGTGCTGAAAGGCGTACAAGAAGAACCTATACAGCCAACCCAACAAAAACAACAATCGATCACCCACCAAGAAGTTGGCACAAGCACCACAACACTGCCAAGAACTTCTAAGATGAGAGCTACAACAATAACTACTATAGTAGACTCTGCAACAACATCACCCGCCAACCTTCGGTGAAGAACTCGTACACCAATTTGATGCCCTTTGGGTACAAATGCAAAATTCTTCCTCCATACATACGCTAAACACATCTAGCCTGCATCCACTAATAGGTTTGGTAAGAAGAATTGATGAATGGACCGTAACACTACCAGAAGTGATGACCAGTGTGCTCCTCAACCAAGCAACAATGATAAATACTATGTAAGCAATGGATGCGAGTATGGAAGCACTTAGAAGAAAGCGAGAAGTGATATGAAAAAATATGGATGACATGTGCCACCACCATGATAAAGCACTCGAGGCGGTGTAAGATGAGTACAAAAAGCTAGAAGAGGAGAAAAATGAGATGGAAGTCGAACGCCAGCAATTAGAAGAATGGTGAGCTAAAAAGTGGTCAAGGTGGATGGCCAACCCTTTCTCATCTCAAGAGCCTTCAAGCCCTTCCAACCCCAAACACCATGAAGAAGAAGGACAAAAAAGTGCACCTCCTTCACCCAAAGGGGAAAGCGTACATATACAAAAAATTCAATTGGAGGAGCTGACCAAGCACGAGGCGCAACTACACCCTGAGGAACCAGCTGTTGAACACAAAAATGAAATGCATGCCTTGGTGTTGGAGTTTGACTTGTACTCTACACCCACAATAGAAAATCCTCTGGAGGACATCGCCACTAATGCTAAGCCACCTCAACCAAGAGAAAAAAGTGGTGTCAGGTCAGCTAATTCCACAGACAACACAACATTACAACATTGTATCAATGAGTTAAGTATGTATATGGACATCTGTGACCTCTATGTGAACTTTGAAGAGCATAATGAACATTGTGATGAAATATATGATGAAAAAATGGCTTCTACCTTAGAAGCACTTAAGGAGGATGTGCTAGAAACAACACTAGATGTAGAATAAATCATAGAAACATATGTTGGACCAGGCACTCCTGATGATAAAGTAGAAGCAGAACCATGTGGGACTACTGAAGGTCCTGCTCCATCCCTCCTCCTGCCAATATTTCCCAGCCTCACCTGTACAAATAACTAGATAATGAACTTCATATGATGATTAAGGAGGTCTGGCATCATTCTTCATCGATGCACCATCTAGGGAACGACACCCTCTTGTAGAACAATACAAGATATCTTCACCACCCTTACTTCTGTGGAAATTGGTAGGGATGGACATGGTGTCAGTATCACGCATCACTTGCTGAGACATACATGTATAAGTAGACATCCTAGATGATAATCTACCATGGGTTGATATGCTCTATAACAACAAAGGAATAACACTTACAAGTGAGCACTTCAGGGGGATTTTTCTACAAAGAGCTAGAGTTCACATGAAACTATTTAAGGTACTCTATGCAACCACCCTAGAAGTATACCTACACCAAGATAAGGTGCAAATAGTGTCTAATGACACCACACATCTGGAGAGGATGTTTTATGAAGAGAACTATTAATCTAAATCTGTGTAAGAATTGCAAAATGCATTTACAAGGGCAAAGACCAGATTTGTCACCTTACCAATCAGAATAGTTAAGAATTGGGCACTAGTCATCGTAAATCTATATGATTGCCATACATGTATCGACAATTGTTGTGTTGTAGAGCTACCTAACACATCACTAATTTTCAAGAACAAGGAGGCTCGAGACATCTTAAAAGTACCCCTTCACCTTCAATGTGCCATACAATCTCTACCAAGGTCCTTTAAGAAGAGTTAGGATCGGGGGGATTGCGCCTTCATAGGTATCATAATGATGGAGGTGATTAATAAGGGCATTCTAATGAAGGATCTCTCTCTTTAAGATTTACATCGTTTGTGTGGTATGTACACAATATATGTCATTTATGATCGCCTCTTCTTCAATGACTTGGTGATGCCTCTTGATGTCGTACCACGTAGACTACACACAGGAATTCCTCTACCTGAGGAAAAGACTTGGAGAGAATAGATATAAACACTATGGCTCAAACCATCTGAACTAGCTCAAGTATAAGCATGGAAGGCAGGATGGGCACCCTCTAAAGAACAGAAAAATGGCAAGAAGAATGCACAAAATGTTCCTCAGAAAAGGGGGCTTGATGAGAAGCCAAAGGTCTCGTAAGAAAAAGAAATTGAAGAAGAAATGACCACCGGTAAACCTAAAGAAGGAAAAATTAATGAGGTCAAGCTAGGAGAGGTAAGGCCATACAAGTCAGTTGTGACGACATATCTCGGGAAAACAAGATCAACGAATGCGGAAGCGATTAACTAGCAGCGGAATTATTGAAAATCACTAAAAATTAAAACTTTTTATAAAGAGATCTATAAATGATAAAACCCTTTCATAAGGAAACATGATAAGTTGTTTACAAACTGATCTATCATTACATCTCTGTAATATCACATCTCGAGTATTGCAAACATCAATTACCTTGTTAGCTGTACAAGGCAAGATACAAAAATCTCGAGGTGTTAAGCCAAAAATCTCAGATCTATCTTTAAACATCTACTGATTCCTAGGACCTGAGAGTATAGAGATGACATATAGGACAATCTATCTACAAGAATTGACAGACAGTGTCTCCACCTGAGGATCACTGTTGTCCCTGATATTGCTGCTGCTACTGTTGCTCACCCACTGATGGGTTCCTTCGTCCACGGCGTCTACCTAAAAAGTTGAATCCCACGGGGGTGAGACAATTGTATAATTGTCCCAGCGAGAGTTAAAACTCTCCGCCAGAAGCATTGTTATTGCAATAATGAAATAACATTAAGCAATAGAACTATAAACATTCAACAACAGGTTTAGCATTGTGTAAACTAGGTGAAGCAACCTCCTTTTAAGAAATCATTTCAATTATAACTTAATTGAATGAAAAGACATATAACAATAAGGAATATGAAGAACATGTATACTAGTCATTTAACTAGAGTACTATATACAATGTAACATCAATCATTGTTTCTCGTAGTTCAACCTAAGCAAATATGCTACACGGCTGATTATATTTTACAAACATTTTTATGCCCTGAGGAGATGAGTTACACCTCTCAAACTCCAACCGACCATTACGAAATCGCAATCGGTACCATACATAGGTCATCAGAAGATCCGGATTCCTATGACCTCATCCTCCTCAGTCAGTGTGAGGATCAACATGCAGAACATCTTGGGTCTCTACTATAATAGCATTCTAGGGTATTCTGGCAACTTCGCTATTAGAGTTACAATGTCGTGTTGTACTCTCTTCGCCATCGAGGGATTTCTTGTTTATCTCACATCAATGCGGCATTAAAAACATCATTGGGAGATTAGTGATACATCATCCTGGCATAAACATATAATGAAGGATTGGGAGATTACATGTGCATCTCACATCAAATCCTACATTAGGACGTAAGGATATTCACGTCCATAACCCCCACATACTCAAAAGTATGCTATCTAGGAGTTCACTTAGGAAAACATGTTTCACCATCATTAAACTTCTGACAATGATGGATCTATGGTCAGGGCTCTACATGATATCATTATACTTGATTATTTAAGTACATTATAGAATTCTTTTAGAATCAGGCATGTTTTCAAACATAAACCAATAAGACAATTGCTATAAAGAAAGAGTACTGATTGTATCAAATTCAATTCACATTTAGTTATCATTGGGATATCAATCCCTAACTATTTCATCATTATGTTTCAAGAACATGGGTATTCAAACCCTTAAGTCACCAAAACACTTGTTATCAAGTATCATACTATCCTCAAGTCATTTGATAGTATAAACAAAATAATAGCAATGCTGATATTTCATATGGCTCATATAGCCTGTCAATCTCTTATGTTTCCTTTCACTATGCAACATAGCAAATCATTACATTCAAAACTTATAATGTGCTTTCAATGAATGTGACATCATAGCTCTTACCTGGCTATGTTCACCATTTCATAAAGACCTGCATAATTAATACATCTGATAATAAACACATTATCTCTAAATCAGCTCTTTGCAAATTAAAGATAACTTTACTATTCAAAGGTTGTACCTCTATACCCTTATTAGGGTTAGGGTTTTCCTTTTTTAATTCAATTAGGGTTAACCAACCCCTTTAACTATATTAGGAATAGTAATTCCTCATTTCATAATTTAATCATGGAGTTTCATACTTAAAAGCATAACTCAGAATTAGGGTTTACTGTTCACATCATCACATTACCCTAGATTAGGGTTTACTATTCACATTACATCACATTACCCTAGATTAGGGTTTACTATTCACATTTAAATGAAATAAGATTATACTATCATCATGTTTGGGAATTACTTCTCTTAGTGCTCCAAAATAGGGTTAAGATTCATTAACCATCATAATTAGGGTTTCCATGATCTCACTATGAAGGATCATACCCTAATTAGACACATTCAAACATATTGGAGATTTATTGCTTGATTCTTATTCATATAGGGAGTCTTCTCTCTCCTATTCTTATGAGATGATGATTACATCACCCTTGATTAGACTAATTCAAATTAACCTTGACAACATAAGTTATGTCATCACCATTATAGTCATTAGGGTTTACTTGATCAAGGGGTATTAGTTACATTATCCCATCAAGGGTACTTTTGTAATGTTCACCATTTCATAACATGCATTGATCCAATAATTACTTAGTCTCTTAATCACTTTAGATATCTATAAGGTTTAGGTTAGTCAACCACTAAACCATCTTGACCACTATGGTATCAAACATTCTTCACCTTTTTAGACCTCAAAGGGTCTTGCACACTAACCCACCAAACGGTCTTGGATGGACCTTGAAACCGTTTGGTGGTGTTGACCGTTTGGTCTATTTTGACTTTTGAAACCGTTTGATAAAGTGCACACTCAGAACCATTTGCCCAAGATGGGGCGAAGACCGTTTGGCCAACTTTGACTTTGAAACCGCATGGGCAAAATTGATCTTGAAACCGCATGAGCACCAAACAGTTTGGGATCGTTTGGTCCCAAACGGTCTTGAGACTGTTTGGACTCAAACAGTCTTGAGACCATTTGGACCCAAACGGTCTTGAGACCGTTTGGTCCAAACCACCTCAACACCTCAAGGACCAAAAAGTGTCTCAACCACTTCAATTGAGTTAGGGTTTTCAAGGTTGAACCCCTCAATCGTTCCTGCACTTGTTAGCCACTTATCAATTGAGTTAATTAGGTCAACCCTCTACTAATTTGATACTCAATTGACCCTTAATTGATCCCAATTAGGGCTTGGATCAATTGAATTAGGGTTTGGAATCGATTACTCTTCAACACTCCTTAACATGAGTCTAATTGATTTGAAACCATTGAACCATCATTCAATTTGGTCATGACCTAACCCCAAACGGTCATGGGATCATTTGGATGACCTCCAGATGTTCTTGAGACCGTTTGCCCAAGTCAACACCAAAAACCAACTCAACCACTTAGGGTTTATCTCATTAGATTGATCATTAGGTCAACAATTAATTGTACTACAACTTATTGCCTTTGAATCTTTAACCACTTAACCATAGTCAACCCTAGACCTCCAAACGGTCTTGGGTGACCCCCAAACGGTCTTGGGATCATTTGGACATTCTAAAAACGGTATTGAGACCGTTTTCCCATTATTTCATCAAAAGTCAAGTCATTATCTTAAGGGTTGAACCCTAGATTAGGTCACCAAATCAGCACTTAATTGCTCAACAACTTGATATCATTGGACCTTCCATTGGTCAACCCCACTTAACCCTAGACCTCCAAACTGTCTTGGGTGATCACCAAACGGTCGTGAGACTGTTTGGGTGATCCCCAAATGGTTTTGAAACCGTTTGGGCCACTCAACCCAAACTTCAACTTAATTGTATTATTGAAAATCAGCAACTAACACGATTAGGGTTTAGGTGACTAATGTGCTTTCAATTGGTGATTCTCTTGGAATTACTTAATGACTTTTGGTGGGTGATTAGTCCATATTGTTTACAACAGACCTCCAAATGGTCAATGCCTGGTCAACACATCCAAACGGTCTTGGACCGTTTGCCTCCATGCGTTCTTGGTTGAAACTGTTTTCTTTCGAACGGTTTCAAACTGTTTTCTCTCAAACGGTTTGGAAACCGTTTGAGCAAGAGGTGGAGGACCATTTGCTAAAGCAAGATTGTGGATAAACATTTAAATAACTTCATCATCTTCTACCACAAGAACAGGAGCTGTTCTTCACGGAATTGCTAGCAAGAACACACAAAGGTGTCTAAAGGATAAGAACAAGCAACAATTCTAGGAGAAGAAGATGCATTAACAAAACTTAAGGGTTAGAGTTATAAAACCCGTCTCTAGGACTGATCCAAAGCTCCAAACTTCGTAGATTTAATGGTGGATGAAGCTCCAAAGGTTTTCCAAGGTCTGTTCTTCAAGATTTGGATGGATAAGATGGCTAGAGAGAAGATTTGTATAAGGAAAACTAACAAACCAACCTTGTATTAGGGTTTCCTCCAAGAATTCGAGCTAGGTGATGATCAAAGCTTACCCAAACCAGCTTGGTCATCCTCCTATGTTCTAGAGCTCCCCCTTGGTAGGTCCAAAGCAAGAAGATGAGGAGAAAGAACTAAAGGAATGATCCTTTGCTTTGAGGAAAAAGGGTGCTTATATATTTTTGTGTATTATCATGGCAAAGAAAAAGATAGTTATTTCTTTTATTTCTTAAACCCATCCACTCATGCTCACTCCACCCTTGGCCACGTTTCTTCCTCCTTTTCACAAATAAAACCTCTCTCTTATCCAAGGTTAAAGGAAAGAAACCATATATCTTAATAAGTTGAATATATGAAAGGCCATTTTGCTTAAAACTTGGTTATTTAGATATTAAGGTTATCTTTCTTTTTTGATCATTCAAATGAGGCGCCCTCCTCATTTTCTTTACCCTACTTGATGCCAAGATTCATGAAAGATATTGTAGAGGGTATATTTTACATGTTGCACCCTGTTTTGGGTAAATTGCACTTTTCACCAAAACTACATTTTAAAGCACAAGGATTACTCTACAAGCTATATCTTGGTGCCCAAGCTTGTGGAATCCATTCCACCATATCATATGAATTATTATGATGTCTTATCATCAGAGGAACATCTCAACATGTGCAATTTGCAAGTTAACCCCTCTAACTGGGTAATTTGCACTTTAGCCCAAAATTTACAAAACAATATTACAACATTGTTCAAAAAGGACTGAAATAGAAATATAGGTTCCTCAAAAGCTTTAATTACATTAAAAAAGATAACCACAAGCATCTAATCACATATTTGAGCAAAACACCTAGGGTTAGTTCATAACCCAGGTCAGGGATGTTACAAATTATCCACCCCTTACAAGGATTTCGTCCCCGAAATCAACAAAACATATTAAGAGAAAAGAGCAAGGTATTTCCTTCTCATCTCTTCCTCTAGTTCCCATGTGTCATCTTCAACACCACGATGATTCCAGAGGACTTTCACAAGACTTATGTCTTTCTTTTTATGCTTTTTAATTCTTTTATCAAGGATTATCATAGGTCCTTCCTCATAAGACACATCATCATTCAGTTCTACTTCCATTGGTTGCAGAACTAATTTAGTATCGGGGTGGCATTTCCTAAGCATGGAAATGTGGAACACAGGGTGTAACTTCTACAGTTTTGGTGGTAACTCTATCTTATAAGCTACTTTCCCAATCAGTTCAATGATTGGATAAGGCCCCATAGACCTAGGAGCTAACTTCCCTTTCCTTCCAAATATCAAAACTCCTTTCCAAGGTGAGACTTTGAGGTACACTATGTATCCAACCTAGAATTCTAAAGGTCTATGACGTTTATCAGCATATGATTTCTATCTATCTTGTGCAGTCTTTAACTATTATTGTATTACTTTAATCTTCTCGGTGGTCTGCTGCACAAGATCAGGACCTAACAGTTGATATTCACCGGTTTCATACCAACATAAGGGTGATCTACAACGTATACCATACAAAGCTTCATAAGGTGCCATATCAATGCTATGTTGATAGTTGTTATTATAGGCAAACTCTATCAAGCTTAGGTGCAGATCCCAACTCCCTGTAAACTGAAGAATACATGCTCTAAGCAAGTCCTCCAAGGTCTGTATAGTCCTTTCTGACTGTCCATCAGTCTATGGATGAAAGGTTGTACTAAACCTTAACTATGTGCCTAAGGCTTTATGGAGTCACTCCCAAAAATGACTCATAAACTGAGGACCTATGTCAGAAACAATGGTAACTGGGACTCCATGCAGTCGCACTATCTCATCAACATATAACTGTGCTAACTTCTCAGCAGAATAGGTTGTTTTGATAGGCAAGAAATGTGCTGTGTTTGTCAACCTATCAACTATTACCCATATGGAATCATAGCCTTTGGCTGTCCTGGGTAGACCAACCACAAAGTCCATGGTCACATGATCCCACTTCCACTGTGGTATGGGCAAAGGTTGCATTGTTCCTGTAGGCTTCTGGTGTTCAGCTTTAACTTGCTGACACACAGGACACCGCATAACAAACTCAACAATGTCTTTCTTCAAACCAGGCCACCAATACATATCTTTCAAGTTTCAATACATCTTGGTGCTTCCTGGATGCATAGCATACATCGAAGAATGAGCTTCTTCCAGGATTAACTTTCTCAAGTTATCCACATCAGGCACTATCATCCTACCATGATAACAGGATACTTGATCATCTGAGTCATGGAAACCATCTCGTCTCTCGCTACCATACTCCGATTTAATCAGTTGAACTGCAACATCAACTTGTTGTGCCTCCTTGATCTACTCTCTCAGAGTAGGTTTTATATGCATCTCAGCTAACAACCCGACTAAAAATGATACTTTCAACTGTACATTGTCTTACCTTAAGGAGATAAGCATATCTCTCCTAGAGCATACCAAGGAATTCAGTTGTGCTCTATCTAGGGCTGGTGTTGTTGATTTCCTACTCATAGCATCAACAACCACATTGGCCTTCCCTGGATGGTAATCAATTATACAATCGTAGTCCTTGATTAACTCCATCCAGTGGTGTTGCCTCATATTAAGCTCATGCTGAGAAAAGATATACTTAAGGTTCTTATGGTCTGTGAAAATCTAGAATGTCTCTCCATAAAGTTAATGTCTCCAGATCTTCAAGGCACGAACTACAGAAGCTAGTTCTAGATCGTGTGTCGGATAATTCTCCTCGTGTTTCTTGAGCTGTCGAGAAGCAAAAGAAATCACTTGTTTATCCTGCATCAACACACATCCTAGTCCATTCTTAGAAGCATCACAGAAAACTATATATCCTTTTCCTTGTTCAGGTAACACAAGTACATGTGCACTTGTCAACCTCTCCTTCAATAGCTGAAAAGATTGTTGACACTTATCACTCCAAACAAAAGGAACATCCTTCCTTGTCAACTTAGTCAAGGATAAGGCTATAGAACTGAAGTTCTTAATGAACCTACGATAATAGCCATCCAACCCTAAGAAACTACTGATTTCTGTCGGTGTCTTTGGCTTCTCCCATTGCATGACAGATTCTACCTTTTTAGGATCAACACGAATACCCGAGGCAGATATCACGTGTCCAAGGAAAGATACTTCCGGTAACCAGAACTCACACTTGCTAAACTTAGCATATAACCTGTGTTCTCTTAGCAAAGTTAGAGTCTGACGAAGATGATGTTCATGTTGCTGAGCATCTCTACTATAGATCAGGATGTCATCTATAAAGACAACAACACACTGATCGAGAAAAGGTGGGAAGATTCTATTCATGAGTTCCATAAATGCAGCTGGTGCATTAGTTAGTCCAAATGAAATAACTGTGAACTCATAGTGGCCATACCTTGTCCTAAAGGAAGACTTAGGTATGCCACTATCCTTAATACGAAGTTGATGATATCCCGACCTCAAATCTATCTTTGAGAAGACGGCTGCACCACACAACTGGTCAAAGAGATCATCAATTCTCGACAAAGGATACTTATTCTTTATTGTTACTTTATTTAATTGTCTGTAATCAATGCACAACCACATTGATCCGTCTTTCTTTTTAACAAAGAGGACCGAAGCACCCCAGGGTGAAGTACTCAGTCAGATGAAACCCTTCTCAAGAAACTCTTGCAGTTGTTTCTTGAGTTCTGCCATTTCAGCAGGTGCCATCCTATATGGTGTTTGTGCTATAGGTTGCGTGTCTGGAATTAAATTGATCTCAAAATCAATCTCTCGAGGCGGCGGTAAACCTAGAAGTTCTTCAGGAAATACATCTTCAAATTCCCTGACTACAGGAACTTCGGCAGGGTTAGGACTATCCATGGTAGTATCTACCACATGGGCCAAGAATACGTAACATCCTTGCCTCATCAACTTCTCAGCAACCATAGCTGACACAAGACATGTGGGTAGAATATTTCTCTCTCCTTGAAAGATCCATGTGTCACTATCATCAGCAAACACAACTTGCTTGGATTCACAATCCAAAACAACCTTATACCTTTCTAAGGTATCCATCCCAAGGATTATATCAAATCTGTGCATCGCAAGTGGGATAAGATCCACTTGAATGCGATGTTCATAAAAGAAGAGGATGTAGGGAGAACATACCTCTTGAAGCATAGTAGATCCCCTTAACGGAGTTTCTAACAACAAATTATCTGCTCTATGACTTATAGACAGGTTGCAGTCAAGAATCACTCTTCGAGTGATAAAGGAGTGCGTAGCACCCGGATTAATTAAAACAGATACAACACAAGATGTAGACATATTAGAATATAATAATTCCATCTGACCTGCCACAACCCGAGGGTTGATCACTGCATCAGGTGGATTCATCGCATAAAATCTTGCTGTTGCATGTGGTTGATTCGGTGCTTGTTGACTAGGTGTCGATGATCTAGCTTGGGATGCTTGTCCATGTCCTCTAGCTCCTCCTGAAAACTGTCTTCTTTGAAATCCTTGTTGACTCTGCCTCTGAGGTTGAGTCACACTCCCTTCTCTGGATCTACAATCCTTCATCAGATGTCCCATCTTTCCACATATATAATAGCTTCTGTTCAGTTGTTGTGGTCTGGGTGGTCCTATAACCGACATAGATGCTGAACTGCGAGCTCCTTCTAGTGGTAGGCTTCCTCCTCTACCCCTATTCGACGTCCACTATGTCTGGTTACTGAATCTAGGTGGTGGTGTAGGCATAGAAAACCTAGGTTTCTTAAAACCTTTATATGAAGATCCTTGGAACTGGGGATACATCCTCTTGTTTTGGGTATGTCTCTTCTCTGCTACAGACCTCTCTACCCTTCTGACGGACTCCACGAAGGTAGAAAACCTTTCTCTGTTCTCTAGGGTAGACACATGAGTAGTCAATTCAGTGTTTAATCCCTTCTCAAAATGCCTAATCCTTTCTTCATTTGTAGCTTCCATATGCGGGCAAAACCATAAAAGCTCCATGAACTTAGCCTCGTACTCGCTAATGTTCATTGGACCTTGTCTTAACCTCTCAAATTGAGAGATTTTCTCGTCCAGAAACGTCTTAGGGAAATATCTGTTGATAAATTCCCATCAGAAAACTTCCCATGCAACCTCTACACCAGGCCTCTTCTGTTCTTCCATGGTCCACCAATGACCATCACTCCCTTTGAGAAGATATACAACATGTTTAACCTTCTCAACTTCTGGAATGTTCAGGATTCTAAAGGCCTTCTCTAGTTCAATTAACCACAAGTCAGCATCTGCTGGGTCAGCTGTTCTAGCATACTCTGTGGCTCCAACTCGGCGAAGTCGTTCAAACGTCTTGTTGATTCCTTGTCCTTTAGGATGGGTAGGTGCCCTAGGTGTAGGTATAGGCATCCTATCAGTCATGTGTGTCATGGCAGTCATAAACTGCCCAAACATGGCTTGGACGCATGGTTTCCCCATGTCAGTTGGATTGAACTAGGGTGGTTCAGGCATAGGTTCCTCCCTTTTTTGGTTTCTTGCACCTTCTCTGGGTGCAACAACACTACTCTCTGCAACGTGTTCCTCATGTGGTCCAGACATTCTTAGTTTTATCTTCTCCTCCTAAATGAGCAGAAGACACTATCAGACATACTGGAAGACACTTAGAACAGACTCAACAACCTAAGTCCTATGTCTCTGTAGACTCAACGAACCTAGAGCTTTGATACCACTTAACTGTGACGACATATCTCGGGAAAACAAGATCAACGAATGCGGAAGCGATTAACTAGTAGTGGAATTATTGAAAATCACTAAAAATTAAAACTTTTTATAAAGAGATCTATAAATGATAAAACCCTTTCATAAGGAAACATGATACGTTGTTTACAAACTGATCTATCATTACATCTCTGTAATATCACATCTCGAGTATTACAAACATCAATTACCTTGTTAGCTGTACAAGGCAAGATACAAAAATCTCGAGGCGTTAAGCCAAAAATCTCAGATCTATCTTTAAACATCTACTAATTCGTAGGACCTGATAGTACAGAGACAACACATAGGACAATCTATCTACAAGACTTGACATACAATGTCTCCACCTGAGGATCACTGTTGTCCCTGATGTTGCTGCTGCTACTGTTGCTCACCCACTGATGGGTTCCTTCGTCCACAGCGTCTACCTAAAAAGTTGAATCCTACAGGGGTGAGACAATTGTATAATTGACCCAGCGAGAGTTATAACTCTCCTCCAGAAGCATTGTTATTGCAATAATGAAATAACATTAAGAAATAGAACTATAAACATTCAAGAGAAGGTTTAGCATTGTGTAAACTAGGTGAATCAACCTCCTTTTAAGCAATCATTTCAATTATAACTTAATTGAATGAAAAGACATATAATAATAAGGAATATGAAGAACATGTATACTAGTCATTTAACTAGAGCACTATAAACAATGTAACATCAATCATTGTTTCTCGTAGTTCAACCTAATCAAATATGCTACACGGCTGATTATATTTTACAAACATTTTTATGCCCTGAGGAGATGAGTTTCACCTCTCAAACTCCAACCGACCATTACAAAATCGCAATTGATACCATACATATGTCATCAAAAGAGCCAGATTCCTATGACCTCATCCTCCTCAGTCACTGTGAGGATCAACAGGCAGAACATCTTGTGTCTCTGGTATAATAGCTTTCCAGGGTATTCTGGCAACTTCGCTATTAGAGTTATAGTGGCGTATTGTACTCTCTTTGCCATCAAGGGATTTCTTGTTTATCTCACATCGATGCGGCATTAATAAAATCATCGAGAGATTAGTGATACATCATCCCGGCATAAACATATAATGATGGATTGGGAGATTACAGGTACATCTCACATCAAATCCTACATTAGGACGTAAGGATATTCGCGTCCATAACCCCCACATACTCAAAAGTATGCTCTCCAGGAGTTCACTTAGGAAACCTATTTCACCATCATTAAACTTCTGACAATGATGGATCTATGGTCAGGGCTCTACATGATATCATTATACTTGATTATTTAAGTACATTATAGCATTCTTTTAGCATCAAACATGTTTTCAAACATAAACCAATAAGACAATTGCTATAAAGAAAGAGTACTGATTGTATCAAGTTCAATTCACATTTAGTTATCATTGGGATATCAATCCCTAACCATTTCATCATTATGTTTCAAGAACATGGGCATTCAAACCCTTAAGTCACCAAAACACTTGTTATCAAGTATCATACTATCCTCAAGTCATTTGACAGTATAAACAAAATAATAGCAATGCTGATATTTCATATGGCTCATATAGCCTGTCAATCTCTTATGTTTCCTTTCACTATGCAACATAGCAAATCATTACATTCAAAACTTATAATGTGCTTTCAATGAATGTGACATCATAGCTCTTACCTGGCTATGTTCACCATTTCATAAAGACCTGCATAATTAATACATCTGATAATAAACACATTATCTCTAAATCAGCAATTTGCAAAGCAAAGATAACTTTACTATTCAAAGGTTGTACCTCTATACCCTTATTAGGGTTAGGGTTTTCCCTTTTTAATTCAATTAGGGTTAACCAACCCCTTTAACTAAATTAGGAATAGTAATTCCTCATTTCATAATTTAATCATGGAGTTTCATACTTAAAAGCATAACTCAAAATTAGGGTTTACTGTTCACATCATCACATTACCCTAGATTAGGGTTTACTATTCACATTACATCACATTACCCTAGATTAGGGTTTACTATTCACATTTCAATGAATTAAGATTATACAATCATCATGTTTGGGAATTAATTCTCTTAGTGCTCCAAAATAGGGTTAAGATTCATTAACCATCATAATTAGGGTTTCCATGATCTCACTATGAAGGATCATACCCTAATTAGACACATTCAAACATATTGGAGATTTATTGCTTGATTCTCAGTCATATAGGGAGTCTTCTCTCTCCTATTCTTATGAGATGATGATTACATCACCCTTGATTAGACTAAGTCAAATTAACCTTGACAACATAAGTTATGTCATCACCATTATAGTCATTAGGGTTTACTTGATCAAGGGGTATTAGTTACATTATCCCATCAAGAGTACTTTTGTAATGTTCACCATTTCATAACATGCATTGATCCACTAATTACTTAGTCTTTTAATCACTTTAGATATCTATTAGGATTAGGTTAGTCAACCACTAAACCAACTTGACCACTAAGGTATCAAACGTTCTTAACCTTTTTAGACCTCAAACGGTCTTGCACACTAACCCACCAAACGGTCTCGGATGGACCTTGAAACCGTTTGGTGGTGTTGACCGTTTGGTCTAGTTTGACTTTTGAAAACATTTGATAAAGTGCACACTCAAAACCGTTTGCCCAAGATGGGGTGAAGACCGTTTGGTCTTGTTGACCGTTTGGCCAACTTTGACTTTGAAACCGCATGGGCAAAATTGATCTTGAAACCCCATGAGCACCAAACGGTTTGGGATCGTTTGGTCCCAAACGGTTTGGGATAGTTTGGTCCCAAACGGTCTTGAGACGGTTTGGACTCAAACAGTCTTGAGACCGTTTGGACCCAAACAATCTTGAGACTATTTGGTCCAAACCACCTCAAAACCGCAAGGACCAAGACGTGTCTCAACCACTTCCATTGAGTTAGGGTTTTCAAGGTTGAACCCCTCAATCGTTCATGCACTTGTTAGCCACTTATCAAATGAGTTAATTAGGTCAACCCTATACTGATTTTATACTCAATTGTCCCTTAATTGATCACCAATTAGGGCTTGGATCAATTGAATTAGGGTTTGGAATCGATTACTCTTCAACACTCCTCAACATGAGTCTAATTGATTTGAAACCATTGAACCATCATTCAATTTGGTCATGACCTGACCCAAAACGGTCTTGGGATCATTTGGATGACCTCCAAACGGTCTTGATACCATTTTCCCAAGTCAACACCAAAAACTAACTCAACCACTTAGGGTTTAGCTCATTAGATTGATCATTAGGTCAACAATTAATTGTACTACAACTTATTGCCTTTGAATCTTTAACCACTTAACCATAGTCAACCCTAGACCTCAAAACGGTCTTGGGTGACCCCCAAACGGTCTTGGGATCATTTGGACATTCTACAAACGGTCTTGAGACCGTTTTCCCATTATTTCATCAAAAATCAAGTCATTCTCTTAAGGGTTGAACCCTAGATTAGGTCACCAAATCAGCACTTAATTGTTCAACAACTTGATATCATTGGACCCTCCATTGGTCAACCCCACTTAACCCTAGACCTCCAAATGGTCTTGGGTGATCACCAAACGGTCTTGAGACCATTTGGGTGATCACCAAACGGTCTTGAGACCATTTGGGTGATCACCAAATGGTTTTGAAACTGTTTGGGCCACTCAACCCAAACTTCAACTTAATTGTATTATTAAAAATCAACAACTAACCCGATTAGGGTTTAGGTGACTAATGTGCTTTCAATTGGTGATTCTCTTGGAATTACTTAATGATTTTTGGTGGGTGATTAGTCCATATTGTTTACAACATACCTCCAAATGGTCAATGCCTGGTCAACGCTTCCAAACGGTCTTGGACCATTTGCTTCCATGCGTTCTTGGTTGAAACTGTTTGCTTTCAAACGGTTTGAAACCGTTTGCTCTCAAACAGTTTGGGAAACCATTTGAGCAATAGGTGGAGGACCGTTTGCTAAAGAAAGATTGTGGATAAAAATTGGAAATAATGTCATCATCTTCTACCTCAAGAATAGGGGCTGTTCTTCACGGAATTGCTAGCAAGAACACACAAAGGTGTCTAAAGGATAAGAACAAGCAACAATTCTAGGAGAAGAAGATGCATTAACAAAACTTAAGGGTTAGAGTTATAAAACCCGCCTCTAGGACTGATCCAGAGCTCCAAGCTTCGTGGCTTTAATGGTGTATGAAGCTCCAAAGGTTTTCCAAGGTCCGTTCTTTAAGATTTGGATGGAGAAGATGGCTAGAAAGAAGATTTGTATAAGGAAAACTAACAAACCAACCTTGTATTAGGGTTTCCTCCAAGAATTCGAGCTAGGTGATGATCAAAGCTTACCCAAACCAGCTTGGTCATCCTCCTCTGTTCCAGATCTCCCCCTTGGTTGGTCCAAAGCAAGAAGATGAGGATAAAGAACTAAAGGAACGATCCTTTGCTTTGAGGAAAAAGGGTGCTTATATATTTTTGGGTATTATCAAGGCAAAGAAAAAGATAGTTATTTCTTTTATTTCTTAAACCCATCCACTCATGTTTACTCCAGCCTTGGCCATGTTTCTTCGTCCTTTACACATGCAAAACCTCTCTCTTATCCAAGGTTAAAGGAAAGAAACCATATATCTTAATAAGTTGTATATATGAAAGGCCATTTTGCTTAAAACTTGGTTATTTAGATATTAAGGTAATTTTTCTTATTTGATCATTCAAATGAGGCACCCTCCTAATTTTATTTACCCTACATGTTGCCAAGAGTCATGAAAGATACTCTAGAGGGTATATTTTACATGTTGCACCCTATTTTGGGTAAATTGCACTTTACACCAAAACTAGGTTTCAAAGCACAATGATTACTCTACAAGCTATATCTTGGTTCCCAAGCTTGTGGAATCCATTCCACCATATCATATGCATTTTTATGATGTCGTATCATCAGAGGAACATCTCAACATGTGCAATTTGCAAGTTAACCCCTCTAATTGGGTAATTTGCACTTTAGCCCAAAATTTACAATACAATATTACAACATTGTTAAAAAAGGACTGAAATAGAAATATAGGTTCCTAAAAAGCTTTAATTACATTACACAAGATAACCACAAGCATCTAATCACATATCTAAGCAAAACATCTAGGGTTAGTTCATAACCCAGGTCTGGGATGTTACACCAGTAGGGGCCACAAAACCAACTTTCCAAAACTTGAACATATGGGCCTGTGAAGATCTATCCTGGGACTCACTGCTATTAATAATGATACACTTAAAGAAGACACTAATCATGGGGATGTTATCTTATAAAGAGAAGGCATCCATGTCACTAAAGATGACATTCAAGAAACACTAGATATGGGGGGATACCTAGCAGTAAGTGTCATGTATACATATCACTCCCTTCTAGGTGATAATATGCCTCATGTACACATGGCCTACTTCTTGCTCATTGATGACATACTAAGATACAAGAAGTAAGGAGAAAAGGAATGCCTGTAGTCACAAGTGATGGGCCCCATCCAAGATTTCATATTCCTTCCAATACTCCATGACAATAATTGAACTCTTATTGTAGTCAGCATCATGAAAAAGATCACAATTTTATATTCTAGCTCAGATTTAGCCTTCACATTGAACAAATATACCAACATGACTACACTAAGACACCTACTAAAGAAAAGGAAGTTACCTATGCGGAAGAGATAATACAAATGATCCGCAAACAAAAAAGGGTATACAAACATGTGAAGAGAAAGGACTTCATGAAAATACAGTTCTGTTACAGAAGTCCCCAGTAGATTACTTTATCTAATGACTATGATTTTTATTGTTTTGCATGGATAATAGCCTTGGCCCTGAGGGATGTAAAAGTTGAAATCTTGTAGTATGAACATTATCATGCACTCCGAGGAGGATATGCTAACATGTTGTTATAATCTAAATGGGTGGTTTTTGAACAACAACAAAAACAAAAATAAAGCAGGCTCATTAACATCTAAAGTTGTCATCTTTGACACTCGAGGTCAGAGTGTATGATATGTTTTTGGGGAGTTATAAACAGGCATGAGAGGTGCATTTTTTCCCCTTCCACTCTAGTTTTGAAAGTTTTGTACAAATTCTTACTTTACCCCTACCTACACTGTAGGAAATTTTGCAAATTTTTGAAATTTGAACATTCTTTAATGAAATGAACCATTTACTAAAATTCATAGTTTTGAGATCAACCCTTCCTGGATTTATTTACTCCTCTCACCTTTAGACTTTTTTGCCCTTCTGCTATTTTATAGCATAATAATTTAAAGAGTTCTACATATGAGCAACTAATTTACAAAAAAGAAAATGACACAACAATACAATCTTATTCCATTTTATAACAAAATATTGTGTCAGGAGAAAGAACACTCCTGAACCTATGAAATCTCTAGAAATAAGGAGGACTTAATTACCCACACTCCCAACCAATCACCCTAGTCTCACAGTACTAGTTAAAAAGTATACATTCGTAGCAATATGTAAATAGCTACCCCGTCCAATTCTAAAAATCCCCACTTTGGGATTAAAAGAGGCTCGGCCTCCCAGAAACACTACCAATCATTTTTCCCAATTCAATGAGAAAAATAAAAAGGCAAAAGAGATAAAATCATGAGAGTTGTTCTGGGAAAGATGTTGAAGTATTTCACAAGGACAATGTATTTTTGCACCCAAGAATGCAGATATCTCGTACCTGGTAGTGGAATCTAGAAACCAATATTAACACACCCGCATTTTGAAATGAACCTCACACGGCCATTGGACACAACATTAGGGCCCAATTGGGCGATAATGTCTTTGCAACATCATTATGGTTGAGGTAAACTAAGAAATGCAGGAACACACTATAAGCCTAACGTACCCTAGCATAGTAGCTTAGACACAACTAAAATAAAGGTAGGGTGTGAAAGATACCCCTTGCGGGAACCTTTTACAAGTATGACTAGGAACCGAGGAAGGGAGGATATTGTAATGAAGAATCCCTTACTACAAAAGGAAGTGGAAGGTGTATAAAGTAGTGCAACTCCAGAAATAAGGGGAGAAAATAGGACCTCAGTGAGTGGACCAAACCTGTCATTTTTCTATAAGGATGTGATAATTTTGTGAGGTGTGTTTATCAAAAAGAAAGCAATTGTATCTCAACACTTGATGCTTTGATTATATTTGATATCCTGAGGACATGATAGATTCTAAGTTTGGTGGAGTTGATCACATCCAATTTTGTGGACATTATGTGCATATTTTATCTTTATATTGAACCCTATTTTGTGACTTGTCTAACTAATTTTAATCGCTTTTGAAATGTCCTGACTTAACTATCCCAAACTCACGACCCTTTTTCCTCTACACAGAATTCTCATTGATCGTTACATAAGGATCCAAAATCCCTTTGACCAATGGTATCTAGAAACGTTCCGGTCGTTAGAGTTTGTGTAGAGACTGTAACGTAACGTAACCTTTTTAGGTCTCTACAAAGTGACCATGCCCTACAACCAAAAGGAGAAGCATGCATGGCAGTCGCTACAGGATGATAAGTCCTACAACCTATGTTCTTGAGAAGTCTACATCCCTAGCGGTTGAAGCAATTACATTCACTCTAGTGACTAATGACCTCCTTGTCTCTTATAGTCGCTACTAAAGATGTGTTGTGGTCAAAAAAGTTAACCGCTAGTACCGACCGACACCTACTCAATGTAGAGGCCACTACAACCAATTAAGTCGGTCACCATCACCTATAAATAGAGCCCCACCTTTTCCATTAAGGGGTTATATCATCAGAGGTATGACAAAGTGATGACACATTCTAGAGTGACATTCATCCACATCCGAAGATATTCTATTTCTGAAGACAGAGGTCTCAAAGAGATAGAAGATTACTACCACCTTTTTAAAGAGAAGAAATTGCCATACATCCACTATGTTGACGCCAGATCCAAATCTGAAGGTGTATTGTTAGTGTATTTCCTTCATGCTTCTTTAGATCTATCATCCCTCTCATGTTGTTCATCTATCACTTCATCTATCTTGATGTATCTTCTCCTTTGTAAATCAGTAATGCTACTCATGAACATGAGTAGATGAACTCATTGCTTGGGTTGGGAGTAGCCACTATGGCTCTCCCAACATGTATATACTCACACCAATTTGAATATATATGCCATTAGAAAAGATTTTCTCATTTCACTTGGTTTTAATGCTTGAATTGTATGATATAATTACCATCTTGTAATGTTTAATTGTTAGTGCCTTGAAAGAGTAACTCTAACCTTATCTAAGTGTTTTGGAGTTGCATGAATACATGAGAATGTTGTAATGTTAAAGTTAATGATCATATAGTGATATTTGTGATTGTTTTCTTGCCATCTCAAGAGAGAGACAACCTTATAATCTAAATCTAGAGGAGGTAATAGACACATATGATGATTGCTTGTAATATTGCTAAGGGTATACAAGGGGTGTGAGTATTGCATGGTGGTGAGCATTTTTTGACATGTAATATAGGTTGGTCATGCCTCTACTACATGTACTGTATTGTCCCTTGGCTCTCCCAATAGAACTCCTACCTCATTTACTGCCAAAAGCTATTGAGACCCCACAGGAGGGCACACTGACATGCATCACGTCATCAACATCAGTTAGTGGTGGATCTTGACATTAAATCTTGGGGGAGCATAGTGTTTATATATAGCTAAATATATAAAAGTCTAATTAAGTGTAGAGTTGATATAATTTTGCTCTTTAATTTTTCATACGGAATAGAAATTAACTTTAAGTATTAAATTGTTATATAAAATTAATATATAATTTTAGAATTTAATATAGTTTTAGAATTAGCAGATACCTTTTAACTTCTATAAAATGATATTTATTTCTATATATCTTTGAATCAACTGGAATTCAAGTTATTTTAAATGTGTTGTCAATATTTTTTAGATATGAGTAATCATAATATTGAAAATAAACACATTATTTATATTTTATAATAGTTTCTTTGCGATATGTACACGTCGGAGTGAGGGATAAATCAGAAGAGTCAAAATCATAGTTAAAGGTCAAAAGTATTAACTACTACATGATACTAAATATGAAAAAAACATGATGACATACACGAATATAAACTAGCATATGTCCTTTGAGTATGGGAATCTTAAACTTATAACTTGTTGTGGTAAGAGAAGAATTGAATTGTATGGTTAAGTATTTGTTGACATATTTTATAAATAGATAGTAATGTTGAATAATTAAAGTGTTTTATAGGAAGATGCTACCAATCAGCATGAGAATATATAGGGGTGACAAAAAAAGAGGATAAGAGAAAAAAGTGATGTAGACAAAGTGACATAAAAATAAAGGGAAGAGAAGGGGATGAACTAAAAATAAGATTGTGTATTTTCTATCACATTGTTTCCACCAAGTTAGAATAATGAAAATTATAATGATGATTCTATAAGGGGCATATTATAAATTGGTGGCATTGCATGATATAAAATATGAAGGTAAACTTAGGAGGGACAAGTCAAAATATAAAACATCTTTCAAATAATATTTCAGATTACATATATTGAAACTTAAATCTATAATAAAATTTATAAGAAACATGGTATCAAAATTAATTGATAAGATAAAAAAGAACATAGCTTACTTAATAAAATGAGTTGGTAATTTGAAGAGAGAAAATTTTATATAAAAGAACATGCATAATTAAATGTAAATAAAATGAGTAACAGATTGAAATATATAAGGAAATACTTATATATGTCACAATAAATTAAAACGGTAAATAAAATCTACTCTTATGATAAACATTTTAGTTTTTTTTATGATGTCACTTTTTTTTCTTATTTAAATAGTTGAATACAATAAAATAAGTATCTCTTCCCATCCCTCCCATTTATTCACCAGGTACCAAACTTTGCATGATTTGTATATGACACTACAGGTCAACATAAATATGAACTATGAAAATAATATGACTATGACTATAGTTGAAGAAATAAAAGTCTATTGTTTGAATACTAGTTATCAGTTTCCTATTTTATATATCGATCACCTTTTGATCAGTTCCACACCAATTACTTTATCAATATTTAATTTAAGTTACACAATACATTTCATCTTTTTATGTTTAAACACCAAATTTAAATTTTACACTTGGAATTTATTGTTAAGTTGTTAAAAGTATTTATAGTCATCATTGTATAATCTCTATTTGAAAAAATATATCAAATCTATAGCTGATTGTTTTGTCAATTTATGATCTGATCCAATACTTATTTGTGTTACCAATGCTTAAGTGATTAAAGAGAAAATTACTTGCATTGTAGCATTTCACTTTTATATGAATGACTTATTATAATTTTCAACATCTTAGGGGTGCGCCAGCACTGTGTAACATATTGTTTGTAAATAAAGTTGAACTTGGTTTCATAGTATTAAAAAGATAAAAAAATCTTTGGTGGTTGTGCCACTCCGGCCCTTAAGAAGATCTGCCTCGGTCGTGTCATGGACATGTGAACTCCCTCCCCACGCCAGTCAATGACGTTGTTGTTGATGTTAGACCTTTGGTATCCATCAAAGTTTAAGAGCATCAATGGTGCCTCCAAATATTATGTCCTTGCTTCTTCTTCAGTACGGGACACTCGTCATAAGCAACATATGGCCACCTTTTAATAGGATGTAGTGGTATGCGCAATTATCTTTTCCAAGGTGTGTTGTCACAAGGATGAATAGTTGGTTCTTGTTCTTGTTCATTAGTTGTAAGCATGTATTTTGCGATGTGTGTTTTTTCTCTATTTTCAAATTTCCCTACACGATGTACTAAAAATAGGAAAATGTAGATATAAGAAAAAATCAAGGAATTACAAAATCACTTTTCTGCATCTCTTCTTAGAATAAGATTATATTTTTTGTAAATTCATTATCTAATCCAATTCACAATTCTCATAAGTTGTAGTTGGGATCACCTAGTATCTATATTTGCATTGGAAACATTACCCATAGTTCTAGTTAGGCTAGATGTGTCAACCTCTATCCCAACCATTATCGACCCAAACTAAAGAAATCATTTGTTTTTCCATTCGGCTATAATTTAGGTCATCTCCTCACTGACATGCATTGGGGCCAGATGTAACCTTATTAGCACTCTCAGAAATCAAAGTCAGATTATTTTTTTGTTTTCCCTTGTGATATATTCCCACCAAATAAGATCATTCTCAATAGTTTCTCCTGCTAGTACATATACCATATGTCAAACAATCTAGGTGAAATATTCAATACTGATAATTCCTATAAGGTCTTTCATAGTCAATTCTAATATGATTTTTGGTGCCACTTGGTTGTAATTTGTGTCATCTCCTCAATCACATGTACTGCATCCAAACCTCTCCTTTCTACCACTCCCAAATGTCAAAACCAGCATAGGTATATGTCTCCCATTTTGTATTTGTCTCATGAGACAAGATCACTCCAAATTGATGCACATATCAATATAAACAGAATATGTCAAACAATTCTTAGGTGAAATCTTCACTTAATCTTTGATAGTGATTATTCCTACATTGTCATCCAAAGTCAATTCTAGCAATTTTTTTCTACCCGCAAACCTATCTTGGCATTTTTATTTTTCATACCCACATGTTATGGATGCCTACATACTCATCAAATCAAAATTTCAAAGAGATGCAATAAGTAATGGAAAGGAGAACAATATTTCTCTTGGTTATTGGTTATTTGAGTTGTATGTCTCCACTCATAATATATCACTTGTATGTATGTGGTGTTCAAAGCACTAGCTTTTTTGGGTAGAACTTGAATGATTTGAATTGTAAAGTGGGATATAAAATGCAAAAGTAGGTTGTAAGGTGAATCTGTGTTGATTAAAATGTTTGCAAAAAGTTCATTTGAAATTGTGTCATAAAGGCGATTTAACAATCAACAATTGATAATTGGCATGCAATTGGAACCATAAAGGACAACATCACACAAGGGCACTAACACTCGATTTCTTAGTTGTAATTCAATATGCACACAACTTTGAGAAAGTGAGCTATAGGAGAAACTCTAAAAACCTTCATCATTGTGATAAGAGACCAACACATGGAATGTGTTCTCTGAGGAAGTTGTCTCTTCTTATCTTTCTTATGTCTTGTATGGTGACAACAAATCCCAAAAGAACGAGATTCCTCAAACCAAAACTCAAAGTCGGAGCTCTAAACAAGTCATTAATCACATAATCCACATAAAGATCTCATCATAAAATATTTGTCTAACACCATTAATTACTTTTCCACTATTATATTACTACACAAGACATCACAAGTTAATACATCATTTCCATAGTTTACAATTAGTTAATCAACAAAAAGGATGAGCACCACATTCATAATATATCATCAAAATATTACAACTTATGTTTTACAAATGTGGTGCTAAATTCTTATGATATATTACAATATTCATAACGACATCTCTAGAGGTCATGACTGCAACATAAAATCTGAGGTTGACAAAGAATACCACTAAAAAACCCGCCCGTGTGGACCCGAGAGTATAAAGATAGTTATAAATCCATCCGTATATGTTTTATCTCTAGAGGAGGTCACACAAACGTGATATACCTCTCATATTCATTCACACAAGCATCACCCACCTCTTGTTCTTACAGCCTCCTTCCTCCTTTTTGATCTTACTTTCCATTGTCAAGATAGTTGGGCCACTCAACTAAATGTGTGGAAAATCACAAGAGTGACAATTGAAGTCCCAATGATTTGATATAATGCTCGAAACATATATTACTTATTCAAGAAAAAGTAAAAATATATAAAAAAGAAGGAAATAAAACTCATAAATAATGGTACACCCGAAGGCACACCCTTACCCATCCTTTTTGGCATCAAGATCATCTACAAAGGGATTAGATAACACACATATATTATGGATAAATAAGGACAACTCATACAAGGAACAATCATATTTAGTGTCAAGTAAACTTAAATAGGTATTCCACACAAATTTTTGTATGTTTTAGATGACATGGGTTGGTTGTGGAGTACCACCCAATCAACTAACTAAATTCTTGATGCAGAGAGTATCACACTAAAAAATTAATCAGAGATATAAATCATTGGTTTCTATCAAAAGAAACATGCAATAATGCCACCTATAAGTGCATGGCTCTTATCACAGTATATTTGAGGATTGAATCCCAAGGATGATTTTTTTAAGAAACTTATTAGTTTGTATCTTGTTTGTTAAGACTAATATTAATAAATAATATTTCTACCCAAGTTCCTTTGTGGTTGTACAATGGGTATTTATATGACTTCATACTTGGGACTTGGGAGAAACATTTGTGTCATGTGGAGGGTAAAGATCATTTATTTGTGGCGAAGGAACTTGGGTGAGGTTGATATGTGAATTATGATTGATTGTTGCTAGATTTGAAGGTCGGTCAGCATAGGTCAATTGAATGGACATCAATCTTTGGTTGTGGATCTTGGGGTTCATATATGGAAGGTTGCCAAAACAAGTCAGTTGGTCTAGAGCTTAATAATTGCTTGCATAGTTCTACCAACCTAGAGGTCAATGGGTCATGATCAAACAAATAGGTTGAGCATCACATCTCAATAGATGGTGGTTTTTTAAGATCGATTAGTAGGTTAATCAACATGTCAATTGGTAGGCCAAGTAGTAGGTCGATTATGGCTTGGACCCAAAATATGTTCATAGATTTTCCTTTTGGATGTGTCCAAAATCCTTTTCATGTTGGGGTGCTTCCCCGCACCTTGCATGGCCTCCTCTTGACTTCCTCTTACTGAAGGCAGTGGAACCCGCTAGGTTGTGTTGGTTCAGTTGGTATGAATAAGACTCCAGATTAGCAAGGAGAGTTGAAAAAAGTATCAAAATTTTAACAAGTTAACATAAAATCTAAGTAGAATGAAATGAAGGTAATCCTAATGAAAAGTAAAAGGTCTAGTGAAAAATTGTGCTAAACATCTTCTAAAACTAGGATAAATATGCATTTATCAATGCAATTAAGCCATCTTAGCCATATGTACAAAATCTAGGAATATCCAGATTTGCTAGATCTCACTTCGATACCTCGGGTCGAACTAAAGTATCAAAAAGGTAGGGAGTACTATGGTTAGTACGTCATGTATATTAGGTTAGAAGTGGATCTACCAAAATTTTTCTTCCATGGGTACACAAGTCACAACCAAGACAAGTAAACCACCCTCCACATCACGTCAATACTTCCATATACCACAACTATACTATAAACTTTTTTTAGTCAGCAATACTTTTTAAAGATGATAGGAAATACGCTCTGAATCATCCACATATATTCACTAATATATGGCTATGAGAACCTTCTCACATCTCTAAAATTCTAAAAGAGTAACTCATATTCCCAACCCACCCCCATCTTAGAACCCAAGGGAATGGTTATATGGAGCCAAGGCTCTACTACTTAGATTTATCATAATAGTTTTGTTCATTATTCCATGATTTCATAAACCAAAGTAATAAATGACCTTACAACAGACTAACAAATAAGAAAGAAATACACAATTCAAAAAGATAAAAATGTTCAATCAACATGATCTAACTCAACATCGTAAGAACGTGATGACTCTCTCCTAATATGTTTGATATACACTTAATCTTTCAACTAATTTACGACACTTTCCCTCAACTTCATGATTTGATATGTTTTGATTTTTTTATCTTATCTTGAGTTCACATTACAAGTGGTGATACTCAATTTGATATGAAACCAAGGTTAAACGTAGATTATACATCATCCTTTGTGATACCCTTTTGATACCATATATGGGTCTCTTCTTACTCATCACATGTTATTTATGTAGAGGTCAATAATGAGCCAAGCTATAATCATTTATTTTCATTTGGTTGTAATTTCCATCAAATCCTCACTAACATGAATTGGAGCCAGACCTCACCTTATTAGGGCTCTCAGAAGTCAAATTCAGTTTAGTTCTTTTTTGTCTTCCTTTGTGACATTGTCCCACCAAACAAGATCACTCAAAATTTCTACACCTTCTACTATATTAGCATATGTCAAACAATCTAAGGTAAAACATTCAATAATGATCATTCCTATGAGGTTTCCCGTAGTCAATTCTAATATAATGTTAACAACCACATGGTTGTAATTTGTGTCATCTCCTCAATCACATGTATTGCAACCAAACCTCTCCTTTCTATTTCTTACGAATGTCAAAACCAATTTAAATAATTCTTTTCCTAAAGGACTATCTCACGAGACAAGATCACCCTAAATTGATGCACTTGTCAATACACATAACATATGCCAAACAATTCTAAAGTGAAATCCTCTCTTAAACTTCTATAGTAACTATTCCTACAATATATTTCAAAGTCAATTTTAATGTGATTTTATTTTTATACCAGCAAACATGTATTGTCATTTTTATTTGTAATACTCATCAAATCAAGTTTTTATAGATATGTAATAAATAATAAAAATGTAATAAATATGAATCTTAGTTATTGGTGATATGAGGTGTATGTCTCCACTTTTAATAAATCACTTGTATCTATGTGGTGTTTAAAGAAGCAACTTTTGAGGGTAGAATTTGAATGATTGAATTTTAAAAGTGGGTTGTAAAATGAAAAAAATCAGGTGTAAGGTGAATCTTTATTGATAAAATGTATGCAAAAAGCTTCATTCGAAAGTGTATCATAGAGGTGGTTATACAATCAACAATTGATAATTAGCATGCAATTGGAACCTTAAAGGAAGGCATCACATAGGGGCATCGAAACACAATTTTTTGGTTGTGATTTAATAAGCACATAGCTTTGAGAAAGTGAGTTATAGGATAAACACTAAAAACCTTAATCTTATTAATATGGAGACCAACACATGGAATGTGGTCTTAAGAGGATTTATCTATGTCTTATGTGTTTTTATTGCGACAACAAATGCCACAAGAATGAGATTACTCAAATCACAACCCAAAATTAAGAATCTAAACAAACCATTAATCACATAAGCCATATAGAATATCACTAAAACTTTATGTCAAACAACATGTTACTTTTTTATAGTTTTAGAGGAATTTTGACCTATTTCATCAATGCTTTTCAATAACATTTTTGTGACAGAAAGTTGTGCTAAAATAAAAGAAAGTCTAAAGAAGGTTTAATTTGTAATTGACCCAAGCACATTAATTACTCTATCCTGGATTTTGTGACTCATTTTAGAGAAATGAAATCCTAGAGAGAGAGAGGGAGAGTTAGGGTTTGGATGGAGAAAGTGGTGAATATGGGGATCTGGGCTTTCGTTTTCCTAGAGTTGATGAAAACAAGTTTGTCATCTCTAAATAAATTTTCTTGGTGACTCTTCTCTCATATATCAAGATTTCATCCCTCCTCTGATTTTATTCAAAATGATACCAAATCACCTCTTGTCTCATTATTTCTCAATAATTCTTCATTCCTATAGTTTACAAGTTGGAAGGAAGAAGCAAATGGTGAATTACTAGGAGTTTGATATGGATTTAAGAATTTCAGATGTTGGGCTATGAAATTTAAGGTGTCTTACTCTTTAGGTGAGTGGTTACTTTCATTTAAGAGTAGATTTAACAAATTTGGATTGAATCCTCTATAATCTTTAGCTCTTCCTAAATGTGACAATAAAACCCTAATTTACCTTCTGTATTAGCTTTTGCAAGATGATGCAGAAATGGATTATTTTCCTACTGCGATGAATTTCAGATGATAAAATCATATTAGAAATGGAGGTAAAATATATCGAATGAAATTTCTAAAGTTATTGTAGAATTTAGAATAATATACCAAAATCTAGGGTTTTTTGTTATGTCTAAGCTTGTTGTATAAATAAATGAAGAACTTTCCCTATTTGTAAATGATTATTTATCTGAATGTTTAGGACATATATGTTAGATTTTATCTTTGGATTCATTTGATGTTATTAGTGTTTGTTTTATGTATCAGTAAAGAGGGTGAGGCCTTTGATGAATGGAAAGTTGGAAGTTTGTGAATAGACATTATGATATCCAATAAAAATATTTTTATAGGCTTGCTTCAGACAAGGTCATTGAGATTACAGACTTAGGAACCCAGGCAATCTTCTACGTATTATACAATGATATCATAACTTGTTGTGATGCTTTACATATCATGGTACACTTTATGTGTGTTCTGGACATAATCAGGTGAATGAGAGATTAATTAAGTGTTTGCAATTATTCATTTATTCTTTGTAGTTATATAGGACAACATGCCTTTTGTATGAATCTTAATGACTAGTGCCCCTTTGAGATTTATCAATTATGTACATATATTGATTTACTCCTTAAATATATGTAGAGAAATCATGTCAATTATATGTTTGTGGATGATTTGTTCCTTATAGCTTGTTACTATTGTACTTTGAATTCAGTTGCTCAATAATATCTTTTGATTGTTTAAGTGATTTAAATTGTTTCTTTCAAGTACTCATTCACTGAGTGAGTATTCTCAGCTCTCTACTCACAATATGTTTAGGGAAACCATGTGAATTGAATAATTTCAATGTTAGAGTAGAAGCATCACAAGTGCTAAGTATCATATTAGTCATGTTTATCCAGTTCCTATCACTCTAGGTCTTTATATAGGAATAAGACAGTTGTAAATGATGATGTGTAACATATATTTCCTTAATAATAGAGAATGCATCTGATTATCAAGTTATATGTACATGAAAGTGTTAGAAACAGAATGAATGTTAGATATGTATCTTTATTGTTGAAATTATATTAGAGTATCAAGGTTCAAATTTCCCTTATAATGTTTTGTGGGATTGAATGTGAGAAAATAAAGAGTTTGAAATTGAGAAAAAATGTAGAGTGAACTTTGTATTATGTTTGATCCTCAATTTATGCCCCGATCTCATGATTAGTGGTTATTGTGAGATGTGGGTGTAACAACTTGGTATCATAGCTTAGGTTGAGTTGTTAGGGACCATTAAGATAATAAGTCAACACTACTACATATATGTCCTTTGGCTTCGGTTATTTAAGCCCTTTTAGCGACGGTTTCCAAGCGACGCCTATGTGGGCGCCGCTAAAAGTCAAACCCTTCGGCGTCGGTTTTCCAACTGGCGCAAAAATGCTTCACACCACCAAAAACGTGCCAGTAGGGCCCCCATAGGCGTCGGTTATATGTAACTAAACCGACACTATAATCATCCGTGCCACAAAAAGGGAACCATCTAGGACACTAATGACATCGATTTTCTACTAATAACCGACACCATATCACCTGCCACAACGGCCGTGCTATCTGGAAACATTAGGCGATGTTTTTTTTGCTATTAACCGATGTTGTAAGCCTGTTTTGTCAGTTTTAGACCAATAACCGACGCATATGGTTTGATTTTTTTTTCATATCAGTTTACAGGCCTGCTGTGGCTGGTCAGTAGGATGTAGAAATCTACAGTTCAGTTCTAAACTGTAGGTTTATGAAATCCATTGATATCATCCAACAAACAGGCCACAAACCTATAAAATCAACAAATATTATTTTCACACATTCACACATAGGTAGATACATTCAGAAATCATTTCAATTTTCACATTCACAAATGTAGAAACATTCAAATACATGTAGAAACATTCAGACATGTAGAAACACATGTATAAACATTCAAACATGTAGAAACACATGTATAAATATTCATCTACAAAATATCATTCATCATAACTATCAGCATCCCAATTATATCTTACAGTCCCCACTGCTTGTATGGCTCTTGCCCATTCTTCTCTTACGTCATTTAATACTTCCATCATATATGGATCATGTACATCTTTTAAGGCTTTACCTATAGTGGGGTCAGTTTTAAGCACCTGTAAAGAGAATGATATATATATAAGTAATAATATATAAGTAAGATTGATATATTTCATACTATCTAATGAGACTATATATAATACCTTAGGTATGGCACTGATTTCATCTGCATGTTTGATAATCATGTCCATAAACCGCATCACATAGTATGCACATGTCCAATCGTTGTCTTGTGTAGCACACTATAAAATGGATACAAAATATTAAAAAATACAAATAAACACAGTTCACATAAATAACATATACATTGGAGTTGGGAACTTACTTTCACGTTCTCCCAAATTATTGGCTAGTTCTTTTAATTGGGGACCTTTCCTCCAGCCTTTTTGAACGCATCTAAACCCCTACATGTTAATGTAACACAGTAAATTGCATAATTAAATAGTAATGTAATAACATATGTTAACGTATATAAAAATGAAATATTTTCACCGGAATATGGTCATTCTCATTACGTGTCCAATTTTTGGATTCAATGTACTCCCCACAGGATCTAGATAATAGACAGTGAACGTCCCACGGAGAATAACTAGTAACTCCCAATGCTTAGCGCTATACGTAAAAAAGTAAAAATTAATAACTCAAAATCCACAATAAAAATGTAATTTTCTTAAGTCCAAATTATAAGCAAAGTAAACAACTGACGCCCTGAAAAGCGACGTTGAACATTGTTTATGTAGTAGTGCAAATTCAAAAATGTGCCAGTTAGAAGGCGATGTTGCTATAGATATAGGAAGTCTGAGTATTTGGGTACCCTAGCCTAGTATATAAATACTTCAGTTGACCAGTATCAAGCTACTCCGTCTATTCTTCTCTAAATGTACTGGCTAGGTATGTAGAGGGATATGAGCTAAAGGGAAACCCAAGTAATATTAGGGTTAGAAGACTAGAAAGTAATGAAGAAATAAGAACATAAAGATAGAATGTGATACAACTTATATTTTACATTGATCTTTTGATTGGAAATGAATCGAAATGCTCTTATATATATATATTTAGATATTTGGTTGTACAAAATATATATGGTTCTCTAAGATAATTGTGAGATGTGAAACTTCATTTATTGTTTACGTACTTTGTATCAAGTAGACTAGAAATTATATTTAAATGAGTTTTCCCAATGTTTAATTTTCTTTTCACGTGTTTGAGATAGATGGGGGTTGGTTAATCCTGAGTAGCTCTTGGCTTGAAGACTACTGGTTCGGCCTAGTCTAGATGGAAGGATGTGTTTTTGGGATCTAGTTACTCATATTAACAATCTAATAAGAGTAAACTCTAGATAAATCAAACCTAGATTGTAGTGAGAATGTGCATACATTTAGATATTGAGTTATAAGGGAAAGATTGGAATAACTAAGAATCATTTGGAACCAATATATATGACCAACCTTTGGGCCTTAGATAAGAAATCCTAAATTCGGGATAAAGGGAGAAGGAATATAGATTCAAGACACAAATTAGTATATAGCTTCCAAAAAAATGAATAAAGAAATATAAATCATGTAATCAATGGAGGCATGTTATTCGATTTGAAACAAACAAAAGTATAGACGAGATGAGTTATGAATATGAAAGACACACAAGATATGGATCAATTATGAAAAGCATCATGATACTAAAGTATGTCAAGCAAAGAGATATAATATAAATAAATACAAATAAAATGATATAAGGTTGGGGTTAAGCTTAATGATCAGTATTATATGAACCCTCTAAATGTGAAATATGGGGAAGATAAGAGACAACTGGATTAGAAGGTTAAGATAGAAAGTATACATTATGATTAATGGATCATAGAATCGAATAAAATGCACTTTATACTCCAAAATAAAGGGAAAACATGAGAAAATAGTTAAGTATACAAAAAGTACATAGAAGTGGAGAATTTTTAGAAGAATAAAAGTGAAGAGAACTATATGAACGTGTGGATCATAACAATGGGATAACAAACTAAGATGAAACAAAGAGAAATATTGGAAATGGTGAGTTTGATTAAGAAAAGAGGGTACATGATATAATTGAGAGCATGGAATGTGTCATTATATCATGAACTCTAATTCATTCATCCTTACTACCTTCCAATTAAAAGTTTCTATAGAGTATCAACCTAGTTTCCATTAGGTATACTTAATAAGTTCCTTTTAATTAAATGGAACTAGATTTCAAAGGAAGACAACGGTACAATTAAACAAATGAACAAGTCATATAAATGTAAATTATATTTAGAATAGAAAAGCTTGATTTAGAACCTATGTTTGACCTATGCTCAAGTAACATGCAATGCATTAAGCATAATATGAAACTAGTAAGCAATATATTGATTTATAACTTCGACTTCATATCAGTAAAATGATAATAAGAAATATATATGGCATGAAATACATAATCATACACGTGAATGAGAAACATGGACATAAGAGATAAGTGAAAGTTAATATTGATGCATGAAGAGAAGCATATATGGAGAGGATGATAGAAAATAAATAAGTGGTTGAAAAATAAGGGTGTAATATATCTAATCAAAGAGAGAGATTGTGAGATGTGAGAAAATGCTAAATATTATGTTCTCGTTGATGATCCATAATTAAACCTAGATATGAGACAAATGTTAAGAGAATACTTGAAGTAAAATTTTACATCACAAAATCATGTTCTCTTTCATATCCTCCATAATGATATTAACATGGGAATGAAATGACAAGAAAACAAATTTTAAATGATACATAAACACCATGGTAGACACATGTTTTCAATATAATGATGAATCAATATGGGATAAAGAGAGGCATTCTCTCCCCCTCTCCCATGCCCGTGACGGAGGCCGAATGTCTGAGAGGGTGGTAAACCAAGGTGGATGATGAAACAATATGGAATGATGATGAAACCGCAATGGGGAAAATAAATGAAGTAACCTATCAAACATGTTAGTTATAATAAAATAAATTCAAGATATATAGACAAGGAAGACTATAGTAATCTTAAATGATCTAAAGTTTGAAATTTAGGATTAAAAATCATGTCACAAGATGATCATGTTCTTGATAAGGATCACATCTAAGAATGCTTGGAGTCATAGTAGTTCAAGGGATGTCACTGGTGATTTGACCTTGAGTAATAAAACCACTATAAAATAAGATCATGAGATTAGTAATATGAGAAGAAACTAGTAGTGATAGTAATCCATGTTTTAAGGTTGCACATGAGAAAGGTAGATAAAAATGGAAATTATTTAGAATAGAGGATAAGAAATAAATTTGATATGAAAGAAGTGTGATTTGAACAAATAGAGGTGTGATACAAAAAAGTATTATGTAAAATAAATTATCATAGTCCTAACAAGAATGATGAAGTATATTCTTAACTCAAATATTTTAATGTTGTAGACATTTATTTTGTATCAACAAGAGGATATGGATAAGTAGAAGGAGTAAGTAGTAATGAATAAGAATGATATTGGCGAAAATTAATGACATTTAGTAATATGCGAATTCATTTTCAAGTAGTATAATTTGTTGAAGCAATATCAAAGGATGAAAGTTTGTTTTACTTATCATTTCATTTGTACATGCGCAAGCAGTGTATTGATTTGAAAAGGGTGTTATGATTTTTTTTTGGTTAAGCCAGGAGGTCATCTATTCACCTCACCCTCCTCTTGTGAGCACAAAGGTCAAAAAATTACAACTCCTGCTGATAAGATGCAGGTGGCAGCCCGAACAACACTAAAGGACATCCCACCAAGGGCATACAAACACTCACCCACATCACAACAAGAGAGATCAATCAAGTGTATCTCAACACCACATAGGGGGTCTCATTCTTCTCAAGGTTAAGCATACCCCTAATCCTAGGGGGAAATCTTCTCGGATCAGAGATCACTATCGGGTCATAGTGATGGCTACCCCATTTACCAAAGACTCTGGGTATCGAGTTTAGAGACATGTGCACAAGGGATCCCAAGATGTCTTCCTCCTCAATGTAACTTCTGATCACCTTTACAACAGATTCTAACCTCCAAGGGATAGGATGTGTGCCCCACACGAGGTTGAAGAGTTGTGCATTGTCGACCTCAACGGTTGTAATCCTAAAATTCTGAATCTCTGCGAATCTGAGACTAACCGCAATAGCTTGAAGAAAAGCACTGTCCAGGTCTGCAGCCGTAAGCCAAGTTCTAGTAACTTGACAGACTTTCGCATGGTGGTTTTTGATAACACTGGCCATCCACCATCTCATGCTTCCAGCCAGAACTCTATCTTTCCCAACCGAAACATTAAGATTAAGGCTATGAATGTCTGGCTTATTCCATATCAGTAAAGCAAGCTTCTTGATCACATATCTAGGGTCGGCCACACCATATCCAATGAGTCTATGATGAACCTCAGGGTTTGCGAAAGTACGAAAGGTCTTCTTCTTAAGCATGACATTCAACTGGTCAGTCATCGAATGGATCGCATTCTCAATAGGTCTAGCAATACCATCAAATCTAGCTCTGCATCTCCACTTCCACAAGCAGTAAGGGATGAGGGTCGCCAAACAGGCTGCTATCCATGTAAGCACGTCGCCAGATCTGCCATTGGCGCAAAGGGTCACAAGCTTGCCTTTGTTCCGCGGCCTCGTCATGTCCATAATGGACTCGAAAACCTCCCAGAATCTGGACGCCATCTGTCCAAGAAAAACAACATGATCGGTGTCCTCCGTGCAGCGCTCAATGCAGCACTCACACCTAGATACCAACTGAATATGGCATCTTCGGATGTTCTCATACGTTGGAACAGCGTGATTCATCATCTTCCAAATAAAGGCACATTCCTTTGGGGCATCAATACTCCAGATCTTATTGTACGCACACAAGGGGGATGCGTTACCAGCAGTGAGGATCTTCTTTGCTGATTTGATTGTAAACGCTCCCATCCGCTCAGGACTCCACACAATCCTATCCTCGTCATCAGTAATCTTTTGCCTTGCCTGCTTAATCAGCTCAACGTCGTCATCAGTTAGGATCTGTCCGAGAGTCAACCAGTCCCACCCGTCATCGTCAATCCAGAAGTCGCGGACGTAGAAGGCATGGTTTCTGTCACTGTGAAATCTCGCATAATCGAACAACCTATCCTCACACCAGAGAGCGTCCCAGAACGGGATCATTCCTCTTCCAACAATCCACCTACACCACGGGACCATGGAGGGGAAGCCGTTCCACACTTGTTTCCAGTAGGGAGAGGCCGTAGATCTATACTGGACATTGCTAGGATAATTGGCCGCTCTACTAGGAGCTCGATTGGAGTATTTAGCATTACAGAATCTGGCCCACAACGAATCCATAGCGATGAGCTCCCAGTAGGCTTTAGCAACGAAGGCATCAACAATGATATGAATATTCGGTAAGTTCAGACCCCCATGCTCAAGCGGCTTGGCCACCATGGACCAACTAACCCAAACTTTCCTGTGATTATTTTCCCTATCCGCCCAGAGAAACTTCTTGAGCATGCAATCTATGCGATCAGTCGTCCCACGGGGAATACCAATGGCAGCAGCATTGTACACAGTGGTGGACGAGAGGACGTGAGCGATCAACATCTTACGGCCAGCAAAGGAAAGGAGCCTCGATTTCCATGATGCAATCTTCTGGTTTATCTTCTGTATCAGGTAATCGAAGTCGTTCAGTGTGCTCCTACCAAACTTGATCGGGACACCAAGGTAAGTGAGCGTCTCCGTTGTACTGTCAATACCAAGGGCCGCATCAACATCACTAGAGATCACATCACATTTACTACCCACAACACACTTCGATTTGTTACGATTGATCAGTTGTGTCGTAGCTTGCTCATAGTCCAAGAGGATCTGTTTAACAGTATCCAGTGTGGACGGTTCAGCATTGAGGAAGAGCAAAATATCGTCTGCATAGAGCAGATGTAAAGGAGCAGTGCCATGGCCACAAGTATAAAATCTTGCAAGGTGCGTCTGATGATCCACTCTAAGGATGTGTCTAGAGAGCAGTTCTTCGAAGATGATGAACAAGAGAGGCGAGATGGTGTTACTCTGTTTCAATCCCCATTTCATAGGGAAGAAACCAGCTGATACATCTCCAATAGAGACCGTAGCCCAGGTGTCAGTGAAAAAACACAGCACAGTGTTGATGAAACCTTCCGAGAAACCAAATCTCAACATGATCTTCTTGAGGACCTCCCAGTTGATGCGATCAAACGCCTTAGACATATCAATCTTTACCAACAAATTCGGGAAACCGTCGCCTTGATAGAGGTCATGAACCAGCTCTTTGGCCAATCTAATGTGGTGTGTAATCTCTCTCCCTTGGACGTAGGCTGCCTGGTTATCAGAAATGGCTCTAGGAATAAGATTCTTCATGCGGTTGCTAGTGACTCTGACCAAAATGCGCAGAGCCACATTCTCAATAGAAATAGGTCGAAAATCCTTACCAATGTCAGAAGGATTCTCAACATTGGGAATAAGAAGGATTTTGCAGCAAAAAAGACTACGGTGACAGGACTGCCCACTGAAGAAAGATCTTGTCATCATCATGAAATCATCCTTAATCGTGTCCCAGAGATTACAGAAGAAGTGCACCGTGAACCCATCCGGTCCAGGTGCAGAGTGTTTATCCATCTGATCCAGTGCCATACGCACCTCCTCATCATTTGGAATGGCTGTCAAGGAAGCATCATTGTCGAGGGTGATCAGGTCAGGGATAGCCGTTAACAAATAATCCAGCAGAGCATCATCATAACTAGAATCCTCCTTGTAGAAATCTGTGTAATGGGCAGCTGCATGATGAGCAATAGCCATCGGATCCTCTAACCTCGTACCATCACTCAGATGAAGGTGAACAACACGGTTGATCTTTCTCCTCGACCTCACAACCGCATGATAGAATCTAGTGTTCCTCTCGCCATCATGAAGCCAGTCAATGCGGGATCGTTCTCTCCAAACCTTCTCCTCTAGATCAAGAAGGTGTTGGAGCTCAGTCTCAGCAGTCCTGAGGTTCATCTCATTAATCTGGGAGGGATTTTCATCATATGCTATCTGTGTCGTCTATAACACATCCTCAAGGTCTTTAATCCGCTGGCTAATGTCACCGAAGGTATCTCTACTCCATGACTTCAGTGCTGCTCTAACCATCTTTAACTTGGAATAGAAGATAAAGGAAGGAGAGCCAGTGAAATCCTGTGCCCAAATATCATCAATGATATGCTGACATTCTTCGTGTTCAAGCCAGACCTGTGAGAAAGAAAAAGGTCTTCTACTATTGGTCATCCTCAAGCAGTCAGGTAGATACAAGATCAGACAGTGATCAGAAACCCGATATCTCGTGAGGTGAGAGGCTTCCGCATTCGGTCTCTTCAGACCCCATGATTCACTAAGCAGGATTCTATCGAGCCTCTCCCAAATGGTGGGGGTGTTGTATTGTTTGTTAACCCAGGTGTACTTGCTGCCAAGAAAATGAGCCTCTCTCAAGTTAACGTCGTGTATAAAGGTGTACTTGTATAAAGGGTGTTATGATTTTAGTCATTAATACATGTAATCTAACTCTGTATTGTACTACTACTGTTAAGTCTAGTCTTACATCTTGTGAGTGATTTGTAATTAGAGTAGCATAGTAGTAAACTTCAAAATAGTAGTGTGAACTCTCATATGTAAATCATATGTGATACAGAACAATAGTATAGTTTGAATCATATAAATTGAGATAGTTGGATCAGATTATCAATATCACCTTAGGAGAGTATGATAGGATTGAAAATAGTTGATTTCAAATTCTCTTTCCAAGTTATTAATTGAGATATTGAATATTTTTTGTTGTAATTGAAAGTGCTTGTTTCAAAGTTTTTGTGATTAGAAGAGAAATAAAGGATTCAATGTCGAAGTCCGCTTTTAAGAATAAATACAAGAGTAAGTGTGATATATGATTTTAGAAGTTCAAAACAAAACATTCAATGTACTCTTTATGTATATATATGTTTTGAGGATGAAATCTTTCTAAGGGTGGAAGATTGGTATGACCCACTTTCATCTTTATATCAAATTAGGAATTACATGGGTAATTACATGCTTAATTGTAGTGATCATTGGTTAACTTTAACTAACAATAAGATGTCTAGTGGTGATGTGTCAAACCTAATGAAAACTCTAAGCATGCTTGCATTTTGAATAATTAGTGTTTGAGAAGTTTAGACCCTAGTTGGATAGAATTAGGGTGTTTTCTCGCCAGGGTCATGATGGGCAACATGATTGTGGTTCTTTAGGGCACATGACCGTGCTTAGAAGAATAGAAGAGGGTAAGGAAAGAGATAATCAATTTAGAGTTGGAGGCTTGGGTAGAATGGTTGTGGTCGGCACCACGACCTTGTAGGGTTCATGGTGGCATAGGAATTATAGGCCACACAACCATTTTGGAGGATTAGACACTCAAGGAACCATGGATGTGGTAGGAAATATGGATGTGTTGGTCCTTTTTGGCATGGTTGCAGTATCTTGCGTGGCTATCTCAGGGTCTTCTAGGGAATTTTTCTCTTTAATGGAAAATTACTACAGGTTGCATTATAGAACTGTAGTGTTTGATTTTTAGTTATTTATTGGTAACTCATTGTAACCTGGAATTCTTATTGGTATATAAAACCTTGTGTCAAACATTATATTAATATTTCATTATTTTTAGGGGATCTTTGACCTATTTAGTAAACATTTTTCAGTAACATTTTTTAAGATAGTCTGACCATAGTAGCCCAGGTGTAAGATCTTGGTAAGTCCCAATGAAGGACTAGGGTTCGAACCTCACCGAAGGCACTTTGTGAATGGAAATCCACATTGATTAGGTACAGGAGGGGGGTAAATGATATCAAATAGCACTCTTTTCTCACCTTTCTCTACAATTCTTCATTTTTACAAGTTGGGAGGAAGAAGAAAATGGTGAATTTCCAGGGGTTTGATATAGATTCAAAAATTTCATATGTTAGGATAAGAAATTTAAGGTGTTTTACACCTTAGGATAGTGGGTACTTACATTTAGCAGTAGATTGCATGATTTTAGATTAAATCCATTATAATATCCAACTTTTTCTATATGTGAGAACAAAACCCTAATCTGCCTTTAGTTTTAGCTTTTGAAATATGATATAGAAATGGAATGTTTTCTTTTTAAATATAAATTATAAAATTAATTATAAATGGATATAAAACATCCAAAATGGAATTTATAAAGTTGTTGCAGAAGTTAGAAGAATATACAAAATTTTGGGTCTTCGGTTATGTCTCAAATTGTTGTATAACCAAATGAAGAACTTTGTTTATTTAAATATCTTTATTTATAAATGATTGTTCATATGAATGTTTAGTACATATAAGTCATATGTTATATTGGAATTTGTTTGATCTTATCACTATTTGTTTAATATCTCGGTGAAGAGGGTGAAACCCTAGATGAATGGAAAGTGAGAAGTTCGTGAATAGACATCATGAAATCTAACATAAGTGATTCTTTTTAACATTATAGGTTTATAAATTCAAGTTTATTATTCATGCATGATATTTTAGTGAATGGCATGAAAATATTAGTTCATCTCATACTAGGATTTCATATACATGTTTGGTTATGTGAGTTGTTGGAAGTACTCTTTTATCAGTTAAAGTTTATGATGTATTAAATCATCATGTGAGTCAAGTGATATGTGAATGAGGCAACTGAAACCCAAAGGATAGGGTATTCAGTGAATAAAGTATTTTCATTCCAGTGTTTCTTACTATGATATGCGGTGTTGCTCGGCAACTCAATGTACGTACATATCACTGATAATCTATGAAGAGAACTGTATAGAAGGTTAACCTAAGAAATGTTGAATTGATGATTGAACTGTGAATTTAAAGAGTATCTTGGACATTAGATGCCCTGAATGTTGTAGAATCCTTCACATGAGACATGCATTTTGGGGAGGAAATGTATTACTGACTAGATGGCCAGTCCAGATTGAGTTAGCACAAAGCACATTATATCAAGGTGAGGGGATCTTGGATAGTGAAGGAAGAATCTTGATTATGATGTGGTACCCCAACACTAAATGGGGAAGATGGTGGTACATGTATTATTGATCAGTGATTATATTTAGTTGGACCAGTGACACAGTTGTATTGTTTAGTGGTCATCTTTGGTAGGAACACTGGTGCACAATAAGCTAGAGTGCTTTGACTCTCCACATAAGTACCCAGGTTTAGAGGAGGAGTCTAGATGTCCGTCTGCTCCTATTAGCCACCTAAAGACATATGTGGAGAGGTGCACTGCAATTGGGGTCGTTGAGATTATAGACTTAGGAACCCAGGCATTCGTCTAAGTCTTAAATAGTGAAATCATATCTTACTATGAAGCTTTCACATATCGTGGTACACTTCATGTGGTTTTAGGGCGTAATAAGATGAATGATTGATTAATCAAGTGTGTTTCATTATACATGTGTTCTTTGTATTTTTCTATAACAACCTACCTTTTCTATGTTTATGAATGACTATTACCCTTTAAGATTTATTAGTTATGTGCATACATTGATTTGATTATTAAAGATGTTTAGAGAAATCATCCAATTATATGCTTGTGAATGATTAGTTCTTATATCTCATTATTATTCTAATTTAAATTCAATTGCTAAGAAATATATGTTCAGACTGTTGAAGTGCTTTAAACTATTTCTTTGATGTACTCCTTCACTAAGCAAGTAGTCTCACCCTCTACTTACTAATGTTTTGGGGAAACTATATGTATTGAAGAATTTCAATGTAAGAGTAGATCGTCCATAAGAGCTAAGTATCATATTAGTATATTTCAATTAGTCCTTAGCACTCTAGGTTCTTGTAAAGGGATAAGAGAGTTGTAAATGTTGGTGTGTAACATTGTTTTCTTAATGATAGAGAATGTATCCAATTCTCAAGTCATATGACATGGAAGTGTGATAAATAGAATGAATGTTTAAATATGTATCTTTATTGATGAAATTAGATCAAAGTAATTGATGTTCAATCTGTCTTGTAAAGTTAGTTTGTGTGATTTACTGTGAGAAAACAAAGAGTTTGAAATTGGAAAAAAGTAATTTGTATTATGGTTAGTACTAAATGTATTCAGTAATCTCATGATTAGAGGTTATTGTGTAACAATGATTATGTGATTAAGTGTGTTTTATGTGTATTAACATATATTATGTTATTAGAGAACCTAATGTTACTAATGTATTATAATTAATAACAATGATGCTTACATTCAGATTAGTCAACTTCAATCATGGGTTAGGTTAACATGGTTAGCATACATCAAATTCACCTTATCAATATGTATGAAGTCTAGAGTTAGGTTCCATATATCCAACTCAAATTTTTATTAAGGTTTATGGTCCATATCATGGTTAGAATGATATGTATCCATAATTATGATTAATTTGTTAGTTAGTCATTTTATGTCCATTAAATGTTTATCAGGGTACAAGAAAGCATGTTAGGTCATAATTTTGACCTTGTTTTGTCAATTTTAAATATATGAGAACACTAACCTCCTAGAAATTGAACTAGGGTTTCTAAGTTTAGGATAATCAGATCTTAGTATGTTACAGCACTCCACCCCTTAAAAAGGATTTTATCCCCGAAATCAGCATATTCATGTTCTATCAGGTACTACCCCTCCACCCCTTAAAATAGTTTGACCTAATAAGTCAAATGGAAATAGAGATCCACGAGTGAGTCTAACAAAACCATGTATATTCAAGATATAGATGGGGGTGAATAGATCTTTTGGTATTTAAAGTTCAATTAAAAATTTAAAGTAAAGAAGGAGTAAACAAGGAAGACGCTTCAATTTAGAGTGGTTCCCACCTTTGAATCAAAGATTGTAAGTCCACTACCAAATTATCTCCAATTGGGATTTTGACAGCGATTTATTTTATTTACCTTGCACTGATGTTAAAATAAAATATAATCACCTTCTACCTCCATGAAGTAGCCTTCACCTTCAAGTAGCATGAACCCCCTTGAAGAAGCCTTCTTGAAGTAACCTCAAGTCCTTGGAGCAGCCTTCACCGCCTTGGAGTAGCTCCACCACCTTTAGGTAGCCTTCACCTAGAAGTAGCTTCAACCTCCTTTGAATCAGCCTTCTTGAAGTAACCTTAAGCCCTTGGAGCATCCTTCACCACCTTGAAGTAGCTCCACCACCTTGAGGTAGCATTCACCTAGAAGTAGCTCCAACCTCCTTTGAAGTAGCCTTCTTAAAGTAACCTCGAGCACTTAGAGCAGCCCTCACCTTGAAGTAGATCCAATCACTTCCTTTAAATAGCCTCCAACCCTAGGAGTAGTTAAGGAGAATAATAATACAATACAAAAGAAGTAGATTGGAAGAGAAAAACTCTTAGCCAATGGAGTACAAAGTCTTGATTCCAACATTAAGTGTATAGATATCCTATCCACTAAAGATGGACATTTCTATGTGGTGGCTAGGAGATTGTAGTTATAGAACATAACTTTAGAGCTCAAGGAAGAAGATATTAAGTGATTCTTAGCTTTGCTTTCTAGAATGAATGTTCAAGTGTAGCTTGTGTATTTTGAGTGTCTTAAGGCATCTCCTATCTATATGAATGGTTTGTAAGTGATTAGGGACATTGTAGGAAGTCTCTTTAGTGTTATCAGTGCTTAAGTAGTCGTTAGGTAGAAAGTAGTTGGGTTGTAATGGATAAAATGTTTGTTTAGAAGAACAATCCAAAACCCAGTTCGGTCGACAAGTTTTTCGACCGACCATGTCTTGGTTGAGAATTTCTTCGACCAAGCCTGAGTTGAATGCAAGCGTATTTTGATGGCTATCCTTAAATCCCAACCACTCGATCTAATGGTCATATGATTTAGACCGAAGATGTGTCAATCGACCATATTTTTGACCAAAAATGACTTAAGAGGATAAAGTGTGCAAGTTTTTCACTGATGCTCTAAATGGTCGATTGAGGTGGTTCTCGGTCGACAATAACTTTGACCGAGGGTGTCTGAGTCGACTAGTTTCTCAAATGAGAATGTCACTGGTGCAAGTTATTGAACAACCTATCAAATATTTATTCTGACGAAGGATTATGACTCTAATATCTAAGGGGATCCTAAATAAGGGTTATGAGTGGATAGAGAAGATCTAACACTTGATTTACATGATATGTAAGTACTTGTACATTTTATACTTGTACAAGTTTTACATTGAGTACAATCATGAAAATATTAAGCATTTAAGAGCATAGATATTTAATTATCATCATGGTATGATCTACTCATCTTATTGAACCCTAAAATACTCAAGTATCATGTTAGCTCCAAAATAATGAAATGTTTGTCATCATCAAAACAAAGGGTATGTGAATGTCCAATTATAGCCTAAAATCGCCCCTTTTTTGAAGATGACAAATATTCCTAAAATAAAGCAAAATATTTGAAATGAAAGAATTTTTGTACCAGTGACATAACTGAGATGAATAATTACTTGGATCTCATAAAATGTGTTCTAATATGCCTAAAGAGACATGGAATAAGATATCCATCTCTTATGGCAAACCTAGCACCAATTAATATCAAGCCAAGAGATCATGATAATATTTTAATTTATTTTATTTCTCCCCCTTTGGCATTCAAAAAGATAATTTTATATGTAAATCAATAAGACTCCCCCTTAATTTATTACTCCCCCTTAATTGTTTACTTAAAAAGAATGTCAAATTTAGCCATTATTCAAGAAGAAATATTAAGTTATCAACCATTTACAAGGAATATTAAGACTTGAAATGATATGAGATTCCTTTTAGGCTCATAGTGGGATTAATAAATGTATCTCTACCCAAATATAAGGGATTTTATGCCCATATTTTTATAGAGAATGCAATATAAGAACAATTTTCAAAAAAGATGTACAAGTTATATCCTAACGAGTTTGTTCTCATGAACAAGTAAACTCAAGCAAGTTCAATTTCATTAATAATGAAGTCATTACATAGATCTTCGTAATCATGACATAAAGGTAACAAGAGAAGTATAACTTGAAAGAATTTAAAATTACAACAACTTCAGGATCTTTCCCATAAAATGGAGTATCGCCATAATATTTTACAAGTGTCTTCTAGTCTAGTGCAGTTGTCTTTGTGAGAGCATATGCTTCAAAAATTTAGGTGCCCGATCAAACTGGAAATGAGCAGCTATGTCTTGGTGTTACATTGGTGAATATTGACTATGGTTAAGATCATTTGATGGTGGTGGTGTAACTTGAGTATATTGGATGTAAGGATTGAAAGGATAAATTCTCCTGAGATATTGTGCATAACGATAGGTGTCGGGAATATTAAGAGTTAAGGCTTGAATCCTTTAGTTTAGGTAGGTCATAGAATTGGTATGGTAATCTAGATGCCTCCCAATTTAATATGTGGCTCCTTTGATATAGTAGACATCATTAACAAGATTTTTTATGGAATATCTAGGAGGAGTAGGAGATGGAGGATTATCTTCAGTGGATGTACCTTCTTCAGTCCTAGCTCTTTTAGGCCAAAAATCAATACACATTTTATCAACAGTGTTTTGTGTGATTCTTTTGGGACGTTTATCACAACGGTAACCTAAGTCTTCTAATTATTTGACAAGGTAATATTGGATTATTTTACAGATAAAATCAGCATAAGGTCGGTTCCCAGAAAAATCAACCATGTTGGAAAGTATGATATAAATGAAGTTTGTGGGAATTCTTTCAAGAATGGCATAAATAAGGAACATCCTACATTGGGGAATTTTATATGTGTTGGCTCTAGGATGGATATTATGGGTGATAATAAGATTTACTATCCTAGCCTTAGGGATTAAATAAGTCTCATAATAGGTTCCCCTATGTTCATGTGCTAAAATGTTAGGAGCAAATATTGACTTTTTAATATCACTAAGACTGATGGTTTCTTCTTCAGTGGAAAACATGGATATGGCATTTCTAGTGGTTAGGTCTACAAAATCTATAGACTCCTCAACATCTATGTTTAACATTTCTAGGATTTCATTTTCAGAGAAATGGAAAGATAGACCATTAACCATAGAAGTGAAGGAGTAGGGGCCATTGGAATCTCTAGTTAGGTTGGTGTAGAATTTGTTTACATCTTAGGTAGACCAAAAACAAAAGGAGTGATAACCTCTCATTTTGCGATGTTATCTTATTGGTTTTTCTCAGTTTTCCATACTCTTTCTTAGATAAATTAGATAAAATCTTTAAACTTTCCACTTTATTACAAATAGACCATTAAAATAACTTTTCTTCTTTTTCTTATAGAAAAGCACAAAAAAATTACAAAAGCACCAAACGGTCCCAAGACCGAATGGAAACCAAACGGTCCCAAGACCGAATGGACACCAAACGATCCCAAGACCGGATGAAGCCAAACGTTCCCAAGACTGAATGGAGACCAAACCATCCCAAGACCAAATGGAGACCAATCGGTCCCAAGACCGAATGGAGATCAAACGGTCCCAAGACCACACAAAGTTACATGGTCCCAAGACCGAATAAGGGCAAACGGTTTCAAGACTGCAAGGACTCAAATAGTTTCAAAACTGGGAGAGTCCAAATGGTTTCAAAACTGAGAGAGAGAGAGTCTAAACGGTCTCAGAACCCAAACGGTCTCAGAGTCCAAACAGTCTCAGAACCCAAACAGTCTTAGAGCCCAAACGGTCTTCACGACCGTTTGGGCCCAAAACTGCCCAAATCGTTTGGACTTCACTCAAAGCCTATAAATAAGACCCAAAGGGTCCTCACAAGGCATCAAGTTTTAGACGTCCAAAGGCTGCCTCTGCTACTCTAGAGTTGTTCCATCCTTCATCCACTGCCCCGAGGCTGCCGGTCTGAGATCCACACTCCCTCCAGAAGCTTCTTTCTCTCTCATCGCCAAAGAAGGTGGGAAGAGGAGGATTCATCATCGAGCAACCTACGAAGTGTGAAGAACGTCGCTCTCTCTCTAAGGGGTTGACCTTCCTCCCTCCATCGTGGAGATGATTTTCTCTCTCTCTCTTCTCACCTCCTTCTTTGTCTTTGCCATGAGTGAGTACTCTTATACACCAGGGTGCAAGGAGTAGCCCCGCTACCCATGTTTTCATTTCATGCAATGTAATCCATAGTTTGCAATAGAGATATACTTTGTTTTTAGTTCAACATCAATCATTTAATGAATGCTTGTTGCTTGATCACCAACTTGTGTTACCTTTTATCTTTTAGTATGAATTGTCTATGTTTGTACTATTAGATTCCAATCTCGATTGAATGTTGGTTCCTGATGCATGTATCCAGCATGCATTTGTTTCGGTATCTAGGAGTGTTTTTCAAGAAGTGGAGTAAACTCACTTCCATCGTTGTACTTTCATACTATGAAATGGAATCAGTTGACGTATGAAAGTACAACCTTGATAAGTCGAGGAACATACTTTTTGAAGGGAATGATGTAAAGTACGTGACCATTACTTCAGGGATGGCTGGTGTTGCAACATTCCCACACTTCTCTTAGTTAGTCCTCTGAAAGGAAACTAAATCTACAAAGATACTAACTGTTTAGACTCTTATTGCAGGTTATGGTTTTTATGTTGCGTGTCTTGATCCATGCATAGTGGTGGTGAAAGTCGATCACATCCTAGTGGTTTCTTAACATTTTTTACAACCTTAAATTTACTTTCTTACTTTTGTTTTACTTGCACTTAGTTTAAAACAACCAAACCAACTCGATCATCTAAATACCAACTGTTGAGAAGTTAAGTGAAATTCTGACGTTTTCCATCTTGTTGATCTCAACAAGACCGTTGTCATGTGGATTCGACCCTTAACTATACTACGATAAGACTTCTACATATTTTAGCATACATGGGTGGAGTTTCAATCTAGTATAAGAAAGGCTAAACCTAAAGACTTATTATCTTTAGGATTTTTAGTGGTGCATGCAATTCCATACGAGTGGAAGCTCTATCAAAAATTGGTGTCGTTGCCGGGGACAACAGAATGTTTTAATTTCATTTATCATCTTACTAGTTGGTTAGGATTTTACAATTTTTCTTTAAAACATTACTCCATATTCTCCTGATTTCATCATATCTCCTGCATCATCTAACAAGTGTGTTTCTTCCTCTTCTCAGATAGAAGATGTGTCTACAACCATCGTATAATCTCAGATTATCCCCTGATCCAGAGTACGACTCTGAGGTAGAGAGACGTTTCCACCGCCGTATCAGACTTAACTGCCAAAGAGCCAGACAAATGGTTGAAGATCAATGCCAAGCTACGCTAGTGATGGATAGGGTCAATTCCGCCATAGCCACTCAGATAGCACAACTCATTGCTGACACTCGTGCCCAAGTCCAAGCAGAAATCCGAGCTGAGGAACAGGCCCGCATCTGAGTTGAAAACGAAGCAGCTAATGAAGCTACCTAGTTAGAGATAAGAAACAAGCAACTGCGGGACTATTCCATCCCCAAGAATTATGAAGACAATCATCCAGTTCGGCCACCAATCATCAACGTACCCAATTTCAAAATCCGGACACAATCGATTCAAATTATGCAGGGCAACTCATTCTCCGGTGGTTCTGGAGACGACTGCATGGATCATTTGAAGAGATTCAAGTCACTTTACCGACTTGTCCTACAAGCCGGAGTTGCCTATGACACAATAATGCTACATCTTTTTCACTTCACTCTATCTGGAAGGGTTTTGAGTTGGTACAACTCACTTGATAGGGAGCCAGTGATCACCACCTGGGCTCCCTTGGAAGAAAATTTCCTAGAAAAGTTTTTCCCCCTTTCATTAACCTACGAAATTAGGGGGCAGATCAACCACTTTGCCCAACTTCCTGGAGAAACACTCGCAGAAGCATGGGAAATATTCAAGGAGCTTCTAAGGAAGTGCCCTCATCACGGTATTTCCCAAAATCAATTAATAGAGACGTTCTATAGGGGGGTGAGTGATGATATAAAGAAATTTCTAGATTCCTCATCTGGAGGAAATTTTATGAGGAAGAACTACGAGGATGCATGGAATATCATTACACTTGGAGATGAGAACCAGTCCAATTGGGGACGATCATCCACTAAGGGAGTCCTCAAAGTTTATAAGGTCGAGGAATCAATGGAAATGAAAGCTATTGCTGAAGCTTTAAAGACTATAGCTCACAAACAGTAGGTGCTGAAAACCTCATTTGGATAATACTATAAGAAGAAAAACTCCCAAGTCTAACAAGTTAAAGCTACCACAGGGACCTGCGAAGCCTGACGTGCATCTGATCACCCTACACTTTCATGTGGCTTACTTTATAATGTGATGATGGATTTGCAACCACCACAATAGTAGTATGAACCAATAATCGAACATCCTAAAGATCAGATGCCCGAACAAGTCGATTCCATTCATTCTATACCAGGACAAGCTTACTACAATCCAAATCAACCAAGAAACTACCCTGGGTTTCAATATGGGAATCCTGCGGGGACCTCTAACCCACAACATCAAACACAAGGTGGACCTTCCAATAGATCACCACCTGGATTTCAAGTAACTATAACTAAAATCAAGGGAATCTTAGAAATAATTTCCCAACATCCAACTACCCAAGAAATCCCTCCACCTACTATCAATATACCCATCCTCCTCTACACTCACAATTACATCCTCAGCTGCAACAACCATAGCAACCTCAGTTAACACCACCTCTGCAATAGCCACCTCAACAACAACTCACTCAGTTCCAACAGAAAAATGTTCCTTCCCAGCCAACAGACGAGATGACTATGATTAGGCAGATGTTACAGTCACAACAAATCATGCTTGCCAATCAGTAAGCTCAACAGAAGGTTGTGGAGGCCCAAATAGCACAAATTGCTGTCCAGTTGAAACCACCAACAGGTACTTTTGCTGGTCAACCGGAGTCAAACCCAAGACATGATCAAAATAGACCAGAGCAATTAAATGTCGTCACTACAAGATCTGGATGTGTCTTTCATGAAGCTACAAGAATCACTCACGATGATGATGATACACCTATTTTTACTCCAAAAGCAAGCCTGAATCTAGGAATTGAGAAATCTACGGAGACTGTAAAAGGTAAAGAAAAGGAACAAGCACCCAAAGAGCCAGAAGTTTTGTAATATAAACCTAGGATAACATATCCAAGAAGATTAAGAGAGACTAAAATAGACGCTAGATTCCAAAAATTCAAGTAGGCGATGAAAAAACTTTATATCGATATCCCACTCCTCGATGCCCTCTCTGAACTACCAGCTTGGGCTAAATATCAAAAAACCTTGTTATCAAGGAAGTAAATTACTAAAGAGTAAGAGACAGTCAAACTGGCTCAGACCACCTCCAACATCATTCTCAATAAAATTCCAAAGAAAAAGGACCCTGGCTCCTTCAGTATTCAATGTTGTATTGGAAATGCTTTGAGAAAAAAGGGTTTAGCTGACCTAGGGGATAGCATATCTATAATGCCCTACTCCATGTGTAAAAGATTGGGTTTCACCGACTTGCTACCCACAATGATGACAATTCAGTTAGCTGATTCCACTATCACTATACCCCTAGGAATTATAGAAGACATTCCAGTCAGGATAGGCAAGGATTCTTATGTCCCATGTGATTTTTTCATTATGGATATCAAGGAGGATCTGAGATACCCAATAATATTCGGCAGACCCTTCCTTTCCACAGCCAGGGCGCTCATTGATGTTGAAGCTGGCACGATCATTCTGAGACTAGGAAAAGAAGCAATTCAATTTTGGTCCTCAACAGCATGAAAGGCCCCAACATTCAAGAGGAAGTTTTTCTCTTAGATGCAATACATCAAATGTTCCAATTGGAAATATCTGAACCATCTGATGATTTAGAGAATGTCTTAATAAATCCAGAAGTTGAATTCTCAACCAACGAATTAGTTCAACAATGTATACAACATTTAGAGAAAGCTGAAGAAGCACCAACAGTGTTATAACCCCAATTTTTGGGTACAATTAGTGAGAAATGTGATTTCTCATATTAAAGATAATTGAAAAAAATGATATGATTTGCTTTGAATGAATGGTTTCCCTTCACAATAGCTTTGATTGGTTGCTTTGTGGGCTTTATTGGCTATTGGGCCCAAATAACAAGGAAATTTAATTAATAAATGGATAATTGAATTTTTAAGAAGAGAAATAAAGAGAAATCCTCAAAAAGAAGTATTTTATTAAGAAATAAACATGATGATGCAAAATAATGCATATAGGTGCATTAAGAAGGATAACGAGTATTCCAATAAAATGAATTTCGAAATAATGGAGTGTCTTGGGATTCAAGGAGTCCCAATAAAGAGGAAAGAAAGAGAAAATACCAAAATAGAAAAATAAGAAGATAATGTGGATACACAATTAATGTATTACATGATATTGCTAAAAATAAGGAAATTACTATTAAGGGAAAATAGGATTTCTAGATAATAGATTCCTTGGGGTTCAAAGAACTCAGAATCAAGAAATAATGATAAAAGAAATAAAGAAGAGATAGGAAATATGATTAATATAATGATAACTTGCATATTAAGAAAAAGAATCGAATCCTTATTATAATAACTCCAAATTTTGTAGGAAGAAAGAGAAACTTATGATGAAGCTTCCCTCAAAATTTGGTAAAGAAAGGAGTAACCATTTGGGAGATATTAATTTTCTAAGTTTTCCTTTGAAATTGGTTTTAAGTGAAGATTTAAGAAATGATTTCCTCTTTCTGCTGAGCGTGAGGATGATGGGCCGTTGGATCTTAATCCAACGAGCGCCAGTCATCGTCTTAATCCCAAATGGATTGGGACTCTGTCTCTGTCAAGGGAAATTTCCTTTGGATTTTCCTTGAGATCCAAGGAGTGGGCACACTGGCCGAGTTCACCATCGCATCCAGGAGATCAAACCGAGTTGGAAACTCCCAGGTTCGACAAGGATTGGTGGAGGTTTTGGGAAATGCCCACACCGTCCCAAGCTGCTCCTGACCCTATATATAGGGGAGTTCGATAGAGTAGACGAGTGTGTTTTCTTGTTAGCTTGACCTCTGCGGAGTTGCGCAAGGAACGTTTTCGCTCAGTCAATTGTGCTTTCCAACCTGACCTTCGACCTCCTAACCTCCGGGGACCTCGCCGGAATCCGGAGAGCAGGGGGACATAGTCGGGGGGATCTTGGGCACAAATTGACCTAGCCCTCGGCTTCGTTGAGAGGAGGCGGAGCTCCCTGGATAGTTGAAGCTGGAAGTGGAGGCCTGAAGCTCCGAGTCAACCGTCGAGTTGACCGCACGGAGGTCTGCTGAGGAAGACGACGACCAGGGCACCGTCGGATCAGGGACCACGGTGGTCTCCCTCATGATCTAACGATCCAGAGAAGGGGGCGAAGTTGTTAGAGGCGCGCGTTCTGCCACCGTGCGATCGAGATCCAGTGGTTGGGTCAAAGTTTGGCTGAAACCCTTGGATCTTAGTCCACCGTGGACTTGCGACATCGGACGATCTAAGCTTGAGGCGCGTAAGTGAAGGAGACGCACGCCATTGAGCATAAGATCCAGAGGTGGACCACGGGCGCAACGATCCAACGGCTCACGAATTTTGGTAAATCCCTCTCTAAGCATATAAATCAGGAAAATAGTTTTCTTTACAAAATTCATAGTAATAACTAGGAATCTCGTATGACAAAACTTTATATATGAAAGTTGTGTAGAAAAATGCAAGGAATCCAATAAAAATAGATTAATAGTTTGAATCTGATTATAATTAGAAATATAGTGTAAATTACCATCTTTAATGAATTAAAGATTAAGGAACCCTATTTTGATATGATTAATGTGTTTAATAGGGTTTAATGGATCTTTAGAGTTGATATTAATCTGTTAAATGTAAAAAGGAACATTGAGTTCAAAAAGGAAGAACTTTGCACATGATTAGTCTAATTTAGGGTTTATGTGCTGAAAAATGCATGGAATTTGAAAAGGGCATAAAGTTATCATCTTTAATGATTCAATTAAGGAAAAACCCTTAGATTTGATGATAGATGGATAATTCAAGCTGATATTAACCTGTTGTTAATAAAAGTGAAAATAGGATTTAAAAAGATGATCTTTTTATATAGTTGGTTTAATTTAGGGTTCTATGTACATGAATATGCCTTAATGGGATTAGAAACCCTAATTTATGTTGATATGAATTCTAATGGTTTTAATTGTACAAATCGAAGAATAAAATAGAGATATGATGATTCGAAGATAAATTGAGTACCAAAGATCTTTAATGTGAATTATTTGGATAATTAGTGTTTCCTAGTGTATAAAAGTGGAAGGCACACCTAATTTGTTTGAGTTCTTTTGAGTAGGTTGCCAAGCAGAGGACCGTTCAGGCTGAGTTGTTCTTGTCTTCTGGTTCACTTGGATCAATGTGGCTGGTTGAAGTCCTATCTAGTAACACACATTTGTGGGTGATTTGATTGTAAGTGCTCCTGATAGGATGAAGATTGGTTGCAGAGTTTAGGTGTGCCTGTTGGATCTTCTCTGCCTGAAGGTGCATCTGGTATGCTGCCTTTTGTTGGAGTTAAGCTTGGATGTGGCAGATCGTGCTTGCTCCAGGGAGATGCTATGGTGTGGCAGATCATGCATTTCTCTTCTATTTTCTACGCGTTTCCCAGCTATCAGTTGTCCCACGTAGCAGACCAAAGATCTAATAAGGCGTATGGTCTGGTGTAATGATGGGGGTGGGTCTCACCTTCTCTTCTTGGCTTATCTTGATCGTCTTCCTTGTTAGTTTTCTTTGCTCTGCTCTTAGATTTTGGATACCTGGGGTTTCCTTTTTCTTCGATCTGATGGATTCTCCCTGCGTGGAGTTACATAGATCTAGTTAACTCTTGAGGCACTTTTGTACCTAAAGTTTTGGTTTTATAGTAACACGTTTTTTTCCGACCAAAAAAAAAGTGGAAATAATGATAAATTAGGTTCATATATGTGAGTTGAACTATAATGAAATATGATTTGTCAATTTGGAAGAAACCGAAGATGATAATTAGCCTTAATGTTTTGGATATGACCTAAAAGGATAAAGATAATAGTTTTAGTGTAAAAGAAACATATTAGACTTACTTGACTTTCAATTGTGCCTATGATGCAGAAATTAAAGTTTGTGAACTAAAAGAGCATTAAAAGTGATAAATGCATAATGAAGGCTAAAACCCTAATAAAACCCTAAAGTTGGCCGAGAAATCATAAGGTGGAATCCAAGTTGATCTTGAGGATGTTTTGAATAAAACAATGACACTTGAATGTTATGCATTATTTTTAGGATATTGTTGATTGCTTGTTAATTGTGTTGAATGTTAATGCATGGACATCAAGTTACTATGGATCAGGTACATGGTTATGATTATGAATAACCGCTTTAGGTTTTTCGATTGATTCCCGAATGTTTAATCGCATTGAATGCAACTAAACTGTTGAATGTTTATTTATTTCTTGCAATTATAAAGTGACTATCACTATCATATAATGTATATGCCTGCTAGCTCAATCATTAATCCCCTCTGTGTCGTAATGGTTGACCTAGTACATGGCTACCTAGAGGGTAGGTCCATAAGGTCACAAAAGACTTTAGCTACCTAGAGGGTAGGTCCATCAAGTCACCTTTATAGAGGTACCATATAACTCCTTACAGGGACAACACATAGTTGTGGATAGGTATGGATTGAGTAGTTTGGCTTAAAACGTAATCTTGGTTGTTAAATGATTAATTGAATGATTACATGGTTATCATAGTTGCATGATTATCTATTTCCCCCACATACCAGCTTCGGCTGACTGACGTTTTGTTTGTCGGCGTTTTAGGTACAATGAAAAGAACAAATAGTAAAGTGGCACATGTGATACTAAAAGAGAATTAAAGAACAAGGAGGAACTAGTTAGAACAGTTCAACTGAGGTTAGAAGTTTAGTTTGTTCCAAACTTTTCACAGGTATGCAAAGAAAATTTTTTATTACCATTTTCAGTATAGTCTGTTAGAATTTAATAATTGTTTATGGTTAATTGTCGAACCTTTGATTCGGAAGTCATGGGTGCGGCTTCGACCTCTCGGTCTCCCTTAATTGGGGGTTATCGGGAGGTGGGGTCGTAACAAACAACCACTTTTGAGGAACTCAAATCTGTCACTATTTTAGAAATGACAGAAGCACCTAAGGCTCCCGAGATGAAAACCCACTTAAGCATGTCTTGCTGGACTAATAAGAACTATGTCCAATAATCATCAGTTCCACTCTGATAAAGGAACAGGAAGAAAGGCTTCTCGTTGAGTTGAAGAAACATAAGAAAGCCATTGGGTACAAAATAACTGACCTGACAGGTATAAACCCATCTCTATACATGCATACACTGTCCATGGTAGAAGAATTCAAACCTTCAAGAGAGAACCAGAGAAAGTTGAACCCCAATCTTAAAGAAGTGGTTCGCCTTGAGGTCATCAAACTTCTGAAAGTCAATATTATCTACCCAATTTCAGATTCCCAATGGGTTAGCCCCGTTCAAGTGGTCTCCAAAAAGGGAGGAACCAATGTCATGCTAAATGATAAAAAAGAACTAGTTTCCACAAGGAATGTCATGGGGTGGAGAATGTGTATCGACTACAGGAAACTAAACAAAGAAACTAGAAAAGATCACTACCCTCTACCTTTTCTTGACGAAGTCCTCGAACACCTAGCCCATCAAAATTTTTTTTGTTATCTTGATGGTTATTCCGGATTCTATCAAATTCCTATACACCCGGAAGACCAAGAAAAAACAACTTTTACTTGTCCCTTTGGAACCTACACTTTCAAGAGAATGCCCTTCGGACTGTGCAACACACCCGCGACCTTCCAAAGGTGCATGTCTATTATTTTTGTAGGGTTAACTGAGTCCATCATGGAAGTATTCATGGATGATTTTTTAGTCTACGGAGATTCCTTTGACAACTGTCTACTCAACCTTGGACAAGTCTTACAAAGATGCGAGGAAACGAACCTTATCCTAAATTGAGAAAAATGCCACTTTATGGTAACTGAAGGTGTCGTCCTCGGACATAGAGTGAGTGAATGAGGAATTGAGGTAGACAAGGCAAAAATTGATGTCATATCAAGACTCTCTCCGTCAAAGGACGTAAAAGGAGTACGAGAATTCTTGGGTCATGCTGGTTTTTATCGAAGATTCATTAAAGTTTTCTCAAAAGTAGCGAAACCCATGACCCACTTTTTGACCAAGGACACTGATTTCAATTTTGACCAGGAATGCTTACAAAGCTTCACAACCTTAAAGAACGCTCTAGTATCTGCGCCCATTCTGAGAGTACCTGACTGGTCGCAACCTTTTGAGATAATGTGTGACGTGAGAGACTATGCTATAGGATCTGTGTTAGGGCAAAGAATTGACAAAAAGCCTTGTGTAATATATTATGCGTCTAAGACACTTGATGAAGTGCAAAAAAACTACACCACTATAGAAAAGGAGTTCTTAGTTGTCATCTATGTGTTCGAGAAATTCTGCTCCTACCTGATCGGATCAAAGGTCATAGTCTACACTGACCACTCCGCCATAAGATATCTAATTCAGAAGCAAGACGTGAAACCTAGACTTATCTGTTGGGTGTTGATTCTTCAGGAATGTAATTTGGAAATCAAAGACAAAAGCGTAGTGGAAAATGTCATCGCTGATCATCTCAGCCGCATCGAAGTCGAGGATGATGATAAAGTACATATCTGAGACTCCCTCCCTGATGACCAGCTCATGCAAATTACCAGCGGATTCCCCTGGTATGCCGACATAGTGAACTCTCTGGCTACAGGAATCATCCACCCTTCTACCTCTCACCATGACAAAAAGAAATTCCTCCATGATGTTAAGCGATACTACTGGAATGAACCTTATCTCTTTCTTCTATGTCCAGACAAACTTTTCCGTCACTGCCTACTTGAAGAAGAGATTACTCCCATCTTATAACATTGTCATTCCGGCCCCATTGGGGGACACATGAGTTCAAAAAAGACCGCTCTAAAAGTTCTACAATCGGGATTCTTTTGGCCAACAATAGCAAGAGATTCCCATGATTTTGTAAGATCATGCAATAAATGTCAACTTTTTGGCAGTATAACTAAAAGGAATGAAATGCCTCTCACTATGTGGCAAGAAATCAAAATTTTCGATGTTTGGGGAATAGACTACATGGGTCCCTTCCCCTCTTCATATGGATTTTCTTACATACTGGTCGTTGTGGATTATGTCTCCAAATGGGTAGAAGTTATACCCATAGTTTCCAGCAATTCAAAACGAGTCATTAAGATGTTTAAAGATATCATTTTCCCCAGATTTGGAGTCCCCGAACTGTCATATCCGACGGAGGGACCCATTTTCGAGAACGAAGCTTCGAAGCCCTCCTAAAGAAATACAGAGTCAACCATAAAGTTGCCATACCTTACCATCCACAAACTAGTGGTCAGGTCGAAGTTTCGAAAGACAACTGAAGTCAATCTTAGAGAAAACTGTTAATAGACATCGTACTGACTGGTCCGTCAAGCTTCCTGATGCCCTTTGGGCTTACCGCACAGCTTATAAAACACTGATTGGAACAACCCCGTTCCGTCTGGTATATGGAAAATCATGTCATCTTCCAGTTGAACTGGAACATAAGGCCTGGTGGGCCATTAAAAAAACTGAACTTTGATCTTAAAAGCGCTGGCAAAAACAGACAACTCCAGTTACAAGAACTAGAGGAGATCAGAATGACTGCATACCAAAGTGTCAGGATCTACCAAGAACAAACCAAGATGTGACATGATGGTCATATCAAAAGAAAAGGCATCGCTATTGGAGACAAAGTCTTTCTTTTCAACTCCAGACTCAAAATGTTCCCTGGGAAACTTCGTACAAAGTGGTCTGGGCCTTTTACCATCAAGCACATATATTTGATTGGAGCCATCATAATTGTTGATAACAATTGAGGAGAGAGGACAGTCAATGGACATAGAGTGAAGAAATATTATACTCCAGCCGAAAAAATTCCAAGACAAACTATTGAGATCTGAGACCCCACAGTATCACCATAACAAAATCAAAACTTCGTCGAGCCAGCGACGTAAAACCCAGGCGCTACTTGGGAGGCAACCCAAGCTCTGAGTAACACAATTTTTATTTTTGCTTCTTCATTTGATTTAGGTTTATCTTTCTTCAATATGAAAATATAAAATTCACATAAACAACTAAAACAAACATAAAAATATTAAAATCAAAAACCTAAACCATCTTAAACGGTTTTGAAACCGTTTGGAGCCAAACGGTCCTGAAACCGTTTGGAGCCCAAACGGTCTCGAAACCGTTTGACTTTGGGTATTTGTAATGTCACCCCAAATCCTATAAATATTACCCCACCCCTCCCCTTCTTCTTTCTTTAGAATCTCAAACTTTCTAAACCCTTGCGTGAGCACTATTTCATTTCTCTCCGATTCTTGCTCCCGCACATCCCACGACGTCAGCTCGTTCAGCCACCATCACCGGTGCCACCTTAGCTTCCGCGTGACTTCACAACGTCTGCACCACCATTCTTTGCCTCACCATCGTCATCATCACCCGCAGCAGCAAGGTAGACCAGCGCCACCACGCCACCTTTGTCATCACACCATCTTCATTTTTACCATCACCGAAGCCTACATTGCCGACACGACTCTCTTTTCTATCACTGCCGCCATCACTACCGCCACCGATAACGCTTTTCCACCATCGACCGCTGCACTCCCGACGTTCCATCTTCCTCGCAGTTTCAACCATTGGGAGCCAAACTGTCTTGAAATCATTTGGAGCCAAACGGTCTCAAAACCGTTTGGAGCCATACAGTCTCGAGACCATTTGGATCCATACGGTCTTCAGACCGTTTGGAGCCAAACGGTCTCGAGACTGTTTGGAACCAAACGGTCCCGAGACCGTTTGACCTTACAACCTGCTTGGATTTCACTAAAACCTACAAACATTAACAACCATATAATGCAACCTTCTTACCTTTAATAAACTTGCTATCTATACAAATTCAAAATTTTTCTAAAACATGATTTTTTTTATTACTTTCCAGAAATGGCCTCACCAGCAAAACAAGCCACCAGAACTGAAAACGCCCCCTTTTGGACAAGGAAGCAACTAATTGCAGACTGTGCCAAGCTCCAGAAGATAGTCGACATCTACAACAGTACTGGACAGGTCCCACCGAAGGTCAACCTGCTCGAGGTCATGCATAAAATTCAACGCCTCAACTGGTGTTTATCCGAGGAGCCTGAGAAAGAAGTAGAAGAAATTTCTTCCAGTGATGAAGGCTCAGAATACGAGCCAACCCCCGAGGAGGAATCCCCAGCTACAACGTCAAAAGGGAAAAGGATGGCCTAGCAAGCTGCCATAGAACAACCTATGAAGAAACGGGCAAGGAAGCAGGTCTACCCCACCACTACTAGGGAACAAACCCTGGAAGGATACATCCTATCAACCGCTACTACCACTCCCGCCCCTGTCTTCCCTGCCATCACCACTACAGCACCACTACCAGAAAACATATTCATCCACACCCTACCATCCATCGAAAAAACTTTAAAACCAACAAAGTACGTTTGCTCAAGCGTACTAATGAAGATGGGGATATATGACTGAATCCTCACCCTGCTCGATAACGCAAATATCTCAAGATTGTGTTTTGTCCCCGAGATCTCTTACGTCTAGCCCACAACAGAATTCTTTACACATCTCAACAAATAATCTGTGGACATTATGGATAGTGCAAGGGACAGAGGTGACTGCAGGCTGGTCACCAAACTTTTTGGTAACAAAGTTGTCATAATAGAAAATTTATTGAATGAAATCTTCATTGACAACCAAGAGCAGCTAAAAAAGGGCAAAGTCGTTAGCACAGAGAGCTCCCAATTCAATAGACACAATTTCTGGAAATCCCTAACAGGGACCCCAAATTATGAGGCAAAGACCTGCAAGGCCTCCAATATTCATTCTGGGTTACTGTGCATGCTTCACAAAATTCTCACGGGTGCGCTTTTTCCCAGAATAAAGGGCGGGAATGTTATCACCTCTGATCTTTTTGTTCTCTGGTCCATTCTGCATGGGATGTCGGTCAACATTGGATGTCACATGATACAAAAGTTTTCAGCATACGCCCTAGGGAAAGAAATCTGCATGGGCGGACACATAACTTCCATTCTTAAATATCTCAAGATGGAAAGATTACTCCCTCGGTGAACGCAGACCCAGGGCGACATCCTTACTAATGAGAAAACCTTGAAGAACTCTTACATTATCAAAGAAAAGGATGCAAAATTGCACTACATTTTCTGCCCTACAGTAAGATCTTCCAGAACTCTGCTACCACTTCCGGAGCTTGTGGATTATGACAAAGAAAAGCTCCTCTTCACTGATGAAGAGCTTACCAAAATCTGAGCTTCGGTCAAAGTACATGAGAAGAAAACCAAAGTGGGCTAGACAGAAATTAGTATCACTGCACCGCTACTAGGGTAACAAAAATACTGGTAAAATGACCATCTAAGGCATGTTTACCATCACAACAGCTGACGGGGATGCCGACATCAAAGCTAAATCCTGAGACAGAACGCCCTCATCCTGAGGACCATATCAATACCTCATCATTAGACTCATTCATCATGAGCCTAAATGATGAGCTCGCCACCACCACCACTCCTACCACACTACCATCCATTACTATCCCACCATCCACCACCCTACCACCTTTCCCCACAACAACCCCAACAACAATTCCTTTCCCCACATCCACACCTCCACCCACATCTTCCACCTCAACCTTTTTCTCTTCATGCATCCCATTCTCCACTCCAACACCCGACTTCACCTCCTCCGCTCCCATCTTCACCCTTTTCCCCTCAACATTCTCGACCCCACCATTCTCACCAGGAATGTCACCTTTTTTCTCATCTGCTACCACCCCGACACCACTGGTGACTCCATCTACAGTCACCACGCAGTTTGTGAGACCATCAACAGTGTCTCTTTTGCAAGGCACTACCACCCTTCCACCCTGACCCCATCCACCCCACCCTTCCACATCTGGGGTCCCTTTTACAAACGTCGGTGAGGAATTCAGATGTCAATTCGACACTATCTGAAACCTCCTCACCAACCCTTCTAATATATTACAATCTATTTTTTCTTGTGTGCAGGGTCTAACTACACAAGTCGCCAAGATTGACGAGCAAAACCATGCCTTGTCAGGCATCATCTCAAGCATCCACCAACAACAAAACATTTCATCCATAAAAGTCGACCGCATCGACGACCGCCTGCAACAACTGCCACAGTTGGTGCTTGAGTTGAAAATCCAGCAAGATGATCTGGCCAAGCAAGTCGACAGGCTTTCTGCGCAAAATCAACCATTGCCAAAATCTCTGTGCGAGCTTAAGCAGCAACAAACTACTTTAAGCACGTGCTTGGATGACATCAGCACCACCATCACACAACTCAATAACCGCCAAGAGGAGTCATCCAACAATGAAATAAACCAATTAAGAGCTCAAGTGACAGACCTCTCTACACGACTCCTCTCCAAAACCCATGACGCACTGCTTGAAACACATGAGCACGTGCAAGTGGCTTTCGACAAACTACAAGCACTCCACCGGCAGTGCAAGAAGCCTCCACCAAAGAAGACCACAGATAAGGTGGCAGACGAAGAAGATGATGAAGAAGAAGATGAAGATGAGGATTCTGACTCCTTGGCTGACTCCAACAATAGCACCTCCTCGGACGATAAATCTGATGACCAAGACAATGCTGGGGAGGGCCCCAGCCGAGGAGCTACACCTAAACAACTGAAAGACCACCAAGAAGGTGATAAAGATCCCAAATCCCCTACTCACAATGACAACATTAACATGTCATATGGGAATCAATTTCTTGACTATTCTGCATTGGGATCTCTGGGGGAAACCACCAAAGAGGCAGCTTTTGCTGAGTTCCAACAATGCTTATTCGGAACCAGCACGAGTCAACCACAACACTCCGCCCCGTAGCAATCTTCACCCCTTCCCCCAGAACAGGAAGACTTAGAAAAAGTCAGTTTAGATATAGATGAAGATCTCAACTCTGCTTCTGATTCAGAGAAGGACAAAGATCTGCAGCACCACATAGAAGATTTGGAGCAAACTTCTTCCCACCCTCCGCAAGAGCTTCCCCACCGCCACCTCTACCTCACAAGATGCACGATTTAGACATGCGGCCATCTCTACACTAGATGCTCAAGACATATTCATCCTAAACACTATCGTAGATGATGCCAAAGAATGGGGAGATGTTATCTACCAAAATACAAAGACTCAGCGCAAGTTGACACGTAAAGACTTTCGCACCATCCTTTGACCACAGTCAGTGGTGAAGATGGCAATCTTTTGTGTCCTCCTTGCCAATTCTATCAAAATCTACAGAAGCTCTAAACGGCAGCAACCAGTACTTAACGCTTCACCTGCTCTGGCCATGAGTCTTTTATATAAAGATTTACAAAGCAAATCTATCGAGCGGTTGTAGAGGGGGATTTCCAGAAAGGCACGCTATATTACCGTGCCCTTTCAAGTTTCTGGCCACTGACTGCTAATGATCGTGGACACCGTGGCTCTAGATACCAAGGTGTACAATTTTTGTGCCAGTGAACTACAGGACGGTATAATTAATTTTTTTGGTATTGAAGTTGGGGAGTCCAGATGCATCCCTTTCCGGCTTCTGAAACTAATCTGGGTTGCATGCCCATCCCTCCAAAATGGTTGGAACGAACCATGGTTCCAAATCATAAACCCATGAGTCCAAACACAAGAATGATCTAGGGACTACGTTTTCTACACTGTACGCAACATCCAAGTGCTCAATCAACAAATCCCTTTCTCTGAGCTGGCCACAGAGGATTTTCATTCTCTATGAGGCCATTATGCCATGGAGCTAATATGTGACAGACGGTTCTTCAAGGACCCAACTATGGTGCCTAACGACGTTCCTCACTACCACTACTCGGCCATCCAACGTCCTCAAAAGCAGCCATTCCGACAAATAATAAAGGAGTTGGAGAAACAACAGCCCACCAAGGTCCCCGAGAAGAAACAATGGGACCCCTACTCTTTTGATTTGGCGGATGATAAAGGGGACACCGAGTTGCTAACCGAGGTTACCATTAACAGACCATCTTCACAAAAGGTGCCCCTGTCTGCTATTACACTGACGTTCCCTAATTTTGACCTCAGCGCCTACAAAAGTCTTTCCGACAATGAACTTCGGCTCATCATGTCTAGGCTTTATGCCGAGAAAGATGACATCATTTTTCTAGTCGGAGATATTCTGGTTATGGCAGATGCGCTATGTGAAACTGTACAGTTCAAAGGATCTCTATCCATGAGTTTGATGGCCACCTATCAATATCTCCTCAAACGAAATCACCCTATGACCTATATGGCATCAACATATATGAAGGATGATCTCCTAAAGCTAAAGAACTTCAGAACAACTGAGGAACTCATTTCCTTCCTCCAACATACAACTCTGAAGTTCATCATGCTTCCTTTCCTTCATTCAGAGCATTGGATGTTACTGGCAAAAAATATTCACAACGGAACAACAATCATATATAAAGGTTTCGACAGCTAGTACAATCCAGATCAACAACAATATACTACAACACCAAGAATGCCCAAGGAGGAAGTGGGGAAGGAGTGTGTTGACCAACTACATGACCTTCTCAGTAAGCACACATGGGCATACGGTAAAGAGCACTTTCATCGCCCTACCTTCAGCCACAAATGTCCCCAGCATCTCCGAGAGTCAAACGATTGTGGTTTCCATGTCCTCTACTGGATGTACACCATCATGGTCCTTGGAAGACCAGTAGAGGACATGACAGACATGGATTACCACGTTCTACGTGGAAAGTTCGCAGCTAATCTTCTCTGAACTCCTAGAGCTAACAAAGGACTAACAGAAGCTCGATGCCCTTGTCCTTGTACTTCTCAACCTATCACTTTGACACTCTGAGGACAGAGTGAGTGATAAGTTAGGGGGGGGAGTACACTGGACAAGGGCGAGGTATCATTTAAAAAAAATTCCTTCCCTCTCTGCCTTCTCTTTCAACTATGTACAATTTTTTTAGCTTTCTTTGCACATTTAGATTTTGTTTTAAGTAATTCCCCTATTAAAATAAATCCTACACATAAGAATAACATCCCTCTTGGAAAAAGTCATCCCCAGCTAACTTTAGAATCCAGTTAGTCCTCAAGAGCAATAACAAGAATATCATATAGACATGTAATGGCGAATTAATAAATTATCTTCACACTAGATTTTAGTGCTTTTGCTTCAATTCTACATCTGACTCTCCACAGGTCAACATCAGTGCCGAAACAAGCCAAACACTCTCAAGGACTGGAGGGATATCAGGTGACATCCAAATCAAGAAACCTCGCAAGTGGACCACCAAGTAGAAACCAAATAAGTGCATGTCAAGAAACTCTAAGAATAGCTTTCTTCTCTTCAATAAAAGAGGCTTGGCTACCGAATAAAAACCCCTAAAATCCCAAATCCTAAGCCTATGAGTTTATTAATAAAAGCCAGAGTGTTGAATAAAAATATGAGAGTTGTGCCACACATAAGGATCTATATGAAGAGCCAATAAAGGTCTCGTTTGGCCGGTACATTCAGCTGCCCTCACAAAGGCAAATGTGTCGTGCCCGATAGTGAGACCCTAAGGTATCCAAATATATGAAAAGGTTGATAATGGACTCACCCAGCCATTACATTCAGATGCCCTCACAAAGGCAGATGTATCATGCCCGGTAGTGAGATCCTAAACGCATAGACAAACCCATCCCCACTTGAAGGGGGAATTACACAGCAACCTTTAGCCAACCTTCATACCCACTCTAGCTCCCGGTAAGATTTTTAGAGAAGTATACAATTGATTAGAATCGTCGACATGCACAGAATAAAATAAAAAAGGTGGTCCCAATGTGAGCTACGTGATATAGAAGAAACCTGAGATCCAAGAAACTCTCAACACCTGAAAGAGTTAGGGCAAGCAAAAGATCTCATACGACCTTAGGAGATCTCCGGTCTAGAATTAAAGCAAGAGTATGGAAATCTCAACTAAATAAAATCACCTCGCCACTACGTGCCTTAGCTCTATCTAGCTTGAGGACAAGCTAGACTCTAAGTTGGGGGGGGGTGATAACCTCCCATTTTGTGATGTTATCTTATTGGTTTTTCTCAGTTTTCCATACTCTTTCTTAGATAAATTAGATAAAATCTTTAAAATTTCCACTTTATTGCAAATAGACCATTAAAATAACTTTTCTTCTTTTTCTTGCAGAAAAGCACAAAAAATTTACAAAAGCACCAAACGGTCCCAAGACCGAATGGACACCAAACGGTCCCAAGACCGATTGGACACCAAACAGTCCCAAGACTGGATGAAGCCAAACGGTCCCAAGACTGAATGCAGACCAAACGGTCCCAAGATCAAATGGAGACCACATGGTCCCAAGACTGAATGGAGATCAATCAGTCCCAAGACCGAATGGAGATCAATCGATCCCAAGACCGCACAAAGTTACACGGTCCCAAGACCGAATAAGGGCAAACGGTTTCAAGACCGCAAGGACTCAAACGGTTTCAAAAATGAGAGAGTCCAAACGGTTTCAAAACTGAGAGAGAGTCCAAACGGTCTCAGAGTCCAAATGGTCTCGGAGTCTAGACGGTCTCAGAACCCAAACGGTCTCAGAGCCCAAATGGTCTTCACAACTATTTGGGCCCAAAACCGCCCAAACCGTTTGGACTTCACTCAAACCCTATAAATAAGAACCAAAGCGTCCTCACAAGATATCAAGTTTCAGACGTCCAAAGGCTGCCTCTGCTACTCCAGAGCTATTCCATCCTTCATCCACTGCCCCGAGGCTGCCGGTCTGAGATCCACACTCCCTCCAGAAGTTGCTATCTCTCTCATCGCCAAAGAAGGTGGGAAGAGGAGGATTCATCATCGAGCAACCTACGAAGTGTGAAGATCGTTTCTCTCTCTCTCCAAGGGGTTGGCCTTCCTCCCTCCTTCGTGGAGATGACGTTCTCTCTCTCTCTTCTCACCTCCTTCTTTGTCCTTGCCATGATTGAGTACTCTTATACACTAGGGTGCGGGGAGTAGCCCCGCTACCCATGTTTTCATTTCATGCAATGTAATCCATAGTTTGCAATAGAGATATACTTTCTTTTCAATTCAACATCAATCATTTATTGAATGCTTGTTTCTTTATCACCAACTTGTGTTACCTTTTATCTTTTAGTATGAATTGTCGACGTTTGTACTATTATATTTGAATCTTGATTGAATTTTGGTTCCTGATGCATGTATCCACCATGCATCTATTTCGGTATCTAGGAGTAAACTCACTTCCATCGTTGTACTTTCATACTATGAAATGGAATTAGTTAATGTATGAAAGTACAACCTTGATAAGTTGAGGAACACACTTTCTGAAGGGAATGATGTAAAGTATGTGACCATTCGTTTCGAGATGGCTGGCATTGCAACATTCCCACACTTCTCGTAGTTAGTCCTCCGAAAGGAAACTAAATCTACAAAGATACTAACTATTTAGAGTCTTATTGCATGTTATGGTTTTTATGTGGCGTGTCTTGATCCATGCTGTAACATCCCCGACCTGGGGTATGAGTTAACCCTAGGTGTTTTGCCTAATTATGTAATTAAGATACTGGTGATTATCTTTTTGCATGTAATTAAGTTCCTGAGGAACATACTTTTCCTTTTCTGTCCCTTTTAAACAATGTTGAATTGATTGTTTTGTAATACAGGGACCTATGTGCAATTTACCCAGTTAGAAGGGTTAACTTGCAATTTGCACAACATTTGAGATGTTCCTTTGATGTTGAGACATCATAAGGATGATTATGGTAAAGTTTGAGGGATTTCCCAAGCTTGAGCACCAAGGTGCAGCTGTGGAAGAAATCCCTGCGCTTGAAACCCTAAATTGGAGTAAAATGTAATTTACCCAATTTGAGGGGTGCAACTTGTAAAATACACCATCTAAAATATCTTGTAAGACTCTTATCATCATTTATAGAAGAAATGATGAAGAATTCACTTCAATTGAATAATCATATAATGAAAAACACCTTTGTGATTGAATAATCAAAGAGTAAGTATTGTAGCCCTTTTATGTGTGTGTTCTTTAGTAATAAGTTGATCTTCTTGCCTTCATTTATTGACCTTATAAGAAGGTTGTACTTAGAAACAAGAGGTAGGGGTGAGCAAAGAAGAAAGGGAGGACTTAGATGAGAAAATGAGGAAAACCTATGTACTTATGTTGAAATTCCACCCAAGTATATAAGCCCTTTTCCTCACTTAGCAAATGAATGTTTCTTTCGTTTCCTTCACTGTTCCCCCTTGCTCAACCGACTAAGGAGAGCTCTGGAGCTCAGGAGGACAACCAGGGGAGTGCAAGGTAGGTTTGGATCCTTCCTTTTTCTTAAATTCTTGGATGAAACTCGAATTCAAGGTCAAATTCATGGCTAGCTCACTTAGCTCTATCTTTCTAGCCATCTCTTCTCAACTTTTCTTGGAGGATTCACCTTGGCCGACCTGTGGAGCTTCTAGGGCGCCATTAAAGGCTTGGATATAGAAAGCTTGGAGCTCAAGGAGCAAGCTTTAGGTGGGTTTTATAACTCTAAACTTATGCTTTGTTATATACATCTTTTCTATGCTATTAGTTGCTAGTTCTTCTTCTCCCCTATCTTCCCTTGCTTTCTTGCAAGCAAATCCGTGAGGAACTTTTGTTGTTCTTGAGGAAGAAGATGAGGGTGTTATTTCCTATGCTTATCCACAGTTTTCCACTTTACCATACGACCTCAACCAATTGCCCATACGGTTTACAAAACCGTTTGGTGGGCAAACGGTTTCAAGGTCGTATGAAGGCATACGGTCTCAAGACCATATGGCTGCGTTTACCAAGCGTGGAACGTATGGGAATCCTGTTCAAAATTTTGTAGGTTAATCAGCCACAAAATTTGAGAGGTTAACTCCAAAGGAATCGTGAGATATAGGCAAAACAATTAGTAAATTCAATTGAATTTAGTTCTGATTTTTTTAATCTGCTTAATTTTCCCTTTTTGGGCAAACAGTCTCAAGACCGTATAAGATGGTTGACTAAGCATTGACCGTATGATATTACTGTTCATAATGATGTTAATTAACAACTCACCAAATTTGATGGACTAATTCCAAACGAGTTAAGAGTTGAAGGTTGATTACTAGAGCAAACCCTAATTGAAATCAGTGCTGAAATCACAATGAGCTAATTTGAGGTTTTGGGTTGATTAACCCAAACGGTCTCAAGCCCGTTTGGGGAATCATCCAAACGGTCTCAAGACCGTTTGGGGATCACCCAAGACCGTATGGAGGTCTGGGGTCAAGTATAGTTGACCAATTGAAGGTACAAAGATACCAAATTACATTGCAATTAAGTATTGATGTAATGATCAACTCAATAAATCAAATCTTGATGAATTTTCACTAGAGTCCAAAGGATGGATGGGCAAACGGTCTCAAGACCGTTTGGAACTCATCCAAACAGTCTCAAGACCGTTTGGTGACAACCCAAGACCGTTTGGAGGTCTAGGGTTAAGGTAATTTGATCAATTGAGGGCCCAATTACAATGGGTTATTAAAATAATCAAATTGCTGATTTGTGACTTAATTAAGGTTCGACCCCTATCAAATCAATCTAGATTTTGATGAATTCTTGGGAAAACGGTCTCAAGACCGTTTGGAGTTTATCCAAACGATCCCAAGACCGTTTGGGCCAATTTTGAGCCCAATTGGAGGTCAATTGATGGGTTCAACTTCGATTTGATTCACATTGTTGAGTGTTGATGGTTGAACGTTTATAGACCTTATATGAACCATCTCCAACCCTAATTGGATATCAATTGAGGGTCAATTGAGTGACCAAGTACTTAAGGCTAACCCTAATTGTCTCAATTGGTAAGTGGTTAGCAAGCTTGAGATCAATTAATGGCTTCAACATAGGAAACCCTAATTGAGTTTACCCTTTGAACCACTTTGGAAGTTCTTTCGACCTCAAACCGTATAAGGTCATTCGACCTCAAACCGTATAAGGTCATTCGACCTCAAACCGTATAAGGTCATTCGACCTCAAACCGTATAAGGTCATTCGACCTCAAACCGTATAAGGTCATTCGACCTCAAAACCGTATAAGGTCATTCGACCTCAAACCGTATAAGGTCATTCGACCTCAAACCGTATAAGGTAATTCGACCTCAAGATCGAATGAGGGCATACGACCTCAAGATCGAGTGAGGGCATACGACCTCAAGATCGAATGAGGGCATATGACCTCAAGATCGAATGAGGGCATTCTACCTCAAGATCGTATGAAGGTTGAAGGTGTGAAACCTATTGGAGACTTTTGAAGTTAAGTTTGCCTAATGCCTTGAAGGCTTAAATGGTTTAATAGTTGTTCAACCTAAACCCTAATGATACCAAAAGACATCAAGGGTCAAGTGGTTAGTAAATTAAACCATGATGATGATCAATGTGTCATTTACCATAATACCCTTGAAAGGTTCAATTGAGTGAAACCTTGTTCTAACCAAACCCTAATCAATCAATAGTGGTGATTTGGTCTATGTTAATCAAAGTGGACTTAACCCAACTTGATCTAGATTGGTGTTATCACCATATACAAGTATGAGGAGAGAGAAAGTATCTTAAGAAAGAGAAAGTACCCTTTTATGATGGAAATTCAAGTAAAGTACCTTCAATACACATGAATGTGCATGATTAGGGTATGATCCACCTATGTGAGATCATGGAACCCTAATTATGATAAATGATGAATCTTAAACTAATCTGAGAGCATCAATGATGATGTTCCTTATACATGATGATGTTATAAGTTCAATTCACCATAATGTGAATAGTAAACCCTAATTCAAGGGTGATGATATGTAATGTGAATAGTAAAGCCTAATTCAAGGGTGATGACATGTAATGTGAATAGTAAACCCTAATTCAAGGGTGATGACATGCAATATGAGTAGCAAACTCTAATTGATGAGAATCAGAGAACTTAGCTCTTATGACAAGAGTGGAAAGTATATTCTTGTTTTGAATTGCCTTTATCAGTTGAATTAACCATGCAGGTTCTGATATGAAGGTGATCATATATAGGTATGAATGATGATACTATATTCATTGAAAGCATGTTGTTAGCTTTATGAATAGTAAAATATCTTGATGCCTTGTCAGTGGCATCCTATGTTTTAATGGGCTGTAAGAGCCATGAATACCATCAAGGTCATGCTTTAGAGATGACATGTGATGAGTATACTGAGAAATGATGATTGATGTGAGTTAGGTTTGTTGCATTTAGTATTCTACTTTCATAGCTGTTATGCTACTGTTATTGTTTGAAGAACAATGTATGATGTAAAAGAATACCTATGGAGGTAGAATTGAATGATGATATATCTTATGAGGAAGGACCGGTGTCAATCCTTGATAACAGAATTAAAAGATTAAAGAAGAAAGATATAAGCCTTGTGAAAGTCCTCTGGAACCACCGAGGTGTTGAAGAAGCCACTTGGGAACTAGAGGATGAGATGAGAAGGAAGTATCCTGCCCTTTTCTCTTAATATGTTTTATTGATTTCAGGGACGAAATCCTTGTAAGGGATGGATAATTTGTAACATCCCCGACCTGGGGTATGAATTAACCCTAGGTGTTTTGCCTAATTATGTAATTAAGATACAGGTGATTATCTTTTTGCATGTAATTAAGTTCCTGAGGAACATACTTTTCCTTTTATGTCCCTTTTAAACAATGTTGAATTGATTGTTTTGTAATATAGGGACCTATGTGCAATTTACCCAGTTAGAAGGGTTAACTTGCAATTTGCACAAAATTTGAGATGTTCCTTTAATGTTGAGACATCATAAGGATGATTATGGTAAAGTTTGAGGGATTTCCCAAGCTTGAGCACCAAGGTGCAGCTGTGGAAGCAATCCCTGTGCTTGAAACCCTAAATTGGAGTGAAATGCAATTTACCCAATTTGAGGGGTGCAACTTGTAAAATACACCATCTAAAATATCTTGTAAGACTCTTATCATCATTTAGAGAAGAAATGATTAAGAAGTCACTTCAATTGAATAATCATATAATGAAAAACACCTTTGTGATTGAATAATCAAAGAGTAAGTACTATAGCCCTTTTATGTGTGTATGCTTTAGTAATAAGTTGATCTTCTTGGCTTCATTTCTTGACCTTAGAAGAAGGTTGTCCTTAGAAATAAGTGGTAGGGGCGAGCAAAGAATAAAGGGAGGACTTAGATGAGAAAATGAGGAAAACCTATGTACTTATGTTGAAATTCCACCAAAATATATAAGCCCTTTTCCTCACTTAGCAAAGGAATGTTTCTTTCGTTTCCTTCACTGTTCCCCCTTGCTCAACCGACTAAGGAGAGCTCTGGAGCTCAGGAGGACAACCAGGGGAGTGCAAGGTAGGTTTGGATCCTTCCTTTTTCTTAAATTCTTGGATGAAACTCGAATTCAAGGTCAACTTCATGGCTAGCTCACTTAGCTCTATCTTTCTAGCCATCTCTTCTCAACTTTTCTTGGAGGATTCACCTTGGCCGACCTGTGGAGCTTCTAGGGCTCCATTAAAGGCTTGGAGCTCGAAATCTTGGAGCTCAAGGAGCAAGCTTTAGGTGGGTTTTATAACTCTAAACTTATGCTTTGTTATATACATCTTTTCTATGCTGTTTGTTGCTAGTTCTTCTTCTCCCCTATCTTCCCTTGCTTTCTTGCAAGAAAATCCGTGAGGAACTGTTGTTGATATTGAGGAAGAAGATGAGGGCGTTATTTCCTATGCTTATCCACAGTTTTCCACTTTACCATACGACCTCAACCAATTGCCCATACGATTTACAAAACCGTTTGGTGGGCAAACGGTTTCAAGGTCGTATGAAGGCATACGGTCTCAAGACCGTATGGCTGCGTTGACCAAGTGTGGACCGTATGGGAATCCTGTTCAAAATTATGTAGGTTAATCACCCACAAAATTTGAGAGGTTAACTCCAAAGGAATCGTGAGATATAGGCAAAACAATTAGTAAATTCAATTGAATTTAGTTCTGATTTTTTTAATCTGCTTAATTTGCCCTTTTTGGGCAAACGGTCTCAAGACCGTATAAGATGGTTGACTAAGCATTGACCGTATGATATTACTGTTCATAATGATGTTAATTAACAGCTCACCAAATTTGATGGACTAATTCCAAACGAGTTAAGAGTTGAAGGTTGATTACTAGGGAAAACCCTAATTGAAATCAGTGCTGAAATCACAATGAGCTAATTTGAGGTTTTGGGTTGATTAACCCAAACGGTCTCAAGACCATTTGGGGAATCATCCAAACGGTCTCAAGACCGTTTGGGGATCACCCAAGACCGTATGGAGGTCTGGGGTCAAGTATAGTTGACCAATTGAAGGTACAAAGATACCAAATTACATTGCAATTAAGTATTGATGTAATGATCAACTCAATAAATCAAATCTTGATGAATTTTCACTAGAGTCCAAAGGATGGATGGGCAAACGGTCTTAAGACCGTTTGGAGGTCTAGGGTTAAGGTAATTTGATCAATTGAGGGCCCAATTACAATGGGTTATTAAAATAATCAAATTGCTGATTTGTGACTTAATTAAGGTTCGACCCCTATCAAATCAATCTAGATTTTGATGAATTCTTGGGCAAACGGTCTCAAGACCGTTTGGAGTTTATCCAAATGATCCCAAGACCGTTTGGGCCAAGTTTGAGCCCAATTGGAGGTCAATTGATGGGTTCAACTTTGATTTGATTCACATTGTTGAGTGTTGATGGTTGAACGTTTATAGACCTTAATTGAACCATCTCCAACCCTAATTGGATATCAATTGAGGGTCAATTGAGTGACCAAGTGGTTAAGGCTAACCCTAATTGTCTCAATTGGTAAGTGGTTAGCAAGCTTGAGATCAATTAATGGCTTCAACATAGGAAACCCTAATCGAGTTTACCCTTTGAACCACTTTGGAAGTCCTTTCGACCTCAAACCGTATAAGGTCATTCGACCTCAAACTGTATAAGGTCATTCGACCTCAAACCGTATAAGGTCATTCGAACTCAAACCGTATAAGTTCATTCGACCTCAAACCGTATAAGGTCATTCGACCTCAAAACCGTATAAGGTCATTCGACCTCAAACCGTATAAGGTCATTCGACCTCAAACCGCATAAGGTCATTCGACCTCAAGATCGAATGAGGGCATACGACCTAAAGATTGAGTGAGGGCATACGACCTCAAGATCGAATGAGGGCATACGACCTCAAGATTGAATGAGGGCATTCGACCTCAAGATCGTATGAAGGTTGAAGGTGTGAAACCTATTGGAGACTTTTGAAGTTAAGTCTGCCTAATGCCTTGAAGGCTTAAATGGTTTAATAGTTGTTCAACCTAAACCCTAATGATACCAAAAGACATTAAGGGTCAAGTGGTTAGTAAATTAAACCATGATGATGATCAATGTGTAATTTACCATAATACCCTTGAAAGGTTCAATTGAGTGAAACCTTGTTCTAACCAAACCCTAATCACTCAATAGTGGTGATTTGGTCTATGTTAATCAAAGTGGACTTAACCCAACTTGATCTAGATTGGTGTTATCACCATCTACAAGTATGAGGAGAGAGAAAGTATCTTAAGAAAGAGAAAGTACCCTTTTATGATGGAAATTCAAGTAAAGTACCTTCAATACACATGAATGTGCATGATTAGGGTATGATCCACCTATGTGAGATCATGGAACCCTAATTATGATAAATGATGAATCTTAAACTAATCTGAGAGCATCAATGATGATGTTCCTTATACATGATGATGTTATAAGTTCAATTCACCATAATGTGAATATTAAACCCTAATTCAAGGGTGATGATATGTAATGTGAATAGTAAACCCTAATTCAAGGGTGATGACATGTAATGTGAATAGTAAACCCTAATTCAAGGGTGATGACATGCAATATGAGTAGCAAACTCTAATGATGAGAATCCGAGAACTTAGCTCTTATGACAAGAGTGGAAAGTATATTCTTGTTTTGAATTGCCTTTATCAGTTGAATTAACCATGCAGGTTCTGATATGAAGGTGATCATATACATGTATGAATGATGATACTATATTCATTGAAAGCATGTTGTTAGCTTTATGAATAGTAAAATATCTTGATGCCTTGTCAGTGGCATCCTATGTTTTAATGGGCTGTAAGAGCCATGAATACCATCAAGGTCATGCTTTAGAGATGACATGTGATGAGTATACTGAGAAATGATGATTGATGTGAGTTAGGTTTGTTGCATTTAGTATTCTACTTTCATAGCTGTTATGCTACTGTTATTGTTTGAAGAACAATGTATGATGTAAAAGAATACTGAATGTACCTAACTAATCAAATGAAATGTAGAGCCCTGATCATAGATCCATCATTGTCAGAAATCAAATGATGGTGAAACAGGTTTTCCTACGGGAACTCCTGGATCACATACTGTTGAGTATGTGGGGTATATGGATGTGTAGAACCTTACATCCTAGTGTAGGAATTTGATGTAGATGTATAATCCATCAATCCTTCACTACAAAACTCATATCGTATCAGTGGATGGTAAACATGAAACCTCCTGATGATGAGAAAAAGATAGATATCCGTATCAGTGAAGATAAACATGAAATCTCCTGATGACGAAGAGAGTACAGAACGCCACTGTAACTCTAAAATAGTGAAGGACCAGATTACCCTGGTGATCTATAATAGTAGAGACACAGGATGTCCTACAAGTGATCCTCTTACTGACTGAGGAAGGTGAAGGTCATGAGAATCCGGCTCTTTCGATGACCTAGTATGATACTAAGGCACTTAACAGTGATTGGTTGGGGTATGAGTGGTAAACCTCATCTCCACAGGGCATGATAATAAGAATGTTTGGAAAACATAATCTACAGCGTAGTATACCTGTTAAAGGTAACTATGAGCTAATTGATTGATGTTACACAATATTGTGCATATGTTCTTTATGCTTTATAAATGTTGAGCTCTTGTTTACAACTGCAATTGCTATTGAATACTTTGAAAGTTTTTATTGCTTAAGTTATTCATTGATGTTATAATAAAGCTTCTGGCGGGGAGTTATAACTCTCGCTGGGACAATTATGTAAAATTGTCTCACCCCGTAGATTTCAACTTTTTAGGTGGACGTCGGAGACGGAGGAACAGGTCTACAGGTGACCAGTCCCAGCAGCAGCAGCACCAAGAGCAGCAGTAAATCTCAGGTGGAGATTTAGCCTGCCATGTGGTGTAGTTAGAGTCAGTCCTATGTGTCCTCTGTACCCTCAGGTCTTGGAGTCTTTTGGTTATGAGTTCTTGAGATTTTGTATCTTGTTGTATATAATTACTCAAGAAGTAATTATCATGAGATGTAAACAGTTTATCTCCTTTTATGAATGAAGCTTTATGGATTAAAGCTCTTGTCTCGAAAAGTTTTAATTTCCCATGAATTTTGTCTTCCGCTGTTAATCGATTCGCTTCCGCTAAGTTTAAATCGTGTTTATATCGTGGTTTGGAGATCAGATCCCACAATTAGTGGTATCAGAGCTCTAGGTCCGTTGAGTCTACAGAGGCATAGGACTTAGGATGTCGAGTCTATCCTTAGTATCTCTTCCTTATATAATAGAATCTTCTGCTCCTCAGGAGAAGAAGATACATAAGGATGGCAGAGCCACATGATGAGTATGTGGCGGAGAGTAGTGCTAGTGCACCTCAAGGCGGTGCAAGGGTTCCAAAAATAGAACAGCCTGCACCTGAGCCACCCCAGTTTGACCCAGCTGATATGGGTAACCCAGCAGTTCAGACGATGTTTGGGCAGTTTATGACTACCATGACACACATAACCAACATGATGCCCATACCTGCACCTAGGGCACCTGCCCAGCCCGAAGGACAAGGTATCGGTAAGACGTTCGAGCGACTTCGTCGTGTCGGAGCTACCGAATACTTTGGGACTGCCGACCCCGCAGATGCTGACCTATGGTTAACAGAGTTGGAGAAGGCTTTCAAGATTCTTATTATCCCGGAGGCTGAGAAGGTTAGACATGCTGTCTATCTTCTCAAAGGCAGTGCTGGTCACTGGTGGAACATGGAAGAGTAGAAGAGACCTGGAATAGAGTTCTCGTGGGAAGAGTTTCGTCGGGAATTTATCAATAGATATTTTCCAAAGACCTTCCTAGATGAGAAGATCTCTCAGTTTGAGAGATTGAGGCAGGGCATGATGAACATTAGCGAGTATGAAGCTAAGTTCATGGAATTGTTGCGGTTCTGTCCGCACATGGCTGCCACAGATGAGGAAAGAATCAGGAGATTCGAGAAGGGTTTGAATGCTGATATGTCAACCCCTGTGTCTGCCTTAGAAAACCGAGAGAGATTCTCTACCTTCGTTGAGTCAGTCTGAAGGATAGAGAGATCTGTGGTTGAGAAGAGGCAAACCCAGAAAAGATATCCACAGTTCCAGGGTTCTTCATCTAGGGATTTCAAGAAACCTAGATTCTCTGCACCTAACCCTCCACCACCCAGATCGAGTTCTAAAACTCAATGGTCACCAAGCAGAGGTAGAGGATGGAGTCAACCGCTTCAAGGGACTCACAGTTCTGTATCAATGTCAGTTACTGGACCACCCCGACCACAACAACAGGAGAGGAGATGCTACAACTGTGGTAAGGTGGGACATTTGATGAAGGATTTCCATTCTAGGCCTGTCAGTGTGACACAACCTCCGAGACAGAATCAACAAGGATCTCAGAGAATGCAATCTCAAGGAGCAGCTCGAGGACGTGGACAAGCGTCTCAAGCTGGATCATCAACACCACCTCAACACCAGGCGACAGTGAGGTTCTATGCTATGAACCCACCAGATGCAGTGGTCAATCCACGGGTAGTGGCAGGTCAGATGGAACTTTTATATCCTGATATGTCTACATCCTGTGTTGTATATGTTCTGATTGACCCGGGTGCTACGCACTCTTTCATCACTCATAGAGTGATTCGTAACTGCAACGTGACTGTTAGTCATAGGGCAGATAGTTTGTTGTTGGAGACTCCGTTGAGTGGGTCTGCCGTTTTGCAGGAGGTATGCTCTCCTTGCATCCTCTTCTTTTCTGACCATCGCATTCAAGTGAATCTTATACCGCTTGATATGCAAGGATTTGATATAATCCTCGAGATGGATACCTTAGAAAGGTATAGAGTTGTCTTGGATTGTGAGTCCAAGTTGGTTGTGTTTGCTGATGAAAGCAACACATGGATCTTTCAAGGTGAAAGAAAGATTATGCCCACCTGTCTTGTGTCAGCTATGATTGCTGATAAGCTGTTGAGGCAAGGATGTTATGCATTCTTGGCCCATGTGGTAGATGTTACCAAGGAAAGTTCCAATCCTGCCGAAGTTCCCATAGTCAGGGAATTCGAGGATGTGTTTCCTGAAGAACTTCCTGGTATACCACCACCTCGGGAGATTGATTTTGAAATCAATCTGATTCCAGATACGAAACCCATAGCCCAGACACCATATAGGATGGCGCCTACCGAGATGGCAGAACTCAAGAAACAGCTTCAAGAGTTACTTGAGAAGGGTTTTATCCGACCGAGTACTTCACCTTGGGGTGCTCCAGTCTTATTTGTTAAAAAGAAAGATGGGTCAATGCGGTTGTGCATTGACTATAGACAACTCAATAAAGTAACAATAAAGAACAAGTACCCTCTGCCGAGGATTGATGATCTCTTTGACCAGTTGCGTGGTGCAACAGTCTTTTCAAAGATAGACTTGAGATCTGGATATCATCAACTTCGTATTAAGAATAGTGACATATCCAAGTCTGCCTTTAGGACAAGGTATGGTCACTATGAGTTCACGGTTATTTCATTTGGACTGACCAATGCACCAGCTGCATTTATGGAACTCATGAATAGAGTTTTTCGACCGTTCCTTGATCAGTGTGTTTTCGTCTTCATAGATGACATTCTGATCTATAGTAAGGATGCTCAGCAGCATGAGCAACATCTTCGCCAAGCTTTGACCTTGCTAAGAGAAAACAAGTTGTATGCTAAGTTTAGCAAGTGTGAGTTCTGGCTACCGGAGGTATCTTTTCTACGACATGTGATATCTGCCTCGGGAATTCATGTTGACCCTACAAAGGTAGAATTTGTTCTATAGTGGGAACAACCGAAGACACCGACGGAGATTTGAAGTTTCTTGGGGTTAGCTGGCTATTATCAAAGGTTCATTAAGAACTTTAGTTCTATAGCCTTACCCTTGACCAAGTTAACCCGGAAAGATATTCCTTTTTCTTGGAGTGATAAGTGTCAACAGTCTTTCCAGTTGTTGAAGGAGAGGTTGACAAGTGCACCTGTGCTTGTGCTACCTGAGCAAGGAAAAGGATATGTAGTCTTCTGTGATGCCTCCAAGAATGGACTTGGATGTGTGTTGATGCAGGATAAACAAGTGATTTCTTTTGCTTCTCGACAGCTTAAGAAACACGAGGAGAATTATCCGACACACGATCTGGAGTTAGCTGTTGTGGTTCATGCCTTGAAGATCTGGAGGAATTATCTCTACGGAGAGACATTCCAGATTTTCACAGACCACAAGAACCTTAAGTATATCTTCTCTCAGCATGAGCTTAACATGAGGCAACGTCGTTGGATGGAGTTAATCAAGGATTACGACTGTACGATTGATTACCATCCAGGCAAGGCCAATGTTGTTGCAGATGCCTTGAGTAGGAAATCAGCAACATCAACCATGGAAAGAGCACAACTAAACTCATTAGTGTGCTCTAAGAGAGATATGTTTATCTCTTTAAGGCAAGACAATGTACAGTTGAAGGTGTCATTGTTAGCCGGATTGTTGGCTGAGATGCATATTAAACCTACCCTAAGAGAGAAGATTAAGGAAGCACAGCAAGATGATGCTGCAGTTCAGCAGATTAGGTCAGAGTATGGAAATGAGAAGCGAGATGGTTTCCATGACTCGGATGATCATGTAGCATGCTATCATGGGAGGATGATAGTGCCAGATATGGATAACTTGAGGAAGTTAGTCCTGGAAGAAGCTCATTCTTCGATATATGCTATGCATCCAGGGAGCACCAAGATGTATCGTAATTTAAAGGAACTATATTGGTGGCCTGGAATGAAGAAGGATGCTGCAGAGTTTGTTCTGAGGTGTCCTGTGTGTCAGCAAGTTAAAGTTGAACACCAGAGGCCTGCAGGAACAATGCAAACTTTACCCATACCACAGTGGATGTGGGATCATGTTACCATGGACTTTGTTGTTGGCCTACCTAGGACAAACAAAGGACATGATTGCATTTGGGTAGTTGTAGATAGGTTGACAAAGATAGCGCATTTCTTACCTGTCAAAACAACCTATTCTGCTGAAAGGTTATCACAGTTGTATGTGCAAGAGATAGTGCATTTGCACGGTGTTCCTGTCACAATAGTTTCTGACAGAGGTCCTCAGTTTACAAGTCATTTTTGGGAACAGTTACACAGAGCCTTAGGCACCAAGCTAAGGTTTTGTACGACCTTTCATCCGCAGACTGATGGACATTCGGAAAGAACTATACAAACTTTAGAAGACCTGTTGAGAGCATGTGTTCTCCAGTTTACCGAAAGTTGGGATCTACACCTAAGCTTGATAGAGTTTGCTTATAACAATAGCTATCAACATAGTATTGATATGGCACCTTATAAAGCCTTGTATGGTAGACGTTGTAGATCACCTTTGTGTTGGTTTGAGACTGGTGAGCATCAGTTGTTAGGTCCTGATCTTGTGCAGCAGACCACAGAGAAGATTAAAGTAATACAACAACAGATTAAGACTGCACAGGATAGGCAGAAATCTTTTGCTGACAAACTTCGTAGACCCTTAGAATTCCAGGTTGGAGACAGAGTGTATCTCAAGGTCTCGCCTTAGAAAGGAGTCCTTCCTTTTGGAAGGAAAGGGAAGTTAGCTCCTAGATTTATGGGGCCTTATCCAATCATTGAACAGATTGGACAAGTAGCCTATAAACTAGAGCTGCCACCAGAGTTACAGAGGTTACATCCTGTGTTTCACATTTCTATGCTAAAGAAATGTCACCCCGATACTGAGTCAATTCTACAACCTATGGAGGTAGAATTGAATGATGATATATCTTATGAGGAAGGACCGGTGTCAATCCTTGATAACAGAATTAAAAGATTAAAGAAGAAAGATATAAGCCTTGTGAAAGTCCTCTGGAACCACCGAGGTGTTGAAGAAGCCACTTGGGAACTAGAGGATGAGATGAGAAGGAAGTATCCTGCCCTTTTCTCTTAATATGTTTTATTGATTTCGGGGACGAAATCCTTGTAAGGGATGGATAATTTGTAACATCCCCGACCTGGGGTATGAATTAACCCTAGGTGTTTTGCCTAATTATGTAATTAAGATACAGGTGATTATCTTTTTGCATGTAATTAAGTTCCTGAGGAACATACTTTTCCTTTTATGTCCCTTTTAAACAATGTTGAATTGATTGTTTTGTAATATAGGGACCTATGTGCAATTTACCCAGTTAGAAGGGTTAACTTGCAATTTGCACAAAATTTGAGATGTTCCTTTAATGTTGAGACATCATAAGGATGATTATGGTAAAGTTTGAGGGATTTCCCAAGCTTGAGCACCAAGGTGCAGCTGTGGAAGCAATCCCTGTGCTTGAAACCCTAAATTGGAGTAAAATGCAATTTACCCAATTTGAGGGGTGCAACTTGTAAAATACACCATCTAAAATATCTTGTAAGACTCTTATCATCATTTAGAGAAGAAATGATTAAGAAGTCACTTCAATTGAATAATCATATAATGAAAAACACCTTTGTGATTGAATAATCAAAGAGTAAGTACTATAGCCCTTTTATGTGTGTATGCTTTAGTAATAAGTTGATCTTCTTGGCTTCATTTCTTGACCTTAGAAGAAGGTTGTCCTTAGAAATAAGTGGTAGGGGCGAGCAAAGAATAAAGGGAGGACTTAGATGAGAAAATGAGGAAAACCTATGTACTTATGTTGAAATTCCACCAAAATATATAAGCCCTTTTCCTCACTTAGCAAAGGAATGTTTCTTTCGTTTCCTTCACTGTTCCCCCTTGCTCAACCGACTAAGGAGAGCTCTGGAGCTCAGGAGGACAACCAGGGGAGTGCAAGGTAGGTTTGGATCCTTCCTTTTTCTTAAATTCTTGGATGAAACTCGAATTCAAGGTCAACTTCATGGCTAGCTCACTTAGCTCTATCTTTCTAGCCATCTCTTCTCAACTTTTCTTGGAGGATTCACCTTGGCCGACCTGTGGAGCTTCTAGGGCTCCATTAAAGGCTTGGAGCTCGAAATCTTGGAGCTCAAGGAGCAAGCTTTAGGTGGGTTTTATAACTCTAAACTTATGCTTTGTTATATACATCTTTTCTATGTTGTTTGTTGCTAGTTCTTCTTCTCCCCTATCTTCCCTTGCTTTCTTGCAAGAAAATCCGTGAGGAACTGTTGTTGATATTGAGGAAGAAGATGAGGGCGTTATTTCCTATGCTTATCCACAGTTTTCCACTTTACCATACGACCTCAACCAATTGCCCATACGATTTACAAAACCGTTTGGTGGGCAAACGGTTTCAAGGTCGTATGAAGGCATACGGTCTCAAGACCGTATGGCTGCGTTGACCAAGTGTGGACCGTATGGGAATCCTGTTCAAAATTATGTAGGTTAATCACCCACAAAATTTGAGAGGTTAACTCCAAAGGAATCGTGAGATATAGGCAAAACAATTAGTAAATTCAATTGAATTTAGTTCTGATTTTTTTAATCTGCTTAATTTGCCCTTTTTGGGCAAACGGTCTCAAGACCGTATAAGATGGTTGACTAAGCGTTGACCGTATGATATTACTGTTCATAATGATGTTAATTAACAGCTCACCAAATTTGATGGACTAATTCCAAACGAGTTAAGAGTTGAAGGTTGATTACTAGGGAAAACCCTAATTGAAATCAGTGCTGAAATCACAATGAGCTAATTTGAGGTTTTGGGTTGATTAACCCAAACGGTCTCAAGACCATTTGGGGAATCATCCAAACGGTCTCAAGACCGTTTGGGGATCACCCAAGACCGTATGGAGGTCTGGGGTCAAGTATAGTTGACCAATTGAAGGTACAAAGATACCAAATTACATTGCAATTAAGTATTGATGTAATGATCAACTCAATAAATCAAATCTTGATGAATTTTCACTAGAGTCCAAAGGATGGATGGGCAAACGGTCTTAAGACCGTTTGGAGGTCTAGGGTTAAGGTAATTTGATCAATTGAGGGCCCAATTACAATGGGTTATTAAAATAATCAAATTGCTGATTTGTGACTTAATTAAGGTTCGACCCCTATCAAATCAATCTAGATTTTGATGAATTCTTGGGCAAACGGTCTCAAGACCGTTTGGAGTTTATCCAAATGATCCCAAGACCGTTTGGGCCAAGTTTGAGCCCAATTGGAGGTCAATTGATGGGTTCAACTTTGATTTGATTCACATTGTTGAGTGTTGATGGTTGAACGTTTATAGACCTTAATTGAACCATCTCCAACCCTAATTGGATATCAATTGAGGGTCAATTGAGTGACCAAGTGGTTAAGGCTAACCCTAATTGTCTCAATTGGTAAGTGGTTAGCAAGCTTGAGATCAATTAATGGCTTCAACATAGGAAACCCTAATCGAGTTTACCCTTTGAACCACTTTGGAAGTCCTTTCGACCTCAAACCGTATAAGGTCATTCGACCTCAAACTGTATAAGGTCATTCGACCTCAAACCGTATAAGGTCATTCGAACTCAAACCGTATAAGTTCATTCGACCTCAAACCGTATAAGGTCATTCGACCTCAAAACCGTATAAGGTCATTCGACCTCAAACCGTATAAGGTCATTCGACCTCAAACCGCATAAGGTCATTCGACCTCAAGATCGAATGAGGGCATACGACCTAAAGATTGAGTGAGGGCATACGACCTCAAGATCGAATGAGGGCATACGACCTCAAGATTGAATGAGGGCATTCGACCTCAAGATCGTATGAAGGTTGAAGGTGTGAAACCTATTGGAGACTTTTGAAGTTAAGTCTGCCTAATGCCTTGAAGGCTTAAATGGTTTAATAGTTGTTCAAACTAAACCCTAATGATACCAAAAGACATTAAGGGTCAAGTGGTTAGTAAATTAAACCATGATGATGATCAATGTGTAATTTACCATAATACCCTTGAAAGGTTCAATTGAGTGAAACCTTGTTCTAACCAAACCCTAATCACTCAATAGTGGTGATTTGGTCTATGTTAATCAAAGTGGACTTAACCCAACTTGATCTAGATTGGTGTTATCACCATCTACAAGTATGAGGAGAGAGAAAGTATCTTAAGAAAGAGAAAGTACCCTTTTATGATGGAAATTCAAGTAAAGTACCTTCAATACACATGAATGTGCATGATTAGGGTATGATCCACCTATGTGAGATCATGGAACCCTAATTATGATAAATGATGAATCTTAAACTAATCTGAGAGCATCAATGATGATGTTCCTTATACATGATGATGTTATAAGTTCAATTCACCATAATGTGAATATTAAACCCTAATTCAAGGGTGATGATATGTAATGTGAATAGTAAACCCTAATTCAAGGGTGATGACATGTAATGTGAATAGTAAACCCTAATTCAAGGGTGATGACATGCAATATGAGTAGCAAACTCTAATGATGAGAATCCGAGAACTTAGCTCTTATGACAAGAGTGGAAAGTATATTCTTGTTTTGAATTGCCTTTATCAGTTGAATTAACCATGCAGGTTCTGATATGAAGGTGATCATATACATGTATGAATGATGATACTATATTCATTGAAAGCATGTTGTTAGCTTTATGAATAGTAAAATATCTTGATGCCTTGTCAGTGGCATCCTATGTTTTAATGGGCTGTAAGAGCCATGAATACCATCAAGGTCATGCTTTAGAGATGACATGTGATGAGTATACTGAGAAATGATGATTGATGTGAGTTAGGTTTGTTGCATTTAGTATTCTACTTTCATAGCTGTTATGCTACTGTTATTGTTTGAAGAACAATGTATGATGTAAAAGAATACTGAATGTACCTAACTAATCAAATGAAATGTAGAGCCCTGATCATAGATCCATCATTGTCAGAAATCAAATGATGGTGAAACAGGTTTTCCTACGGGAACTCCTGGATCACATACTGTTGAGTATGTGGGGTATATATATGTGTAGAACCTTACATCCTAGTGTAGGAATGTGATGTAGATGTATAATCCGTCAATCCTTCACTACAAAACTCATATCGTATCAGTGGATGGTAAACATGAAACCTCCTGATGATGAGAAAAACATAGATATCCGTATCAGTGAAGTTAAACATGAAATCTCCTGATGACGAAGAGAGTACAGAATGCCACTGTAACTCTAAAATAGCGAAGGACCAGATTACCCTGGTGAGCTATAATAGTAGAGACACAGGATGTCCTACAAGTGATCCTCTTACTGACTGAGGAAGGTGAAGGTCATGAGAATCCGGCTCTTTCGATGACCTAGTATGATACTAAGGCACTTAACAGTTATTGGTTGGGGTATGAGTGGTAAACCTCATCTCCACAGGGCATAATAATAAGAATGTTTGGAAAACATAATCTATAGCGTAGTATACCTGTTAAAGGTAACTATGAGCTAATTGATTGATGTTACACAATATTGTGCATATGTTCTTTATGCTTTATAAATGTTGAGCTCTTGTTTACAACTGCAATTGCTATTGAATACTTTGAAAGTTTTTATTGCTTAAGTTATTCTTTGATGTTATAATAAAGCTTCTGGCGGGGAGTTATAACTCTCGCTGGGACAATTATGTAAAATTGTCTCACCCCGTAGATTTCAACTTTTTAGGTGGACGTCGGAGACGGAGGAACAGGTCTACAGGTGACCAGTCCCAGCAGCAGCAGCACCAAGAGCAGCAGTAAATCTCAGGTGGAGATTTAGCCTGCCATGTGGTGTAGTTAGAGTCAGTCCTATGTGTCCTCTGTACCCTCAGGTCTTGGAGTCTTTTGGTTATGAGTTCTTGAGATTTTGTATCTTGTTGTATATAATTACTCAAGAAGTAATTATCATGAGATGTAAATAGTTTATCTCCTTTTATGAATGAATCTTTATGGATTCAAGCTCTTGTCTCGAAAAGTTTTAATTTCCCGTGAATTTTGTCTTCCGCTGTTAATCGATTCGCTTCCGCTAAGTTTAAATCGTGTTTATATCGTGGTTTGGAGATCAGAGCCCACACATGCGTAGTGGTGGTGAAAGCCGATCATATCCTAGTGGTTTCTTAACATTGTTTACAACCTTAAATTTACTTTCTTGCTTTTGTTTTACTTGCACTTAGTTTAAAACAACCAAACCAACTCTTTGATCTAAATACCAACTGTTGAGAGGTTAAGTTCAATTTTGACATTTTCCATCTTGTTGATCTCAACAAGACTATGGTCCTGTGGATTCGACCCTTAACTATACTACGATAAGACTTCCACGTATCTTAGCATACGTGGGTGGAGTTTCAATCTAGTATAAGCAAGGCTAAATGTAAAGATTTATTATCTTTAGGATTTTTAGTGGTGCACTCAATTCCACACGAGTGGAAGCTCCATCAAGGAGGGGATAAGAAATTCTTTCAACTTTTGCTCCTTGAAGAGTTGAGAGAGATCAAGAAGGTTGATGAAGTTGTTGAGTTCCACTGACCGACGAGAAGAGGAGACTTGGATGTGAGCTTCAGATATCTTTCTCTAGCGGCTGCGTCGTTGAAGAGGGATGTCGTTGATGATGCTCCATGTTGGAGTTATCGTGCTCTCCTTCTTTGAAGATACCTTCTTTCCACCACGGCTTGAGGAATATTCCATTATCACTAAAGTGGTAAAACAAGATGTGGAACTAGTAGGGGATGAAGATTCCTGAAGGAGAGCTCTAAGGAATGCTAGAGAGGTGGTAGAGAAGGATGCTCTATGAGTTGGGAAGAGAATGGCTGAATTGGGAGCTATTAATAAAAAAAGAGAACTATTCTTGATTGACAAACTCTTCGATCGAGCCCTTAACGGCTCTCTTTCCCAAGGACTCTATAACGGCTAGTCGGTAAAACTTTAATTTGAAAACTTTGGTAATGGTCAAGGACTCAGTCTAGAATTTTTTGACCGAGGGACATGCGGTTCAAAAAAATTCATCCAATGAATATCTAGAAGATTCTTAGCTAGGACACACATATTCGATCAAGGGTCTCACTGAGAGAACTCAGTCAAGAGTTTTTTTCGACTGAGGACCTGCGTGGTCTAGTATTTTGTTTACTGCATTTAATACTTTGAGCAATATTTTATAATGGGAATCAATATAAATTGACTAAGTACTTTTGTTCATGATACTAATCATTGTAGATAAATATTTAAAAGAATAATTCTATTAGTGTAAGCAACAAAATTACTGAGTAAAGAGGTCAAAATATAAATCTTCACAATTATTCTAAATTGTTCTAAACCAAGGGGTTTTGTGAAAATACCACCTAATTGATTTTCAGTATCAACATGATGAAGTCTTAAGTTCTTAATTATATTAAAGGAATCATTAGGGGAATTCAAGATGTCTTGTGGATCAATACATGTAAAAGATTGCAATATGATGATTTTTTGTCAGACTTATTTATCATCGATTCTGACATTGACCGAGATGCCCCTCGGTCAAAGTGTTTGTCGACCGAGAGGCAGTTCTACATGTTTCCAATTAATGCAACATTTCAAAGATATATTAGTTTCAATAATTTTGTTTTAAATGTCACAATTAAATGATCAATCACTTAAAAATATTAAAATTGAAGCTTATTTTAGTTAAGATAAGACATTATGAATTTCAAAATAAAGATTAGCTCAAATCTCAAATAATATGTCCAACATTTCTAAGTTGGAGGCTTTGGAACCCAAACCAAGTCAACATGCTTCTTTTTCTTGTATGGACAAGAAAAATAATGACCAAAACATAAACAGTAAAGACAAGAAATAAATTTAATTTAATTTCTCTTCTTAGCATTATGGTCATGGTCTAGATTGTCTTTAGGAACATAAATGACCTTGATCTTAGGCACTTGTGTCTTTCTAAATGTAGGCTTTTGATAGGATTTATTTTTGGGTACATAATCTATGTCTCTCCTTCCAACTTGTTCAACAAAATTTTCTAAGATTTTATCAAGAATATCATTATTCTTCAAGCCATTAATATACTTTTGCAACTTACAATTTCATTCATTTTCTTTGTAATATTTAACTTTGCTTGATCTAGGCTAGAAAGAAAGTCATCTCTTTCTTTAACAACAACATCATAATACAAATGAGTGTGTGGAATAGGTTAACTTTGAAATTATTTATCTTAGCAAGAACTTGAACCCTATCTATAGAAAGAAGATTATTGTTTGTTTCCAGAGCAAGCAACTTGATATTCTAATCATTAATAGATGATTTCAATGTGTCTTTTTCATACATAAGATTTTCATTTTCAAAATTAAGAACATACAGTTTAGAATGCAAATCAACATTAGTTTTTGTAAGCTTCCTCAATTTTCTTTTACAATCAACATAATTATCATCAAGTTATTCTAAACTATTAACAAGATCTTCTTTAGATAAATCAAGAAGACTTACTTCATTTTCTTATTCATTCCTTATTGTAATGAAACAACTCACATTGTCTTCTTTAGCCATGAGACATCCTGCTTCTTCTCCACTCTCACTATCGTCACTTGACTCATCCCAAGCTACTTTGTAGGCTTTCTCTTTCCTTTTGAAAGAGGATTTCTTTCCCTTCTTGAGTTTAGGACATTTATTCTTTAAGTATCCCTTCTTGCTGCATTAACAACACCTAAGGGAAGAAGAGGAGGAAACACTAGAATTTTGGTTAGATTTAAATCTTTGATATTGCTTACCATTTACATTGAGTGCATCCTCTTCATCTTCTCCTTTGCTTGACTCATCATTTTCTTGAGGTTTGGTTGTATCCTGGAATGCTATAACCTTCTTTCTTCTTTTTGGAGTTCCAACACCAATCTTTCTTCTTCTTCTAGAGTTCCTTCATGAGTCTCTAGATTATCGATGAGTTGCTCCATCTTCAACATGGTAAGGTAATTTTCTTCTTTAATGGTCATCACCTTTAGCTTGTACTTTGGAGGAAAGGATCGAAGAATCTTGGACACTTGATCTTCCTCACTAGTGTACTTACCCAAAGCACTTAAGTTGTTAACAATAGAAGAAAACCTATCATACATTTCACTAATAGATTCATTAGGTTGCATGCGGAATTGTTCAAACTTTTATATAAGAATGTTAATCTTGGTATTCTTAACTTGAGTTGTACTTTCATGTGTAACTGAAAGTTCATGCCATATCTCATAAGTAGTTTCACATGAAGATAACATATTAAACTCACTTACAGAGATGGAACAATATAAAATGCTTACTACTTTTGCATTCAATTGAACGTGCATTACCTTTTAGGGATTCCACATTGCATACTTTGTAATAGGAAGTGCATAGCAAAAGGACACCATTCTTCAAAGCTCCAGGCTGATCCCTTTGAAGTAGAATTTCATCCTTCTTTTCCAATAAGTGTATTTGCTTCCATCAAAGGGTGGTGGTTGACTCACATAAGTTCCTTCAAGGTTGAGGTTGTGTAAAACAATGTTCTCCATTCAAGACTTGTTAAGAGTACTTGAATTCCTACTCTAATACCAATTGAAAGATCTAGAGGGGGATGAATAGAGATTTTGTTATTTTAAAGTTCAGTTAAAAATTCCAATTAAAGAAGGAGGAGGAAACAAGGAAGAGACTTTGATTTACAGTGTTTCCCACCTTTGAATCAAAGGTTGTCAGTCCACTACCCAATTGTCTGTAATTGGGATTTTGAAAGTGATTTTTTTTTTATTTACCTCACAAGGATGTTACAATAAAATACAATCACCTTCCACCTCCTTGAAGTAGCCTCACCCTCCTTGAACCAACCTTCTTGAAGTAACCTCAAGCCCTTGGAGAAGCCTTCACTGTCTTGAAGTATCTCAACCACCTTTAAGTAGCCTTCATCTAGAAGTATCTCCAACATCCTTTAAAAAAGCCTTCTTGAAGTAACATCAAGTTCTGGGAGTAGCCTTCACCACATTAAGTAGCTCCACCACCTTGAGGTAGCCCTCACCTAAAAGTAGATCCAACCTCTTTTGAAGAAACCTTCTTGAAGTAACCTCAAGCACTTAGACAGCCTTCACCTTGAAACAACTCTGATCACCTCCTTAAAATAGCCTCCAACCCTAGGAGTAGTTAAGGAGAACAATAATACAATACAAAAGAAGTATATTGGAAAAAATAAACACTTAGTCAATGGAGTACATCGTCTTTAAGACGACCATCTCGTGAAAACAAGATCAACGAATTTAAACTAATGCGGAAGCGTTTCGTTAGCAGTGGAATTATTGAAAATCACAAAATTTTAAAAATATTTGTAAAGATATCTACAAACTGTGAAACTCTTTTATAAAGAAACAAGATAAGTTATTTACAAACCGATTCACCATTACATCTCTGTAATATCACATCTCGAGAGTCACAACATCAACTGCCCTGTTAACTGTACAAAGCAAGATCCAAAAATCTCAAGGCATTATGCCAAAATCTCAGATCTATTTAAAACATCTAAAGACTCCTAGGACCTGAGAGTACAGAGACAACACATAGGACATTCTATCTATAAGACTTGACAGACAATGTCTCCACCTGAGGATCACTACTGTCCCTGATGTTGCTGCTACTGCTGCTGCTCACCCACTGAAGGGTTTCTTCGTCCTCGGCGTCTACCTAAAAAGTCAAATCCCACGGGGGTGAGACAATTTAATAATTGTCCCAGCGAGAGTTATAACTCTTCGCCAGAAGCATTGTTATTGCAAATATTAAAATAATAAAGAGCACAAGAACTATAATTAATTAACAACATGCAATTTATTGAATAAACTAAGTAGAGCAATATCCTCTAAGCAATCATTTAAATTATAAATTGATTGAATAACAAGACATATATTTATAAGGAATATGTAGAACATGTATATTATTTCTCCAACTAGGACATTATAAACAATGTATCATCAATAATTGTTTCTCATAATTCAACCTAAGCGTTTATGCTACACGGCTGATTATGTTTTTCAAACATATTTATGCCCTGAGGAGATGAGGTATACCACTCATTCTCCAACCGACCATTACTAAATCACAATCGGTACCATACATAGGTCATCAGAAGAGCCGATTTCTATGACCTCATCTTCCTTAGTCAGCGTGAGGTACAACATGCAGTTAATCTTGTGTCTCTGCTATAATAGCTTTCCAGGTTATTCTGGCAACTTCACTATTAGAGTTATAGTGGCATGCTGTAATCTCTTTGTCATAGAGGGATTTCTTGTTTATCTCTCATCGATGCGGAATGATCAACATCATCGGGAGATTAGTGATACATCATCCCGGCATAAACATATAATTAAGGATTGAGAGATTTGATGTTTATCTCACATCAATTCCTCCATTAGGATGTAAGGATATTCACGTCCATAACCCCCACATACTCTAAAGTATGCTCTCTAGGAGTTCCCTTAGGAAAACCTATTTCACCATCATTTAATTTCTGACAATGATGGATCTATGGTCAGGGCTCTACATGATATCATTATACTTGATTATTTAAGTACATTATGGCATTCTTTTAGCATCAGGCATGTTTTCAATCATAGACCAATAAGACAATTACTATAAAGAAAGAGTACTAATTATATCAAGTTCATTTCACATCTAGTTAACATTGGGATCTCAATCCCTAACCATCTCATCATTGTGATTTAGGAATATGGGTATTCAAACCCTTAGATCATCAAACACTTGTTACTAAGTAACATGTTGCTATTGAATCATTTGATAGTATGAACAGAATAATAGCAATGTTGATATCTCCTATGGCTCATATAGCTTGTCAATCTCTTATGTTACCTATCACTGGGCAACATAACATATCATTACTTTCACAGTTTATAAGTGCTTTCAATGAATATGACATCATAGCTCTTACCTGGCTATGTTCACCATTTCATAAAACCTGCATAATTAACACATTTGATAATAGGCAAATTATCTCTATATCAACACATTGCAGAATAAAGATAACCTTTCAATTCAAGGTTGTACTACTATACCCTTACTAGGATTAGGGTTTCCCTTTTTAATTCAATTAGGGTTATCCAACCCCTTTAACTTAAAAGGGCATAGTGATTCCTCATTTCATAATTCAATTAAGAGCTTCATGCTATAAGGAATAACCCATAATTAGGGTTTACTATTCATATCATCACATTACTCTAGATTAGGGTTTACTATTCACAATACATCACAATACCCTAGATTAGGGTTTACTATTCACAATACATCACAATACCCTAGATTAGGGTTTACTATTCACATTATAATGAATTAAGATCATACCATCATCATATATGAGGATTATTTCCATTAATGCCCTTAAATTAGGGTTAAAATTCATTAACCATCATAATTAGGGTTTTCATGATCTCACTATGAAGGATCATACCCTAATTAGATGTATTCATACATATTGGAAATTTATTACTTGATTATCATTCATATAAGAAGTCTTCTCTCTCCTATTTCTATCAGATGATATTTGCATCACCCTTAATTAGGCTAAGTCAATTCAACATTGGCATCATGGGTTATATCATTACTATTGTGATCATTAGGTCTTACTCATCCAAAGAGTACTAATCACTCTATCCCATCAAGAGTACCTTTATAATGATCACCACTAATTATCACATGCATTTATCAACTAATTACTTGGTCCATTAATCACTTTAGGTATCTATGAGGTTTAGGTTAATCCACGACTAAGCCATCTTGACTTCTATGGCATCAAACGATCTTGACCTTTTTAGACCTCAAACGGTTTTGCATACTAAACTCCCAAACGGTCTTGGACAGACCTTGAAATCGTTTGGTTTTGAAGACCGTTTGGTCTTGTTGACTTTTGATACTGTTTGGTAAAGTACACACTCAAGACTGTTTGCCCAAGATGGGGTGAAGACTGTTTGGTCAAGTTTGACTTTGAAACCGCATGGACATAACCGACCTTGAAACCGCATGAGCACAAAACGGTTTGGGATCGTTGGGTCCCAAACGGTCTGGATATCGTTTGGATTCAAACAGACTTGAGACCATTTGGACCCAAATGGTCTTGAGACCGTTTGGTCCAAACCACCTCAAAACTGCAAGGACCAAAAAGTGTCTCAACCACTTCAATTGAAATAGGGTTTCCAATGTTGAACCCCTCAATTAGTCATGCACTTGCTAGCCACTTATCAATTGAGTCAATTAGGTCAACCCTCAACTGATTTGACACTCAATTGACCCTCAATTTATCATCAATTAGGGCATGAATCGATTGGATTAGGGTTTGAAATCGATTACCCTTCAACATGTTCCAATGTGAGTCTAATTGATTTAAAATCATTGAACCATCATTCAATTTGGTCATGACCTGACCCCAAACGGTCTTGGGATCATTTGGGTGACCTACAAATGGTCTTGGGTGATCACCAAATGGTCTTGAGACCGTTTGGGTGATCCCCAAATGGTTTTGAAACCATTTGGGCCACTCAACCCAAACTTCAACATGATACTATTATTAAAATCAGCAAATTACCCGATTAGGGTTTAGGTGACTAATGGGCCTTCAATTGGTGATTCACTTGGAATTAATGGATGATTTTTGGTAGGAAATTAGTCTACTTTACTCTCAACAGTCCTCCAAATGGTCAACACCTGGTCAACGCACCCAAACGGTCTTGGACTATTTGCTTCTATGCGGTTTGGTTGAAACCGTTTGCATTCAAACAGTTTGAAACCGTTTGCTCCCAAACGGTTTGAGAAATAGTTTGAGCAAGGGTTGGAGACCGTTTGCTAAAGTAGGTTTTTGGATAAACATCGAAATTAATGTCATCACCGTCTACCTCAATAATAGAGGTTGTTCTTCATGGAATTTCTAGCAAGAACACAAAAGTAACATAGGAAGAAGAATAACTAACGATTTTCTTAGAGATGAAGATGCATAAACAAAGCTCAAGGTTTAGAGTTATAAAACCCACCTCTAGGAGTGATCCAAAGCTCCAATCTTTGTATCTTTAGTGGTGGATGAAGCTCCAGTAGTTTTCCAAGCTTCGTTCTTCAAGTTTTGGATGGAGAAGATGGCTAGAAAGAAGAATTGTGTGAAAAACACCAATAAACCAACCTTGTTTTATGGTTTCCACCATGAATTCGAAGTAGATGGTGATCAAAGCTTACCAAACTAGATTGATCGTCCTTCCTATGGTCCAGAGCTCCTTCTTGGTCGGTCCAAGCAAAGTGATAAGAGAAAGAAGCTAAGGAACAATCCTTTGGTGTGTAGAAAAGGTTGCTTATATATTTATGGGTATTTAAGGTAATTAGATAAAAGAGAATTATCTTCTTTTATTTCCCAACTAAAACCACCAAAGCTTGATCCATATTTTGGATACGTGGCCACATTCTAATCTCATGCAAAAATCCTCCATTAATAGAGGTTAAAAGGAAAAGAAATAACACCTTAAAGAAAGATATAATAATATCCACCTTTATTGGATACTGATTAATATATATTAGTATGGGTAGTTCCACTTCTATCATGATCATTCAAATGAGGTGCCCTTCTCATTTTCTTTTCTCTACTTGATACCAAGAAACATGAGAGATCCTCTAGAGGGTATATTTTACATGTTTGACCCTAGGTTTTGGGTAAATTACACATTACACCAAAACTAGGTTTTAAAGAACAAGGATTGCTCTATCAGCTATATCTTGGTGCTCAAGCTTGTGGAATCCATATCACCACATCATATACATTCTTATGATGTCTCATCATAATAGGAACATATTAACATGTGCAAATTGCAATTAAACCCCTCAACTTGGGTAATTTGCACTTTAGTTCATTATTAACAAAACAAAGTTGCAACATTATTCAAAAAGGACTAAAATAGAAATATAAGTTTCTCAAAAGCCTTAATTACATTTCACAAGATAAACACCAGCATATAATCACTTAATTAAGCAAAACACCTAGGGTTAGTACATAACCCAGGTCATGGATGTTACAAATTATCTGCCCCTTACAAGGATTTCGTCCCTGAAATCAACAAAAACATATTAATAGAAAAGAGTAGGATATTTCCTTCTCATCTCTTCCTCTAGTTCCCACGTGGCTTCTTAAACACCATGGTGATTCCAGAGGACTTTCACAAGACTTATATCTTTCTTTTTCAGCTTTTTAATTCTCCTATCAAGAATCGACACAGGTCCTTCTTCATAAGATACATCATCGTTCAACTCTATTTCCATAGGTTGCAGAACTGATTCTGTATCAGGATGACATTTCCTTAACATGGAAATGTGGAACACTGGATGTAACTTCTGTAACTATGGTGGTAACTTTATCTTATAAGCTACCTTTCCAATTCGTTCTATGATTGGATAAGGCCCTATAAACATAGGAGCTAACTTTCCTTTCCTTCCAAATCTAAGAACTCCCTTCCAAGGTGAGACCTTGAGGCACACTCTGTCTCCAAACTGGAATTCTAAAGGTCTACGATGCTTATCAGCGTAAGATTTCTACCTATCATGTGCAGTCCTTAACTGTTGTTGTATGATTTTAATCTTCTCAGTGGTCTGCTGCACAAGATTAGGACCCAAGAGTTGATATTCACCAGTTTCATACCAACATAGGGGTGATCTACAACGTCTACCATACAAAGCTTCATAAGGTACCATGTCAATCCTATGTTGATAGTTGTTGTTGTAGGCAAACTCTATCAAACTTAGGTGTAGATCCCAACTTCCTATGAACTGAAGAACACATGATCTAAGAAAGTCTTCCAAAGTCTGTATGGTCCTTTCTGACTGTCCATTAGTCTGAGGATGAAAGGTTGTACTAAACCTTAACTGTGTGCCTAAGGCTTTATGAAATTACTCCCAAAAATGACTCGTAAACTGGGATTTCTATCAGAAACAATGGTAACTGGGACTCCATGCAGTAGTACTATCTCATCTACATACAACTGTGCCAGCTTCTCAGCAGAATAAGTTGTTTTGACAGGTAAGAAATGTGCTATCTTTGTCAACCTATCTACTACTACCCAGATGGAATCATGACCTTTGGCTGTTCTAGGTAAACCAACCACAAAATCCATGGACACATGATCCTACTTCCACTGTGGTATGGGTAAAGGTTGCATTGTTCCTGCAGGCTTCTGGTGTTCAGCTTTAACTTGCTGACACACAGGACACCGCATAACAAACTCAGCAACGTCCTTCTTCAAACCAGGCCACCAATACATATCTTTCAAGTTATGATACATCTTGGTGCTTCCTGGATGCATAACATACATTGAAGAATGAGCTTCTTCTAGGACTAACCTCCTTAAGTTATCCACATCTGGTACTATCATCCTATCATGATAATAGGCTACTTGATCATCTGAGTCATGGAAACCTTCTCGTTTCTCACTACCATACTCTAATCTAATCTGTTGAACTACTTCATCAACTTGTTGTGCTTCCTTAATCTGTTGTTTTAGAGTAGGTTTTATGTGCATCTCAGCTAATAACCTTGATAACAACGATACTCTCAACTGTACATTGTCTTGTCTTAAGGAGATAAGCATATCCCTTCTAGGGCATACCAAAGAATTCAATTGTGCTATATTTAGGGCTGGTGTTGCTTATTTCCTACTCAAAGCATCATTAACTACATTGGCCTTTCCTGGATGGTAATCAATTGTAAAATCGTAGTCCTTGATTAACTCCATCCAGCGATGTTGCCTCATGTTAAGCTCATGTTGAGAAAAGATATACTTAAGATTCTTATGGTCTGTGAAAATCTGGAATGTTTCTCCATAAAGATAATGTCTCCAGATTTTCAAGGCATGAACTACAGTAGCTAGTTCTAGATCGTGTGTCGGATAATTCTCCTCATGTTTCTTAAGTTGTCGAGAAGCAAAAGAAATCACTTGTTTATCCTGCATCAACACACATCCTAGTCCATTCTTAGAGGCATCACAGAAAACTATATATCCTTTCCCTTGCTCAAGTTACACAAGTACAGGTGCACTTGTCAATCTCTCCTTCAACAGTTGGAAAGATTTCCGACACTTATCACTCCAGGAAAAAGGAACATCCTTCCTGGTCAACTTAGTCAAGGGTAAAGCTATAGAACTGAAGTTCTTAATGAACCTTCGATAATAGCCTGCCAACCCTAAGAAACTACGGATCTCTATCGGTGTCTTCAGTTGTTCCCATTGCAGGACAGATTCTACCTTTTTAGGGTCAACACGTATACCTGAAGCAGATATTACGTGTCCAAGAAAAGAAACTTCTGGTAACCAGAACTCACACTTGCTAAACTTAGTATATAGCTTATGCTTTCTTAGCAAAGTAAGAGCCTGACAAAGATGTTCTTCATGCTGCTGAGCATCTCTACTATAGATCAGGATGTCATCTATGAAGACAACAACACACTGATCGAGAAAAGGTTGGAAGATTCTATTCATGAGTTCCATAAATGTAGCTGGTGCATTTGTTAGTCCAAACAACATAACCGTGAACTCATAGTGACCATACCTTGTCCTAAAGGCAGACTTAGGTATGTCACCTTCCTTAATATGTAGCTGATGATATCCTGACCTCAAATCTATCTTTGAGAACATAGTTGCACCACACAACTGATCAAAGAGATCAACAATCCTTGGCAAAGGATACTTATTCTTTATTGTTACTTTATTTAGTTGTCTATAATCAATGCACAACCGCATTGACCCATCTTTCTTCTTAACAAAGAGGACCAGAGCACCCCAGGGTGAAGTACTCGGTCGGATGAAACCCTTCTCAAGCAACTCTTGCAGTTGTTTCTTGAGTTCTGCCATCTCAGCAGGTGCCATCCTATACGGTGTTTGTGCTATAGGTTGCATGTCCAGGACTAGATTAATTTCAAAATCTATTTCTCGGGGAGGTGGTACACCTGGAAGTTATTTAGGAAATACATCTTCAAATTCCCTGACTACCAGAACTTCTGCAGGTTTAAGACTATCCATGGTAGTGTCTACCACATGGGCCAAGAATGCATAACATCCTTGCCTCATTAGCTTCTCAGCAACCATAGCTGACACCAAACAGGTTGGAAGAATCTTTCTATCTCCTTGAAAGATCCATGTGTCATTTTCATCAGTGAACACAGCTTGCTTGGACTCACAATCCAAGACAACCTTATACCTTTCTAAGGTATCCATCCCAAGGATTACATCAAATGCATGCATATCAAGTGGTATAAGATCCACTTGAATGTGATGTTCAGAAAAGAAGAGGGTGCAGGGAGAACATACTTCCTGCAACACAGCATATCCCATCAATGGAGTTTCTAACAACAAGCTATCTGCTCTAAGACTTGTATTCAGGTTGCAGCCAAGAATCACTCTTCGAGTGATAAAGGAGTGCGTAGCACCCAGATCAATTAAAACAGATACAATGCAATATGTAGACATATTAGAATATAACAACTCCATCTGACCTGCCACAACCTGAGGGTTGATCACTGCATCAGGTGGATTTATTGCATAGAATCTTGTCATTGCTTGTGGTTGATTTGGTGCTCGATGACTTGGTGCCGATGATCCAGCTTGGGACGCTTGTCCACGTCCTCTAACTCCTCCTGGGAACTGTCACCTTTGAGATCCTTGCTGACTCTGCCTTTGAGGTTGAGTTACACTCACTTCTCTGGCTCCGCAATCTTTCATCAGATGTCCCATCTTCCCTCATATATAATAACTTCTGTTTAGTTGTTGTGGTCTGGGTGGTCCTGTAACCAACATAGATGCTGAACTGCGAGCTTCTTCTAGCGGTAAGCTTCATCCTCTACCCCTATTTGACGTCCACTGCATCTAGGTACTGAATCTAGGTGGTGGTGTAGGCACGGAAAACCTAGGATTCTTAAAATCTTTGGATGAGGATCCTTGGAACTGGGGATACATCCTCTTATTCTTGGTCTGTCTCTTCTCTGACATAGACCTCTCTATCCTCCTGACTGACTCCACAAAGGTAGAAACCTTTCCCTATTCTCCAAAGCAGACACAGGGGTGGTCAACTCAGCGTTTAACCCTTTCTCAAAATGTCTAATCCTTTCTTCATATGTGGTTTCCATGTGCATACAGAACCACAAAAGCTCCATGAACTTAGCCTCATATTCGCTAATGTTCATAGGTCCCTACCTTAACCTCTCAAACTGAGAGATTTTCTCGTCCAGAAATGTATTAGGGAAGTATCTGTTGATAAATTCCCATCGAAAAACTTCCCATGCAATCCCCACACCTGGCCTTTTCTATTCCACCATGGTTCACCAGTGACCAGCACTCCCCTTGAGAAGGTATACAGCATGTCTAACCTTCTCATCATCTGGGTTGTTCAAGATTCTAAAGGTTTTCTCTAGTTCAGTTAACCACAGGTCAGCATCTGCAGGGTCAACTGTTCCAGCATACTCTGTGGCTCCAACTCGGCGAACTCGTTCAAATGTCTTGCTGACTCCTTGTCCTTCAGGATGGGTAGGTGCCCTAGGTGTAGGTATAGGCATCCTATCAGTCATATGTGTCATGGCAGCCATAACCTGCCCAAACATGGCTTGGACGGCTGGGTTCCCCATGTCAGTTGGATTGAACTGGGGTGGTTCAGGTACATGTTCCTCTCTTTCTTGGTTTCTTGCACCTTCTCTAGGTGCAGCAACACTACTTTCTGCAACATGTTTCTCGTGTGACCCAGAAATCTTTAGTTTTATCTTCTCCTCCTGATGAGAAGAAGACACTATCAGATATACTGGAAGACACTAGAACAGACTCAACAACCTAAGTCCTATGTCTCTGTAGACTCAGCAAACCTAGAGCTCTGATACCACTAAACTGAGACGACTGTCTCGCAAAAACAAGATCAACGAATTTAAACTAATGCGGAAGCATTTCGTTCGCAGCAGAATTATTGAAAATCACAAAATTTTAAAACTTTTTGTAAAGAGATCTACAAACTGTGAAACTCTTTTATAAAGAAACAAGATAAGTTATTTACAAACTGATTCACCATTACATCTCTATAATATCACATCTCAAGAGTCACAACATCAACTGCCTTGTTAACTATACAAGGCAAGATACAAAAATCTCAAGGCATTATGCCAAAATCTCTTATCTATTTAAAACATCTAAAGACTCCTAGGACCTGAGAGTACAGAGACAACACATAGGACATTCTATCTACAAAACTTGACAGACAGTGTCTCCACCTGAGGATCACTGTTGTCCCTGATGTTGTTGCTACTCACCCACTGAAGGGTTTCTTTGTCCTCGATGTCTACCTAAAAAGTCGAATCCCACGGGGGTGGGACAATTGAATAATTGTCCCAGCGAGAGTTATAACTCTTCTCCATAAGCATTGTTATTGCAAATATTAAAATAATAAAGAGCAGAAGAACTATAATTAATCAACAGTAGGCAATTTATTGAATAAACTAAGTAGAGCATTATTCTCTAAGCAATCATTTCAATTATAACTTGATTGAATAACAAGACATATATTAATAAGGAATATGTAGAACATGTATATTATTTGTCCAACTAGGAAATTATAAACAATGTATCATCAATCATTGTTTCTCGTAATTCAACCTAAGCATTTATGCTACATGGATGATTATGTTTTTCAAACATATTTATGCCCTGAGGAGATGAGGTATACCAGTCATTCTCCAACCGACCATTACTAAATCACAATCGGTACCATACATAGGTCATCAGAAGAGCCGAATTTCTATGACCTCATCTTCCTCAGACAGTGTGAGGTACAACATGCAGGACATCTTGTGTCTTTGCTATAATAGCTTTCCAGGGTATTCTGGCAACTTCGCTATTAGAGTTACAATGGCATGCTGTACTCTCTTCATCGTCGAGGGATTTCTTATTTATCTCTCATCGATGCGACATTATCAACATCATCGGGAGATTAGTGATACATCATCCCAGCATAAACATATAATGAAGGATTGAGAGATTTGATGTTTATCTCACTTCAATTCCTCCATTAGGACGTAAGGATATTCACGTTCATAACCCCCACATACTCTAAAGTATGCTCTCCAAGAGTTCCCTTAGGAAAACCTATTTCACCATCATTTAATTTCTGACAATGATGGATCTATGGTCAGGGCTCTACATGGTATCACTATACTTGATTATTTAAGTACATTATGGCATTCTTTTAGCATCAGACATGTTTTCAATCATAGACCAATAAGACAATTGATATAAAGAAAGAGTACTAATTATATCAAGTTCATTTCACATCTAGTTAACATTGGGATCTCAATCCCTAACCATCTCATCATTGTGATTTAGGAATATGGGTATTCAAACCCTTAGATCATCAAACACTTGTTACCAAGTAACATGTTGCTATTGAATCATTTGACAATATGAATAGAATAATAGCAATGCTGATATCTCCTATGGCTCATATAACCTGTCAATCTCTTATGTTACCTATCACTGGGCAACATAACATATCATTACTTTTACAGCTTATAAGTGCTTTCAATGAATATGACATCATAGCTCTTACCTGGCTATGTTCGCCATTTCATAAAACCTACATAATTAATACATTTGATAATAGGCAAATTATCTCTATATCAGCACATTGCAAAATAAAGATAACCTTTCAATTCAAGGGTTGTACTACTATACCCTTACTAGGATTAGGGTTTCCCTTTTTAATTCAATTAGGGTTATCCAACCCCTTTAACTTAAAAAGGAATAGTGATTCCTCATTTCATAATTCAATTAAGAGCTTCATGTTATAAGGCATAACCCATAATTAGGGTTTACTATTCATATCATCACATTACTCTAGATTAGGGTTTACTATTCACAATACATCACAATACCCTAGATTAGGGTTTATTATCCACAATACCCTAGATTAGGGTTTACTATTCACATTATAATGAATTAAGATCATACCATCATCATATATGAGGATTATTTCCATTAATGCCCTCAAATTAGGGTTAAAATTCATTAACCATCATATTTAGGGTTTTCATGATCTCACTATGAAGGATCATACCCTAATTAGATGTATTCATACATATTGGAAGTTTATTACTTGATTATCATTCATATAAGAAGTCTTCTCTCTCCTCTTTCTATCAGATGATATTTGCATCACCCTTAATTAGGCTAAGTCAATTCAACATTGACATCATGGTTTATATCATTACTATTGTGATCATTAGGTCTTACTCATCCAAAGAGTACTAATCACTCTATCCCATCAAGAGTACCTTTATAATGATCACCACTAATTATCACATGCATTTATCAACTAATTACTTGGTCCCTTAATCACTTTAGGTATCTATGAGGTTTAGGTTAATCCACCACTAAGCCATCTTGACTTCTAAGGCATCAAACGATCTTGACCTTTTTAGACCTCAAACGGTTTTGCATACGAAACTCCCAAACGGTCTTGGACAGACCTTGAAACCGTTTGGTGTTGAAGACTGTTTGGTCTTGTTGAATTTTGATACTGTTTGGTAAAGTGCACACTCAAGACTGTTTGCCCAAGATGGGGTGAAGACTATTTCGTCAAGTTTGACTTTGAAACCGCATGGACATAACCAACCTTGAAGCCGCATGAGCACCAAACGGTTTGGGATCGTTTGGTCTCAAACAGTCTTGAGACCGTTTGGACCCAAACGGTCTTGAGACCGTTTGGTCCAAACCACCTCAAAACCGCAAGGACCAAAAAGTGTCTCAACCACTTCAGTTGAAATAGGGTTTCCAATATTGAACCCCTCAATTAGTCATGCACTTGCTAGCCACATATCAAATGAGTCAATTAGGTCAACCCTCAACTGATTTGACACTCAATTGACCCTCAATTGATCATCAATTAGGGCTTGTATCGATTGGATTAGGGTTTGAAATCGATTACCCTTCAACATGTTCCAATGTGAGTCTAATTGATTTAAAATCATTGAACCATCATTCAATTTGGTCATGACCTGACCCCAAATGGTCTTGGGATCATTTGGGTGACCTCCAAATGGTCTTGGGTGATCACCAAACGGTCTTGAGACCGTTTGGGTGATCCCCAAACGGTTTTGAAACTGTTTGGGCCACTCAACCCAAACTTCAACATGATATTATTATTAAAGTCAGCAAATGACCCGATTAGGGTTTAAGTGACTAATGGGCCTTCAATTGGTGATTCACTTGGAATTAATGGATGATTTTTGGTAGGCAATTAATCTACATTACTCTCAACAGTCCTCCAAATGGTCAACACATGGTCAATGCACCCAAACGGTCTTGGACCATTTGCTTCTGTGCGGTTTGGTTGAAACCATTTGCATTCAAACGATTTGAAACCGTTTGCTCCCAAACGGTTTGAGAAACCGTTTGAGCAAGGGTTGGAGACCGTTTGCTAAAGTAGGTTTTCGGATAAACATAGGAATTAACGTCATCACCTTCTACCTCAAGAACATAGGTTGTTCTTCACGGAATTGCTGGCAAGAACACAAAAGTAACAAAGGAAGAAGAATAACTAACATTTTTCTTGGAGATGAAGATGCATAAACAAATCTCAAGGTTTAGAGTTATAAAACCTGACTCTAGGACTGATCTAGAGCTCCAAGATTCGTATCTTTAATGGTGGATGAAGCTCCAGCATTTTTCAAAGCTTCGTTCTTCATGTTTTGGATGGAGAAGATGACTAGAAAGAAGAATCGTGTGAAAAACACCAATAAACCAACCTTGTTTTATGGTTTCCACCATGAATTCGAAGTAGATGGTGATCAAAGCTTACCAAACTAGCTTGATCTTCGTTCCTCTGGTCCAGAGATCCTTCTTGGTCAGTCCAAGCAAAGTGATAAGAGAAAGAAGCTAAGGAATGATCCTTTGGTGTGTAGAAAAGGTTGCTTATATATTTATGGGTATTTAAGGTAATTAGATAAAAGAGAATTATCTTCTTTTATTTCCCAACCAAAACCACAAAATCTTGATCCATATTTTGGATACGTGGCCACCATCTAATCTCATGCAATACTCCTCCATTATCCAAGGTTAAAATGAAAAGAACTAACACCTTAAAGAAAGATATAATAATATCCACCTTTATTGGATACTGCTTAATATATATATTAGTGTGGGTAGTTCCACTTCTACCATGATCATTCAAATGAGGCACCCTTCTCATTTTCGTTTCTCTACTTGATACCAAGAAACATGAGAGATCCTCTAGAGGGTTTATTTTACATGTTGGACCCTAGGTTTTGGGTAAATTACACATTATACCAAAACTAGGTTTTAAAGCACAAGGATTGCTCTATCAGCTATATCTTAGTGCTCAAGCTTGTGGAATCCATATCACCACATCATATACATTCTTATGATGTCTCATCATCAGATGAACATCTTAACGTGTGCAAATTGCAATTAAACCCCTCAACTTGGGTAATTTGCACTTTAGTTCATTATTAACAAAACAAAGTTGCAACATTATTCAAAAAGGACTAAAATAGAAATATAAGTTTCTCGAAAGCCTTAATTACATTTCACAGGATAAACACCAGCATCTAATCACTTAATTAAGCAAAACACCTAGGGTTAGTACATAACCCAGGTCAGGGATGTTATAGTCTTGATTCCTATATCAAGCATATATATCTCCTATCCACTTAATATGGACGTTGTTATGTGGTGGGTAGGAGATTGTAGCTATAGGACACAACTTTAGAGCTCAAGGAAGAAGATAGTAAGTGATTCTCAACTTTTCTCTCTAGAATGAATGCTCAAGTGTAGCTTGTGTGTTTTAGGTATCCTAATACCTCTCCCATTTATAGGAATGGTTTGAAAGTGAATAGGGATGTTATAGGTAGTCTCTAGAGTATTCTTTGTTATTAACTAGTTGTTATGTAGAAATTAGTTGGGTTGCAATCGCTAAAATGTTCAAGTTTAGAAGAACAATCCAAAACCCAGTTCGGTCAACAAGTTTTTTGACTGACCATGTCTCGGTCAAAAATTTCTTCGACCAAGCCTGAGTGGAATGCAAGTGTATTTTAACAGCTATCCTCAGCTCCCAACCACTCGCTCTTATAGTCATATGATTCCAACCAAAGATGTGTCGGTCGAACATATTTTTGACCAAAAATGACTTAGAGCACAATATGTGTAAGTTTGTGACCAGTGCTCTAGATGCTCGACTGAGGCGGTTCTCGGTCAACAATAACTTTGACTGAGGGTGTCTCAGTTGACTAGTTTCTTGACCAAGAATGTCACCGGTGCAAGTTATTGAACCACCTATCAAATGTTTGTTCTAATGAAGGATAATGACACTAATTTTTAGGGGGGTCCTAACTAAGGGTTATGAGTGGATAGAGAAGATCTAACACTTGATTTACATTATATGTAAGTAGTTGTACATTATCTAGTTGTACAAGTTTTTACATTGAGTATAATCATGAAAATATTAAGCATTTAAGCACATTGATCTCTATTATCCACATGGTATGATCTCCTCATATTCTTGAACCCTGAAATACTCAAGTAGAATGTTAGATCCAAAAGAATGAAATGTTTATCATCATCAAAATAAAGGGTATGCTATTGTCCAATTTAGCCATCAGTACAGAATCTAACACCTCATCACTTACTCTTCCTTATCATCATACATCAAAATTTAGGCTCCAAGGGTAGTCTACCCCATCATGTGCTTCTATAATAGGTATATTAACTTTGTACCTACTTCATCATCCTCATCACACAATTTTACTCTTAAGTTAGGATTCATAGCTTTCAAAGCATAAACATGGGTATCACACATAATACCTTGGGGAAAAGGCACAAGGTAGCCAATCTAATCACATAGGGGTTAACTCAAAGATCATTATAATATTTCCTCATATCATATATCCTTATATCATCCCAACTTAGGTAGATACTAGTGTAGGTATCATGTCAAATGAGTTTCCAAATAGGGTGAGGCTCCTATCAGGAACTTATACGAGAGGGAAAAAGCTAAGAGAGATAAGATTGAAATAGTTAGATTTACCATATTCATTGGATCTTATACTATACTTTTAAGGAGTGGGACTCGAGAGGGGAGCTACTCAATTACTTTGAGAGATAATAAAAAAACCATACAATGCCAAATTTGATAATTATTATGTGCATAGGAAGATGAAATAAATTCAAGTATGTATTGTATCATTCACAATAAAGTTAGCAATAAAAGATTAAAAAATGTAACTATTACAATATGTATGTATAATATTGTTATTTAACATGTAGGGTGTACATAAAAGGGAACTATTGGAAATATACCACAGAGGGTAAACCAAATACCTCAATCTACCTCCCAAGAAAGATCATCTATACATGGATAATTCTTGGTCCACACCTCTTTGCTCTACACCTAGGGGTTGGAAGCATACCCCACAAGATAAGACAAAATGATTGGTCTCAGCATAAAAGCATGTATGTGCATAGAATAGTGATTAGATAGTATTAGAGAAAAGGAACAACATATAATATAACAAGGCTTCCCAAACAAAAGATAGAAAGAGAAAATCCAAATGGATATCAAAAGAAATCTTTATAAGTAAGACAAAAAGATTATATGAAGAAACATCAAAGTTTACAATTAAAAATTCTTGCCTTCAAATTTCATATTAGAGAACAACAAATAAAAAAATATTTTGCATGCAGATTAAGAATTAGACTACAATCATATAAAAGAAGTACCAGTTACACTTCTACATTACGTGCCTACAAAGGAGGTGAGAACACTTGTAATCCTCAATGTAATGGTATATATATCATGTGAGATCACGTGGGGATTAGGTGAGCACCAAAATCCCATACATAGGACATGGCGTATATTGGGATGGAAATCTATAATGTATAGATACAAATAGATAACAATAATCTCAACATCAAGCATGCATATAATAGAGAGGCAAAATAAATTCATTCCAATAAATTTATGTTTTCCATTATAAAATGGAAGAAGAAAATGAATAATGCAATAAGGGTTTCCCATTCAATGTCTATGAATAAGATAAAAGAAAAGAGATTCAATTTGCATTTTCAATAGTCCATACGATTAATATTAGTGAATTGGACCTAATAGATTCAAACATGTATAATCAAGTGTCAAATAAAGAAATATTCCCAAATCAAGCCAGAGAGAGAATTTTAATTGTTGTTCAATATGACTCATAAGAATAAGAAACATACCTCAAGAGAGAAAGAGATAAATTAACTCAACTGCTCAGTGTAGAATCCATGAGATGTGAAATATTTTGTATCCAAAGTCAAAGGTCCCACACTATATCCAAACCAAGGTTTGAAGCTATCTATAATGTTCAATGAATTGTGTTTTAGGCATCTATAAACAAAATCTTAGAAATAACCCATTTTTTCATTACTAATTTAGTTATGAAAATCATAGATTTAGATATATTACAACTTCATTATTTCAAAATATATTTATTTGTTAATTTTTGACTTATAAATCATTAAAGATGAATTTTACAATTTAAGGAATATTAGGAAAATCCATAGAAATCATGAATTTATTTATCATAATTAGATCGCAAAAACCATACTAGACAATATTATTATTTTTTATTTCAAAGCATGCCTTGTTTCATTATTCCTTCTTTTAAATCAATTACTATGAATTTTACAAGATAGCATTAGTTATAGAATTTCTTTAAATAAAAACTAGGGTGAAACACCAGACTGCCCCAGCATCACGCATCAATCTTGATGTGTGATAGAACAAACTCTCAAAATATGACACTTAAATCAAACCCATGACATATCATTGAAATTAAACATCCAAAGGTGGAAATTTGCCATGGAATGGTGTAACAAGCTTAAACCAATACAAGGGTCCATTCATAAAAAGCATTAACACTCATCTTCTTCCTTGATACAATGAGGAAACCAAGCTATTGCAGCCCAGGATCCAAACATGCACCACACAATCAATAAAAACATGAGGTTAAGCGGTTACCTAGTTGTCTTCCACGAATGCAGCCCAATCGAAAAACCCCATACGAAGGACTCCAGGGTACTTAGACCCCTTGCCCCGTCATTTTTCCATTGATGACCTGAGAAAGTAGTAACAAGCTAAGAATCTCAGGGAACCAACACCAGGAACATCCAAAGCCAAGCAAGGAGAATTGACGGAGACATTACTAGTAAAATCCTAAAGCACAAAGGTCAAATGAGGTAATCACACATTATCACTGGAAAACACTAAGTAGAAGGAAAAATGGTGGAACAACAAACTCAAACTTTTGGGATAGTTGAGGGTGCCTTAATCTTGGGAAAACTCAACACACTCTTTCGTGATGTTCATTGAAGTGTGTTAAACCTTGTAATTCATCGCCAAACCTACAAAGCAACCTACAACTAAAAAAGGATTGAAAAACTTGACTTAGGGGTGACTGACAATCCAAGGTAGATATAAAGTAGTTGCTAGTTCTTATGTGAGGGAAACTGAAGGATTACTTATAGGAGAGAAGTCATAGATAGGATGAGAGTCCTGATGGAGATTGGAAATAGGGGATATCAAGGCCCCTTTGTTGATTGGGAGGTTGGGGAGAGGGAAACAGATTGAGTTTGTGATCACTAGCTTTGGAAACCTATAAGGAAGACAATGAGAAACCCAGTGGACAAAGTGGAGGAAAAATGAAAGAGAGTAATCAAGGAAATGGGAGAAGATAAATCATAGACTAAAGACTCCTGAACCTAGTGGAATTGGGTCAGAATGATGGAGAAGGTGTAGAAAATAGTAGTGGGTCTGAGTCCCACACATGTTGTATTATGAGAGGAAAATAGATTGTGACAATAACTAAAGTTGAAATATCAAATGGAAATAAAAACCTAGTTTTAATGTGGACATGATTTAAAGAAAAGTTTATTACATTGCATTAATGAATTGATTGATTAAGTTGAAACTTTTCATCCAGAGTAGTTAGGACCCAAAAAATCCCTTTTTAGGCTTAGATTTTGGTTTAAAGATCATATTATACAAGTTTTAGTACAATTAGAGTTTAAATTAGTTATCTAAATATTAACTACTATATATTAAAATTGTCCTAAAATTTTTGGATTTATATTTATAATTCCTTGAAATTATCACCATTATGAGTATGTTACATTAGCTTGCACAAAATACATTTATTTTACTCAATTTATCATTAAGTCCATTGGTTTCAAAATTATCTTATATTATGGTAGGTTCATTACGTCCACTTACACTGAAACTCCATTTATTGTCACACTATTTTCCACATGAATAACTCAATTATACTTATCATGTTAGATTGCCAATTATGTACACTTAGTCATTATATATGTATTACTGAACAAGGTGACACATACTACATATTAATGAACTGATTTACATGTCAAGCCATAATTATGTGATTAGGTCTGATCTATGTGTATTAAGATAATTGTGTTATGAAAGAACCTAATGTTACTAATGCCTAATAATTTTTATCAAAGATGCATATATTAGGGTTAGTCAACTTCAACCATTGGTTAGGTCAACATGGTCACCAGTCATCACATACACCTTATCAACATGTATGAAGTATAGGGTTAGGTTCCACATATACAACCCAAAATCTTATTAGGGTTGATGGTCCATAGAATGTTTAGGGACATATGTATCCATGATTTGGATTAATATGTGAGTTACTCATATAATGTGCATTAAATGTTTAGCAGGGTACAAACAAGGTTGTCAGGACATAGTTCTAACCTTTCCTTTGGTTGAAATAGAATGTTGGGTGCCTTATTTCTAATGCTCCCAATAAAGTTTTCTAGAAATTATAGAGTGTAATATAAGAATATACAAAGGAAAAGAAGAGAAAAAAATAGAGAAGATTGTATAGACTATCTATACAAAAAGTCTAGATCAGAATTGCGGATCTCCCATCGAGTCTTCGTATCCTTGCAGTGGTCTCTCGAGATCCTATTATTTCTCTCTTTACATAGCATGTAGATAACCCATGGTTCTAGAACCTTAGCTTCCTTCTTTAAGATAAGAATATCATCAAAAGAATTGGGATAGAAACCAGTTTTTACTTCAAAAAAATACCATACCTCCTTGGCATAACTGCAATAGAAAATAATATGACCACAAATCTCAGAATCAGAACGACATAAGAAGCATCTTGATACAAAGTGAAATCCAATATTTTAAATATAATAAATAGTTGGAAGCTTCCCCAGAAAACATTTCCACAGAATGATTGAGCACCTTCTTGGGAAACCATCCTTCCATATCCAGCTCCCACATGAAACTTTCTACCATTTTGTTCTAACAATTTTCCATATGTCCTCCAACTTGAAATCATATTTGACATTATACTAATAGTGAACAACAACCAACAAAGGCTTCTTTTAGTCATTTAAAATAGCAAAAAGAGAATTGACTCCTCTAAAATATGTACAGTTCCAACTATTTTTCAGAATCACACAACTCACTTTACAGTTAAGGACTTTCCTCAACATGTGAACAAGTTGAGGATTGATGATATCTAACAACTTCCTTTTATCTACAAGCCAAGGATCTTTCCAAAGAAAGAAAGAATCACCATTGCTAAGGCAGAAATCAATTTGTTTAAGTGAAGGACCTGAGTATGTTCTTCCAAAGCTAGGATGTGCGAGGTTTAGTTTCAACTGACCAGACAAAATCAGTTTTAACATATATTTCATGGATCCATACCACCCACAATGCTTCTTTTTAAGTGGCTATATTACAAAGATTCTTAACCAGTCCTCCTCTTGACCACTCATCCACAAGTCTAATCTATAACCCCCTTTCTCCTTAGGTCTGCAAACAACTTCCCACGAGATAAAGTGAAGGGGTCTTCTTTCTTCTGAGTCATTCCAGATGAAGTCTCTCATAAGTTTCTCAATGCAGTTAGTTAAAGATTTAGGTAAAGGGAAACAACTATCCAAAAGATATTGTAAGTAGAAAGAGTGGAGATAATTAAATCAAGTCTACCAACCTTAGACAATATCCTACCTTTCCACAAATATAATTTTTTTTAGATCTTGTCAATAATGGGAACACAGATTCCTTTTGTTAAATAGCCCCTGAACAAAGGAACATCCAAAAATCTCACAGGTAAAGAACAAACATCAATATCAAGGTTAACCAGAATACTAGTACCATGTTCAAAACTTTTACTGAGAAAAATTTGGCTCTTTTCATTAGAAAGCTTCTACCCAAAAACTTCACAAAAATTTTCTAGAATTCTTTTTAGATAACGAGCATCCTGATCATCAGCTTTAGCAAATAGACAAAGCTCATCAGTTACAATGATATGTGACACTATAACATTATCACAAGCTTGAAGAGGATTGAGGTTGCCCCATTTAACTTTAGACTTAATAATAGAGATTAGACCCTGCATAGTAATCACAAACAAGTAGGGTGACATGGGTTTATCTTGTCTCACCCCATTAGAAGCATATATATGATTAGTAGGACTCTCATTGACTAAGACTTTGTATGAGTCAGTGGAAAATGTTTTGTCAATCCAATGAATCCAATAGTTTGGGTAGCCCATTTTCACAAGCAAGAAAAGTTTGTACTCCCTTCTTACATAGTCAAAAGCTTTAGATTAATTGGCTATGACACACATGTTCTTTTGCAAACTAGGTAAGGTCCTAATAACTTCATTAGAAAGGAGAATGGTGTCACTAATTTTCCTTCCATGCACAAAAGCAACATGGTTCATATCAATTAAAGAAGGTAGACTAGGCTTTAACTGATTGGCTAAGATCTTGGAAATCACTTCGAAGATGACATTACATAAGGATATAGGTATGTAGATGTTATGATCATAGGCTCCCTAAATCTTGTAAATTAGAGTTCTCAAACTGTTGTTACATTCTTTTAGAAGTTTTCTAGAACTGAAAAAACCTTGGATAGAAGTAGTAACCTCAGCACTAATGATATCTCAAATAGACATAAAAATACATCATTGAATCCATCTTTCCCTGGGGACTTATCATCATTTACATTCTTGAACACTTCCTCTATCTTTGATTTGGTAACAATACTTCTTAGATTATAAAAGTGTGTATCAGATAAGATCGGGATTTCCCACTCATCATTCCAAAATAACCATGTCATTTGGAGCATTATTGTACGGATCTCTATAGAAGATTCTCACTTTCTGCTTAATAGAATAAGGACTATAAATGTTGTCATCATCATCCAATTTTAGAACATGAATATTATTCCTTAACCTTCTCATCCTCAAACAAGAACAAAAGAAGGTGGTATTATTGTCTCCTAGTTTAAGCTACTGAATCCTACTTTTGCATCTCAATAAATTCTCTTCATCCTTCAGAGCATTCATAGCCTCTTCTCTATCCAAGGAAAACTCAATATGGATATCATAATCCCCATGACTTTTATCAACATGATTTTCAATAATAAGAGCTTTACCTTCTAGTTCCTTAGCCTTTGAAAAAAAATTCCATCAGAGTCTATGTTCTACTTCCTTAAATCAATACAAACAACATGAAGCTTCCTATAAAGATGAAACATGGGGGTACCCTGGATATCAAAATTTACATGTTTCTTTAGTATAATCTTTGAAACCCTTCTAAGATATCAAGGCATTAATAAAATAAGAGGGGTTGCTCCATGCTTCCCAGCAACAAGTGTCAGAATAAGGATTTTATTGTCACAGAAAAGAGTGGAACATACCTCTCCTAAATAGTCAGGAAACTAGAAAGGAATCCTAGATTGTTGAAGATGTGATCAATCCTAGAGAAGGTACTCTTTCCTATTTTACTATGGTTGTACAAAGTAAAGAAACGACCTCTGGTGGACAACTCCAAATTTCCAGTGTCTGAAATAGCCTTATTGAAGTTTCTCATGCATCTATTAGATGGAGAATGTTTCCTGACCTTGTCACTAGCCAAATGAACATCATTAAAATCACCCATAACACTCCATTTAGACATGTTCATACCATAAATATTGAGAAGAGAATACCAAAGGGAAACTAAATCTAGATCTACATTGGCACCATAAATAGTAGAAAAGCTAAAAGAAGAAAAAGAATAGTCATCATCTTTACTAAAAGAACAATGGATGACTTGATCATTAGTGAGAATCTCTTTAATAGAAATCCTCTCATCATACCATAGAATGAGAATATAGGAATAAGAGTAGTATTTAGAATTGTCGGTATACTTGGCTCCAAGCCATAACATATTAACAAAGCATCAATATTAGAATCTTTTATCCTTGATTCCAAAAGAATATATAAGTCTTCCATATGCCTATTCATCTCCTGCTGGATGTGAGAAATTTTATCATAAACTACCCTTTGCATTCCAAAAAAGAATAGTAAAAGGATTAGTTATTGGGAGGAATAAAATCATACGACCCTTTAGCACCATGGTGTTTGACAGTCTCATTCACCACAATTCCATCCTTCTCTTTAAAGTTGGATAGAATAGAATATTTGTTCAATGTAGCCGAAAAACTCCTACTAGTTACCATTTCTTCAACAACTTTAGGCGGGGATTTTAATTTCCTTCCCTTAGTCTCCCAACCCATGTCAATAGATGAGGTAGGAGTAATAATTGAGTCCAACACTTCATTGCCTTTATCACAACCCAGGATGACCACAACATCATCCACAGTGTCTGTGATAACAAAATTCACAATCCTTGGAGCATCAACAAGAACCATATTACCAATTGAGATTATATGGGGATCCATAGAGTCAACATGATCTGGACTAACTTCAATTGTATCAATAAAGATCTCATCCTTATCACTCTTGTTAACTTCAACATGCACTCTGAGAACCCATTCCTTCTTAGAATTCCTAGAACCTCTGTTCATTTCATAGTGTCCTTTTCCACATCCTTTTCCAGGATACCACAAAAACTAAATTCATGGCCAAAGAGACCAGAACAAAAACACTTGGAAGGCTCCCATTCATAATCAAATTATATAGTATCACACTGTCAATCATCACTCAGAATCTACAACTCCTTTGGAAAGGCAAAATTTGATAGAATCAACACCTACATCCGAGCATACAAACATTAAAGACATGGAGAAAAAAGAAGTAGCAAATCAGAGTTTTTCTGCTCTTTCATCTCTGTTAAATCAATTGTAAGAGGGAAAAAATGATTATAATTGTCCAGGAGAATTTGAAATGTTGTGTTCCACTGTTCATATAAACAGGCCAGCCCAAAAAGGTTTTTTATTTTTGGAAATTTTAGGTAAATATATTTCCAACCCTACAAAAGGGACATAATTACAAGCTATAGCTTATAGCTTACATGATAATGCAAAAAAAGGAATTGGTTATAGTTCCCAATTCCTAATTACAATAGGAGAGATATTGACTAGTTTATCTTTATTCATATTGTGGCATCCAACTTATAAAACACGAGATTAACTAAGCGGAAGCAAATCATTTGCAGTGGATTGCTAAAAATCACTAAAAATTAAAACTTTTTGCAAAGAGATCCACACATAGGAAATCTTTTTCATCAAGAACCAAAGTATAATATTTACACTCTAATCCATAAGTACACAACCTATACTATCTCTTCTCGAGGATTACAACATCAGTTGTCCTATTCAACATTATATACAGATAGCATAAAACCTCGAGGCATCATGCCAAAATCTCAAATCGATTCAATAAAAACACTGACTATTGACTCCGAGGACCTGAGAGTGCAGAGATGACACAAAGGACTTTCTAACTATATGACTGGACAAGCAGTATCTCCACCGGAGATAGTACTACTATCCTCGATGCTGTTGTTGTTCCTTCTTTGCTAAAGGTTTCCTGTCTTCTTGTCCACGTCCACCTAAAAACATTGGATCCCACGGGGGTGAGACAATTGTAAATTGTCTCAGCGGGAGATATAACTCTCCGCGAAAACATTATTATTGCAATTAAATATATAAAACTGGATAGAGGATATGCAGTTTAAAGCATTCTCATCTTAAAGCATTGTAACTATTTATGATAGAACAATAGATCAAATATTCTCTTAATAAGGAATAGGAAGAACATGTATATCATTTATCCTTCATATCATACCATCATGTCAAACTTCTCTTGTGACACTCATTATCTTGATATGTCACCCATGAGATATTATTAATTCAACTTATTGGCCTTGGCCAATCTGCTAAATAGATTTTTGGTTATATTGGACATGAGAGTGTACATCATCATGTCTTATTCAGGCATTGGTCTATACCAATCCTGTATAAATATTCTAGGCATTGGATTACACCAATCCTATGCAACTAGTACAAGCATTAGACTTGTATTATTCATGTGTATCTGACGCAAATTTATCGTGCGTAGAAACGCAAGTGAACACGTCCAAGTAGTACAAGCCTTTGTGAGGCCCGAGTCAAACTCAGGGATACGTGAAATCGTCGGGGACTCCTACTAACTACTCGCGATCAGCTAGGCCGATTAAAAAGTTGAGAGTAGTTGTTAAAATTAAAAGAAAATAAAAATAAAACAAAACAGTCAATCGATTAAATGTTGGTTTAATCAATTCAAAAGAAGATCTTTAGGGTTGCGGTTTCACCGCGGGTTTTCATTGTATTAAATTCTATATAGCTACTCAATTTTATCTCTCTATCCGGGTAGTGGCATGAAATCAGAATTGCCCACTGTCGTGGTACAATTCACTACCTATGTCTAGGTCGGTTCCACCGTCGTAGTAACCTATACCCTAAACTAGGTGCATTAGGAACGACCTCTCGGTATCCACCATAAATCTTACGCCACTTTGTTCAAGGGATTTGTCAATTAATATAAATTCCGTCTCTTTTCAATTGTTAATTCTTCTTTCAAAGAAATTAAGGGCATTAGGTTATTATTATGGTGATCAAGCATAACAATATATTTGAGAAAATGAAATTATACCATAGATTTAAGAGATAAGATATGAAATACTATTATAAAATCATCATACAATGAATCCTCGGGCTACTCCCGGTCCTAAAGACAAAGGGGATTAGCCCCGCATATTCATCTCAGAGTATAATGTGGAGAAGAAAAAAAAAGAAACATGATGGAAAACATGATTGAGTGATTAAACCCCTAAACGGAGAAGGTCCAATCGATCCTTGGTGTGGAATCCACGTTCTCCCTCCTTTCAGTGGTGGAATTCGTCTTCTTCAGCATCTGGATCGGCTGGGGCGTGCTCTCATGCTCCGTTATCCTCTCCTTGCTCTCCGGGATGTGTGCAACAACTAATGACGTGATTCCCCAGTCAAGGGCACCGTCATTAGGTATATCTCCCGAATTAGGTCGCCAATTAACCACGGCCGTCCGATTAAGATTAATCTAAAACAAACTCATATCTGACGGTGTCGATACCATCGACGCGGGTCGATGGTATCGACCTAGCATGATAGCGGCAATCCTTGTTTTCTTTCGTATGTGCGCCTGATGTCATCTTGATACTATCGACGCGGGTCGATAGTATCGACGAACATGTAGCGACGGTTTTGTCATTTTTTGTTGCTGTAGCTCCACCAGTCGATAGTATCGACATTTTGGTCGATAGTATCGACGCACTTCTCGCCAGCAACCTGATGGTATCTCGATACCATCGACATCCCTGTCGATAGTATCGACTTTCTTCTGGTCCTTGCGACTGGCAACCTGTGGTCCGGTAGATGGTATCGACCACCGTCGATGGTATCGACAGCAGCAGATACTTGTTTTTCCTGAAATTAACACACGGAACCACATAAATCCACACAAAATATATTCTTTCGATAATTAATACTCAAAATGCTTAAATAAAGGGAATTTGACATAAAGAAGTAGCATAGACCAAAATGAATGAATTATGCAACATTAACCATTAAAATGACTAATAAATGCATAAAACACCTATCAAACAAGTCTATAAATGCGACTCAAAATCATCGCATCAAACTCCCCTACGCTTGAACATTACTCGCCCTCAAGCAACTAAACCTTAGAATAGAATTGCTAGAGTCAACTAAAGAACAAAGCATCACAACAGACATCCCACATGACTCCCACCGGACATTCGCATACCGGCCCTCACTAACCACAGAATGATAATTACCTTAAAGGTGACAGTAATCATCCATAAAAGATATTAACCTCAAACTGATGAACACTAACACATAAGGCAGTTAACATAATAAAATTCTCCGGTCCAAACTTAGTGCATCTTGTGATCTTCTAAACTACGTTGCTCACCCTAACTACCATCTAGATGGAAGTAGTTCTCCTGATATTCACTAGTGAGGAGAAATTCATGGTGGCCTACCAATCTGAGCAACGGGTGGATGAAATAGGTGGCTCATGGAAGAAGTGGAAGCATTATACGATTTCAACATGCATACAACAAAAATGCCCTAAATGATGCAAATGCACATGAAAAATGCCCTAATGCCTAAGATTAGGTGGAATGATGCATGCACTAACCATCCGTCTCAAAATGAGATGGATATCTAATTAAGCTACATCATGTACTCACTTATCTTGAAATACAGGTGAGATTATGTTCCTTTCTCCTTCTTATTCTTGTTGCTTCTGAATAACTTTTTTTTCTTCAATTTCATATTTTTTTTTCTTCTTCTTTTTAAGTTACAAACCCTTATATCCATGATTGACAATGAATACTTATTGGGCTTATATTTTCTGCATAGCTCGAATATTTGCACTATTTGGAAGGTATGGAACAAATTAACTCACCATTAAAGAATAAATGAGGTACATGACATACTTTATGCATAAAAGTTATGAATGCAATTACATGACATGCACCTAAGGGTAATGTGCATGTATACCTATTCTAATTTTTTTTCTTATTTTTCATGAAAACATATGAAGATGGCTGCAATGCAAGTCCTATCTACATGCCATGCAATCAAAAAGGTTAAAACCGTACTTTACTTCCAAATCTTGGGTGGATTGTGAAAACAATGAGGTGGACAGATCACAAGACTAGTTGACTGAACCTTTGAAAAATATTATATGTCCCTCCTTACTGACCTGTGTAGTAGTTAAGAGGTTTTTTCTCTCTTACTTCAAATTAAAGTCTCATTATCATTTGGTCAGTTTAGGCTCAAACAACCAATTCCGTCCACTTTCATGAATCATTAGGAATATACAGTCATGATTTTCTATTTTAAAGTTGACAAACCCAATCATTTTCTAAGTTAAGTGATCAAGGTTGAACAACACTCAAGCTTGTGAACACTCAAAAAAATTTTAGTTTCCCTCCATTCCCCATGCACATGCAACTGATATGACTCAACATTAAAGACATCTACGATTACACTAGATAGATTGTGGATCCTAAAACAAACTAAGATTGCAGAAAACAAATGATAGGAAACAAAAGCAATAAAACTAAAAATATAGAAAATGAAAGATAGAACTGTTCCAATACCCCCCCTAAGCTTGAATTCGACTATGGCCTCATAGACAAAAACAATCTTAAAGGTTGGAATAGAGATATCACTTTTAATCTTCAGGTGGAGGTGAGTATTGCGGAGCCGTAGGGTCCCAGGACGGATACTCCCCCTGGAAGCTTGGATCAAACTGGGCCCTAGGTGGAGGTTGTGTATAGCCTCCAAAGTAATCTTGGCTCTAACAGTGGTCGTAGAAGGGCTGTTGTTGCATCTCCATCCATTGCAACCGATCATGAATTTGCTGTTGGTTGTCAAGGAGAAGATGCTCATTCTCGAACATTGCCCGTTGATTGTCTAGGAGTCAGTTTGTAGTGTCTTGAATACCGGCATACATCGTCATGTGATGCTGTTGCGTTTGTTGTATCTCCTGCAGCATAGTATACATACCCTACATAGAATAGGCTTCCTCGCTTGGCTATGAGGGCGGTGGTGGTGGCGGCGTAGGCTGTGATGATGAAGATGCACCTGGATGCATCCGAGGATGCTTCCATGGTGCCACTCGTGCTCGAAGAGGTGTAAATGCCTCCTCTTCCTCCACAGCCTCATCGTCATTTTTGTCATCGCCGTCGTCGTTGCCGCCTTCTTCATCGGAGTCGGTGATGGCTATGATTGGCCATCGGAAGTGTTGCGCCCCTTCGATGTTGAAGACTGGATCGGGCAGTGAGCATTCCTGGTAGACGTGGTTGACGTGGCAGTGCGCATATGCCAAACCATCTCGAAGAAGAATGAGATTGGACCGGTGCAAATGTTGCAAGTTCACCTTGCTCCTATTGGATAGAGGAGTGAGCTGCTGGAAATTCAAACCGAGGTATGAAGCCAGCTTGGTGATGAGCCCACCGAAGTGAATCGGCGCTTTCCTCGTACTCCTCTTCACTGCCAAAACTCTCTGCAGAAATAAGGCACCCCGATTGCATTCTTGACGCTTCAGGAGCTTATACAAAAAGAATAAGTCTGTCTCCTGAAACTTGCTGAGGGCCAAATCACCCCGAGCAAACAATGTCGAACTAAGCATCCGGTGCAGAATCCGGATGAAAGGATGCTCGAAATCAGCTACCACAGCATTATGGTAGCTTACTGACGTCCCCAGCGGCACCGTAACCAGTTCGGCGAAGATGGTGTCGTAGTCGGTGCGGTTGTCCGGGCGCCGGTAGTCAGACCACGAGTGGTTCCAGTTGAAGATCATGTTGAACTGCTGAAGTGTAAGGGTGTAGTCATTGTTGTACAATCAGAACGACACCCGACCCTTAATCCACTCGCGGTCGGTGGCTATGACGTCGTTGGGCACGACGTAGATGTCCAGTGATGCCATGAACTCAGCCACCAATTCCTTGTACGTGGGCCACTCGCTGAAGAATGGCTGACCATCAAAATGATACTCCAACTCATCAGGCCTTCTTTCAGTGTGTCGGGCCTATCCTTTCAGCATGTAGGCAAGGTTCGCTTCGAACCCGAGGTTGCGGATGGTGTCCCGTTCAACATAACGGGTCGCCTCAATCTTCCTTTTCATAATCTCTTTGTATATCTTCTTCACCTCCGCAGATGGATGAATCAACCGCAGACGTGCAACTGACGCAGTCGAAGGTGGCACGAACTCGGGGATGTTCATCGGATTCGTGTGTGAAGACGACGCACCATCTACGTGCACCATGATGTCGAAAGAAAGGAGAATAGGAAGGAAGCTCGATGAAGATTGGAGAATCGAATCTCCACTCGATGAAGAACTAGCTCGGTGTTGCTCGTCGTTGGGCTTGAACAGCTCTGGAACATGCTCGACACAAGTGAAGGAAAGTTGCACTCAAGGTGTGATGTCATCTGACGCAAATACTCCTCATATATAGCCGTGGCCGGTGCTACTATCTGCCTGTTGATACCATCGACGCGATTCGATGGTATCGACTCGAGTAACATGATCTGTACCTCCGCGAGTATCGAGGGTTGTCGATGGATGGATCTGTGGGGCCCGGATTGCTGTATCGACGTGGGTCGATAGTATCGACCCATCCCCCAGATCGACTTCTTGGCTGCTGCGATCACCGTTGATCTTTCCTCGTGGATCGTTGATGTGGTGCGTCGATACTATCGACGCGGGTCGATAGTATCGACCCTATGATTAGGGCAAACCCTCGTGAGGCCCGGCCGCCGCCTTCTTTGCATGAATGTGTCGATACCATCGACACGCCCGTCGATGGTATCGAATTTCCTGAGATGATTTATTTTGAAAATCTTCAGAGATCTCGATAGTATCGACACCCATGTCGATACCATCAACTTCTTCTTGTGATCTTCCTATTGGTATGTCGATACCATCGATGAGGTCGTCGATGGTATCGACGCAGTGCGATTCCTGCAGTCGCCAACCTGTACCATGGTCGATACCATCGACACAAGGGTTGATGGTATCAACTTTGCCTCAGGCCTGCACATGTAACAAACGATCACGATATCTTTTTACACTAGAAACTAAGTGAAAACAAATTAAACTATGAATGTAAATGAACTAAACTAAGGTACCAATGGTTGGGTTGCCTCCCAACAAGGACCCTTATTTAACGTCTTAGGCTAGACGACTTGAAGCTTGTCATACACTCGGTAATGTGGAGAAGGTGCTCAAAGGATCGTGTGGTAGCTTGAACTCCACCCGATCTCGACCAATCCCCAACGTCAGCGTACCTCTCCCAATTGCAGTTACTACATCGGCCGTTGCTTGAAACAGCATACCCAATAGCATCTCACAACTTTGAAGTTGTGGCATATCCATGATGACGAAGTCTACAGGAAAAATGAACTTGTCCACCTTGACGAGTACATCCTCGCAAACTCCATATGGCCTTACAATAGATCCATCAGCCAATTCAATGGTTGTCGCTGACTTCTTCATGTCCTTTAACCCAAGCTTTTTAAATGTGGAGTGTGGCATGAGATTTATGCTCGCGCCCGAATCACACTGAGCTCGTGGGAAGTGTTGATCACCTATCGAGCATGGAATATAAAAACTCCCTGGATCTTTCTTCTTCTGTGGTAGACTCCCATGGAGGAATGAGCTCACCATTTCATTTATCAGGCATACATCGGTGTCTTTAATCCGCCGCTTTCTGTTGATTACTTCTTTGATAAAACCCCCATAAGTGGGAACCTTCTCAATCATTTCCACCAACGGAATGTTGATATGAAGTTTTCTGAACATCTCCAAGAATTTTCTATAATGCCGGTGCTCTTTCTTCGGCTTCAGGCTGTCCAGACTGGACACAACTGCCGCATTAACCCGCTTGTGAGGTGGCACATATGAGCTTTTCGGGGCCAGCTCCCCTAAGCTTGCTTCAATGACTCCCTCTGGCGTGGACTTTGTCAGAACATCATCAACAGGTATACTTTGTTGTGGCTTCTCTCGCATAATGGATGTATCCGCACGTTGACAGACAGCCTTAAATTGCTCTTCTTGCCTAGGCGGGGGCGTAACCATCATGGGCTCTTGGTAGGATTTCCTAAAAGGAGTGTATCCTCCTGGTAGTCCATAATGACTGCGAGGATATGGTATTGTTGGTGTAGCCTCTGTATCAAACATCATTTTTCTTTGGTCCTTTGTTTCTGCTACCTGGGGTTCTTCCTTATTGATCACAGACATGTATTTAACTTGATGATGTGCTTGAACCACATCTGCATTCCCAGCCTGTCTCTGCTGATTGGCATGCTTGATGGCCACCACTTCATTTGAGATCTGGGTCACGGTGGTTTCTAACGCCCACATTTGCACTCCATGACTTTGCAGTGTCTGCCCAAATTTGGTCAAGATGTCACCCCGGGACTGCAGTTGTTTACCGAACATAGTCATCATTTCCTGATTCTGATGCACCATTTGACTAAGAAACTCGGTGCTCTTATCTTCATCCCTAGGTTTTGGCTTTGCATCAGGATCTTGTAGGAAGTTATTAGGATCCTTCCATGAGAACTTTTTGTCTTTCCTCCATGAATAGTCATTATTTCTGTAACCCTGTTGTTGCATGAATTTGACTTGGGTTTCCTCATCCTCAGATGCATCTTCCTTGGCTAGCAACTTCTTGGCTAGAATTTCTAGCTTGTCATTCAGCTCCTTTATTGCTTTGGATTCACCTGCTACTCAAACCTGCTCCACAGCACCTCTATCGCCCCAAGATTGTTTCTTGGCCATGTTCTTTAAAATCTCCCAACATCTCGTGTCCGTGTTATTCAAGAAGAATCCAAAACCGGCTGAATCGAGGTTACTTCTATCATGCTCGGAGAGAGCAAAATAGAAGATCTTGACTTGTGTCTCCTTAGCAAGCCCATGATGCGGGCATCGCCTGAGCATGATCTGAAACCTTTCCCATGTCTCAGAATAGGTCTCTCCTGCTTGTTGGGTGAAGTTGTGGATCTTTATGATCATGTCATTGGTCTTCTCGGGCATAAATAACCTCTCAAAAAAGACCTCCACCATGTGGTCCCAAGACTCCACATATTCATCGTCCAAGTTATGTAGCCATTCACGCACAATTCCGGCTAGAGAACTCGGGAAGAGCTTCAAGTACAGCACATCTTGTGGAAATCTGTCGATTTTTATCATATCACAATTCTCCACAAATTGACTTATGTGCGCGACGGGGTCTTCATTTTTGAGCCCATGGAAAGCATTCGACTTCACCAAGTTGATTAAAGCCGGATCAATCTTGTATGTCGGAATATTCACCGCTTGCTTCTTGATCGGCCCCTTGGAAGCGGATGAGGAAGAAGCCTTGATCTTCTCCCATATTGTCTGTGGCTCGTCCATCTCTTCTTGTTCAGGTTTAGAAACTATATCCTCCATCTGGTCTTGATTATACTCATCCTCGTCTTCCGATGCCGGCAGCGGAACCTCTGGTGTGTGCTGCGTGTAATCTGTACTACGTGTCTGCACCATGCACAATACCTACGAGTCAAACTCAGGGATATGTGAAATCATCGGGGACTCCTACTAACTACTCGCGATCAGCTAGGCCGATTCAAAAGTTGAGAGTTGTTGTTAAAATTAGAAGAAAATAAAAATAAAACAAAATAATCAATCGATTAAATGTTGGTTTAATCAATTCAAAAGAAGATCTTTAGGGTTGCGGTTTCACCGCGGGTTTTCATTGTATTAAATTCTATATAGCTACTCAATTTTATCTCTCTATCCAGGTAGTGGCCTGAAATCATAATTACCCACTGTCGTGGTACAATTCACTACCTATGTCTAGGTCGGTTCCACCGTCGTAGTAACCTATACTCTAAACTAGGTGCATTAGGAACGACCTCTCGGTATCCACCATTAATATTACGCCACTTTGTTCAAGGGATTTGTCAATTAATGTAAATTCCGTCTCTTTTCAACCGTTAATTCTTCTTTCAAAGCAATTAAGGGCATTAGGTTATAATTATGGTGATCAAGCATAATGATATATTGGAGAAAACGAAATTATACCACGAATTTAAGAGATAAGATATGAATTACTATTATAAAATCATCATACAATGAATCCCCGGGCTACTCCCGGTCCTAAAGACAAAGGGGATTAGCCCCGCATGTTCATCTCAGAGTACAATGTGGAGAAGAAAAAAAGAAACATGATGGAAAACGTGATTGAGTGATTAAACCCCTGAACGGAGAAGGTCCAATTGATCCTTAGCGTGGAATCTGCGTTCTCCCGCCTTTCGGTGGTGGAATTCGTCTTCTTCAGCGTCCGGATCGGCTGGGGCATGCTCTCGTGTTGCGTTCTCCTCTCCTTGCTCTCCGGGATGTGTGCAGCAACTAATGACGTGATTCCCCAGTCAAGGGCGCCGTCATTAGGTATATCTCCCGAATTCGGTCGCCAATTAACAACGGTCGTCCGATTAAGATTAATCTGAAACAAACTCATATCTGACGGTGTCGATACCATCGACGCGGGTCGATGGTATCGACCTAGCATGATAGCGGCAATCCTTCTTTTCTTTCGTCTGTGCGCCTGATGTCATCTCGATACCATCGACGCGAGTCGATAGTATCGACGAACCTGTAGCGACGGTTTTGTCGTTTTGTGTCGATGTACCTCCACCAGTCAATAGTATCGACATTTTGGTCGATAGTGTCGATGCACTTCTCTCCAGCAACCTGATGGTATCTCGATACCATCGACATCCCTATCGATAGTATCGACTTTCTTCTGGTCCTTGCGGCTGGCAACCTGTGGTCCGGTCAATGGTATCGACCATTGTCGATGGTATCTACGGAAGCAGATACTTGTTTTTCCTGAAATTAACACACGAAACCACATAAATCCACACAAAATATATTCTTTCGATAATTAATACTCAAAATGCTTAAATAAAGGGAATTTGACATAAAGAAGTAGCATAGACCAAAATGAATGAATTATGGAACATTAACCATGAAAATGACTAATAAATGCATAAAACACCTATCAAACAAGTCTATAAATGCGACTCAAAATCATCGCATCAGTATCCATTCCAAGTATTGAACTATGTCAATCTTGTGTAACCATTCCAAGTATTGAACTACGTCAATCTTGTATAACCATTCCAAGTATTGAACTATGTCAAACTTGTATAACCATTCCAGGTATTGAACTATGTCAATCCTGTGCAACTATTCCAGGTATTGATCTATGTTAATCATGTGCAACTATTCCAGGTACTGATCTATGTCAATCCTATACAACTATTCCAGGTATTGATCTATGTCAATCATGTGCAACTATTCTAGGTATTGATCTATGTCAATCATGTGAAACTATTCCAGGTATTGATCTATGTCAATCTTGTACAACTATTCCAGGTATTGATCTATGTCAATCTTGTGCAACTATTCCAAGTATTGGAGTTTAACCAATCCTGTGTTATTATTCCAGATATTAGGTTATTACCAATCCTGTGTTATTATTCCAGGTATTGGGATTTAGCCAATCCTGTGTTATCATTCCAGGTATTGAATTAAGTCAATCATGTGACATTATTCCAGGTATTGGAGTTTAACCAATCCTATGTTATTATTCCAGGTATTGGTTTATTACCAATCATGTGTTATTATTCCAGGTATTGGGATTTAGCCAATCCTGTGTTATCATTCGAGGTACTGAACTAAGTCAATCATGTGACATTATTCCAGGTATTGGGATTTAACCAATCTTGTGTTATCATTCCAGGTATTGGGTTATTACCAATCTTGTGTAGTTGTTATTCCAGGTATTAGACTATGCTAATCATGTGCATCTATTCTAGGTATTGAACTATATCAATCCTGTGATATTATTCCAGGTATTGAACTATTTCAATCATGTGTAACCTTTAAAACATTTTGTTACCTCTCACCAGGAAACAACCATCCTCATAGCTCATAAGGCTCATAAAACACCTTGTCACCTCTCACAAGGCAACATTTAACCATATGGCTCATAAGGCCATTATACATCTTTAGAATCAGTCATGTTCATTACTCTCAACATTTATCATTAAATGATTCTCAATATAAGGTATGAGTTCATTCCTCATCCTTATCATGGTATGATTACATCATACTCATTAGTTTGGCTTACCCTTATTCTCAAGGTATATTAACCTATGCTTATCAAGGTATATCACTTTCCACATCACCTTTAACTTCCTTGCGTTATCAACGTATCTTGTATTAAGGCACTTCCCATCTTAATACTTTCATCCATTGACCTATCACTCTCATCATGAAGTGCATAGGTCACACACAAGAATGGTCCAACTACCTTTAATGATATGGACTCATTTTAGGTTAAGGCATTGCCTACAATAAGGTTGCCTATACTCAATCCTTTAAGGTATTTCACGTTTATAAGGTTTCACCCTCTGCTTTATTATCAAGGTTCTGGTTTTCATCATATTGCACAAGGTTAGGGCTTTAAATATTATAACTCCATTTAGAATTTCACCTACCTTTACCCTTTATTAGGGCTTTGGGGTTTCACTTACTATTCATCCCAACTAGGGTTTCTCATGACATCACCCTCAATTAGGGTTTCTCATGGCATCACCATCAATTAGGGTTTCTCATGGCATCACCCTCAATTAGGGTTTATCCTTTCCTATCAATTGGAGATACTCATCCCAATTAGGGTTTCACTCTTTATTCCCATAATTGGGGTTTTACATTATGTTACCCTGAATTAGGGTTAAGATTCATTAACCTTCTGGATTAGGGTTTCATGATCTCTTTATTAAGGATCATAACCTAATCATCACATGATCAATACTCATAAATGGATTCCTTTCTATCATCCTCCCAACTTGATTAGGTCACATCAACCCTTTAATCAAGTACATACAACTATGGTTAACATAGTGTGCTAAGACATTACTCTCATAACCTTTTAGGGTTAATTAATCTAAAGGTATTGATCATCTAGGTACTTTAGGGTTTCAACCTTTTTACCTAACCTTAATAATCATCACTGGATCAATGGATCATTCATCATCTTAATTCTCAAGAGATTCAATCACATTGGACTTCCATTACATAAGGTATCCATTTGAATTGACCAATTGGATCTTCTATTACAATAGGTATCCAAGTGGATTAACCAATTGAGTCCTCAATTACATTAGGTATCCAAAAGGATTAACCATATTGATCCTCAAACAATTTTTATTACTTGGGCCTCAAACGGTCTTGGTCTTTCAAAGTTCAAACGGTTTGAAACTGTTTGGTAAAGGTGACCTTCAAGATTGTATGCTAAAGTACCTTTTTGAAACCGCATGAACTCAACCGGTTTGGGATCGTTTGGTCCCAAATGGTCTTGAGACCGTTTGGTCCAAACCTCCTCAAAACCGCATGGACCAAAGATGGTCTCAACTACTGCAATCGGTTTAGGGTTCTCAATGTTGATTCCATCAACCATTGTATTCATGTAACTAATCATCAATTGGACCTATCACCATACTTTGATTGAGTTAAGTAGTTCATCCTTCAACTGATTTGACTCTCAATTGACCCTCAATTGGTCATCAACTATGGTTTGAATTAATTGGATTAGGGTTTGGAATCGATGATCCTTCAACATTAATCAATGTGTAACTAGTTACTTTAAAACTATTGGACCATCATCCAAATTGAACATGACCTGACCCCAAACAGTCTTAAGGTTGTTTGGATGACCTCCAAATGGTCTTGAGACCGTTTTCCCATCTCATCACTCAAATCCAAGTCATCCAATTAGAGTTTGGATCATTGGATTGATCACCAAACCAGCATTTGATTGCACTTCAACTTAGTATCTTTAGATCTTCAAACACCCAACCATATTCAACCCTAGACCTCCAAACGGTCTTGGATGACCCCCAAAAGGTCTTGGGATCGTTTGTATGACCTCCGAATGGTCTTGAGACTGTTTTCCCATCACATAATCATTAACCATGTCATTCAATTAAGGTTTGGATCCTCAGATTGGTCACCAAATCACCAATTGATTGTACATCAACTTAATATCTTTGGACCTTCAATTGCTCAACCATACTTAAACCTAGAACTCCAAACGGTCTTGGGTGATCACCGAAAGGTATTGAGACCGTTTGGGTGATCCCCAAACGGTTTTGAAACCATTTGGGTCAATCAACCCAAGTTTCCAACTTAATCAAATTACAAATCAGCACTTAACCCGGTTAGGGTTTTGGTGATTGATGGACCTTCAATTCATGAACCAATTGGAACGAATCAATCATAATTTATGGGTAATTAATCTAGATCATTTTCAACAGATCTCCAAATGGTCAACCCTGGTCAACACCACCAAACAGTATGAAATCGTTTGGTCTCATGCAGTTTGGTGAAACTGTTTGCTTCTAAACGGTTTGAAACGGTTTGCTCCCAAACGGTTTGGGAAACCGTTTGAGCAACAAAAGAAAACCTTTTTCCTTGTATATTTTGGAGAGGTGTGTGCTTCTCATCTTCAAGCTCTAAACCCACAAAACCTTCTGTGGTTTCCATGGTGATTGCATCCATCAACCTAATCAATTATTGTGAATGTGGAAATGGTCATTATTCGACAGGGAATTGAATGCAATAACAAAATCAAGGGTTCAAGTTATAAAACCCACCTCCAATTGAGCTCCAAAGCTACAAGCTCACGGAAACAATGGTGGATGAAGCTCTTTCAACTCCCCCTAGGCTTGTCCTCAAGCTTTTGGTTGAAATGTTTGGCTAGGGTTGAAGAGGAGATCGAATTAAGAAGAAATCAATGATTTACTTTCAATTTCCACCATGGAATCAAGGGGAAAAGAGGTCAATAACCTTACAAACAGGTTGGGGTCGTCCTCCTCCTGTTCCTGAGCTTCTCTTGGGGTCGGCCAAGGCAAATAAAGAAAGGAAATCCGAAAAGAAGTCCTTAAGTGAGTGGAAAAAGGGATATGTATCAGGAAATCCCAAGGAGAGAGAAAATGGGATTATTTCTTTTAATTCCCAAAATAATTTTCACCAAATCCCCCTCCATTTCTTGGCCACGAAGACATATTCATGTTATTGCAAAACCTCTTCATTATCCAAGAATAAATGGAAAAGAAATTAAGCACCTTAACCCTTATAATATTAATATCCATTTTTGAGTGGAATTTCGTTTTCTTATAATAATGGTGAGTGGAATTTCACCTCCTTAGGATATGCTCGTGCCTTTGCAAGGCTTAAGCTCGTCCACACAAATCTGAATCCAACCATTTTAATTTTGGTTGAAGGCCCCTTCAATTATTTTATTTATTTTTGCATTAAATTGAATTAGGGTTCCAATTAGGCTTAAATCTTGATTATTTTAATATCAAGATTCTCTCTCCTCCAAATTAATTCAAATGAGGCGCCCCTCTCATTTTCTTTGCTCTAAATGATTCCAAGAAACATTAGGGACCTTATTGAAGTGGTAATTTGCATATTGAACCTTAGTTTTTGGGTAAATTGCACTTTACACCAAAACTAGGTTTTAATGCACAAATATTGCCCAACAAGCTCTATCTTGGTGTCCATGCTTGTGGAAACCATACCACTACATCATATTCATTCTTATGATGTATCAACATCATAGGAACATATTATTATGTAACATTTGTAAGTTAGCCCCTTAACTTGGGTAATTTGCACTTTAGTCCAAAATAAGCAAACATTGTTTCAACATTGTTCAAACATGACCAAAATTGAAACATAAGTTCCTCATGAGCCCTAATTACTTTTCACAAGATAAGATTAAGCATATAATCATCTTTATTTATTAAAATACTTAGGGTTAAAGAATAACCCAGGTTAGGGATGTTACAAATTATCCACCCCCATAAGGATTTCGTCCCTGAAATCCCAAATAAAGGAAAACAATTATTATTCATGCATTATATCACCATGTACTCACATAACACCTCATTATTATGGAGACACTGTAGAGTTTTGATCAATACAAAGTTATTCCATGCAAGTTTATCATGGAATGATTCACATGGAACATATACTCCCATGTTCCTTAATTCATTCAGCCTTTCTCAAACAAGATTCACCATTATATTTTGTCATCCACTTGGGACTATAAGTCTTTTATGCTTTAATTGTGTCACCTTACCTGATGACACAGCACAAGCTTTCCTTATTACATGCACTAACTATCTCATTAGTTGTGCATTTTCTTACCATAAGAAGAGGTTACATATCAACCAAGAACTTTTCTCAAGGATATCTTCAATTGTTATGTTTATGAAAAACATAAACCCCTAACATGTGATGCTCATACTATTTTACATATTTAATTTGATTTCATGGTTGACCATTCCAAGTAGTCAACATGAATCATCTGATATATCTTTAGATACCAAGATTTCTTACCTTGGTACCTATCACATGTGTTGAAGACACATGACATCTTTATCTCATGCACATCAAGTGTCCTAAGACCCACTTGATTGCCATGTCCCTGAAAGGAAAGAAAACAAGGATTCACATTCCTTGTATTTAATCCTACATTTTCAACTATTCATGAACCATTTACTCTTCATCTTATCCTAAGTTCTTGCCCTAAGCTCAGGAATCTATAAGGATGATCACATATCATTATTCTTTTCTTTATTATTATCTAACATGTTTATGATCATCTTAGGATCTCATCACACTTTCCATTCCCACATCATGGAAGGGATCTTTATAATACTTACAAATTTATTGGATAAGATTCATCTCCCTTATTTTCATTTTTTATCTTATGAGGAGTATACTTTTTAATTCCTCATACAAACATGCTCATCTAAGGTTATCTCATATTTCTCTTTCTTATGCTTAGGACAGGACACATTTATTCATTCCATACTTCTTATTTCATGATACTCATTAGATTGTATCAGAATGACTGCTTGATCAGGGCAATCAAAAAGATAACAATCTAAGAGTCTCCATACTCACTTTATCATCAATACTTGTATACCTAGCTAGGGTATATAAATGTTGAGATCAAGTAGTATGCACTTACTTTATTTTATGTTTTTCATCTCTTTAGATTTAGTATATTTAATATCTTAGATTTCTTCTGAGTTCCTTTTTCATCTCTTCCCTTTCTTAATGGAGAAAGAGAAACTTCAAAACATATAAAAGAATATTAAACTGAACACAAATTTCATACTACTATCTCTTCCTCATATCCTTAAAGGAATATAAAAATGACTAAACAACAACTACTTTTCTTATAGTAGGAAACAGAAGGTAGCTCAAAATAGAAAGTTCTATCTTGACAAGTCTACCTTTAACAAGTTAATTAGCATTTTATCTGACCCAAAACATGAACTTAGTTGTTATTTATTATTGCCTTTGTCCTCTACTACCAGAAGTAGATGGACCAAACTGTGACACTTGTCTTCGTCCTCCACCATCTGCTCCACTGGACTGAGGTCCTTGTGGGTTTTGTAGATTATGCCTTGACTGTTGGGTCATCTCACTGTTTCTCCTTGGACATTGTTGTCTAAAATGTCCTAGCTATCTACATTTATGACAAGCTCGACCCCAACCGAATGACCCCTGCATATGTGCACTATATTACGGTTGGACTGGTGAAGATTTTGGTTGTCTTCTTCCACTACTCATTAGTCCCTGTGACTGTGTAGACTTTCTTTTGAGGTTTATCTCATGTTTCTTTATCGTAGATCTTTCTATCCTCCGTATAGACTCCAAAAATGTGGCAAACCTCTCCCTACTTTCTAGGGCAGATGTTGGAATGGACATCTCAACATTCAATCCTTTCTCAAAATTTCGAATCTTTTCATCATCAGTAGCAGCCATCTGGGGGCAAAATCATAAAAGTTCCATGAACTTAACCTCATATTCACTTATTGACATGGCTCCCTATCGTATTTTCTCAAACTATGAGATCTTTTCATCTAAATAAGTCTTTGAAAAATACTTATTGATGAATTCTCGACGGAATTCCTCCCATCCAACCTCTTCATCATTCCTCTTTATTTCTTCTATAGCCCACCAGTGTCCAACACTACCTTTTAAAAGGTACATTGCATGTTTAACTTTGTCAGCCTATAGGATACTAAGGATCTTAAAGGCTTTATCTAACTCAGTGAGCCAGAGATCAGCATCTGCTGGATCAGGTGTTCCAACATATTCAATGGCTCCGACACGATGTAGTCATTCAAAGGTCTTACCAGACCCATATCCCTCATTGGGAGTTGGTGCCCTGGGTGTTGATGCTGGCATCTGATCTGCCATATACCTTAGTGTGGTCATGAGTTTCCCAAAAAGATTATGAACATCTGGGTTTCCTCTCATGATTTCATCAACATAAGGATTTTCAGGCACTAGTTCCTCCCTTGCCTGATCCCTTGCACCTCCCACTGGTGCAGCAACATTACTCTCAGCAACGTATTCTTCATGTCCTTCATACATCATTAAGTTATATATCTTCTTCTGCATAAGTAGAAGACACTATAAGATATACTGAGGTACACTAAGAACAGACTCAATACCTTAGTCCTATGTCTCTGTAGACTCAGCGAACCTAGAGCTTTGATACCACTAAATTGTGGCATCCAACTTATAAAACACAAGATTAACTAAGTGGAAGCGAATCATATGCAGTGGATTGCTAAAAGTCACTAAAAATTAAAACTTTTTGCAAAGAGATCCACACATAGGAAATCTTTTCATAAGGAACCAAAGTATAATATTTACATTCTGATCCATAAGTACACAACCTGTACTATCTCTTCTCGAGGATTACAACATCAGTTGTCCTATTCAACATTATATACAGACAGCATAAAACCTCGAGGCATCAAGCCAAAATCTCAAATCGATTCAATAAAAACACCGACTACTGACTCCGAGGACCTGAGAGTACAGAAATGACACATAGGACTTTCTAACTATATGACTAGATAAGCAGTATCTCCACCTGAGATATTACTACTGTCCTCGATAATGCTATTGTTCCTTCTTTGCTAAAGGTTTCCTGTCTTCTTGTCCACGTCCACCCAAAAACATTAGATCCCATGGGGGTGAGACAATTGTAAATTGTCCCAACAAGAGATATAACTCTCTGGAAAAACATTATTATTGCAATTAAATATATAAAACTGGACATAGGATATGCAATTTAAAGCATTCTCATCTTAAAGTATTGTAACTATTTATGATAGAACAATAGATCAACTATTCTCTTAATAAGGAATAGGAAGAACATGTATATCATTTATCCTTCATATCATACCATCATGTCAAACTTCTCTTGTGACACTCATTATCTTGATATGTCACCCATGAGATATTCTTAATTCAACTTATTGGCCTTGGCCGATCTGCTAAATAGATTTTTGGTTATATTGGACATGAGAGTGTACATCATCATGTCTTATTCAGGCATTGGTCTATACCAATCCTATATAAATATTCTAGGCATTGGATTACACTAATCCTATGTAACTAGTACAAGCATTAGACTTGTATTATTCCTATGTATCCATTCCAAGTATTGAACTATGTCAATCTTGTGTAACCATTCCAAGTATTGAACTATGTCAATCTTGTATAACCATTCCAAGTATGGAACTATGTCAATCTTGTATAACAATTCCAGGTATTGAACTATGCCAATCATGTGCAACTATTTCAGGTATCGATCTATGACAATCCTGTGCAACTATTCTAGGTATTGATCTATGTCAATCATGTACAACTATTCCAAGTATTGATCGATGTCAATCCTATGCAACTATTCCAGGTATTGATCTATGTCAATCCTGTGAAACTATTCTAGGTATTGATCTATGTCAATCTTGTGCAACTATTCCTGGTATTGATCTATGTCAATCCTATGCATTATTATTCCTGGTATTGGAGTTTTACCAATCACGTGTTATTATTCTAGGTATTGGGTTATTACCAATCCTGTGTTATTATTCCAGGTATTGGGATTTAGCCAATCCTGTGTTATCATTCCAGGTATTGTACTAAGTCAATCATGTGACATTATTCCAGGTATTGGAGTTTAACCAATCTTGTGTTATTATTCCAGGTATTGGGTTATTACCAATCCTGTGTTATTATTCCAGGTATTGGGATTTAGCCAATCTTGTGTTATCCTTCCAGGTATTGAACTAAGTCAATCCTGTGACATTATTCTAGGTATTAGGATTTAACCAATCTTGTGTTATCATTCCAGGTATTGGGTTATTACCAATCCTGTGCAGTTGTTATTCCAGGTATTAGACTATGCTGATCATGTGCATCTATTCCAGGTATTGAACTATATCAATCATGTGATATTATTCTTGGTATTCAACTATGTCAATCTTGTGTAACCTTTAAAACATTTTGTTACCTCTCACCAGGCAACAACCATCCTCATAGCTCATAAGGCTCATAAAACACCTTGTCACCTCTCACTAGGCAACATTTAACCATATGGCTCATAAGGTCATTATATATCTATAGAATTCAGTCATGTTCATTACTCTTAACATTTATCATTAAATGATTCTTAGTAAAAGGTATGAGTTCATTCCTCATCCTTATCATGGTATTATTACATCATACTCATTATTTTGGCTTACCCTTAGTCTCAAGGTATATTAACCTATGCTTATCAAGGTATATCACTTTCCTCATCACCTTTAACTTCCTTGAGTTACCAGCTTCTCTTGTATTAAGGCACTTCCCATCTTAATACTTTCATCCATTGACCTATCACTCTCATCATGAAGTGCATAGGACACACACAAGATTGGTCCAACTACCTTTAATGATATGGACTCATTTTAGGTTAAGGCATTGCCTAAAATAAGGTTGCCTATACTCAATCCTTTAAGGTATTTCACCTTTATAAGGTTTCACCCTCTGCTTTATTATCAAGGTTCTGGTTTTTCATCATATTGCACAAGGTTAGGGCTTTAAATATTATAACTCCATTTAGAATTTCACCTACCTTTACCCTTTATTAGGGCTTTGGGGTTTCACTTACTATTCATCCCAACTAGGGTTTCTCATGACATCACCCTCAATTAGGGTTTCTCATGGCATCACCATCAATTAGGATTTCTCATGGCATCACCCTCAATTAGTGTTTCTCCTTTCCTATCAATTGGAGATACTCATCCCAATTAGGGTTTCACTCTTTATTCCCATAATTGGGGTTTTACATTATGTTACCCTGAACTAGGGTTAAGATTCGTTAACCTTCTAGATTAGGGTTTCATGAGATCTTTATTAAGGATCATAACCCAATCATCACATGATCAATACTCATATATGTATTCCTTTCTATCATCCTCCCAACTTGATTAGGTCACATCAACCATTTAATCAAGTACATACAACTATGGTTAACATAGTGTGCTAAGACATTACTCTCATAACCTTTTAGGGTTAATTAATCTAAAGGTATTGATCATATAGGTACTTTAGGGTTTCAACCTTTGTACCTAACCTTAATAATCATCACTGGATCAATGGATCATTCATCATCTTAATTCTCAAGAGATTCAATCACATTGGACTTCCATTACATAAGGTATCCAAATGAATTGACCAATTGGATCTTCTATTACAATAGGTATCCAAGTGGATTAACCAATTGAGTCCTCAATTACATTAGGTATCCAAAAGGATTAACCATATTAATCCTCAAACAATTTTTATTACTTGGGCCTCAAACGGTCTTGGTCTTTCAAAGTTCAAACGGTTTGAAACTGTTTGGTAAAGGTAACCTTCAAGATCATTTGCTAAAGTACCTTTTTGAAACCGCATGAACTCAACCGATTTGGGATCGTTTGGTCCCAAACGGTCTTGAGACCGTTTGGACTCAAATGGTCTTGAGACTGCTTGGACTCAAATGGTCTTGAGACTGTTTGGTCCAAACCTCCTCAAAACCGCATGGACCAAAGATGGTCTCAACTACTCCAATTGGTTTAGGGTTCTCAATGTTGATTCCATCAACCATTGTAGTCATGTAACTAATCATCAATTGGACCTATCACCATACTTTGATTGAGTTAAGTAGGTCATACTTCAACTAATTTGACTCTATATTGACCCTCAATTGGTCATCAATTAGGGTTTGAATCAATTGGATTAGGGTTTGGAATCGATGATCCTTCAACATTAATCAATGTGTAACTAGTTACTTTAAAACAATTGGACCATCATCCAAATTGAGTATGACCTGACCCCAACCGGTCTTGAGGTCGTTTGGATGACCTCCAAACATTCTTCAGACCGTTTTCCCATCTCATCACTCAAATCCAAGTCATCCAATTAGAGTTTGGATCATTGGATTGATCACCAAACCAGCATTTGATTGCACTTCCACTTAGTATCTTTAGATCTTCAAACACCTAACCATAGTCAACCCTAGACCTCCAAACGGTCTTGGATGTCCCCCAAACGGTCTTTGGATCATTTGGATGACCTACAAACGGTATGTAGACCATTTTCCCATCACATCATCATTAGCCATGTCATTCAATTAAGGTTTGGATCCTAGGATTGGTCACCAAATCAGCAATTGATTGTACATCAACTTAATATCTTTGGACCTTCAATTGCTCAACCATACTTAACCCTAGACCTCCAAATGGTCTTGGGTGATCACCAAACGGTCTTGAGACCGTTTGGGTGATCCCCAAATGGTTTTGAAACTGTTTGGGTCAATCAACCCAAGTTTCCAACTTAATCAAATTACAAATCAGCACTTAACCCGATTAGGGTTTTGGTGATTGATGGACCTTCAATTCATGAACCAATAGAAAATAATAAATCATAATTGATGGGTCATTAATATAGATCATTTTCAACAGATCTCCAAACGGTCAACCCTGGTCAACACCACCAAACGGTCTGAAACCATTTGGTCTCATGCGGTTTGGTGAAACCGTTTGCTTCTAAACGGTTTGAAACTATTTGCTCCCTACGGTGTGGGAAACCGTTTGAGCAACAAAAGTAAATATTTTGCCTTGGATATTTTGGAGAGGTGTGTGTTTATCATCTTAAAGCTCTAAACTCACGAAACCTGTTGTGGTTTCCATGGTGATTGCATCCATCAATCAAATCAATTATCATGAATGTGGAAATGGTCATTATTCGATAGGGAATTGAATGCAATAACAAAATCAAGGGTTCAAGTTATAAAACCCACCTCCAATTGAGCTCCAAAGCTACAAGATCACGGCAAAAATGGTGGATGAATCTCTTGCAACTCCCCCTAGGCTCGTCCTCAAGCTTTTGGTTGAAATGTTTGGCTAGGGTTGAAGAGGAGATCGAATTAAGAAGAAATCAATGATTTACTTTCCATTTCCACCATGGAATCAAGGGGAAAAGAGATGAAGAACCTTACCAATAGGTTGGGGTCGTCCTCCTCCTGTTCCTGAGCTTCTCTTGGGGTCGACCAAGGCAAAGAAAGAAAAGAAATCCGAAAAGAAGTCCTTAAGTGAGTGGAAAAAGGGATATGTATAAGGAAATCCCAAGGAGAGAGAAAATGGGATTATTTCCTTTAATTCACAAAACAATTTCCACCAAATCCCCCTCCATTTCTTGGCCACGAATCCATCTTCATGTTATTGCAAAACCTATTCATTATCCAAGAATAAAGGGAAAAGAAATTAAGCACCTTAACCCTTATAATATTAATATCCATTTTTGAGTGGAATTTCTTTTTCTTATAATAATGGTGAGTGAAATTTCACCTCCTTAGGATATACTCGTGCCTTTTCAAGGCTTAAGCTCGTCCACACACATCTGAATCCAACCATTTTAATTTTGATTGAAGGCCCCTTCAATTATTTTATTTATTTTTGCCTTAAATTGAATTGGGGTTCCAATTAGGCTTAAATCTTGATTATTTTAATATCAAGATTCTCTCTCCTCCAACTTAATTCAAATGAGGCGCCCCTCTCATTTTCTTTGCTCTACATGATGCCAAGAAACATTAGGGACCTTATTGAAGTGGCAATTTGCATATTGAACCTTAGGTTTTGGGTAAATTGCACTTTACACCAAAACTAGGTTTTAATGCACAAATATTGCCCAACAAGCTCTATCTTGGTGTCTAGGCTTGTGGAAACAATACCACTACATCATATTCATTCTTATGATGTCTCAACATCATAGTAACATATTATTATGTAACATTTGTAAGTTAGCCCCTTAACTTGGGTAATTTGCACTTTAGTCCAAAATAAGCAAACATTATTCAAACAGGACCAAAATTGAAACATAAGTTCCTCATGAGCCCTAATTACTTTTCAAAAGATAAGATTAAGCATATAATCATCTTTCTTTATTAAAACACCTAGGGTTAAAGCATAACCCAGGTCAGGGATGTTACACATATTGTAAAGAAATTTAATTTCTCTTTCAATATTATTGAAGAGAAATAGATAGTCTTTTCTTTGAGACCCATGCTTCCTATTGTTCCTTTCTTGCCAAATGATTTGGACACATCCATTGATCGTCCATAAGATCACAGTTTCCTGAGATCTTCCTCCTCCTCTTGAGTTGGCGACCTTAAGGCAGCCATATAGTTTATCGGGCAGTCTAACATTGAGCTTGAGTTGAGCCCGTCCCCAAATGTATCTCCAATAAGAGAATCTACCAAAGAGATTATCAGAACTTTCATTAAGTCAACTTATCTAGATGAAGCAGTTTCCTCAGGAATGATCCAATGTGAGTGAACATTTCCACATCTCACAGTTCCAAAGGCAAGTTAAAGACCTTTAGCCAAATTGGGATCTCAGTGAGCATCATCTTCTTCGGCGGTTCACCTTGCTCCCACTTTTTGATGATCATATCCCTTCCTATAATAAACCATGGTACATAGTCTATAGTTGTAGCAAGGTCTTCATCATTAGAAAACATCAGAATGAAGTAACCACATCCCCTTGGTCGAATCTAATAGAACCCTTCACCCTCCATATCTGCACAATATGTTGAGCTAATGTAAGCTAGTTTGATTTAAGACCCACAATGTAGCCCATTGTTATTCTAATCCATCTAACTAGATTTCCCTCCATGATCATTTTTTAGTATACCAGTTTCCCACCAACGAGCTCAATATCTATCTTCTTCAGGTGACAGGGTCACCCACTTTCTCACATTGAAAACAAAATGTCTATGTCTTGACTTCCTTTTCCATAGAAACACTCCCTAGAGTAATCCCTTTGGTTAACATTGCATGTTTATCGGAATTATTCAGGGTATCAGACGAAACCACTGGAACCCCATTTGTCTCCTCCCCACTTGTCTCCCTGCACTGTTCCATTATTTCATTCAACATGTATATTATTACAACATGAATTATTAGTTTATTTCTAAATATCTAAGCATAGTAACCTCCTATTCATGGAAGTAGGACTTTTAAGGTTAGGATATCAAATCTTAGTATGTTACAATGCAACCCCTTCTTTATAAGATCATCTTTGAAAATGAAATTGATTTTATTAGTAGAAGGTTAATCACAGACACTACACTTGTAGCATATGAACTTTTCCGCGTAATGGAATTTTAGGAAAAGGTAAAGAAGGAGACATGACATTGAAGCTCGACATGAGAAAGGCTTACTAAAGAACTAATTGATGCTTCCTATAAAGAGTACTTGAAAAATGGGCATGCCTTTCTAGTGGTGAAAAAAATTAAAAGAGTACATATCTAACGTGGTGCATTCTTTTATTCTCAATGGGACTAGGAGGGGATTTACAAAGCCAACAAGAGTACTAAACCAGTGTGACCCTATCACTCCTTACCTTTTTCTTTTGTGGAATGAAGCACTTTTATTTTTTATTTATAAAGCCACTCAGGAAAATAAACTACATGGTGTAAAGGTGACCAAACATGCACGTAAAATTTCCCATCTCTTCTATGTCGATGATAATATCATATTTATACGAGAGATAATTGATGAATGCTCCAGACTTGTTGAGATTTTCAGCAACACAAGAGAGCATTTGGGAAGAAGATCAATGATGAAAAAATAGAAGTCTCATTCGAAGGAAATTTCAGTGTGGAAAGAAGGGCCCCATCACTGTTTCTCTTCAAGTTGCATAAGTGGGCATACATGCAATATATCTAGGTCTTCCCATAACCATGGGAAGGTCTAAGAAACTAGTCTTTTCCTTTACAAAAGACAAGATATGAAATAATATACAAGGATGGAAGAAAAAACTTATTTTGAGAGTAGGAAAAGAGCATATGATTAAATCAGTTGTCTAGGAAATTCTAACTTACCTCATGAGAATATTCAAGGTACATGAAGGTTTGATAAATGACATATCTAGTATGATTGCACATTTTTGGTAGGGATATTAAGAAGGTGAAAGGAAAATATATTGTGTAATTTGGGACAAGATACATACATTCAAGGCTGAAGGAGGTTTTGGCTTTGGGGATCTAAAGATTTTCAACCAAGCTATGCTAGCTAAATAGGTATGGAAGCCATCTACAAAACTACATTCTCTAGTTTATAGGGTTTTGTCTGCTAAGAATTATCACAAATCAACCTTGATAGATTACAGGGTAGGAGAAAATCCTTGTTATACATGTAGAAGAATTTTGGGGGGCTATCCATACATTCAAGCCATTCTACAGGTTGAGAGTTGAGAGAAGAAATGAAATATACACCTTTTGCTAACATGTGGTTACCATACTAGGGCATCACCATCACCTCTAATCTTAACAAACTAAAGACAATCACATCGGGGTCAAAAACTCACTAACCATATAGATGGGTAATGGGATGTTGGTGCGGTCAATCACTTTCCATAGAAGAAGATTACCGATAGGGTACTAGAAATTCCCCTCGACGGGGAGAGGACCAAGGATGTGTTGCATTCGGCACTTGTGAGACCCCAATTTTGAAAGCTAATTTAAACTTTAGAATGGGTATTTCCAAAATAATTATAGTTTAGGGGTTAAATATAAAAAGACAATAAGTGGTATTTCTTATATGAAAATGAAGTAAGAAAGATTAAAATGAGACTCAAATATATTTTTCTCTTTCAAATATACATTATACCATTCAACTAGCTCAAGTTGATAAATAGTAGTTCCAATTTTTTCTTTTCTCTCTCCTCCAAGATGGCTATAAACCATAAAAAGGGGATAAAGAGGTGATCATATGACTCTTGAACGAGTGAATAATGTTATCTCACATTTTTACTCAAGGATTCAATAAGAAAAGCCTTTTTTTTTTCAAATTATCTCATCCTTTAATAAGGATAATGGCCATTATAGGAATTAAGGACCAAAATTTTCCACAATTAAAATCCAATTGTCTATGAACATTCTATACCATCAATTTAACATATGGTTCAAATTTGAAGTCATTTGGACCATGTTTGACCCTCCAATTTAATTAATAAAGGTTTGAATATAGTTTTACTAGGGAATCATTCAAATTTACTTTAATTGCTTTAATTTCCCTAAAGTCTCAGTCCATTATTAATGTCATGTGTTACATATTGATTTTATTTTCACGCATGTGTCCTATGCCATCTGATCAATGATCTGAGGGTCATTTTTTTATCCTTTTCCTCCCACTTTGGTCGCAAGACTAAACCATTTTCACAGTGATCGTTTCCCCAATATGTTCTCCCTCGTCAATGCATCCCATCACACGATTTCTCCACCTATGAACTTGTCTCATCCTCCCAATTCAAATGAGATTTAACCTATCTCTATCTCGTTGGTTTGACAAAACACCCAAATTAGGGATTGACTCCATCTCAACCTTGTAGTTATAGAGCAGACTATGAACCATCCCATGCCAATATTTTGGATCAAAATTGATCCTTGGAGATTTCCCTACACTCCTCATTCAATTCCACCTGCAGTTCCCCTAAACTCCCTGAGCTACTCAAGGTGCTTATCCAATGACTCAGTCTTTGCCCCTACCTTTAACGGTACATCTGGTTAAATTTAATATCGGGTAAGCATCAAGGGACCTACCCCCTTCCTTCCCTTTTGTTGTTTTGGCTCATGATGCACCCAATCACCGTACCCTATAGCCAGGTTTGAACACCTCACTGGTTCTAGTTGACATGGCTTTATGGGTCCCTTATGGACACATAAATGTTTCCTTTGTCTTTGCCTAGTCCCCACAATTGTTTAAATGCCTTATTCTTTGAGCTTTGGACTGGTTTCAATGGATTTGTGCCTCGAACGCATTTTCCCCATGTTTTGTTGGTTTTTTGGTGAGACTCATGGATTCATCTACTCTTGTTCCTCTCATATTGTTTCTTCGACTTTGTCAGACTCCCACACATGGATTCTCATCAGTAGTTCCCTCTTTTATGCTAAGATTTCATGTTTTGCCTCCTAGTAGCCCACAACTATGGTCGTGACTCTGAGTAGTTATCTTGTTGCACACCAGAGTCCGAGCTTGATCTCGTTGATTTTGTCTGGGACTAGTGAACACCAGTGATCTCAATTGATGAGCATGATCTGGGTTACCAAGATTTGATCAAATTTTCCATGTCTCTAGGAAGCTCCATAGAGCTGAGTGCACAAGAGAACAATGGCAAGGGTGAAATTACCATGGTTCCTACATTCATTTAATTAAAATATTAATAATCCAAGATAACTTAAGGAATTTGGCACCTCATATTCTTTGAACATTGTGGCGAGCCCCTACTGAACCGGTTGAGCATGATTGGTCCAATTTAGAGTCAACATGCTGGATAATAAATCACGCATGGCTTTTTCTCAAGTTTTAGTCAGTTAGTTTACGAAAATTTTCCATAAATCAATGGATGATCAGAAAATTGCAAATAAATAGTATTAGATTTTGAGTAAAACATGATATTAAGGTTTTCAAGCCATGCTATGCCTTCCTATTTTGACGTTTATTTAAAAACCATAATTTGACACATGAAACACTAAATATGTATCATGTGATCATTGTGACCTAAAACAGTAATTATCCAACCACTTTTTCAAATTTAATGGATGTTGATCACTAAGCTTGACCCGAATATACTCAAATCTTAATCTACCCTAATTCAACCTAGGATCAATAAAAGGTATTGATTTATGATGTTAAATAATTATGTACAAATACTTAGAGACTAATCAAGACAAGGGAAGGTTTTACCTAGGATTTGATCAAGATCAGAGAAAGACCACACTAGGATCTACTTTGCTCCAAGGTAAACGGGTCATATTGTTGAGCACAAGTATTTATGGTTGCTTGCATGCAAAGTATAAAGTAGACATTATTATTTCAAGTTTACTGCTTTAAACATGTTCACTATATCAATTGTTTGATGATTTCTATATGTTATGTCATTTGGTTATGATGTTCAATAAAGTTAGAGATTATGATTAATGATTCATGAAATTAATGTTCAAGTTCATGGGGGAGAAATTGCATTATGTTAAAGTTCATGGCTCATGTTAATGTTAATGTTAATCTTAAGTTTAATGAACAAGATAATTGGAATTGAATAAGTATTTATATGATTCTCAATCATGGACCTCAAAGGGTTGTCAAGATCTTTCATAGCATCAAGGACTTTCCTAACAATCATGTGATCCTAAGTGAGCGTCATACAGGGATGCATACAATTACTTTTCAATTCTTCATGTTAACAATGATTCAAGAATGCTTATAGTTACTTTATGTGAACTTTTCTTACATGTCAAGTATATTGATTTTACGTATATTATAAAGTGCATGTATTGTTTATTGATGTGTTGATTTTCCCCTTTGTATGGTTGGAGACGTGATGTCCCCAGGAGTTGGAGCAATAAGGACTCAAGAGGAGCAAATAAGGACTAGAAGACCTTCAAGAGACAACTGGTGGGGTGCCATCCATATTAGGTGATCCAATCATTTAGAATGTTTACTTTCATGATTAGTTTTTCATGTTTAGAATTGAAAAGAATCATAGACTTTATATAGAAGTTAGTTATAGTTTTCCTTCAAAGAATAATGTATGAATCTCAATGGTGAATTATTTATTTATTTGCAATGGTTACCTTAGTGTGACATCCCCCCTTCAAAATGAAAGCTCCCGCTCAGTTATGATATATATTAAAAAGATGGGGTGTTACATTAATGGTATCAGAGTCGAGAAATGGATGCCCACCAGGAAGCAAATCGATTCATATGTTCTAAGCCTACGTATATGTGACTTTTTTTAGATGGCCCCTAAGAGAGCCGACAAAGAAATGGACAATATGGATGATGGGGTCAGCTCATTTAGTGAATGGAGTGATTGTGAAAGAAACCCTTAGGGAACTATAGAAGATCTTTTCCAAGCACTCACCAATGCCCTAGCACAAGGACGACATCAACCCAAATACCACTAACTGACATTAGTCGACTTCCTAAAGATCAGGCTCAACTCTTTCTCGGGTGAATGAGAAATTGATGTAGTTACCAAAGTTGAGGAGTGGATTAGAGTCATGGATCATTGCTTCTGTGACATGTAGACAATCACATTATTCATGTATGTCATCATTATCTCATCATGCCTCATAAAGGTTCATACTTATCACCATGTATCATATCAAACACACCATATCATTCACTAGCTATGATATTCATTCCACCTACACGGTTAGGGTTACATAGTAGGAGAGGGAAAACCTCAAATCATGCTCGACATTTATGCAATCTCAACAAGTATATCATAACACTTGAAAATTAGAATTAGGGTTTATCATATAGCCAATTAGGGTTTCCATAACATCATTCAATCATCAAAACCTAAGTTCATTACTTCCTACATTCTTGAAGCATATTAGGGTTAGGTGTTATAATCATGATGAATCAACCATTTAATCATCAACATGTAGTGGTTATCCCAAAGTGTAGCAACCAACGCCATTACATATGTAGCGACCCCCATGTGTTAACATGTATAGAGACAACATGTGTAGCGACCAACACGGTTCACATGTGTAGCAACCACTTGGGTTGAGGACCCTGTTGCAATCAAACTAGATGAGGATAGCAACCAACCAACTAAAACATTCGTTGTGGCCACAAGAAGACCATATGGAGCGACTTTGTAGCAACCAAGCCTAGATTAAGCATTGTAGCAACCACCCATCAAGGTTAGGGTTTTTTGCACCGACAACCCATCAACATGTAGACACCTCAAGTACCAAAGTGAGTGTAGGGACCACAAGGCCATCCCACTCCAAACAGCAAACAACCAACTCTAAAATAAAACTAAACCATGATAAAAAAAATATGATAGCCATCAAGAAAACTAAGCATCCTCAAGGGGAAAACTTCATGCAAAGATGGACATCAAAAATCCTAAAACAAAAGCCACATGGTAAACATAGAAAACCATGATGATAGAAGGAAAACCAACCATCCAACCCATGTATCCAAAGATCAAAACCTCCAACATCATATGATGACTGAAACATAACTTGGTGATAAATCCAAAGATCATGTTGCATGTAAAGGAACAACTACTCCACTTATCATTTAAGAGTTTCGGGTGTATGAATTAGGGTTTAGTAGAATGAGTAACATATAAGAAAATACTTCAAAATCTTAAACCCTAAATCAAGGTAACATCATTTAGCATCTTAGTTTCACATTTTAGAGATGAAGTCAGCAACATGCAAGCAAGATAATGATGAAATAATAGAAGAGGGGAAAGTTATATAACTCGCCTTAAGATGAAGATCAAGCTCCAAAGCCACAAGATCCAAAAGAAAAAAGGAATCTTCAACTAAGATCAACTCCACTATCAACAAGGTCAATTCAAGAAAATAAGAACACCAAGGTCAAAGGAAAGCCCAATAAGAAGAAAGCTCAAACCCTAGGCCAGTCAAGGAAGAAGAAATAAGAAAGAGGAGAAAGTTTCTTCTCACTTAGGTGCTCCCTTGGAAAACCATGGATCTCAACATCTATGGAGAGAATTTCCTAAAAATAGCTAAGATAGACACCATGGAAGAACCATAGTCTCATGGACAAGGAGAAGAAATGAAGACTTATGGTTCAAGAGAAACGAGATTAAGAGTGTAAAACCACTTGTCAAGATCAAAGATCACCAAGGATCACCACAAGGAAGATGATCAAGCTCAAGATCACCACATGTAATGGTGATTGGCCACCAAAGCTTCAAGATGATAACCTTTTCTAGCTCCTCCAATATCAAGGCCAAACACAAAGAGGGAAGAGAGGAAGAAGAGAGCTAAAAGATATACTTGCATGTGAAAGAGAGGGCTTATATACTCAAGAGGTAGGAGAAAGATGAAGATCATGAGGTGTTAAGGTATGAGAGAACCAAAAGGACACTTTTCCAATAAGGATCATTCATGCAAGAACTCTAGACATGCATGCAACAAAGGGTGATAAACACAAGGTAGTGTAGTGACTGCTTAGGCCCACTACACCCCTAGGTCACAACAAAACAACTAACCAAGGTCACAACACACTGGGGTCGCAACACATCTCCACATGAGCTAACCCAATCAGCCAACAAAAGAAACAAGGTATTAGGTCACAACAAACATCAACTAGGGGAAGTGTTGTAGTTGCAACACCTCAAAAATAACTACAAGGTTGATATATCCATCAAACTCAAGCATCCATGCAAGGCAATGCAAACGATAATATCATCTCATGATGCCACCTCATCAACCAAGGCTCACCTAGGTGCCCCTAAGAATCATTATCTCTCTCATGATGCTAAGGCACAAAAGGGCACAACCTTCATCTGACAAAGTGCAGGATGAACCCTCAACATGGGTAAATTACAACTTGGTCCAAAGCAAGCATAACTAGCTCAAATGTCAACCAAACATGACCAAACTGAAAGCATAAATGTGGCACATATTATTAAGGCATCTCAAGAGATTACTTCAATGTTTAACATCTTATTAAGCAAAGAAAGAACAATCAAGACTAAGCTAGGTTAGGGGTCTTCAACCATAAACCCCTAACAAGGATTTTTCCCCTAAAGGCCTATGCAAAAAGAGATGAGTACTTCTTACACATCTCTTCCTCAAGCTCCCACATGGCTTACTCCAAGCCATGATGGTGTTGTAAAACCTTAACCTAGACAATATACTTCTTCTTCAACTTCTTGATCCTCCTATCCAAGATCAACTTAGGACCTTCCACATACGACATATCTTCTTCAAACTCAACCTCCACTGGATGCAACAACAACTCAGTATCCAGGTGACACTTCCTCAACATCAAAACATATAACACTGGATGTAAAATGTGTAACTCAGGTGGCAACTCCAACTTATAAGACACCTTCCTAACACGTGCCACTACAGGGTAAGGTCCCATATACCTAGGTGAACTTACCCTTCTTCCCAAACCTCAAAACATCTTTCTAAGGAGAGACCCTGAGATACACCTTGTCTCCTACTTGGAACTCCAATGGCCTACATCGATTGTCATTCTAAGATTTCTACCAATCTTGGGCTGCCTTTAACTATTGTTGTATCATCTTAATTCTCTTCGTCATCTACTGAACAAGGTCAGGACTATAAATATGATATTTTCCAATCTTATACCAGCACAACAGTGATCTACAATGTCTCCCATAAGAAGTCTTGCAAGGTGTCATGTCAGTACTCCTCTAATAGTTGTTGTTTTTGTAGACAAACTCTATCAAACTGAGGTGTACATCCCAACTGCCCAAAAACTACAAGACATAAGCTCTCGATAGGTCATCCAATGTCTCTAGTTTATAGGGTTTTGTCTACTAAGAATTATCACAAATCAACCTTGATAGATTACAGGGTAGGAGAAAATCCTTGTTATACATGTAGAAGAATTTTGGGGGGCTATCCATACATTCAAGCCATTCTACAGGTTGAGAGTTGAGAGAAGAAATGAAATATACACCTTTTGCTAACATGTGGTTACCATACTAGGGCATCACCATCACCTCTAATCTTAACAAACTAAAGACAATCACATCGGGGTCAAAAACTCACTAACCATATAGATGGGTAATGGGATGTTGGTGCGGTCAATCACTTTCCATAGAAGAAGATTACCGATAGGGTACTAGAAATTCCCCTCGACGGGGAGAGGACCAAGGATGTGTTGCATTCGGCACTTGTGAGACCCCAATTTTGAAAGCTAATTTAAACTTTAGAATGGGTATTTCCAAAATAATTATAGTTTAGGGGTTAAATATAAAAAGACAATAAGTGGTATTTCTTATATGAAAATGAAGTAAGAAAGATTAAAATGAGACTCAAATATATTTTTCTCTTTCAAATGTACATTATACCATTCAACTAGCTCAAGTTGATAAATAGTAGTTCCAATTTTTTCTTTTCTCTCTCCTCCAAGATGGCTATAAACCATAAAAAGGGGATAAAGAGGTGATCATATGACTCTTGAACGAGTGAATAATGTTATCTCACATTTTTACTCAAGGATTCAATAAGAAAAGCCTTTTTTTTTCAAATTATCTCATACTTTAATAAGGATAATGGCCATTATAGGAATTAAGGACCAAAATTTTCCACAATTAAAATCCAATTGTCTATGAACATTCTATACCATCAATTTAACATATGGTTCAAATTTGAAGTCATTTGGACCATGTTTGACCCTCCAATTTAATTAATAAAGGTTTGAATATAGTTTTACTAGGGAATCATTCAAATTTACTTTAATTGCTTTAATTTCCCTAAAGTCTCAGTCCATTATTAATGTCATGTGTTACATATTGATTTTATTTTCACGCATGTGTCCTATGCCATCTGATCAATGATCTGAGGGTCATTTTTTTATCCTTTTCCTCCCACTTTGGTCGCAAGACTAAACCATTTTCACAGTGATCGTTTCCCCAATATGTTCTCCCTCGTCAATGCATCCCATCACACGATTTCTCCACCTATGAACTTGTCTCATCCTCCCAATTCAAATGAGATTTAACCTATCTCTATCTCGTTGGTTTGACAAAACACCCAAATTAGGGATTGACTCCATCTCAACCTTGTAGTTATAGAGCAGACTATGAACCATCCCATGCCAATATTTTGGATCAAAATTGATCCTTGGAGATTTCCCTACACTCCTCATTCAATTCCACCTGCAGTTCCCCTAAACTCCCCGAGCTACTCAAGGTGCTTCTCCAATGACTCAGTCTTTGCCCCTACCTTTAACGGTACATCTGGTTAAATTTAATATCGGGTAAGCATCAAGGGACCTACCCCCTTCCTTCCCTTTTGTTGTTTTGGCTCATGATGCACCCAATCACCGTACCCTATAGCCAAGTTTGAACACCTCACTGGTTCTAGTTGACATGGCTTTATGGGTCCCTTATGGACACATAAATGTTTCCTTTGTCTTTGCCTAGTCCCCACAATTGTTTAAATGCCTTATTCTTTGAGCTTTGGACTGGTTTCAATGGATTTGTGCCTCGAACGCATTTTCCCCATGTTTTGTTGGTTTTTTGGTGAGACTCATGGATTCATCTACTCTTGTTCCTCTCATATTGTTTCTTCGACTTTGTCAGACTCCCACACATGGATTCTCATCAGTAGTTCCCTCTTTTATGCTAAGATTTCATGTTTTGCCTCCTAGTAGCCCACAACTATGGTCGTGACTCTGAGTAGTTATCTTGTTGCACACCAGAGTCCGAGCTTGATCTCGTTGACTTTGTCTGGGACTAGTGAACACCAGTGATCTCAGTTGATGAGCATGATCTGGGTTACCAAGATTTGATCAAATTTTCCATGTCTCTAGGAAGCTCCATAGAGCTGAGTGCACAAGAGAACAATGGCAAGGGTGAAATTACCATGGTTCCTACATTCATTTAATTAAAATATTAATAATCCAAGATAACTTAAGGAATTTGGCACCTCATATTCTTTGAACATTGTGGCGAGCCCCTACTGAACCGGTTGAGCATGATTGGTCCAATTTAGAGTCAACATGCTGGATAATAAAGCACGCATGGCTTTTTCTCAAGTTTTAGTCAGTTAGTTTATGAAAATTTTCCATAAATCAATGGATGATCAGAAAATTGCAAATAAATAGTATTAGATTTTGAGTAAAACATGATATTAAGGTTTTCAAGCCATGCTATGCCTTCCTATTTTGACGTTTATTTAAAAACCATAATTTGACACATGAAACACTAAATATGTATCATGTGATCATTGTGACCTAAAACAGTAATTATCCAACCACTTTTTCAAATTTAATGGATGTTGATCACTAAGCTTGACCCGAATATACTCAAATCTTAATCTACCCTAATTCAACCTAGGATCAATAAAAGGTATTGATTTATGATGTTAAATAATTATGTACAAGTACTTAGAGACTAATCAAGACAAGGGAAGGTTTTACCTAGGATTTGATCAAGATCAGAGAAAGACCACACTAGGATCTACTTTGCTCCAAGGTAAACGGGTCATATTGTTGAGCACAAGTATTTATGGTTGCTTGCATGCAAAGTATAAAGTAGACATTATTATTTCAAGTTTACTGCTTTAAACATGTTCACTATATCAATTGTTTGATGATTTCTATATGTTATGTCATTTGGTTATGATGTTCAATAAAGTTAGAGATTATGATTAATGTGAAAACCTCTAGAGGGGGGGGTGAATAGAGTTTTATAGAGATTTTAAAATAATTTAAACTCAAACAACCAAACTAAAGATTAAGAAGAGGAACACATGTGTTTAGAGTGGTTCCAACTATAGCAAATACTATAGCCGTCAGTCCACTACCCGGTTGCTTACCCAACCGGGATTTGAAAAGAAATTTATTTTATTACCTCTTCAAGGAATTTACATAAAATACAATCTCTTTTCCTAAACCCTTCAAGCAGCCTTCACCTAGAAGTAATCGCCAACCTTGAAGCAGCCTTCCCTTGAAGTAGATGCACCAACTCCCGTTGCACCAGCCTTCTGAAGTAGCTTCCCCTGCGATAGCCTTCTTGAAGTAGCTTGAAGTCCCCTTCTCCACCTGAGAAGTCAACCCTCTCCAATCCGCAGCCTCCAACCCTAGGAGTAGCAAGGAGAGTACACAAGATAAACAGGAACAAGAAAGGAAAACAGAAATTACAACTTATCCTTTAAGCCCAAGGCTTGATATGCCTAGATCAAGCGTAAGATCTCCTAGCCAAGTATGTGAACTTGTGATTGCTGTAGGTAGGAGAATCTAGCCTATAGGACACGAGATTGAGCTAAGGAGAATGTAGGCCAATGATCACAGTGCTCAAATTTTGCTTGCAAAATATTGCTCAAGTATGCTCAAGTGTATTCTCAAGTGTAACAAGTGTGTTCTAGTGTCCTATGGGTTGTCCTATTTATAGGAATGGCCTAAGTAAGCTTAAGGACGTTCTAGACAACTTCTAGGGGGTTCCTAGTGCTTAACTAGCCGTTAGGAATAAGTTAGGCGCATTAGCAATGGCTAGTTAATTAATTCTGCAGTTGCTGTCAGAGACCATCTCGGTCGAGGACTTGTCGACCGAGATGCCCAGTCGGTCGAGGATTTGTCGACCGACAGGCTCTCTGGATTAACGTTGATTTGCAACTGTCAACTGCTGTGTCTAACGGCTACTTTTGGTCAATCTCGGTCGAGAAGTTTGTCGACCGAGAGTGTCTCGGTCGAGGAGTGTGGTCGACTGAGATTGACTCTGTTTTCAATCTTTTAATTAAGATACTAAGTATGTGCATGAGTGTGCATTATGTGATCTATTAGAAGGAGATGACCTAACTAAGTGTGGTGTTTAGCTAGGGAGATCTAACACTTGATTTACATGAAGTCTAAGTACTTGTACATTATATATTTGTACAAGTTTACAAATGATTACATTGTATGACATTTATAAACATTCAAGCGTAAGGATTCCCTAGAACTTTGTCATCACCTTGTTCATGCACACTTAAGTAGCTCGTTAGATTAATAAGAATGAAATGTTTGTCATCATCGAAACAAAGGGATTTATCATAATATCCAATTTATCCAACAATCTCCCCCTTTTTGAAGATGACAAACATTTCCTAAATATGAAATAAGGAAATATAAAGCATGTGAGTTTCATACCTGAAAATTTACTTTTTGTAGCTATTTATGTTTTTCAAGTGAGTGCTGGCCAAGATGTGATGAAACTCTTTTATATTCTTTCTCCCCCTTTGTCATTTCAAAAAGATATCCAAGTTGAATGTTTTATTTTTCTTTTCCCCCTTAATATAATGCTCCCCCTTAATTAGATATCCTATTAGGAACATGGATTTTTATCTAATTTATCCACAATTTGTTTCTTAATCATTCGCAAAGGATGTTAAGCCTTGAAATGATATGAGATTCCTTTAGGCATATGATAAATGTATATTGATTTCTCATGAATCAAAGGATGTTAAGCCCTAGATTAAATGAGAATCCTCTGAGCTTAGATTACATAAAAATGTCTCCATCTAAAAGCCCTATTTTGGGTAGAGAATTCCTGTAAATACAAGATACCATTTTCAATAAATTCATAAATTTCTTGAAAATTTTCAGCTACACATAATATTTTTGTAAGCTTCTTTAATCAAATGGTCAAAGTTTTGATAATCTCCTCTTTTTTTTTTTTGACTGAATTTTAATGCAAATCATAGAACATTTTTGTAGAGCATATGTATATGTATATTCCAAGGGAGTAATAATATTTAAGGCTTCTAATTACCACAAATGATTTGACGTTTTGATTAAAAATATGCTAAGATTAAGTTCAATAAAATAATGTTCAAATAAACAATTTTTATCAAAGTTTATTTTAGGTCGCCCTTGATTACGACCATAGCGCCCCTTGGTCAAATTTTATTTTAACCAAGAGGCATATTCTGCAGGTTTCCAGTATGAATCATTCATATGCGAAGTATGAGTTCTGCAGATAGCTTGCAAATATCAATTTGAGACTCATTAAAGTGTACTAATTATGAGAGCTTAATAAGGACATCAAATATGATGAAGCATATTCAAGAATAATATCCATTCATGAATTTAAGATTACTTTGGATAGACTAAAATAAGTGATGCTTAATATAAAAGCACACAAAAATTTATTTGAAACATTTTATTCATTGCAAGTATTTCTGAAAAAGAAATGTGCAATAAAAGAATGATTAAATAGAAATGTAAGCATGATCAGTTAAGAATAATTTTCACATACAATGTAAAGATTTACAGCAGTCTGAGAACAGTGATATGCTCGGTCGACAATTGCTCGACCGAGGATTATTCGGTCGACAACTTCTCGACCGATCAAGTTTCTGGAAACTGTTTCAGAAATATATTTCAAGTGCAATATAGGCTGTATCTTATTCAAAGATCAGTTTGAGATAAACATATGTGTATCAAGGTGCTATTAAATCTTTTAATTTTTGATTTTGTTATCCCTAAATGTTAAGTTGAGATAGACATAAGGATATACAAATTAAGGTCTTTGGTCATATCTCAACTTAGTCGAACCTATTTAATTTGGGGTTTTTGGAACCCATACCATCTCGACATGCTTTTTCTTGTATGGGCATGAAAAAGAATAATGTCCAAGGCGTGAGCAATAATGACAACAAATTGAATCAACCTCAAGCCTTTTTCTATGGTTTTGATCTAGGTTATTCTTGGGTATATACATTTTTGTGCCTCTAGGTATATAAGCAGATTGACTCGCTTGTGTTCTTCTAGGTTGTTGATGGGATTTCTCATTAGGCTTATAACCTAGTCCTCTTCTCCCTATTTGATGATAGGAATTTTCTAATATTCTATCAAGGATTCCATTGTTGCTTAACTTACTAACTTCTTGTTGCAACTTAACGATCTCATCCATTCTTTTCTTGATATCTAATTTTTCTTGGTCTAGATTGGATGATAACATATTTCTTTCTTTCACTATATTGTCATAATCTACATGGGTGCACAATATAGGTTGTTTTTGAAAATCATTTAATTTTGTAAGCAATTCAGCTTTTTCTTGACATAGAAGATCATAGTTTGTTTCTAGAGTAAAGATCTTTACTTCACTGTTACTTAGAGATGATTTCAAGGTACGATTATCAGACATAATGCTGTCTTTTTCAAAACCAAGAGTATTCAATTTAGTATATAAATCGTCATTTTCGGATGTAAGAGCAAGAAGTCTAGCATTTAGATCATCATTTTCTTTACTGGATTTCTTTAACTTCTTTTTGCATTCAACATATTTATTATGTGTTTCTTCAATAATAGCAACTAACTCCTCCTTGGGTAAATCAAGCAAGCTTACCTCTTCTTCTTCTTCCTCACTTATTGTAGCAACGAAACACTCTTTATGTGCATCTCCTTTCTTTGACCTCCATGGACATTTAGACGTAGAGTGCTTTGTTCCTAAGCACCAATTGCAACTTGTCGAACTTTGGTCCATGCTCCTTTTCTTGTGGTTGTAGTCACCTCCTCCCTTTATCTCTTCAAGACCTTGTTAGGGCTCCTTGATGCCTGCTCTGATACCAATTGAAAACCTCTAGAGGGGGGGGTGAATAGAGTTTTATAGAGATTTTAAAAATAATTTAAACTCAAACAACCAAACTAAAGATTAAGAAGAGGAACACAGGTGTTTAGAGTGGTTCCAACTATAGCAAATACTATAGCCGTCAGTCCACTACCCGGTTGCTTACCCAACCGGGATTTGAAAAGAAATTTATTTTATTACCTCTTCAAGGAATTTACATAAAATACAATCTCTTTTCCTAAACCCTTCAAGCAGCCTTCACCTAGAAGTAATCGCCAACCTTGAAGCAGCCTTCCCTTGAAGTAGATGCACCAACTCCCGTTGCACCAGCCTTCTGAAGTAGCTTCCCCTGCGATAGCCTTCTTGAAGTAGCTTGAAGTCCCCTTCTCCACCTGAGAAGTCAACCCTCTCCAATCCACAGCCTCCAACCCTAGGAGTAGCAAGGAGAGTACACAAGATAAACAGGAACAAGAAAGGAAAACAGAAATTACAACTTATCCTTTAAGCCCAAGGCTTGATATGCCTAGATCAAGCGTAAGATCTCCTAGCCAAGTATGTGAACTTGTGATTGCTGTAGGTAGGAGAATCTAGCCTATAGGACACGAGATTGAGCTAAGGAGAATGTAGGCCAATGATCACAGTGCTCAAATTTTGCTTGCAAAAGATTGCTCAAGTATGCTCAAGTGTATTCTCAAGTGTAACAAGTGTGTTCTAGTGTCCTATGGGTTGTCCTATTTATAGGAATGGCCTAAGTAAGCTTAAGGACGTTCTAGACAACTTCTAGGGGGTTCCTAGTGCTTAACTAGCCGTTAGGAATAAGTTAGGCGCATTAGCAACGGCTAGTTAATTAATTCTGCAGTTGCTGTCAGAGACCATCTCGGTCGAGGACTTGTCGACCGAGATGCCCAGTCGGTCGAGGATTTGTCGACCGACAGGCTCTCTGGATTAACGTTGATTTGCAACTGTCAACTGCTGTGTCTAACGGCTACTTTTGGTCAATCTCGGTCGAGAAGTTTGTCGACCGAGAGTGTCTCGGTCGAGGAGTGTGGTCGACCGAGATTGACTCTGTTTTCAATCTTTTAATTAAGATACTAAGTATGTGCATGAGTGTGCATTATGTGATCTATTAGAAGGAGATGACCTAACTAAGTGTGGTGTTTAGCTAGGGAGATCTAACGCTTGATTTACATGAAGTCTAAGTACTTGTACATTATATATTTGTACAAGTTTACAAATGATTACATTGTATGACATTTATAAACATTCAAGCGTAAGGATTCCCTAGAACTTTGTCATCACCTTGTTCCTGCACACTTAAGTAGCTCGTTAGATTAATAAGAATGAAATGTTTGTCATCATCGAAACAAAGGGATTTATCATAATATCCAATTTATCCAACATAATGATTCATGAAATTAATGTTCAAGTTCATGGGGGAGAAATTGCATTATGTTAAAGTTCATGGCTCATGTTAATGTTAATGTTAATCTTAAGTTTAATGAACAAGATAATTGGAATTGAATAAGTATTTATATGATTCTCAATCATGGACCTCAAAGGGTTGTCAAGATCTTTCATAGCATCAAGGACTTTCCTAACAATCATGTGATCCTAAGTGAGCGTCATACAGGGATGCATACAATTACTTTTCAATTCTTCATGTTAACAATGATTCAAGAATGCTTATAGTTACTTTATGTGAACTTTTCTTACATGTCAAGTATATTGATTTTACTTATATTATAAAGTGCATGTATTGTTTATTGATGTGTTGATTTTCCCCTTTGTATGGTTGGAGACGTGATGTCCCCAGGAGTTGGAGCAATAAGGACTCAAGAGGAGCAAATAAGGACTAGAAGACCTTCAACAGACAACTGGTGGGGTGACATCCATATTAGGTGATCCAATCATTTAGAATGTTTACTTTCATGATTAGTTTTTCATGTTTAGAATTGAAAAGAATCATAGACTTTATATAGAAGTTAGTTATAGTTTTCCTTCAAAGAATAATGTATGAATCTCAATGGTGAATTATTTATTTATTTGCAATGGTTACCTTAGTGTGACATCCCCCCTTCAAAATGAAAGCTCCCGCTCAGTTATGATATATATTAAAAAGATGGGGTGTTACATTAATGGTATCAGAGTCGAGAAATGGATGCCCACCAGGAAGCAAATCGATTCATATGTTCTAAGCCTACGTATATGTGACTTTTTTTAGATGGCCCCTAAGAGAGCCGACAAAGAAATGGACAATATGGATGATGGGGTCAGCTCATTTAGTGAATGGAGTGATTGTGAAAGAAACCCTTAGGGAACTATAGAAGATCTTTTCCAAGCACTCACCAATGCCCTAGCACAAGGACGACATCAACCCAAATACCACTAACTGACATTAGTCGACTTCCTAAAGATCAGGCTCAACTCTTTCTCGGGTGAATGAGAAATTGATGTAGTTACCAAAGTTGAGGAGTGGATTAGAGTCATGGATCATTGCTTCTGTGACATGTAGACAATCACATTATTCATGTATGTCATCATTATCTCATCATGCCTCATAAAGGTTCATACTTATCACCATGTATCATATCAAACACACCATATCATTCACTAGCTATGATATTCATTCCACCTACACGGTTAGGGTTACATAGTAGGAGAGGGAAAACCTCAAATCATGCTCGGCATTTATGCAATCTCAACAAGTATATCATAACACTTGAAAATTAGAATTAGGGTTTATCATATAGCCAATTAGGGTTTCCATAACATCATTCAATCATCAAAACCTAAGTTCATTACTTCCTACATTCTTGAAGCATATTAGGGTTAGGTGTTATAATCATGATGAATCAACCATTTAATCATCAACATGTAGTGGTTATCCCAAAGTGTAGCAACCAACGCTATTACATATGTAGCGACCCCCATGTGTTAACATGTATAGAGACAACATGTGTAGCGACCAACACGGTTCACATGTGTAGCAACCACTTGGGTTGAGGACCCTGTTGCAATCAAACTAGATGAGGATAGCAACCAACCAACTAAAACATTCATTGTGGCCACAAGAAGACCACATGGAGCGACTTTGTAGCAACCAAGCCTAGATTAAGCATTGTAGCAACCACCCATCAAGGTTAGGGTTTTTTGCACCGACAACCCATCAACATGTAGACACCTCAAGTACCAAAGTGAGTGTAGGGACCACAAGGCCATCCCACTCCAAACAGCAAACAACCAACTCTAAAATAAAACTAAACCATGATAAAAAAAATATGATAGCCATCAAGAAAACTAAGCATCCTCAAGGGGAAAACTTCATGCAAAGATGGACATCAAAAATCCTAAAACAAAAGCCACATGGTAAACATAGAAAACCATGATGATAGAAGGAAAACCAACCATCCAACCCATGTATCCAAAGATCAAAACCTCCAACATCATATGATGACTGAAACATAACTTGGTGATAAATCCAAAGATCATGTTGCATGTAAAGGAACAACTACTCCACTTATCATTTAAGAGTTTCGGGTGTATGAATTAGGGTTTAGTAGAATGAGTAACATATAAGAAAATACTTCAAAATCTTAAACCCTAAATCAAGGTAACATCATTTAGCATCTTAGTTTCACATTTTAGAGATGAAGTCAGCAACATGCAAGCAAGATAATGATGAAATAATAGAAGAGGGGAAAGTTATATAACTCGCCTTAAGATGAAGATCAAGCTCCAAAGCCACAAGATCCAAAAGAAAAAAGGAATCTTCAACTAAGATCAACTCCACTATCAACAAGGTCAATTCAAGAAAATAAGAACACCAAGGTCAAAGGAAAGCCCAATAAGAAGAAAGCTCAAACCCTAGGCCAGTCAAGGAAGAAGAAATAAGAAAGAGGAGAAAGTTTCTTCTCACTTAGGTGCTCCCTTGGAAAACCATGGATCTCAACATCTATGGAGAGAATTTCCTAAAAATAGCTAAGATAGACACCATGGAAGAACCATAGTCTCATGGACAAGGAGAAGAAATGAAGACTTATGGTTCAAGAGAAACGAGATTAAGAGTGTAAAACCACTTGTCAAGATCAAAGATCACCAAGGATCACCACAAGGAAGATGATCAAGCTCAAGATCACCACATGTAATGGTGATTGGCCACCAAAGCTTCAAGATGATAACCTTTTCTAGCTCCTCAAATATCAAGGCCAAACACAAAGAGGGAAGAGAGGAAGAAGAGAGCTAAAAGATATACTTGCATGTGAAAGAGAGGGCTTATATACTCAAGAGGTAGGAGAAAGATGAAGATCATGAGGTGTTAAGGTATGAGAGAACCAAAAGGACACTTTTCCAATAAGGATCATTCATGCAAGAACTCTAGACATGCATGCAATAAAGGGTGATAAACACAAGGTAGTGTAGTGACTGCTTAGGCCCACTACACCCCTAGGTCACAACAAAACAACTAACCAAGGTCACAACACACTGGGGTCGCAACACATCTCCACATGAGCTAACCCAATCAGCCAACAAAAGAAACAAGGTATTAGGTCACAACAAACATCAACTAGGGGAAGTCTTGTAGTTGCAACACCTCAAAAATAACTACAAGGTTGATATATCCATCAAACTCAAGCATCCATGCAAGGCAATGCAAACGCTAATATCATCTCATGATGCCATCTCATCAACCAAGGCTCAACTATGTGCCCCTAAGAATCATTATCTCTCTCATGATGCTAAGGCACAAAAGGGCACAACCTTCATCTGACAAAGTGCAGGATGAACCCTCAACATGGGTAAATTACAACTTGGTCCAAAGCAAGCATAACTAGCTCAAATGTCAACCAAACATGACCAAACTGAAAGCATAAATGTGGCACATATTATTAAGGCATCTCAAGAGATTACTTCAATGTTTAACATCTTATTAAGCAAAGAAAGAACAATCAAGACTAAGCTAGGTTAGGGGTCTTCAACCATAAACCCCTAACAAGGATTTTTCCCCTAAAGAACTATGCAAAAAGAGATGAGTACTTCTTACACATCTCTTCCTCAAGCTCCCACATGGCTTACTCCAAGCCACGATGGTGTTGTAAAACCTTAACCTAGATGATATACTTCTTCTTCAACTTCTTGATCCTCCTATCCAAGATCAACTTAGGACCTTCCACATACGACATATCTTCTTCAAACTCAACCTCCACTGGATGCAACAACAACTCAGTATCCAGGTGACACTTCCTCAACATCAAAACATATAACACTGGATGTAAAATGTGTAACTCAGGTGGCAACTCCAACTTATAAGACACCTTCCTAACACGTGCCACTACAGGGTAAGGTCCCATATACCTAGGTGAACTTACCCTTCTTCCCAAACCTCAAAACATCTTTCTAAGGAGAGACCCTGAGATACACCTTGTCTCCTACTTGGAACTCCAATGGCCTACATCGATTGTCATTCTAAGATTTCTACCAATCTTGGGCTGCCTTTAACTATTGTTGTATCATCTTAATTCTCTTCGTCATCTACTGAACAAGGTCAGGACTATAAATATGATATTTTCCAATCTTATACCAACACAACAGTGATCTACAATGTCTCCCATAAAAAGTCTTGCAAGGTGTCATGTCAGTACTCCTCTAATAGTTGTTGTTTTTGTAGACAAACTCTATCAAACTGAGGTGTACATCCCAACTGCCCAAAAACTACAAGACATAAGCTCTCGATAGGTCATCCAATGTCTCTATAATCCTCTCAGACTATCCATCAACATGTGGGTGAAATTTTGTATCGAACCTCAATTGTGTACCCATGTGATGTGGTCTATTATCACACTAACAAATTCACTCGGGGTTGAAATCCCAAAGTTTTTAACCAAAACCTTGTGCAATAATACCACCCGCAAGCAGACGGGTCTTATCGTAGTATAGTTAAGGATCGAATCCCAAGGGAAAACATTTTTAAGAATCGTTGCTAGTCTAGTCTAGCCCTAGTAAGACTAAACTTTAGAACAAAGGTTGATTTGAGTTTAACTAAACTAAGTGTAAGAAAAGTAAAGTACAGGATTAAAGTTGACTCTAGATTAATGATGAAGATCGTTGGGGTGGTCTCGGGTTTCACCACCACTACACATGCAAATGTATCCAATCACAAACATCCACACAAGATCTAACTATCCAAATACAACTGTTGCGAACCCTCCCAGAAGGATGTTTAGATTCGCATAAGCATCACCTTCAACATCAGATTTCTCATCGCCATCCAGATCATGTACTTACGGCTCCGAAGATATAGATATCCAGCGGAAGTTATGGCCCTCCGTTAGGATGTTTAGGCACATAGAAGCATCATTGTGGGCTAGATGGCTTGTCCCCTCATGGATCACACACTTATGACCTCAGGGAATCCCATCTGATTTCTCATCAGGGAGTCAACCACATTAATCGACATCCAAATCCTACATATATAATTTCTCATAGCATAGGAATGAACAAGATAAATGCAAGCAGGTGATCATTCCACAAGCACACATTGAAAATTAACAAAGAAATGAAAAGTTATATACATGCCATGGAATGTTTAATGAAAAGACATATAAGCATGGGCAGCCGGGCTAGTCCCCACACCCCAGCGAAAAGGAACTACTCACTCATGATGTGAGGAACAAGAAGAACAAGAAAGAGGGAAGATTTTGCCATGAGAATGATGCAGAAGATGGTTGTAGCTTGGTGAAGATGCAGTCTTCTATGCCCCACATCGGAGCATATATGGATGAGGAGCGAGGGACATCATGACAGACGAGGTAGACCTTCTCTCTCCACCTTCCTTCTCATCTCTACCTCCTTGCTTGCAGCAAGAGGAGCATGTTGTGGATGCATATGTGGTGTGGATGCACATCGATGGATCAGGATCCCTTTCCAGGGGTCGAGCCTGTGCTCAGGAAGCCTGGAAGCATCTCGGATCCCCCCACATGAGGACACTTTAGGTCCTACTTATAGGATTGGGTAGAGTCCCACTTGATTTGGACATTGATCTTTAAATTTTTGGTGTGGGTCCTTTACACAGTTTGGGAGGACCAGTCTGGTTCTTCACAGTTTGGGAAACTTGATAATCCGTTACGGTTTGGAAATGGTCAGCTTTAAAGGTTTGGAAATCGAGAGACTTCCTCACGGTCTTGAGACTGTGAGGGTCTTCATGGTCTTGCACCTTTTTCCTTCCTCCCTCGCAGTTTTAGAGACTTCACAGCCCTAGGTCTCACGTCCACATGGTCTCAAGACTGGTTGCGATCTCAATGATCTTCTCAGTTTTGGTTGTTCTTGGCCTTCCCTGCGGTTTGGGAGACAGATGCCCACGCAGTCTTTTCGTCATGCAGTCTCACAGTCTTGAGCTTCTGTCGCTGCCCTAGCATTCTATAAGAACGATCATCATCCCTCCACAGTCTCGGGAAGTCACAATTGATGTCGCCACACAGTTTTAGTGGCGACGGTCCCCCCCTTCACGGTCGCAAGACCGCAAGGGCCTTCATAGTTTGGGAAACCATTGGCTTACTCACTGTTCCGGGGTAGGATGGTGGTGAGAGAAGTTGTGTGCTCGGGACCGAGAAGGAGGAGTGGAGACAGATGGAGCATGAGGTGTGAACGGTGGAGGTCAACAGTGGTGGAGAGGGATGTTATAGGTAGTACATTGCTTCTATTGAGTAGGTGGAGAAGAGGCATTGCGATGGCAACATCATGAGGGAGCGGATGATGCTAGATGCTCGTGGTCTGTTTCAGGTCTTGGCGGGAGGAGGCGATGAAGGATTAGGGTTGCATGTGGGTTGCTGCTCCTTGCGGTCTTGGGATCGTGAGAGTTCTCACAGTCTTGGCGGCGGTGGAGGTCAGTTGTGGTGATGGAGGAGAAGGAAGGAGGTCATTGTGGAGGTCTTCGGTGATGTGGAAGAGAGGAAGAGGGGAAGGAAAAAAGGTGGAGGCGCGATGGGAGCAGGTGGAGATCGCCCATGGGAGCATTGCAGGTAGTCGTCGTGATGGGGAAGGAGTTCTTGATCGGGAACGATGAGCTTGGAAATGCAGTGGTAGCAGGTCGGCATGGTGGGAAGGTGACCTCCATGTGGTCTTGAGGGGGAGCAGATACCAAATACACCTTCTCGGATTAAAGATCGTGAGGACTCCTCGTTCGGTCTTGAGACCACGAGCATTCTCTCAATTTTGAAACCGAAAGGAGCAGAATGAAAAAGGAAAAATAAAAAAGGGTGAGATTGTGTAGGCTGAAGGTCAAATAGGTAGAGGAAATTCAATGGATGAGGGAAAGAATGCTAGGGTGAAACCGAATGGGAAGATCAAATGGGTGAAATCAAGAGGAGGGAAAACCACTTGGAGATAGCAAACCATAAGGCCAAGACTGAATGGTCCAAACTGCAAGGCCAAGACTGAATGGGTCGAGACCAAGAGGGTCAAGACCGAATGGTCAGGGTCTTGCGACTGACCGTTGATCTGTGATCGGATGGCTCAGAGAGGTTGACTCGAGCGAAGATGGGTCTGTAACAAATTGTTTCATTAAATCTGCATAAGAACAGACAAATATAATCACAAGTTAATAACAATCCAGCAAATTGAGCAAAATTAGATATCATAAGGTTTCAGGAAATGAAAGTGAATATAGCAAGAAAAATCAGGCCCAAGATGGTGACTAAAATCATGATGAATATGCATTCATCAAAACACCCTGAACTTAAACTTTGCTCGACCTCGAGTAACACAAAATCTGAAATAGTCACCAAATGAATACTTTCAACTCGTGTAATTGCCTCATCTTCACATCACGATTGTTTCTTTTCTACTTAGTATGACTAAGCATCTCAACTTCCTGAGATCACTGAACACATATTACCATATCTCCATTCCTGAGTTTGTTTTTCAACATCACTTCCTCCACAATTTTTCCAAAAAAAGCATTTATAAGAGTTTCATAAGAGTCCAGAGATACCCGCAGAACAACAAGTGTGCACCTGATATGACACTGGTGTTTTTTAGGATAGGGGAGGCATTCATTGTGCCTTTAGGTGGGAAAAAGGAGTGAAGGGTGGTATGGAAGGAAGTTATATATCTCTCCTCTATTCGACTCGAGATTTATTATATGGTTACAATTACATTGATTGCATTTTTTTGTGCGAATCTCTCCTCTATTCGACTCGAGATTGCATTTTTTATGTGCACATAGGCATATTTTCTTGATGGTACACCCCTATTAAATAGTGAGGGGTATGGAAGAAGTGGATATAGATAGAGATGGTGAGCCGCCCCGAACTTAGGGTTTGGCACTATTTTGGATATTTTTTTATTCATTTTTTAAGGACGGAGGGGTAAAGATGATAGAAGAAGTGTAGAAGAGAGTTCAGATCAGAATGCAACTTGATTTACAATTTAGTGCACCGGGTATTTCTCTTTATCATACTCTACCCAAATAATGACTTGATGAGGATCCCGTGGGGGTTCCATGTTATTGTTCCACTTGTCAGTTAGGAAGCATGATGTGTCTGATCCCTATTAGTTAGGCAGACACTTGCCATTTTTGTAGAAGGATCATGATGTTAGGATTCATAAGCTTCACAAGATGATTTCGATCAATAGACTAGTTTCAAAAAGTGGTCCTCTTGAGGATTTTCTTCGAATAAGGAGGGTATAATGATTCAAAATGCATTTAGAGATAAACTAGCTAGCTAGGTAATGGATTTTATTGAAATAGAAAGCGTTAAAACTTCATCAAGTTTCTATACAATTTCTTTGAAAACTTAAAAATTTTAAAATTTTTATCAAAATTACAATGATGAAATCTTAAGTCTGAAACATATAGGAGTGAGTGGAAAGTAAAGTACGTACCACCCACCCTCCACCCTGAACTTAGAAATTTTCTCATCCCGAGCAAACTCTAAATTCGAGACGGAGGGGAAGATTCATGCCAGTTTGACCATCAGATGTGGTTGCATTCCAATCAGCATGCGTCCTCCATCTGAAAATCTCAAAAATGAAGACTAATCAGAACTTCAGATAGCATCTCGTGATGCGATATCTGTTCAGTGCAAAATTTTCTAAAAAAAAGTAAAAACAAAATTAAGGAAATTTTCTATTTCAGAATTAAAAGTAAAAGTGAAATTATTGATCGGGTTGCCTCCCGACAAGTGCCTTTGTTTTACGTCGATGGCTCGACATGCTAATATAATCACCATGGTGGGGCTCTAAGTGGAGCTTGGGCTAGATTGACATGTTCTTTTTGTGGTTTCTTTGTTAGCCATTCATTAATCTTTGATATGATTTTGGCCTCTTGTATTCTTCCCCATACAGAGCAAGCATTGTCAGAACACATAGGGAAACAACTTGAGTTATGTTCAATTATTCTCTATTGCTCAATCCAAGGTGGAGAATAGTTGTAGGGGATCTGAATGGCTTCATTGATAAAGTAGTGTTGTTGAGGCTCGGAATAAAATTTTATTTGTTGATGTACTATCCCTTCATCGTAGCAATGCTGGTCATTGATGTCAATTAGATATGGATCTGGGGGATGTTCTCGGTAGAAATTGCAGTCCAAACCTTGTAGCAGAGGGAAGATGAAATCAGTAGTCTATGTCTGTTGGGCTATTGGTGCATTCCAGAGGATGGTTGTTTCTAGATGAGGAGGCTCATGGACACCTACAGAAGCTTTAGTATGTGTAACAACAGGGTTGAGAGGTGTCTCCTCCATAGTTGACGACATTTCTTTTGTCTCTACATATACTGGTTCACTCTCAGACTTCTCTTCAGCATGGCCTTTTTCTGAGGGAACATCAGATTTAAAAAAAAAGGAATTTCTATTGCATCTGAGTGAATTGATTAACACAGTCAACAAAATATGCTTCTTCTTCTTCAGTGCGCTCCTTAGTGCTTTTGGATGCATGGAAATCAAAAGATTGGTTTCCCACCCTTAGGTTCAAGACTCCAGCTTCAACATCAATCAGAGCTCTAGCAGTTGTGAGGAAAGGTCTTCCACAAAGGAGGGGGTACCGTGGATTCTCCTTGATGTCCATAACTACAAAATCACATGGGAAATATAGATCCCCAAGCCTTACGGGGATATCCTCTAAGATACCAACTGGCTTGATCATTGAGGAGTCAGCAAGTTCGATGGACATTCTAGAGGGTAAGAAGTTGGTGAGGCCCAGTTTGTTGCATAGGCTAGGAGCAATGATAGAAATGCTAGCTCTAAGATCAGCTAGACCTAGTCGGTTGATTGAATCGCTTATCAAGCAGGTAATTGCAAAAGATCCAGGATCCTTATGCTTGCGTGGTATCCTATCCATCACTAAATCAGATGGTGTTCTTGTCAGTTTCATTGTCTAATGCTCTTCAGTTTTGTACTTCTGACTAAGTAGGAGTTTGAAGAACTTTGACCATTGGGGCATCTCATCCATGGCATACAAGAGTGGCATGTTGACATACAACTTTTTCATGATTTCCTTGAATTTATTGAACCTAGTATAGAGCTGGGTAAATTTAGTCGATTTGGAAACGACACACGAGGTTTGTACACTGGAACAACTGGCTCAGGTGAGTCTTCTGCATTAGAAACAATAGGTTCCTCAGAACTTTCCTTATCAGTCTTATTATTCTGAGTGGCACCTGCACTATGCTCAACACCTTGGACATTTGTCATGGTGACAGGAGTCGTGGGTTCTGGTAAGACAAAGCATGAATGAGTTGTCACAGCCTTGAGTTCCATATGCCTCGGATTGTCTTTTGGTTGCCTAGCTAAAGCTCCAACATGTGCCTTGAGGCTAGCTACAAGTTGAGATAGTTGAGATTCAATGGCCTTTTGGTGGGCTTGCTAGTTAGCTATCATCGTCTGTTGTGACTGTAGCATATTCTCAATGGTTGATAGCTTGGCATCAGGAGAGATGGGACCGGCTTGATGTCCTTGTTGATGATTCTGGTAAGGAACTTGGTTTGGATATTGGAACTGATGGTTGTTCTGGTAATTGTTGTAGTTCATGTTCTGGAAGTTACCTCTAAAGTTTCCTTGATCTTCAAAATTTTGTTCTTGGTTATATGAACCAAGTTGATGTGAGTTTACCGCTCCTGAAGGATTTTCATATTGAAAACTGGGATGGTTCCTATTCTGACTTGGATTGTAGTATCCTTGACCAGGGATAGTATTGATAGCATTCAGACTTTCCATTTAGTCATTATCTCCTTGTCCATTGACTTTGCTCAAAACAACATCATAGAGAACATTGTAGGATAAGGTAGAGTGAGCAGTGCCTTTGCATGCTTCATAGAATAGTGAAGTTGACTTGACCTGTTCTTGTTGTTGTGGGAGTGAGCGTCTTCTTTCATATGTAGCAAGATATGATTTGAGATGGTCTTGTTTGGCAACTAAGAGCTTGAAGGATTCAGCAATAGACTTGTACTTAGGAATAGCTTCAGCCATAGCTACCTTCAACACTCCTTTACCTATAGATCTACCCCAATTAGCTTGATTTTCAGCTCCAAGGGTAACAACCTTCCATGCGTTGTCATAACTCTGACGCATGAAGTTTCCTCTAGATGAGGAGTCGAAGAACTTCTTGATATCATCATCTACACCCCTATAGAAGATCTCAATGAGCTTATTCTTAGGAATGTCATGGTGCGGACACTTGCGTAGAAGCTCTTTGTATCTTTCCAATGCTTCAACAAGGGATTCTCCAGGTACATGAGTGAATTGAGTTATATGTCCCCTGATTTCATAGGTGAGAGAAGGAGGATAGAACTTCTCTATAAAGACATTTTGAAGTTGTTCCCAAGTGGTGATGGGTTCTCACTACAAGGAGTTGTACCAACTCATAGCTCTATCAGCAAGAGAGTATTTGAAGAGACGGAGTCGGATGGCATCGTCGGATACTCCATTTTGCTTTGTCATAGCACATAGATCAATAAATCTCAAAAGGTGCTCCTGACTATCTTCTCCTTGCTTACCATATAATGGGATGTTTTGAAGCAAGGTGATCCAATGCACCCTTATCTCAAAATTTGGAGCATTGATGGGAGGAGGTTGCACTGGGTGATGAACGTCAGTAGCTTTAGGGATTGAGAACTCCCTAAGGTCCTTCTGCAGTTCTGCTTCTTGTGTTGCTGTATGTACTACTTGGATTTCTTCTTGAACTGCAGCTCGGGCTTCTTGCATGAGCCTTTCTCTTTGTGCATTAAGGGCTTGAGCGACTCTTCGGTCTATTTCTTCCTCTTGAGCCATCCTTGCTTGGTTCTCTCTACTTTGATGAAGAAATGTTCATTCGATCTCAGGGTCAAAGTTAGCAGCAAGGCTAGAACTGTTCGAGTGGAGCATACACTAGTCTTCGGGGGTACTTGGGATGGAAAGATTTTTCATAAGTAAGATTGATGGAGTAGAACTGAATTCAAGTGAATGATTGATAGTATCAAAAGAAAATCAAAAACCTAGATTAGCCTTAATAGAACTATATTTGACTAGCTGATTCTGTTGTCCCTGGAAACGGTGCCAGAATTGCTAGTCTAGTCTAGCCCAAGTAAGACTAAACTTTAGAACAAAGGTTGATTTGAGTTTAACTAAACTAAGTGCAAGAAAAGTAAAGTACATGATTAAAGTTGACTCTAGATTAATGATGAAGATCGTTGGGGTGGTCTCGGGTTTCACCACCACTACACATGCAAATGTATCCAATCAAAAACATCCAAGCAAGATCTAACTATCCAAACTAAACTACTGCAAACCCTCCCGGAAGGATTTTTAGGTTCGCATAAGCATCACGTTAAGCATCAGATTACTCGTCGCCATCCGGATCATGTACGTATGGCTCCAAAGATACAGATATCCAACTGAAGTTGTGGCCCTCTATCAGGATGTTTAGGCACACAGAAGCATCACTGTGGGATAGATGGCTCATCCCCTCACGGATCACACACTTACGACCTCAGGTAATCCCATCCAATTTCTCATCAGGGAGTCAACCGCATTAATCAACATCCAAATCGTACAAATAGAAGTTCTTGCAACATAGGAATGAATAAGGTAAATGCAAGCAGGTGATCAGTCCACAAGCCATGGAATGTTTAATGAAAAGACATATAAGCATGGGTAATGGGGCTAGTCCCTGCACCCTAGTGAAAAAGAACTACTCGCTCATGATGTGAGGAACAAAAAGAACACAAAAGAGTGAAGATTCTGCCATGAGCATGATGTAGAAGATGGTCACAGCTTGGTGAAGATATGGTCTTCTATGCCACGTCGGAGTGTGATAAGGTATGAGTTGTGATGATGTCATGAGTGACATTTTCTTAATGTTAAAATGATGTGTTATAAGAACTATAAGAATGCATGATGTGTGTGGCCTATGAGATGGTAACATGTGCTTGATGATGGGGATGGAATCCCTATGATGATTAGATCCTTGTAATGGATCATGATGATTGGAAAGAGGCCAAGTGGCAATATGTGATGTAAGATCCTTGAGATAGATCATGATGATGTTGATTGCATTGACAAAGATAGTAACTTTGTGATACAAAATGATGGGATCTATGTTGTTTATTCTTGTTTATTATAACTTGGTTGACCCTAACAACCCACTTAAAATGTATTAATTAATTATAGATGAACCTTTCATGTAGTTTTCCCTGGCCATAGATCCATCATCGTCAGGAGCTGGCGGTGGTGAAATGGGTTCTCCTATGGGTTAACCTGGAGCACATATTGTTGTATGTGTGAGGTTTTTCCTAGCCGAAAATAGGAGTATTAGAGTGCAACTTCGGTTTTAGACTCAAGATGTGTATAAGAGCATGGTAAACAATCCCATGGCTCAGTGTGATAGAGCATGAATGTGTTCATGGCTCAAGAGCATGGTGAACAGGCCCGTGGCTCAAGATATGCTAGTTCTAAGACCTGTACCAAGGTGGGTTAGAGGAAAGGGTAGCCTGTGGGAGTTGACCCTATGACTGAGGTCACTTAAGGAAGAGACTACGGTCCTGCTTTGGATATCATGCACTGACCATGAAGAGGATGAGTTCGTGGATTCTGACTCTTCCATTGACCTTGTATGACACTTACTTTGGGTTTCACAACTGAAGGTTGGATTTGAGCAATACAACTCACTTCCTCAGTGCATAATAAATGGTAATCTACTGTATAGTGTATTTGCTTAGGGCAAACACGGAATATTGGTTGAGGCCTTGCATAATGTATGATATTATTATATACATGCTCTAAGTATTTCTTGCAGTAAGTTATATGCATCTCAGATATCATGGTAAGCTATTACATACATAATCTTGTTCTTCATATTTCATAGATGACCTCATTATCTACTACATGCTTTACCTATTCTAGCTTTTTGAGATTTTATAGTTCGGTGGGGAGTTATGTTTCTCACTGGGACTGTGTGTCTCACCCTGCTGGTTTCAACCTTTTTAGGTGATCGAGCTAGACGTGGTGGTGATCATAGTGTTGCGGATGAACAACAAGAAGATTCGTAGAAGGCAAGGTTGGATATACTGCTGTTGTGGTTGTTTTGTAGTAGGGTCTTAGAGTCTTCCATGTACTCTCTGGTCCTTGGAGGTGTTTTGACAAGGTTTCACGATGTATGATCTTAGAATGGTTTCTTGTATCCTGATGTTGGCCCTGGTAAGGCATGTTATGTACATAAACATGTGATGCATCCTTGATGGATCTGGAACAACTGGACCCTATGTGTTGGTGGACATATATATATATATATATACATATATATATACATATATAGATATACATATATATATATATATATATATATATATATATATATATATATATATATATATATATATATATATATAACATGTTCCTTACAGGATGAGGATCTGGTTGTGATAGTTCCTTTCTTATGATGTTTTCCGCAATCGATTTTAATTAATATGAGTTTTTGGTAATATATTGTTTATGGTGGTTCTGCACGTTTTCGCGGCATTTCTCTGTCTTTGTGATGGCGGGATGTTACAAAGTGTCCACAGGAAAGCTCATCAAACTAGAAGGAAAGTAGGGCATCATGGATGCTTCCATGGGTTTCAATTTGGGAACCCCACTGGACAAGGACATCTTAGGGGAGAGAGTGCTGAATTTAGAGCAATCACAAGCCTATAAAGGTTATCTCAACCCCTACTTTCCTCCCTCTTTTGAGTAACCTTCTTAGGACACTTATATAAGTAACATCAAACCTCATTTGACAACATATAATCCCATTATCCAACATCTCAATTTTCTTCCCTAAAATGGCATTGGAAGGTAACATCTCATGTGAAAATTGAGTAAGATGTCCATCTCATCCAAGCTAGGTGCATGTGCTATCAATGAAGCATAATAATGAAAAAAAGAAGAAATTATTTTTGGCATCTTTCATCATAGGAGAGTCACAAAGGACCAAGGAGTATCCTTTTTTAATTTCCCAAACAAATGGGGAAGCCCTCTTAACTTCTTGGAGGACAAGGTATGTGTGGATGGACTCATTTGAAGGGAAAAAATCGCATATTGCATTACACTTTGCTTTTGAATCCCACTGACCTAAATTTTTGGATGACACTAGAAGATCTAGGAGCCCATACTTCACCTAAACCAATAAATAATTGACCCAAACATCTGGAAGCAGCATCGTTGAGTGATAGTCTAATTGTGGCATCAAAGGGTATGCCATCAGAAACAAGCAAGATAAGCCAGTTAGAGGGAAGAATCACAAAGAAACTATAATAATACCTCAAGCTTCTACCTCTCAATTTAAACCCTCTTCAATGCACGTTGTAACAGCAAAAAAATGTTCCCTTTATGACTCGACAAAGAACTAGATATGTAAGAAGGTGGAATTCTCTGGGGGTTTCTAGACAAGGAGGTTCATATGCCATCCCATAAAACCATTCTTTCCATATGGCATGTGGATCCACCACCGACATTAGCGAGAGCTATTTCAACCTTAGCCCACATTTTGTGAAAATTGGGGCAGTCCCAGTAACCCCAAATTGAAGATGTCCATCTTGATTCTTATAAATGAGGTCAAGGGGAAAAAGAAGGAGGAAAAAGGTACAACCTCGAAGGAATATCTTAGTGAGGAAGAGAATGTCAGCATTGTAGTCAAATTTCAAGCATTACATGAATGTATGAGGACCCTTCCCCATCCTACATTCCAATTACCCACACCAACCACACTCCTAGTATAATCCATAAGTGTGAGGAATGTATGTATTCCTTTCAATTGTGTACACAACACCTCCAGTGACAATAAAACTACCATTGATACTAGTGGTTGTTGCGAACCAAGAAGTTGTAGTTCCAGAGCCTGCAACCATGGACCTTGTCATGGAACTATTTGTCACACTCATCCTAACCTCACTGACTATACGGTCAGTGGAAATAGGGATTGGGCACATGTGTGTAGAATGTCACATAGTTTCACACAAGCGATGTATATAAAAAAGGCAATAAGAACACATAAACAGATAACAAGATGCAAAACATGGATAAAAGAGACATGTACCCATTTCTATATCAAGAATGCCCATTTGTGTTTCATTTTAGAGATTAGAGTCTTTAGTGCAATGGATCTTAATTTGGTAATTAAAAATTTTGTAAACATAATATATTAGTGTTAAAGCATTAAATATGATGTGAAAAGACAAGTAAGCATATTTTAAGAGTAATGAAAGAGTTTCTTTGAGAGAACCGTTATTATAAGAAAGAGAAATAAGGTGAGAAACCTTTATGACATTCTTTTATACAAGGCATATTTTTGGATTTTTTCCATTATAATCATTATGTCTTAACCACTTACGAAGAAAGGTTATATGAGAGGCATTTGAGGATCAAAGCCTATATGTCACACAGTTTATGTGTGAGGGGCCTCAAGACCAAATTTAATGAGCTAATCCTATTTCAAAAATACCCTATGTCCTTATCTCGAGAATTCAAGTAGGTACACAAGGGTTATATAATGGATTTATATATTTATGTTCAAGGTTTGCCAACATATTATAATCAAACTTGAAAGTAGTATTCATAAGAATAGTAGCTCAATCAAGTAACTAAGTAGCCAAGCATTCATAGGATAATACATATAAACAAGCCAATATAATCAATAGGATTAAAAGATTAAGGTACCCTCTGAGTAAAGAGCAATTCATAAACCATTAGTAAGATTATAGAGAAGGCCCAACCTGAAGTGGAACTAAGATACAAAAGACAAAATAGTGGGTCTTAGATCAATAGGGTTTAGATAGGATTAACATCATATTAGTCATGTGGATGTTTCCCCTAGGCCTAGGTTTCAATTGGTTCAAACATAATTCCAAATTTCCCAACCTCCAAGACATTATTCAACATAGTCTAAGGATCAACATTAAGCTCTAGGTTTAGGTGAACCATCCACATTATGAGTAATACTAGCTAAATGTGAAGTATGTGTTTACATTTTGGGAAGCATGGTATCTATACTATCATCATTGTATATACATGAAAAATCTTAATTAGTTATACTAGATCAATATCAAGCAACATGTTTAAATCTTCAAGTCATAGAATCATTAAGAGCATAAGATATATCAAGTTGGTATTTTGGGCTACAAGTATGATTCATATATTGGTTTGATGTCTTCTAATAGAATTGGAAGCATTAGAGGATCATTCTTACATAATTTCTAATTCAAATGTGAAAATATATGTTTGAACAAATAAACATCAACTTCTTCATAAGGATTTAAGGACTCAATCATATAACTGCTTAACAAAAAATTTTAGGGTATACAAAGGTTCAAAAGTAGGCATTTAATTCATATGATTTACTAATGGAAACATAGCATAAGAACTTAGTAAAAAATGGCACATAACATTAGCTGATTATATGATAGAAAGAAAGTCTAAAGTATCAAAATTGATCAAGTTATATCATGCATACATATATAGGGTTTTTTTGTTGACCTGAAAGTTACACATTGTCCATATTTTGATAATGACTTAACCATTCCATTCATATGTATCTAATATGTCTATTGAGAGTGATTTCAGACTTTAGGTACAAGAAAAGGATCATTTCCATCAAGCCCTAGCTTGATCAAGTTCAAGTCACAATCAATGCAAATATACCTTTTTGGAAAACATCCTAAAACCCTTAGGATGATGTTTGTAATCATTTGTATTGATGCAATGACTTGTAACTAAGATGATAAAAAATCAAGAGCCCTAAATTCAAACGCGAATCACTATAATGACATTTTCTAAAATTCATTACATGATGTTTTTCGGTCAAGTTTTACCTGTGACAAACTCGGCCGTTCCCCTTGATGGATTTTCAGAAAATTCAGCTTTGGTCAAGTTTTCCATACACAGAATTTGACCGATCTCTACATTAAGAAAAACTTGTTTAAGCGGTTTGGTCGAGTTTCATCTAGGATAAACTCGACAAATGCTTTAAGTTAGCATTGTCCCATAGTGAATTTGGTCGAGTTGACTTTATTAAAATCGACTAAATGCACTATATAGAATGTGTAGAAAAAGTGATTCTAACAGTTGGAGTATTGTAAAACTTGAAATTATATTCATTGCAACACCACAAATGGATAGAAAATGTTCCTTAGGGTTCCTATCCTCAAGTGGACACCCCAACTATGGATAGGACCTCTTGGAGTTCAGTCCAAGGTTTCTTCTTCATGCTAGTCAAGCTCCTAGTTATAGTTGACTACATCTAGTCCACTTGAGCCCCTTTCTCTCTCTTGTTTACAAATCAAAACATCCCTATGAGTGAGATAGGATCTGTGTGAGAGAGCTACTTCATTGTCTACTTGTAAAGCTCTTAAAGCTTCCTTCTCCCCAACCCCTTTCTTCAAGATCAAGTTGGTGAAAGCTTGTCCAAGTGAAGGAGAAGGTGCAAGATTCTTCAAGATGTAGAAGAAGGTGCAACAACTTCTCCAAGGTTAAGGAGAAGGTCAAGGCTGAAGATCTGGGAGTAGAAGTGGTTAAATCCTTTAAGGAAAAAGACTCAATGCAAAAAGGGGATCTCCATGGCAAGGGTGTCCAACTACTTGCAGGAGTGGGTAAGACCTTGTAGAGGTAGACTACTCTTGTTCCTCTGGATAGGTAATACCTTGGTAGCTTATTGGATCCCTTATCCTCAAAGGAAAGGTTGGGTATCCTTCATCTGGAAAAGGAAGGTCATCATGTATGTCTTATAATGAAATATAAGCATACATTGGTTTCAAGATCCTAGGGTTTTACCTCTCTAGGTAGTGGAATAACTTTCTCCTAGTTTGGATATTGGAACTACTCTAAGTAGCTTGTGTTCTTGTTTTTGTTCAATTTCTCTCATCCTTGCTATATATGTTCAATTTCACTACAAATTCAGTATTTACGATCCCATACATAGTTGTAACTTATAGGTCAAATGAATTTTATGTAAGTGTTTTTAGATCTATTCACCCCTCTAGAGCCCATTTGACCCAACAAGTAATATCAGAGCCACATTCTTTTCTGAATAGATCTCCTATGAGATGAGAAGATGGGTGAAAACCTACTTGGGTCCCTCAACCTAGAGGGAGGCTTCTCCATAAGACCCCCAAATTTTTGACAACACCAATTCCCTCTATTGGAAACCACTGATGCAATTCTACCTTCAAGGAATGAACTACGACATGTGGAAGATGGTTATTCTTACATACAAGGAGTAGGTGGGGGAGATATCTTCTTGAGATGAAGCTACAGTCAATAAGGCACAAATGAATGCAAAGGCAATAAGCATCATCTATGTAGCCTTCACACCCTCAGATTCAACCACATATCCTCTTGTGACATTGCGCATGAGATTTGGGAGAAATTGTGCATCACCTATGAAGGCACAAAGCAAGTAAAGGAGTCAAAGATCTGCATGCTCAAGGGACTACTTGAAAACTTCAAGATGGGAAAGAAGGAGAGAGTGGCTAAAATGTACACAAGGCTCAATACCATCATCAATAGACTTGCTCAATCGGGCCACACCATGGACAAGGGGACCATCAACTCAAAGATCTTAAGGTCTCTCCCAAAGAGATGGGAATCCAATGTCACACCCATTGAAGAAGTTAGAAGTCTTGGTGACATTGCCACCAAAGGTATCATTGGAAATATTCAAGCTTATGAGCTAAGGCTTGACAAGCAAGAGCAAGATGAAAAGTAAAAAGAGAAGGAATCAAAGAAGATCAGAGATAGTGCATTCAAGTCTCAAATAGAAGCACTCCTTCTCCAACAACAATAGGCATGTCGGTCTACTTCTCCTTCTTCAAGTGAAGATGAAGGCCCAAGTGAGCATGAAGCTAAATACTTGAAGGGCAAGCACTTAAAAGGAAAGCCTTCCTCCTCCACCACTCTAAGGTGTTATGATTGTGGACAAAAAGGGCATTACAAGAATGAGTGCCCCAAGGCCAAGAAGTCCTACCATAAGAGAATTTCTAAGAAATGGGAGGACTACAAGAAGGATGGCAAGTACAAGAGGAAGGACAAGAAGGATGAAAGGAGCAAAGATGTATCCCATGCCACATGGGAAGACTCCTCTTTTAGTGATGCAAGATCCAATGAGGGAGAATACCACCTTGCACTCATGGACTCTACTAGTGAAGACAGTGGTGAGGTAAGTGAGGTAAGCGAGGTAAGTGAGGTAAGATTACACAAGTTATTTAAGGAAACTCTCATTGATATGGTTAATTCTACCCGCTCTTCTTATTCCAAATGCAAATATAAAAAGAAGAGATAAGGGAAGATCATAGATGACTTATATGCTAAAATTGATATTCTTGATCAAAATAAGAAATTGCATCTTGACATCATTAATTACTTGCAAGGGTAGCTTCTTAACCTTGAGATTGAATACAATGGAGTTGAAGTAGAGAACTATATCTAACTTAAGAACATCAATAGTCTTATAGAGGAAAACCAAGACTGACTTGATGAGCTTGCTTTAGTTAAAACTAACAAAGAAAATCTTGTTGCTAAACTTGATGTACTTCAACTTGCTTATGATGATATTAAATATTAAAATATAGCTCTTGGTGAGATAATCTTGCTTAGAATTGAAAATTCTATATTTCTTGCTCAAGTTAATGATTTCTCTTCTAGACCTTTATTTCCAAGTAGTGAGACTACTAGCATTACTCTAAAGAGAGATTCCTTTCATACTAAAGCCCTCTATTTGGAGGTTGACTCATTACATGATCAAGATGATCTTGCTCATTTATCTTCTATTATCATTACTCTTAGTGATGTTAATCATAAACATAGAGCTTCTTTGTAGAAATTTTTTAAAGGGAAAAAGTCCCTAAATATAGTTCTTGCTCACTCTACCAAACATAGTGGTAAAAGTGGTTTCGTCTATGAGGGATCTCCATAGATCAAGATCAAAGGAAAGGGTAATAAAAAGATCAAGGGAACTCCTATCTTCCATGAAGAGTCATCCGGTTCTAAGAACCCTATGGTTTGTGTGCATTGTAAGAGTGATGACCATTACCCTATTTATTGTCCTTATAGAGAGAAGGGGACAAAACCAAAGATGAAATGGGTTCCCAAGCTAACTTCAGATGCCAAGGTTTGAATTGGGCATCGATATCTTCCTTTCTTGTATGTAAAAGGAAAATGGATTGTTGATAGTAGTTGCTCAAAGAATATGACAGGTGAAATCAGCCATTTCAACCAATTCACAAAGAAGAAAGGAGGATCAGTAACATTAGCTGACAACAACAAAGGTAATGTGATAGGTGAGGGTGATATAGGTGATTCACTATGCATCAAGAATGTTCTTCTTGTGCATGGCCTACATCACAATTTAATTGGTTTTAGTCAATTTTTTCATAATGATTATCTTTTTCTTTTCACCTCACTTGAATGCTTGCATCTAGATTCCTTCTCCTACAATGTTATATATAAGGGAACTAGAAATGGTAATCTTTATGTTGTTATTATTGACTCTATTAAGTATATTGTTGGTAGATGTCTTGTTGCTAATTTAAATGATATATCTTTGTGGAACCATAGGCTTGCTCGTGTAAATATGCATCAATTAAAGAAGTTGAGCAAAAAGGACTTGGTTAAAGGATTTACCAAATTGGATTTTGAAAAGGATGAGGAATGCCAACCTTGCACACAAGTAAAGGAAACCAAGTCCTCCTTCAAATACAAAGGAATCCTTAGCACCAAGAGAGCTCTTGAACTTCTCCATATTGATCTATTTGGACCTATGAGAATTGAATCACTTCGTGGTATCAAGTGTTACCTTGTGATTGTTGATGACTTTTCTAACTTTAATTGGACCTTCGTTCTTATTTCAAAAAGTGATACTCTTGATGTTTTCTCAACTTTTTGTAAACTAGTTGAAAACAAAGATTCTTATTGGATTGTCTCTATTTGCAGTGACCATGGGGGAGAGTTTGAAAATGACTTGTTTCAACATTTTTGTGAGGAATTTAGGTATGCACATAACTTTTCTTCACCTCGAACACCTCAAGACAATGGGCTTGTAGAGAGAAATAATAGATCACTATAGGAAATGGCTAAGACTATGCTTCTAGAGTATGATACTCTAAAGAAGTTTTGAGACAAAGTCATTAGCACTACATGTTTTGTGCAAAACTAAGTTTTCAATCATCCATGTATAAATAAAACCCCCAATTGATTTATGGCATAGTAGAAAGCCATCCATTGATTTGTTTTATGTTTTCTATTCATCCTTGTTTTGTTTTGAACACCAAATATTCTCTCAATAAGGTTGATCTAAAATCCCATAAGGCTTTCTTTTACTAGCAAGTCTCATAGAGTGTTTAACATTGAACTATCCAAAGTAGAAGAATCTATTGATGTTAAATTTGTTGAGACTAACCCCTCTTTTTCCAAGAATATTGTTAATGATGATGTTGTAGATGAGGTTATCCCTCACTTGGAAGACCTCAACATTATTGATAAAGGAAAAGAGGTGCTAGTTGATGAATAAGAGAAAGAAGAAGAAAAGAAGGATCCAACTCCCCACTTTGCAAAGCATCATCCTAAAGATCTCATTATATGCAATCCTTTTGAAAGGGTGAGGATGAAAGATGCATTCAACAAAGAACAAGTAGACAATGCCTTCTTTTCACAACTTGAGCTAAAGAATGTCAAATAATCTCTCGAGGATAATGAGTGTATCCTAGCCATGCATGAAGAGGTAGAGAAGTTCGAGAAGAACAAAGTGTGGACCCTAGTGCCACGACCAAGTGATAGAAAGATCATTGGCACCAAGTGGGTCTACCACAACAAGCTTGATGAAAGAGGAAATGTGGTAAGGAATAAAGGAAGGTTAGTAGATCAAGGTTACAACCAACATGAAGGTTTTCATTTTTATGATAGTTATGCACATGTTGCTAGACTTGAATGTATTAGAATTCTACTTGCCTTTGCTAGCCATAAAAATTTCTTGCTTTATCAAATGGATGTTATAAGTGCATTTTTAAATGGTAGAATTGAGAAGGAAGTATATGTTGCTCAACCCCCCTTCTTTGAACATGACAATATTACTAACTATGTTTATTTGTTGCAAAAATCTCTCTATGGACTCAAATAAGTCACTAGAGCTTGGTATGAGAAATTAAAGAAATTTTCGCTAAGCAATGGCTATGTTATGGGAAAAGTAGATTCTATTCTATTTCTTAAACACACTTCTAGCAATTTCTTGAGAATTGAAATTTATGTTGATGATATTATATTTGGAGGAACTGATCTTGATATTTGCAAGAAGTTTAGTTCTCTTATGCAGAATGAGTTTGAGATGAGCATGATGGGGGGTGGCGGACTTTCTTCCTCGGCTTCCAAATTTAGCAAACACAGGAAGGCAACTTCATCAACCAAGGCAAGTAAACTAGTAAACTACTTAAGTGCTTTGGGATGGAGAACACCAAGCCAAAGGACACCCCCATGTCAAATACCACCAAGCATGTCATAGATGAAGGAGAAAAGGCAGATAAGAATTCTTATGGAGGTATGATTGGAAGTTTACTTTATTAAACTGCCTCTAGGCCTGATATAATGTTTCGTGTTGGATTGTGTGATCACTTTCAATAAAGTCCAAGAAAATCATATCTCATAGAAGTTAAGAGGATTTTGAGGTATGTAGCCAAAACTCAAAAATTTGGACTATGGTATCCCAAGTCAATGGATTGTACACTTACTATCTATAGTGATGTTGATTATGTAGGGTGCTTGATAGATAGAAGTGCACAAGTGGAACTTGCTTCTTCCTAGGACCATGCTTGGTTTCTTGGTTCTCTAAGAAACAAAGCACAATGGCTCTTTCAACTATCAAGACTGAATACATTACAACTGGGAGTTTGTGTGCCCAAGTCCTATGGATGAAGCAAATGCTCCAAGACTTTGACATTAATTTTGATGCTTCTCTTATCTATTGTTACAATACTAGTGCAATTAATTTGTCTTATAATCCTATATTGAATAGTAGAGATAATATAGAGGTTCGTCATCACTTTCATCGTGAAAATATTGCCAAGAAGGATATCTATATCACGCATGAGGACACAGAGAATCATCTTGCGAACATTTTCACAAAACCTCTAGCTAGCGATAAATTTAAATTCATTTGATCAAAATTTCTTAGAACTTCTCTTCATGACATTGGTATGCAATCAAGATTGATTTTCTCATACCTATATGTTTCTTTCTTAAATTTGATCATCTCTTAATTGAAAGTGCTATAATTGACATGTTCTCGGGCCTTATTTCACTTGTTTTTTGCTAGTTTTTGCAAACAAATGTTTTACCACAAAAAAGTATCCAATGATGAGTGAAATATGCCTCAATATGTTTAAAATACATGATAGTCTAGAAATATAAATTTGTATAGCACTCTAGAGGCTTAAATTCAATTTTCTATGTTTTGTGACTGTATGCTAATCAGTTGAGTTTGACCTGCTACAACTTGACTGATCCCTGGCTGAGGACAAAGCTTGGTCGAGTTTCCCAATCTTAGAACTCAACCGATAAAAGAACTGGCCCAAATTTATAAAGGGTATCAGCTGAATTTTCTCCCTCTCAACTAGAGAAAAGCTGACCAAAATCCCTTCTCTAGTGCTCTTCCTCAAACCCTAGGCTAGACCATTCCCTCGTACACCCTTCCTAGCCCTAGATTCACCCTCTTTGCCTCTCCCATACATGACATAGGTGGTTTGTCACCCTTCCTTATGTGTTATCTTCTTCATTTGGTGATCATTTCTTCTCCATACGACCTTATGGCCTCCAACCATAGAAAGAGATCCACCCCAGTTGGAGTAACATCCGCACCAGCTGCTACAAGGCATGTATCCTTTAATGGTACCTCCTTCATTTCAAATCAATATTTGAATAGGAATAAGGGACTTATCCCTTGGACACCCTTTACTTTCTGATCTTTGTTTAAGACTCAGTTTGCAACAACTAAGGTGATAAATGAGTTTTCTAGGGTGTTCAAATCACATCACCTAAGTGCTTTGTGTGTAGAGTGTTTGTTCTTCACAAATGATATGTCGAGCACGAAAGGTGGTCCATGAATTCTATGACAATCTGACATGGAACTACAACACCCATGTGTCACCACATAATATCCAAGTCATTTTTACTTCAACTATCATTGGTACCAAGATAAAAATATCTGAGGATTTTTTGAATACCTATTTCTCTAAGTACTAACATCATTGCTTCTTGGGTGGCTTCCTATACTTCATGCCATGACCATTTGGACCCTGAAAGTTTCTATAAGAGCTTTAGTCCCACACTTACCCATCCTAAAATCCATAAGTTCCAAAAGAACCATACATCCCATATAGGAAAAAGTCAACCCTACCCTCCTCTTCCTTTGATATCAAGACAAGATTGATCACCTTAATGGTCAATTGCAATACTCATCCCAAGAGGAATCAAACGAAGATTGTAGAGAACACAACGATGATCATGTATTGTCTCATGAATGATATTTTTGTCAAGTGGGGTCTTCACATTCTCCATCATATGACCTACTTTGACTCTGGTAAGAATACCACTGGCACCCATGTCCCATATCCTAACCTAATATGTGGTGTGTTTGCTCACAATGATGAAAAATCTCTCAACCATGACCTTGGATACATACCAAGTCGTAGAGGGATTTGCATAAGTGAGACAACCATCAAGAAGATTGTTATACCTACCTCTTATTCCACCACACTAGGTGCTTTACCTCCACCTAGGCCCTTCCTCTACCACCACCACCCTGACCTGATTGCACCTCGTTTTCTATACCCATTGAAGCCCTCATGGGATATATGATACATCATCAGACGTATAATCTTTAGGTTCAGGAGTATCTCCACCAGGACCTCTTCCAGATCATGTCTCATATGAACCTATCATACAGTCAGTGATACCCACCCTACCAGGCTTACCCAGGAGGTGACTATGTCATTTATGCTTATAGTCAACTTTACCTTGACCCCCCACCTTTGGTTGCTTTTGTTGCACCCCCTGTTGTTGCTGATGGTGGACCTAACCCTACCTCTAGTGATCTTCCTCTTCTGTCTCTTCCTATTATCCCTACTACCTCTCAACTTGTTGGATATGATGGAGTATCCACTCCCACCTTTCTCCAAGACAATGCATTACATGCATATGTTATGTCCTGAGCTTAGCAGAATGCCAGATGGCCTAGTACTCATGCTTTTGGACCTCCTACTGATGAGGATATGCCTGAATGAGATGGTGAGGAAGAAGATAGTGATGTTGAGGATGTTGATGGCTCTAATGTAGGTGATGATGTATATTCTAATAGTGATGATGGTGAGGCTACAGTTGCTGCCAATGGTGCACCATCTGATGATGACAAGGATTACCAGCCCAAGGAAGACGATGATGAGGACATAGTTTATGTAGTTGATGTCATAGATGTTTACTTGTGTAGTCTATTAGAGGTCTCATATATATATATATATATATATATATATATATATATATATATATATATATATATATATCTTTTTCTGGACAATCATTTATTAGACATTTGGGCTCTGTATCTAAGGCATACTCTTACATCATCTCATCATTTTTGTTGGTTTTTAGTTTTTATTCTGAGAGGACATGTTTGATGTTGTAATATTAATCTTGTGTACTTAACTCTTTGGTTGACGATATCTTATGAATGATTGGAATGTTATACCATATTTGATTATGAATCTAGATTGCTTGTTTCTCTCTATTTTGTCTTAGTTTGGTGTGTGATATGTGTGGTTGCTTGTGTAGTTTGTGCCTGTGGTGAAGACATGTGATTTATAGCTCCTCTACCTCCTTCCTTTTTTCAATGACAAAGGGGGAGAATAATATGAGAGCTCATCATGTACTACATGCATCATAGGGGAGATATGAGCTTAACCATATTGAAATTGTTTCTTATGTGACCCTTTTCTAGTCAATTATCTGAAATATCATGTGACTTGCTAAAGGACCGTATCGTATATATATGCGCTATGATTATATGTAGAAAGACTAACCATGAAGTTAAAAGTAAGCATAAATTGTGGGGGAGAAATTAGCATTATCCATTCATGTATCCCCTTCAAATTCATAAGGTAAAGGTTTTAATTTTCAAATACTTTCTAATATGTTAAGGAATGGTTTGTCATTGTTAAAAGGGGGGGATGTTGACCCGAGACTTACACATTGACCATATTTGATAGTTACTTAACCATTCCATTCATATGTATCTAATATGTCTACTTGAGATTTATTTTAGTATTTAGGTAAACGAAAAGGATCATTTGCATCAAGCCCTAGCTTTATCAAGCTCAAGTCAAAAGAAATGCAAATACTTTTTTTTGGAAAATATATTAAAACCTTTAGGATGATTTTTTTAATCATTTGTATTGATGTAATGTCTTGTAACTAAGATGAGAAAAAATTAGGAGCCATAAATTTGAACGTTTAATCACTCTAATGACATTTTCTAAATTTCATTACAAGGTGTTTTTTTGGTTCAATTTTACCTGTGACAAACTCGACCGATCCCCATGATGTATTTTGAGAAAATTCAAGTTTGGTCAAGTTTGCCATACACAAAACTCAATCGATCCCTGCACTAAGAAAAACTATTTTAAGTGGTTCAGTCAAGTTTCATCCAGGTTAAACTCAACTGATGCTTTAAATTAGCTTTGTCACATAGTGCCATCAGTCAAGTTAACTTTGTGAAAAGTTGATCGAATGCATTGTATGGGAAGTGCAGAAAAGGTGACTCTAACTATTAAAGAGTTGCAAAACTAGAAATTATATCTTTTGCAACACCCCAAATGAATAGAAAACATTCCTCAGTGCGCCTACCCTCTAGTGGACAACCCCAACTATAAATAAGATCCCTTGAAGTTCATTACTAGGTTGCTTCTTTATGGTATTCAAGATACTAGCTATAAGCATAGTACATCTAGTCCAATTGAGCCCCTTTATTACTCTTTTTTGCAAATAAAAATCTTCATATGACTGAGATAGGATCTGTATGAGAGAGATACTTCATTATATACTTGTAAATATCACAAAGCTTCCTTTTCCTAAACCCCTTTCTTTAAGATCACGTTTGTGAAAGCTTCTCAAAGTGAAGGAGAAGGTGCAATCTTCTTCAAGCTGTAGAAGAAGGTGCAAAATCTTCTCCAAGGTGATGGATAAGGTCAAGGTTGAATATTCAGGAGTAGAAGGGGGTACATTCTTTAAGGTAAAAGACTCAATGCAAGAAGGGGATTTCCTTAGAAAAGGTGTCCAAGTGCTTGCAAGAGTGGGTAAGACCTTGTAGAGGTAGAAGACTCTACCTCCTCCAGAAAGGTAAGACCTTGGTTGCTTATTGGATCCCTTACCCTCAAAAGGAAGGCTAGTCATCCTTGACCCAAAAAAGGAAGGTCATATTGTATGTCTTATAATGGAATATAGGTATACGTTGGTTGCAAAATCCTAGGGCTTGACCTCTCTAGGTATTGGAGTGACTTCCTTATAGTTTGGAGATTGGAACCACTCTAAATAGCTTGTGTTCTTGTGCTTGCTCAATCACCCTCATCCTTGCTATGCATGTTTAGTTTCACTGCAACTTCAATATATACAATACCATACATAGTTTTATCTTGAAGGTCTAAAAAATTTTGTTAAAGTGTTTTCAATCTCTATTCAACCCTCCTAGATCCCATTTGATCCAACAATTTTTGCTGGAAATAGTCATTTAGGGGGCATACAAATATCCAAAACATGAACCTTACCCAAACTTGAGTAAATTATACTGATTTAGGGATACAATCATATTTTAGAACATTCGAAATCAAAGTTGAGCACTTGGTAGAAATAATTATATTCAAAGCCTTCAAAGTAAACATTTTTTAGAAATCCGTAGAACTATAACTAGATTTACGTTTTAAAGCTAGCTCCAATGATTATATCTCATCAAGAGAATGAAAAATAATATATCATAAGATATATTTGGCAAAGGATGTGGAAGATATGAATCTTGTGTATTTCAATAAAAAACTATCAAGAAAGGGGGCATACCCAAGATTCATTAGATTGCAAAAGTTGGCGCACAAATGGATTCCATGTGTCTTGGAGAAGCACCTCCTCTCTTATCCCTTCTCGGGCCATTCCACCCAGCCATTTGCAACCGAGCTTGGCCTGACCTGGCTTACACTACTCTAGCTAGCTTTGGGTCTCTCTCTTGTGAGTGTTGGGGGCTCGACCCTACATGCAAAGCTCCCATACAATGTTGCTATTACAACCACTCTCCATAGCCTCTAGGTGTAGAGTTAGGTTTTTTGCTTATGTTATAATGTGCCAGTACCATTTACTGATGTGTTGCTTTTCCCCCTTGCATGGCTGGGAACACAATGTCCCCCAGATTTGGAGCAAGTAAGGACTCAAGAGGAGAAAAAAAGAACAAGAAGACCTTCAAGAGCTAACTAGTGGGGTGCCATCCATACTAGCGACCCAATCATGTTTACATTTATGCATACTTTCTATGTTTAGAAATGTTGAGACATGTAATTGCACTCAATTATAGTTTTCTATTCAAAGAACAATGTACGAATCTCAATGGTGAATTATGTGTTTATTTTCTATGATTTCATAAATGTGACATCCCCCTTTAAGATGAAAGCTTCCGCAAGTTGTATTATATATCATAAGGAGGGGTGTTACAAAAGTAAAATTACATAAGAAAACTTTGAAAAAATGTATACTATATCTAAATAGAATAAGAATCCAAAGTGTCACATTTTACTTAGTAGTGGTGCAAAAAGTTGATGCAGTAGATTATAGCACAAAAATTTAGCTAGAGAAAATTCCCTAGATTTTACCAAAAGTACGTATAATAATAATCACCCACAAGTGGATGGGTATTGTCATAGTGTAGCTCAGGAGATAACCTAAAAGTCAACTTTATAAGAACAAAATGAATTTCCATCCTAGTTGAGAAAAATTATTTAAAAAGTATGAATATATGAAGGTTTTTTGGTTAATAAAATAATTATGCCAGAAAGATAAGTAAATCTAACTAAGAATTGATTTTTGCCACTAAGGTAAAATTACTAGGATAATGGCCCGCAGTGTCACTGGCTACATATAATTATTCTAAAAATTGCATCATTCATTAATATGAATATTGGATTGAGGCCAACACTTGTTACTGACAAATCCTTAATATGTTGTCCCAAAGAATGCATTTTCATAATCACATCTGGGGTTCAATAATATTGTTTGGTTTTCTAATCCTATATTCCAATGTTTTTGCATCTAGGGTTTTAGCAATCACTCAAGATAGATGCTCAATATATCAAAAAATTAAATAATTGATTATCAATCTATATGTTGACATAAATAACAAAATAACAATGTAGAGATAGAATGTGGCCATTGAAGATAATCCTCATATCTCTACAATGGATCTGCTATGTAAACATATTCATAACAAAAAATATAGAGAGAAGTAGAAACTCATGAATAAAACAACACTGGAAAGGAAAAGATCAGTGTTCTCATCCCAAATTTCAAATGATAAATTCAGTCTCTGGTCTAGATCAACAACGGAGTGTGTTTCCACGTCAAGCCATAAATTTTCACCTTTGTATCTTCTTGGTGGTGGTTGGGTTTGTGTATGAAAGAGAAATAGTTCATGAACTCTTGTCTTTGAAGTCTCCCAAGTGCTTTATATCATCTTGCTAAATATCACATCCATCCAGCTCAAACTAATGGATGTCTGCTGCTTGCTATAATTATCATCATAGGAGTTTTAGGAGATTTTGGGGCCTACCCATGACCCAAAGTGGTAAATAACATAATATCTTTTTGTATATGTAATTGAATTAAGTTTTTGGTACAATTTTAATTGCTCTACTTTGACCTTGTATGTGGAATCTACAACCATGTTAGTGCTTAATATTTTTTCTACATAGTTATTGTACTTTCTACTAAAACTTCCCAATCAGCCAACTAGACATGTCATTTGGTAGAACATCCTGTAATAGTGTATGTAAGTGTTGTATATTATTGAATTTTACATCCATTGGATTATAAATCATCTAATTTTAAGTATGTATGTGAAAGTTATGGCTATTTGAGTGACCTTCTATACTGTGATGATCTTCACTTCAATTGTTGGAGTTGGGGAGTGAGGATAAGCAATCTTTGTTCATTCCCTTGGAATTTTTATAGAAGGATAATTGCTTCACTCTTATACTTATATTAACCAACAAAAAAATAAATATATTTTAAACATTAAACAAATTGCTTAGCTACTCAAAATATATAATACATGAAATATGAAGTAGATTGCAAACAAAATATGCAAAAAAAAAATCTAAAATGCAACTAAAAAATAATGAATAGACATTATCAACTATTTTTTATTGTATACTTTATCATTCTTGGATCCTGAGTTTCATGCAGACCCTCTAGAGTTGGGATTATGAATGTTGTAGTATTTTGCACGCATGTTCGATAGTAGTGCCACATGTACAAAATTATGTGGCTTTTATTCTGATGAGATATTGTGAGTCAAGTTCTCATCCTTTTGGTTGATTAAAGGCTTGAAAGTTGTGACAATGATGTATTGACTTATGAGTTCATGTGGGTCCAATGTTATATGGAAAAGTCATGCATCATGTTTGACAAAAACTTACTCTCAGATGTGTGGCATATGTGATTGATTGTTTGACTAGAGTCTCAATTTTGGGTTTTGTTTTGAGAAATCTCATTCTTGTGGAGTTGGGTGTAACAAGTTTTTGGTACCAGAGTCTAGGCCCACTGAGTCAATGATAAGTTCATATTTATCCATTTTTATTGCATATTTTAGATCATTACTTACGAGCATTTTGTTGATTATTACCTAGATTTAGAATTAATTGTCTAAATTTAGCTTTACCCTCATAAATTGGTTTTTTTTATTAGATTTACTTGGTTATTGAAGGAAAACACCTCAATTGTATACTTTACTCTAAAGATCAAGAACTATAAAAATTACTCTGCGATAATGTTTGTACAACTTCCTGCAATGCGTGATATATATATCCTCCACTAAAATGGAAATATCTTTTACCTCCCAATGCAAAATTTAAACTTTAAGCATGCGTTGGAAAGGGAATTTTATCATATACATGAAAAATGTATTTCTTAGCTACTTGTTAGTTGGTCAACTAGATTTACAACCAGTTGACTCACATGCAGATTTTCCAGCATTGCCTGATATATTTTGCACCAAAATGACCATATCGTTTGCATCCCAATGCAGAATTTAATGTTCAAATATATTTTGGAAAGAAAATTTTGCTACCTATAGGAAAAATATATCTTTGGTGGCTTATCCAGTCAGTCAACTACATTCCTAGCCCGTTGACTCACATATTGCGAAAATCTACAACAAAGAGAGTCAAAGAAATTCAATAGTCAAAATATTAAAGGAAGGAAATTCAATAAATTTCTCCATTTAAAACAAAGAACTTATATTATCAAATAGTACTCCTTTGGTTGGGAAAAAAGGAATGTTGTACAATACCATATGATTTTGTTGGAGGAAAGAATTTAGGTAAAGACTTTTGACCAAGTACAAAGCTGTCAAGGTGGTCAATCTGAATGTTGGGCATCATTTACTATAAATATAAGGAAACCACCATTTTTTATTACATAAACCCCCTATCATATCAAAACCCTATATGGGAGAAAATAGAAAGGAACAAGGATATAGAGTCACATTTCTTCCTCACGTGTTCTACAAAAGTGTTGCTAGAAACATGATCTCTCACCCCCTTATCTTTGTTCCTGATTCTATGAGAAATATGGAGTATTAACCATTTGTTGCGACCTCAAGACTAGCCCCATGAGCTCATAAATTGTGTACAACTTTGATTCCATTAAATAAATAAAATATTTGTCTTCATTTGTTTAAAACTATGAATTATGACTTCATCCCTTGTTCTTAATGACTATTACGATCCACAACAATGAGATCGCATACTTCTGGAACAAAATATCAATTGAGACTCATAAGATCCTTGATGAGATTCTAGATGGAAACTTGTTGGATGACCGACCCATGACCCACCAAGATTCGAGATTTATGGGGAGCTTTATCCATGAGATCTATTCCTAAAAGGAATTAAAATTGCTAAGATAACTACATAAGATTTTGGCGGTGAAACACATACTCTTAGTAATCTTATTAATTGAAATTTATCCTTGATTAATTAGTTTCACTTCTGAAAATTTAAATATCTATTTTAGTTTAATATTTTTCTAAAATCAGATTTTAAAAATTATTCTTATTCAAAATTAACTCTTAAAAAAATTGTTCATACCTTTCTATACTAAAATTAACTTTCTTTTTTACATGTGAATTGATAGTCATTAAAATGTTGAACTCTAAGAAAAAATTCTCTAGTGATCTTTTCGTGTAATATATGTGGATCAAAATTTGGGTTCATTGATGTGGACAATGGACTTTCTTTCAGACACCCATTGCTTTACATAATTAGATGTTTCTTTACTGGCTCCGTAATTTTTAGTTTTGATTTATAGTTTCTTAGTTTATGTTTATAATTTTAGTTTTGATTCATAATTTTATTTTTAAATAATATTTTCCCTTTATTTCTTTGGTTTTTGTAAACCTTTCTTTTTGTTTCTTAAAAAACATTTTAGATTTGTGTCCTCATTCATTAGAAATTGTTTGCTTGATCCTAATAGTCACATTTTTTTTAGACATTCATTTAAATGGAGTGGCTGACACCACATAATGTACAGTGTGAGAGATGTGTCTTCCTCTATCGTGTTATATGGGAGTGTCCTAAGATGTATCCATATGAACTAAACATGCCATGGATCTACCTTATGCATAATATTAGACACCCAAGGATAGTTATGAAGTATACTGCAACCAGTAAAATTTTGGATGCTAATATGTGTCACACCATGCAAGTGAGGAAGTAGCCAACCGTGAGATAGAACATTCCCTCACCATATAGAAAGAGGTGATAGACCCTAAGAATAGAGCTTCCAAGGCTGTTGATATAGAAGCTTGAGGTGTCATAGCACTCTATAAGATCCTTGTTGAGAAAGATGCAAAATCATCCAATGATTATGCATATGATGCAAGTTATAATCTACAATCTTGTAGTGGTAATTATGAGGAAGCATGCTATGCAATTCAATATCCTAATGAGAAGGGCTATGACCAATAATATTATGGGAGGTAAGGTATAGAACCTTACTATGAAAACCAATACACACCTCAATAAGAAGCCCAAGAGGCCACAAAGGAGAAACTTTATGACTTAGGTATGATGGAAGCTAGATTAAATGAACCACTCTCCTAGTCCTCTACATCACTTGAGGATCAATACAAAAGACCCTCAGAGAAGCTAGAGCTTCCAAGGACAATTTTAATTTATGACAATTACTATGATGATGATGATACAACCCCCATGTTATATATGCAATATCCACCAAATATCACTCCACAACTAAAGCTCCATTAACCACCCACATAATAGACATGTGTCAAGGAATTATCAATTACCAACCAACTATTGAGACTATTATAGATAATGTACCAACACCCTCCCATGATGAATTAATGGATTATTTTGAAGAAAGGTTTTCTCGTCAAGATCCCTATATTCCATATCTAGTTGAACCTATTTACATGCCTCTATTGGATTGTGATATGGTTCCTTATAAGCCCATTGTGTTGGGAACATTCTTTATGATGAAATCGAAGCTGCTATTAGGCATTGTAAAGGACCCTAATGCCTCCATCAATATAAATGTTGATGGGATGAAAGATACAGAGGATACACAACCACATACAAAGTTGTACCATACTAATAAGATAGTTCCTTGCATACGAGTTTAATGTTTGGCAGATCTAGGTGACTTAGAGAAACCCTAACAAGATCCTCCACCTGATCTACCATAGTCAGCACTACATGGAGTGGATTCATCTTGTACCACCTTCTCCTTTGAAAAAGGTGATATCCCACATATCTTTGAGTAAGATTTAGCACCAAAGACACTCGATGAGTACAATCATGTACCAAATCCACATACTTTCAAAACACTTCATCCACTGATGGAGGAAGTTTTTTGGGTCCTATTGGAGGGACTGCAAGGCAAAAAGAAAAACCACTTTAATCTATCAGAAAACCCCTCTAAACTTCCAAAACAACCCAATCATTGGATGTACCATAATGATCCACTATCCAAGGATCCATCCCTTGTCAACATTCCATTCAGTTGGACATTCTTTGAGTTACAAGGACTGACTGGTGATCTCAGTAAAAATTCTTCCCTCCATCATATATTTAAGGTTTTTGTGGGACGAGCAAAATTTTAAGTTCATAGTGGAGGTGGGTGGTACTTATCTATTCCATCCACTCTATCTTCCCTTTTCATCATTTGTCATTATGTTATGTAGTTTAGCTTCAAAAATTTAATTTTCCCTTTTCTTTTTATGTTTTGTCCTTTACCTAGTTGGCCAATTATTATCACCTAGGACCTTCAATATCATTATTAATTGGAAACAATGGCAAGCCACAATGGATAGAGAGGAGTCAAATGCAATGTGTCCCTACTTAAACAAAATTACATAGCTTGTAAAATTTCTTGATTACCACAAGTTACCTTAAGAAATGAATTGATGCCACGATAGTCACAATGCACTAAATTCTAAAACACAATATGCACAAATACTACCTCTTCTACATTTCTTTAAAAACATTTTTATCCCACCATTCACCAAAAGATAATTAAAAGCCAAAAAAAGTGCCAAAATCCAAATTTGGTGTGGAACACCCTTCCTCGTCTAACACTTCTTATATACCCCTCATATTTCATAGGGGCATACCACCAAGAAAGGATGCCAAAGTGCACACCAAAAAATGCAATCAATGTAATTGTGGGAATATGTAGGAGTACCAAATGCAAAAAGGATAGGGAACCAATTTATCTATGGGTCTTGAAATGGGAACAACTCATGAGCAATTTGGAGTGGGAAATTAGAGAAAGTGTGTTCAATGATTCCAGGAAATCAAGGTCACTTGGACATGAAAGGTGGTAAGGATTCAAGTAGTGTTAGACAAGACAGGAGGACTGGGCGTGAGTATTATTTAGTATTTTTGATGATTTAATGTTGCTCGAAGACAAGAAATGTTCATGTTTGGGGTATTTGATAAATGTATATTTATCCATTTTTATTGCATCTTTTAGATTATTACTTAAGAACATTTTGTTGATTAATCCCTATTTTTAGAATTAGTTATCTTAATTTAGATTTTATCTTGTCAGATAGATTTTTTATTAAATTTCTCAATTATTGTATGAAAATAGCTCAATTGCATCCATTAACTCAAAAAAATCAAGAACTTTAAAAAATGCTCTAGGAATATGTTTGCACAAATTCCCACATAAAATGGTCATTTCGTTTCCATCCCAAAGCAAAACTTAGTGTTTGAACATAATTTGGAAAGGGAATTTCATTCTCTATATGAAAAAAGTAATTTGCGGTGGCTAGACCAGTCAATAGATTGGTTTTCCAATTAGTCAACTCACATTTAGCTTTTCTTGAAGTTCCTGATATATTCTACACCAGAATGACCATATCTTTTACATCCCAATGTGGAATTTAATGTTCAAATATTCTTTGGAAAGGAAATTTCATTATCTACATGAAAATATATTTTTAGATGGCTTAACTTGACTGACTTTTCATCTTGTTGACTCATATGTAGCAGAAGATGCAAAGAGAGTCAAAGAAATTGAATGGTCAAAATATTAAAGGAAGGAAATTCAATAAATTTCTCCATTTAAGGCAATGAATGAGTATTGTCAAAGATTACTCAACTGATTGGGAAAAAAGGAAACTTAGTGACTACAATATGCTTTGGTGTGTTGGAAGGAATGTAACTAAAGACCTTTTACCAAACACAAAGCTATCAAAATAATCAAACCAAATGTTGGACATTGTTTACAATAAATGCACGGAAGTCTCCCATCAAGACATCAACCCCACATAAGCTCAGAACCCTGTCCGAAAGAATGGACCAATAAAAGGGGATTCAAGTCGCATTATTCCTCATGGAGTTTGCAAAAGTATTGCTAGTAACATGATCTCTCTTCCCCCTATCTTTGTTCCTACTTATATAAGAAATATGGAGTAGTTCCTTTTTGTTGGGACATGGGGAGTACCCCATGATCATGTAACTTATCTTAGCCAACATTGATTTTATATAAATAAAATATGTATTCATTCATTTAAAAATTTGAACTATGACTTGATCCCTCATTTCTCATGATTTTTATGATCCATAACTATATAATCCCAGACTTATGGACCAAAACATCAAATGAAACTCACAAGATTTCCGTTGAGATCCTAGATAGAAATTATTGGATGATTGAACGTTGTCCCACACACACCAAGATCTTAGGTATGCAGGTGGTTTGATATATGATATCTATTCTGAAAAGAATGGATCTACATAATCCTAATCTATATATTTGTTTAAAATTAAATAAAACTGCTAAGATATCTACACATGCTTTTGGCCATGAGACCCAAAATCCCAACAATATTTTTAATTGAAATTTATCCTTAATTAATTAGTTTTCACTTCTACAAATTTACATACATGATTTAGTTAAATATTTTTCAAAACGATATTCTGAATATTAATATTTGCCATTTATACAAAATTAACTATTAAAAGAGTTGTTCCTTGGGAACAATACCTTTCTATACTAAAGTTAACTTATTTGGTTAGAAGTGAGTTTATATCTATTAAAAGGTTAAACTCTAGGGATAATTTATCAGGTGAATTTTTTGTATAATCGATATCCATGAAAGATTGTCACTATTTCCGATGACAAGGGACTTTCTTTCAAACCCTCATTGATTTCAATAATTAGTATTTTATTCTTCTAGTTTATTTTTGTCATTTTAGTAAGTCTTGTATTTTTTGTTTTTTATATAATTTCTTATTAATTTAAATAAGTATTAGTTTCATTCCATGGATTTCTATTTAAATTATATTTCTTTTTCCTTTTTGTCTTATTATTTGTAAACCTTTGTTTTTTTGTTTTAGAAAAAGAAATTTTATATTTGTATCGTCATTCATTCGATAATTTTCTCTTGAGCATGATAGTCACAATTTCTATTTTTACATGCATCGATTTAAATGGAGTGGTTTACACCATCTATTATATGATGTGGGAGATGTGACTCCCTCTATCATGATTTGTGCTAGTGACCTAATCTCTCTACACAAAAAGTAAGAATGCAACAAATCTACCTCATGCATAATATTATACCCCCAAAGGAGAGTTATGAAGTAGATTGCAACCTGCAGAATTTTAGATGCTATAAGACATCACCTTGTATGTGATGAAGAAGTCAACCGCCATATAGAACATACCCTCTCCATACATAGAAAGGACATAGAAGCCGAGAATAGAGTTTTCAAGTCCACCGAGGAGGATGTCTGAGGTGTCGCAACACTCTAAAAGATCCTTGTTGAGAAAGATACTAAATTGTCCCATCCTAATGCATATGATGAAAGTTATAATTTACAACCTTTCAGAATTTATTATGAGGAACTTTCTATGCATATCAATATCCTAACAGGAAGGGATATGACCAATAATATTATGGGAGGCACGGTGCACTAATACTATAAAAACCAATATGTACCTCAAGAGGAAGCTCAAGACATAGAAGAGGAGCAACTTAATGCATTAGGTGTTGGGGTATAGGGACGATAGAGGTAGTAGTGGAAACAAATTTTTTGTTCATATTCCTTACCTGAAGATCACCTCAACAGTAATGTATCTTGAAAAAAAGGTAGAAAGAGGCATACCTAGTCCTGGAGTAAGTCCAGTGACTACTCTTGCTTGGTGATGTGCACTCTTCATAAGACACACATAGACAACTGGCGACCATGGCCTCCTGGTGCAACATCACAGATGGTGGTGGTGGTTGTCCGCCTAGCATGGAGGAAATGCCCTCCATACCACCATGTAGTCTACACGGACCATCAAGAACTCCACGTTATGCTACTAGAGACAATGAGAAGGAGTTGTCCCTTCAAACATCAACTTCTAGTGTTGACTTGCTCTCCCTTGTTGTCTCTCCCTTTTATGGGTATGACTTGATCGGGCTCTCACATTACCACAACTGTGAGAGGAGAACAATTTTTAGAGCTTATTGTTGTTTCTATGAAAGCCTTGACTACACCCCCTATACATATGATGGCCATGGGCATGGTTTTTCGATCAATCAAGAGTTGAAGAGATAATTTTTCATGAAATTTTGGCTGTTGTGAACCATGAAATGGTTAGTTCACTTATGAATTTGTCATTGCATTTCAACTCATTTCTAAGTTGGTTGTTTCATATGTTAAATGGTCTATTTAACACTTGAATCAGTCATCTCACTTTAATTTCTATTTGCAAACATATTGGCCTTCAATTTGATGATTAATGTACAACATGATGTCAGTATCAATCCTTGATCCAATCTTATTGATCGTTGAACTGGGTGATTCACAATTTGAACCAGTCATTTCACATTTTTTTAACCAGTTGTTTCACTTATGAACCAATCAATTCATATTATGAACTGGGCAGTTCACATTTAAACTAGGCAATTCAAATTCCAGTTCATCCAATGTACAACCAATGTTGTTTTAATTAAATATCTAAACACTTTTGTACTCAAGTTAAACCATATTCATGAGTAAACTCCTTTTCCACAAGCATCCTATGTGTGTGATCCTATAGGCCGCAAACTACATTGGTAGTGAATGTCCATAACCAATTTATGTCATCATAAGCAATGAGCTGTATCTAGAAACACATCATTGCTACCCAAGTAATCAGAAAGTTCGAGAACGACTTCAACCTATAATTTTTTATTAGTTTTATAGTGATCATATGGTTCCTTTGTCTCTAATATCTGGGTTGAACTTGAGGCATGAAAATTTCATCCTCTTAATGTTCAATCCATGTTCATGAATAGAGCAAGTTGTATGAGATATGTATGAGCTCAAAATCATATATTGACTCACTTGATTATGGCCATGCATTTCTCAGTCTCTCTTATCAATTGACCAGGATATCAATCTCTAATACGAGAGACAAATCCCATCTATATCACTCACAATCAATTCCCATGTGTCACAATGTACCCAAGAACCACCTTTATGGAAACCCTTATTCAAGGTCATGTTGGGTGGTTTCAAAGTTCACTGAATGACATGTGATGTGTCTAGCCATTTTAGGTCTAAGAACTGCGATCACCACTGATGCACGGGTTTTGAGTCACTTTTGCTGGCCTATTTTATGTTCTTTTGTGCATTTATTGGTCAATTAGTTGATCATATTGCATAAATAATTAGTATTGGCTTGTATATTCTGTTTGCATCAAACTATGCTCATCTTATCATATTTACACTACTTTATACATTCCCCAGCCTTATACACATTTTTATGAATTTTCCAGGTACATTATGTATAGTGAAAAGTCAGTGCCACTGACCATCATAGTCGGTGCCACCGACATAGCAGCATTGGTCGGGCGATAAAAGACCAGAAGAGTCAATGCCACTAACAATTGAGTCAGTGCCACCGAGATCAGTTCAGAGAAGCAGATCAAAGTACATGCATCAGTTCGGTGTCACCGACCATCACAAGATGGTGGTACTGACTTCACCACAGCCAGACCGCACGCAGTTGGTACCACTGACTTCCCAGTCGATGCCACCGACTTTGCGAGAAATCAGCAATCATTAGATCCACCCAGATTTGACGGTCCACGATATGTGGTACTGTAAGTTGACCTATGACTTAAAAGAGGATGGACAGACATAAGGGGGACATCATGTTGCACCGCATGAAGGCCAGATAGGAGAGAGAGAGAAGCACGAAGCCGAAGGATGTCAATTGGAAGATCCGAGCACCTCCGACAGACGATTTTGCTTCCGAAAGACTGCAGAACGTGTGTTTCCTGAGGAGGATCATCTAGAACACTTCCTCTTCAGGTGTTACATGAATTCCCTTCATGTTTTGCACATTTTTCATCTCTCAATGTATTCACAATTGAAAACCATGCGGGGCTAAACCCCTTCTTTCATTAGAACCTGAGAGTAGCCCAGGAAATCATTGTATCGACTTTCTACATGATTTAATATAGATTTCTCTTTATTCATGGATATATAATTATGGAATTGCAACACCTATCTATGTTTGATCACCATCGATATAATTATAGATTGATAATTGCTCTGGAAGGAGGATCAAAGGTTGGAACACCATAATTTATACACTTTCCTACATGTTCCTTGGGAAAGGTAACATACAGTTAGTGGAAGGAAACCCATGATTTTCGAAAATGCACCTAGACTAAGATATAAATTACTATAGACGTGGAATTGACTTAGATCTAGATAGTGAATTGTACCGTGAAAGTGAGAAATTCTGACTATAGGCTTTCTATCTAGGGTAGGAGTAAAATTTATATTAATTCGTTAGAAATAAGATATAACGAGACTCCGTGCTGAAATAGGTAATCCTAAGGAATCCATCTCATTCGAATCAAGCACTTTTAATTTTGTTTTATTTTGTTCAAGCTCAAATCTTACTTTTTAATGAGTTTAGCTGATCGCACTGTAGTTAGTAGTAGTCACTGAGGCTACATCTCCCCGAGATCGACTCGGGCCTCACATAGGCCTATATTACTTGACACGTACACTAGTGTTCATACACACAGTTTTATCGTGTCAAGTTTTTGGCACCGTTGTCGAGGAGACGACAAAGTTTTAGCACTACGAGTTTTGTGGGCTTCCACTCTAGGCAACCTTTTATTTCTTGCAATTTGGTTTTAATCATTGAAAATTTACTACACATACATGCAATAATTTTTCTCTATTAAGTACCATGATTAACTGAATTCAAATTTTTAGGTACTAGTGCATGGTGACAAAACAGACCAAAGACTATGGAGAATCTACACCAGAGTTCCTAATCACTATCGAGGTTCTAGTTCAAACAACTGCATCAGAAGGCATACCGTTGATGCCCAGGCAACAAGCAATGAGGGATGGTAATCCAGGGGCTGAAAGGACCATATAGGAGATGATAAATGCATCTTCCTCAACTGCACAGATAGGGCCTATCAAGAAGAAGAATGTGATTGTAGCATAATACAAGATTGATCCAGGGCTCATTGCACTCATCAAGTCACAAGATTTTTATGGGCACACTCATGAAGACCCAGTGGCAAACATCAATAATTTTGTGGAGTGCTGTGACATGGTGAAAGTAGATAGGTTTCCATAGATAGATTTTTACCTGAAGCTATTTCCATCATTACTGGCAGATAAGGCAAAAGAATGGTTGCACAACCTACCAAAGGAATCGATCGAGTCATGGGATCAAATGATCAGACATTCTTTGAAAGATACTTTCCTCCAGAGAAGACAAATGAGCTGGTTAGAAACATCCACAATTTCAAGAAACATGCAGCTGAATCTTATTCCAAAGCTTGGGAGTGTTTTCAGAACATGCTTAGAAAGGTCCCTCAACATGGGATAGATCTGGAGAACCAAGTTAAGATGTTCTACTTTGGGCTCCACAAAAGTGAATGTGTCACCTTAGATAGTGTAGGCTCAGGGTTCTTTGTCAACAACTTACCTTCTACGTGTCAGGACATTTTGAAAAGTATGGTAAAGAATCAGGCATGGGGTAATGAGAGAGACCATACAGAGTAGATAAAAAGCATAGGGGAGTCTGAAGTTATCACCTCTTTGAATGAGAAGCTAGACTTTGTAGTAAGGAATCGGCTAGAGAAGGATGATAATCTATCAGATGAGGATAGACAAGTGAAATACATGCGGCAGTAAGGATACAAGAACAATGACTACTCATGGAGAAAGGATACCAAGTTCTCTTGGAAAGATCCAAACAACTTCCTACAGGATCCTGATCAACATAACCAACACAGGAATAATAAAAAACAACAACCTATAGTAGAGGAAAGCACAAATGAAATTCTCAACTGGATAGTGAAGTAGAATGAACAGTTGATAAAAACTTCCAACGTGATCTTCCGAATCAAGGGGCCCAATGAGGAGTCCACATTGTATCAACTAGCAACAGTCATGGCGGCTTTGAAGAAGCCCACATAGCAAGGTTTTCCAAGAAACACTGACACTCAAATAGGAAACCAATAGGTCAAGGCCATACTACTGAGAAGTGGGAAGAAGAGGCTGAATCCAAAGACCATGGAAACCAAGGTGACCAAGCCTACTGATAGTGGTGACCCAGTGGCAGAGCCGACACAAGTAGAAATGGAGGTAGGCAACACAGGGGAAGAGTAGAATCAAGAATATGAGGGGGGAAAGAGGACTTCATATGTGTGACCACATCAGAGGAAACAGACAGTACCGATTCCATACCCTAACAGCTTGAAGGCAACAAAGATGGATCAACAATTCAAGAAGTTTCTAGATAGCTTTAGGAAGCTTTCTTTGAACATACCGTTGAATTATGCGATTGAACAAATACCATTGTATGGTAAATTTCTAAAGGATATCATTAATAAGAAGAGGAAGTTTCCAGATGCTGAGGTAGTTGTACTGAGAGAGCAAGTTAGTGCTTTCATTTTAGGTACACTGCCACCAAAGAGACAGGACCCCAGTTGCTTCAACATCACATGTTATATCTGGAAGATAAAGTTTGGGGATACACTCTGTGACTCGGGGGAAAGCATCAACTTGATCCCCTTATCTACCTTTAGGAAACTTGGTCTCAAAATGTCTAGGAAGAGCAACATGAAAATCAAATTGGTAGACAACTTAGTGGTGACACTGTATAGTATTTGTGAGGATGTATTGGTCAAGATGGACCGGTTTGTTTTCGATGCATACTTTGTGGTGATGGAAATGCAAGCTGACCATGAGCTTTTATTAGCAAGACCCTTCTAAGCAACAACTGATATGATCTTGGAGATGGGTAGAGGCTGTTTGACTATGGGAATTAAGGATGACCAGTATGAGATCACTATGCCAGATAATTCCAAGTCACCCAATGCTCAGGAGTAATGCAATACGACGAAGCACATGGATAACAATTTCTCTTTGTTCTTGGGTAAACCATTTTTGGACATGGTGCATGTAATGACAAAGGTGGACAAGGGTACACTAGACTAAGGTGGTCTCACTTGCCAAGGCAGTAGGGTATCCAGGCAACAAATAAGAGGAATTGGGTTTATCCACTGTAAATGAGGATGAAGAAGACTCTCTAGTACAAATACATGCATAGCTTCCTCTACAGGCCTATCTAATGAATCTTATAGATGATTGTCTGTAGAGTCGGTCATTAGAAGAATGTGCAAGGTTACTTAAGGCTTTGTCGTGCTATTACACAAGGCACTTCGAGGATTTGGGACTGCTACCACCACCACTAATTTCTTCACTCCTAAGCCCACCCGAGTTGGAGCTAAAGCCATTGCCACCTCATCTGAAGTAAATTTTTCTAGTTGTAGAGGAGAAGTTGTCGGTTATCATATCTGCATCATTGAGTGAATCGGAAGAAGAACAATTGATTGTTGTGCTAAAGAGCCACTGAGGTGCATTTGGGTGGATTGTGGCTGACATCAAGGGGATTTCCCCTACATTGTGCCAACACAAGATTCGACTAGAAGAAGGAGCAAAGCCGGTCATTCAACCTCAGCGTCATTTAAATCCAATCATGATAGAGGTAGTCAAGAAGGAGGTACTCAAGCTATTGTCGACAAGTATAATCTATGCTATTTCTGATTCCATTTGGGTTAGTTCGACACATGTAGTGCCACAGAAAGGGGGGAATCACTGTCACTACTAACTCATCTAATGAAAAAATAACCATTAGATTAGTGATAGGATGGCGAGTTTGCATTGATTATTGTAGATTGAATACCGCCACACTTAAGGACCATTTTCCATTATCGTTCATTGATCAGATTATGGAGTGACTTGTCAGTCACTCCCACTTTTGTTTTCTTGATGAATATTCAGGCTATAATCAGATTTCAGTTGTGGCTAATGACCATGAGAAGTCTACCTTCACCTGCCCTTATGGAACTATTGCATACCGCCACATGTCGTTCGAGTTGTGCAATGCACCCACTACTTTTCAGCGGTGCATGTTGGCAATTTTCTCAGATATGGTGGAACGATATCTTGAGGTTTTCATGGACAATTTTTCGGTTTATGGGACATCTTTTGATGATTATTTGAAAATTTTGGATAAGGTTTTGCAGAGGTGTGAAGACACACACTTCGTGCTTAATTGGGAAAAATGCCACATAATGGTTAGCGAGGGCATAGTGCATGGATACAAGGTGTCTAGCAAGGGATTGGAGGTGGATCCAGTTAAGATAGAGGCAATTTCAAAACTTCCTCCACCAACATTGGTGAAGGCAGTTAGGAGTTTACTAGGCCATGTTGGGTTTTATCGCCGATTTATTAAGGATTTTTCAAAAATCGCTAAGCCATTCTCTGAGCTTTTAGAAAAGGATGTCAAATTCAATTTTGATGAGAGGTGTTTAAAAGCTTTTAAAATCTTGAAAGAATAACTCATATCTGCACCAGTTGTGCAGGCTCCAGATTGGAGCCAACTGTTTGAACTCATGTGTGATGCATCAGATTATGTTGTGGGGGTAGTGTTGGGGTAACACTTAGACAAAGTTCCTACGGTCATAAATTATGCATCTAAAACACTAAATGACACACAACTAAATTACACCACAACTGAAAAAGAGTTGGGTGTTGTCTTTGCTTTTGAGAAATTTAGACAATATCTTGTAGGAGTTAAGGTGGTGGTGTGGACTGATCATGCAGCAACTAAATACTTGATGCAGAAGAGAGATGCAAAACCAAGATTGATTAGATGGATCCTTTTATTATAGGAGTTTGACACTGAGGTCAAAGATAAAGTAGGGATTAAGAATGTGGTGGTTGACCACCTATCTAGACTGGAGAGGGTAGATGAGAAGGGCATTAATATACCCATTCTAGAGACTTTCCCTAATGAGCAGTTGTTTGCCCTTAAAAAAAGGACCCTCGGTTTGCTAACATTGTCAATTATTTAGCTTGCAAGGAATTACCTACTAATTGGGGGTACCAAGAAAAGAAGAGGTTCTTTCATTCTTTACGCTATTATTTTTGGGATGATCCTATTTTGTTGAGACAATGCAGAGATGGAATATTGAGGAGGTGTGTACCTAAATGTGAGTATGAGAGTGTGTTGAAACAATGCCACACACTACCTATAGGTGGACACCAGGCTAGTTCTAGGACAGCCGCAAAGGTATTGGAGAGTGGTTTATACTGGCCGACCATATTCAAAGATGCATATGATTTTGTGCGTAGGTGTGACACATGTCAGCGGTCAGGTAACTTATCAAAGAGGCAGGAGATGACATTGAATGTGTTTCAAGAAGTAGAAGTTTTCGATTTATGGGGTATTGATTTCATGGGACCCTTTGTGTCCTCTAACTCTAACCTCTACATCTTATTGGTTGTAGATTATGTGTCAAAATGGGTGGAAGCAATTCCAACCCGCTCCAATGATGCCAATGTCATATGCAAATTTGTTAAGGATCACATCTTTTGTCAGTTTGGAGTGCCAAGGATGCTTATAATCAATGGGGGAACTCATTTCACCAATAAAAAAATTGGGGCACTCTTGAACAAAGATGGAGCGACACACTGTGTGGGTACGCCTTACCACCCACAAACTCAAGGTTAGGTGGATGTTTCCAATCGTGAGGTCAAAAAGATTCTTGAGAAGACAGTGTTGTCTAGTAGAAAAAATTGGAGTGAATTGTTGGTTGATGCACTATGGGCCTATAGGAATGCCTATAAAACACCAATAGGAGCTACACCCTTTAGGTTAGTCTATGGACGGGTGTGTCATCTCCCTGTAGAGTTAGAACATAAAGCTCATTGGGCGTTAAGGAGGCTCAATTTTGACCTTGATAAAATAGGTAAGCCAAGGATGCTGGAGTTGAATGAGATTGATGAAATTAGGATGAATGCCTATGAGAATTCACTATAATACAAGGAGAGCACTAACCAAATACATGACCGACATATAGAAAAGAGAGTCTTTTACTCGGGAGAGAATGTGTTGCTTTTTAATTCAAGGATGAAATTACACCCCAGGAAATTGAGATCTAGATGGAGTGGACCCTTTGTTATATAAGAATTGTTTTCACATTGGGCAGTTAGAATCAAAGAGGGAGAGAAATCCTTCTTGGTTAATGGCCAAACACTAAAGCACTACTTTGGAGAATATTTCAATAGGAAGGAGCATGAGGTTAAGCTCATTGCTCCTAATTAATCTCAAGAGTGGATGATTTGTCTAGACTAGGACGTTAAACAAGGGCGCTTGTTGGGAGACAACCCAACCATTAGGATGTTCATTTCATCCCATTCCATTATGTTGGTTTAGTAGTACTTAGTTTTTGATAATTTTTTGTAAAAAAAAATGAAACCTTGACTCGTTTGTTAAGTGTGCAAGCTGTGGCCAAGTTGATGCCACCGACTCTCAAGTCGATGGCACTGAGATTGGGTCAGCGAGAGGGACTATCCAACTAAAAATAGTTGGTACCACTAACACAACTTTTTAGTGGCACCTACATGTCTGAAGAAAGTGCAGAAAAGAATGGCCATGGCTAACTGATAAGCCATCGGTACCACCAACACCCAAGTTGGTGGAACTGACTCAGTTAACACCCAGGCTCAGTGGGTGCGTCAGTGCACCGAAAAAAAATTGATCAAATGAGTTGGCACTACTGATACGCTAGTTGGTGCCACTGACATAAGAAACCAACGATCTGTGGGTGCCTTCATCAACTACCCAGATGCGTCAATAATTGACGATCGGTAGCACCGATCCACCAAAAAGTCAGTGCCACCAACACAAAGTCGATGCCACTGACACAAAGTCGATTCCACTGACTAGTCGACAATTCTCCAAGTCAAGATCATGCACCAACGGCCATCGATGCACTGAGGGCTCGAATCCACCCTAGATTTGGTGCCACAAACTTCATCATAGTAGGGCGGCACAAAGACAAAAAAAAGGGAAGTAGTGGATTGTTTTCTTCTCACAACTTCAAGAACCACTACTCTCCAAGTGTAAGAGACTAATCCAAGCATCCACAAGCTGCACCGAGCTCCTATTTTCTCAACTTCCTTCCTCGATCACTTCAATGTCATGGAAAGGAGAGCAGGACCCCCTGGCGGTCTGACACCACGACGTACGATCAACCACCCTTTAACGGAAGTGTGGAAGGTGTATGAGGAGTTTGCCAAGAAGCTATTTTCTCCAACAAGATACAGAGACCTAAAACTATTGGAGTACATGGGCTTCTATGACAACATGCAGGCGGTCCTTGAAGGGTAGGAGTTTGATGGAGGGTCTGTGAACCTCATCTTCGGCGGGTGGCCGACATACAAAGAGATTGTGATCAAGTTCCTGGCGTCTTTAGAGATATTTGTCTCCCCCGACCCAGCACGCCCGACGTGAGGCGAGTGGAGAGAAGGGAAGGTGGACTTCTGTCTTTACATCACCAACTACTCTCTTACCCTTCATGCCTTCAACGACATCTATGGGTGGCTTCATGTGCCCTACCACCAACCCGACAATGTTGACTTCGACACAATATGGAAGGACCTCGTGATAGTGCCAAAAGGTTATAAGTTAAACTCACACCACAGCTCATTGGTGGGCCTCGCACACCCCTTTGTTCGGGTGCTACATCGTATGCTCACCAACACCCTCTTCGCAAAGTCTACTCAAGGGAAAGTGAAGGTCCAACTTCCAGACTTGTATTTTCCTTATCAACTTTTGGAGGGGAGGTCGGTCAACTTTGGAGCCTTCTTCCTCACCCATGTGATGGAGATAGTGTAATGTCAAGAGGAGCACACCTATCCTTTTTGGGGGACTTATCACCCATATTGATCTCCACTTAGGCTTGGATCTCTGTACTCTTGAGCCTCTGCATTCCAAGCTTCACATAGACCGCCTCCACTTCCCGCAGGCTGGTCTTATCTTGGTCTAAAACAACACCATTTATGCAATCTATTCAGTCAGTGGCACCTTCTACGAGCGTCAACTCCCTAATACTATATTCAACATCAGGCAAGTTGACCACTATATATGGCCATACGTGGATGACGAGGATGAAGGAAATGATGATGAGGCAGAGGTGTCAAGTGATGATGTGGAGGAGGTGGATCCCACCATTCCTATGACGCATCAAGTTGCTCCATGGAAGCATCCACAACATTATGTGGCCTCTACGTCTTTTGCCCCGCCACCCTCTCAAGAAGGAGAGGAAGCTTATTCTATGGCGGGCATGTATTCCATTCTGTAGGATATACAGACACATCAGCAACAACAAACTCAATCTCTGGCTGGAATTCACGATGTGTAGGGTCGACTGTACACTAACCAGCAGGCGATCTATGAGAATGAATGTCTTCTCTTGGCCAACCAAAAGAAGATGCATCAACACCTACAGAGGACGAAGAACTACCAATAGACGTTCTTTGACAACTACTAGAGAAAGGGAAACTTTGGAGGCTACTGGATGCCATCAGATATGCCTTCTTTTGATCCGACCTTTCAGGGGATGTTTTCTCCCCAGGACCCCCACCAACCACCACCTCCACCATATTAGTTGGGTATCTCTGTTCCACCTCTTAAGTTGGAATTTTGACTATGAGGTCATAGTCACATTCAAGCTTGGGGGGTGCTGGAACAACCTCTATCTTAGGTTTTCTTTAATTTTAGCATTTTGTTTTTATTTTGGTAAAAATTAGTTTTCTTGTTAGTTTTTCTTCTATGTAGGATCCACAATCTCTCTAGTGTAATTTGTGGAGAAGTAAATGAATGGTTTCATTTGAATTTATCAATATCTGGGTTGGGTGCAAAAAAATGAATATATATATATATATATATATATATATATATGAGAAAATTTAAAATTTTTTGTGAGCTTATCTTGTGAGTAGTCGAGTTACATAACTGAGGAGGTGCTTGGGTAAGTCAGCTCCAGGACATGAGAACATAAATTATCATCTTAATTGTCCAAGAAAAGTGATTGACAAGGTTGTTGAGCCCGAATTGACCAAACACTAACGTGACCTTAAAGTAAAATTTAAGAGAGAAACCCCTTGATTACCCTATACACATGTCATTAGAGAGGGACATATGATTTTCTCTGAAGGTTCTATCTCTTATTCATGTGATCTCACCCACCATATACTTTCGCTTTACACTCCACCATAAGAAGATTGAGTACATGTTATCATTCTTTCTCTTGATTGCATTTACATTGCATAGTAGATCTTGCATAATAATTATGTGTTTTTGCCTACATTAGTGAAAGGAAAAAAAATGAAAAAAAAAATACATGTACAACAAAAATTATGGTGTATGTCATGTAGTTTCATAACATCTTATTCATGTAGTTTGCATATGAATTACATATTATCTTGCAAATATCATGTCTAGTTTCTTCTCTAATAGAAGAAGGTAGTGGTTTTTCCCATACCCTCAAAAGAAAAGAAAAAAAGAGAAGAGAAGCATCGACATAAATCAAATGTGCAGTGCAAGTGGAATCCCAAAGCAATTCTATCATGTTGAAAAGGAGGCTTAAAAATAAGAAAAGAAAAGAAAAAGATATTGAGTATAATGTCAGAAAGTGAGGGAGAAAGGGCATAATCCTACCTGATCATAAGGAAGAATTTGTACATGACAGAGTTTGTAGATATTTCATCTTATGTTGATATGAAATGATAGTTGCATGTATCATTTCACCTCAATGATTAGGAATTAGGAGCATTCCATACATTCCCATCATCATAGGCTCATCATAAATTTTGATTGCATGAATGATTTTATGTGCTCATGATTCTTCCACAGCCACCCATTCCAACTACCCATTGCTCTCATTGGTAGGCCACTTCGTTGATTTTCTCCTCATTCAAGATCTACCAGGAGAACTGCTTCCATGTAGATGGTAGGTAGAGAAAAGAGCAACATAGATAGGAGATCACACAATGCACCAAGTATAATCCAGACGAATCTATCATATTAATTGCTTTAATTGATAATATTTCATTGATTTGACGGACAAACATCTTTTATAGAGGTTTCAGGTCACCTAGATGACAGCTAGTGTTCAGTGGTCAGTGAGGGCTAGAATGAGGACCGAAAGTTGGAGACTTTTTAAATGTACCTTATAAACTTATGTCCTCTAGCTGACTTATCTCAATTAGATCCAAAGGTGTTGTTGCTCGAGGATGAGCAAGGTTTAAGCTTAGGGAAGTTTGGTGCAAAGGTTTTGAGTCACTTTTACAGGCCTATTTTATGTTCAGTTTGTGTATTTATTAGTCAATTAGTTGATCATATTTGCATAAATCGTTATTATTGGATTGTATATTCTGTTTGCATCAAACTATGCTCATTTTATCATATTTACACTACTTTATACATTCCCCAACCTTATACACATCTTTATGAATTTTTTAGGTACTTTATGTACATCCAAAAGTCAGTGCCACTGACCATCATAGTCGGTGCCACTGACATAGCAGTAGTGGTCGAGCAATAAAAGACCAGAAGAGTCGGTGCCACTGGCAACCGAGTCGGTGCCACTGAGATAGGTTCAGAAGGGCAGATCAAAGTACACACATCAACTCTATGCCACCGACCATCATGAGTCGGTGGTACCAACTTCACCACAGCTAGATCGCACCCGATGTAGTCGGTGCCACCGACTTTGTCACAAATCAGCAATTGTTAGATCCACCCATATCTGATGGTCCACTATATGTGGTATCGTACGTTGACCTATGACTTAAAGGAGGACAGACAAAACTAAGGAGGACATCATGTTGCACCACACGAAGGCCAGAGAAGGGAGAGAGAGAAGCATGGAGTCGAAGGACATCAACTGGGAGATCGAAGCACCTCCGACGGATGATTTTGCTGTCGAAAGACTACAGAACGTGTGTTTCTCGAGGAGGATCATCCAGAACACCTTCTCTCTATGGGTTACACAAATTTCCTTCATGTTTTCCATGTTTTTCTTCTCTCTCTCTATGTATTCACAACTGAAAACCATGCGAGGCTAAACCCCTTCTTTTCTTAGGACCTGGGAGTAGCCTGAATATCGTTGTATCAACTTTCTACATGATTTAATATAGATTTCTCTTTATTCCTGGATATATAATTATGGAATTGCATGACCTATCTATGCTTGATCACCATCGGTAGGATTATAGACTGATAATTGCTCTGGAAGGAGGATTAAAGGTTGGAACACCATAATTTATACACTTTCCTATGCGTTCCTTGGGAAATGTAACGTACGGTTAGTGGAAGGAAACCTAGAGTTTTCAATAATGCACCTAGACTAAGATATAAATTACTACAAATGTGGAATTGGCTTAGATCTAGGTAGTGAATTGCACCATGGAAGAGGGCAATTCTAACTACAGGCATTCTATCCAGGGTAGGAGTAAAATTTATATTAATTTGGTAGAATTAAGATATAACAAGACTCTATGGTGAAATCAGTAATCCTAAGGAATCCATCTCATTCGAATCAACCGCTTTTAATTTCCTTTTAATTTTCTTTTATTTTATTCAAACTCAAATCCCACTTTTTAATCATCTTAGTTGATTGCACTGTAGTTAGTAGTATTCACTAAGACTACGTCTCCCTGAGTTTGACTCGGACCTCACATAGGCCTATATTACTCGACACGTACACTTGCGTTCATAGACATGGTTTTATTGTGTCAACCACTAACATTGCGAGAGTTGATTCTAACTACCATTCAATGGTTCCAAATATCACTCTCAAGGTGAGTCTGTCCAGTACATTGTTCTCTAACAAGTACGTATGTGCTTGGTTTGATATCACATATCATGACTAATTAGATTATGTCATCAATCAACACAAATTCTAGTCTTAAGTATTGCTATTGTCTATTTTGCTTCCTCATTAACATCTGACTAGGGACATAACAAGAATGTATGTACTCTTATCATACATATGATATCATTTTCTAGGTCATATACCTAAAGACATATGTCATTGAGAATCATAATTCTATAGAAAATTATTAAGCTACATCATTATCTCATTAATGAATAAAAAAGAATAAATGAACTTGCCTTTTATCATTATCAAATCAATTACATCATGCCACATTACAATCATCACTTGATTGGCTCTCTGGGCATACATATCAACATACTCCCACTTGTTCTTAGAGCCAATCACTAATGAATCTCATTCCAAGTGACATAACATGTCTATCATGCTTTGTGGAAGTGCTTTTCTCAGTGGGTTATCAACATTGCCTTCAGTCGTTATTCTGCAAATCTTCACATCTCCTCACTATATGATCTCTCATAAGAGATGGAATAGCCGTAGTATGTGCTTGGAATGTTGATTCGATCTGCATTTCGTAGCTTGTGCAATAGCTTCATTGTTGCTACAATACAACTCTATTGTGTGCTAGTACTTGGAACCACCCCAAGTTCACTAATGAACATCTTGATCTAGACACCTTCCTTTGCTACATTGTATGTAATAATATATTTGGCATCTATTATAGAATAGAAATTTTCTCTTGCTTAAAACTCTTCCATCTCATAGCTTTGTTGTTGAGACAATACACAAATCCTAGTTGTGATCAGTAATCATTCTTGTCAATTTGGAAGCTTGCATCAGTGTAACCCCTTACACCCAACTCTTCCTCACCACTGTAAATAAGAAAATGATCCTTAGTTCTTCTCAAGTACTTAAGGATGTTCTTTACAGAAGTCTAGTAACTCTCATTGGGATCTTACTGATATATGCTTATCACGCTCCAAGCATACAAGACATCAGGATGAGTGCATAACATTACATACATGATAGATCCAATTGCAGACACATATGCAATCTTAGTCATAAATTCTCATTCTTCACAAGAATTGGACTTTGGGATTTAGAGAGGCTAAATGCATGATACATTGACACGTTCTCTTTTTTTGAGTCCTGTATGTTGAACCTCTTCAAAAATTTTCAATGTATGTGCTTTGTCATAGGTCAATAAGCTCTGCATATCTATCTCTATAGATCTTGATTCCTAAGATATAGGATGGTTTGCATAAATCCTTCATAAATAATGTACTTACCAACCAGTTCTTTTCCATTTGCAAAGTAGGGATGCCATTCCTCATCAATAGTATTTCATCTACATAAAATTTGTGGAATACAATTATGCTCCCACTAACCTTCTTTTACACACAAGGTTCATCTTCATTTTGACTAAAGACAATTGTTTCATCAAAATGAAGATTCCATTATCGAGATGCTTACTTCAATCCATAGACTGACCTTTGTAACTTACAAAATTTATTGACATCCTTTGGATTTATCACAACCCTCAAGTTGTGTCATGTACACATCCTGAAGAACATTCCCATTAAGGAAAGTGGTTTTAACATCCATCTACCAAGTCTCATAGTCATAATAAGATGTAATGTCAAGAATGATCTTGATGGACTTAACCATGACAACTGGTGAAAAGGGTTCATCATAGTCAATGGCTTGAGCTTGTTTGAAACCTTTTGCAACCAATCTAACCTGATAGGTTTGTACATTGCCATCCATGTCGATCTTCTTATTGAAGACCCATTGGTACACTGTGGGTTTTACCTTATCAGGTGGATCCACCAAGGTCCATAACTTATTGTTGTACATGGATTCCATCTCATATGTCATGGCCTCAAGCCATTTCTCATGCACTAGTCCCTCAATATCCTCTAGAAAGGTTGTTGGGTCATCATCTATGACCAACTCATTGCCTTCTAGAGTCACAAGATAACCAAATCATTCATGCTCTAGGAATTTCCAAGTAGATCTATGAGGTTCTTGTGTTACCTAAGGAACTTGAGATTCCACAATAGTTTGAGAGTCTCCTTGTTCCTCCTATACCTCTACATGTTCAATATTTTCTTGTTGATCTTGAACCTCTATGAGTTCTACTTTTCTCCCAATGATTCCTTTGGAAATATATTCCTTTCAAAGGAATACACGTGTCCTGGAAACAAACAAAAAAATGGTCAGATGGAGTGTAAATGTAGTATCTCCTAGTTTCTTTGGGATATCCAACAAACATACATCTAATTTCAATCCAAGCTATTCAGGAATTTTTTTTGACATTAGCTTCACATCATGTTACAACCCCAAATTTTTGGGTTCTTTGGGTGAGAAATGTAATTTCTCCTATTAAAGATATTTGAGCAAATAATGATATAATTTGTTTTGGAAAAATGGATTTCATTTACAATAGCCTTGTTGGCTGTTTTATGGGCTTTATTGACTATTGGGCCCAATAACAAGGAAATTCAATTAGTAAATGAATAATTGAGATTTGGAGGAAAGGAAAGTGTAGAAACCTCTAGAAGGCAAGAGAATTTTATCCAAAGGTGGATTTCGTGCCTTTTGGATTACTTGGGTTCCAAGGAGTCCAAGTTGCAAAGATAATGCAACAAGAGAGAGAAAAGATCAATTAAATATTTATTTATTGAGAAAGAAATTAAAAACAATGATAAAATATAGGAAATAAGTGGAAAGAGGTACATTGAGTTATCCTTGGTGGATTTTTGGATCCATGAGGTTTCTAATGTTAAAAGGAATTCTAATAAGGAAAATAAAAAGAAAGAGAAAGAGAAATCCTCGAAAAGAGATATTTTACTAAAAGAAATGAATAATAAGAAAGAGAAAATAGATAAAAGATAAGTAAAAGGCCAAGGAATATTCCCAAGATGGGATTCCGGTCCATTAAGGTTCCTTGAGGTTCAAGGGATTCAAAATAATAATTTAATGGCAAAGAAAGAGGAAATGCCAAATTAAATTGGCTTAATTTAAAAGATAGTTTGATTATAAAGAAAACACCCTTTTCCTTTGGAATTTGGGTCTCCAATTTGGTACAAATGTAGATAATTTCGTCCCAAAGATTCCTCTAAAATTTGGTGCAAAAAGGATAAAGGAATAATGAGTTGTGATTTTTACAAGTTTCCTAAAGTGAACATGATTTATTTAATGTCACGTTTATTCAATTTATCAGAAATCTTTGTTCTAATACATGGCCCGTTAGTCGTTATATTTTGATCTAATGGTGGCTGCTCTTCGTTTGGGATCAGAAAAGGAAATAGTAAAGGAATATTTTCCCGATCGTTTTGCTTGAAGCACAATCCATGTGCAAATTTGGGGATCGATCCATTAGATGTGGAAGAGGAAACTGAACCCAATGGTCCATAGTTTCCCATGTTTCCATGTGGGAAAGGGATTTTCCCAAATCCTAGTTGGTTCAGGAGACTGGAAGGGTAATCTTCCCTAGAACCATGCCTATATAAGGCACACAAATCCTAGAACGAGGGAGCGATCAAACCCATCTTCGCAGGGGCATGGCGCCGCCTCTGCCCATTGCTTTTGCAGGCCATGTGGGGGTGAGTTTCTTTCTGCCTCCAACTACTATGTTCCTACGAAGGAATAGGGGACGCAACACCTACAGAGGACCCAATGGTCCGGTCTCTACTTGCTGCTGGGGACCTCTTGTGGGTTGGTAGGAAGGAAGGATGGTAGTCAAGGCAGAGGAAGCACCTTGGGTGGGCGGTGCTCACGGGGAGCCACCAGGCGGCAACAAGCTGCTGGACCTACGGGGGTGGGAGAAAGTGTGTAGGATCACGGTAGGAGAAGATTTGGGTCACAGGTCAGGGAGAAGGCAGACCCAGGGATAGGATCCGCGAGCCAAAGAGAAACATGGCATCAGAATAAAAGAAGATGAAGGGGCTGACGTGGCACGCTACCATTGGCCAAAAGTAAGTAAATATCATCAAAATCCTAATCAATGATCTGTAACTCCAATTAAGACAAGTAAAATATGAAAATTGATCAGGAGAATGCAAAGAATCTAATAAAAATACTTTTAAAGCCTTATTTCGTTCCTATTTGCAAAAGTATGCTAAGTTAATGAAAAGTGCTTTGAAATTATGTTAGAAACCCTAATTGAGATTAGCAGCTACGTTCATGATGCTTAATTGGTGAAATTAAGTAATAGCAACCTGTTGAAATGTTCATGATGAACTTGAACCTGATCTAGATGAATTATAGCAAGGTTTAGGGTTTTAAACCTAATATGATGAATAATATGCTTAGAAACCATAAATAAGAGAAAATGAAAAGAAAAGTACTTATAATCCGAAATGAGGGTTTCATGTTGGTAAAAGATGATCTTAGGATCTTTTGTGAAAGAAAGATGAAATAATTAGGGTTTGTAAGTAATTTTATAAAATTAGGGTTTAAAGTAATAAAAATGAAGAGGAGCCCTAATTGTAATCAAAACCCTAAAAAGGACTAGTAACCCTAGGAAACAACTAGGATTAATAGACCATGATGGCATGATTAATGATAAGAAAAATTGGATGCCTATTTCAGGATCAACTTGGTGTGTGCTTGCTTGGTTTCTTAATTGGTTGAATTATTTCTGCAATCAAGTCAGCTTGATAGGTATGTGGTTAATTATGGTTAATCGCATTAGTTTCCCGAAGAGTTTCCTGAATGATTCATCGCATTGAATGCAACTTAACAGTTTGGATGTTCATACTTGCAAATCATAAACTCACTATGATTATCATAATAATAATAATAAAAGTGTGTATTCTCACACATACATGCCACCCTGATGGATGATGCAAAGAGGTTAAGCCCAAGAGGGAAGACCCATGGGCACCATGAGTGGTGACCCTAGGCACCAAGCTCGGGATTGAGAAGGTGGCCTTAAGTCAATGGAAAAAGAGAAACCTGAAAGGGGGTATGCCAGAGTTAGGGCAAAAGTGGTTGAGAATGGCACACCGAAAGCATAATCTATCTTGTTAATCAACTTGATTATGATAATTAGATTGTTAGCCATACTTGTGAAATTTTGGTTGTCCCCACATACTGGCATATTCCGATATGCTGACCGACGTTTTATTTGTCGGTGTTTTAGGTACAAGATTGAAAAGGACAAACAATAAAGTGACATATGTGGAACTAAATAAGAATTAAAGTACAAAGGAGGATTAGTTAGAATAGACTCCAGATGTGGATAGAAGTAGATATCCAAGTTTTTGAAAAAGGTATGCAAAGTTTTATTTTATAATCGTTTTATATTTAGTCTAGTAGAATTCAATTATTATTATTAATTAATTGCCTAACCTTTGATCATGTTAATTGGGATAATGGCTCTGACCTTCGGGTCTCCCTTAATTGGGGGTTACTGGGTGGTGGGGTCGTTACATTTGGTATCAGAGCTTAGGTTCCTCATTTAATCTTTAATAATTATTAAATTTTACAAACTCTATAGAACCCAAGGGAGTTATTAGAGGATTTTCTGAAAGACAGAGTGTCTAGAAAAGGATCATGTATGGGGGATAGCAAGATTTTCCTCTGCACTGCTAGTCGGAATACGAGGACTCCCGGATTTGTGTGACTGCCTGGCCAATGTCTCAGGATTTGACTCAAAATAAGATACCTTTAGGACTGTCTCATCTTGTTCATCCCTTCTCAACTCAAATGTTGTTAAAGATTATAAGGATTAGGGTTTTCTCTCTTTTCCTCACCCTCTTGAGGTATGGGTAAGGTTGATAAGGTTTAAGGAATCCTCCACCAAGTTAATGAAAAGCATGTAAATAAGATGTCATGGGAATAAGCTTAATAGTTTAAGCGTAAACTAAAAAATAGTTGCATGCTTAGGTCATATGACATGTGTTGTCATGACCTCAGGAGAGACCTAAGGCTAGACCTCCTTGTCAGGAGGATGAGTACAGAATGTTAGTCTTAGAGGTAGAGACCTCCATCATAAGTAGAGACCTGGCACATCCTCTAAGGATGATGCTAACCCTAACCCTAAGTGAAGGTTAGACGTGATGAGTTAGATATCATGGTAGACCTAGTGTGTTGGTGGACATGCTTTTGGTTTGGATACCCATGACGATATGAGTAATGAGAGGTTGGATGACCTAGTACCTTTGGCGACCCAACCCTGGGAAGGGTTGTGCATGGTAGAGTGAAGGATAGCTCCTTCATTGATGATGGTTAGTGATTACCATATAGAAACCCTATGAGCATGGAAAAGTTGCACCCAAAGTATGTCAGTAGGGCTAACAGTAAGATAAAACTCTGGCCAGGAGAGTATGTTGGATAGCTTATGAGTTGAGCATAAAGAGCTATGGATAATCTTGAGCAAACATAAGTTTGAACATATACTTCACCCATGTAGGGGAATGCTTGTGAGCTTGATCCATCTTCATGGAGATAGGACCTCTAGTAGTTAAACTGGTTGTGGAGTTATCTCTAGAGAGAGAGAGCAGGACCCAAACAAGAAGGTTGGAAGTCTAGACTTCGAGATATGAGGAATAGTGGGGAGTTGAGGACGATGAGACCTAAGTAGATGATAGTGATTGCCTCATGCTTGATCCCTGAAGGCTGAAGATATCTTGGTTGCCATTAGAGGAACCAAACCCTAGAGAGAAGATGAGACTCCTGGTACCTATGTGCCTATGGTATAGGTGTTTACCTTCTGAGATAGGAAGAAGAGTTCCTTAAGACCATGAAGAGGTTTAGTAGCAAGTTGTCGGGCCTTATACCTTGTTGGTTGTCCTTGAGGAGGACTCCACTTTGAGGTGTTACTCGAGTCAAAGGATAATAGAAAGTGCAAGCCATACCTTGAACATGCTTGGTATGTGGTTACAAGGTTGATCAGCTAGTTGGACATCAGAAAATGAACCTAGGGTTCCTAGGCCTAAGAGGGGAAGTAGTGTACCTGATGCTCATGATTTTGAGCATGGTACTCCTCGTGTTTAGAGGAAAGGGAAACCCCATTAGGTCAAAGGTATGTTTGATGGACCCTTCACAGCGAAGTTGATGACATGAGAAGGTTTGATCTTGATCTAATGTCGAGGGTATGAACAAGTGTGACCTAGTAGGGTTTATTAGGTGGTCTGCGTGTGCCTTAGTAGCTTGCTAGGGCTAAGAATGCTCATGTGGATGTAAACCCTGGACATAAGGACGTTTATGACCTTTGTTATCAAGATGTAGCTTCCTCCCATCCTGGGAGAGGGACCCTTGGTAGGGTTTATACCAGTTTTTGTGGGTTTTAAAAAGAGGTCTCATAGGATCTAGAGGAGCTAAGAGAAAAGTACATAGTATGAGAATGAACCTACAGACCCATAGATAACCATCTCTATGTGCATTTGGATGTGTTACCATGAAGGTAATCGGTATGGGGCCTGACCAAGGTAGGAAGGTCACCATGACCCCTGCGAAAGGATGAAAGACAACCCAAGAATGCAGAGAGAGATGATGGAGAATTGGGTAAGGTTCTAAGTTGGACATGTACTATAACATAATCCTAAGTATATCCTAGGGTCATGTAGGGATAAGACCGATGGAAGTAGGAGTTGCCTAATTCTCTAGTTGCACATGACTATAGGGTCGGGAGGTAACAACTATCATTTTCTGAGGGCCATGGGTTATGAGATTGATCACCTTCATGAACTCATGGGACCCAAAGGGCAGATGAGTAGGGCACTCTATGGATGCATAAGGGAAGAGGGATGACCCCAAAAGTGTCAGCACCCTACAGACCTAGAGGAGATGACCAAGGATTGTGTGTGGACCCAAGTAGGTTCAAGATTAGTTTTCCATGGAAGTAACTTTGACATCGAGATGATCGTGATGTATAGACATGTGTAGCACGTTTCAACTTAGATTTGAAGGTGTATGGGCAAGGTGGGATGTACCATCTCTACTCTTGGAATGGGAAGAACTTTATATTTGGACTGCAGCCAAATGCTTATTTCCTCTTATTATGGGACTGAGAGATAGGACAATATGCATGCCATACACCAAGGATAAAAGATGATGTGAGTTGGAACTTTTCTATGAGGATAGAGATGATAACATACCCTTGTAGAGTGAACGATACATGAATGGTTTACAAACACTAAGAGAAATAAGGTAGTCATCTTACGAGGATGTTTTATCATGAGTTGTGTGGAATTTGCGAGTCATATAAGGTTGAGTTTGATAACCAAGAAGATGAGCTCCAAGTTTTCTTGTTGAGTCAGAGATGAGATGATAAGTGGAATACATGGAGGTGTGTGTCTTCAACATTACCCAACACCTAAGGATGTGAGGTGGTAATGGATGCTCTGGTTGGGATACATCCACCTAGTTTAGCTAGAGGCTAGAAGAGGTTGTTAGGTTAACCCTAAGTTTGAAAAAGGAGGTATGTTTGGCTAACACTCCGATGTAATGGGATTGTTGATTAAATTAGTAGTGATTTGGTTAGCTAGCCAAGGCCTTGATGCAATAAAAGGATGGTTGTAGAGTCTTAGATACACTTCATTGGAAAAGAAGGTAATGAAACCCTAATTAGAGTGGTTTAGGGTTTTTGAGGAATTGATCTTGAGGAATCATGATGATACAGGAAATCATGATACACCTACTACGAGGTGAAGGACAAACACCGGTAACCCAGTATTTTGATATAAAGGATAAAGATTCCCCGAGAGGGAATGGGAGTTCATCACTATGGGTGTTATGGTAAGTCTCCCCTAGACCAAGGAAGGTCAAGATGCAATATGGGTTATGGTAGATCATCTTACCTAGATGACATGAGAAAGAAAGAATATTGTCAAGGGATGGGTTCGGTTGAACTACATATGAGAAAGAGATGGTTCAACTATACCATGATGTGAGTTCAAAAGTTCTTGAGTATGACCTAAAGATTCACTTCCATAAGGTGGAAGTAGATACATGAAGAACTCGATATTTGTATAGTTTATCACCCCTAACTAATGGTTAGTATGATCTAGACTAGAGGGTCTGATGAGAGAATGTGTGCTCGTTCATGGTGATACCTAGAGATAGTTCTTATCCTCTGTAAGATGTGAAGATAACCACCATAGCTAGTATTGGGATGTAAAGAAGATCTATAAGGGAGGTTGTGTCGGTCACCACTCCATTAAGATGATGTTGGTGAAGGGATCTCGCAAAGGTCAAGAAAAGGACCACGGTGTGTGCAAATGAAGTCTCTTTGATCATGCAATGGCTAAAAGAGTCCAAAGGTGACATGAGTCGTAAGCCGATGCAAAGCAGACTGACATGCAGTTCACTGTGGGAGAGTATGTGATGAGAAAATCCGACCCCTCTAAGCTACGATTGAGAAAGCTGAGTCCTCGATATATGGGTCCATTTGAGATGGATTGGTGGAGATGGTTGTGTTTAGCCTTACCCCTCAGGATAACATGATGTATAATGTATTCCATGAGTTTGATCTAGATCACTATGTGAGGTACCCAAGCCATGTGTTGAGCCTTAAACCTATTCAGGTTTATAAGAGGCTGAAATGTCCTGAGTCACCTATGAGGGTATGATATACCAAGGTAAGAAAGAACTCAAATGGAAGAATATGAGATGATGAAGGTTCTTGGGAAGCACCATGGAAAGGGTGAGGCCACATGGGATCCATGATGGACATAAGAAAGGTTTATCCTGTTTGTTTGTGTGCCTGGTGGAATTTTGAGGGCAAAATTCCTATAAGAGGGGAAGGATGTCACAACCCCAAATTTTGGGGTTCTTTGGGTGAGAAATGTTTCTCCTATTAAATATATTTGAGCAAATAATGATATAATTTGTTTTGGAAAAATGGATTTCATTTACAATAGCCTTGTTGGCTATTTTGTGAGCTTTATTGGCTATTGGGCCCAATAACAAGGAAATTCAATTAGTAAATGAATAATTGAGATTTGGAGGAAAGGAAACTGTAGAACCCTCTCGAAGGCAAGAGAATATTATCCAAAGGTTGATTTCGTGCCTTTTGGATTCCTTGGGTTCCAAGGAGTCCAAGTTGCAAAGATAATGCAACAAGAGAGAGAAAATATCAATTAAATATTTCTTTATTGAGAAATAAATTAAAAACAATGATAAAATATGGAAAATAAGTGGAAAGAGGTACATTGAGTTATCCTTGGTGGATTTTCATATCCATGAGGTTTCTAATGTTAAAAGTAATTCTAATAAAGAAAATAAAAAGAGAGAGAAAGAGAAATCCTCGAAAAGAGATATTTTACTAAAGAAATGAATAAGAAGAAAGAGAAAATAGATAAAAGATAAGTAAAAGGCTAAGGAATATTCCCAGTATGGGATTTCGAGCCATTAAGGTTCGTTGAGGTTCAAGGAATTCAAAATAATAATTTAAAGGAAAAGAAAGAGGAAATGCTAAATTAAATTGGCTTAATTTAAAAGATAGTGTTCTTATGAAGAAAACACCCTTTTCCTTTAGAATTTGGGTCTCCAATTTGGTACACAAGTAGATGATGTCGACCCACAGCTTGCTCTAAAATTTGGTGGAATAAGGATAAAGGAATAATGAGTTGTGATTTTTTACAAGTTTCCTAAAGTGAACATGATTTATTTAATGTCATGTTTATTTAATTTGATCAGAAATCTTTGTTCTAATACATGGCCCAATAGCCGTTAGATTTTGATCTAATGGTGGCTGCTCTTCATTTGGGATCAGAAAAGGAAATAGTAAAGGAAAGTTTTCCCGATCATTTAGCTCGAAGCACAATCCTTGTCCAAATTTGGGGATCAATCCATTAGATGTGGGAGAGGAAACCGAACCTAATGGTCCATAGTTTCCCATGTTTCCATGTGGGAAAGGGATTTTCCCAAATCCCAGTTGGTTCAGGAGACCAAAAGGGTAATCTTCCCTAGAACCATGCCTATATAAGGCACACAAATCATAGAACGAGGGAGAGATCGAACCCATCTTCGCAGGGGCATGACGTTGCCTCTACCCATTGCTTTTGCAGGCCATGTGGGGGTGAGTTTCGTTCTGCCTCCAGCTACTCTATTCCTACAGAGGAACAGGGGACGCAACACCTACGGAGGACCCAATGATCTAGTCTCTATTTGTTGCTAGGGACATCTTGTGGGTTGGCAGGAAGGAAGGACGGTAGTCGAGGCGGAGGGAGCAGCTTGGGCGGGCACTGCTCGCGGGGAGCCACCAGGCGACAAGAAGCGGTTGGACATGCGGGGGTGGGAGAAAGCGCGCATGATCACGGTAGGAGAAGAGTTGGGTCACGGGTTAGGGAGAAGGCAGACCTAGGGACAGCATCTGTGAGCCAAAGAGAAATAGGGCATCACAATAAAAGAAGATGAAGGGGCTGACGTGGCGCGCTACCATTGGCCAAAAGTAAGTAAATATCATGAAAATCCTAATTAATGATCTATAACCCCGATTAAGACAAGTAAAATATGAAAATTGATCAGGAGAATGCGAAGAATCTAATAAAAATACTTTTAAAGACTTATTTCGTTCCTATTTGGAAACGTATGCTATTTTAGTGAAAAGTGCTTTGGAATTATGTTAGAAACCCTAATGGAGATTAGCGGCTAAGTTCATGATGTTTAATTGGTGAAATTAAGTAATAGCAACCTGTTGAAACGTTCATGATGAACTTGAACCTAATCTAGATGAATTATTGCAAGGTTTAGGGTTTTAAACCTAATATGATGAATAATATGCTTAGAAACCCTAAATAAGAGAAAAAGAAAAGAAAAGTACTTATAATCCGAAATTAGGGTTTCATGTTGCTAAAAGATGATCTTAGGATCATTTATGAAAGAAAGATGAAATAATTAGGGTTTGTAAGTAATTTTATAAAATTAGGGTTTAAAGTAATAAAAATGAAGAGGAACTCTAATTGTAATCAAAACCCTAAAAAGGATTAGTAACCCTAGGAAACAACTAGGATTTATAGACCATGATAGCATGATTAATGATAAGAAAAATTGGATGCCTATTTTAGGATCAAATTGGTGTGTGTTTTCTTGGTTTCTTAATTGGTTGAATTATTTCTGCAATCAAGTCAGCTTGATAGGTATGTGGTTAATTATGGTTAATCACATTGGTTTCCTGAAGAGTTTCCCGAATGATTCATCACATTGAATGCAACTTAACAGTTTGGATGTTCATACTTGCAAATCATAAAGTCACTATGATTATCATAATAATAATAAAAGTGTGTATTCTCACACCTACATACCACCCTAATGGATGATGCAAAGAGTTCAAGACCAAGAGGGAAGACCCATGGGCACCAAGCTCGGGATTGAGAAGGTGGTCTATGATATTGTATGACTAAAGGGCACCACGAAGGGTGACCCCAAGCACCAAGCTCGAGATTGAGAAGGTGGCCTTTAGTCAATGGAAAAAGAGAAACCTGAAAGGGGGTATGCCAGGGTTAGGGCAAAAGAGGTGGAGAATGGCACATTGATAGCATAATCTGGCTTGTTAATTAACTTGATTGTGATAATTAGATTGTTAGCCATACTTGCGAACTTTTGGTTGTCCCCACATACTGGCATATTTCGATATGCTAACTGACATTTTGTTTGTCGACGTTTTAGGTACAAGATTGAAAAGGACAAATAGTAAAGTGGCATATGTGGAACTAAATAAGAATTAAAGTACAAAGGAGGATTAGTTAGAATATACTCCAGATGTGGATAGAAGTAGATATCCAAGTTTTTGAAAAAGGTATGCAAAGTTTTATTTTATACTAGTTTTGTGTTTAGTCTAGTAGAATTTTATAATTATTATTGATTAATTATTGAACCTTTGATCCTGTTAATTGGGATAATGGCTCTGACCTTTGGGTCTCCCTTGATTGGGGATTACTGGGAGGTGGGGTCGTTACACATCCCAAAATCTTCATAAAGGACACATCAGGACATTTCCCATACCATATCTCATATGGTGTCTTTTGAGCCAATTTAGGTGGTACACGGTTAAGTGTAAACATTACAATTTGTAGAGCTTGTCCCTAATAGGAATTGGAAGATAAAAAGATCATTATTAATCGCGCCGTATCTAGTAATGTGCAATTCCTTGTTTCTGATACGCCACTATGTTGTGGTGTTCCAAGAGGAGTCCAACGTGATACGATGCCAAAGTCTCTCAGAAGGTCCTCAAGATCTTGGCATAAGTATTCTCCATGTCGATCACAACATAGTGCCTTAATAATTTTAACAAGTTGGTTATGTACTTCATTCATGAAATCCTTGAACTTTTCAAGGGTTTCTGACTTATGTTTCATCAAGAAAACATAATCATACCTACTAAAGTCATCTATAAAGGTAATGAAGTATTGGTAACCACCTCTAGAATTTGTTCTAAAAGGCTCACATACATCAGTATGTATGAGTCCTTATAGATCACTTGTACTGTCATTGTTTCCAATAAATAGAGTATTTAGCATCTTTCCCAACAAACAAGATTCACATATCTCTATTGGTTTGAAATCAAAAGAGTCTAGATAAACATCTTTGTGGAATCTGTATATGTGCTTCTCATTTATGGTAACCACCTCTAGGATTTGTTCTAAAAGGATCACATACATCAACATGTTTGAATCCCAATAGATCACTTGCCCTGTCATTGTTTCCAATAAATTGAGTTTTTGGCATCTTTCCCAACAAACAAGATTCACATATCTCTATTGATTCGAAATCAAAAGAGTCTAGATAAACATCTTTGTGGAATTTGGAGAAGTGTTTCTCATTTATGTACCCTAGACAACAATGGAAATGGTGTGTCTGGTTTGAGTTATCAAGTTTTAGCTTTTTGGTATTTATCTTATATATGCTTGTCTCTAGATCTATCAAGTATAGACCATAGGACATTGGGGCACTGTCATTAAAAATCCCATTTTTACCAACATAATATTGACCATCCTTTATCAATAAATTCGAGCTATTCTTGTCCAAAAAAATAAGGATATGATGTTCCTTTTAATGGTAGGTACATAATAGCAATTCTCTAACTCTATTATAAGCCCACTCTACAGAGATAAATCATTGGTTCAAACTTTCCATTAGCAACGAGCAGTTAAACTTTACCTTTCTTCAAAGGTCTACTTCTTTTCAGATCCTTCACATTTGAGCAAATGTGTGAAGCACATCTGGTATCTAGTACCAAAGATTAATAAGTAGCATGCGTTAATCACAATTACTTATATACTAGACGTAGAGATATCTATCCCTTCCTTCATCTTCCTTAGTCCTCTTGGGTGGAAAGGAAAAATTCCTTTTGCAGCTACCCTTCTCCTTATATTGAGTGTAGAATACTTGGACCACAACTTAGCCTTAGAACACTTCTTGGCCTTGCATTTGTCCTTGGACTCTGTCCTGTTGATCACCATCATAGGATTATCCTACTTCATTTGTGATTTGGCATTTACTAACATGCCAAGCAACTTAGATAGGAATTTAACCTATTTACTCAAGTTATAACACTCGATTAATTGGCTATATGATTCAGGAAATGATCATAGAATCATATCTATGGCCAATTCTTGACTGAAAGGAAATCTCAATTTATCTAGATGCTCCACATGCCCAATCATATGGAGCACAGGGTGTTCTATTGGAACTCCCTCTGTTAGTTTGTACTCAAATAGGGCCTTGGAGACATTATACCTTTCTTTATTATCATGTTTTATATGCAACTTATATTTCATACAGGCCACATAATCTATCGAGGTATGCTTCTAGGCACTTAATCTTATCAAGGCCACCTAGTTTAACCTGACCCATAAGCCAACATGATAGAATATGCACCCTTCTAGGGAAAACCCACATATGTACCATCACACTTCCCTGAAATAGATGACACACCACTCTAGGGCGTGCCCATTCTTGGTTGATCAAGCTTTTCATGCATGTTTCTTATGGAAATCATATTAGACTTAATATCTATTAAGGAATTTATATACAAGTACATATACATATCCAATCACCACATACTTATAGTACCTATCATATAAATGCTATAACCACAAACAAAAAACATGCTATCTAAAATATAGGAGTGATGGTTATGCCCATACTAATGAAATTCTTTAGATCCAAAAAGAATTGGTACCACCTAAGGTCCACATCATATGCATCAACCTATACTGGAAACCTATGATGGCCCAGTCAGTGGTCTAAACTCTTCAGTCGATCGGTTGGCCTTCATCTTGATCAGTTGGCTCTGGCTATCTGTTGGCCTCCTCAGTCCTCCGATCGATCTGCTAAACTCTCAGCCGTTTGACTCGTCAAATGTAGAACGTTCCTCCTGATGACACATAAATTAAAACTATCCTATTCCATATTTTTATAACGAAAAACCTATAGTTACATTCAAGGGGAATACAGGAAGAAGAACTTTAATTTACATTTGGAAAGGAGGGGTGAGGCTCAGTATGTAAACTGAGTAAAAATAGGAAATAAATCCAAACAACCATGCACACACATCCATAGACTTCTGGCCATAACCATCCATACATCCACCATCAAAAATGCTTTTAGGATGACTCGTATAGATTGCACACACCCACACTCATATATATATATATATATATATATATATATATATATATATATATGGGATTGTATTTAGTATTTAATCAGATAAGAACACTAATCAGTTTATATTTGAATAGTGTGCAATAAACTAAATTTTATTACATTGATTTAGATCCCCAATACATTATAAATTTGACGTGGCTCTCATGCCACCGTTGGGGAATAGGGACGATAGATATAGCAGTGAATTTTTTTTTCATATCCTTGCTTGAAGATCATGTCAACAATGATGTATCTAGGATAAATGGTATTAAGAGGTATACCTGGTCCCAAAGCAAGTCCAATGACTACTCTTTCTTGGTGATGTACACTCTTCACAAGATGCACACGGACAACTGACGACGATAACATGTTGGTGTTGCACCACAGAAGATTGTGGTTGTTGCCCTCCTACTATGGCCATAATAACCTCCACACCTCTATGTAGTCCACACAGACCAATAGTAACTCCATGTTGTGCTACTAGAGACAACAAGAAGGAGTTATCCCTTCAAATGTTAATGTGCTAGCATTGGTTTGCTCTCCTTTGTTGTCTCTCCCTTGTTGTCTCTTCCTTTTACGGGTAAGACTTACTCGGGCTCTCATGTTGCCACAATTGTGAAAGGATATCAATTTTCAGATCTTATTGGTGTGTCTTTGAAATCCTTGACTACACCCCCTATATATAGTATGGTCATGGGGAAGGTTCCAAGATCAATTATAAGTCAAAGAAATGAATTTTCATGAAATTTTGGCTACTACAAACCATGAAATGGTCGGTTCACTTATGAACTAGTCAATTTATATATGAACTGTTCGATTGATTTCTGAACTGATCATTTCATATGTCATATGGTTTATGCAACATGTGAATTGGTTGGTTCACTTTGTTTTCTATTCAAAAACATATTGGCTTTCAATGTGACAATTAATGCAAAACATGACATCATCAACAATCCTTGATCTAATCTTATCAAACATTGAACCAAGCGTTTCACAATCTAAACTGGTAGTTTCACATTGTTTTTAAACTGGCCAGTTCACTTATGAACTAGGAGACTCATATTCTAAAGCCTAGCAATTCACTTCTGAATCGGGCGAATCAAATTCTAGTTCAACCAATGTACAACCAATGTTGTTAAAATTGAATAACTAAACATTTTAGTAATCAAGTTAAACCATATTCATGAGTAAACTAATTTTCTAGGTGAATCCTATGTGTGTGACCCTATAGGTCCCATATTATGTTTGTAGTGAATGTCCATAACCAATTTATGGCGTCGTAAGCAATGACCGTTATCTAGAAACACATCATTGCTAACCAAGTAATAAGAATATTGGACAACAACTTCAACCTACAACCCATGATCAGTGTTATAGTGATCATATAGTTCCGCTATCTCTGATATCCGGGTTGAACTTGAGGCATGGAATCGTCATCCTCTTAATGTTCAATCCATGTTTCTTGAACTAGAGAAAAATGTACGAGATACATATGAGATCAATATCATATATTGATTTACTTGATCATGGCAATACATTTCTCTATTTTTCTTTTCATGTGGCCAGGGTATCAATCTCCAATAGGAGGGACAAATATATATCACTCATAGTTAGTGATCATGTGTCATGATGTATCGGAGTACCACCTTTATGGAAACCCTTATTCAAGGTCACGTTGGGTGATGTCAAAGTTGATTGATTGACATGTGATGAGTGTAGTGATTTTAGGTCTAAGAACCATGATAACCACGATCACTATGAGAGATGATTCTAACTACCATTCAATGGTTCCATGTATTACTCTCAAGGTGGATTTGTGTCATACAATATTCTCTAACAAGTACCTATGTGTTTTGTTTGATATCACATATCATGATAATGATATTCTGTCATCAAGAAACACACATTCTAGTCTAATGTATTGTTGTTGGCTATTTTTCTTCCACAGTAACATCCACCTACGGATATAACAATAATGTATGTACTCTTATCTTTTATATGATCTCATTATCGAGGTCCTAAAGCTGAAGACATATGTCATTAAGTATCATAATTAGTTAGAAATTTATTATTTTACATAATTATCTCATAACTGAATAAAACAAAATAAATGAATTGCCTTTTTATTATCAAATCAATTACATCATGCCACATTACAATCATCAAATGATTGGCTCTTTGTCATACATACCAAAATTAGGGATGAGGGTAGTTGGACTGAACGCACAACTTTCCCAGCCCTCCTATGTCACTTTAGGAGCAATAAGAAGGCCTCAATGATGATTTTAATATATGAAGATGATGAATATAATACCACCCCATGTAATATATACCAGATCTAGTATAAATGGCTCCAAAACCTAAAGCTCGACCACCCCTATTGTAGACATTTATCTAGGCATTATAAATGACCAACCATTTTTGGTTGATCCTATTCTAGATAACGTAACAATACCCTCCCATGATGAATCGATGGATTATTTTGAACAAAGGTCTTCTATCAAGAGCCTTATTTTCCACCTCAACCATCCTTTTTTCCATATCAGGTTGAACCCGGTGAGGTGTTTTCACCTCCACAACACGTTTACATACCTCCTTTAGATTGTGATATGGTTCCTTTTAAGCCCATTGAGTTGGGAACATGCTTCAGGAAGAAATTGGAGCCGCATTTAGACATTATAAAGGACCATGCCTCCATTAACCTTAACATTGATGGGATGATACTTTAGGTGGACACTTAACTTCATACAAAGTTGTACCAGACTGATAAGATAGTTCCTCCCATACGAAGTTCATGTCTACCACATTGGAATCTAAGTGACAAGGAGAAACCTGAACTAGATTCTCTACCTAATTTACCAAAATTTGCACTATACACTGAATGAATTCATCTTATACCACCTTCTCCTTTGAAATAGGTGATCCACAATGGGTCTTTCAGGAATAGTTAACCACAAAGACATCTGATGAGTACAATCATATCCCAAATCTACATACATCTAGAAAACATCCTTGACTGAGTGGAGGAATATATGTGGATCCTATTAGAGGGACTACGAGACAAAAACCAACATCAATTTAATCAAACAGAAAGCCCCTTTAAGCTTCCACGGCCACCCAATCATTGGGTGCACCATGAAGCTCCCTTGTTCAATGCTACAACTCTCATCAACATTCCATTCAGATGAACATTCTCTGAGTTACCAGGACCACCTAATGATCTCAGTGAAATTCGTCCCTCCATCGTGGAATTATGTTTTACTTGGGACGGGAAAAAATTTTAATTTTGGGTAAAGGCGGGTGGTACGTACCCATTTCACCCACTCTATCTTCCTTTTTTAGCATTCTTCATTATGTAATGTAGTTTATCTTAAAATATTTCATAATTTTCTCCTTTTTTACGTTTTGGCCTTTTGTCTAGTCGGCCAATTATGCATAATTATCAATAACCCCCCTGAATAAGAGAATCTTCATGCAACATTTCATAAACTTCCAGTTCTAGAAAGAATTTATCACCTAGAAACTTATAGCATTATTCCTTGGAAATGATGCCATCACTTGGCGGATGGAGAGGAAGCAAATGCAATGTGACCATACATTAAAAAATGTAATATTTATAAAATTTCTTCATTACTACAAGTTATAGAAGAATTTAACTGATGCCATGATACTCCCAATGTTCTAAAAGACAACCTGCACAAGTCCAACCTTCTATGTTTCTTCCACCACCTTCTTACCCCTCCATTCGCCAAAGAAAAAAATAAAAATTTGAAAGTTGTGCCAAACTCCAAGTTTGGGGGGTACACCCTTCCGCCTCAACTACTTCTTACATACCCCTAATATTTTATAGGGGCGTACCACCAAGAAAACATCCCAAAAGTGCACATTAAAAAATACAATTAGTAAATTGCAACAACAAAATATAAATTTCCCCTATCAAATAGAGGAGTGATCACCTTCTTCCATACCTCCTTTCACTCTGATTTTCTACCCAGGGGAATATAATAACCCCAAACTATTCCATCAATAAAATCATGTTCTTATGTGACAACTTGTGCCAATATGCAGAAGTACCAAAAGTAGAATGGATAGGGAATATGTTTCTGTACAATCATGAAATGGGAAAACGTGTTGAAAAATTTTGAGTAGGGAATTAGGAAATTGTGTTCAATGATTCCAAGAAATCATGGTCCCTTGGCTATGGAGGGTTGTAAGGATTTAAGTAGTTCTAGGAAAGAGAGGAGGGCTAGATGAGGGTTCTATTTGGCATTTCTTATGATCCAATGTTGCTCAAAGGAGAGCAAAGTTCAAGTTAAGGGTGTTTGATTAATGCATATTTATTTGTTTTTGTTGCATCTTTTAGATCATTACTTAGGAGTATTTTGTTGATTATTACCTAGATTTAGAATTAAATTTCTTAATTTATATTTTCTCTCACTAATTAGAGTTTTATTATATTTTCTCAGTTATTGTAGGAACACACCTCAATTGCATCCATTGACTCCAAAGATCAAGAGCTCTAAAGAATATTCTGGGAAGACGTTTGCACAACTTCTTGCAATGCCCAATTGGTATATTCCACACTAAAATGGTCATATATTTTGCATCCCAATGTAGAGTTTAACCTTTAAATATGAATTGGATAGGGAATTTTATTATCAACGTAAAAAATATATCTTCAGGTGGCTTGGTCAGTTGGTCGGCTGGTTTTCTAATCGTCGACTCACAGGTGAATTTTCCCATAGTGCCTACAATATTCCACATCTAAATGATCATTATCGTTTTGTATCGCGACATCAAATTCAATATTCGAATATGTTTAAGAAAGGGAATACCATTACCAATGGGGAAAATATATTTTCATATGGGTTGGCTAGTCAATCAACTGGCTTTCTAGTCTATCGACTCACCTGTAGAGGAAATTTGCAGCAAAGAGAGCCAACAAATTGAATGGTCATAACATGAAAGGATGACATTTCAATAAATTTTTCCATTCCAGGAAAGCAATTAATGTTGTCAAAGATTAATCTTTTGAATGGGCATATAGGAAAGTTGGCCAATGCCATACATTTTTGTGTGGAGGAAAGACTGTGATTAAGGACATTTAACCAAGCATAAAGCTATCAAATTGGTTAAACCGAATGTTGTCCATCATTTACTATAGATCCAAGGCAGACTCTATTCTTCAAGACATGAATCCCCTGACATCTTATAACCTTGTCCAATAAAATGGATAAAGTAAAGGGTAGGCAAAGTCACTTTCTTCCTCACAAAGACCAAATATTATTACTAGCACCATGATCTCTCATACCCTATCCTTGTTCCTATTTCTATGAGCAATGTGGTGTAATTCCCTTTTGTTAGGAAATGGGGAGCAGCCCCTTGATCCCATAACTTGTGTTAGTCAACTTTGATTCCATTAAATAAATAAAAGATGTGTCCCTAATCATTTAAAGTGTGAATGATGACTTTATCCCTCGTTCTTCATGAATTTTATGATCCATAACAGTGAGATCCTAGACTTATGGACCAAGACATCAAGTGAGAATTCCAATATTTCTAATGTGATTCAGGACAAAAACTTGTTGCATGGTCAAACCATGAACCCCAAACATGGAGATCCCAAGTTTTGCAGGTAGCTTGATCCATAAGATGTATTCCAAAAAGAATTGATCTACATAATCCTAATATATACATTTATTTAGAAAGGAATTAAAAATGCTAAGATAACTATATATTTTGGAAGTGAACCCAACAGTCTTATCATTTGAAATTTATCCTTAATATATTTGTTTCATTGTTGCAAGTTTACTTTTTTATTTTAGTTTAATCTTTTAGTGTAGATAATACACATCAATCTACAAGGACATATAATTAGGATGTCATGTTTGTTCTTACGATTTCACCATATTTTCATTAATTATGGTTGTGAAGATATGGTCAAATATCATGAAGAGCATGTTCATAGCATCTATGTGGAGCCCGATGGTGATGAAAGAATATGTAATCAGAGAGGATAATCAACCCACAGCAACCTAGAACATCTTGAGATACTACTGTTTGACTCGACAAAGCCAGTTCCCCATCATTCCAATCTTTGTTTGGGAAGATAATATCTCCATTTACCCAATTTGTAGCCATGCTCCCACTCCATAAATCCAAGATGTATTCCTAAAATGTTCAGCTTACTAGTTCCAACAAGACATTTAAGCGAATGAAGGGGGTAGGGGTGGTGGAGTACATGGGTGATTTTGGTGATGTAGATTTGTTGCTTATAGACCTTGAGAAGGCCTTCTAGTTCGTGAATATACCATACAAAGATAAGATGAAGCATGCCATTTATTTGTTTAAGGGTAATGCTGACCATTCGTGGGCCATTGAGGAAGAGATGAGGCAAGGGAAATTCATCACCTGGGAAGTGTTTAGGAGGGAGTTTATAAATAGGTATCTTCCACCTTCCTACTTGGATGATAAGACTATGTAGTTTGAGCATGTCTAGATGAGGAAGGCAATAGTGAATGAGTATGGGGCTTATTTTGTGATATTTTTTGAGTTATGACCACATATGGTACCCCCAAATAATTAAGAGAAGATTTTGACAACTTGATAAGATGTTGAACCCATAGTTGGTAATGTTGAAACCAACTTGGAGTAATGCGAGAAGTATTCCACCTTTGTTGAGTCAATGAGTAGGATAGAGAGGAATATAGTGGGAAATTTTGATAGTGATGCCAAGAGGAAGTCTGCAGAGTTGTTGGGGAAATTTTCTAGAAGCCTCAAGAAAACATAGTTTTATTTTCTATCGAGTCCACATCATTGACATCCTAGAAAAGTTCAGGTATATTATAGCCAAATATGCAACAAAAAGAAGTTTAGTGGTTTCCTAGAGAAGGTCAAGGGACATGGCTACAACTGTCTTTGGGTGTATAGTTCTGTATCCATATCAATGGCACGACTATTTGAGTTGCACGAATAATGGAAGAAGACATATTACTACTGCCAGTTGCATTGAGGGTATAATGCTCTCTGTTAAACTAGGAGATTTCCCATTTAGAGAGCCGGTATCATTATATCCTACCATATCATGGTGGCAGCAGTGGCAGAGGGAATGGTCATGCTTCTCTAGTGGGGTCTTATAAATCCATAGGGAGAGGTCAAGAAAGAGATATATCCCAATCCATGACATGTTTCTATGCGATGGCACATCCCAACGGTGTAATCAACCCTCATGTTGTCAAAAATCATATGAAACTTTTTATTCCGACTTATCTGCTTCTGTATACATATCTATTTTGGTAAATACAGGTGTGACCTACTCGCTTGTTGTTCAAGAGGTGATTGTATGTTGTAATCCACCTATTTATCATGGATCCTAACCTCATTTCCTTGAAACCCCCTTATAGGATTTGTGGTTGTGTGTGAGGTGTGTTCATCTTGTGTTTTTTTTTCTCTACGAAAGAAAATTCAAGTGGATCAAATTCCAATTGAGATGCATAGATTCAATGTGATCCTTGGTATGGAAACATTAGATATGTATAGAGTGGTGTTGGACTATAAGTCTAAAGTTGTCAAATTCTTGGAGGAAGATGTCTCTTGGACATTCCAAGGAGACCAAAAGATTCTTCCAATGTGTTTGGTGTATTCCACCATAGCTGAGAAGCTTATTAGGTAGGGTTGCGAGGCTATCATAGATGACATAGTTGATACTAAAGCAGTGAATCCTATTATCTAGGATGTGCATGTAGTCTAGGAGTTTAAATATTTATTCCTTGGTGAGTATCATGGCATCCCATCTCCTCAAAATAAATTTTAAGATCAATCTTGTTCTTGCAATGTAGATGTAGCACAAACATCTTTTAGAATTACATTGGAATAAATGAAGGAGTAGTAAAATAGTTATGGAAGTTACTAGAAAAGGGGTTCATCCATCCTATAACTTCCCTGCATGGTGAATTGGTCTTGTTTTTTTTGAAGAAAGATGACTCAATGCGGTTATGCATAGACTACCATTAGTTTAATGAAGACACCATAAAGAACAAATGACCATTGTTGATGATTGATGATTTGTTTGATCTATCAAAAGGAGATAGAATGTTTTCCAAGATAGTGTTGTGTTAGGATATCACCAAATAAGGATTAATACTGAAGGTATACCTAAAAAAATTGTGTCAAGGAATGGCCATTATTCCTTTGTGGTTATGTCGTTTGGACTGACAAATGCACCTACAACTTTTATGGACATGATGAACTAGGTGTTTAAGAAGTTTAGACCACTTTGTGTTCATCGGTATTGATGACATTTTTATCTACTCTAAGAATGAAGAACAACATGAGCAAGATTTCTACCTAACTGTGGGTTTTTGAGGCAACATCAACTAGATACCAAGTTTAGCAAATGTGAATTTTTGTTGGAAGAAGTGTCTTTGATGGGCCATGCCATCTCTAGCCAAGGGATTTTTGTAGATCCTAAGAAGGTGAAGTTACTTTTTTCATGGGAGCAGTTGATGACACCAATTTAAATATGTAGCTTCGTAGGGTTGGTAGGGTACTACACGTGTTTCATCAAGGATTTTAGTGTGATATATTTTCATTTCACTAGGTTGATCAAGAAGGCTATACCATTTATTTGGATAAGGAAATGTCAATATATCTTTCACTTATTGAAGGAGAAGTTGACGTATGCACCAGTGTTGGTGTTTCTAGAGCTTAGGAAGTGCTATATAGTCTTTTGTGATGGTTTGGTGTGTGTTGATGAAGGAAAAATACATGACATTGTTTCCTTCAATTCAGTTATAAGAAGTATGAAGAAAATTACCAACCTATTATCTGGAAATGGTGTGGTTTTATTAGCATTATGCATCTAGAGACATTATCTTTTATGGAAACAAGTGTTGGATTTTCACCGTTTGTAGAAATCAATACCTATGTTCAGAGCTTCAAAAAATATAGAGGTATCAAGTTGATGAGTCACTCAATGAAGCTTTGGAAGATGATTTTTGAGAAGAGGATATGATCTATAACACATATATCAAACAACCTATTTGTTTTCATGTCTATAAGATCAACAACATATGTTATTTTTCTAATAAGTAGGCTTATGGAGAAGTATAGAGAAAGTAAAAGATATCTTCATATGGGTATTATTGATTTGAAAAAGGCTTATGATCGAGTACCCAAGAAAGTGTGGTGGATGGTTTTGAAGAAAAAGGGTGTGCCAAGCAAATACATTGACTTTATTCACAACATGTACGATAGCTCTACTACAAGTGTGAAGTCTCTTAGAGGAGAGACACCAACTTTTCCCATCACAGTTGGAATACACCAAAGATTTTGTAACATTCTAGGATTTGAGGCCTCAGATAAAAAGATCTTATAAGGAATGATTGGACTACCCATATCACCAAGGTGCACCTCCTTTTCTAGGAACCCATCACTAAAGAACACCTTAGTTAAGCGTGCTCAGCTTGGAGTAGTACTGGGATGGGTGACCTGTTGGGAAGTTGATCCTGGCATGCACGTGAGTGAGGATAAAGCGCGCAGTTAAGGCTAGTGGTGGTCTATGGGGACATTCGTCGTTCCAGAAACTCTACTAGAGCCTTGCGCAGTGGGTCTGGGCAATACAAATTGTAACATTCCAGGATTTGAGGCCTCGGATAAAAAGATCTTATAAGGAATGATTGGACTACCCATATCACCAAGGTGCACCTCCTTTTCAGGGAGCCCATCTCTAAAGAACTCTGTAGTTAAGCGTGCTCAGCTTGGAGTAGTACTAGGATGGGTGACCAGTCGGGAAGTTGATCCTGGTTTACGCCTTAGTGAGGAAAAAGTGCACAAAGAACTCCGTAGTTAAGCGTGCTCAGCTTGGAGTAGTACTAGGATGGGTGACCAGTCGAGAAGTTGATCCTGGCTTATGCGTCAGTGAGGACAAAGTGCGCAATTAAGGCTAGTGGTGGTCTGTGGGGCCAGTCGTCATTCCTAAAACTCTACTAGAGTCTAGGGCAGTGGGCCCGAGCGTTACAAATGGTATCAGAGCCAATTCCCTCCAGTAGGTGGGGCCCACTTGGGCATGGCATGCCAGTCTTGAGTCGTGCGATCCAGGCATGTAGGAAAGGGCTGTCTATGGTTGACGTAGCCACCCTTGCGCTAGTATTCCGTGATCGGGAGCTGGGTGTCCATGGGCCATTGTGGGTCTGCACTGAAATGGGGAAGAGATAATGAGGCCTTATAGTTGAGCCTTGACGAGGACGTCAAGATTCTAAGTGGGGGAGATTGTAACATTCTAGGATTTGAGGCCTCGGATCAAAAGATCTTATAAGGAATGATTGGACTACCCATATCACCATGGTGCACCTCTTTTTCAGGGAGCCCATCTCTAAAGAACTCCATAGTTAAGCGTACTCAGCTTGGAGTAGTACTAGGATGGGTGACCAGTCGGGAAGTTGATCCTGGCTTACACCTCAGAAAAAGTGTGCAGTTAAGGCTAGTGGTGGTCTGTGGGGCTAGTCGTCATTCCTGAAACTCTACTAGAGCCTAGGGCAGTGGGCCCAGACGTTACAGATTCACACTCAGACCAATATTTGTTCATTTTTGTTATGGATGAGTTGATAAAGAATGTTCAAAATGATATTCCTTGGTGTATGTTATTTGCTGATGATATAGTATTGATTGATAAAGTTGAAATTTAGAGGAAGGCATTAGAATCAAATGGATTGATGAGTCATAGGAGCAAAACTGAGTATATGCATTGCAATTTTCATCCAATCTTACAGTCTGCATAGTGTTAGCCAAGTTGAATGGATTAGATATACTAAAATGTGATAAATTTCTCTACTTGGTTCTATTATTCAAATAGATGGGGATGTACAACATGACGGTTATCATAAGATCACTATAGGATGGTTGAAATGGAGGAATGCAACTGGAGTATTATGTGATCAGAAGATTCCTCTCATATCAAAATGCAAGTTTTGTAGAATAGATATACGTCCAACCATGATCTATGGGAGTGTATGTTGGGCGGTGAAGAAACAAGGTCTCAATAAGATGAATGTGGCGTAACTGTGTATGTTGAGGTGGATGTATGGGAGACAAGAAAAGGTCTCTTGAGAAATGACTATATTAGGAATAAATTGGGGGTGGTGTGGGCCAACTCATTTGGTGTGGACATGTGCAATGTAGACCGATAAATGGGCCTAAATGAAGTAATGCTATTGAGTCAAGAACAATTAATAGAAGAAGAGGAAGGCCTAAATTATTATGGGAAGAGATTATAAAGAGATATTTTGAATCTTTACATCTCATATAAAATATGACCCATGGTAGAGATGAATGGAAATGAAGGATCCATGTAGCTGAACCCAACATAGTTGGAACTGAGGCTTAGATGATGACGACGACGATAGGAATCAATAACTCCTTTCTTAGAAGGATCTAAACATGTGGAAGAATAGGTGGTTGTATATGATAAAGGAACATAATTAAACCTTATATTATCATAAAGGAATGGCCAATGTAGTGGTAGATGTATTGATCAGAAGGCCATCTTCATCAACCAACGTGGAGACAACACAATTGTACTCAATGGCATGTGCAAAAATTGATATGCTACTATCTCTACAATAAATGAATGTGTAGATGGAAGTTTCCATGCTAGGGGTGTCACTAGATCAAATTCATATGAAACCCATGTTTATATAATAGATCAATGATGCACAAGATGTTCACATTGTGATATAGAACATCAAAGCTAAACTAGACGGTTATAAGAATGAGAGATTTTGTGAGTGTAATTTTGAGTTCTTATTCTACCATAATAGGATAGTTGTATCGCATTTAGGGTCCTCAAGGAAGAACATACTTACATGTATGTGATGCATCCAACTAGAAGCAAGATGTATCATAATCTTATACACTTGTATTGGTGTGCAGTCTTGATGAAGGATTTAGCATCATTTGTACTTAAATGTCAGGTTTGCCAATAGTTGAATGCAAAAATAAAAAGCCTGCATGTACTAACCAAATTCTAATTTTTCCAAAGTACAAGTAGGACAACGTGACTATGGACTCTATAGTTGGTATGCCTAAGAACCTTAAAGGAAATGATTCAATATGGTAATAGTAAACCAGTTGACCAAGGTGGCACACTTATTACTGATTAAGAGAAATTTTGTGTTAAAGAGGTTGGCATAGGTATCCATAGATGAGATTGTGCGGCTACATAGGGTACCTGAACCACAATATCATACAAAGGACCATAGTTCACTAGAAGGTTTTGGGACCAGTTAATTGGGCACACAGTTAAAGTTCAACACAACCTTCCATCCACAGGTAAATGTCCAGACACAAAGGACAATACAAACATTAGAGGACTTAATGAGGTCTTGTGTTTTACAATACCAAGGAAGTGGAGCATATCTTGTTAGCTTAATAGAGTCTCCTTACAACAAAAATTATCATAGGATCCTAGATATGGCACCAAATGAGGCCTTACACAAGAAGCAGAGTAGATGACCTTTGTGTTGTTATGAAGCTGACAAGTACCAGTTGTTGGATCTTTGATTGGTGCAACAAACAAATGGAGAAAATCAAGATAATCTAGCAACAAATCATGGCAGATCAAGACTAGAAGAAACTATACATAGGAAATCGACACAAACATTTGAAATTCTATGTGTGTAACAAGGTTTATCATAAGATGTCACCTTGGAGGGGGGTCTCAATATTGGGTAAAGAAATAAAGCTAGCGCCTAGTTTATTGGACCATATCCTATTTTTGCACTAATCGGAAAGGTGTCATATAAGTTGTAACTACCACATGAACTCCAAAGTTAGCACAACACATTCCATGTGTATATGCTAAGAAAATGCCATCAGGGATTGATCAAAGAATTTGGCCAATGGAAGTGCAGCTCAATGATGACATATCATACATAGAGGGTCCATTGATAATCCTAGATAAGTGGATATAAAAACTAAGAAATAAATACATTGTGCTGATAAAAGTGTTATGGTATCACAATGGAGTTGAAGAGGCAATGTGGTAACTCAAGGTGGATATGCACATGAAGTTCCCAACCCTTCTCTCCTATGATTTTGGGTTGAATTCCATGATAGGGGTTTATAGTTGTAAGACCCCTGACCCAGCTTAACCCGTTTTCTCCTATAATTTTGGGAAATAAATTCATGCTAGTTGTTTATAGTTGTAACACCCCTATCATTATTTAACCCCTTAATCTTTCTTTTTTGTCCTTATCACATGTTTAGATTCTTGCTTAAGAATGTATTTAGTTGGAGTGTGTTTTGTGGGTTGATGTGCAAATATCCCTTTGGTAAAGGGATCCATTGTAGATTGCTTAGGCTCTATTTGGTAACACGATTAGTTTGGATATAGTTGAAGTAGAAGTCCAAAGGTCAATCACGAGCTGTCAAAAATAGTGGTCCTGAAACACTAGATTAACAATCATCTGACTTTCACATATTTTTCACACTAATCTGCAATCAACCATCTAGGATTATCTACCAGACTAATTTCACATGGTGGTTGATTGTGGATGCATGAACGACGTTTAAACTAATTGCTTTCCCAAATGGAGCCTTAAGCATGTTTGTTGTCTATTTATTTACCTTTAATGGTTGAAGATGGATAGACATAGGTTTTCTAGCCTAGCCTAGCAACATTTACATCAATTGAGAATCAATGGATGTAGTCTAACCTTCCATCAATATGGGAATGTTGGGATTGTGCCCGGTCTTCTATCAGTTGAAGATTGATGGGACCCTTCTTCTTGTTTTCCAATTTGTGGAGTGCTTGACTTTTTGTTAGTTGAGGGTTGGAAGTGTGGTTCTACCTTTCTTTCAATAGACTAATGATGAAAGGGGACTGAAAATGTCCTTTAGAGTTTTCATCGATTGTCTACTGATGAAATGAATTGGTGATAAGATGGAGTATTTATGTGAGTCAAGAACTGATGGGAGGTTTACATCATGGCTACTGATGGTTGTATGTGAGTACTCTATGATGGTGCCTTATGGTTTGCCTTTTGACAGTTACTCTAAAGAGACTAAACTGACTAGCTTTATCAATGAGATGAACAAATGGGTTTTCTACTTATGCATGCTAATCAAATATCTAGATAGCATGCACATATGGGAAGTTAGGGTTCTCCTTCCAATGGTATGAGTGACCGACAAAGGTACAATTCTATTAAATGATGTGATAGTTTGACTAATTTTCTTACTGATTTGGGGATATATATATTCCCAACCTTCCTTCCCATCTCACTTGTGAATCTGAACAACAAAGTATTGTTGCGGAGTGAACTACCACGATTGACGACAACCGATGGGATTTTTGGCTTCATCTATTTGTGATTTTACGTGATCTACCCTCGTTCCCTTCTTTGTTGATGTGAGGCAAGCCAACTGGTGGATTATGAGCTTTGGTTAGGGAAAGTTGAACCTTAATCGAGCATTTTTTACTGATCTTTAGCTTCTTTTTCCTTGTTGGTCATTTTATAGGTAGTTTAAATCTAGGGTTTTAGTTGTAGCATTTATCACCTCACTTTCACCTCTGTCACACCTTGCTAGATGCTTTTTACCATAAATTAGCAACATTAATTAGTGCATGGTTGAAGTAGAGGAACTCAGACATTCATGATACCATACTTTATTGTGAAGTTGGTGTCTTCATGGTAGTTTTCTATGTGCAGACCAGTTTCTACCTTTCCAAGAAAGCAATATAACCTTGACTCATTTGTTACATGATTTATGTCTACATATTGTATATCTTTTTATAATCCTTCAAGTGATAAAATATGGTACTTCTACCTTGGGGGCTTAGTCGATGTGTTATGTTCCTTCAAGCTAATGTTATGTACCGTGGGTATTATTCGGTTGCATAAGAGTAGATTATCTGTTGATTCAGTAGTGCATAAGTGACTTGTGTGGAAAAAGATGATTAAGATTTTCTATTAAGTGTTGAAGACATGCATGCTCAAAAGATGATGTCTATGGAACTATTTATGATTCCTATATGTTCATAGTACAAGCATGGGGTTATTTCTACAATACATTGTTTTATATATATGAATAGGTGACCCTATTAAAGGGAAATTGAGGGTTTATATATGTTGTTCCTCTAATTTAAATAGATGTATTTTTGTCACATATCAACTTCTTACCCAAATACTCACTCCTAATGGCTATTTATCCAAAGGAAAGAGGACTCCAACGTCCGTCCCTAAAATGGAACAAAATATTTCACACAAGCAATATGTATGAAAAAGGAAAAAGCTAGCTATACATAATAATGAACCAAAATGTTTTAGCTTACAAAGCTTGTATCCAACAAGAAGGAAAGGAATAACCAATTAGATAACATAATATAAAGTAAATAGCTAGAATCATGTACCCATATTCATTACAAGGATATCCCATTGATGGTTCATTTCATTGACTGGATGTCCTGATGATATGTGCAACATGTCCTCATTTGGCATCTACAAATTTGTAAACAAAATATATCATTGTTGAAGAATTTGAATGTGTTTTTAAAAGACATACAATCAAAGTTTAAGAGTATAATAAATTTATTGGCTACAAGCATTAGAATAAGCAAGAAGATGGAACAAGGCAAGAAAAATTAAATGGTATTGTTTTATAGGAATCATAATTTAGGTTGTGTTTTCCATTATATCAACATTTAGGAATTTGACCAAATTCTGAAGGAATGGAACATAAGGGGTATTCGTGGCTAAAAGCTTAAATATCACCCAATTTTTATGTGAGGGAACTCAAGACTAATAACACCCAAATTTAGGCTTTTATGCTAAGTATTTATTTATAGTCTATTGTAGTAATATTCTTAATATGCCCAAAATAACTCTAGATTTCTTATGTTTTTGTAATTATATCTTTTTAAAGTTCATATTACTCAACTAGACAATTTTAGGATTTGTAAGCAACAAACTCAAGAAAACACCAATTCTCTAGAATTTTTCCTGATGAATCCCCTGACTAGTTGGGCTCAGTGGAATTTGTTCTGGCCCAAACCATTGATTTAGCAACAGTTAACATCTCAACAATTTCTATACCTCTATCCTAAGTGACCACTATCCTCCATCTTTGGCAGTCGATGGGTCTTTTGCCATTAAGTATCATTAAGATTCACTAAGAATGTTGACTGAGTAATTATCGACTGTTGAAACATCAATGACCACCGATGACATGAGCATCAACAACTTCTACCACCCAACGACATCAGAGACCACTGGGTATGAACCTGATCGTTTGCACCCGAGCCCAGTCTAGATCACTGATGAGAGGTTAGCAATTTCTTGAAATCCATATCATCAATGACTATTAAGAAGCCAGCAACCACCTTCCACATACACTCTGCCTAGCCCTATAAATGAGTGCCCCTTGCTTCCTAAAAAGGGATTCCAATCCTTTTAGGTTCTAGTTCCTAGTTTCAGAGACCATCAATTCACAAAGCTCTATGGGAGAGCTTCCAGGTCCAAAAGGGTAGAAGAGCACATTCTACATCCACCCTTTTGGTTGGCTTCTGACCTCCACTATTTTCCACCATCATACATCCACGTCCAACCATTTCCAGCTATCTTCCACATCCATACACACATCCATGCAAGCTGCTATTTGGGGGTGAAATCAAAGAGAAAGGAGGCTAAGGAGTCTAGTGGACTAGGGAGGACAACCCATGGATGAGATTCAACCTTGTCGGAGGCTAAGGAGTGAGAGAAACCTCACTTCCACAAGCTAAACCTCTTCTTTGATCTCTTTCATTTACTTTCCTCTTTTTTTTATGTATAAATGATGTTCTTCATTCTTTGTTTGGTGTCAAATATGATTTTCCATGGCTAGTTGAGATCCTTCTTGGATAATTAGACCATTTTGGGCATTTTATGGACTTTTACCTTAATCAAGTAGTTTTATTCTAGATCTAGTACAGTTTTTGTCTTATCTTCTCTTTTCGATTATGATTGTTGGTTTGGTTGATCTAATTTCTTTCTTGAACTTTCATTTCTATGAAGATCGATAGATTAGTTGTACAAATAGATAAGAGAAGATAGTTTAAATCGAAATATAAAAGGGAGGATCTATCTAGAACACCTAAAGGAGAGATCCTATGAGAACTTTGGATCCATTCGGGATCATTTGGAAACAGTTGGGTTTCACCAAACCCGGTCAGGTTCATTCCTATCTTCCTGGGTCCACAGACCAGTGTTCTGTGCATATTCTCTAATGTTCCTAATATCTTTGAATATTTTGGACCCAAGAGTGTCTAGGATATTTATGGGTGCTGATATGTTATCCTTGAGAGAGGTTTGGGATCTTTGATGGGATTTTAGTCACGATGTGCGAGAGCAAGTGGGATGACCCCTAGATAGAAATTATCACAATGCATGCTTCATTTGGAGGTTAGATGCTTGCTAGTGTGTTCGAGGCTAGTCTACGCCTGAGAATAGGTGCATAGACTACCCAACTTGTGGTTACATAGCCATGAACTCCTTCTCCCGATTAGTATAATTTGAAGAGCTCTGTTTTCTTTACTTTGTTTTTTTTCATATCATTTTGCTAGACTAGTTCTATTTCTTTACATATATCATATATCAGTTTTGCTTAACTGACATAAGAACGGGATATTAAGCGTCCTGAACATCCCCATGTCCCTGTGTTTGACCCCATATATCTACTTTGACCCTATATTGAGTTGTGTGGGTCCTTGAAGGGTTCAGGTTAGAAATTTAAAAGTCCATTTCATATTTTGGATCGCACCTCCATTCTTGGGATCTATCTCAGGGTTGATCAACTTTTTGGCAACATTTCTGGGGATGTGGTTTTCCACCTTTACACACACAAAGATTTTATTTTTTCACCATCGACCTTTATATATATGTATATATATTCATAGTTCTTCTCTTGATTTGCATATAATTGTTTGTATATACTAAATAGCTTCCCTTTTTCTAATAATTTTCACCCATGGGCCTTATTTTAGAAAGGCAAGTTATCCCATCCAATGTTCTGAAATGCGTTATGCGGTATGCGTTCGGTCAGAGTACTGCATAGAGTATAAGCGGAATGCGGGAGCATAAGTGGGGCATATGCATTTTTGGATTTTTTTAATTAATTCTATATTTTATACATCTATTTATTTAAAAAAATAGAATCATAATCATAAATTTCATGCTATCTAGTTTTGTAGCCTAATAGCCCAAAATGTACCAATGGATCATTACATCATGGAAGAAGAAACACATATTTTCCAATGATCAAGAAGAAAAATCAATCAACAAAACCCTAAGTTTATATAATGTATGAAAATATACAAGTCACAAAACACACTAACACATGCAGTTCATAGCAGAACATTTATTGAATGAATACAATAAGAATAACCGCAGTAACACAAAACATGGTAGTTCAAAGTAGAAACATAAAAAGAACATCAAAACAAAATCAAAACATCAAAATGATATGAAGAAATCAAGTCAATAATAAATAGAGAAGAAAAAGTTGTAGGGAGTATAAATTATTCCCTAGGCAACACACAAAATTTGAAACTTTGTAAAAGAAAATATCACATCCAATTAATATCTACAATAGATTCCCCTTTTATACAAAACAAAATCAGAAGTGTTGCATGTGAAACATGCTCTAATCTTAGAGCAAATAGAAGAGAAAAAGAGAGCAAAAGGAAAGAGCATAATGAAATATTGACAATTGTAAAATGTAATAATATATTTTGCACCACTCATTCAAAATAGAATTATTTCTGAGGAGCAAAATTTCAATATCTGATCTAAAACCAACTATATAGAATTTGTCATTTAATTTGGTTGATTTTATTTGAGGTTCTATTTTTTTTACTTAAGTCATCAAATGAAATACGGGGCCTAAGCGGCCGCATATGCGGACCGCAGGACGCATATTCGGTCCATGCCCAAAAATAGCACTGCATAGTTATATGCGGAGCGGCTGAGGGTCGCATAAGCATATGCGACCGCATAAGCGGACTCATGCGGGGCATATGAGAACACAGATCCCATCCACTTGTTCTCCCGAATGTTTTTGTAATCCCGAATGCTGGAAAATAATTAGAAGTTGTACACTTCAGCTAGATGATCTATATTTTCTTCCACCAACGTCATATGTAGACTTTTCGACAATAGAGTTTTCCGATCATCCCATGATCTCTCCACTGTTGTGGGATCAAGAACTTATTAGAGTAGTGGAGCTAGCTAGACAAAGTGATGATATACTCGTCTCCTCCTTAACACCTCATCTCCAAGAATAAGTCAATCTTCTTCAACAACTAATACAATGACAAGATCTTCAGGTTCGAGTAGCAACGAAAGTTGTGACGCATAGTAGAACCATGCTTCAAAATGTTGCACAAAGTGACATCTAAGAACATCAACTTGAAGTAGAGGAGCTCCAACAACTATACATGGTAGAAATGGCTAGTCTTGAAAATTTTTCCGCTCAAGTATAACAGTGTCAGGATAAGGTTGTTGACCAAGACAAAAACCTCCAAGACTTAGTTAGTTTAGTTATCCCTCAATTGCAAGTTCTAGAGCATGATAACAATTATTACAATCATCAAGACCACTTCATTGAGCCTCAATAGGAGATTATGTCACCCACCTATTCCAAAAATTAGATAGACTCATCTAGATTTTTCTATGAAGACTTTCCCACTTAGGGAAGCCATTCATTTTATCCAGATGACTCAACTGAGCAGCCAATGGAGGATACACATCACCTACAAAAGTGGTTTGATGATAATCACCATTACTCTCCTTAGAGTAGCCAAACAACCTCACAATGTGAGGATAGGTTTGATAGGCCCAATTCAACTGTTATCCCATGCCAAAGTGTTATTTCTCACATTGAGACTTGTCACTTTGTTTCAACCAGCACACTACTATGGTTTAGAGTAATTTGTTTGAGTAGGATGACGACAAATATTTAGTTTGGGGGAGTGAGTATACTAACAATGACGATATGGAGCAGCATGAGCCGGCATTTGCAACCATCCCTTTTCAAGGGGTTATTGGCATTGAAGGAGCAAGATAGACAATCCATGACAACATGATTGTTGAGCATGAAGATACCCCAAACCCCATAGAATATGACAAGATTGGGGTGTTAGAACCACAAACAGATTTACTTGGGGATACTTCTTGCTCAAGAGAAGATTGGATGAATCAGATTGTACATGAAATTTTATTTGAGCATCCAACCTCAAGTTCAAATATGGAGAGAGAAGAGAGGGATCCTCTAGAAAAATAGTAACCTCTTACCTCCATCTCATCCTATGTCGACATCCTATGGCCTTCCCATTCACATTCATATGTTTATGGGTACCTTGGGGATGCTCTGCCGAAGAATTCATTTCAGTGTAGTTCAAATCAATTCTATGACAAAGTTGACTTCACCGAGTCGCCAGATTTTACTCCTCTTATTCAGACTTAAAAGGGCCCACATCTCCTCCTATTCTACTCATATTATGTAGCAGATCCCCTCAACAAGGCACAAGTGACACGGGTCCCAAAACTTAGGGTTTGGGATCCCAATATCACTATGTTCTATCCACCCCCTTTTTGTTACTCCTTTCTTTTCTCTTTTTGTTAAATTAAATTTTGTTTTCCATGTTATTGATTAGATAGTTTCTTTCCTCTAATTTCCTAAATATATCCTAGCATACATGCATCATACCTAGAATTTGATAAATTTCTTTCTCATACATTCATGCATTCCTTCCCTACTATCTCAAGTTTAGTCTTGCTTGAGGACGAGAAAAGTTTTAAGGTTGGGGTGGTAGGTCTATCTCACTTCTATCTCTTCATTTTTTCATTCTTGCATGTTCACTTCCTACATTTATATAAATTAAAAAATTGTAGGACTTTGTTGCATAATTTGTAATCTTGGCAATTAAGACTGTTCGAATCTTATAGCTAAATGTTTATCTTTAGGCCTAAATGCACAATTTTTCATCTTAAACTGCTTAGTCTCTTGCTTGGATAGATTTTTTACTTTTTCCTTAAGATTGGAAATCGACCTAAGGGTATTCATATTTTAAATCATTATCCCCTTAATTTATGTTGTGAGTGACAAACCCATGATATGGGACTGTTGGAAAGAGCTAGAGTTTGATCAGAGATCCAAGCCATGTTATTCACAGGCTCGCCTTTATTATTAGGATCCTTGAATCACAATTACTATTTATCACATATGTATTAAAAAGATAATGATGAGTTCATGATCTATAATCAATTTGTGATGTTTAACTTTGAATGTCTTTATGCTCTCTTAACTTAGATTGAGTCAAAAAGATAAAAACAAAAAAATGCAAAATAGGCTTGGCCGCCCATAAATCCCAAAAATATTCAAAATAGTTCCCACCAAGGCCTATAAATTTGAATGTAGGGAATAAAAGCATGATGTGTGAATACAAATATGAGTTTTGTTTTCTCTTTCAGGAGGGTTGATGATGGTGCCCAATGGGTGTATGACTGCACTCATGAATGCAGGTATGTCATGCCAGGTAGTGCCACCCCGAAAGCTCATTAGAGAGTCTCTAGGAACCCCTAGGATACCAATCAGATCATTCCAGTAGAAGGGTTCATTTGATCATAGTATAAGGAGTTCATCTCACTACTTTTTGCTAGTTGGCTCAGGTTGCAGGGTCTATTGATCATTACATGGACCAACGTGACGCATATCGGGATCCTTAGAAGTCATTGGAGTCTTTTTATTTTTGTTTTGTTTTAGATCCCAAATAAGTGGGAGGGACTTTGTTCCTAGTTGGTCTACACCAATACATGATAATAGCTCATTACTTTCCTCCATCGCCCTCCTGATTACCTCTGTGATGATACTTTAATTTTGTATTATTGTGATTCAAACCCTCAATAGTGTTGACATGTTGTAGTGAATTCACTTAATCTAGCATGGATGCTATTTGATCTTACTTTAGTAGGTTTTGCTCGAATGGTGGGGGTTTGTTCTGAATGAATCAGGAGAATTGAAGTTTAAAACTATTTTTCTTGAATCTTATAATTTATCACCAAGTTTAATTTGGATGTTATCTTTTTGTTCTTTAAGCACAATATTTTTTGGGGACAAGCAAGGCTTAAGCTTGGGGTGGTTGATATCACCAAAATTTTGGCATTTATGCTAAGTAGTTATTTATAGTCTCGTGTAGTTATATCCTTAGTATGCCCAAAATTACTCTATATTCTTATCTTTTTGTAAATATACCATTTTAAAGTTAAGATTACTCAACCAGCCAATTTCAGGATTTGCAGGCATCAAACTCAAGAAAAAATTGGTCCTCTAGAATTTTTCCCATTGGGCCTGGTTGGGATCCCCTAAACCCAGTTAGGTTCACCAGAATTCTGTCAGGCCCTGACCATGGTTTTTGCAATAGTTAACATCTCAGTTATCATTGGACCTCTATCCTTAGTGGCCATTAGTCCTCCATCCTTGGCAGTCGATGGGCCTTTCCTCATCAAAAACTGTCGAGATTCACCAAAGACTTCAGAAATCTTTCACCATCATTGATTGCCAATATTCACCAAGGACATCAACAATCTTCCTACATTACCAATCGTAAACTAGTCATCGACTACTATGCTTGTCCATGTCTATTTGAGATCCTTCTTTTCTATGTATCACATTTTGGTCTTGTTTATGTACTTTTATGTTAAGCAAGTAGTTTCATTATAGATCTAGTACATTTTTTATTCTACCTTCTCTTTTCAGTTATGATTGCTGGTTTGGTTGATCGCTTTCTTTGTTGAACCTTCATTTCTACCAAGATTAAGAGATTAGTTTTAGAAATGGATAAGATATGGTAGTTTGGATAAAAATATGAAAGGAGGAAATCCAAGGGAGGATCATTCCAGAACACCTGAAGAAGTCATCCTACAAGAACCTTGGAGCAAGTTGGGCTCAATTGGAAATGGTCGGGTTCAGCTGAACCTGGTCGGGTTCACTCCTACCCTCCTGGGGTGCACAGACAAATGTTTTATGCATATTCAATGCTATTCCTAACATCTTTGGAAATTCTATACTTGAGAGGGTATCTAGGATATTTAGGGGTGTTGATCCGTTATCAATGAGAGTGGTTTAAGATCATTGATGGGATTTTAGTCACATTGTTTAAGAGTGAGTGGGATGACTCCGCAGGAGGAGTTACCAAAATATGTGCTACATTTGGAGGTTAGACACTTTCTAGGGTGTTTGAGGGTTATCTATGCCCGATAACGGGTGCATACACTACCCAACTTGTGGTTACATAGCCAAGAACTCCTTCTCCTGATTAGTACGATTCAACGAGCTATGTTTTATTTACTCTATTTTGTTTTGTTTCTTATCATTTTTCTAGACTAGTTCTACTACTATACTTATATCAACTATCAATTTTTCTTAACTGACATAAGAATGGGATCTTAAGGGTCCTAAATGTCCCCACATCCCTTTGTTCAACTTCATATATATATTTACACCATATTGATTTGTGGGGGTCCTTGAAGGTTTCAGGTTATAAACATAAACGTTTGATTCACCTATGGGATCATGCCTCCATTTTAGGGATCTATCTCATGGCTGATCAAAGACCAAAGTCAACAAGCTAACCTTTTTTGAACATGCCTTGTTCCCTATAATGTAATGTATTATTATATCATTTTCAATGTTTGTCAACATAGTGCTATCAATCATGATAGTACTAATCACATGAACAATACCTCAAGAAAGTAATTAAGTAGCCAAGCATTCATAAGATCATACATTCAAACAAGCCAATTTTTTACTGTAGGATCAAGAGATTAAGAGTACCTTGTGAGTAGTGAGTTAGTCACGATCCTTGAATACGATTCCTAAAGAAATTCCAACCCAAATGAGACCTAAGATGTAAAAATATATAATGTAGGGTCGTTATAAACACCATTTTTTTCAACCCTAGGCCTATGTTTCAAATTGTTCATTATTAGTTCTAATGTCCCAAACATGCATGTTTTTAAACAACAAAATATAAGTATCACAAGTATGCCTTAGGACTGGAACGAACATTCACATTATAAGAGTCATAATATGAGGTGAAAATATTATTTGGGAATAGAGGAAGTATGAGATTTATATCATGATCGAGGTTTATGCAAGATAATAGCAAGTCATATTAGATTTTTTCATGCAATAGTGTCATATTCCCAGTCATATGAATAAGAAGAGAATAAGATAGACTAAGTGGGGTGCTACAAGAATGATAAGTCTACTTTTGTAAAGTCCTAACATATGTAACACTAGAGCATGATTCTTGCAAGGTTACAGTCTAATAAACAAAGTATGTATTTAGATTATGTTAATTGTCACATATATGTCACATGTAGTCAAAAGGAGTACATGACTGTGTTACATGGCATTTCATTATCAAAAGTCACTATAGGGGCTGACTTGAAATTTCACATAGATGTTAAATCATTAAGGATTAACTTTTGCATAGGTCTTAAAGATACAACAATACAAACACCAAAACATCATGCTTTAGTTAATATTAGCTACAAAGGTAAGTCTTTGTGTTAGATGAGTTACATACAGAAAAAGGCAAAAGATTTAAGTTAAACATGGCATAAAGAAATATAAAGCATACTGATTAGCTGATCATACTATAGAAAAATGGAGCAAAGTTCCATCATAGATTAATCTACATCATGCATTTACATAAAATGGTTCCTTTTTAGGTCACGTTGGTCATTAGAGGTACATCAAGATGATACAATGCATTATTCTAGTCCAAAGTAGATTAAATTTATGGATTTAGCTATTAGGATAAGAAGATATCATTAAAAAGTGAAGTCAAGTATAGTTGAGTGATGGAATCCTTCAAAATGCTATAAAGATTTCATTTTAACAAAATAATAGAGGATGCAAGAAAATTGGGTTCTCAAAGTATATCCAGTGTGTAGATCTCATTGAGCTGATAAATTTGGTGTATAAGTACATTAAATTTGTATTAGGGAGTAAATAAGTATTTAGAAGATTTGTATATAAAATATTGGAAGGGGAGGTGTGTTCCAACAATTTTGATGATGATTATATGCCATTAATTGGGAATTTGGCGTTCATGATGGCATACCCTTTTAGGGTCACTACCAAGGAGGTGACTAGATGGGGGAAATCCCACCCGTGCAGGCCCACAGACCTACTTGACTTATCTTGTTCGGCTCCCTACTGCACTTGGGTGACTTGTGCTTGGAAGATCACCCAAGAAGCCACTTCATTGACATGGGAGCTTGTTAGAGATGCTTGACGATGCCCACTTAGGCTATAATGGTGTAACCTAGCCTCAGTTTGGGGTTACGTGTTGGATGGTGGTGAAAATAGGTCGAAGGACATCAAGAAGTGTTATCTTGACAACCATGTAGTCATCGATGCCCATAGAGGTGAATCTAAGGTTTTAAGGAACAAGAAGAAGTGAACTGGGTGCCAGGGTGCACAAAAATGCAAACAAAGGTTGAAAATGAGAGAGGAATTAGAAATAGGAAGCTTGAGGTGTTCAAAATGTCAAAACAAAGTGTTAGAAGTAATGCAAAACTCACCCCTTCTTTCCCAAACACAAGGATTGTACATATGTTGAAGAAGATGCATGATCCATCAGATTAAAACTTCGATTTGTGGGCATGAAATCATAGGGCCACGATCAATGGAAAACAAAACAAGAGGCTTGTGACATAGCAACTTAAGAAGGAAAAACATGGTTGGATTATGCCTATGTGTTGAGCCCTAGAGTAATGACCCTAAATGAGGAACAAAGGATAAAATGTGAGCTACAAAATTATTATTAAATCAAAAAAATTCAAATGATCATATCTATAATCCTAGCTCAAAATTGAGCAAAAGGTGGTGTTTTAGATATGTGAGTGGCATATACATCTAACATGTGTTGAAGGTAATAAGAGACCCATGGATGGTATCAAAATGGAAAGAGAGAGGTTGATGTATAATCTTGGTACAACTTAGTTTCATATCAAATTGACTGTCACCAATTGTCATTTGAAAACAAGATAAGCTCAAAAAACATCAAAATTAGCAAATTATGAAATTTGGGACACGAGTGAAAAATTAGAGCAAAAATGAAGTGAATAGAACATACATGAAGAGAGAGAAAAGTACAAGCCATCACATACTCCTACCCTTAAAAGAAAATGTATCCCCAAAATTAACACAATTCTTCAACCGAAATTATGATTTCATATTACATACCATAGATCATCTTGGTGTTCCGCATAAGATATCACCATGATTTTTAAACATCAAGATGGTTCTGAAATTGGCTAATCGAGCATATAGTCACAAAGATCATCAAATTGGAAATATTAAATGGATTAAGGTTTGGAAGGATTATAATATAGATCACAAACTTGGAGAGATCAATGTTTAGGTAAACTAAATATATTTATTTGAATCACCAGTAAAAGAAGACCTTGAACCCCAACATTTAGAGTTATAGCTTTTGTATCGACCTAGTTGGGGTTATCCATCCATGATAGGTTTCATATTTCAACATATCAATACATGTTGGGATTCTCTATTTACAATAAATGGAAGGTCCCACCCTAGTCTACATGACAGTTCATCCCTAAATCATAAATCAAGATAATTAAGATATTCATCATTTAAAAACTTCAAGATATGGGAATATGAAGTCATTATTCATATATCTAGGGTGATCTTAGAATTCAAATAGGGTGATCATAGGAGATGTACCATTATTGAGATTAAGAATGATGAGTCCATATTTCATAAGTCAATATCAAGAGTAACGATTTTTGGACATCAAAAGTCATAAGCACAAGTTTTGAAGATAGGATTTAGGTTTCTACCTAGACCATAGGTGTGATCATTCATCAATATACAAAACTCAAGCAACATTTAGGGATATCAACATAAATTTCACTATCATATTGTTCAAGGTTATGGATGATCTAGACCTAGGAGTTATAATCAACATTATTGTGGTCAAGTTTATCATCCAATCAATATTCCAGGTTGAGTGTAAATATCATCATAGATCTGACCTATTAGAGACTTTATGTCAAGAAATTAGAGTCAAAGAAAAGGATTACCTTACAAATCTCTAAATAAATGAGAGAAAAAAATTTATACAAAGTTATCATAGGGATTTGACCTAGGTTAGGGATGTCATAATTCAAACTATTACTCTAAACTAGCACATTTTTCTTCTTTGGCTGTGAGACAACGACCATAGAAGAAATATGATGACAAATATATTGATTGGTATTACATTGTAACGAACCCTCCACCTATTATCCCCTATTCAGGTGGACTGAGAGGGCAAGGGACATTATCAGTAATACAAAATCGTATGTTTAGCAATTAACAAAAAATAACTAATAAATCTTACTAACAGAAGGAATATGGTATAAATTTGTTGGAATATCTAAAGTTTAACATAAAATGAAATCTAACTATAACCTCCATGTTTACATTACTGTTTCTTCAACTTGTGCCTTCTTTTTGGATATCCGGTTTCATCATAATTGTAGAAGGGCAGATTATTCTAAAATGTCGACAAACATAATGTTAGTCAGTATAACAAATTATACCGGTATGTGGGGGAACCAAAAGTTCACATATAATTGTAAAAACATAACCACAACAATTATTTGTTACATTTTCTTCATAACTTCTCAACCATTTTTACTCAACCTCTTGTATACCCTCTCTTAGGGTTTTGTCCCTACATCAGACCTTAGGCTACCTCTCAATCTGGATCTAGGTACCTCATTGGTCACCTCTCAATCTAGAACTAGGTCCCATTAGGTCTTCCCAACCTAGGTCTTGGCCACTTATGACCTTCCCAACCTGGGGCCTAGTCTAACCTTTCCAACCTAGGGCTCGGTCCTCTAGCCATCACCATGACTTTACTCATCTTTTCATTCACAATTTCTAGATTTGGTATGCGGGTTTGAGCAAGTTATAAGATTTATAAGGTGATATCCATAATCACTTTATAGATGGCAAGAATTAAAGTTCATCCAAGCATTTAATTTCAAGAAATCGGTAATACCTCAGAAATTTCTAGAAAACTAGAGCTATTAGTTATAAGCATAACCACAAACCTTGATCAGCAGTCTAGGTTTCCAATCAAGAACAATCAATCAATCAACCAAGAAAGTTATCCTAAAAGTTAAAGAAAAACATCCATGTATTATTATTTTATACAAATCATCATTGAGAGTGACTTAGGTCTCAAGTTAGGGTTTTCTATGTCAACTATAGGGTTTCATTAGGGTTTTGTCTCTCCAAACCCTAATTTCCACTTTTCAAGTTCTTTAGGGTTACAAACCCTAATTCATCATTAATTGCACCTTTTATCTCAAGAAATCCTAATTATAAAAACATGAGTTGCTAAGTTCATATAACTTTCATTTTTATCTTTTTATTTATAAAAGATCAATCTCTGATCATCAATAACAATTAAACATATTAAGATCATCAATTCTTAAAATTAGGGTTCTAGTTCATTTAACACATTAAAGATGTTAGATTTATGAACTTTTATAATTCTAAGTAGATTTAGGCCTTCAAACTATTTTTTTATTGAATTCCTCATATTTTTATGAGAAAAAATCATATATAACATGTTGTCATCCAAGTTACCACTAATTAATTATGAATTTCTCAATTTAAAATACCTTCGGCTAATGGAAGACTGCCATGGCAGCACTTTGGCACCTCCTTTTCCTTATACACACGTATCTGGCTCTGTGAATCTAGGTCTGCCACACAACGGCTTTCTCCATGAAAGTAAGATGTTGAGTCAAGGTCAAAAGACGCTTCTACCCCGAGTGCCCCTGAGCCTGGGACTAAAACACGTCAGGGAAAGATGGCGATTTCCAATTCCTTCATCTTCCTGCCATGGTCTGCTACCACCGTGTCTAGTCGAGTCAACCAACAAGGTTGACTCCAGGAGCTAGAGAACCTAAGAGCTGGGTGAGTGTGGGTAGGTCTCCATCACAACCTACTAGACCTATCGGTACCCTCAAATTCACCTAAGAGGGCCAGGGTCTAGGCATGGTCGTTTGGGTTTGATGGCGGTGAACTTATTCTATATAGGGCAACATAGAGGAGAAAATCATCAATTTGATAGGTATCAGAGGTGTGGAGGTTCTCCCTTAGACCCAAGCGGTCTCTCCCCATAGCTGGGTGGTGGTTGGGGCCTTATATAGGCATGAGTCAGCAAGGCCACCCGACTATGGGTCTTCCTTCTTCACACAATTGAGGAAAATCTTAATACCGTCCCAAGGGGGAAAAACCCAGTATAGATAGGATCACAATCTTCCTCTGAATTCAAAGAGCTCTCTTTTAGGACTTTTTGATCATGGAGCAAGAGAGTGTGAAATGAATTGTCATTTTTACTATTCTAGCTTCCCAAATCAGGCTGGTGGTAGAAGGTGATTCCATTTATGTTGGATTCATGATCTGAGGGCCCATATTAAGTATGACATCTAATGTGTTACGACCCCACCTCCCGATAACCCTCAATTAAGGGAGACCGAGTGGTCGAAGCCGCACCCATAACTTTCGGATCAAAGGTTCGACAATTAACCAAGAATAATTATTAAATTTTAACAGACTATACTGAAAAGTTGTAAGAAAATAAATTGTTTTGCATACCTTTTTGAAAACTTGGATCTCTAAACTTCTATCCACATAAGGATTCTACTCTAACTAATCATACTTGTATTTTACTTCATGTATTTCACAATATGAGGATTTACTGTTTGTCCTTTTGGCTTGTACCTAAAATGCTGACAAACAAAATGTCAGACAGACGAAGCTGGTATGTGGGGAAAACAATAAACATGCAACTATGATAACAATGTAATCATTCAATTAATCATTTAACAATTAAGATTACATTTTAAATATAACTCTGCGATCCATGAGTACCCTGTCCTCTGTGCTATCCCTGTAGTGGACCTGGATACTACCTTCCTTATGGTAGATCCCCATTAAACCCCTCATGGCCCCACCTATAGGTGAACCAATTTCTAGGGTTGAGTCACATGGCACTAATCGTAAGTAGCCCACTCCTTAACTCATGGCAGGATAATGAGTCTCATGGCACTACACGTAGGTAGCCCAATTTCTAACTCTCGGTAACCTAGACCTTGCTCTAGGATTACCCCTTTTTTTTAGCCTTTTCAAAGCAATAGATGTGGACCCGGATCTAGCCAGTTATATACACATTTATAGTGATAATCATAGTCACTTTATAGTTTCCTGAAGTAAATAGACATCTAACAGTTATTTTCAAGCAACCGATTAAAACTTCGGGAATCGTCGTCAAACTAGAATGATTATTCATAAGCATAACCACATACCTGATCTGATGATTTGAACAGAAATATCCATGCAAATAAGAATCCAAGCAAGCAAGAACTTTCAACAAGATCCTGAAATAATCATGTAATTCCCTTTTTATTACTCATGTCATCAAGATCTAGCTCGCTTCCTAGGGTTTCTAGTTCACTTTTAGGGTTTCCATTGCAATTAGGGTTTCCCTTCATCTTTTACTATTTCAAACCCTAATTTTATACCATTACTCATAAACCCTTATCTTATCTATTCCTCAACATTAAGGTTATGTTAGCGACATATAACCCTATTCTCAGATTTAAAGGCACTATTAACCACCAATTAATTTCATTAAGCTTCTTTCACATTAAAGCTACCATTTTATCCTTTCTAATCCACGACAAGATTTCTATGCTCATTTATCATCAATTCAAAGTTCATTACAATCTAATCACATATGAACTCAATTTGCCATTAATACTACCTTTTATTCATGAGAAAACCCTAAGTACTACTTTTAGGGTTTTTGTATTCAAATAACTTAAAACCATCATTTAACAACGTATTTTCACCTTTTTCAAATCATATATGATCTTATCCTCTTTTACCCTAAATTAGGGTTCTAAGGTTTCTTACAAAATCCTAATCATCTTAATTATCTTCATTAAGGATTCTCTAATCCAAACTATGTTCAAGAATCATTATATTATAGTTGTATTCTTGCAATATTGTGTTATGACCACTAAAACTCATATTTACTCAAATTAGGGTTTTTCGTCCATTAAAACATGTTTGTGATCATAAAACCCTAAAACCAACATACTAATCATCCTTTTATGATTTTACCATTCCTTCTACTCTTAACCGGTTAAGATTGATCAAAAACATATAAAAGATTCATCATGTTCGTTTTTATATCATTCTAGGGTTTTTCTATTAATTAATGCATCAAAAGATGTAAAAACCTATACTTTTTGAGTTTCAAACAGAATTAGGCTTCAAACATAATTTCTTTGCGTTCCTCTCATTTTGAGGATCAAAATTCATATATTACTTGTCCTAATCGGAGTTACCAATCATTAGATATGAATTTTGCAAAGTAAGAGTACCTTTGGCCAATCGGAGGGCGCCATGTGGCCGCTCCATGCAATGTTGTTTGACTGGGCCTGAAAACATTTCGAAAAGATGCTCCTACCCCCGTGAAATGGGATCATCTCTTTAGCCCGCGAAGGGCAATACGGTTCAACGTGGCCTTTGCCTCCTTCAACCTCGCGCAGCAATAGCCGCACCGCCCTATCACGATCTGCAGCTTTGTGTCGGCCTTTCCTCCCTCTCTGGGCCGCCATCCACGCCAGAAAAGGCTCCCCTTCCTCCGCCATGACCTAGAGCACCTGGTGCGCCCCCAACTTGCGGCCACTGTGGTCATCTTCAACGCCCCCAACTTGCGTCGTTTGGCCAGCCATGCAGCCTACTGTAGGTGTTGTGCACGAGATTGGTCGCTAGAGAACGCTGGCCAGTCCTCCTCAGGTCTTCGGGGAGCTACTAAGCTTTCACCATGACGATTCTGTGGTCTGTCGTGGCTCCGGGGTGCATTATCTTCCATAGTTAGGGTTCGAAGAAGGAAACAAAGGAGAAGAGGGAGAGTGGTATGTAGGGTTCCCTTGAACTTGGCTCCAGGTCTAACCCCTTATATAGGGGAGAGTATGAAGCCCTAAGGCGTGCCTTTATGAGGACCCCAGTCCTATTCTCGAAAGGAAACATACTTTCCTTGGTTTTGAAGCAACAACCTTTCTCTCTCTTCATGTACTTTGTTCATTAGATTTTAGGAATTCGAAATTCCACTCACCTAATCTCTTTATTTTTGGCTTTTAATCTATTAGACATGAGATTATATTTCCTTTTTGTAGAAAATTCTTCTTCTTAACAATAACTCATAATTCATTGATTAAACATCATATTATCTTCTTATTTTACAAATTTGGTATTTTCTCTTTCTTTCCTCTTTATTGGGACTCCTTGGGTCACAAGAAACTCTATTATTTTGAAATCCTTTTTATTGGATACTCATTATCCTTCTAGATGCATCTAAATGCATTATTCTTCATTATTTCCCATTATCTTGTTTATTTCTTATTAAAATAGTTCTTTTTGAGGATTTCTCTTTCGTTCTCTTTTATTTTCCTGATTGGTATTCATTTTATCATTAGGAATCCTTGGGATACAAAAATCCACAAAGGATCACTCCATTGTACCTTTTTCCACTTATTTCCAACATTTTAACATTATTTTCAATTTCTTTCTTACTAAAGAAATGCTTAATTAATCTTTTCTTTTCTTATAGCTTTCTTTTTGCAACTTTGGACTCCTTGGAACCCAAGGAACCCAATAGGCACGAAATCCATCCTTGGTTTACATCTCTTTGCCTTCTAGAGGTTTCTACCTCTTTCTTTTTCTCAAATATTCAATTATTCATTTACTAATTGAATTTTCTTGTTATTTGGGCCCAATAGCCAATAAAGCCCACAACACAAACATCAAGGCTATTGTAAACCAAAAACAAATTATATCATTATTTGTTCAATTATCTTAAATATGAGAAATTACATTTCTCACCAATTGAACCCAAAAATGGGGTTGTAACATCCTTCCCCTCTTATAGGAATTTTGTCCTCAAAATTCTCATCAAGCAAATAAATAATTCAGGATAAGAATTTTCCATGTCCATCATTGTCCCCTATGTGTCTTTACAGTACCCATGGCGCTACCAAAGAACCTTTATCATCACATATTTTTTTTCTATGAGTTCTTTCATCCTGGCGTATATAAACTACACAAGTGACTCAGGCCATTTCAGCCTCCCTTGGGGCTCACTAGGTTCATTGCTCAGCACATGGTCAGGGTACCTCACATAGTGCTCTAAATTGGACACCTGAAACTCATCACACATTTCTTTATCCGGAGGGGTAAGATCAAACTTAACCTTCTCCACCAATCCATGTCAAAAGAACCCATGCATCGGGAACTCAGCTCTCTTAGCTGTAACTTAGAGGGGTCAGATTTTCATGTCACCTATTCTTCCACAGTGAACTGCATGTCAGTCTACTTTGTATCCGTTCACGACTCTCATCATTTCTAGGCTCCTTTCAACCATTGCACGATCATAGCGACTTCATCTACACACAATGTGGACCTTTTCTAACCATCACGTGGTCCTTTCACCAACATCACCTTACTGAAGTGGTGACCGACACAACCTCTCTTACAAAGCTTCTTTAAATCCTGATACTGGCTATGGTGGTTATCTTCACATCTTTCATAGGACAAGAACTGTCCCTAGTCATCACCCTGAACGAGCGCATATGCCCTCATCAAACCCTTTAGTCTGGATCATACTAACCATTAGTTAGGGGTGATAAACTGTACTAACATTGAGTTCTCCATGTACCTACTTCCACCTTTTGGAAGGGAACCTTTAGGTCAAACTCAAGAACCTTTGAACTCGCATCATGGTGTAACTGATCCATCTCTCACATGGGTAGTTCAACCAAATATGTCCCTTGACAGAAATCTTTCTTTCTTATATCATCTAGGTAAGGTGATCTACCATAACCAATACTGCATCTTGACCTTCCTTGATCCAGGGGAGACTTACAACATCCATAATGATGAACTTCCTTTCTCTTTCGGGGACTCTTTATCCTTTATATCAATGCACTGGGTTACTGGTGTTCGTCCTTCTCCCTCGGCTTGCATGGCCATATACTACATGCAACTTTATCTTAGGCATCCAAAGTACTACTATCACTTATTATCCATGGTGTATGGTGATCTTAAAATCATGATCTCCTGTATGTCATTATTCTTCAAGATCAATACCTAAAAAACCCTAAACAAAATTATCAGGGTTTCATCACCTTCTTTTCCAAAGAAGTGCTTCTGAGGTTCTACCACCATCCTTTCATTGCATCAAGGACTAGACTGGCTAACCAAACAACCATTAACTGATCTCATTACATTATTGTTATCCAAACATATCTCCCTTCCCAAACTTATGGTTAGTCTAACAACTGAACTAGGAAGATATATCTCAACTAGAGCATCCATTACCACTTCACCTTCTTATGTATTAGGTAAAGTTGATGACATACACCTTCATGCATTCCACTTATCATCTCATCTCGACTCTAAGTCTGTATTCATCAAGTACACTCTCTGATCTCATCAACATGGTGATCAAACTCAACCTTGTATGACTCACCTCTCGGTTTTTGAATTCAACCCGGTATAACTCATAGCTCATGCTAAAAACATCCTTATAAGATGACTACCTTATTTCTCTTTAGCGTTAGCAAAACATCCATGTATCATTCACTTTACCAGGGTATGTTATCTTCTCTGTCCTCATACCTCATAGCAAGGTTCCAACTCACATCATCTTTTATCCTTGGTGTATGGCATGCGTACTGTCCTATCTCTCACTCCCATAAAAAGAGGAAATAAGCATTTGGCTGTAGTCCAAATACAGAGTTCTTCCTATTCCAAGAGTAGAGATGGTACCTCCCACCTTGCCAGTACACCTTTAAATCTAAGTTGAAACATGTTATTTATGCTTCTATATTACAATCATCTTGATATCCAAGTTACCTCCATGGAAAACTGGTTTCGAACCTACTTGGGTCACCTCACAATCCTTAGTCATCTCCTCTAGGTCTATAGGGTGCCAGCACTTTTGGGGTCATCCCTCTTCCCTTATGCATCTAGAGAGTGCCCTACTCATCTGCCCATTGGGTCCCATGAGTTCATGAAGGTGATCAATCTCCTAACCCATGGCCTCCAGACAATGATAACCGTTACCTTCCGACCCTATGGTCATGTGCAACTAGGGAATTAGGCAACCCCTACCTCCATCGGTCTTATCCCTACCTGACCCTAGGATAGACTTAGGATTCCATTATAGTACATGTCCAACTTAGAACCTTACCCAAGCCTTCATCATCTCGCTTTTTGCATTCAAGGGCAGACTTTCATCCTTCAATGGGGTCATGGTGACCTGCCTACCTTGGTCAAGCCCCATACCGGCTACCTCCATGGTAACACATCCACATGCACATAGAGATGGTTATCGATGTGTCTACAGGCTCATTCTCATACCATGTACTTTTCACTTAGCTTCTCAAGATCCTAATAGACCTCTTTAAGTTACCTTAAACCAACAAAACTGGTATACACCCTACACAAGGGTCCCTCTCCCAGGATGGGAGGAAACTACAACTCTTTCCCACAAGGTCACAAACATCCTTAGGTCTAGGGTTTACATCCTTATGCTTAACCCTAGTATGCTATTAAGGCACAAGCAGACCCCTAAACCAGGCTAGGTCATACTTGTTCTCTTTCCTCAAAACTGGATCAAGATTATACCTTCCTTTGTCATCAACTTAGCTGTGAGGGGTTCATCAAACATACCTTAAACTTAAGGGGTTTTCCTTTCCTATTAACATAGAAAGTACCATGCTCGCATCTATAGAAACTCAACTCTCGCCATGGGAATTAGGTACACCACTTCCCCTCTTAGGCCTAGGAATCCTAGGTTCACTTTTAGGTGTCCAACTGCACGCTCTATCTCTTAACCACGGACCAGGCTTGCAAAAGGCATGACATGCACTTCCTCTCATCCCTCCATTCGAGAAAAATTTCAGAGTTGAGTCCCCCCTCAAGGTCAAACAACAAGGTACAAGGCATCATAACCTGTTACTAATCCTCTCTAGGGTATACAAAACTTCGTCTTCCTTTCTCAGAAGGTAAACTCTTATACCATAGGCACATAAGTGCCATAAGCCTCATCCTATCTCTAGGGTTTCGTTCCTCCCATGGCAACCAAGACATCATCAACCTCTAGGGATCAAGTATGTGACGACCTCTATCATCCACTTAGGTTGCATCATCCTCAACTCCTAACTTCTCCTCGTATCCCAGAGTCTAGGATTCCAACCTTCTTGTTGGGTTTCCTGCTCTCTCTCTAGAGCTAATCCTACAACTAACCTCACCATTAGAGGTCCTCTCTTCGTGAAGGGTCAACCTCAAAAGCATGCCCCTTCGTGGATGAAGCCTATGTTCAACTCATGTTTGCTCAAGGTTATCTATAGTCCCTTAAGCTTATCACATAAGCTATCCATCAAACTCTCCCTGTCAGGGTTTCAACCTATTGCTCGCACTACTGATACATTCTGGGTGCCTATTATGCCCATATGAGCTCATGGGGTTTCCATAGGTTCTTCTCTAACCTCATCAATGAAGGAGTTGTCCTTCACTCAAACATGCATGACCCGTCCCAGGGTTTGGGTCGCCAGAGGTACTAGGTCATCCAACCTCTCATGGCTCATACTTCATCTAAAGCATGTCCATCCAACCACCTGGTCTAACTCATCATACCGTCTCTCTCTAACCTTCACTTAGGATTAGGGTTAACATCATCCTCATAGGATGTGCTAGGCCTCTACTTGTGATGGAGATTTCTATCTCCAAGACTAACTCTCTTTATCTATCCTCCTGATAAGAAGGTCTAGCCTCAGGTCTATCTTGAGGACATGACAACTTATGTCATACGACCTAAGCATGTATCTATTCTTTAGTTTGTGCTTAATCTATTAAGCTTATGTCCATGACATCTTATTTACATGCTTTTCATTTAATTTGGTGGAGGATTCCTTAGACCTTATTAATCATACCCATACCTCAAGAGGGTGAGGAGAAGAGGGAAAAACCCTAATCCTTAAGGTCCTTAATAGAATTTGTGATGAGAAGGGATGAATAAGATGAGAAAGTCCTAAAGGTGTCTTATTTCGATTCATACCCTAAGACTTTGGCCAGGCAGTCACACAGATCCGGGAGTCCTCGTATTCCGACTAGTGGTGTAGAGGAAAATATTTCCAGCCCCCGGTCATGATCCTTTTCTAGACACCTCCTTCTTTCGGATAATCCTCTAATAACTCCCTTTGGTTCTATGGAGTTTGTAAAAATTTAATAATTATTAATGTTTAACTGAGGAACCTACGCTCTGATACCAAATTTTATGACCCCACCTCCCGATAACCCCCAATTAAGGGAGATCGAGAGGTCGAAGCCGCACCCATAACTTCCGGATCAAAGGTTCAAAAATTAACCAAGAATAATTATCAAATTTTAACAGACTATACTGAAAAGCTGTAAGAAAATAAATTTTTTTGCATACCTTTTTGAAAACTTGGATCTCTAAACTTCTATCCACTTAAGGATTCTACTCTAACTAATCCTCCTTGTATTTTACATCATGTATTTCACAATATGACAATTTACTATTTGTCCTTTTGGCTTGTACCTAAAACGTCGACATACAAAATGTCGGTCAGCCAAAGCTGGTATGTGGGGAAAACAATAAACGTGCAACTATGATAACAACATAATCATTCAATTAATCATTTAACAATCTAGATTACGTTCTAAATATAACTCCGCGATCCATGAGTACCCTATCCTCTGTGCTATCCCTACAGTGGACCTGGATACTACCTTCCTTATGGTAGATCCCCATTAAACCCCTCATGGTCCCACCTATAGGTGAACCAATTTCTAGGGTTGAGTCACATGGCACTACTCATAAGTAGCCCACTCCTTAACTCATGGCAAGCTAATGAGTCTCATGGAACTACACGTAGATAGCCCAGTTTCTAACTCTCGATAACCTAGACCTTACTCTAGGATTACCCCTTTTTTTAGCCTTTTCAAAGCAATAGAGGTGGACCAGGATCTAGCCAGTTATATACGCACATTTATAGTGATAATCATAGTCACTTTATAGTTGCATGAAATAAATAGACATCCAACAGTTATTTTCAAGCAACCGATTAAAACTTCGAGAATCGTCATGAAACTAGAGTGATTATTCATAAGCGTAACCACATACCTGATCTGATGATTTGAATAGAAATATCCATGCAAATAAGAATCCAAGCAAGCAATCACTTTCAACAAGATCCTAAAATAATCATGTAATTCCCTTTTTATTACTCATGTCATCAAGATCTAGCTCGCTTCCTAGGGTTTCTAGTTCACTTTTAGGGTTTCCATTGTAATTAGGGTTTCCCTTCATCTTTTACTATTTCAAACCCTAATTTTATAGCATTACTCATAAACCCTTATATTATCTATTCCTCAACATTAAGGTTATCTTAACAACATATAACCCTATTCTTGGATTTAAAGGCACCATTAACCATCAATTAATTTCATTAAGCTTCTTTCACATTAAAGCTACCATTTTTATCCTTTCTAATCCATGACAAGATTTCTATGCTCATTTATCATCAACTCAAAGTTCATTACAATCTAATCACATATGAACTCAATTTTCCATTAACACTACCTTTTATTCATGAGAAAACCCTAATTACTACTTTTAGGGTTTTTGTATTCAAATAACTTAAAACCATCATTTAACAACATATTTTCACGTTTTTCAAATCATATATGATCTTATCCTCTTTTACCCTAAATTAGGGTTCTAAGGTTTCTTACAAAATCCTAATCATCTTAATTATCTTCATTAAGGAGTCTTTAATCCAAACTATGTTCAAGAATCATTGTATTATAGTTGTATTCTTGCAATATTGTGTTATGACCACTAAAACTCATATTTACTCAAATTAGGGTTTCTAGTCCATTAAACCATGTTCATGATCATAAAACCCTAAAACCAACATACTAATCATCCTTTTATGATTTTACCATTCCTTTTACTCTTAACAGGTTAAGATTGATAAAAAAACATATAAAAGATTCATCATGTTCATTTTTATATCATTCTAGGGTTTTTCTATTAATTAATGCATCAAAAGATGTAAAACCCTATACTTTTTAAGTTTCAAGCAGAATTAGGCTTAAAACATGATTTCTTTGTGTTCCTCTCATTCTGAGGATCAAAATTCATATATTACTTGTCCTAATCAGAGTTACCAATCATTAGATATGAATTTTGCAAAGTAAGAGTACCTTTGGCCAATCGGAGGGCGCCATGTGGCCGCTCCATGCAACGTTGTTCGACTGGGCTTGAAAACATTTAGAAAAGACACTCCTACCCCCGCGTAAGTGGATCATCTGTTTAGCCCGCGAAGGGCAATACAGTTCAGCGTGGCCTTTGCCTCCTTCAACCTCGCGCAGCAATAGCCGCGCCACCCTAGCCACGATCTGCAACTTTGCGCTGGCCTTTCCTCCCTCTTTGGGCCATAATCCATGCCAGCAAAGGCTCCCCTTCCTCCGCCATGACCTAGAGCACCTGGTGCACCCCCAATTTGTGACCACCGTGGTCATCTTCAGCGCCCCCAACTTGTGTCGTTTGGCCAGCCGTGCAGCCTACTGTAGGTGTTTTGCGTGAGATTGGTCACTAGAGAACGCTGGCCAGTCCTCCTCAGGCCTTCAGGGAGCTACTAAGCTTTCACCATGACGATTATGTGGTCCGTCGTGGCTCCGCGGTGCATTATCCTCCATAGTTAGGGTTGGAAGAAGGAAACACACGAGAAGAGGGAGAGTGGTATGTAGGGTTCTCTTGAACTTGGCTCCAGGTCTAACCCCTTATATAGGGGAGAATATGAAGCCCTAAGGCATGCCTTTATGAGGACCCCCGTCCTATTCTCGAAAGGAAACATACTTTCCTTGGTTCTGAAGCAACAACCTTTCTCTCTCTTCATGTACTTTGTTCATTAGATTTTAGGAATTCGAAATTCCTCTCACCTAATCTCTTTATTTTTGGCTTTTAATCTATTAGACATGAGATTATATTTCCTTTTTGTAGAAAATTCTTCTTCTTAACAATAACTCTTAATTCATTAATTAAGCATCATATTATCTTCTTATTTTACAAATTTGGTATTTTATCTTTCTTTCCTCTTTATTGGGACTCCTTGGGTCCCAAGAAACTCTATTATTTTGAAATCCTTTTTATTGGATACTCATTATCCTTCTAGATGCATCTAAACACATTATTCTTCATTATTTCCCATTATCTTGTTTATTTCATATTAAAATAGTTCTTTTTGAGGTTTTCTCTTTATTTCTCTTTTATTTTCCTGATTGGTATTGATTTTATCATTAGGAATCCTTGGGATACGAAAATCCACAAAGGATCACTCCATTATACCTTTTTCCACTTATTTCCAACATTTTAACATTATTTTCAATTTCTTTCTTACTAAAGAAATACTTAATTAATCTTTTCTTTTCTTATTGCTTTCTTTTTGCAACTTTGGACTCCTTGGAACCCAAGGAACCCAAGAGGCACGAAATCCATAATTGGTTTACATCTCTTTGCCTTTAAGAGGTTTCTACCTCTTTCTTTTTCTCAAATATTCAATTATTCATTTACTAATTGAATTTTCTTGTTATTTGGGCCCAATAGCCAATAAAGCCCACAAAACAAACATCAAGGCTATTGTAAACTAAAAACAAATTATATCATTATTTGTTCAATTATCTTTAATATGAGAAATTACATTTCTCACCAATTGAACCCAAAAATTGGGGTTGTAACATAATGGGCCGAGTATTAGTTTCCAAAAGCAAAATAAACATGGCATTTAATACATTTCTTGAAAACCCTTTCACTATAGGATTACCAAATTAATTCAACTCTCTCACATCTTTAATCCTTTATCTCTCAAATTTTAAGGGAAACTCTATAATGACTCTATCTAGATGTGTGCAAATATTGGGGCCAAAAATCTAAAACAAAAACACCTTTTCGTAACATGCAAGTCATCCACATATAAACATATATTATGCATTAAACACATCTTTTCCTCTTTCTTTCTTTTCTATTTTCTTTATTTTGACTATTCTTTCTATTATAAACCATGTGCGTATGAAAATGTATTATTAGTGGCCACCCATGCCACTTTATAGAGAATTCTACATGATTCTCATATATGCACACAATTATAATGTATCCTTTTTTTGTTTTTACTTATTATGGGATTTTCTTTTATCCTTTTTCTCTTTTATCCATCATTGGATTATTAAAACAATATAAAATACGAAATCATGCATCCAAGGGAAATTTGCAAAGGAATCCATTCTTTAAAAACAAAGCATACAAATTTCTGTTAAAGTCTCTTTCTCTTTCATAATTGTATTTAAATTTATTTAAATACAAGTAAATTGAGGTTATAATATCCTTCCCCTCTTATAGGAACTTTTCCCTCAAAATTCATTCAATCAAACAAACAACTCAGGGCAAGATTTTTCCATGTTCGTCTTCAGCTCCCATGTGGCTTCATCCTCTCCATGGCTCTTCCAAACAACCTTTACCATCTCTATCTTTTTACTCCTGCGCTCTTTCACCTTCGTATCCAATACCTTCATAGGTGACTCAGGGTATGTCATTCTCCCTTGGAGTTCAATAGGTTCAATGCTCAACACATGGCTTGGGTCCTTCACATAGCACTTCAAATTGAACACATGAAACACATCATGCATGATACTATATTGAGGAGGTAAGGCTAAACGATAAGCAACTTCACCAATCTATTCTAAAATCTCAAGTGGACCCACACATTGGGGACTCAACTTTCCCCTATTCTTATCTATAGCTCAGAGCGGTTAGATTTTTAGGAACACATGTTCACCCACGGCGAACTGCAAGTCAGCCCGCTTTGCATGAACATACGACTTCTATCGATCTTGGGTCCTATTTAGCCTTTTCTTGATCGAAGCGACTTTATCATCATACAACTGTAGTTTCTCTAATCTCAACAAGGTACTCTCACCGTCATCATCCCAGTGAAGTGGTGAGTGACACAACCTCCTATAAAGAGCTTTGTATGGTGCCATCCCAAAACGGGCTTGGTAGATATTATTGTAAGAAAACTCAGCTAAGGGTAGGTACTGCTCCCATAACCCATCCCAATCGAGCACACATGTTCTTAAAAAATCCTCTAAAGTTTGGATTGTTGGCTCTGACTGTCCATCAGTATGGTGGTGACAAGTTGTGCTAAAATTTAGTCCAGTATCGAGTTATTCATGAACTTGCATCCACAGCTAGGAAGTGAACATAGGGTCACGATAAGAGATAAATGAATTTAGAACACCTACAGATGAACTATTTCTCTAACATATAGTTCATCTAGGTCTAAGACCTTGGTAGAAAGGCAAGAAAACATGCCAACCTAGTTAGGTGGTCCACCAGAACCCATATTACATCATAACCCGTCTTTGTATGGGGGAGAACCACTACAAAATCCATGGTTGTTCTGGTCTCATTTCGTCTCAGGAATCTCAATTGGTTGCAATTATCCATCATGTTTTTGGTGCTCAGCCTTCACCATCCAGTCATGCAAGCATACTTCTATGTCTCTCTTCATTCTAGTCTACCTAAATATCACTTCAAACATATTGATGGTGTCAGGGTGTATTGTACACCATGAACTTATAAGTCCTTAAAGGTGTCTCCTGAACAACTCAATATGCTTTTCTTATCTGATTCCACCATTCACATTTACCAAGAGATGTGTCTGAGGTTTCTTCATCAATCCCTTCATCTCAACTAACTCTGGTTCATCTAATTGGGCTATTACAAGCTTGTTCAGCAAGTCAAACTTGGTTTACCTTTATTTGGTACCTCAACTCTTGCATTCATTATTTTGATCACCACATTCAATCTTAACCTATATAATTCAAACTACACTTGATAATTAAACCCTCATTTGAAATTTCAATTTGGAGATTACCTATGCTCATTTATTTGAAATATACTCATAGGGGTGTGGTAATTCCTCTAATTCTCAATTATCATAAAAAGATTTCAACTTAAGTATTTATTCCTCATATCACTTCTATTCCTAGTATGGCATGCATATGTCCCATCTCTCACACTCATAACAAGACGAAATAAGCATTTGGCTGCAATCCAAATACAAAGCTTATCCAGTTCCAAGAGTAGAGAAGGTGCATCACACATCACCATTTTATTTTCAAGTCTAGGTTGAATCATCCATGAATACCAACATTCCCTTAGTTCCATGTATACATATAGAAAACGATTTTCTCATAAATATTTAGTCTACATAACCCCTATTTACGATACTTAGTCATTTCCTCAAGGTCGCTAGGGTGTTGGTACTTTTTGGGTATTCTTACCCTTATGTATCTAGAGAGTGCCTATTACGCCACCTCCTCCCGATAACCCCCAATTAAGGGAGACCGAGAGGTCGAAGCTGCACCCATGACTTCTGGATCAAAGGTTCGGCAATTAACCAAGAATAATTATCAAATTTTAACATACTAAACGGAAAAGTTGTAAAAAAAAATAAACTTTGCATACCTTTTGAAATTTTGGATTTCTAACTTCTATCCACTTAATGATTCTACGCTAACTAATCCTCCTTGTATTTTTCTTCATGTATTTCACAATGTGACGATTTATTGTTTGTCCTTTTGGCTTGTACCTAAAACGCCAACAAACAAAACGTCGGTCAGTCGAAGCTGGTATGTGGGGGAAACAATAAACTTGCAACTATGATAACCACGTAATCATTCAATTAATCATTTAATAATCAAGATTACGTTTTAAATATAACATTCGCGATCCATGAGTACCCTATCCTCTGTACTATCCCTGCAGTGGACCTGGATCCTACCTTCCTTATGGTAGATCCCCATTAAACCCCTCATGATTCCACCTATAAGTGAACCAGTTTCTAGGGTTGAGTCACATGGCACTACTCGTAAGTAGCCCACTCCTTAACTCATGGCAGGCTAATGAGTCTCATGGCACTACACGTAGGTAGCCCAATTTCTAACTCTCGGTACCCTAAACCTTGCTCTAGGATTACCCCCTTTTCAGCCTTTTCAAAGTAACAGAGGTGGACTCGGATCTAGCCAATTATATATACTCATTTATAGTGATAATCATAGTCACTTTATAGTTGCATGAAATAAATAGACATCCAACAGTTTATTCATGCATTGAGGGAAACGTCGATAAAATCCTCGGGAAACTATTCGGTATAGTCATAAGCATAACCACATACCTGATTTGAAGAGTCATGCAGATTATTCAACATATACTTCATGTATATATAATCAAGCCAATCAACAGATCCAAGCAAGTAATTCAATCATCACATAATTCCTGAAAAAGAATATGTACTGTGGGCTCTGATCTCCAAACCATGACATAAACACGATTAAAACTTAGCGGAAGCGAATCGGTAATCAGCGGAAGACAAAAATCACGGAAAATTAAAACTTTTCGAGATAAGAACTTGTATCCATAAAAACTCCTTTCATAAAGAGAGGTAACTGTTTACATCTCAGGATAATTACTTCTTGAGTAATTATATACATCAAGATACAAAATCTCAAGATCACATAACACAAGACTCCAAGACCTGAGAGTACAGAGGACACATAGGACTGACTCTAACTACACCACATGGCAGGACAAATCTCCACCTGAGATTACTGCTGCCCCTGGTGCTGCTGCTGAGACTGATCACTTGTAGGCTGGTTCCTTCATCTCCGACGTCCACCTAAAAAAAAAATTGAAGTCTACGGGGTGAGACAATTATACATAATTGTCCCAGCGAGAGTTATAACTCTTCGCCAGAAGCTTTATTATAACATCAAAGATTATTCTAAACAGTAAAGCCTTCAAAGCATTCTATAACAGTTATAGTTATAACAAGATCTCTACAATTTAGGAGATATGGAGGATATCAATCATTATAACAATGTAACATCAATCAACTAACTTGGAGTTATCTCTAACAAGTTACACTACATGGTTGATTATGTTTTACAAACAACATTATGCCCTGTGGAGATGAGGCTTACCACTCATACTCCAACTGATCGCTGAGAAGCCGCATCAGTATCATACATAGGTCATTAAGAGAGCCGGATTCTCATGACCTTCACCTTCCTCAGTCAGTAAGAGGATCACTTGTAGGACATCTCATGCCTCTACTATTATAGCTCACCAGGGTAAACTGGTCCTTCGCTATTCTAGAGTCACAGTGGCGTTCTGTACTCTCTTCGTCATCAGGAGGTTTCATATTTACCTACCACTGATACGGATATCTGTGCTTTCTTCGTCATCAGGAGGTTTCATGTTTACCTACCACTGATACGGTATGGAACTATAGTGAAGGATGGATGGATTCCACATCTACATCACTTTCCTACACTAGGATGTAAGGTTCTACACATCCATGTACCCCACATACTCAAAAGTATGTGCTCCAGGAGTTCCCTAAGGAAAACCTGTTTCACCATCACTTAATTTCTGACAATGATGGATCTATGATCAGGGCTCTACATTATACTTGATTAGTTAGGTACATTCAGTATTCTTTAACAGCATACATTGTTCTTCAAACAATAACAGTAGCATAGCAGCTATAAAAGAAGAATACTAAATGTAACAGGCCTAACTCATATCAATCATCATTTCTCATTATCCTCATCACAAGTCATCTCTAAAGCATGACCTTGATGGTATTCATGGCTCTCACAGCCCATTATCAGTATAGGATGCCACTGGCAAGGCATCAGATTACATTACTTATTCATAAGGCTAACAACATGCCTTCAATGAATATAACATCAACATCCATACCTGGATATGATTACCTTCATATCAAAACCTGCATGGTTAATACATCTGATAAAGGAAATACAATAATAAGGAATGTACTTCCTACTCTTGTCATAAGAGTTAAATCTTTAATTCTACTCAAATAGAGTTTATTGCTCAAAAGCATGCCATTACCCTTGAATTAGGGTTTACTATTCACATTACATGTCATCACCCTTGAATTAGGGTTTACTATTCACATTACATGTCATCACCCTTGAATTAGGGTTTACTATTCACATTACATGTCATCACCCTTGAATTAGGGTTTACTATTCACATTACATGTCATCACCCTTGAATTAGGGTTTACTATTCTCATCAAGGTGAATTAAACTCATAACATCATCATGTTTGAGTAACACCTTCATTAATGCTCCTGGATTAGTTAAAGGTTCATCATTTATCATAATTAGGGTTTCTATGATCTCACACAGGTGGATCATACCCTAATTATACTCATTTCTGTGTATTGGGGATGTTTCAATTGAGTTTCCATTTAAAAGAGATACTTTCTCTCTCTAGAGGTACTTTCTCTCTCTAGAAGTACTTTCTCTCTCATCGTAAGGTTAGGTGATGTCAACATCACTCTAAAACAGGTTGGGTTGAGTCATCATAGGCTAACATAGCCAAAAGCATCACCATTAAGTGATTAGAGTTATTATAACTAAAAACATCATTCTCATGTAATTAGGGTTTGAATTGAGCAAGGTATAACTCAATTGACCCTTCAGGGGTATCTTGGTAATTCACCCCATTGATCATCATCATCATAGTCAAAAACCTTAATCAAATAACTCCTTACTATCTTAGATTATCATTAGTGTTTGATTTGAGCAACATTGAACCATCACATGATTGAATTCGGTTGAAAGTGTTGACCGATTGCTCACTTTGACCCTTCAAGTCCATGAGCCCCTTTCTAGTTCCAAGACCGTGAGCCTCCTCATGGCTTGAGATCGTGAGTCACCTCACGGTCTTGAGGTCGTGAGCCCCCTCACGATCTTGAGGTCGTGAGCTACCTCACGATCTTGAGGTCGTGAGCCACCTCACGGTTCTGAGGTCGTGAGCCCCCTCACGGTCCTGAGGTCGTGAGCCACCTCACGGTCCTGAGGTCGTGAGTCACCTCACGGTCCTGAGGTCGTGAGCCCCCTCACGGTCCTGAGGTCGTGAGCCCCCTCACGGTCCTGAGGTCGTGAGCCCCCTCACGGTCCTGAGGTCGTGAGCCACCTCACGGTCTCAACCACAAGGTCCTTCAACAAAGGTTCAACAAATCAAACGATGATGTCAACTGATGTTGAAGCCTTCAAAAGGTCCAATAACTGTTGACCACCTATGGATTGAGTTAATTAAGGTTATGCTTAACCAAATGGTCATTCAATTGACCCTCAATTGTTGACCAATTAGGATTGAAATCGATTCAATTAAGGTCTATCAATGTTCACCCATCAACACTCAACAATGTGTATCAACACAAAGTTGAACCCTTCAATTGAGCTCCAATTGGGCCCAAACTTGGCCCAAACGGTCTTGAGGTCATGTGGGTGGACCCCACATGGTCTTGAGACCGTTTGCCCAAGATTTCATCAAAATCTAAGGTGATTTGATAGAGGTTGAACCATGATTGGTCACAGAATCCGAATTTTGATTAACTTGATAACTTATTTGCAATTGGGTGTTCAATTGGTCAAATTACTCAACCCTAGACCTTCAAATGGTCTTGGGTGATTGTCCTCACGGTCTTGAGGTCATGTGGGTGGACCCCACATGGTCTTGAGACCGTTTAGGTCAATCAACCCTAAAAACCCTAATTATGTCACCATAGTTTCAGTACTGATTTTATCTAGGGTTAGCCCTAGTATTCACCCTTCAACTCTTAGCCCGTTTGGAATTAGACCATAAAACTTGGTGAGTTGTTAATTAACATAATTTTGAACAGTAATCTAATGGGGTCAATGCTTAGTCAACGACCTTTCACAGTCTTGAGACCTTTTGCCCAAAAAGGCAATTTCAGACCGTTTGAAAATCAGCAATTAATTCATTTAAAGTCGTGACTTAAAAAGGTCATATCTCCCGATTCCTTTGGAGTTAGTCTCCCAAATTTTGAGGGTATTTAGCCTATATAATTAGGAACAGGTTTCTTATATGGTCCACGCTCGGTCAACAGGGCCAATCGGTCTTGAGACCGCGAGCCCTCTCACGGTCTCGAGACCGCGAGGCTCCCTCACGGTCTTGAGGTCGTGAGAGCAAACTGTTAGGACCGTTTAGGGAAAAGAAAAACGGTGGGTTTTTCTTGGAAATCACGCCTTCATCTTCTAGCTCAAGAACAGTACAGATATCCCACGGGTTTGCTTGCAAAATAGCAGGGAAAGGTAGGGAAATACTAGGAGCTATCATTAACTCGCATATAAAGATGCACATAGTAAAGCATAGGTTTAGAGTTATAAAACCCGCCTAAAGCTTGCTTCTTGAGCTCCAAGCTTTCAAGCTCCAAGCTCTAATGGCGTCCTTGAGTTCCCACAGGTTGGCCAAGGTGAAAACTCCAAGGAAGGATGAAAAGAGACGGCTAGAAAGATAGGGTTTCGAGAATTAGCCATGAAGATGACCTTGAATTCGAATTCTAACCATGGAATTAGGCAAGAAGAGGGGTTTAAACCTACCTTGCACCCCTTGTTCGTCCTCCTTAGCTCCAAGGCAGTCCTTGGTCGTCTTTGGTGAAATGAAACAGTAAAGGGAACGAAGGTTAAGTTCCCTTGCAACTAAGGGAAGGATGGCTTATATACTTGGGGTAGGATTTTCAACATTAGCTCATAAGTTTCCCTTAATTCCAACTAAGTCCTTCCTTCATTACTTGCTCGTCCCTTCCTCTTTATTCTAAGGACAAACCTTATCTTAAGTTATAGAAAAGAAGGCAAGGAAGGACAATCTAATAATAAAGTTCATACTTAAAGGGTTATTGCACATATACCCTGATTATTCAATCACAGAGCCTATTTCTTAACTTGATAACTCAATTGAGGTGAATTCCTCATCATTTCTTCTCTAAATGATGGCAAAAGTCTAAAAAGATACTTTAGATAACATTCTTTACAAATTGCTTCCCATTATTTGGGTAAATTGCATTTTACCCCAAATTAGGGTTTCAAGTACCGGGATTGCTTCCACAGCTGCACCTTGGTGCTCAAGCTTGGGAAATCCCTCAAACTTTGCCAAAGAGATTCTCATGATGTCTCAACATCAGAGGAACATCTCATCATGTGCAAATTGCAAGTTAACCCTTTCAACTGGGTAAATTGCACATAGGTCCCTGTATATCAAAACAATGCTACAACTTTAAATAAAAAGGAGCAAATACTGAAATATACGTTTCTGAGAAGCTTAATTACATGCTCAGAGTTAATCACAAGGATTTAACTACATATTTAGGCAAAACACCTAGGGTTAACTCATAACCCAGGTCAGGGATGTTACAAATTATCCACCCCTTACAAGGATTTCGTCCCCGAAATCGATAAAACATATTACGAGAAAAGGGTAGGATACTTCCTTCTCATCTCATCCTCTAACTCCCAAGTGGCTTCTTCAATACCACGATGATTCCAGAGGACTTTCACAAGACTTATATCTTTCTTCTTTAACTTTTTAATTCGTTTATCAAGGATTGACACTGGTCCCTCTTCATAGGATATGTCATCATTCAATTCTACTTCCATAGGTTGTAGAACTGACTCGGTGTCTGGGTGACATTTCTTCAACATAGAAATGTGAAACACAGGATGTAACCTCTGTAATTCTGGGGGCAGCTCTAGTTTATATGCTACCTTTCCAATCCGTTCAATGATTGGATAAGGCCCCATATATCTAGGAGCTAACTTCCCCTTCCTTCCAAAACGAAGGACCCCTTTCCAAGGTGAGACCTTAAGATACACTTTGTCTCCAACCTGGAACTCTAAAGGTCTACGACGTTTGTCAGCATAAGATTTCTGCCTATCCTGAGCAGTCTTAATCTTATGTTGTATAACTTTAATCTTTTCCGTGGTTTGCTGTACCAAGTCAGGACCTAACAACTGGTGCTCACCAGTCTCAAACCAACACAAGGGTGATCTACAACGTCTACCATATAAGGCTTCATAAGGTGCCATATCAATACTATGCTGATAGCTATTGTTATAGGCAAACTCTATCAAGCTTAGGTGTAGGTCCCAACTTCCGGTAAACTGGAGAACACATGCTCGCAACAGGTCTTCTAAGGTTTGTATGGTTCTTTCCGACTGTCCATCAGTCTGTGGATGAAAGGCCGTACTAAACCTCAGCTTGGTACCTAGGGCTTTGTGTAACCGTTCCCAAAAACGACTTGTAAACTGAGGACCTCTGTCCGAAACTATTGTGACAGGAACTCCGTGCAACCGCACTATCTCTTGCACATACAACTCTGATAACCTTTCCGCAGAATAGGTTGTTTTGACAGGTAAGAAATGTGTTGTCTTAGTCAACCTATCAACAATTACCCAAATGGAATCATGTCCTTTGCTTGTCCTGGGTAGGCCAACAACAAAGTCCATGGTCACATGGTCCCACTTCCACTGTGATATGGGTAAAGGTTGCATTGTCCCTGCAGGCTTCTGGTGTTCAGCTTTAACTTGGGCATATAGAACAATCTCTTACGAGAAAAGTTCCACCGTGCCGGTGGTGAGCGCTGACCACCCCCCGTTGTGCAAAATGCACAACCGATTCTCGCAAATCCCATAAGCCAGTTCTGCAGTTGTCAACCTTAGATTTTGATAGAGGTTGAACCATGATTGGTCACAGAATCCGAATTTTGATTAACTTGATAACTTATTTGCAATTGGGTGTTCAATTGGTCAAATTACTCAACCCTAGACCTTCAAATGGTCTTGGGTGATTGTCCTCACGGTCTTGAGGTCATGTGGGTGGACCCCACATGGTCTTGAGACCGTTTAGGTCAATCAACCCTAAAAACCCTAATTATGTCACCATAGTTTCAGTACTGATTTTATCTAGGGTTAGCCCTAGTATTCACCCTTCAACTCTTAGCCCGTTTGGAATTAGACCATAAAACTTGGTGAGTTGTTAATTAACATAATTTTGAACAGTAATCTCATGGGGTCAATGCTTAGTCAACGACCTTTCACGGTCTTGAGACCTTTTGCCCAAAAAGGCAATTTCAGACCGTTTGAAAATCAGCAATTAATTCATTTAAAGTCGTGACTTAAAAAGGTCATATCTCCCGATTCCTTTGGAGTTAGTCTCCCAAATTTTGAGGGTATTTAGCCTATATAATTAGGAACAGGTTTCTTATATAGTCCACGCTCGGTCAACAGGGCCAATCGGTCTTGAGACCGCGAGCCCTCTCACGGTCTCGAGACCGCGAGGCTCCCTCACGGTCTTGAGGTCGTGAGAGCAAACTGTTAGGACCGTTTAGGGAAAAGAAAAACGGTGGGTTTTTCTTGGAAATCACGCCTTCATCTTCTAGCTCAAGAACAGTACAGATATCCCACGGGTTTGCTTGCAAAATAGCAGGGAAAGGTAGGGAAATACTAGGAGCTATCATTAACTCGCATATAAAGATGCACATAGTAAAGCATAGGTTTAGAGTTATAAAACCCGCCTAAAGCTTGCTTCTTGAGCTCCAAGCTTTCAAGCTCCAAGCTCTAATGGCGTCCTTGAGTTCCCACAGGTTGGCCAAGGTGAAAACTCCAAGGAAGGATGAAAAGAGACGGCTAGAAAGATAGGGTTTCGAGAATTAGCCATGAAGATGACCTTGAATTCGAATTCTAACCATGGAATTAGGCAAGAAGAGGGGTTTAAACCTACCTTGCACCCCTTGTTCGTCCTCCTTAGCTCCAAGGCAGTCCTTGGTCGTCTTTGGTGAAATGAAACAGTAAAGGGAACGAAGGTTAAGTTCCCTTGCAACTAAGGGAAGGATGGCTTATATACTTGGGGTAGGATTTTCAACATTAGCTCATAAGTTTCCCTTAATTCCAACTAAGTCCTTCCTTCATTACTTGCTCGTCCCTTCCTCTTTATTCTAAGGACAAACCTTATCTTAAGTTATAGAAAAGAAGGCAAGGAAGGACAATCTAATAATAAAGTTCATACTTAAAGGGTTATTGCACATATACCCTGATTATTCAATCACAGAGCCTATTTCTTAACTTGATAACTCAATTGAGGTGAATTCCTCATCATTTCTTCTCTAAATGATGGCAAAAGTCTAAAAAGATACTTTAGATAACATTCTTTACAAATTGCTTCCCATTATTTGGGTAAATTGCATTTTACCCCAAATTAGGGTTTCAAGTACCGGGATTGCTTCCACAGCTGCACCTTGGTGCTCAAGCTTGGGAAATCCCTCAAACTTTGCCAAAGAGATTCTCATGATGTCTCAACATCAGAGGAACATCTCATCATGTGCAAATTGCAAGTTAACCCTTTCAACTGGGTAAATTGCACATAGGTCCCTGTATATCAAAACAATGCTACAACTTTAAATAAAAAGGAGCAAATACTGAAATATACGTTTCTGAGAAGCTTAATTACATGCTCAGAGTTAATCACAAGGATTTAACTACATATTTAGGCAAAACACCTAGGGTTAACTCATAACCCAGGTCAGGGATGTTACATGTACTCTATTTATTACACATTTCTTCAAGAATCTACTTTATTGATTTGGATTCTATTTCTAGGGTTTCTAATCCGCAGTGAGGTTTCATTAATATTCATTAGGGTTTCTTAGATCAATTTCTCGAACTTTATCTCTTTTAGATCAACAAACACTAAAAATACTCTTTTCCATTTATATAAACCCTAATTTCTCAAACTATTCATTTTAACGCCCAAATTGACTTAGGATCATCATATCCCTATGTATTTATGGATTTGAACAATTAAACCCATTAAAAGACATATTCTCCTAAATTAGGGTTTTCAAGCTCATTAATGCATAATCATGCATGAAACCCTAACTTAAGCCAATTATATAAAAGATCATCTTTTTAGATCCTATTTCTTCTTTTATTTATCAACAGGTTAATATCAACTTGAATAACGTCATTAAGTCCATCTAAGGGTTTTTCCTTAATTTACTCATTAAAGATGATAACTTTATGTACTTTTCACATTTCACACATATTTATGCACATAAACTCCAAATTAACCTAATTACGTGCAAAGATCATCATTTTCGATCTTAAAGTACCTTTTTACCATTAACAGGTTATTATCAACTGTAGTGATCCATTAAACTCTACTAACTACAATAATCATCTCAAAATAGAGTTTCTTAATCATTAAAGTATTAAAGATGATTATTTCCATTAATTTTCGGATTGCAATTAGAATCAGACTTCAAATCTAATTTATTTGAATTCCTCTCGTTCTGAGGATCAATTTTCATATAAAACTTGTTTTAATCCTTGCTACGGTTTATTAGCTATGATTTTTGCATTAAATCACTTACTTGACCAATCGGATGGCGCCACGTCATCCAGCTCATGCAACGCAGCCCACCTTCAGTTTATAACCGAATGTCGATTTTACCCTCCACTTAAGAGGTCCGTCTTTGGTGCGCTGAGGGGTAGCATGGTCAAATGTCGCCCGGGCCTTCTTCTTCCTTGGATCCGCGGTAGCAGCACTGCCCTAGCTGCGATGGAGCAGCTTCTGCGCGGCTCTAGCCTTCCGTTCAGGACCGGATCTTCACCGGAAGTGCCTCCCTTGCCTCTGCCGCCCTTGGGCGCACCTGGGGCGCCGCCCAGATCGCGGCATAGGCGGCTCTTTCGTGGGCAACATGTCTGCAACTCGCGGCCAAGGTTTGGACCTCCAGCAGGTGGTACGTGGAGATGGGGGTACGGGGATGAAGGCAGAACATTGCTAGGCCTTCATGAGAGTATCTCGCAACCAACAAGACTGCTTAACAGTTCCCCATTGAACCAGGGTCGTGTTTCCCATCTTGGTTAGGGTTTTACATGAAGGAAGAAGGAGAAAGGGGATTGCTGCGTGGGATTCTTTCCAGAACTCGAACCAAGACCTTACCCCTTTTATAGGGAAAAGAAACGATGCCCTAGGATGGCTTTCCTTAAAGAAACGAAGTCCCTCTTCTAATGGGAATCTTTTTCCTTCAAATAGAAGCAATTCTTCTCTCTTTCTCTTTCTCTCTCTCTCTTAGATATTTCATATTACTTGGATATTAGGAAATTCGAAATTCCTCTCCTTCACTCTCTTTATTTGCCTTTTAATAATTGGCCACGAATATATATATATATATATATATATATATATATATATATATATGTATATATATATATATATGTATATATATATATATATATACATACATACATACATATACATATATCCTTAGGAAAATACTTCCTTTTATCAAATTTACATAATTAATGGATTATGTATTCCCATTATCTCTTTATTTTATAATTATGGTATTTTATCTTCCTTTTCCTTTATTGGGGCTCCTTGGCACCCAAGAAACTTTATTATTTCGAAATTCTCTTTATTGGATATTTATTATCCTTCTAGATGCATCATTATGTATTTTTTCACATTATCTTGTTTATTTCTCATTTAATTATCTCTTTTTGAAGATTTCTTTTTATTTCTCTCTTATTTTCCTCATTGGCATTCCTTTTATTATTAGCAACCTCATGGATACGAAAATTACCAAAGAAAACTCATTTATGCCTCTTTCCTCTTATTTTCCACATTTTATCATTATTTTCCAATTTCTTTCTTCATAAAGAAATACTTAATTAAACTTTTCTTTTCTTATTGCTCTCTTTTTGGAACCTTGAACTCCTTGGTACCCAAGGAACCCAAGAGGCATGAAATCCTCTTTGGATTTTCCTTCTAGATGTTTCTACATATTTCTTTTCTTCAATTATCCATTTATTCATTGAATTTCATTGTTATTTGGGCCCAATAGCCAATAAAGCCCACCAAGCAACCAATCAAGGCTATTGTGAATGAAATTCATTTATTTGAAGAAAATTATTTCATTATTCATTCAAATATCTTTAATTTGAGAAATTTCATTTCTCACCAAATGAACCCAAAATTTGGGGTTGTAACATCCTTCCCCTCTTATAGAAATTTTGCCCTCAAAATTCTATTAAGCAAACAAACAATTCAGGATAAGACTTTACCATGTTCATCATTGGCCCCTATGTGTCTTTACCGTACTCATGGCGCATTCAAAGAACCTTTATCATCACATATTCTTTTCTCTGAGTTCTTTCATCCTGGCATCTATAAACTAGACAGGTGACTCATGCCATTTCAGCCTCCCTTGGGGCTCACAAGGTTCATTGCTCAGCACATGGTCGGGGTACCTCACATTGTGCTCTAATTTGGACATGGAAAACATCTCACATAACTCTATCCTGAGGGGTAGGGTCAAAACCTAACCATCTCCACACATCCATCTCTAATGAACCCATGTATCGGGGACTCAACTTTCTCCGCAGCTCAGAGGGGTCGGATTATATTCTCCCATAGTGCACTACATGTTAGTCTACTTTGCATCTGCTCACGACTCTCGTCGTCTCTAGGCTCCTTTCATCCATTGCATGATTAAAGTGACTTTCGTCTTCATGCACTGTGGTCCTTTTCTAATCATCATGTGGTCCTTTCACCAACATCACCTTACTGAAGTGGTGACCAACACAACCTCCCTTACAGAGCTTCCTAGAATCCCGATACTGGCTATGGTGGTCATCATCACATCTTTCATAGGACAAGAACTGTCTCTAGTTATCACCCTGAACGAGCACATATGCTCTCATCAGACCCTTTAGTCTGGATCATACTAACCCTTAGTTAGGGGTGATAAACTACACTAACATTAAGTTCTTCATGTACCTACTTCCACCTTTTGGAAGAGAACTTTAGGTCAAACTCAAAACCTTTGAACTCACTTCATAGTTGAACCATCTCTTCCTCATGGGTAGTTCAAACCAGATCTGTCCCTTGACAGAAATCTTTCTTTCTCATGTCATCTAGGTAAGGCGAACTACCATAACCCATATTGCATCTCGACTTTCCTTGATCCAGGGGAGACTTACAACATCCATTGTGATGAACTCCCTTTCCCTTTCGGAGACTTTTTATCCTTTATATCAATGCACTGGGGTACTGGTGTTCGTCCTATACCTTTGGCTTGCATGGCCATATACCACATGCAACTTCATCGTAGGTATTTAAAGTACCATTATCACTTATTATCTTGGTAGTACCATAGTATATGGTGATCTTACGTTATGATCCTCTGTATTGTCATGATTCTTTAAGGTAGATTCCTCAGAAACCCTAAACCATTCTCATCAGGGTTTCATTACCTTCTTTTCCAAAGAAGTGCACTTGAGGTTCTACCACCACCCTTTCATCGTATCAAGGACTAGACTGGCTAACCAAACAATTCTTAATTTTTTTTCTACATATCTTGTTACATCTGAGTGTTATCCAAACACCTCTCCTTTCCCAACTTAGGGTTAGCCAATCATCCTCTTCTAGCTTCTAATTAAACAAGTCAGATGTATTTCAACCAGAGCATCCATTACCACTTCACATCCTTAGGTATTAGGTATCATTGAAGACATACACTTCCATGCATTGCACTTCTCATCTCACCTCAAACTCTATGTTTAACTTCATTAAGAACACTCTCTGATTTTATCATCATGGTGATCAAACTCAACCTGATATAACTTGTAAGTTCTACATAGCTCATGATGAAAAACATCCTCGTAAGGTGACTACCTCATTCCTCTTAGTGTTTGCAAACCATCCATGTATCATTCACTTTACCAGGGTAGGTTATCTTCTCTATCCCCATTTCTCGTGGCGATGTTCCAATCTACATCATCTCTTATCCTTGGTGTATGGCATGCGTAATGTCCTATCTCTCATCCCCATAACAAGAGGAAATAAGCATTTGGATGCAGTCCAAATACAGAGTTCTTCCTATTCCAAGAGTAGAGATGGTACATCCCACCTTGTCAATACACCTTTACATCTAAGTTGCAACGTGCCACATATGTCTCTACATCACAGACATCATGATAACAAACTAATCTTGAACCTACTGAGGTTTATATCATTGGTCATCTCCTCTAGGTTTATAGGGTACCGACTCTTTTGGGGTTATCCTTCTTCCCTTAGGCATCAAGAGAGTGCCCTACTCATCTGCCCTTTGGGTCCCATGAGTTCATGAAGGTGATCAATCTCCTAACCCATGGCCCTCAGAAAATGATAGATGTTACCTCCCGACCCTATGGTCATGTGCAACTGGGGAATTAGGCAACTCCTACTTTCATCGGTCTTATCCCTACCTGGCCCTAGGAGAGACTTAGGATTCTCCATAATAGTACATGTTCACTTAGAACCTTACCCACGTCTTCATCATCTCTCTTTCTGCATTCATGGGCTGACCTTCATCCATTCATGGCAACCTGCCTACCTTAGTCACGCCCCTTACTGGTTACCTACATGGTAACACATCCTCATGCACTTAGAGATGGATATCTCTGGGTCTGTAGGTTCATTCTCATACCATGTACTTAAGATCCTATGACACCTCTTTAGGTTACCTTAAACCAACAAAACTGATATACACCCTACCAAAGGGGTCCCTCTCCCAGGATGGGAGGAAGCTATCTTTGACAACAAGGTCACAAAGCTCTTAGGTCTAGAGTTTACATCCATATGCTTAACCCTAGTAAGCTATTAAGGCACAAGCATACCACTATACCAGGCTAGGTTATCTGGGTTCTCATTTTTTAACATTAGATTAAGGTCATATCTTCCCACGTCATCACTAAGCTGTGAGGGGTTCATCAAACATACCTTCAACTTAAGGGACTTCCCTTTTCCTCTATACATGAGGAGTACCATGCTCGAAACTATAGCGACTTAATTCTCGTCATGAGCATTAGGTACACCACTTCCCCTCTCAGGCCTAGGAACCCTAGGTCCATGTTCTTGATGTCCAGCTGCATGCTCTATCTCTTAACCAGGAATCCAACTTGCATAAGGCATAACGTGCACTTTTGTCGTCCTTCAACTCAAGCAACACTTGGAGTTGGATCCTCCTCAGGGACAAACCATAAGGTACAAGGCCTCACCTATAGGTGAACATCATCTTCCTTTCTCAGAAGGTAAACACTCATACCATAGGCTCATAAGTGCCTGAAACCTCATCCTCTCTCTAGGGTTTGGTTCCTCCCCAGGCAATCGATACCTCATCAACCTCTAGGGATCAAGCTTGTGATGACCCCTATCATCCACTTAGGTCGCATCATCCTCAACTCCTGACTTCTCCTCATATCCCGGAGTCTAGGATTCCAACCTTCTTACTGGAGTCCTTCTTTCTCTCTCCAGAGCTAACTTCACATCCAGCCTTACCACTAGAGGTCCTCTCTCCATGGAGTTGGATCAAGCTCACAAGCATATCCCTACCTGGTGAAGCCTATGTCCATGCTTATGTTTACTCAAGGTTATTCCTTATGCTTATCTCATCAGCTATCCAACACACTTCCTTGGCCAGGGTTTTGACCTACTGCATGTACTGCATGACATGCTCTAGATGCACACTAAGCCATGATTATATAAGCTCATGGGGTTTCCTTAGGCTCTTCTCTAACCTCATCTATGAAGGAGCTATCCTTTACCCTAACATGCACTACCCTTCTCAGGGTTGGGTTTCCAAAGATGCTAGGTCACCCGTGGATCATATGACATCCCAAAGGCATGTCCTTCCAAACACCTAGTCCAACTCATCTCTCTCTAACCATCACTTAGGGTTAGGGTTAGCATCATCCTCAGAGGATGTGCCAGGTCTCTACTTGCAATGGAGATCTCTATCTCCAAGACCGACTCTCTCTACTCATCCTCCTGCTAAGGAGGTCTATCCTCAGGTCTCTTCTGAGGACATTACATCTTATGTCATACGACCTAAGCATGTATCTATCCTTTAATTTGCGCTTACTCTATTAAGCTTATGTCCATGACATCTTATTTACATGCATTTCCTTTAATGTGGTGGAGGATCCCTTAAACCTTATCAACCTTACCCATACCTCAAGAGGGTGAGGAGGAGAGAGAAAACCCTAATCCTTTAGGTCCTTATCCGAATTTTTGTGATGAGAAGGGATGAATAAGATGAGAAGTCCTAAAGGTATCTTATTTCGATTCATACCCTAAGACTTTGGCCAGGCAGTCACACGGATCAGGGAGTCCTCGTATTCTGACTAGCGGTGCGGAGGAAAAATATTGCCAGCCCCCGATCGTGATCCTTTTCTAGACACCTCCGTCTTTCGGATAATCCTCTAATAACTCCCTTGGGTTCTATGGAGTTTGTAAAATTTAATAATTATTAATGGTTAACTGAGGAACCCAGGCTATGATACCAAATGTTACGACCCCTCCTCTCGATAACTCCCAATTAAGGGAGACCGAGAGGTCGAAGCCGCACCCATGACTTCTGGATCAAAGGTTCGGAAATTAACCAACAATAATTATCAAATTTTAACATACTAAACTGAAAAGCTGTAAAAAAAATAAACTTTGCATACCTTTTGAAATTTTGGATTTCTAACTTCTATCCACTTAATGATTCTATGCTAACTAATCCTCCTTGTATTTTTCTTCATGTATTTCACAATGTGACGATTTACTGTTTGTCCTTTTGGCTTGTACCTAAAACGCCGACAAACAAAACGTCGGTCAGCCGAAGCTGGTATGTGGGGGAAACAATAAACTTGCAACTATGATAACCACGTAATCATTCAATTAATCATTTAACAATCAAGATTACATTTTAAATATAACATCCGCGATCCATGAGTACCCTATCCTATGTACTATCCCTGCAGTGGACCTGGATCCTACCTTCCTTATGGTAAATCCCCATTAAACCCCTCATGGTTCCACCTATAAGTGAACCAGTTTCTAGGGTTGAGTCACATGCCACTACTCGTAAGTAGCCCACTCCTTAACTCATGGAAGGCTGATGAGTCTCATGGCACTACATGTAGGTAGCCCAATTTCTAACTCTCGGTACCCTAGACCTTGCTCTAGGATTACCCCCTTTTCAGCCTTTTCAAAGTAACAGAGGTGGACTCGGATCTAGCTAGTTATATATAGTCATTTATAGTGATAATCATAGTCACTTTATAGTTGCATGAAATAAATAGACATCCAACAGTTTATTCATGCATTGAGGGAAACGTCGATAAAATCCTCGGGAAACTATTCAGTATAGTCATAAGCGTAACCACATACCTGATTTGAAGAGTCATGCAGATTATTCAACATATGCTTCATGTATATATAATCAAGCCAATCAACAGATCCAAGCAAGTAATTCAATCATCACATAATTCCTGAAAAAGAATATGTACTCTATTTATTACACATTTCTTCAAGAATCTACTTTATTGATTTGGATTCTCTTTCTAGGGTTTCTAATCCGCATTGAGGTTTCATTAATATTCATTAGGGTTTCTTAGATCAATTTCTCAAACTTTATCTCTTTTAGATCAACAAACACTAAAAATACTCTTTTCCATTTATATAAACCCTAATTGCTCAAACTATTCATTTTAACGCCCAAATTGACTTAGGATCATCATATCCTTATTTATTTATGGATTTCAACAATTAAACCCATTAAAAGACGTATTCTCCTAAATTAGGGTTTTCAAGCTCATTAATGCATAATCATGTATGAAACCCTAACTTAAGCCAATTATATAAAAAGATCATCTTTTTAGATCCTATTTCCTCTTTTATTTATCAACAGGTTAATATCAACTTGAATAACGTCATTAAGTCCATCTAAGGGTTTTTCCTTAATTTACTCATTAAAGATGATAACTTTATGAACTTTTCACATTTCACGCATATTTATGCACATAAACTCCATATTAACCTAATTACGTGCAAAGATCAGCATTTTCGATCTTAAAGTACCTTTTTACCATTAACAGGTTATTATCAACTGTAGTGATCCATTAAAATCTACTAACTACAATAATCATCTCAAAATAGAGTTTCTTAATCATTAAAGTATTAAAGATGATTACTTCCATTAATTTTCGGATTCCAATTAGAATCGGACTTCAAACCTAATTTATTTGAATTCCTCTCATTCTGAGGATCAATTTTCATATAAAACTTGTTTTAATCCGAGCTACGATTTATTAGCTATGGTTTTTGCATTAAATCACTTACTTGACCAATCAGATGGCGCCACGTCATCCAGCTCATGCAACACGGCCCGCCTTCAGTTTATAACCGAATGTCAATTTTACCCTCCACTTAAGAGGTCCGTCTTTGGCGCGCTGAGGGGTAGCATGGTCAAATGCCGCCCGGGCCTTCTTCTTCCTTGGATTCGCTGCAGCAGCGCTGCCCTAGCCGTGATGGAGCAGCTTCCGCGCGGCTCTAGCCTTCCGTTCAGGACCGAATCTTCACCGGAAGTTCCTCCCTTGCCTCCGCCGCCCTTGGGCGCACCTGGGGCGCCGCCCAGATCGAGGCATAGGCGGCTCTTTCGTGGGCAACAGGTCTGCAACTCGCGGCCAAGGTTTGGACCTCCAGCAGGTGCTACGTGGAGATGGGGGTACGGGGATGAAGGAAGAACATCACTAGGCCTTCGTGAGAGTATCTCGCAACCAACAAGACTGCTTAACAGTTCCCCATTGAACTAGAGTCGCGTTTCCCATCTTGGTTAGGGTTTTACGTGAAGGAAGAAGGAGAAAGGGGATTGCTGCGTGGGATTCTTCCCAGAACTCGAACCATGACCTTAACCCTTTTATAGGGAAGAGAAACGAAGCCCTAGGATGGATTTCCTTAAAGAAACGAAGTCCCTCTTCTAATGGGAATCATTTTCCCTACAAAGAGAAGCAATTCTTCTCTCTTTCTCTTTCTCTCTCTCTCTTAGATATTTCATATTACTTGGATATTAGGAAATTCGAAATTCCTCTCCTTCACTCTCTTTATTTTCCTTTTAATCTATTGGCCATGAATATATATATATATATATATATATATATATATATATATATATATATCCTTAGGAAAATACTTCCTTTTATCAAATTTACATAATTAATGGATTATGTATTCCCATTATCTCTTTATTTTATAATTATGGTATTTTCTCTTCCTTTTCCTTTATTGGGGCTCCTTCGCACCCAAGAAACTTTGTTATTTCAAAATTCTCTTTATTGGATATTTATTATCATTCTAGATGCATCATTATGTATTTTTTTCACATTATCTTGTTTATTTCTCATTTAATTATCTCTTTTTGAGGATTTCTTTTTATTTCTCTCTTATTTTCCTCATTGGAATTCATTTTATTATTAGCAACCTCATGGATACGAAAACTACCAAAGAAAACTCATTTATGCCTCTTTCCTCTTATTTTCCACATTTTATCATTATTTTCCAATTTCTTTCTTCATAAAGAAATACTTAATTAAACTTTTCTTTTCTTATTGCTCTCTTTTTGGAACCTTGAACTCCTTGGTACCCAAGGAACCCAAGAGGCCCGAAATCCTCTTTGGATTTGCCTTCTAGAGGTTTCTACATATTTCTTTTCTTCAATTATCCATTTATTCATTGAATTTCATTGTTATTTGGGCCCAATAGCCAATAAAGCCCACCAAGCAACCAATCAAGGCTATTTTGAACGAGATTCATTTATTTGAAGCAAATTATTTCATTATTCGTTCAAATATCTTTAATTTGAGAAATTTCATTTCTCACCAAATGAACCCAAATTTTGGGGTTGTAACAGTGCCTCTCACATTTACCCCTCAGGCCCCATGAACTCATGAAGGTGGCCAACCTCCTAACCCATGGGCCTCTAACAAACATAGCCATTACTTCTCGAACCTATGGTCTTGCGCATTTAGGTAACAATCAAACCCTACTCCCATCGATCTCATCCCTCCTTGACCTTAGGAATGACTTAGGGTTCTATCGTAACTTTATTTTACTTCATCACACCATTTGCTTGTGGTTCCTCTATAGATATCCAAGCAAATTGTATCCTTTAGAATTCTCACTCGTATTTCGTTCGTCTCTCTAGTCATACATAGTTTTCCTTATATCTTTTCATGGGAAACATGGTGACCTACCCATCTGGGCCTGGCCCTATTCTATCGGTCACTTACATAGTGACTTTTCTTCATGTCCCTAATAGATTTTCATACTTGGGTTTAAAGAATCATTCTCAATCTATGTGCTTTTGTGCTTCATGCACTTAATCTCTAAAATTCTTTTAAGTGACCTTTAAAGCTACCTCAATTATTTAAAAAAGTTTGGACTCAATCCTTTCAGAAGGGTCACTTCCCAAGATTGGAGAAAACTATCACTTGATAGTTCCAAGGTTCACAAAGTCATACTTGAATCCAAAGTATATATCATTACATGAAGACATGTCCTGTAGGCATATTTCCTATTATACCATCCATGCACTTCCTACATGTGAGTTATATCATTATATCTTGTGATCTAGCACTTAAGAGTTGGATCACTATTGGTACCTTACTACCATGGATCGAAGCGTTTGGATATAATAGGATCAATGTATTATATCTCATGTGTCTAAGGATTTAGGAACAACTATTGCATCTGACATCATATGCCAAGTACATTATCCAACCCATATCATATGGTAGGACAGAGGAGGCAGAGAATACCTTGAATAAGACAACCTTATTTACCACATAATCCTCATGTCAACTATAACCACGTTCCATATTTATCATGAGCATTATTCCCCTTCCAATTTTTCCATCATGTCGTACTTATTCATCATCTCTCAAGGTTGAACCAGTTTCATACATACACATGATAGCATGGTAGTTCTAAGACAACTTGTGTGAGTGGCTCATCAAACATATATCTCAATCCAAGTGGGGTTTCCTTTAACCCAAAACTTGAGGGGGGTGCCATGCTTATTCCCTATGAACTTACCCAACCTTTTGAGCATTATATGCATCAGATACCACCACTTCCCCTCTTTGGTCTAGGAACCTCAGGTTTACTTCCTTAGCATTGGTCATCTAAACTACATGACTTAGTCACTTAAGCATGTATCGAGCCAAACCATGTTATGGAATTTTCTTCCCAAATTTCTCTTCCATGTAAAAAACCCTTAGAGTCCTACATCTGGGCTATTAATCTGAGTGTAAGGCTTCACATCATATCACCATTCCTTACATCTCCAAGATTTTGGAACTCTCTTTCCCTCACCTAGATGGTAGGTACTCATATCATCTATAAATTTGTATAAGAAGCCTCCTTCTCTGTCTCTAGTGTTTGGTCCTTTCAAGGACATCTAGTGTCATGCATACAATAACTCAACCCATTCACCCAGGGGTAGTCTGGTTTAGGACATATTATACAAATATCTCTCATAATTCCTCATGTCTTGGAGTCTAGGTTCCCAACATTCTCCTTCTGGGATTCACTCTCTTCTGAGTTAACCCTATAACTAGTCTTAGCACTAGAGTTACCCTCTTGGTAGAGAGGTTGAGGTTCCTAATATTCACATCTTATTCTCACATGGCTTACCTTATATGATGAACCAGTGTGGAGGAAAATATTTCCAGCCCCCAGTTGTGGTCCTTTCTAAAAACCATTGCCTTTGAAAAACACTCAAATAATTCCCTTTGGGCTCTATAGACTTTGTAAAATTTAATATATTATTAAAGTTTAAAGAGTAAACCATTCTCTTATACCAAATGTAATGACCCATCCCCTTGTTATCCTCTATTTAGGTGGATAAAGAGGGCAAGGGCATTTAACACTAATACATGATCACTGGTTTAGTAATTAACCAAAAAGAATTAATAAATTTTACTAACTAAAGGAATATGGTACAAATCTGATGGAATATCTAAAGTTCAACATAAAATGAAATATAACTATAGCCTCCATGTTTACATTACTATTTCTTCAAATTGTGCCTTCTTTCTGGATATCTGGTTTCATCATAATTGCAGAATGAAAGATTATCCTAAAGTGTCGAAAACCAAAACATCGGTGAGTATAATGAATTATACTGCTATGTGGGGTACCAAAAGTTCACATATAATTGTAACAACATAACCAACAAGTATTTGTTACATAAAAAAAAAGTAACATTTTCTCCATAACTTCTCAATCATTTTTACACAACCTCTGGTATACCCTCTCTTAGGGTTTTGTCCATGTAGAAGACTTTAGGTTACCTCTCAATCTGGAGCTAGGTACCTCATTGGCGAGTTGGTATGCGGGTTCAAGGAAGTTATAAGCTTTATAAGGTGATTGACATTATCACTTTATATATTGTAGGAATTTAAGTTCATCCAAAAATTCAATTTCAAGAAATCGGTAAAACCTAAGAAATTGTCGGGAAACTAGAGCGATTAGTCATAAGTGTAACCACATACCTTGATGTGGATTGTAGATGTCCAAGCAATAACAATCAATCAGTCAACCAATAAAATTATTCTGAAAGTTTAAGCAATACAACATGTATTATTATTTTAGCCAAATCATCATTCAGACTGACTTGGGTCTCAAGTTAGGGTTTTCTAGTTCAACTTTAGGGTTTCATTAGGGTTTTGTCTCTTCAAACCCTAATTGCCAATTTTCAAGTTCTTTAGGGTTACAAACCCTAATTCATCATTAATTGCACCTTTGATCTTGAGGAAACCTTAATTCTCCAAAACATGAGTTGTGAAGTTCATATAAGTTTCATGTTTCTCTTTTTATCAATAAAAGATCAATCTTTGATCATCAATAAAAATTGGACATATTAAGATCATATATTCTAAAAAATTAGGGTTCTAGTTCATTTAAAACATTAATGATATTAACTTTTATCACTTTTAGAATTCAAACTAGGTTTAGGCCTTGAAACTATTTTTTTATTGAACTCCTCATATTTTTTTGAGCAAAAATCATAAATAACATGTTGTCATCTAAGTTACCACTAATTAATTACAAATTTAACAACTTAGAGTACCTTTGGCCAATGGAAGACTTCTTTGTCAGCACTTCAACCCCTCTTTCCCATATCCACATGGATTAGGCTCCGTGATTATGGGTCTCCCACATGACGGCTTGCTCCACTCATGCAAGGTGTTGAGTCAAGGCCAAAGGATGCTTCTTCCCTTAAGTGCCCCTGAGCCAAGGACTGAAACGTATTAGGGAAAAATGGTGATTTCCCATTGCTTCGTCTACGTCCCATGGTCTGCTACCACTGTGTCTGGCCAGGTTAACCAATGAGGTTGAATTCAGGTTCCATGGCTCCGGAGAGCTGGGTAAGTGTGGGTAGGTATCCGCCGCAACTTACTGGACATATTGGTTGTTCGAGTTTGAGCGCGGTAGACCTAATGTTGTATACAAAAACACAGAGGAGAAAAGCCTCACTTTGATAGGAATAAGAGGTTTGTAGGGCCTCCCTTAGATCTAAGCGGTCTTGCCCCATCACTGGGTGGAGTATGGCGCCTTATATAGGCATGGCTCAGGAAGGCCACCCGACTATGGGCTGCCTTCTTCACATGATTTGGGAAAATCTTAATAAATTCCTAAAAGGGGTGACACACATATTAGATAGGATCGCAATCCTCCTTCAAATTCAAAGAGCTATATTTTGGGAATCTTTGTTGATCAGGGAGTAAGAGAGTATGAAATGAATTGTCATTTTTACTATTCCAGCTTCCCAAAATGGGTTGGAGGTAGAAGATGAGTCCCATGTCCGATGGATTTGCAATCTATGGGTCCATATTAAGTGTGACATCTAAAGGTCCAAGTATTAGTTTCCAAAATAAAAATAAACATGACATTTAACACAGTTCTTGAAAACCCTTTCACTTTAGGATTAACAAATTAATTCATATCTCTCACATCTTTAATCATCTTTCTCTCAAATTTTAAGGGAAAGTCTATAATGACGCTATCTATATGTGTAAAAGATTGAGGCCAAAATTCAAAAATGAAATACCTTTTTTTAACATGAAAGTCATCAACTTATAAGGCATATATTATGAATTAAAACACATCTTTTTATCTTTCTTTCTTTTCTATTTTTTTTATTTTGGCAATTCTTTCTATTAGAAACCATGTGCATTATAAAACTAATTTTTAATAGCCACCGATGCAACTTTTAGAAATTCTACACAATTCTCATATATGCACACCACCTTTTTGTACTTACAATGGGATTTTCTATTATCCTTTTTCCCTTTTATCCATCATTGGATTATTAAAATAGTATAAACCACAAAATTATGCATCCAAGGGAAATTTGCGAAGGAATCCATTCTTTGGAAAAAAAAAGCATACATACTTCCATTCAAGTCTCTTTCTCTTGCATAATTGTTTTTTAATTTATTTAAATACAAGAAAATTTGAGGTATAACATCATCATGAGATATGCGATCATTTATTATGTTTTAGCATATTTGGGGTCATAATACATATCCCTTTCTTTAAAGGAAAAGGGGGTATAACCACAGACAGCGGAGTCAAATTAAGGCACTCAAAGAGTTAGATGTCATAGGATATGGTGAAGACTTTACATGATTCATATTATTCAAATTGATCCTTAGTAAGAGGAATTATAATCAATAAGGGACTTATTGTAAGAAGACTTCCCATTAATGATCTACAGACCCAAGACATATTCATATCAAAGTATACAACATGATGCATATCAATAATGAGAGATTTTCTTAAATGTGTTTGAGGTTGGATCAAAATAGGTATATCACATGCTTAATCATATAGGGACCCATCAACCATATGAGGTATAACACATGAGTTCCATTTTATTTCACCACATAAAACATCTTCATGATTTACCTCAAACATAGTAATCATTTATGTCGGAACAAGTAAAATGGATTTTGCATGATCTGAGGTAGTACACATGTGTTACATCGCTTTCAAAAATGTTTTCAGTAAGAAAATATGGCCTTCAATTTAATATTATATTATGGAATTATCCTATAAATAAACTATTATGGATTAAAATGAATTTTAGTTCTTCTCATGCATAAGCTACCCATAATCAAGGAATCATGTGATTAGTTATCATGAGAGAATAGTTACATAAGAACATGAGAAGACTAATTAATTACATTTACTTGGATGGCTTAGTGTAGACCTTAAAGAATATATGAGATGATAGAACACTATCGAGCTTCATGGGAAGAACTGTAACCCAATCATGGATCAACTTTGGGTAGGTAGGTGTATGGATATACCTCAACCACCACAACTAGGCAGATTGGAGATCATTACTAGACAAAACCTCCATGTTTAGCACCATACTTATTGCCTTAGTTTCAAAATTATGGACTCCAGTTCTCCCTAGGTTCATATGCAATATTATTCCTCAAACACGCATAGATGCCTATCTGCATGACTCTTATACCATTTGTCATAGATCTATTTATCACACAAAGCCTCACTCCTAATGGCTAGTTAGCCAAAGGTGAGAGGATGCAAGTGTTCATTCCTAGAATGGCACTAAATATTTCGTGCAAGAAATATATATGAATAGGTAAAACCATTTTATACATCATAATGAACCAAAAGTTTTTAGCATACTGAGCCTATAGGCAACAGGAAGGAAAGAGATAACCAAAGAGACAATATACTCTACACTATAGAGATAGATTCATGTACCCATTTTCACTACAAGGATATCCCATCAATTTTTTATTTCATTGATTACATTTCCTTGTGATGTGTGAAGTGGGTTTTCATTTGGCATCTAAAACATTGATAAAGAAAATATGTCAACAGTAAATCACTGAGTGCACTATCAAAAGTCATGTAATCCAATTTAACAATATAATAAAGTTTCTTATCTAGAAACATTATAAATAGTAAAAATAAGGAACAAGTTGAGAATATAAACTACATTCTTTTATACAAATCATACACTAAGTTCTATTTTCCATTATAACAACATTTAGACCTTTTACCAACATCCAAAGGAAGAGTATGCGAGGGGCATCTGAAACTAAAAGCATGATTGTCACCCTATATCTATGTTAGATACCGCAAGACAACAATCAATGATATAACCTTGTTTATTCATTCATTATTACCTTAACTTAAGAATTCAAGCTGGTAGTCAAGGTTTATATTATGTATTTCTTTATTATGATCAAGATTTGTCAACATAGTGTGAGCAATCATGAAAGTAGCACTCACAAGAACAATATCTCAAACAAATAGCTAAGTAGAAAAGCATTCATAAGAGCAAACATGCATACAAGACAATATCATAGTAGGGTCAAGAGATTAAGCGTACCATGTGAGTAGTGAGTAAGTCATGATCCTTGAATAAAATTACTAGGGGAAGTCCAACTAAAAGGGAACCTAAGATGTAAGAATATATAATATGGGGTCTTAGATCAGAAAATTTTGATTATATAAAAACCACTTATGTCATTTGGATGTTCCCCTAGGACAATATTTTAAATAGTTCATTATTAGTTTCAAAATTCCAAATAATGATCATCCTAAATCACACATCCAAAAAGGAGCAGCTTGAGAGTAATCAGACTTTTAAATTTATATCCCGACAATCTAGCCCCCACAACTATAATATGGGGTCTGATGTAGTAAATCGGGGTTGATCTACAAGGACAAGGGTGGTATGTATTAATAATGGGGAGCCTCAGCATAGTTAAACCACTAAAGAGTGAGATAATGTTTTGTATTCTTTGCGGCTAGGTGGTACTTCATATACAAGTAAGTAAGCAAGTACAAAAAATCAAAAAGTAAATTAAAACAACAAGAAAGTCAACATAAAAGGTATGAAATATGGATGGGAAACTTGTATTGGGTTTCACCAAATAGTGTTCTCACCGACGTGCAATACTCACACCCATTTTATGCCCTTAGCAAGATTACATGCAATCATCATTAGTGTAAGGCCCCTAAACTTGCTTAAAGAGTTGAATAAGCTTAATTACCATAATTGAGTTCTTATAAACCTAATCTAACCTTGTTATATGATTTGAAATCATAAGACAAGCTTAAGTTTCATGTTTTGTTCAATTTGGACATTGTGTGTGCAAGTTATATAATTTTATGTACATTTTGGACTTTTCTACAATTTACTCAATTGAGAGGCTGGAAATTTATTACTTTCATAATGTTCTTTGTATGTTCTATCATCATTCTTGAGCTTGTTGATCCATGAGACACCAAGTTGAACCTTGGTTTGGAGGTGTTTTCCTTAAGGGTATTTTAGGGTTTACCCCTTTATGGATGAGCTACCTTTAGGATCTATCAACCAAATGGTTTATTTTCTTTGCTTGAAAAATCAAGAAATGAGGGATAAGTAGGTCTCTATGATATGCGGGACATATTCTTGTGTGTGTGCTTATATATTCTAAATAGTTTAAGGCCATGGACACTTGGAAAAATACTAGAACTTCAACTTTTTGTTTTTCTTTATCTTAAAGTTCTTATATACTTATCCCTAAGAACTCAAACAAACCATTTTATCTCCACAGCTTCCCTCCGCATAAAAACCTCATTCTCCCTCTGTTCTGATGTGAAGTTCATTAAAGTAAGAAGAAAGTGGGGATCTTCTTTGGGAAAAAGCTCTAGGGTTGCAATTGACTTCTTTTTAGGGTTTAAAAAGTTTCCTTCTAGTGATCTTGACCTAAAAGAATAAAAACCCCCTTCTTTCCTCCATTTATTTCTTTTTTATCCTTCCTCCTACCTTTCCCCAGGTCAGAACCTTGCTGGTCCATGGTAGAAGTTGCTCTAAATCTCTAAAACCTTACCTTTCTTGCTCCTTATGATTAGGGTTTGCTCATTTGATGAAGAAAGGTGCTAGATGGACGAGTTCACAGCTTATGCTTGGATTTTCTACCCTACTTTCTCATGTTTCCTTCTTTTTGGGAATTTATCTTCTAATTAGAGGAAATTTGTATAACTTTCTCCACGTTTATTGCTTACCATAAGCTTGCTAGCTCATGTTCTTGCTTTTAAATGATGATACATGCACTAAAAAGCTATGCTTGACTTGGATTTTGATTTTTATAATGTTCTCTATTCTGATTTCAGTTCTAGATGAACATGTGATCATGTGTATGTTATTCTTAAGGTATAATATGACTTGTGTCAGGTTGGTTTGACAATCGATTGTGTTAAACACCTATCAACCAATGGTCAATTTTAGGGTTTAAAGTTGATTTCTTTTATAAACACATGACTCAATGGTGGTACCATTGCAACAACCGATGGTGTTGTCTTCATGAAAACTGATGGTGGTGACTAAGGGTGTCAACTGACATTCACCTCTTAGGTTTGGTGTTTGCCTAATTAGAAGCTTAGTGATTACAAACTAAGTATCCTAATGATGCTATCAATCAATGGTTATATTAGTTTGATATTCGATGGTGATTAATGAATATAGTGATGATCTAACAATCAATGGTGACTTAATGGTCACGACTGATGGTGAATCAGGTCTCCAAAACCTATGGTGAGTTAAGCATGTGGTTGTAGCATCAATTAAGTCTTAATCCAATGGTTTCTTGAGTCATTTACAATGGTCGGACCTATACTCCAATTGATGGTTTAAATATATGAACTTGACCTAATGGTTAAGATCTCATGTTACTTCATCCAATAAATTGGAATGATGCCTAAATGTAATATTTTGGTCCTAATAAAGTGATTTAAATGGTTTCCTTTATGAGATCAACTTAAGAAGCTCATTTACCGATGACTTATTTTAAATAAACAATCACTTGTGGGTTTTACCCTACTCTTAATGGAACTTTTTATGTTGTTAATCAAGGGATTTCTAGGGTTAGATGGTGACTCTTTCTAGAGAAAAATTCAATGACTTCATAGATGGTTTGTTCAAGATGTTTACTTATGTGAATGACCAATGGATTTACTTTTTCAACATTTAATGGTTAGAAATTGATGCCTCAATATTCCCATTGTTTTGGGTGAAGCGTGTAGTGTAATGTTATGATTTTGATGATGAGAATTTGATGGTTCAATGTCTTAAACTTGTAGTATTACCCTTGCCCTCGTATGATTATGATTTATAATCACCATAATGAATTAATCGGTAACCCTAATGAGGTATAGCTTGTTATACCTAGCTTTAATATAACAAAATGATGGTAATTGGGTATGAATAGTCCTTCAATGATTAATACAATCATGGAGTACTCTCTTATTGTTATTGAAACCTTGGTATGCTATAACTAGATGGTTACACCTTGATTTATGTGTGGGTTCATACTTGAGAATAGTATGGAATGTGATGGTGATGCTTCACCTTATGCATCCATGATCCAATGGGGATGCCCTCATTTAGGTTTTAGGTATGAGTATTGATTCGTAACATTAATATAATTTATCTTGTTGAACCTAACTCTAATGCAAATAGATAAAGATGAGTATTCATGTTTAACCTTCTTATATTATGACATGATGGTGAAATAACATCCTTAATATGATAATAACCTTAATGTGTTAATTGGTGGTTATCTTAGCCACATGGTTGATACTGTCTTATGATAAACATGTGCATGATGAATATGATGAGGGTTAATCATATCTAGATTATTTGCATGTTGATGTAATAAAGGAATAGTCTTAATGTTAATATTACCCTTTAATGATTGTTTATGAATATCTCCTAGCTCATTAATGCAATATTGTGATAATTTGGTGTATTATATGTAAGTGATGTTGTTGAGCCTTCCTATAAGGCATGGAATGATAATGATGATCTTGTAGGGAATAATATGATGGTCTTAATGACCCTTGGGCATGGTTGAGCCCTGAATGAGGTGTAATCCTCTTTGTTGGTAAGGGTTGATACCTTGTGATATTGTGAAAAGGATTTATATCTTGTGATAGTATGATGACTAGTATAGTCTCATGAATGGCAAGTGAATAGTACCATGTGATGATGAGATGAGAAATTGCATTTTACATGTTTTATACCTTTTGAAGTTGTGATACTTATATGCTTGCTAGAAGTGAATAAGGGTTTGTATGTCCACTTGTTTGATGCAGTCTTAATTACCAAATTGGAGATAACTAATCAAGTGAAACTCTAATCATGTAGTTCCCTATTCCATAGAACCATCTTCAATGTCAAAACTTGTTGGATGGTGAAACGAGTATTCCTAAGGGAAACTCAGAGTGCATACTATTGAGTATGTGGGGTTCTTGTCATCCTGACACCAAGTGTTTTGGGAGGATGGCTGTGGTCATACCTAGCCTACTTTTTGAGAATGACTTTAGTCAGGTCATAGTGATATAACATGATGTGATTAGAGGACAACTGCGGTTGTACCTCATTGATTGGGTTTGAATGCCCTAGATATTAGCACCATGACCTACACCAAGGTGGGTGAGTTACTGGACTATATGTCGCTATTTTGCAGTTTGACTATATGTCACTATAATGCAGACTCGTACTGACTGTGTATGGAGAAGATCTTCAAGTCTGGCTCTTCCTAGATCCTACATGGATCTGATTGCCACCAAGTGGTGGTTAGTTGAACTTTAAGTTGTATGACTCAAACTCCCCAGGTCATAATAAAAGATGTAATACAGCCATGTAGCATATTTGTTTAGGGTTATACATGATGTTTCACATTGGATGTTAACCCTTGTTTGTTAAATTTACATAAAGATGATGCTTAGTGCAATTAAGAGATAGTAGATATACTTAAGATGTGGATATTCTTAAGATTATAGATGCATAGATATAGTATCCATGCTTATGTTGATAACTATACTGCTACTACTGATTATAATCATGACACTACCTATCTCATGTTGTTAGTTATGTTTAGCATGCTAGCCATGCCTTTGTAACTAGAGATTCATATACTTCTAATCATTCTTATCTAGATAGTTGTGATTATGTTGTTAGCTCTTCATATGATGTTGATATGTTCAACCTGTTAAACATGCTGATGTTGTTAGCTATGCATATGATACTAGACTTATTGATGATGTTAGAGATGCTATGTTTCTAGACTCCTTATACTATTAATAGGGATATGAGAATAGCCTGGCTAATGAAGATAGTTATTATCTACTTCTTTATGTATTTTGTTAACCATCAGTGTTGTTGAGCTTATTTGTTATATATGATTAAACTGCTTAAATTGTCTCATTACCTAGAAATGTTGGAATCAATAAATGTTATTGGAGGTTATTTCTCTTATTGGGACATGGGTCTCACCCTTGTGGTTTTCCACTTTTTTTAGGTAATCAAAAGTGACAAAAATAGACCCTGTGGCAGCAAAGAGGGGCTATAATAATGAATATTTGAGAAAGTTGATTAGATGTCTAGTGAGTTCTAGAGTCATCCATGTACTCTCACGTCTGGGAGAGAAAAATTTGTATATGGTGTTTCAAACAAATCAGACTTTTGTTAGCATATTAAGGCTTGTTTGTGTGGCATATACAAATATTGTTATCCTATGCATATATGTTGTGGCTAAGTTGATAAAACAATTTGTATCAAATTCTTTACATAGTATGAATATAAGAAAGATATTGGGCTCTTATGAAAATGTTTTTGAGCGGGTGCTGACGTTGAAATCAGTTTTAATTCACCCATATTTTGGGGTATGTGATTAATTAGTGATCGATTTTTTTTTATGGTTTGAGTAATCTCGTTTAGTGTAATGGGTTCTCACAATTAGTGTCTACTCCCTCCTCTCTTGAACTTAGGATAGATCTAGATCATAAATTTGTCTCTCTCTCGATATGGCAAACAAACATTAAAATTAAAACCATATGATTACTAGCTTAAGCATTCCATCATTCTTCATGAACTCCATAACACTTAGATATAGGTTAATACTACTCTTTTGAGGTATTAACAATCAAACAACACAATATTGTAGCTAATCATGCAAGTAAAGCATTAAGACCGAGATTATGGAGGTAAACCTTGCTAAGAGCATATATGTAATGCATATAAGTATTTACATGTTTGGAGAGCCTTAGTGGCTAATACCAACCCAAGATATATGTTTAGCCACTCATGGTGGTGAGTAGCATTACAGGTTTACAATTATAATGAGACATGAAGGTGGAAGATGAAATGGAATGAAAGGGATGAAATAAGATGGATAGATTCATAGAGGGGGAAGGAATATACACAAAAATGGCCACAATCTGACTGAGACTGATGAAACGCTTCTCCAATATTAATTTGGTGTTGGAGGCAAGGATGGATACTCCTTCTCCCTCCTTATCTTGAAGAATAATTATGGAGAAGCTTGATGAAGATGGAAACACAATGTCCCTTGGACTCTTATACTTAGAAATCGCAAAGCAATGGCTATTGACACAAATGAGGTCGATGGTAAGGTGGCAGTATGTCAACACTTCATCATCCCCATTATGTCGTGACCCCCATCAATGATTGAGGTGGTCATCTATTTATAATCATGGGGTACAAGGAAAAAATCATGTTGGTTGTGACCCTGTCGGTTGATAGGATTGATAACTCATCGAGCACTAAGGGTGTGAGTATGCCGATCGCCAAAGATGTGGGATCATAGGGTACCAAGGATGGGTGTCTGTTGGTCACCAAAGGTGCAGTCCCATCGGGGGTTGAGGGTGCTAGTCCAATGGTCGTCAAAGGTGCAAGTCCATCTATCCTTGAGTTTTTTCTTGGGGAAGAAACCCATCAGTCGATGAAGATGAAGGATTTGTCGGCCGTCGAGCTTTCTATGCTTCATCTCTTGTGATTTTTTGTGTATATAAGGTAAGAAGAGTAAATCAGGGTATTTACCCTAGAAGTGCCAAAACAAGTGGATTTATTTGAATAAAACATTGTGTAACACCGAGCTCACTTCCCAAGGCTCTAGTAGAGTTTCAGGAATGATAACTGGAACCACAGACCACCACTAGCCTTAATTGCATGCTTTATCCTCACTCACGTGCACTCTGGGATCAACTTCTCGATTGTTCATCCATCCTAGTCCTACTCCAAGCCAAGCACACTTAACTATGGAGTTCTTTAGTGATGGGCTCCCAAAAAAGGAAGTGCACCTTGATGATATGGGTGGATCAATCATTCCTTTTATGATCATTATATCTGAGGACTCAAATCCTAGGACGTTACACGTTGTTAAGTCAATAACGTGATGGTATAATAGGAATTCAACATCCACAAAATTTTATGTTATCAGCCCCCACCCCCCCTAAAAAAAATTAGGATCTAGCTTGTCTTGAAGCTAACAAATAGAATTAAGGTATCAAATGATTTTGATAGGCTTTATTAAATTAGTGTTTTTCAAGTGTAAAATATATGTTTGTGCCAATTTAAAGTCATGGTTGGGTTTCTCTTAATCCCTAGTATCTCCCTCTTAGATTGGGAGTTGTGTTATTCATCTTGTCTTTTCTAACCTTCTTTCAAAGAAGGTTTTCTCCATCATGATGCACTGAAAGTCCCTTCTATGGAGTACTTGTGCAAGGTTCTAGTTAGAGGTAGCTTTCACACCTAACCTTTTTTTGATAGAGATCCCTGCTATTGTGCTGGGGTAGGCTAAGGATGAAGTGCCTACATTTCTCTGGGTCGCTCAACCATGGGTTCTATTATAATGACATTGTTACCTAATTTTTGGTCATGATGAAGTTTTATGCGGTTATGTTAGGTCTCCTTCAAAAGGTTGTTGGGAAGTTTGGCTTTTAGTCTTGTGCACCTTGAAGTATTTTAAATTTTGGGCACAACTCTCATGATTTTGTTCCCTCTTGACTTTTATTCTTGCTCGCAGGCTTAGAGGTGATAGGAATTTCAAGTATATTTTGGGTTGTCAAGCCTCTTTTGATCCCAAAGTGGGGATTTAAGCACTAAAAGGGGTATTTGTTTCCTTTTTTATAGGTTTTTGCACTTTCCAACTTGTACATGTGATTTATGGTATTCAATCAAGAGCATATCAAACTATTTCCTCTTACATTGAGGGTTCATATTTGTCTAGCAAGCATCCTCTTGTATTTTATAGTATCTTGGAGACAAGCTGGCGTAAAAACATTATCACATTGAGTTTTAGGTGATTTTGATAGACCATATCTGTCATTCTTGAAATAAATATGAAAAAATTTATCTTGAAGACAAGGAAGTCTAATGGTAAGGGCTATGATTGAATTTAGGAAAAGTGGATCCAAAACTTGCATGTGACAAAATTTCTTTTGGAATTAGAGAAGAGTTCTAGTTTTTGTGAAAAAAATTCAAAAATTTCCAATGTTTTGGGCTTATGTGCAAACGTAAGAGTCAAAAGTTTAGGTAGTGAAAAGGTTTATGCATAAAAACTTAAACAAGTAGAGGTTAGGAGATTAGTACCTCCCTCCTCTATTTATACCCCCTGAAAACTTATCATACACTTTATCCCAGAGTGTCAAACATAGAGGTTGGATATAAACAGGTGATTTTTACTCGTTGTTTGTTGGTCCTTTGATTGCCTAGAAAGAGCACAACAACATATCAATAAAGAATCCTCAGCGTCTATGGTAATACTCATGGTTTAGACTTTCAACCTTAACGCCCCTCAGATCCAAGCATGCCATCTTGTAGATGTAGTGAAATCTACAATTGTTGGATTGTTGAATTTGTTGAGGAATATGGTCAAAGATTTGTGGCTTTTTAAAGTATTTGTTAGGGGCAAATTGGTATCCCTTGACATGCTCTGGAATGATCTTTATGATTTGTTATGCATAGTCTTTTCTTTTTTCAGTGACACTCTTTTCTATTGTCATATTTGTGTACTTTTTTTATAAGAAGGATGAATTAGATATATTATATAGAACTACAGTATTTTTTAATGTTAACAACCAAGAGTTTCTACGATTATCATGAAGGATCAGTAAGAAAATGGAATCTAGAAGAGAGTATTAGTGACGTTGTATCAGTCACTCTTTTTCACCTGAATTCTTCTTTATGGATGATTTCCCCTAAAAGTAGGGAGTATGCCATGTGTGTATTGGGCATACCGTCCCCGAGTAGGGACGGGTAATCTAATATCAGACTTACATTCATCCATCCATCTGTACTCAAGGTATCATGTAGGTCATACTTTAAGACACATATGTCGTCCTTATCAAACATTACTTCCCCAAGTTCATCATTTCCTACAACCTATCCATGATCATGTGTAAGGAATCCAAGGAGAGATCCTCTAATGACCATCTATTGAAATATGTGAAGCTATCTTTGAATTCCCAATTGGCCCTTCAGGACTTGCTTCTTGAAGCTTGTCTTTATAAGGCCCCTAAACTTGCTTAGTGAGTTGAACAAGCTTAATTATCATAATTGAATTTTGATTACCTTAATATAACCTTGTTATATGCTTTGAAATCATAATACAAGCTTAAGTTTCAAATTTGGTCCAATTTGAACACTATTTGAGCAAGTTGTGCAATTTATGCACATTTTGAACATTTCTACAATTTAGCCAATTGAGAGGTTTTCTTTGAAATGTATCACTTGAATTATGTTCCTTGGATATTCTCTGATCATTATTGAGCTTGTTGAGCCATGGGGCGCTTATTTAAACCTTGGTTTGAAGGTGTTTTCTCCAAGGTATTTTAGGGTTTTCCCCTTCACGGATGAGCTACCTTTAGTAGCTATGAATTAATGAATTATTTGATTGGTTGGGAAATTCGACAAAGGAAAGCTAACAAGGTCTACACACATGGTGGGGGAGATTATTATGTGTGTGTTTGTATATTCTTAATAAATTAAGGCCATGGACACTTGGATAGATACTAGAACTTCAACTTTTTCTTTTTGCTTTATCTTAAAGTTCATACACTTCTCCCCAAGCACCAAAACGAGCCATTTTCTCTCTACCACTTCCCTCCTTATCCCAACCTCTTTCTCCCTCTTTTCTTCTATGAATTTTTCTATCCAAGTAAGAAGAAAGTGGGGATCTTCTTGGAAAAAGGATTTAGGGTTGCAATTGACTTAATTTTAGGGTTGAAAAAGCTTCCTTCTAGTGATCTTGACCTAAAAGAGTGTGAATTCCATTCTTTTCTCCGTTTATTTCTTTGTTATCCTTCGTCCTAGCTTTCTTCAGGTCATAACCTTACTGTTCCATGGTAGAAATTTCTCTAAAGATCTAAAACCCTACCTTTCTTGCTCCTTATGCTTAGGGTTTTCTCATTTGATGAAGAAAGGTGCTAAATGGATGCATTCATAGCTTATTCTTGGATTTTCTACCCTACCCGCTCGAGTTTTCTTTTATGTGGGCTTTCATCTTCCCATTAGGGGCACGTTTTATAACTTTCTCCACGTTTATTGCTTACCATAAGCTTGCTAGCTCATGTTCTTCCTTGAAAATGATGATTCATGCACTAAAATGATATGCTTGACTTTGATTTCGATTTTTACAATGTTCCCTGTTCTAATTTCAGTTATAGATGAATCTGTGATCATGTGTACATTATTCCTAAGGTATAATATGACTTGGATCAGGTTGGTTTTACAACCTATGGTGCTAAGCACCTATCAACCAATGGTCAATTTTAGGGTTTAAAGTTGATTTCTTATAAAAATCCATGACCTGATGATGTTACCATTGCAACAACCCTATGGTGTTGTCCTCATGACAACTGATGTTGTGATCAAAGGTGTCAAATTATGGTGACAGACTATGGTCACACCCTTAGGTGAGGTTTTGGATCAATTAGAAGTTTAATGATCAATCATTAAGTACCCAACTGATGTTATCAATCAATGATGACATTAGCTTAATGTTTGATGTTGAATAATGAATATAGTGTTGATCTAACAACCTATGGTGATTTAATGGTCACTAATGATGGTAGATCAGGTCTCTACAACCTATGGTAATTAAGCATTGTATTTGTAGCATCACCTAAGCCTTAGACCAATGGTTTCTTGGGTCACTTGATGCAATGGTCGGACCTATACTGTAATTGATGGTTTTAAAATATGAACTTGACCCAATGGTCAAGATCTGGTGTTTATTCCTCCAATAAAATGGAATTATGGCTAATGTAATATGTTGGTCCTAATAATGTGATTTATATGGTTTCCTTTATATGATCAACTTAAGGAGCTTACTTGTTGACAATGGATGGCTTGTTTTAAATGAACAGTCGATTGTGGGTTTTACCCTACTCTCAATGGAACTTTTTTTGTCGTTTATCAAGGGATGTCTAGGGTTAAATCGTGACTCTTTCTAGAAAACAAATCAAGGACTTCATAGGTGGTTTATCCAAGTTGTATACTTATGTAAACAACCAATGGTCTTACCTTTTAAATATCCAATGGTTCTGGGTGACATTGTGGTATGGTGATATGGGTTGAATGATGATGGAACAAATGGAGGGTTACTCTTAATAAGGTAGTATTACCTATTCACTCATATGAATATAAAGGATGATAGCCATATTGTGTTGATATGTAACCCTAATGAGGTATAGCTTGTTATACCTAGCTTTAATATAACTAATTCATGATAATTGGGTATGAATAGTCCTTGAATCACTAATTCAATCATGGGGTACTCTCTTATTGTTGTTGAAACCCTAGTTTGCTATAACCCGATGGTTACACCATGATTTATGTGTGGGTTCATACTTGAGAATATTATGGAATGTTATGGTGATGCTTCACTTTTCTCATCTATGATCCAATGGGGATGCCATGAGTTAGGGTTTGGGTATAAGCGTTGATTAGTAACATTGATATAATTTGTCATGTTGAACCTAACTCTAATGCAAATAGATAAAGGTGAGTATTCATGTTAACATTCTTATATGATGGAATGATAGTGGAATAACCTCCTTAATATGATCATAATCCTAATGTGTTAATTGGTGGTTATCATAGCCACATGGTTGATACTTTCTTATGCTAAACATGTACATTATGAATTTGATGAGGGTTAATTATATCTAGATTCATTGCATGTTGATGTAATAAAGGAACGTTCTTAATGTTAATATAACCCTACTATGATTGTTTGTGAATGTCTCGTAGCTCATTAATGCAATATTGTGTTGATCAGGTGTATTATATGTAAGTGATGTTGTTGAGCCTTGTTATAAGGCATGCAAAGATAATGATGATCTTGCAGGGAATAGTATGATGGTCTTAATGACCTTTGGGCATGGTTGAGCCCTGAATGAGGTGTAATCATCTTGTGTTGATAGGGGTTGATACCCTATGATATTGTGAAAAGGATTTTATATCCTGTGATAGTATGATGGTTTTAATGACCTTTGGGCATGGTTGAGCTATGAATGAGGTGTAATCCTCTTGTGTTGATAAGGGTTGATACCCTGTGATATTGTGAAAATGATTTATATCTTGTGACAGTATGATGACTAGTGTGGTCTCATGAATGGAAAGTGAATAGTACCATGTGATTTTGAGATGATAAATTATGTTTCACACATTTTATATCTTTTAAAGTTTTGATATTTATGTGCTTGTTAGAAGTGAATTAGGGTTTGTATGTGCACTTGTTTGATGCAGCCTTAATTCACTAAATTGGCATAACTAATCAAATGAAACTCTAATCTTGTAGTGCCCTGTGCCATAAATCCATATGAGAGTCAGAATTTGCCATATGGTGAAATGAGTAATCCTAAGGGAAATTTGGAGTGCATACTGTTGAGTATGTGGGGATGACAAGTTGAGGATATATCCTTGTCATCCACAATGCAGATTGTCGAGGTTGGCTATGGTCATGCCTCATAAATCTGATCTGATTAAGAACGGATGCGGTCATGTCTCGGTGATTATATATGTGATAAGATTGGAGGACAACTGTAGTTGTACCTTGGATGGTAGGGTATGTGTACCCACCTCCTTTCACTAGTGCCTTGACCTATACCAAGGACGGACTAGGCTGTTAGCAGCTTGACCTTATGTGTCACTGTGGCGGACCTGTACTGACTGGGGGTGGAGAAGATCTTAGGAGCCCGACTCCTCCTAGATCTTGTATGGCACTAATTTTGACTTAGAAGTGGTCAGTTGGATTTTGAGTGGTTTCCTCAATATCCTCAGGGCTTAATAAAAGATGCAATATAGTCGTGTAGTATATTTGTCTAGGGTTATACACAATGTTTCACATTGGATGATAACCCTTGTTTGTTATCTTTACATAAAGATGATGCTTAGTGCAATTAAGAGATAGTAGATATACTTAGGATGTGGATATTCTTAAGATTGTATATGCATACATACAATAGCCATGATTGTGTTGATAACTATACTGCTACTACTGATTATAATCATGATGCTAGCTATCTCCTGTTGTTAGCTATGTTTAGCATGCTAGCCATGCCTTTGTAACTAGAGATGCATATACTACGAATTATGCTTATCCAGATAGTTGTGCTTATGTTTTTATCTCTTCTTATGATGTTGATATGTTCAACCAATTAGACATGCTCATGTTGTTAGATATGCTATGTTACTAGAATTGCTCATGATTCTAGATATGCATATGGTACTAAATTGCTTATATTCTCAACAAGATAAAGGATGATAGTCTGGCTAATGATGATAGTTATTATCTGCTGCTTAATATATTTTGTTCATCATCAGTACTACTGAGCTTATTTTTTATATCTGATTAAACTACTTAACTATTTAATTAATGTTGTAATCAATAAATGTTGTTGGAGGTTATATCTCTTGTTGGGACATGGGTCTCACCCTTGTGGTTTGCCACATTTTTTTAGGTAATCAGAAGTGACAAAAATAAACATGTGTCAGTAAAGAGGAGCTATAGTAATGAATTTTTTAGAAAGTTGATTATATGTCTAGTGTGACCTAGAGTCGTCCCTGTACTCTCAGGTTTGGGTAGGAAACGTTTGTATATGGTATTTCAAATGAATCAGACTTTTGTTAGCATATTAATGCTTGTTTGTGTGGCATATATGAATATTGTTCTCCTATGTATATATGTTGTGGCTAAGGCAATGGAACAATTTGTATCGAATTCTTGGCATAGTATGGATAAAAGAAAGATGTTGGGCTCTTATGAAAATGTTTCTGAGTGGGTGCTAACATTGAAATCGGTTTTAATTTACCCATATTTTTGGGTATGTGATTAATTAGTGATTGATTGTGTTTTATGTTTTGAGTAATCTCGTTTTGTGTAACATGTTCTCACAAGTTGGTATCAAAGCTTTAGGTTCACTGAGTCTACAACGACACTAGGACTTAGGAATAGGGAAATGTCTAAGTTAGGAATATGGCATAAAAGTATGGTGCATATTGCCTAATCTCAGTACTTGGGTGCCCTGGCTAGGTATTCAATTATTGAAGAAAAGTATGGAACTTTTAGATTGTTATCTTTTTTATTACTTTGATCAAGTAGTCATTTTGAAACAATCTAAAGAGCATAACGAATAAGAAATCATGGTGTGAATATCTCAATCCTATATTAAAGAAGATGGGAATTTCATCAAAATCTATCAAAACTTGAATGTTTGGTAACTATAAGAGAAAGATACTACACCATGAAATCTAAATCTGAATACAAATAAGGAAAAAAGGAGTTCTTGAAGATGTGATTCAAGAAGATAATAACGTAAACGACAAACAAGTCTATGTTTATAAAGTGAATCAAGGTATGAAATCCACATAAGATAGAGAGAACTACTATAACAAGTACAAAATGAGAAGATGAATGGGAACAATGACAAAGAAATAAGGTGGAACCTGAGTTAATCTCAGACCAAACTATGTGTGTAATAAAGTGTTAATGAAAAATCAGCATGGCATGTGAAAGAAATTAAAGGAGATGATCCTGATTTAATGAAGAAAATGTGGAATATGATGATTTACCTATCGATAAGTGGTTTTAAAACCTAATAAAATAAGAGAAAATACCAAGTGTGATAAATAGTCATCAAGAAAGGAGTAATGAGATATGTTAATCATGATGATTCCTATGCTAATGGCATGGAACCTGAAATGAAAAAGGTAAAATGATACATAAGAAGATGTAACTTGAATAATAAAAATAGAATTGGTTACCTTTTTTCTAGTGACCTTGAACAATGTTGCTATGATATGGAAAGTGTGTTTCCCTTTGTGTCTTTCCTTTCTAGGGCACTACATTCAAGTGGATCATTACCACTTGGTATGTGTGGATTCATTAGAAACATGAGGGTGTATAGCTAATTATAGCATACTGTTGTTTGGACTATGGTTCCAAGATTAAAAAGTTTGTGATGATTTTGCTTTTGAGCCTTCCAATCATTAGGAAGAATCCTCTTATATGTCTTGATATTTGTTATGTTTGTAAAAGTAGATGATATAAGGATGTGAGTTGCTTATAGCACATGAGGTGGATATCAAGGTAATGAATCCTAGTATCCAAGTTGTATCAATAATATGAGAAATATGTGAAGGTTGGAGATGTTTATTAAATGAACATTCCAAGTATTCCTCTTCCGTACAGAGATAGGGAGAGAGAGTTAATGATGACCCTCTAAATGTTGTTTGGAAGGAAAAACAAAAGTGATTCTATAATGTTGTGTTTGGTTCAGTGATAGCTGGGCAAGACCACTATCAAGGATAGATGGTTTTTTGGTTAATAGATATGTGATACATGTTCCTTTAAGATAAACCTAGGATTAAATATCAATGCATAAGAGTTAGAGTGGATGACATAAGTTACATATGATAAAGGATACATAATGTTCTATGTTTGATAAGAGCCAGTGAGTATGACATTTGAGTAATGTGTTGATACAATAGAAATAGGTTCTGGATGATATGTACAATTTAAAGTTGAAAATTACTACTAGAGTTGTCCAGATAACACAACAAGTTTCTACATTCCATACTAAGAATGTCTTCTTAGATGGGGGTTTTTGTGCTGACCCAAGATGAGATATGAATGAATTATGTGACATGATAATGATATGCAAGTAACCATGTGAAGGTAATAGGATGAGGTGCAAAGGAAATTCCCTTTTTTGTTTACCTTGTATTTCGAGGGTAAAATCCCTTTTAGGGGTTTATAGTTGTAAGGCCCCTAAACTTTCTTAGTGATTTGAATAAGCTTAATTATCATAATTGAATTCTTATAACCCTAATATAACCTTGTTATATGCTTTGAAATCATAAGACAAGCTTAAGTTTCAAATTTGGTCCAATTTGGACACTATTTGAGCAAGTTGTGCAATTTTATGCACATTTTGGACTTTTTCATAATTTACCCAATTAAGAGGTTTTCTTTGAAATTTATCACTTTAATTATGTTCCTTGTATATTCTCTGATCATTCTTTATCTTGTTGAGCCATGGGGTGCCTATTTAAACCTTGGTTTGAAGGTGTTTTCTCCAAGGTATTTTAGGGTTTTCCCCTTCACGGATGAGCTACCTTTAGTAGCTATCAACTAATTAATTATTTGATTGGCTGGGAAATTTGACAAAGGAAAGCTAAGAAGGTGTACACACATGGTGGGGGAGCTTCTTGTGTCTGTGCTTGTATATTCTTAATAAATTCAGGCCATGGACACTTGGATAGATACTAGAACTTCAACTTTTTCTTTTTGCTTTATCTTAAAGTTCATATACTTCTCCCCAAGCACCAAAACGATCCATTTTCTCTCCACCACTTCCATCCATCTCCCAACCTCTTTCTCCCTCTTTTATTATATGAATTTTTCTATCCAAGTAAGAAGAAAGTGGGGATCTTCTTGGAAAAAGGATTTAGGGTTGCAATTGACTTCATTTTAGGGTTGAAAAAGCTTCCTTCTAGTGATCTTGACCTAAAAGAGTAATAATTCCATTCTTTCCTCCATTTATTTCTTTTTTATCCTTCCTCCTAGCTTTCTCTAGGTCGTAACCTTACTGTTCCATGGTAGAAATTGCTCTAAAGCTCTAAAACCCTACCTTGCTTTCTCCTTATGCTTTGGGTTTGCTCAAAGGTGCTAGATGGATGAATTCATAACTTATTATTGGATTTTCTACCCTACCTGCTCAAGTTTGATTCTGTGTGAGGTTTCATCTTCTCATTATAGGCATGTTTTATAACTTGCTCCATGTTTATTGCTTACCATAAGCTTTCTAGCTCATGTTCTTGCTTGAAAATGATGATTCATGCACTAAAAAGCCATGCTTGACTTGGATTTTTATTTTTATAATGTTCCCTATTCTGATTTCAGTTCTAGATGAACCTGTGATCATGTGTAAGTTATTCCTAAGGTATAATATGACTTGGATCAGGTTTTTTTTACAACCTATGGTGCTAAGCACCTATCAACTAATGGTCAATTTTAGGGTTTAAAGCTGATTTCTAATATAAATCCATGATTCGATGATTGTACCATAGCAACAACCCTATGGTGTTGTCTTCATGACAACTTATGGTCATGATCAAAGGTGTCAAATGATGGTGACATCCTATGGTCACCCCCTTAGGTGAGGTTTTGTATCAATTATAAGTTTAATGATCAATCATTAAGTACCCTATTGATGTTATCAATCAATGATGACATTAGCTTAATATTTGATGTGGACTAATGAATATAGTGTTGATCTAACAACTTATAGTGATTTAATGGTCACTAATGATGGTGGATCAGGTCTCTACAACCTATGGTAAGTTAAGCATTGTAGTTGTAGCATCAATTAAGCCTTAGACCAATGGTTTCTTGGGTCACTTGATGCAATGGTCGGACCTATATTGCAATTGATGGTTTTAAAATATGAACTTGACCCAATGGTCAAGATCTGCTGTTTATTCCTCCAATAAAGTGGAATTATGGCTAATGTATATGTCAGTCTTAATAATGTGATATATATGGTTTCCTTTATATGATCAACTTAAGGAGCTTACTTGGTGACAATGGATGGCTTGTTTTAAATGAACAGTCGATTGTGGGTATTACCCTACTCTCAATGGAACTTTTTGTGTTGTTAATCAAGGGATGTCTAGGGTTAAATGGTGAATCATTCTAGATAACAAATCAAGGACTTCATAGGTGGTTTATCCAAGGTGTTTACTTATGTAAACAACCAATGGCCATACCTTTTAAACATCCAATAGTTCTAGGTGACATTGTGGTATGGTGATATGGGTTGAATGATGTTGGAACAAATGGAGGGTTACCCATAATAAGGTAGTATTACCTATTCACTCATATGAATATAAGGGATAATAACTATATTATGTTGATATGTAACCCTAATGAGGTATAGCTTGTTATACCTAGATTTAATATAACTAAATGATGGTAATTGGGTCTATGTAACCCTAATGAGGTATAGTTTGTTATACCTAGCTTTAATATAACTAAATGATGGTAATTGGGTATGAATAGTCCTTCAATGACTAATTCAATCATGGGGTACTCTCTTATTGTTGTTGAAACCCTAGTATGCTATATACTGATGGTTACACCTTGATTTATGTGTGGGTTCATACTTGAGAATAGTATGGAATGTTATGGTGATTCTTGACCTTATGCATCCATGATCCAATGGGGATGATGTGAGTTAGGGTTTGGGTATAAGTGTTGATTAGTAACATTGATATAATTTGTCATGTTGAACCTAACTCTAATGCTAATTGATAAAGATGAGTATTCATGTTTAACATTCTTATATGATGGAATGATGGTGGAATAACCTCCTTAATATGATCATAACCCTAATATGTTAATTGGTGGTTATCATAGCCACATGATTGATACTTTCTTATGCTACACATGTGCATTATGAATATGATGAGGGTTAATCATATCCAGATTCCTTGCATGTTGATGTAATAAAGCAACGTTCTTAATGTTAATATAACTCTGCTATGATTGTTTGTGAATATCTCCTAGCTCATTAATGCAATATTGTGTTAATCAGGTGTATTATATGTAAGTGATGTTGTTGAGCCTTGTTATAAGGAATGCAAAGATAATGATTATCTTGCAGGGAATAGTATGATGATCTTAATTACATTTGGGCTTGGTTGAGCCCTAAATGAGGTTTTATCCTCTTGTGTTGATAAGGGTTGATACCCTATGATATTGTGAAAATGATTTTATATCATGTGATAGTATGATGGTCTTAATGACCTTTATGCATGGTTGAGCCTTGAATGAGGTGTAATCCTCTTGTGTTGATAAGGGTCAATACCATGTGATATTGTGAAAATGATTTATATCTTGTGACAGTATGATGACTAGTGTGGTCTCATGAATGGCAAGTGAATAGTACCATGTGACGATGAGATGAGAAATTATGTTTGACACATTTTATATCTTTTAAAGTTGTGATATTTATGTGCTTGTTATAAGTGAATTAGGGTTTGTATGTCCACTTGTTTGATTCTACCTTAATTCACCCAACTGGCATAAGTAATCAAATGAAACTCTAATCATGTAGTACCCTGTGCCATAGATCCATATGAGAGTCATAATTTACCAGATGGTGAAATGAGTATTCCTAAGGGAAACTTAGAACGCATACTATTGAGTATGTGGGGGTGGCAAGTTGAGGATATATCCTTGTTATCCACAATGCAGATTGTGGAGGTTGTCTATGGTCATGCCTCATACATATGATGTGATTGAGAATGGTTGCGGTTATGTCTCGGTGATTATGTATGTGACAAGATTGGAGGACAACTATAGTTGTACCTCAGATGGTAAGGTATGTGTACCCACCTCCTTTCACTAGTGTCGTGACCTGTACTAAGGGCGGACTAGGCTGTTAGCAGCTTGACCTTATGTGTTGATGTGGAAGAACCATACTAACCAGGGGCAGAGAAGATCTTAGGAGTCTAGCTCTTCCTAGATCTTGTATGGCACTGATTTTGACTTAGAAGTGGTTAGTTGGATTTTGAGTGGTATCATCAATTTCCTCAGGGCTTAATAAAAGATGTAATATAGCGTGTAGCATATTTGTTTAGGGTTATAAATGACATTTCACATTGGATGATAACCCTTGTTTATTATCTTTACATAAAGATGATGCTTAGTGCAATTAAGAGATAGTAGATATACTTATGTTGTAGGTATGCTTAAGATTGTAGATGCGTACATACAGTAGACATGATTGTGTTGATAATGATACTGCTACTGCTAGTTATAATCATGATGCTAGCTATCTCATGTTGTTAGTTATGTTTAGCATGCTAGCCATGCCTTTGTAATTAGAGTTGCATATACTACTAATCATGCTTATCCAGATAGTTGTGCTTATGTTTTTAGCTCTTCTTATGATGTTGATATGTTCAACCAATTACACATGCTCATGTTGTTAGCTATGCTATGTTACTGGAATTTCTCATGATTCTAGATATGCATATGCTACTAAATTGCTTATATTATTAACAAGATAAAGGATGATAGTCTGGCTAATGATGATAGTTATTATCTACTACTTAATGTATTTTTTTAATCATCAGTACTGCTGACCTTATATGTTATATCTGACTAAAGTACTTAACTATTTAATTACTAAAAAATGTTGTAATCAATAAATGATGCTGGAGATTATATCTCTTGTTGGGACATGGGTTTCACCCTTGTGGTTCGCCACATTTTTTCAGGTAATCGGAAGTGATAAAAATAAATATGTGTTAGCAAAGAGGAGCTATAGTAATGAATCTTTTAGAAACTTGATTAGATGTCTAGTGTGTCCTAGAGTCGTCCCTGTACTCTCAGGTCTGGGCAGGAAAAGTTTGTATATGGTGTTTTAAACGAATCAGACTTTTGTTAGCCTATTAGAGCTTGTTTGTGTGGCATATACGAATATTGTACTCTTGTGTATATATGTTGTGGCTAAGGAAATGGAACAATTTGTATCAAATTCTTAGCATAGCATGGATAAAAGAAAGATGTTGGGCTCATATGAAAATGTTTCTGAGCGGGTGCTGACATTGAAATTGATTTTAATTTACCCATATTTTTGGGTATGTGATTAATTAGTGATTGATTGTATTTTATGTTTTGAGTAATCTCGTTTAGTGTAACAAGTTCTCACAAGTTGGTATCAGAGCTTTAGGTTCACTGAGTCTATAGGGATACTAGGACTTAGGACTAGGTTGATGTCTAAGTTAGGAATATGGCATAAAAGTATGGTGCATACTACCTAATCTCAGTACTTGGGTGCCCTAGCTAGGTATTCAATTATTGAAGAAAGGTAAGTATGGAACTTTGAGATTGTTATCTTTTTTATTAATCCGATCAATTAGTCATTTTGAAACAATCTAAAGAGCATAATGAATAAGAAATCATGGTGTATATATCTCAATCCTATCTTAAAGAAGATAGGAATTGCATCATAATCCATCAAAACTTGAATGTTTAGTAACTATAAGAGAAAGATACAACACCATAAAATCTAAATATGAATACAAATAAGGAAAAAAGGAGTTCTTGAAGATATGATTCAAGAATATAATAAAGTAAAAGACAAAAAAGTCTATGCTTATAAAGTGAATCAAGGTATGAAATCCACATAAGATAGAGAGAACTACTATAACAAGTACAAAATGAGAAGATGAATGGGAACAATGAAAAAGAAATAAGGTGGAACCTGAGTAAATCTCAGACCAACCTATGTGTGTAAGAAAGTGTTAGTGAAAAATTAGCATGGCTTGTGAAAGAAATTAAGGGAGATGATCCCGATTTAATGAAGAAAATGTGGAATATGATGATTTACCTATTGATAAGTGGTTGAAAAACCTAATTCCAAGTCTGATAAATAGTCATAAAGAAAAGAGTAATGAGATATGTTAATCATGATGATTCCTATAATCATGATGATTCCTATGCTAATGGCAAGGAACCTGAAATGAACAAGGTAAAATGATACATAAGAAGTTGTAACTTGCATAATAAAAATAGAATTGGTTACCTTTTTTCTAGTGACCTTGAACAATATTGCTATGATGTGGAAAGTGTGTTTCCCTTTGTGTCTTTCCTTTCTACAGCACTACTTTCAAGTGGATCACTTTTACTTGGTATGTGTGGATTCATTGTAAACATGAGGGACAACTAATTAAAACATAAGGATGTTTGTACTATGGTTCCAAGATCAAAAAGTTTGTGATGAATTTTCTTTTGAGCCTTTCAATAATTACGAAGACTCCTCTTATATGTCTTGATATTTGTTATGTTGGTAAAAGTAGATGATATAAGGATGTGAGTTTCTTATAACACATGGGGTGGATATCAAGGTAATGAATCCTACTATCCAAGATGTATCAATAATATGAGAAATATGTGAAGGTTGGATATGTTTATTAAATGAACATTCCAAGTATTCCTCTTCCATAGAGAGATAGGGAGAGAGAGTTAATGATGACCCTCTAAATGTTGTTTGGAAGGAAAAACAAAAGTGATTCTATAATGTTGTGTTTGGCTTAGTGATAGCTGGGAAAGACCACTATCAAGGATAGATGGTTTATTGGTTAATATATATGTGATATCGTGTTCCTTTAAGATAAACCTAGGATCAAATATCAATGCATAAGAGTTAGAGTGGATGACATAAGTTACATATGATAAAAGATACATAATGTTCTATGTTTAATAAGAGCCAACGAGTATGACACTTGAGTAATGTGTTGATACAATAGATATAATTTCAGGATGATAACTAGAATTTAAATTTGAAAGTTACTACTAGAGTTGTCCAGATGACACAACAAGTTTCTACATTCCATATTGAGAATGTCTTAGATGGGGTTTTTTGTGCTGGCCCAAGATGAGATATGTATGCATGATGTGACATCATCATGATATGCAAGTAACCATGTGAAGGTAATAGGATGAGGTGCAAAGGAAATACCCATCTTTGTTTACCTTGGATTTCGGGGGAAAAATCCCTGTTAGGGGTTTATAGTTGTAAGGCCCCTAAACTTGCTTAATGAGTTGAACAAGCTTAATTATTATAATTGAATTCTTATAACCCTAATATAACCTTGTTATATGCTTTGAAATTGTATGACAAGCTTAAGTTTCAAATTTGGTCCAATTTGGACACTGTTTGAGCAAGTTGTGCAATTTTATGCAAATTTTGGACTTTTCTACAATTTACCTAAGTGAGAGGTTTTCTTTGCAATTTACCACTTTAATTATGTTCCTTGGATATTCTCTCATCATTATTGAGCTTTTTGAGCCATGGGGCTCCTATTTAAACCTTGGTTTGAAGGTGTTTTATCCAAGGATATTTTAGGGTTTTCCCCTTCACAGATGAGCTACCTTTAGTAGCTATCAACTAATGAATTATTTGATTGGCTGGGAAATTTGACAAAGGAAAGATAATAAGGTCTATATGCATGGTGGGGGAGCTGCTTGTGTGTGTGCTTGTATATTCTTAATAAAATAAGGCCATGGACACTTGGATAGATACTAGAACTTCAACTTTTTCTTTTTGCTTTATTTTAAAGTTTATATACTTATCCCCAAGTACCAAACTGAGACATTTTCTCTCCATCACTTCCCTCCTTCTCCCTCTGTGCTGCTGTGAATTTTTCTATCCAAGGATGAAGAAAGTGGGGATCTTCTTGGAAAAAAGATCTAGGCACTACTACAGAAATAACATTCAGTGACACTTTTCTGGGCGTCGGTTATTAAGGAAAACCGACGCCTTCTATCTTAGGCGTCGGTTGTTTACGAAAACCGATGTCTATATTCGAAGACCAGCCAGACACGGGTATCGCTTTGTCTTCAGCGTCGGTTGTTTATAACAAACTGACGCTTAAAGTCGCCCGCGAAATCCATATTTCGATCAAAAAAAATAGTGTCATTTTCAGCGTCGGTTATTAAGGTAGAAATTGACGCCTATGTGCGAAGAAAATTTGCGCGAAAAGTGTCACCTTCAGCGTCGGTTATTCAAGGATAACCGACGCTGAAGGTGGTTCCCGCCAAACAATTTCATAAAAATATCGTCCAATTGGACGTCGGTTTTTTCAAACAACCGACGCTAAAGAGTTTAGGCGTCGGTTGTTTTAAACAACCGACGCTATTTGGGAACTTCATTACCCTCGATCGCCCGACTCTTCCCCTTTCTTCTATTTCATTGTGAGCGATTTCTTCTCTACTGCCACTGATTTCTCTCCGGTGATTTCTTCTCCAGCTCCCCTTCTCCGGCGCCCCCTTCTCCGGCGTCGTTTTCTCCGCCACCACTCCTGCTCGCCGCCGCTCCTGCCGCCGTTGGACACCTGCTACCCGCCGCTCCTGCTCGCCGAAGATCCTGCTGCTCTGCATCGCCGCCGCCTGCTCGCCGCCGCTCCTGCTCGCCGCCTGCTCGCCGCCTGCTCGCCACCACTCCTGCTCGCCGCCGCCGCCGCTTGCTCCTTCTTCCTTGTTGCTGCTCTGCTCTGCGTCAGGTGTGTTGTCTGTAAATGCCCAAAGTTTGGTCAGGTGTGTTGTCTGTAAATGCCCAAAGTTTTTTTGGTATCAATAGTTGAGTGTTTTTCACACAAAAAAAGATGGAGAAGTTAAATGGATACAACTCTGTACATAGGTAGGTGTAGTTCTCTAGCTAATTACAATAAGAACATGACAATATGATAATAAACATCTACAACCTAATGCCACCTACCAAGACATATACTAATACCACCTCCTCACCTATCAAAATCTTAAGGTTAGACATATAAAGGAGGAAGAGTTGTGAAACATGTGTACATGAATCTGAAGCCACTATACAAACTCTGTTTGAGTGTTTAAGTATCAAGCATCGTTAGTCCAATACATAAGTACTAGAAGTATCCATGGGTTAAATAAGGTGAACTAGCTGTGTAATGTTAGGGTTTCTGTAGTAGTGGGTGCGCCTACTACATTTGGGGGTGCGCCTTATACTATTTGATATCCTTGATTTTATCTTCTATCCTAAATAAAATTAAGGGACCCATGATTAGAAAACAATTCCAAACTTGGCACCCACACTAATTGGAAGGAAATAAAATATGATTATTGAAATGCACATTTGTGATGTGATACCTTTTTTAGGATGCATATATTAGATTCAACCTTTGAGACATCCTTTTATGAGTTCCAATACAATTAGGGTTTCATTTCATTGCCATTGTATGTATTATAATATTACATCTTTCACATAAAAATTAATTAAAGAAGTCGGAGTCTGCGGCTACTCAGGCGTCTGCTCCTACTCAGGAGTCTGCCACACCCATGCCTTGCCATGATATCTGGATAGCTGGCAGGCAAAACAAGAAGGGTGAAATAAAGAAGCCTGTAACTGCTGAGGCGGCTGCAAAAATGGTAAAATACAACTCTTAGAGAAATCGTTTGAATATTGATTATTTGTGGTGTTAACTTACCAATTTCTGTTTATGGTGATTAGCGGGAGCTGCACGCGCAGAGGAAACAAGGCACGTTCATCCCTCAGGGCACAAGGGATGAATTGACAGTTGCTCTGGGTAACCCAGAGCATCCTGGACGTGTTAGAGGTGCCGACGCTGGTCTTGGCATCAAAGCATTCTTTGGGCCATCCCAGCGCAAACCCAGAGCGGGACTTTCTCAAGAAGAGGTAACCTATTCTTTTTTTAGAATGTTACTGCAAAAGGAAATTCATTAATAAGAAGCTAATGTTTCTTTTATCCATGTATAGGAGAATAAGAGAGTTGAGGATTTAGTTGCTAAGAAGATCAATGATGTAGTTGCTGAGAAGGTCAAGGAAGAATTGCTGCGGTGGCAGGCATCTCAGGCTTCCAATACGCCTATGGCGACCCACTCTTCTCCTGATGCACAGACTGCGAGTAATCATGGAGACCCATCGCCTAGCACGTCTGCTGTAAGTATTGTTTATGACATTGTAGTTAGTCTTTTCAAGTTGTTATGTTTTCAAGATGATATGTATATATGTATAATATTCTTTACGTAAATTTGTAGGCATTGAAGCCATGCCGCTTAAGAATGCAAGACTACGTTGTTGCAGAGGCGCAAGCTTACCCGTCCCTTCCTGGGGAAAGGTTTCACGGGACTCCAATGCCACAGGGCTATGTTCGTGTGGGCACATTACGTGTGTTACCCGATTGGAGGGAAGTTGTGTTGCCATATGCCCACCCAGATATTGATACACTTGGTGAGGCATAAGGCGGGGTGATATTGTGGCCCAAAGCAGATGTCGTCTACACGACTGAAATTGTAAGATAAATTTACATTGATTTAGACTATTAATGTGTATATATGATGTCAACTGATCTGAAATTATATGTACAGGTTAAAAAGAAGACACCAGGAGCACCTAGGCCTCCACTTCCACTTCCCGCATTACCCGATTGGGTTCCAACTGACCTAACATACCCGTTAGGTCCTGCTTGTAGGGGAATGGCATGTTGGCTACAGGCACATAATGTACATTGCCCTATAATTATTTCTTTAGATGCAGATTATGCAGGTCAATCATACGATAGCTCTTTATTTATACAAGATATTATTGAGCTGTTTATGTATGCTTGGCTGAATACATCAATGATAGAGACATGGATAAGGTGAGATCTTGTTTATACATCCATATACCTTGTGTAAGATCCGGTGATCTGGTTTCTTATATATTAATGCATACGCCTATATGTTTTGCGGCTACCTAGTCGAAGATCATTGCAAACAATTTTCATTTGATCATGTGGGATTTTTGATTCCATCATTGATTAGTTTGGTAGCTAAAGACCCTGATAATGTTCAACAATACTGTATAGATGCTTTTACAATTTTTGGTCAGCAAAAGAAGACGATAATAATAGCTCCATTCAATGTCAAGTAAGTTTACTTTATTTATAATTTGGACTTAAGAAAATTCCATTTTTATTTTGCATTTTGAGTTATTAATTGTTAACTTCTTACTTCTAGCGGTAGACATTGGGAGTTACTAGTTATTGTCCCCGGGACATTCACTGTTTATTATCTAGATCCTGCGGGGAGTACATTGAACACTAAAATTGGACACGTAATGAGAATGCTATTATTCTGGTGAGAAATATTTCATTTTTATATCCGTTAACATCTTTTATTACATTACTATTTACTTATGCAATTTATTGTGTTATATTAACATGTAGGGGTTTAGATGCATTCAAAAAGGCTGGAGGAACGGTCCCAAGGAAAAAGAACCAGCCAATAAATTGGCAGAACGTACAAGTAAGTTCCCGACTCGAATATATATATTATTGATGTGAATTGTGCTTAGTTGTATTATTTTGTATGTTTCAATTTATAGTGTGCTACACAAGACAATGGCTGGGCATGCACATACTATGTGATGCGATTTATGCAGATGATTATCAAATATGCCGCATTGGACATCGATACCATACATGAGGTATTATATATACTCTCATTAGTTAGTATGCAATATATCAATCTTATGTTATTTTTATATTATTACTTATATATATACATCATTCTCTTTGCAGGTGTTTAAAACTGACAACACTACAGGTAAATGCTTAAAAAATATACATGCTCCATATACGATGGAAGCATTAAATGAAGTAAGAGAAGAATGGGAAAAAGCCATACAAGCAGTGGCAACTGTAAGATATAATTGGGATGTTGATAGCGATAATGAATGATACTTTGTAAATGAATATTTCTGAATGTTAATACATGTATTTGAATGTTTCTATATGTGTGAATGTGAGAATTGAATTGATGTCTGAATGTATGTACTTGTGTGAAATTTTGCTTATGACTTTTGCAGGTTTGCGGCCTGTTTGTAGGCTGATATCAATGGATGTCGTAAACCTGCAGTTTAGTTACTGAACTGCAGGTTCTCATCCTGCTGACCAGCCACAGCAGGCCTGCAAACTGATATGAAAAAAAAAAATAGGCGTCGGTTATTTATAAAAACCGTCAGCAAAGATCTACAGCGTCGGTTATTTATAGATAACCGACGCCTTATGTGGCCAAAGCAGTCCTCGAAATGGCGTCGGATATACGTATCAAACCGACGCCTATTTAAATTAGAGGCGTCGGTCTTTTGGTATATAACCGACGCCAAACGTGTTCGCGCCACAAAAAATGGCGTCATTTAGGACACTTTATGCGTCGGTTATCTACTAAAAGACCGACGCTATAAGTAGTATAGGCGTCGGTCCGTTAGTAAATAACTGACGCAGAAAGTGCCCTAGCTGACGCCGTTTTATGTGGCGCAAACCCCTTTGGCGTCGGTTATCGACTAAACGACCGACGCCGATAGTTTAAATAGGCGTCGGTTAAACAACCGACGCCGAAGTGTTTGACCTTTAGCGGCGCCCACATAGGCGTCGGTCGAAAACCGACGCCAAATGGGGTTAAACAACCGACGCCAAAGGCCACTTCTGTAGTAGTGAGGGTTGCAATTGACTTCATTTTCGGGTTGAAAAAGCTTCCTTCTAATGATCTTGACCTAAAAGAGTAAGAATTCCCTTCTTTCCTCCATTTATTTCTTTTTTGTCCTTCCTCCTAGCTTTCTCCCAGTCGTAACCTTATTGTTCCAGGGTAGAAATTTCTCTAAAGCTCTAAAACCCTACCTTTCTTGCTCCTTATGCTTTGGGTTTGCTCAAAGGTGATCGATGGACAAATTCATAGCTTATTCTTGGATTTTCTAACCTACCTTCTTGAGTTTGCTTCTGTTTGTATTTCATCTTCTCATTAAAGGCAAGTTTTATAGCTTGCTCCATGTTTATTGCTTACCATAAGCTTGCTAGCTCATGTTCTTGCTTGAAAATGATGATTCATGCACTAAAAAGCTATGCTTGACTTGGATTTTGATTTCTATAATGTTCCCCGTTCTGATTTCAATTCTAGATGAACCTGTGATCATGTTTATGTTATTCCTAAGGTATAATATGACTTAGCTCAGGTTGGTTTTACAACCTATGGTGCTAAGAACCTATCAACTAATGGTCAATTTTAGGGTTTAAAGTTGATTTCTTATATAAATCCATGACCCGATGATGTTACCATTGCAACAACCCTATGGTCTTGTCTTCATGACAACTGATGGCCATGATCAAAGGTGTCAAATGATGGTGACAGCCTGTGGTCACCCCCTTGTGTGAGGTTTTGTATCAATTAGAAGTTTAATGATCTATCATTAAGTACCCTACTTATGTTATCAATCAATGATGACATTAACGTAATATTTGATGTTGACTAATGAATATAGTGTTAATCTAACAACCTATGGTGATTTAATGGCCACTAATGATGGTGGACCAGGTCTCTACAACCTATGGTAAGTTAAGCATTGTAGTTGTAGCAACAATTAAGCCTTAGACCAATGGTTTCTTGGGTCACTTGATGCAATGGTCGAACATATACTGTAATTGATGGTTTTAAAATATGAACTTGACCCAATGGTCAAGATCTTCTATTTATTCCTCCAATAAATTGGAATTATGGATAATGTAATATGTTGGTCCTAATAATGTGATTTATATGGCTTCCTTTATATGATCAACTTAAGGATCTTACTTGTTGGCAATGGATGGCTTGTTTTAATGAACAATCGATTGTGGGTTTTACCCTACTCTCAATGGAACTTTTTGTGTTGTTAATCAAGGGATGTCTAGGGTTAAATGGTGACTCTTTCTAGAGAACAAATCAAGGACTTCATAGGTGGTTTATCCAAGGTGTTTACTTATGTAAGCAAGCAATGGTCTTACCTTTTAAACATCCAATGGTTCTGGGTGACATTGTGGTATGGTGATATGGGTTGAATGATGACAGAACAAATGGAGGGTTATCCTTAATAAGGTAGCATTACCTATTCACTCATATGAATAGAAGTGATAATAACCATATTGTGTTGATATGTAACCCTAATGAGGTATATCTTGTTATACCTAGCTTTAATATAACTAAATGATGGTAATTGGGTATGAATAGTCCTTGAATGACTAATTTAATCATGGGGTACTCTCTTATTGTTGTTGAAACCCTAGTATGCTATAACCTAATGGTTACACCTTGATTTATGTGTGGGTTCATACTTGATAATAGTATGGAATGTTATGGTGATGCTTCACCTTATGCATCCATGATCCAATGGGGATGTTGTGAGTTAGGGTTTGGGTATAAGTGTTGATTAGTAACATTGATATAATTTATCATGTTGAACCTAACTCTAATGCAAATAGAAAAATATGAGTATTCATGTTTAACATTCTTATATGATGGAATGATGGTTGAATAACCTCCTTAATATGATCATAACCCTAATGTGTTAATTGGTGGTTATCATAGCCACATGGTTGATACTTTCTTATGCTAAATATGTGGATTATGAATATGATGAGGGTTAATCATATCTAGATTCCTTGCATGTTGATGTGATAAAGGAATGTTTTTAATGTTAATATAACCCTTCTATGATTGTTTGTGAATATATCCTAGCTCATTAATGCAATATTGTGTTGATCTGGTGTATTATATGTAAGTGATGTTGTTGAGCCTTGTTATAAGGCATGCAAAGATAATGATGATCTTGCAGGGAATAGTATAATGGTCTTAATGGCCTTTGGGCATGGTTGAGCCATAAATGAGGTGTAATCCTCTTGTGTTGATAAGGGTTGACACCCTGTGATATTGTGAAAAGGATTTTATATCCTATGATAATATGATGGTCTTAATGACCTTTGGGCATGGTTGAGCCATGAATGAGGTGTAATCCTCTTGTATTGATAAGGGTTGATACCCTGTGATATTGTGAAAAGGATTTATATCTTCTGACAGTATGATCACTAGTGTGGTCTCATGAATGATAAGTGAATAGTACCATGTGATTATGAGATGAGAAATTATGTTTCACACATTTTATATATTTTGAAATTGTGATATTATGTGCTTGGAAGAAGTGAATTAGGGTTTGTATGTCCACTTGTTTGATGCAACCTTAATTCACCCAGTTCGCATAACTAATCAAATGAAACTCTAATCATGTAGTGCCATGTGCCATGGATCGATAGGAGTGTCAGAATATTCCAGATGGTGAAATGAGTATTCCTAAGGGAAACTCGGAGTGCATACTATTGAGTATGTGGGGGTGGCAAGTTGAGGATATAGCCTTGTCATCCACAATGTAGATTGTGGAGGTTGGCTATGGTCATGCCTCATACATATGATATGATTGAAAATGATTGTCATTGTGTCTCAGTGATTATATATGTGACAAGATTGGAGGACAATTGTGGTTGTACCACAGATGGTAGGGTATGTGTACCCACCTCCTTTCACTAGTGTCGTGACCTGTACTAAGAACGGACTAGGCTATTAGCACCTTGACCTTATGTATCATTGTGGAAGACCCATACTGACTGGGAGCAGAGATGATCTTAGGAGTCTGGCTCTTCCTAGATATTGTATGAAACTGATTTTGACTTAGTAGTGGTCAGTTGGATTTTGAGTGGTATCCTAAATTTCCTTAGGCTTAATAAAAGATGTAATATAGCCCTGTAGCATATTTGTTTAGGGTTATACACGACGTTTCACATTGGATGATAACCCTTATTTGTTATCTTTACATAAAGATGATGCTTAGTGTAATTCAGAGATAGTAGATATACTTATGTTTTGGATATGCTTAAGATTCTAGATGCATACATACAATAGCCATGATTGTGTTGATAACTATACTACTACTACTAATTATAATCATGATTCTAGCTATCTGATGTTGTTAGTTATGTTTAGCATGCTAGCCATGCCTTTGTAATTAGAGATGCATATACTACTAATCATTCTTATCCAAATAGTTGTGCTTATGTTTTTAGCTCTTCTTATGATGTTGATATGTTCAACCAATTAGACATGCTCATGTTGTTAGCTATGCTATGTTACTAGCATTGCTCATGATTCTAGATATGCATATGCTACTGAATTGCATATATTCTCAACAAGATAAAGGATGATAGTCTGGCTGATGATGATAATTATTATCTGCTCCTTAATGTATTTTGTTAATCATCAGTACTACTGAGCATATTTGTTATATCTGATTAAACTACTTAACTGTTTAATTATTTAAAAATGTTGTAATCAATGAATGTTGTTGAAGGTTATATCTCTTGCTGGGACATGGGTATCATCCTTGTGGTTCGCCACATTTTTTAGGTAATTGGTAGTGACAAAAATAAACATGTGGCAGCAAAGAGGCGCTATACTAATGAATCTTTGAGAAAGTTGATTAGACATCTAGTGTGTCCTAGAGTCGTCCCTGTACTCTTAGGTCTGGGAAGGAAAAGTTTGTATATGGTGTTTCAAACGAATCAGACTTTTGTTAGCATATTAATGCTTGTTTGTGTGGCATATATGGATATTGTTCTCCCATGTATATATGTTGAGGCTAAGGCAATGGAACAATTTGTATCAAATTTTTGGCATAGTATGGATAAAAGAAAGATGTTGGGCTCTTATACAAATGTTTCTAAGCGGGTGCTGACATTGGAATCGGTTTTAATTTACCCATATTTTTGGGTATGGGATTAATTAGTGATATATTTTGTTTTATATTTTGAGTACACTCATTTAGTGTAACGGGTTCTCACAGTCTTATTCTTGAGAGAGGTGGATTTCTTCTTCTATTTTCCCCTTCTCTAGCAGATCTATTGTTGCCTATGGAGATAATTATGGCAAGGATACTCTTAGTGGATTGGATCCACTTGTTGGAGGAGGTGTTGTCTCCTGGTTCCCTTGGGATGAGGTGCATTTTACTCAGTTGTTGGCTTTTCTGGGGTTTGGTTTTGGTTGTCCCACTAATCTGTGGATGGCCAATCGTCTTTCCATGTCGATGTCCACTTGGGTTCTGATGGATCTATCCATAAGGTCTTCCACTTCTCTTGCCACAATAATTTCTAAGGAAGTGACACTCTCATATGGAGAATGCACATGACTGCATCTGGTGGCATTTCCAAATCTTCGAAGAATCGGCGATCATATATAACTTCCATGGAATAAATACCCCATAACCCATGGAGGTCTTAGAGAAGAGGTCCTTAAATGGGATAACCTTGTTCACCACTTCCATCATACGTAAGACAATATACTCACAGTCCCCAGATCCCAGTTCTTCTTAGGAGACTTTTGTGTTGATTACCAAGTTTTTCTAATTGTTGATGTGGTGGTTGCCTGCTTTCTAGATGGCATGCTGGAGTCTAATAAGGACCTTCTAGATGTCACACGCTTCTTCCTTTTGCAAGAGTATGGAATTGTAGGGTAGCTCTGCACTACAATAGTTGAAGAGGGTCATGTGTCATTTATATAGATTGACCACCATCAACACCCAATTTTTTGTTTGTTCAGATGGGCAAGGTGAAAAATCTTGTTTCTTGTCTTGTCGATGTCATATTGAAGTTCTTTAACATGAGTCAAATCAAGTTTGTCTTCTTACAACCTCTTTTCCAAGGTGAATGTTATGTCAAAAACTAGATGGACTTTGTCTGCATGCATGAACTTCTCCAAAGCGGTTGTGTAAAGAATTGTGAATAAGTGTTTATGGACTTTTGCTTTCTTCATGAAGATTCCCTTGAAGTGTTCTCTAAGAGTCCTCCCTTTCTTGTTATGTATGATATATATTCTGGTAGACTATTGTCTAGGATTCCTATAAAGAAATGGACATCTCTACATAAGATTCAAGACACAAATTCCATATCCATCCCTATCAATTTCCAAGGAAGGGGTAGGGGCATTAGGTCTCATGACAACTCACCCTGAAGTAAAGGTAGGGGTTGTTTATGTGGCGCATCCAGGAAGAAGGAAGCGAGCCCACCTTAGTCTTCATCTGAAGTTCCACTTCCAACTATAGTTTCTTGGGTTGTTGGTGTAGGTTCTAGAATGGTGACTATGGTAGTTTTAGATGGAGGTGGTTTTGGAACACCATCTGTAGAAGCTTTGAACAATGTTAGTTTAGTTGGAGTTGATTCTAAAATTGTAGCTCCTAGATCAATCAACTTGGAAGCTACCTTCCCATCATATCTTTCATGGTTGGTCAGAGTGTCTTCATTCTACTCATTGAATTACAAGTATATATCACAGATATCCATGTTTGTGCCCAACTTTTCTAGATTTTTTGAGGCTATTGAGACTTCTTTGATGTCTAAGAATTGGCCCTGTCTCTTCCCCCCTTTGTCTGTATAGGATCCCTTCGCTAGGTTGAACTTCTTGAGGAGGGTCATTGTCTTCTAGTGGAGAGTTTAAGTTGAAGTATGTCATTGGAGCATTGGGATTGATTGTGGATTCTTCTTCATTTCCTTAGATGCCTTCATGATGGTTTGTCCATGTCTCTACTGAGGGAACTTTCTTGACTGCTTCTTTTCTATGAGAATCTGGGTCAGATGATCTTGAAGAGGCTGACGAGGGTGAAGGGTTAGCGATGTGTTTGGATTTTTTTTCCATGTGTGCCTTTTATCTTCATGTTGTTGTTCTTCCTCAATTTATCATATGAAGTCCTCATATTATTTGCATCTTTCATCTCAATCCTTACACATTTCATCCCTTTCTTTCTGAGACTTCCATTTAGGATGCCATTGCATAAATTGCACTGTCCTTCTGTCTAATCTTTCTGCATGCATTATTAGTTCTTTTAGGCTAGATGTTATAGTTAATGAATTGGAACAAGAATGTCGAATTTTCTAACATGTGACGTCAAATTGACATCCTAGTTCTTCTCAAAGGCTCATATTGTGTTGTTGTTTTTGTGATTGTGTCATTGTAGTTGCTACATGCATTGTTCGTGGCAATGTTGCATTCTGAATCTGAGGTGGAGACGGTGCAGAGTGCCCATGCTCTATTCTCTAGGACACCTTTGCATTAATTGGAGTCATGGCATATTCACTTGTTCATCCTATAATATCTCCTTCTCCATACCTTCATGTGGATCCTTCAGTTGTTCCTTCAACTCCTTAGCATGATCTTCTGGCCATTCTTCATCTATGGCAGGATTGGTGGTCAAGGATTCAACCTCCTTGACAATTTGCTCAACATCTTGGGTAGGTTGTTCCTCTTGGAATGTTGGCTCTGTTATTTTTGTCTATTTTTCTTATGAAGGAATATGTTCTACCACTAATTGTGGCCTCTTTGAGATTTCCTTGCGGGCCTTGATTTTCAATTTCTCTCTTGTTGTTGGTCCGGCAACCTTCTTCAGTTCTTGCACTGGCTACTCCATGGGGGTTGTGGGTGCATCTCCAAGTCGCACAATCATGCTGGATAGCATCTTGTCTATATCATCTTTGTAGATGATAAGTTTGTGAGCATCATAATGATTCATATCTGGGAGTGGAAGTAGGTTATTTGTCTTTTATAGAATGTAAAAGTATTTTTCCCATATCTATGTGATCACTTCCACTGTGATGAGGTATTTGATGTCAATACACATGCTTCTTTCACTTTCCTTGAATTTCTTTAATATTGCACAGTAGTGATAATAGAATCTAATCAAGGTGATCAAGCCTCCCATGTAGAAATCTTTGGGACCCTCTGGACCGACAGAAGTAGAAAATTTGTCGATCAACAATCATTCAATGTTTACTTCCCGTCTTTCAAGCATGCCCCATATGAGGAAAAGATATCCTCTTATCATTTTTCCAGTTTTAGACCTCGCAAAAATGGCATTGGCTACAATCTTTTAGATTACTCTGATAATTCATGAAGGCACTTGGGCTTCCTTCGAGGATCTAAGCCCATGGTTTGCTTCCCATGTTAGCCTCTCCCAGGTCTTGTTGTTGTTGAATTTGATGACTTCTTTGTTTTATCCTACTAATGTGTTGTCTTTGTCCTATTCTTCTATTTGACATAATATGATTGGTGTCCTCTTGGTTAGAAAGTAATCTTCCCCAAAATTATAGATGCACATTTTGAATTTTTCTCCAGCAGTCTCATTTTCCATGTCTTCTAATGGAATATTTATCAAATATTTTGAAAATTAATGATACCTTGTGGGCATACAAGACTACCTACAAAACATCTATAGGCACCACCCCTTTCAAATAAATTTATGGAAAATCTTTTCATTTACCTATAGATTTGGCACATAAGGCAAGCTAGGCTATTAGGAATCTAAATATTGACTTATCTATAGCAGTAGAAATTGTTTTCTTCAAATGCAAGAGTTGGACGAGCTCAGAATGACCGCCTATGAAAATGTCAAAATTTACAAGGATAAAACCAAACTATGGAAGGATGGCCATATCAGGTGGAAAGATATCCAAGAAGGTGATCAGGTCCTTTTTTACAATTCTAGGCTAACGCTCTTTCTTGGGACACTCAAATATAGATGGTATGGACCCTATCTTGTTAAGCGTGCCTATCCATGATAAGGGTGGAGTTTGAGGTTAATGGTGCACCAATAGACATTTCACTTTGCAAAGGTGGATCCATTTGACAAGATTTATTTTCTTACCAATATAATCAGTCTACACAAGAAAGTGCCTTTTTTTAGTAGGAAGGAGACAAAACATGTTTGTGAGTTTTGAGCCAATAAGACAATAAGGTAGGTATAGGAGTGCTGAGTGTACATGTGGGAAGAATTAAGGTTAACCCCTTTGAGAAATTGAACGACTCATTTAGCGATCCCTAGCTTGTGTAGAGTGTCTTCATTTGTGTATCATACCACTTTATAAGTCTTCTTCTATAGGAAAAGTGCATACTTGGCTCGATGGTCCTTGTCTCTAGGTTGGAAGAAATCTTATGGTTTCTTGCATCCGTCATCATATGACATATGTGTGTTGATAGGTGTAGTCATGATTGCAACGGTCTCTATAAGTGTGCATGATGGTGCGAGTCCCTCATTTTCTATTTCCAATTGATACTTCTTTGCTTCGCTTGTCTTTTTGGGAACTACGTGTTGAAAATTTATTCCTATCACTTTCCTCTTTACCTTTGTCTTCATTTCTTCCTTGGAAGGAAGATACTATGAAGTATTCTTAGTGGAGTTCTCTTCTTCCTCTTCAGACTCCGCTGATTCATGCTCTTCTTTGGACAGTAAAGTATTCCAGAGAAGAACTCGTGGCAGTAAGGGCAGAAGAAGACTGCACCGGAGAGGGACCAGAGAATGCAGGACTAGCGGAGAGCTTTGACCCTCAAACAAATGAGGTACACAGACCAGTCAATAGGCAGGAGGTCGAGGGCTCGAGGACAATAGAAAAGCATGAAATCACAAACAGTAAGAACAAGAGCACAAAGTGAGAAAGAAAACCAAAGGAAAACTGCGAGGGAGGAACAAAGCAAAGGAAGGAAAAAGAAGGTTCTACCATGGGTGTATAAAATGAGTAGAAGTCAGCGCCTTGGGATCCCTGAAAATGAAGTGGAATGGAGTTGTAACACTGGAAAAAGAGGTAGACATTTAGAACTTTGCGACATGGAAGTGGATGAAACTGCAGCAGTGCCTAAAGGATGCAAGAAGGTCAGAAACATGGAGATTGAATCTCTAAGTCGGGGGACGACATCAACCCAAGTAGCGGAGGCTGGGACACACCAACCCCATGAAGAGCAATGAAAATTATGAGTTGGAATTGTCAGGGACTGGCCCGCCCTGACACAGTTAACGCCCTTCGATCTTTGTGTTGGAGGGAGGGTCCACGCATAGTCTTTGTAATGGAGACTATGATATCAAGTACTGACTTAGAGGTGGTAAAAAAGAAATGTGGTTTCACTCAAGGTTTCTGTTTATCTAGTACTGGCAGAGCAGGTGGGATTGGCCTGTGGTGGAAAGATGTTGACGTTACGATCACTTCCTACTCACAACATCACTGCTGCCGTGACGTCTCTGAAGGAAATGCAGGGGTGACGTGGAGAGCTATTGGCATATATGTATGGGCAAATCAACAACAAAAGTTCAGAACCTAGGATTTAATTCGGAAGCTAAAAGGGGAAGCTGACATACTGATGCTCTTTTTTGCTGACTTTAATGAGATCCTATCAAATTCTGAAAAACAAGGGGGCCCACCTAAACCTCTATGGTTTATTCAAGATTTCAGAAACATGGTTGATGATTGTGATCTAAAGGACTTGGGTTTCAGTGGGAACATCTTCATTTGGCAGAGAGGTCTCACACCGGAAACTTTAGTGAGAGAAAGGCTAGACAGAGCATTGGGGTGTCCTGCCTGGATTTCAATGTTCTACCAAGCCAGAGTTACACATCTAACCAAGTATGAATCTGATCATGTCCCGATCATTATCAACACCGTCCAAAGCAAAAGGAAGAGTTTCAAACGACAACAACATTTTTTCTTTGAACCCATGTGGATAGAGGATGAGACGTGCGAGCATATAATAAAGTCAGTCTGGGAAGATCAATACCTTTCAGATATCCAGGGGAAAATGGCTCTATGTGGGACCAAGCTAAAAACATGGGCTACTGAAAAATATGGAGAAAGAAAAAATAAAATTAAAGATTTAGAAGGACTCCTGGGTGAAATACAACAACTGCCGCCAGACAGAATGAATCTAGAGAGATGCTCGAGCATCAGTAAAGAGCTCCAAGGATGGCACAGGAAGGAGGAGGCTTATTGGCATGTGAGGGCACGGGTTAATGAAATAAAGGTTGGAGACAGAAACATTGCATACTTCCATCACAAAGCTTCATAGAGAAGAAAGAGAAATAGAATTGAAGGACTGAAAGATCAAGAGGGACAGTGGAGGACAAAGGAGGAGGACATTGAAAAAATTATTTTACAATTTTTCAACAATCTGTTCCAAACATCTAATCCTACGGGATGGGAAGAGGCAACTAGAGGATTAACTAACAAAGTTAATGCAGTAGAAAGGGTAGCACTAGAGAAAGACATTACTACTAAGGAAATCCTAATTGCAATTAAAGGAATGCATCCTACCAAAGCTCCGGGGCCAGATGGCATGAAGGCAATGTTTTTTCAAAAAATACTGGCACATTGTGGGGAGGATGTATCCAATTACATAAAAGGATGGTGGAAATATGATAGAAGCATTGAAAATCTAAATTCTACTCCTGTGGTGATGATCCCTAAAGTGCAAAATCCGGTGGAGATGGGGGATTTCAGGCCCATTAGCTTATGCAACGTCATCTATAAAATTGCTTCTAAAGTTGTGGCGAATAGATTGCGACCTCTCATGGATAGCATAGTTTCGGAGAATCAAAATGCTTTCATCCCGGGAAGATTGATCACTGGTAATGCCCTCATCTCCTATGAACTCTTCCATGCTATGAAAGGTGGATATGGAAAAAAGAAGGGACATATAGCTCTCAAATTAGATATGTCAAAGGCTTATGACAGGGTGGAATGGAGTTTTGTTGACTATGTCCAAGACAAACTGGGCTTTGGAGAAAAGTGGAGGCGGAAGATCTATGATTGCATGTCAACTGTAGCACACTCTTTTACCATCAATGGGGAATGAACCAGAAAGACTCAACCATCCAGAGGACTGCGACAGGGTGACCCTCTCTCTCCATACCTTTTTATTCTTTGTGCTGAAGCTTTTTCTACATCTCTTACACTAGCAACACAACAAAATGTCATTCACGAGATCTGGGCAAGCCGTCACGGGCCCCGAGTCTCTCATCATTTCTTTGCAGATGATTCTATCCTTTTTACAAGATCAACTAATGAAGAGTGTCTGAGAATAGCTGACATCATCAGCCAGTATGAATGGGCATTCGGACAGAAAATTAACCTATCCAAGACTGAGGTTGCTTTTAGCAAAGGGGTGGACAGAGAAAAGAGAAGAGAACTGACAAATCTTTTGCAGGTAAAAGAGGTTGACAAGCACGACAGATATCTTGGACTACCCACGACGGTGGGTAGATCAAAGAAACAAGTGTTCGCCTACGTCCAAGAACGTATATGGAGGAAGCTGCAAGGATGGAAAGAAAAATTCTTGTCTAAAGCAGGGAAGGAGGTACTCATCAAAGTAGTGGCCCAGGAAATACCATCGTACATTATGAGTATATTCCAGCTACTGGGGTACCTAATTGATTCCATTAATAGAACCATCTTGAGATTCTGGTGGGGGGCACAGGGTGCAGAACGGAAAATGGCATGGGTCAGCTGGGATAATCTTTGCAAACCGAAATCACAAGGTGGGGTGGGTTTTAGAAATATTCACATTTTCAACCAAGCTCTCTTAGCAAAGAAAACATGGAGGTTGTTCCACAAATGAGACACACTGGTCTGCCGGGTTCTCCAAGCTAAATATTTTCCATGGGGGTCTGTGTTAAGTGTAAGAAGGGGACACAACCCGAGTTTTACTTGGAGAAGTATATGGAATGCTAAAAGCATCATCATGGAGGGACTTCAATGGAGGGTGGGGAATGGATCCAACATCAATATATGGACAGATACATGGATACCGCAGTTGGGAGGTAGCATTGAAAAGGTGTATGGAATATTGAGCACAACATTGACGTGGGTGAGCTAACTTTTGAACACAGAAACAGGAACATGGAATGAAGACCTAGTGAATAACCTGTTCACTCAAGAGATAGCACACAAAATGCTCACTATACCATTGAGCTCATCGGAGAAAACAGAAGGAATCTTCTGGAGACTGAGCAGGAAAGGTGACTTCAATGTTGGGTCTGCATACTGGCTGGCCTCACAATGTAGTAACAGTCTTCAGCTCCAAGAAGTACAGGAAACAACAGGCATTTGGAGGACAAACTGGAGAAGAGGTCTCATACCCAAAACCGCCCACTTCCTCTGGCGGTGTATGACGGGCACAATCAGCACTGTGGGGCAGCTGTTCGATAGACACTACCACCCTGATGGGATTTGTGGCATCTGCAATGGTGAGAAAGAAGACATCATCCATATGCTTTTCTGATTTCCTCAAGCATGGGAGCTGTAGAAAGAAAGCCTGATGGCAACACAACGCAAGATAAGACTTACTGGCCAAATGCGAACACAGGAAGCCATTCTGAACCTGACGACCTCAGCCACGGTAGACGAAGAGGAAACTATGATTGCCTCCATGTGGTCAATCTGGACTCGTAGGAATGACATAGTGTTTGGAAATCCGGTGAAACCTCCATTAGAGATTCAAAGATATCTCTTGGCACTGATCATAGGTTATCGTGAAGCTATGCTAAAAGAAACCCAGCTGACAACACAAAGAGAGGAGCACTCTTGGCAACCACCAGGATGAAGTGAAGTCAAATTGAATTGTGATGCTACTGTTGGCATCCAAGGGTACGACGACGCGGGGATGGTATGGCGGGATAGCAGCGGCAGAGTGCTTTAGACGGAGGGTCTGCGTCATCTGACCTTAAACGACGTACAACTAGAGGAGGCTTGGGCCATCAGAGAAGGACTAAACCAATCACAAAATCTTGGATGAGAGAGACTGGTAGTTGAGTCAGATTCAGAGACCGTCATCAACCTTATCAAAGCCGGAACAGTACGTCCGGACCTGTTGGGAATCATTCTCGGAGACATTCAGAAATACATAGTTTCTTTAAATAGCATTCAGTTTATTTCCTATAAAAGGAAAGACAACGACTTAGCTCATCGCCTAGCTCGAGAAACTACAGCCTGGCTTGCACCTAGATTCTTTTCTTCAGATTTTCCTTCTTTTGTAGCTGACTGGGCTGAGCCACGTTTGGGCTTGAGTTAATAGATTAAGCAGATTTACCTCAAAAAAAAAGTAAAACTTCAAGAAATCCTAGGGTTTCCTCCCAAGAATCAATAATTTATAGTCTTTAGCTTGACTCTCTTTGGGAAACTTCCTCATTTTTCTTATGGTGGTCAGGTGGTGGTTCATCCAATTGAACTTTAGTTCTTCTAGTGAAAGCTTCATATTCATAATATCTTTTCACTCTATGTCCATTCATAGAGGATGTCCATTTCTTTTCACTAGATAGTTCCATCATCCCAGATGGATATATGTTAGTCATAGTAAAAGGTCATGACCATCTTGACTTTAGCTTCTGAAAGTCTAATTCTGGAATTGAATAGAAGAATCTTGTCTCCCTCAGATGCATCTTTTATTTTTAAGTGAGCATCATGCCACACCTTGGTCCTTTGTTTGTTGATCCTATCATTTTCATATACATTGAGCTTAAGCTCCTTTAGTTCTTGCAACTGTGAGAACCTTTTCTTGTCTGCTAATCCTGGGTCCATATTTAGGAATTTGATTGCCCAAAAGGCCTTGTGTTCTCACTCAATTGGTAAGTGGAATGCCTTGTCATATATTAATTTATAGGGAGTTATCCCTATAGGGGTCTTGTAGGTAGTGCAATATGCCCATAGGGCATCATCAAGCCATCATTGACCAATCTTATATGGTCCTACAAAATGTATTTTCTAGAATTTGTTTAATCTACCTATTTGAAACCTCCACTTGTCCAGAGGTTTGAAGGTGATAAGGTGTGGCAACCTTGTGTCTCACCCCATATTTCTTTAACAGAGTAACAAATTGTCTTTCCACAAAGTGGGAATCCCCATCACTAATGATGGTGTGTGGGATTCCATATCTGGGAAAGATGATCTTTTCCAGACAACCTCATCATGTGTTTTGAATCATAGAAGGAGGTGGGTATTTCTTCTACCCATCTAAAAATGTAATTTATAGCGACCAAGATATATTGATTTCCTCTTGAAGATGGGAAGGGTTCCATATAGTCGATCCCCCAAACATCAAAAATATCAACTTTAATCCAATCAGACATTGGCATCTCATTCCTTTTGGAAATATTTCCAACATGTTGACATTCTTTGTAGGATTTCACATAGGCATGTGCATCCTTCAAATAGGGTAGGCCAATAAAAGCCAGATTTAAAAATTTTGGCATTCGTCGTGTCTCTGCCTAAATGTCCACTATAGGGTGAAGAGAGGCATTCATGAAGGATTTGTTGGACTTCCTCTTCCGAAACACATTGTCGGTATAGATTGTCAGTGAACCTTCTAAACAAAAAGTTGGTCATCCCAATGATAGTTCTTCAGGTCAAAGAACAACTTCTTCTATTCGTTGTAAGTAATTTCTAGTGTCAATTGTTGACATGCAAGGGAATTGCATATATAACCATGGTTCCTTGGGCTCAATGGTTTTTTCCATCATTAGAACTTCTTCCACATAGTCGTCATTTACCGGTAGTGGGTCGTCATTGGCTATGACAATTCGTGGCAAGTGGTCATCCACTACATTCTTTGTCCCCTTTTCACCTATAATCTCATCATCAAACTCTTGTAGCAAAAGTTCCCATCGAAGAAGCCTAGGATTGGTGTCTTTCTTTTGCATTGAAATACTTGATGGCTCTGTGATCTATGTAAACTTTCACTTTTGACCCAATTAGATAAGATCTGAACTTGTTGAAGGAAACACTATTGCGAGCATATCCTTTTCTCTGGTGGTGTAGTTAACTTGAGATTCGTCTAGTATTTTTCTTGGATAATAAATTGTATGGTATTTTGATACTCGATTTCTATATATGTTTCTCTTAGCATTATGTCTCAATTTTTCACTCCTTTAGTCCCATTTTCATGCATCATTTAATCATCTAGCATGCATTTTTAGTTTTCTCCATCTTTTATGTCTCCTTGTGACTAATCCATGATTAAATTATATGTAATGATGAAGTCATCCAATTGGTGAAGAAATGGAGCAATGAAAGCATCCAAAGACCTGGAGTAGTAAGAAATATGGTTTGCATCAAGACCATATGTAGTCCAGTGGACTGTATTTCCAAATAGATCATACGCATTCTGACTGGTGGACCATATATAGTCATTCTGGACCGTTAATCGGGCTGCCAGTTGCTCATTTTTGGTGGTTTTTGAAATCCAAACCGTCCCAGTTTGGGGGGAAATGAGGGCTAATGACTAAAGGATTTTTGGGACTCAGAAATAACATCATTACACACCTTATAAAGAGTTCTGAGGACTAGAGAAATATCTTGGGCGAAAGATGGCGCATCTACACCAAATCCTAGCAATGTGAAAGGATTTCTCCACGGACGACTTGTTTTCCTCCACAATTTTGAGTTGTTGGTTGTTCTACTCCAAAGACAATTGAAGGTGGAGGTCTGGAGATCATTTAAACATTCTCCACTTGGAGAGTTTGGAGTTCTATACATTCACTTTGAGTTTCCTCTATTCTTCTTTATTATTCTTCTTGTATCTAGATCATGTCCTACAAACTCTACTTTGTGGTAGTTAATTTCATCAATTTGAACATGGTAGCTTAAGTCTCCTTTTCTAAGACATGGGGAGTAACCCCTAACTTTTTTTAACATGTATAACTCAATTTGCATCTTAATATAATCATGTTATCTATTAAGCAAATCGTTTGGGTTGACTTCTTCCTTCTTGGATTGATCACCCATGAATGTGTACCTAGTGATTTTAAGTTGTGCTGAAAGGATGATTTAAGAGTGTGGAATTAATTGTTTCCCTAGTTCCATTTGTCGACAAAAGTAACATATTTGAACTAGTAGTTATTCTTTCTTAAAATATTTAGCTTATTCTATCTTGAGTATCTATTTGATGAGAGTAAATAAAAATGCTTGGTAGAATCTCTTAATTGCTTTCCAAAATGGACAATTAGAAGACACATATCTGTAAGAGAATCACATGATTAATTTTGTGAATTGAAGTCTATATGGTGTCCAATTAGGAGTGAAACCATTGTCATAGAAATCTTCTTCCTTGGTGATATAGTAATTTGGTTAATATTTAGCTCATTTTGTTTCAATAATAAGTTTTATTCTAATCAACCAAATACCATCCCTTGAACTGAGATTTATATTATTGAACATAAACATGCTTTCATTTAACAACCTTGATCCTTGGACAATCTCAAATACACTACACGCACTCGTATACTTGCGGGATAGTGCTTGATCTTATAAATTTAAGACTTGTGTGCACAACTAACATGTTTCTTGTCTTTCTTTTGTCCAAGCATAGCTCCTATGGCATAGTCACTTGTGTCACACACATTATCTCAAAAGGAAGCTCGAAATCTAGATCTTGGAGAATTGGTGTGGTCATCAAAGAACTTTTCAAGGTTTCAAAAGCCTTTAGGAATTTGTCCATGAAATCAAACACAACATCTTTGACAAGTAGATTAGACATGGGTTAGAGATCTTGGAAAAGTCTTTGATGAACCTCAGGTAACAACCTCTGTGGCCTAGAAAAATTATCACCCATTTCACATATGTAGGGGGTGGAAACTTAGAAATTGTTTCCACCTTTCTTAAATCTGCTTCATTTCCCTTCTGGAGATTTTGTGTTCGAGCACTATACCTTCCTGGACCATAAAATGGTATTTCTTCAAAACGAAATGTTTGTCTTTGCATCTTTTCAAAACTTGAGAAATGTTCTGTAGATAGTTGTCTAAGTCAACACCATATATGGAGAAACCATCCATGATCACCTCCATGATGCCTTGTAGAAAGTCTGCAAACACTGCAATCATAGTCATTTGAAAGGTTGTCGGTGCATTGCAGAGGCTGAATGGCATTCTTTAAAAGGCATGAAAGTGAAGATGGTCTTCTCTTAGTCATTTGGGTGAATGGAACCGGGTAAAATCCCTAGTATTCATCCAAGAAGTAGAAATATGAATGATGGGCTAATAATTCTAGGACTTGATCTATGAATGACAATGGAACATTGAGCTTTCTATAGTTGATGCACATCTACCACCCAATCATTATTTGTGTTGATACTTCATCACCCTTTTCTCCCTTCATTGATGTCATGCCTCCCTTCTTAGGGACTATGGTATTGGGTTCACCCAATTTTGTGTCTTATTGGGTGTATTATACCATCATATTGGAGTTTTAAGACCTCCTTCTTTACTACCTCTCTCTAGTTCTGATTCAAATTTCTTTGAGGTTGGGCTAGAGGTTTTCCTCACTCTTCCAGATTTACTCAATGCATGTAAATGGTTGGGCTTAGTCCAGTTATGTATTCAATAGAGTATTCTATTGCTTTCCTTCTTGGCTTGAGATCAATTAAAAACTTCTCTTTTGGGTCATCTGTCAAGGCAAAATTTGTAATGACTGGGTTCCTTTCTTCAGTGTCTAGAATTTGTCAAGGCAAAATTTGTAATAACCGGGTTCCTTTCTATAGTATCTTGAAATACATATTTAATCCTCCAGGGAGCTGCTTCAAATCCAATTGGGGTTTGGTGCCTACTTCTCTTTTGGATATTTCTCCAGAGAGGCATACTTTACTGTCTCAAAACCTGCATCTTCTTCATCACTGTAATCCTCTTTAGGTTAATTAGGTAATTAAGAATTTTGACTACCTATGGATCTTCAATATCAGGGTCAGGATTGTTCAAATCCCTCATGAGTGAATCAAATGCAACATTTTTCCCTTGGACTTCCTCATAGAATTGGTTTTATCTATCCATGAAATAGCCTGACTCAAAGAGAGATAGTCCTATCGTAGAGGCTTGAACATGTAAATCAATGTGACCATTCCCTACTCTGATAGTGATGATTGCAGGTTCAACATCTATAAAAGCTCTCCAAGTGGAGAGGAATGGCCTTATGAATATCATTGGGCATGTTGGGTCTTCTATTGTGTCAATTATGACTATATCACATGCTATGAAAAATCATCCCACTCGGATAGGGACATTTTCTACAAACCAATTTGATCAAAGAATGGTCTCTAATTGAATTATCATTCCCGTCTTAACCAAGTCCATAAGTCCCATCTTTTAAGATAATGTAAGAGGCATTAGGCTATTTCTTGCCCCACGCTCCCACATGGAATGTGTTCATGAAAGTTCCTGGGTCCTTTTGGTTGGATGGCATCTACAGTTGGGTGGAAGAAGTGGACATTTTTGCTAGTCTAACAGTTTCAACGTGGTCTCCTTTTTTTAATCAGATTTTTGAAGAACTTCATATATATCAAAATTTCCTCAATGGCATCTAGGAATAGAATATCCATGTGCAATTTCTTCAAATCTTACATAAAGTTTTCATTTCTTTTTCAAATGAGCTTTGATTATCTTATATGGAAAAGGAACCCTTGGTGCATTAAGATCCCTATCCTTATAAACTTATTTATCTGGTTCATATTTCCTCCCTTTTATTGTCTTTTTCCCTTTACCCTTCTCCTTTGCCTTTAACTTCTTGTTAGAAACTTCTACCTCAGGTTCTTCCTCTGTTATGATAGTTTTAGGTTGCGATTCTGTAGTAGGAGTGCTATTCTAGATAGTCTTACCTATTGGTTCGTCTAGGACTTTTCCTGAGTGGAGAGTGGCCATTTTTGCACTTTTAGTATTTGAAGGTAACCTTCCATGTGGGTTGTTTATTAGTTCTAATAGATGTACAAGTTGTTGATCAATTTGCTTATGGTGGGCATGCATGTCATTCATCTGAGCTGTCATGCCCCCAGTTGGGTTCACATAGTGTTGAATATACCAATTTTGGTTATTTAGATTTGGATTAGTTGGTCATTCACAGATGCTTGTTTTTTCATGAATTCGAGATGTTCAGAAACCATAAATTATTTATTGGTGCTTCTTTTCTGACCTTGATCTTGACTTGGCCCGCTTGAATTTCTATATTGGTTTTGGCCTTGTCCTTGGTAGTTGTTCATGTTTTGTTGATAGGCCATGTTATGAGTGATCACTAATGGTCCTTTGCCTCTATCAAATCCTAGAGGTCTTTTAGGTTGGTTTGCTTAGCTCATGAGAATTCTCAGTGGAATATTTGTTTCCGTGGGAGAACCCAGGATGATCTGGCCTCTTGAAGTTAGCATAAGAGACATTTTTAGTTTCTTCTTCTTCACTATCTTCTTAAGGTTGGGTATATATGCAGTTGTCTATTTAATGCCCCCTTCCTCACATGCAACACATTTTATTACTTTTTCATCTTTGTTCTTTCCCTTACTTCTAGAATCTTTCAACTGTTTCAAATCTGAAGCAATCTCCTGATTATAGGTAGTTATTGTTTCTAAAGCCTTAGACTCGAAAGTTGTACCTTCAACAAATACTTTCTTTTCCATTCCCCTATCATAATCCAGACTGGCTTGTAATGAAGCCATATTTTTTATGATCTTCATGGTCTTCTTTGGGTTCCTACCTAGGAACTCACTTCCTATAGCAGCATTTAGTGAGGTCCTTTTAGATGAGGTAAGCACATTGTAGAAGGCAGTAACTATAAACCCCTTATCAAAGTTATGGTGAGGGTAGTCCTTCTGGTACTCTTGAAATCTTTCCCATGCTTCATACAAGTTTTCACAGGGCTTCTGCATGAAGCCAGTGATCTTGTATCTACTTTTTAGAGTCTTCACTACTAAATAGACTTGGTGACAAAAGAAACATCCAAAGGTGCCCATGCATTACTGCTAGTGTCAGGCAGAGTAAGATACCATGATAGAGTTGTATCCCTTAGAGAAAAGTTGAATCCCTTATAGTAGATTACATCATGTGAAACCCTATTCATCTTGATGGTGTCACAAATATTTTTAAAGGCATCCATATGATGGTAAGGATTCTCATCTCAAGAATTTCCCTCAAAGGTCTTGTTCTGGATCATGGTGATGAATGTTGGTTTAAGTTCTAAGTTTGCAACATTGAACCTAGGAATGATGATTGGCCATTTGGATTCATTGTCTTGGGTAGTATCCAACTCCCAAAGGGATGGACACCATCATCCTCATCCTCATCATTGTCACAATTTCTCCTTCTTCTTCTATTTCTATCCTGCCATTCTTCATCACATTGCTCTTCTTCGCACTCTTCCTCGCATTCCTAATCATGATGCTCTTCCTCATCACACTCTTCTTAATGATCTTCTTCTTCATGATGTTCTTTCCTCGTGATTAGAGTCATGATCATTGTGAAGGTCTTCCACACTTGTATTTTGGACAAATGCCTTATGAGGAGCCATTATCCTTGTCATCGATAGAAGTAATGATCTGATTTACTCGAACTACCTGAAATAAGTCACACAATCAAGTTTAGACATTGGATGAGTGATACATGATTTTTAATGTGGTTAGAGTTATTTGATTTAAAAGGGTGCAGTCAAGTCTATTTCTAGACTCAAGGCACATGCGTATCTAAGAAGACTTGGGTTGTTAACAATATTGATTGCCTTGTCCCCAAAAATGGTGCCAAAAAGTTGACAGTCCTAAATCACACATCCAGAAAGGACCAGATCTAGAGTAATCAGACTTTTAAATTGTATCTCAACACTTAGGCCTCCACAACTATAATATGGGGTATGATGTAGTAAATGGGGGTTGATCCATAGGGACAAGGGTGGTATGTGTCAAGAATGGAGAGCCTTAGCTTAGTTACAACAACCAAAGAGTCAGATAAAGTTTTATGTTCCTTGTGGAATTGGGGTACTTCAATAGACAAATAAAAACACAAGTAAAATAGATCAAGAAGTAAAATAACAAGAAAGACAAAAGATAAGGTATCAAATATGGATGGTGAACTTGGATTGGGTTTCTCCATCTACAGTTCTCACCAACTTGCAATACTAAAACCAATTGTATACCCTTAGCAAGATTACAAGCAATCATCATTGGTGTCTACTCCCTCCTCTCTTAAGATTAGGATAGATCTAGATTATAAGGCTTTCTCTTTCTTGAAATGGAAAATAAACAATCAAAGTAAAACCATAAGATAATTAGCTTAAGAACTCCAACATTCTCATGCATTACTAAAACTCCACAACACTTAGATATAGGTTAATACTACTATGTTGAGAAATTAACAATCAAAGAACACAAGATTGTAGCTAATCATGCAAGTGAAGCATTAAGACCAAGAGTATGGAGACAAACCTTCCTAAGAGCATAATATTCAGTGGATATAAGTAATTACATGTTGATAGAGCCTTAGTACTACTCCCAACGCAAGCTATACATTTAGCCACTCGTGGTGGTGAGTAGCATTATAGATTTACAAGTATAATGAGACATGAAGGTGGAGGACAAAATGGAATGAAAGGGATGAAAGAAGATGGATAGATTCAGAGATGAAGAAGTAAGATATACCAAAAATGGCCACAAATTGGACACGGTCGATGGAAAGCTTGTCGAATCTGAATCTAGAGTCAGCGATGAGGATGGCTGCTCCTTCTCCCTCCTCTTGAAGAAAAAATTGGGATATGCTTGGTGAAGATGGAGGTGTGCTATCCTTTTGATTCTCGTCCTTGGAAACTGTGAACCAATGGCTAATGGCCCAAATGAATTTTGTGGCAAGGTTCTTGTGTGGTAACACTTCATCATCCCCTTCACATCATGACCCTTTGCAATGATCGTGGTGGTCAACTATTTATATGTACAAGCAGTAGGGAAGTAGTCCCATTGTTTGCGATCATGTTGATCGACATGATTGAGAACTTGTTGGGCATTGAGGGTGTGGGTCTGTCAGTCATCGAAGTTGTGGGCTCATTGGGCACCAAGGGTGTGGGTCCGTAGGTTGTCGAAGGTGTAGGCCCATTAGGCACTAAGGGTGTAGGTCATTCGACCACCAAAGGAGTAGGTCCTTTAGTCGTTGGGCTTTCCCTTGGGGAAGAAGCCCATTAGTCAATGGAAATGGAGGATTCATTGGTCACTGAGTTTTCTAGGATGCTTCTCTGGTGATTTTCTATGTAAACTGTGTAAGAAGAGGATATTAGGGTAGTTACCCAGGAATTTCCAAAACAAGTGGATTTATTGGAATAAAGCATTGTTAAGTTGATAATGTGAAGGTAAAACAAGCACTCAACATCTACAAAATTGGATGTTATCAAACATGCATGCATTGAAACCACATAGTATAAGTATAGCAAGGATGCCTTAGGTCCAGGTTGAACATCCAAATTATAAGAGTCATTCGATTAGGGAAAAGTTTGATTTGGGAATAGGGAATCATGAGATTTTAATTTATCATCGAGGTGTACTCATGCAGGAGTTGCAACTAGTCATATTAGATCGATTTCATGAAGTATCATATTCCTAGGTTAATATGATCATGAAGAGAATAATGTGTACTAAGTGGGGATTTTAGTGTTACAAGCATGATAAGTCTACTAATTTGAAGTCTTACAACTACATTTGTAACACTAAAGCATTATTCTTGTAAGGATAGAGTCTAATAATCAACATATGCATTTATATCATTTTAGTTGTCATATATATGTCACATGTAGTCAAAAGGAGTACATGAGTATGTTACATGGCATTTTGTGTCACAAGTCACTGATTCAAAGTTTCACATAGAGATTAGACAATGAAGGATAACCTTCTGCATAAGGATTAAAAATCCAACAATACTAACACCCAAACATCACACTTTAGGGAATATTAGTGTATAAAGGTAAGTCTTTATATCATATGTGATACTTACAGAAAAAATGCATAAGAGTTTAGTCAATAATGGCATAAATTATTATAAATTTTACTAATTTCTAAGTTTAATGACCATATAATACTGAAATAGACCGAAATTTCATCTTAGGTTAAGCTACACTATGCATTTACATAAGATGGGTCATATTTAGGTTAATGTTGTCATCAGAGGTACATCAAGTTGATTCAAGGTATTAATCTAGTCCAAATTGAGTGAGGTTATTGATTTATCTATTAGGGAAATAGGAGATCTTCAAATAATAAAGTGGAGCATAGTTGAGTGATGGAATCAATCAAAACATTACAAAGATATAATTTTTATGAATCTAGAGATGACATAAGTAGAATTAAGATATAGAAGTATATCCATTGTGTACATCTCATCGAGTGATCGATTTGGTATATAGGTTTATTGATTTTGTATAAGAGATCTAGGAGATAATTATTACAGAATATTTGTACCAAAAATATTAGAATAGGGGGTCTTACCAACAATGTGAACATTGTAGGTCATTGATCAAGCATCTGATGGTCGTGATGGTGCACACTTTTAAGGATGATGTCAAGGATGAAGGTGGATAGGCTGTTTGGGCCTAGGGACTCACTCTTCTTGGCTTGACTGGCTCCCAACTTCTCCTAAGAAACCCATGCATTACAGCTCACCCCGGTTGTGACACCGCTCATAGGGGAACTCAATAGTGTTATGCCAGGCCACGACATACATAGTGATGGTTCTATCAAGCCTCAGTTTGGGGTTGCAAGTTGTATGGTGTTGAAAATGATTAGAAGGACAATCAAGGAAGTTGGATCCAGACTCTCGTGTCGACAATAGCACCCATGGAGGTGAACCTACGGTTTGGAGGAAAAGAAGATATGAAGGGAGTGCTAGGTTGCATGAAAAAGTAAAGAAATGGGTGAAAATGAGATTGAGGTAGAAATAGAAAGTTTGGGGTGTTCAAAACATAAAACGCAATGTGCTAAATGTGGCCCCAAACTCCCCTTCCTTTCCCAAACACAAGGGTTGTATAGAGTTTGAAGAATATGAATGAGTCATTGGATTAAAAGCCCAATCTATGACCATGGGATCGAATGGTCATGATTGGTGGAAAAAGAAAAAAAAGGATTTCTGACATGACATGTCAAGTAGTAAACATGTGGTTGGGATGTGGGCATGTGTTATCCTGAGAGGGCTTCCCGAAAATGGGATAAAAGGATAAAATTAGATCCAAAATTAAGAATAAATCAAGAAAAGTTCAAATGAGAATATCACTCTCATCCTATTATGGAATTGAGTGAAATTTGGTGTGTTGGAAATGTGAGAGTGACAACTTAAAATTATCGAGGTTTATAGTAAACCCATATATGGTGCCAGATGGGGATAGAGAGAATGTTGTATAATCTAAGTGGAACCTTGATTTCATATCAAATTGAGTGTAACCACTTGTCATGTGAAAACAAGATAAGCTCAAGAATCATCAAAAAATATCAAATGCTAGAAATGGTGAGAAGTTAGTGCAAAGATGAAGTGAATATCACATACTTGAGGTGAGAGAAAGTACATACCATTTCATCTTCCCCTCCTTTTAATAATTTTTCCCCAAAATTAAAATAATCGTTCAATTGAAATTGGGATTTCGCATTCCATATCATTTATCATATCGGTGTTCCACATAACATATCATAATGATTTTAAACATCAACGTGGTTCCAAAATTAGGTAATCAAGCATCATATTCACCCCATAGTCACATAGATCATCAAATTTGAAAGACCACATGAATGGAAAATTGGAGGGATCATCATATAGATCACAAATTTTGAGAGAGAAACAAATAGACCTATTTGAATCAAGAGCAAGACGTGAACTTTAATCCACATAATTAAGGTTATAGATTCTATATTGGCCTAGGTGGTATTATACATCCATGTTTTGAGATTTGTATTTCGACAATTCAAGACATATAGAGATTTAGTGTTCAAAATCAATGGAAGGTCCCTTCTTAGTCTAGATGAGATATCATTGCTAATTCATAGAAAGAATCAACACAAATATTATTCTTAACTTACAAGATCTAGGATTATGAAAGTCATTAGTTATATATCAAGGTTAATCTCCAAAAAAATAGGGTGACCGCAGGATTCATACCATTATCGAGATCAATAATCATAAGTTGAGATTTGATAAGTCAATATCGAGATCCAAGATTTTAGGACATCAAAATTCATAGGTCAAAAAATTCAAAGATAGAGTTTAGGCTTCTACCTATACCATAGATGTGATCATTCATCTGTATACAACAATAGAGCAACATCTAGGGATAGAAACATAAATTTCATTATCATAGTATTTAATATAAGCAAATGATCTAGACCAAGTCCTTCTAGAAACCTTATCCAAAAAGCTATAGTCAAAATTATCATGGTCAAATTTATCATCCAATTGAGATTTAATATTGAGTGTGAATATCATCAAAGATTTGATGTATTAGAGTCTTAAGTCAAAAAATCAAAATCATAAGTAATAATTACCTTATGAAGGTCTAAATAACTAAGAGATGAAAATTTAAAGGGAGTAATTATATGGATGTGACCTAGGTTAGGTCCATCAGAACTCAGACTACCGCTCTAACCTAGAAAAAATTTCCTCTTTAGTTGTGACATATTGATCAGAGAAGATATGAGATGAGCAATGATTATGGATTGGTATTACCTTATGAGATCAAAGATCAGTTATCTATGTGTCAAGATTTTTAACATTTTGGGGTCATAATATTGTTCCCTTCCTTCCACAGAAAATGGGGGTATAGATAGAAATACGGGGACAAAATGGGGAACTCTAAGAGTTACAATATCTTAGGGTATGGTTAAGACTTCATATGATTCATATTATTCAAAATTGATCCTTACAAAGAGGAAAAGTAATCAATAGCAGATTTTTCATAAAAAATATTCCCATCATGATCTAGAAGTCCAAAGACATAGTTATGTCAAAGTATAGGACATGATACATATCAATAATGAAGGATTTGCTTAGTCATATTTGAGGTTGGACTAAAATAGGGACAATATTGGCTTTATCATAGTAGGACATCACCAACCATGAGGTATAACATTTCATTTCCATCATATTTCACCACATCAAAGATTTAAATGATTTACCTCAAATATAGTAAGCATACATGTAAGATCAAGTAAAATCGAGTCCATATTATCTAAGGTATTACATATGAGTTACGTATCTTTCAGAAGTGTTTTCAATAAGCAAAATATGGATTTCAATTTAATCAGATCATGTAATTACCATCATAATAAACTTGTATGGATAAAAATAAATTTTAATTCTTCCCATGCATAAGATACCGATAATTAAGGAATCATGTATTAATGAGAGAAGAATCACACGTGACAATGAGAAAAATACCTAATCTCATCCACTTTGGTGTCTTAGAGTTGTCCTTAAAGAAGAGATGAGACGTTAGAAGACTCTCTAAACTTTATGGGAAGAACTCTAATCTAGTCTTGGATCCAATTTGGATAGGTAGGTGTGTAGAGGAATCATAATCACTACAACTATGTGGATATAAGGTTATTACTAGCCATAACCTCCATGTTTAGCACCATACTTATTGCCTTAGTTTTACCAACATGGATTCCCATTATCCCTAGGTTAATATGAAGTATTACGTCTGTAATATTAATACAAGCTTGTGTGTATGGATCTGATGTCAGTTGTCAAATATCTATTTATTACCCATATATTCACTTTGAATGGCTAGTAAGCCAAGGGCGAGAGGACCTAGGTGTCCTTCCTAAGAGTGCAATATATATATATATATATATATATATATATATATATATATATATATATATATATATATATATATATATATATATATGTATATATATATAGCCGGCGAGCAGTAGTCCAGTTGGTCGCAGCTCGGGGCTCCTCACGAAGGGTCTCAGGTTCGACTCCCGCTGGAAGCACTACTCAAAAGTGAATTTTCCACAGCGTTAGTCAGCCTCTGATGTGACTTATTGAGATACCAGTGTGTGAATGCATGAGTCTCCCAGGATTACCATCCTGGCTATCTAGACCTCTACCTAGGGGATGGGTTTTCCCTTGACAAACTATATATATATATATATATATATATATTTATTTATATATATATATATGAAATGGAAAAAGCATATTATATACCATAATGAACCAAAAGGTCTTTGCATACATACAAAAAAGGCAATATCTTAGTAGTGGTTGAGAGATTAAGCGCACCTTGTGAGTAGTGAGCAAGCAATTATCCTTGAATAAGAATTATAAACAAATTAAAACCCAAATGGGACCTAAGATGTAAAAAGATTTAATATGGGGTATTTTATCACTGAGTTTTTGATAACATTTACACCATTTATTTCATGTGGATATTCCATTATGCCTAGGTTTCAAGTAGTTTATTTTTATATCCAAAGTCCCAAACATGCAAGCATTTAAACCACACAATATAAGTATCACAAGTTTGCTTTAGGTCTAGGTGGAAAATATGCATCATAAGAGTCATATGATGAGGGAAAACTCTAATTCGAGATTAGGGCAAGCATTATATTTAGATTATCATCAAGGTTTAATCATGAAATAACATAGCATATTATATTCATGTGACACAATAGTTCCATATTCCCAAGTCATATGATCAATAAGAGAATAAAGTAGATTAAATGGGGATTGTAGTTATATAAGTATGATATGTTTATATTTGAAGTCTTGAGATAAAATATGTAACACTAGATCATGATTCTTGCATGGTTAGAGTCTAGTAATCAACATATGCATTTAGATAATGATATGTGTGACATGTATGTCATATGTAGTCAAAAGGAGTACCTGAGTGTGTTACATGGCATTTTGTGTCAAAAGTCATTATAAGGACTAATTTGAAGGTTCAGATAGAGGTTAGATTAGAATGATTAACATTCATATAAGGATTAAAGATCCAACCATAAAAACAACCAAACATTACACTTTAGGGCATTTTAGTACGCAAAGGTAAGTCTTTGTGTCATATAAGTTACTCATGGAAAAAACTCATAAGATTTAGTCTAAAATGGGATAAAGCATTATAAAGTAAACTAGTTTCGAATTTAGATGTCTATATGATAGCAAAATTGACCAAAGTTTCATCTTTGATTAAGCTACATCATGCATGTACATAAAAGGAGCCAGTTTTAGGTCAAGATACTTACTAGAGGTACATCAAGATGATCCAACACATTATTGTAGTCCATGATGGAATGATGTTATAGATTTAGCTATCAGGGAACAAAATATCATTAAAGACTAAAGTGAAGCAAAAGTGAGTGATAGAACCAATCAAAAAATGAAGTACCAATTTTAGAAAACCAGAGATGACATAAGTAAAATCAGTGTCTAAAATTATATCCAATATGTATATCTTATCAAGCTAATCAATTTGGTATATAACTTATTTAAAATTTGATAAGGGATCTACAAGATAAGTAATTTAAAAGATTTTTAATGAAAACATTAGAAATGTGGATGTGTTACCAACAATTTGATGAACATGTAGGTCATCGATGGGCATTTGATGACTACAATGGTGCACCATTTTAAGGATGATGCCAAGGGGACAGCTAGATGGGTCACCTGGGCCTAGGGATTCGTTCAGCTCAACTCAGCTGACTCCCTACTGCTCCTGTAGGACCCACATATGGCTACCGCACCTACATGGGAGCTCAATGAGCTGCTCGATGGTTCCAAATCAGGCCGTGAGGGAGTCTTTGATAGTGCCTCCCAGCCTCAATTTATGGTTGCAAGTTGGATAGTGGTGAAAATGGGTCGAAGGATTGTTGTGAAGTGGGATCCCTACTCACATAGTGGTGGTGAAACCCATGGAGGTAAAGCTAGGGTTTGGAGGAAGAAGAGGAAGTGAAGGGGGTGCTAGGATGCATGAAAAACTAAAGCAAATGGTGAAAATTAAATGGTGTTATAAATAGGAAGCTTGAGGTGTTAGAAACGTCAGAAAGAAGAGTGGAATGGGGCACCAAACTCCCCCTCCTTATCCAAACACAAGATATGCATGGAGGTTGAAAAATAAGCATGAGACGTAGGATAATAATCCTTAATGTGACCAAAGGAATGGAGGGCAAGGATTGGTTTAAAAAACAAGCAATAGGGTTGCTAACTTGGCAAGTTAACAAGGGAAAATGTGGTTGGGTCGTGCCCAAGTGTTGGGAAGAAGAGGGCTAGCACAAAATTTGAGTTAAATATAAGATTAAATCAAGGAAATTCCAAATGAGCATATCTCTCTCATTCTAGCTCAATATTGAATGGATTTGGTGTGTTTCAAACGTGAGAGTTCCCTCTACATAATTAACATGTGATGAGGGTCAAAAGTGACACAGAGATGATATCAAAAGGGTACGAGGGAGTATGATGTATAATCTTAGTGCAACCTAGTTTTATTATCAAATTGATTATCACCACTTCTCATGCGAACACCAGATAAGTTCCTAAGTATCAAACATATCGAATCATGAAATTGAGCACAAAAGTGATAAATTAGTGAAAACATGAAGTGGATATCAAATACACAAGGATAGAGAAAATTTCAAACCATCAAAGTCTTACTATGAGGAGTTAGGTCTTGTTGTTCATATGTTTTGTATGTTTTGGATCTACCTTTTGCTTTGTTATCTGCATATCTCCTAGAATGCCGCTTATTACTCTTTTTTATGTAATCCTAAAATAATGAACATAACTATTAAGAGATATCTAAATAGTATAATTTGAGTCTATATAACCATTCTCATGGGTCGTAAGGTGGGTGGGGAATTGAGTTAATCTTGTAGAAGCCTAGATCTCTAAGAAGATTCTTAAAGCGATATAATGATGAATATATGGGATGAATAAGAATGTATGTCCTATCATCTTTAAACTATTTTAGACTAGGAGAGATATGATAGTTTGATGATGGTACATGGAAGAGGTGATATAGTGTGAAGTATGTGTAACATACTAGATCTCGGACCCTACCCTGGAAGTTGACATTTTGGACTTAGCCAAACAAGGTTGAAGATTAGACCTACATAGATGTTTATTATTATAATTCCAATGAGATAATGCATGTATAGATCACCTTAATGTAACCTAATGTTCTAACATTAATCTTAGGTTTATAATGGATACATAAAATATGCCCCATAACTCATTTTGGTGGTAACATGAAGATAAGAATCTTAATTGGATGAATTATTTAGATAATGGGTCGTTAATGGGCCATATGACATATCTCATAAAAAGAAGTCTCAAAAGTGGAAACAAACTTTAAATTTGAAATTTACATATCAAAATTAGCCTATGTATCAAATTTCATCTAATTTGGACCACCTTGAAATATTAGGATAAGTTTAGGAGAGAGAAAACAGGCAAAGGGAATAAGTAATGAATAATGTGATTATATAACTTCAAAATATGGAAATAATGGTAAATTTATATTCAAAATATCAAATATAACTTTTGGATGAAGTTTGGTCCAATTTGGATGTTGTTTGTGTAAGTTATGCAATTTTAAGTACATGATGGACTTTTCTACAATTTTCCCAATTGGGAGGTTTTCTTTGCAAATTGTCACATTCATTATAATCATTATATATTCTCTTACCATTCTCAAGTTTTTGAACCATGGGGAACCTATTTTCACCTTGGTTTGAAGGTGTTACTTTCCAAGGGCATTATAGGGATTACCCTCTTTATAAATGAGCTTATCTTTAAAAACTATCAACCAATGGGGTTATTTCTTGGATTGGAGGTCGGTTGGGATGGCCTATAAGTTTCCATAAAGCGACATTATATATTCAATAATCTTCTATGAGTTGTCCTCTTGCATGGACTTGAAGTCCCTAGGCTAAGGACACATGGAAAGCTCCATGGACACCTCATGCTTGATTTCTTCCTTATCCATAAAGGTTTGCATGTCCATAGGCACCCTTATCATTGGACACATGGAAAGTAACTTGACACCTATTGCTTTACTTCTTACTTATCCATAAAGGCTTCATGTCCATGGACACCCTTATACATGACACATGGAAAGTCTCATAGACACCTCATACTTGATCTCTTTCTTTATATAGCCATATCGACCCCTTCCCAACTCCCAATTCAAAACGTCTTACTCTCCTTTATTCCCTCTATCTTAGAGCATCATTCCTACTCTATTTTGACATGAAGGTGCTTTTCCAAGGTAAAAGGAGGCGCCTACCTTGATGAAGAAGGCTCATAGGGTTCCACATTTCTCTATTTAGGATTTCTTAAGCTCCTCCTTGGTGATTTTGACTCAAACTAGTAAGTATCCTCCTTTCCTTCCCTATTTTCATGTTGTTAGTATTCCTTCAACCTTCCTTCAGGTTGGAACCATGGCCTTCCATGGTGAAAACCCACCTAGAACACATAAAAACCTCATCTCCATGTTCTTTTTTTAGGGCTTTACACCTCTAAAGTGGAGAAGGTGCTTCTTGCTCGAGATAGGAGCTTTGTTAGAGAAACCAGACTCTCTAAGCTTGGGAACCTTACCTATTGGACCTGTCCACCTTCCCTAGAGGTTCGTTGAAGGCCTAGACTTGTATCTAGGACTGACTTGGATTGTTTAGACTCTAAAGTTGAGGTATGATGTATCCCTTATTCTTCTATGTTGAGCAATTCACCTATGCTTATTCATTCTCTTTGTCCTATGGACATTAGACTATACACAATGTATTTTCTTTTGAAAATCATGGTTCATGTGAACTACCTTATTTGGCATTGATCACATGATCATGGATATTCTTTTAAACTCTTATCTTATGCGTTGTTCATGATGGAACTCTAAAAGATGACATGTGATGTATTTTGCCCACTTATGAGGTGGATGTATATGTTGATCACTTATGTGGTGACTACTTTATGTAATATAACTATACTTTCTACTTGCCTCTACACTTAACATGCTATGTGATTCAGTAGCACTAGAGTAGTATAATTGCATTAGTTGTTATGGCATATGTGTTATTTCCTACCGAGCAGATGTGATATTTCCTACTCTTTTAGGATGGAAAGGAACCTCATACCCAAGGCAAGGTGTGTGATTATTGGCCCATGTTTTATATATTTGGGAGATTGGAAGTATTCCTTTCTCTATCAGGTTTCAAGTTTATGGGACTTGGCCTCCTTTGTATTTGTATTGTTCTAGGGCTATGTTTATCTCACATGCATGTAGGTTGATGATATGGGGTGTGTGTCCTAATTCTTTACTTGTGCTTGTGTGGCACAATCTTTATGTTTTATTAATGAAAAGTATTCTTTTGTTATCATATGATTTCAATTCTTTTTCTCTTGATACCCATTTGGGTGGTCCTTATCCTTTCTATGGGAAGCCTTTTATATTTGATGTCCTTTATTCCATATATTGCTCAATTTCCTATTTAGCATGCACATACCAGCCTTAATCGATGTCATATATTTTCTCTTCTTGTTGGGGTATGCTTTTAACCCTAGGTGAATGACTTGGATGATAAGGCATGATGTTTTGGACTAGCTTAAGGAGTTAAATCTTGGAGACAAAGTCGTTATGGTTTAGATTTCCCTCTACTTAGATCCTTATGTTGTATCATACATGTAAACCCTTATGTGATATTATGATGTTCTTTTATAACCTTGTGATAAATTCAATATAGTCAACATTTTTATTCTACTGCTACACTTTGGTCGTTTGCATACTATTATAATAAATTTGGAAAATTATACCTATTCCAGCATACCTTTGAGTGTGTTTGGAATGGATTTTTTTCTTCAATTTTTTTTGGTAGCGAATGGATCCCACTCCTTATAGTATGGTTACCCCGTCTTAATGGTTTTGCCTCTTATTTAACCAAGGCAGGAAAATTAGGTGGATCCACTTTTAATCGTATATCCACATTGGGATAGCTAGAGTGATCCCTACCTTATGGATAGCTCACTTCTACCCAAGGTTTTGAGGATAGATCTAGGTAGTCTGGATACTCCTAGATCTTGTAAGGATGGATAAGATAGCTTAATAGCATCTAGTTAGCTAGTTCGGTGGTACTCCCCAAGAAACCCATTACATCTAAAAACCAAATCAATCATGTAGTATATTACTTTAAGTTTACTTGACCTAAAAACATGGTTGAACATTGTCTGTGTAATTTTTATCTATCCATAATATATATGTGATAGCTTATTCCTTGCACATTGTCTCGATTCTGAAAAGGATGGGTAATGGTGCACCTGTGGGTGTAATAGTATTTATGAGTTTTTTTTATTATATTATATTTCTTTATCTTCAGTAAGTACTAAAAGTTTTAGGTGCTATATCATATTGTTGGGACTTCGAGTCTCACCCTTGTGGTTTTTCACACTTTTTAAGTGAACATCACAACTATCCTACTAATTGTGGAGAAGACCAACAAGGAGGGTGAAGATTTAAGATCAAGATATGGGTGATGTTTGTGTGAAGAAATCTTAGAGGTAGCTATGTTTTTGTGACCTCCTCTAGATATAAAGCATATAGGGATAGAGTCGTAATTGTCCATTTACTCTCAAGTATGTGTGGGCTTATTTTGGGTGTTATACTCTATCAGTCTTTGATTCTATTTTGCATGTACGAGCTCTAGAGTTTGTGTTAAAATTTTTGTATTATTTCACACACAAGTTCTATAGTTGCACCACATCTATAAAACTTAAGTTGTATTTAGTTAAATGTGATATCATGTGTGTGGTGCTCATCCTTTTTTTTAATTAAATAGTTATAAACTTTGATAGTTATGTATTGACTTATGACCTCTTGTAGTTCAAATGTTATATGGAGGAGGCATCCATGTTGTTTGCGATCTATATGGCTTATATGACTGATAATTTTCTCAGAGTCTTGATTTTTAGTTTTGTTTTGAGTACTCTCATTGTTGTGGTGTTGGGTGTCACAATACAAGACATAATAAAGATAAGAAGAGACAAATCCCTAGAAGAAAACATCCCACATGTTGGTCTCCATATCAGTATGATAAAAGGTTCTAGTTTTTCTCCTATAACTCACTTTCTCAAAGTTTTTTGCTTATCAAATTACACTAAGAAATTGAGTATCGGTGCCTTAGTGTGATGTTTTCCTGTAAGATTCCAACTACATGCTCATTATCAATTATAAAATGTATCACCATTGCTATAACCCAATTTGAAATGAACATCTCTGCAGACATTTTTTCAACAAAGATTCACCTTACAACCCATTTTTGCATTTCATATCCCACACCAAAATTCAAATCGTTCAAGTTCTACCCAAAGAAGTTGTTCATTGAACACCACATAGCTACAAGTGATTTATTAAGAGTGCAGACATACATGTCAAAACACTAATAAATAAGAGTCATAATTTTTTCCTTTTTAGAATTTTTTGCATCTCTATGGAAAATTGATGTGATGAGTATGTTGCCATTCACAACATGTGGGTATATCAAATAAAAATGATAATATAGGTTTGTGGGTAGGAAAATTTAATCATATTAGAATCAGTTTTCAAAGACAATGTAGGTTGTATAAATGATCACTACAAAAGTTTAATCAAGGATTTCACCTTAGAATTGTTTGAATATGATACATACATTGGCAAATGCAACAATTCAGAGTGGTCTTGTCTTGTGAGACAATGTCAAAAGGGAAGACAAGCTAGCAACATTTAGTGATGCAACATCAGTTTGTTATCATGGTGCTCAAGTCTAGTGAATGATCTAGGCCTAGATCCTTCTAGAAATCTTATCAACAAGCTACAATCAACATTAGCATGGCCAAGTTTGTCATCAAACTGAGATTTAAGATTGTGTGTCAATATTATCATAGAAGTGACCTATTACATACTTTAGTTGAGAAATCTAAAATATCATAAAGGATTACCTCACAAGTGTGAGAGATGAAAATTTCAAGACATTCATCATAGAGATGTAACCTAGGTTAGGTATGTCATAATTAAAGTACTACTCTATCCTACCAAATTTTTGCTCTTCAGTCATGAAATGTTGGTCATAGAAGAAATAGAGTGAGAAATGATTATTGATTGGCATTACCTCATGAGATCAAAGATCATTTATCCACGTTTCAAGATTTTTAGCATGTATGAGGTCATAATATTGTTCCCTTCCTTTCAGGGAAAAAGGGAGTATAGAGAGAAATAGAGGAGTCAAAAGAGGTCACTCCAAGAGTTAGAGTATAATAGTATCTGGTCAAACACTATATTATTCATAATAATCAAAATTGATCCTTAAAAAGAGGTATAATAATCAATAGGGGTTTTCTTGTAACAAGTTTTCCCATCGTGATCTAGAAGTCCAGAGACGTAGTCATGTCAAAGTATGGGGCATGATACATATCAATAAGGAAATATGTGATTATTCATGTTTGAGGTTTGATTAAAATTTAGACAACATTGGATTTATCATATGGGGCCTCATCAAACATTAGGTATAACACATGAGTTCCATTTTATTTCACTACATCAAAAATTTGTTGGATTTACCTCAAACATTGTAAGCATATATGTTAGATAGAGTAAAATAAAAGTGTGGATGATATGAGGTATTACAATGAATCAAATCACTTTTAAGAGTGTTTTCTATAAGAAAAATAAGGTTTTGAATGTAAGATCTGATCATTGCATTATCACCTTGATCAACTTTTATGGATTCACATGAAATTTAGTTCTTCCCTTTTGTAAGCTGCCCATCATTGAGGAATCATGTGATTAGTTGTTGTAAAAGAAAGATCGCATGAGAAGATAAGAAAACTAACTATTCACATAAAGTTGGGTTGCTTAGGGTAGCCCTTAAAGAAGAGATGAGATGATAGAAGACTCTCTAATATTTAAGAGAAGAAATCCAATCTAATATCAAGTTTGGGTAGGTAGGTGTGCAGAGGAATCTCATCCATTACAACTAGGTGGATAGGAGAATGTTACTAGCCATAACCTCCATGTTTAGAATCATACTTATTTCCTTAGTTTTACCATTATTATTTTTATTTCTCCTAGGTTAATATAAATTAGTATGCCTTCAATATTTATAGAGGCATGTGTTAATGGATCTGATACCATTTGTCATAGTTCTATTGATTACCCAAATCCTCACTCCTAATGTCTAGTTAGCCAAAAAAAGAGGACCCAGACATCCGACCTTAGCATATCACAAGCTTTTTCACACAACCAATAGACACACACATATACATACATATATATACATACATACATACATACATATATATATATATATATATATATATATATATATATATATATGAAAAAGGAAAAGACATTTCATGCATAATAATGGATCTTCATTTGGCATCCAAAGTTTTGATAAACGGAACATATTGATGCTAAATTATTGATGATGCTATGAAAAGACATGTATTCATAATTTTAGAGTATAATAAAGTTTCTTTCCTAAGATATTATAATAAAAAAGAAGGAACAATGTAAGAAAATTTAAATGCCATTCTTTATACAAAGTTTATTTTATGTTGCATTTTCCTATATATCAACATTTAGGACTTTGGCCAACTTCCAAAGGAAGGATCTGTGAGAGGCATTTGAGGCTAAAACCCTAATTATCACCTTGCTTCTACATGAGGGATCTTAAGACCAAAGTTAACTAGATAACCATATTTGAACATGCCTTGTTCCCTAACCCCAAGAATTTAGGAAGGTCAACAAGGGTTGTATAATGGATTTTTATTTTATATTCAAGGTTTGTCAACATATTATGGACAATCAAAAATGTAGTGGTAACAGGAACAATAGATAAAACAAGTAACTAAGTATGCAATCATTCATAAGAATGCAAAATAGGGTCAAGACATTAAGTATACCATGTGAGTAGTAAGTCAGGATCCTTGAATAAGATATCTATAGAAAGTCCAACAAAAAGGAGACCTAAGATGTAAAAAGATATAATATGGGGTCTTGCATCAGCATGGTTTTGATAATATAAACACAACTTATATCATGTGTATGCTCCCCTCAGCCTAGCTGTCAAGTAGTCCATTCTTAATTCCAAATTCCCAAACATGCATGCATTTAAACCACATAGTGTAAGTATCACAAGTATGCCTTAGGTCTAGATTGAACATCTACATTGTTAGAGTCATAATATGAAGGAAAATTTTGATTTAGGAATAGGAAAAAAATGATATTTAGATTATAATCCGGGTTCAACAATGCAAGATCTTAACTAGTCATAGTAGATCCATTTCATACAATAGTGTCGTATTCCCAAGTCATATGTCAACAATAAGGTAGATTAAGTGGGAATTTAGTGCTGCTAGAATTATATGTCTACTGATTTAAAGTATTAAGTTAACATATGCAACATTGGAGCATGATTCTTGCAAGGTTAGAGTCTAATAATCATCATATGCATTTAGATCATGTTAGGTGTCACATATATGTCACATGCATCCAAAAGGAGTACATGAGTGTATTTCATGGAAATTTGTGTCCCAAGTCATTATAAGAACTGATTTGAAGGATAACAAAAATGTTAGATGATTAGGATCAACTTTTTTATAAGGATTAAAGATTCAACCATACAATCACTCAAGCATCACACTCTAGATATTCGTGTACAAAGGTAAGTCTTTATCTCATATGAGTTACTCATGGAAAAAAGCCATAAAACTTTAGTTAGTAATGGCATAAAGGGCCATTTTTAGGTCAAGATAGTCATTAGAGGTGCATCAAGATGATTCAAGGCATTATTCTAGTCCAAAGTGGAGTAAATTTACCAATTTAGATATTAGGGAAACAAATGATCATTAAAGACTAAATTGGAACATAATTGAGTGATGGAACCATTTAAAAGATTATAAAGATAGAATTTTCACAAAATTAGGGATGAAACAAGTATAATTAGGGTCTAGAATTATATCCGTTGTGTATATCTAGTTGAGCTGATTGATTTGGTATATAGGTTCATTAAATTTGTATAAGGGAGCTAGGAGATAAGTAATTTTGAATATTTGTAAAAAAATAATGGAAAAGGGGATGTCTTACCAACAATTTGATCAATAGTGTAGGCCGCTAATCAGGCATCCACGGGATAGAATGATGTGCCCTTTTAAGTTCGGTGTCTGGTTGGTCGACTGGTCTGGTTCCACCCTTGTAGGACCCAAGGACCCACTCAGCTTGACTAGGCTGGATTCATGCTTCTCTTGGACAACACCCATGTGGTAGCACACCACAACAATAGCATAGTCCATAAGGAGCTCATTGGAGCTTCTCAATGGCAAGAACTCAGGACATGAGGGAGGCCATGATAGTGCGTCACAACCTTAGTTTGGGACTACAAGTAGGATGGTGGTGTAAATGGGTTGAAGGACAGTTGGGAAGTGGGATCCCGACTCCCACTGTGGAGGCAGTGCCCATGGAGGTAAAGCTAAGGTTTGGAGGAGAAGAAGAAGTGACGGGGGTGATAGGGTGCACAAAATGCAAAGTAAGGGGTAAAAATGAGAAAGGGGGCAGAAATAGGAAGCTTGGGGTCTTCAAAATGTCAAAAGGAGGTGTGGAAAGGGGTACCGAACTCCCCATCCATACCCAAACACATGGGTTGTATGAAGGTTGAAAATTTTGCATGACCTGTCAGATTAAAACCCTGATATGTGGCCATGGAATCATAGGGACATGACTAATGGAAAAACAAGCAAGAGGATTGTTGAATTGACAAGTTGGGAAAATGTGGATGGGCCAAGACCATGTGTTGGCTCAAGAGAACATGAACAAAATAAGGAAAGAAGGATAAAATTCAATATAAAACAAGATTAAGCCAAGCAAATTTTTAATGAGCATATCTCTCTCATCCTAGCTTAAATTGAGTGAATGCTATGAAAACATAAGAGTGCCAGTTATATAACTAACATGTGACGAGGTAGGAAGAGACCGATAGATAATATCAAAAGGGGATGAGAGAGGATGATGTGTGACCTAGATGAAACCTTAGTTTCTAATCAAATCGAGTTTCACCGCCTATCATGTAAACACAAGATAAGCTCAAAAAGCAAAAAACATATGAAATCATCAAATTGAGGGAAAGAGTGTGCAATCACTTCAAAGATGAAGTGGATATAAAACACACAACAAGAGAGAAAAGTGAAAACCACCACAATAATATTTTGAGGAGTTAGGTCATGTTGTTTATACATTTTGTATCTCTTGGAGCTAATTATCTCTTTCTTGTCTGCCTATCTACTAAAAAGTCACTTATTGTTTCAGTTTATGTAATCTTGAAACAATGAATAACCTACTAAGAGAAATCCAAGTAGCAGATCCTTCAGTTTGTATAACTATTACCCTGGGTAGTAATGGATGTGGCGAATTGAGTTAATCTTGTGCTGTGAGAAGGTGCTTAGAGCCATATATTAATGAACATATGGGGATGATTAGGAGTGTATGTCCTATGATCTTTAAACTATTTTAGACTATGAGAAAGATGATGGTCTGATGGTTGTTTATAGAAGAGGTGACATAATGTGGAGTGTGGTTACCCTATCTTTGTAGTGTTATGACCTCTATACCTAGGGGAGGAAAATCTAGGGGATTCACTTTATAATCTTATATCAATGGTGGGTTAGTTGGAGTGATCCTTACCTTTTTTATACATTGATTCATCCTAAGGCTATTTATAGATATCTAGGGAATATGATTTCTCTTAGATCATGTATGGATGGCTAAGATATCTTAATAGCATCTAGTTAAATGGTTGGGTTGTCCTCATCAACCAACCATGGCATCTAAAATATAGACCAGTCATGTACCATAACAATTTTAGTTTACTTGACTTAAACATGGTTGCGCCCTGTATAAGTTGTTCTTATGTATCCATAATATATGTGTGTTATCTAAACCCCTTGAAGGTGGTCGTGATGGAAGAAAGGATGGACAAGGGTTTGCCTTCAGGTGTACAAATATTTATGAGTTTTATTCCTTCTCCTACTACATACTCTCTCTTTATGTTAAATAACTAACAACAATATTTATGTGTTTTATTCCTTCTTTTATCATATACTATATCTTTATCTTAAGTAATAAATGTTTCAGGTATTATATCATATAGTTGGGTCCTTGGGTCTATCCCTTGTGGATTTCCACAATTTTTTGGTGAGCGGACCAACTATCATAGAAATGGCCTAGAATATCAAAAAGGAGGGAGAAGGCTTTAAGATCAAGTGGTGGATGATGTTTGTGTGAAAGGATCCCATGGATAGGTGACATCTATCTGACCTCCTCTAGATATAATTCTTATAGGGATAGAGTTGTAGCTGTCCCCGTGCTTTGAAATCCAGGTAGTTTTTTTGTGTGGATTCTTTTATCATCATTCGATGATATGTTGTGTGTACAACCTCTAGACTTGAGTTTATGAATGTTGTAATATTTCTCATGAACGTTCTATAGTAGCTACCACATTTGTAAAACTTACATTGTTTTCATTTTGATGTGATATCATGAGTGTGGTGCTCATCTTTATTGTTGATGGAAGCCTTGTAAACTATGACAATGACATATTAACTTATGACCTCTATTGGGTCGAGTGTTATATGGAAAATTCCTTTATGGTGTTTGGTAATATATGTGGCTTATGTGATTAATGATTCATTTAGAGTCTCAATTTTGTATTTTAGTAATCTCATTCTTATGGTGTTGGGTGTCACAATACAAGAAATGAGAAAAGGTTTCTATTGTTCCTCTTATAACTCACTATCTCAAAGTTGTATTCTTACTGAATCACAATTGATAAATAGACTATCAATTCCCTTCTGTGATTCCTTATATTAAAGTTCTAATTGCATTCTTATTATGAATTGTTGAGTGTATAACCACTACTTTGATACAATTTGAAATGAACATTTTTGCAGACATTTCATCAACAAAAATTCACCTTACAACCCATTTTTGCAATTTATTGCCTACTTTAAAATTCAAACCATTCAAGCTATACTCACAAAAGTTGGTTCTTTGAACACCACATAGCTACAAGTGATCTTTGAAGAGTGGATACATACATCGTAGATCACTAATAACTATGAGTCATAATCTTTTCTTATTCAGTATTTATTGCATCTGTATGAAAATTGGACTTTATGAGTATGTATGCATTCATAACATTTGGATATCACAAATAAAAATGCCAAGATAGGTTTGCGAGTATAAAAACAAAATCATATTATAATAGACTTTGAAAGACATTGTATGAATGATCGTTATCAAAGGTTAAGCAAGGATTTCACCTTAACATTTTTTGACATATGCTATGTATATTGAAAAGGCAACAATTTAGAGTGATCTTGTCTCGTGGCTTAGTGTCAAAAGAGAAGACAATCAAGACATTTAGGTATATCAACATCCGTTGCATTATCATAGTGTTCAAGGTTAGTGATTTATCTCGACATAGGTCTTTCTAAAAACATTATCCACAAGATATATTCAACAATATATCATGATCATCTTAATCATCCAATTGAGATTCAAGATTGGGTGTGAATAGCATTATAGTTATTATCTATTAGAAGGTCAATAAATCACATTCATAAGAAAGGATTACCTTAAAAATATCTACATGATCAAGAGACAAAAACCTAGAGATATTCATCATCAATATGTGACCTAGGTTAGGGATGTCATAACTCAGACCATCACTCTAACCGAGCTCATATTTCCTCTATAGTCGGAAGACATTTATCATAGAAGATATAGGAAAGCAATGATTATCAATTGATAATACCTCATGAGATCAAAGACCAATTATCCTTGTTTCAAGATTTTTAGCATCTTTGGGGTCATAATATTGTTCATTTTCTTTTAGGGGGGAGGTATCGAAAATTTATTGTCTTATTAGATCATAGATTTATGAAATAATAGTTTGCATAAGAAATACAAATCCTATGATATTTTGAACCCTAATAAAATTGACATTTACATTGATTATCTTCATTTTGAAATTATCATGTCTAGTTATCCTTGTAAAATTAGTCAGTTAGATGTATCTATTACAATTACACTTATTGTACATTTTTATGTTCACGTAGAATTGAACTCAACATATTTCATATGAGTTCCTTCATATCTCTTTATAGCTAAGGGAAGCACTTACTTCTTCCATAAATATCCCCATATAATCAATTATTAACTTCAGTTATACATATTTTATTGAATGGATACAATAACAGTTTTCTTCACCATCTTTTTAGTTGGTGTAATAATGATAGGATAGATAAATGGGGAATTGTATATGGAGAAAAATTGTCATTGAAAACAAATGATGATTTGAAAAGATACATAGTGATATGTAATATTTATGTACAATAGAATGATGCATAAACTCTAGAAATATTAAAAAAAATTAAGAAGAATACACAAGGTTATAACATACCAAAAATTCTATCCTTGCAAAAATATGACAAATATTACACATTTCTGGACCTATTAGAGAGTAAAATAACCCTATAATACCTTTATTTCCTCCAAATGAGGGAATAAAAAATGACACACAATGGTTATGTATTTTCATTATTGAAAGATAATGTTGAAGACATATTTCCAAAGCCCCTGAGTTGCAATCTAAAATCAATAATCAGTATAATAAATAGTAAAATATAGTAGGAGATGCAAGAAACTACCGTGGTCATGAAAAGATAAAGCATTAAATGTTTGTCCATGGGAGCTTCAAGTAATTCACATAGATCACACTGGTCAAAAAAATATAAAAATGATTATGTACTTTCACCTTAAGCAAGTAGTTTTATTCCTAATCTAGCATTTATCGGTTCTATCTTCTCTTTTCAGTTATGGTTGGTGGTTTGGTTGACCGGTTTCTTGCTTGAACCTCTATTTCTACCTAGATGGAGTGATTCATTGTATAAATAAATAAGAGAAGGTAGTTTGTATTGATATATGAGAGTAGGACATCCAAGGAGGGATCAGTGTGGAATACCCATTGGAGAGAAACAACCTAAGCCTTGAACCCAGTCAGGTTCATCTCAACCCATTTAGGTTGGCGGTCTGTGTTATGTGCAAATCCTATATTGTTCCTAACATCCCTAAATATTTTGGACCTGAAAGGGAATTTGGAATATTTAAGAGTGTTGACCCATTATACTTGAGAGAGTTTTCAGATCACTAATGGGGTTTTAGACATGTTGTGTGAGAGTGAGTGGGATGACCCCCATAGCAACAATTACCACAATACACACTATATTTGGATATTATATGCTTTCTAGGTTGTTCGAAGGTTTTCTTTGCCTGAGGATGGGTGCATGGACTGCCAAACTTGTGGTTACATGGCCAAGAACTCCTCCTCCTAATTATTAGTATTTGAAGGACTTTATTTTCTTTACTTTTTTTTGTATTGTTTCCACTAGAGTCGTCCTAGTTCTCTACATATATCAACTATCAATTTTGCTTAACTTACATAAGAGTGAGGTGTTAAGCGTCCTAGAAATCCCATGTCCCTATGTTTGACCCAGTATATCCACTTTGACCCCATATTAGGTTTTGGGGGTCCTTGAAGGTTTCAGGTTATAACTTTAAAAGTTTGATTCACCTTTTGTATCATGATTGTGCAATTTGGGTGCGCTTTTAGGGCTGATCAACTTTTTGGTGCCATTGTTAGAGATGTGGTTTTCCATGTTAACATGCCCAAAGATTTCTTTATGTCATCCATAAGTCTGTATATATATATATGCAAAGTTCTTATTTTGTTTTGCACATAAGTTTTCATATATATTGAATAGTTTGACCTTTTTCTTATACCTTTTTAAGCCATGGGCCTTACTTTTATGAGGTAGGTTAGCTTGTCCACATGTCCTCCCAAATTCTTTTGCAGCTCCAACTATTGTCAAATAATTGAAATTCATGCACATTATCTAGTCGAGTTATTTTCGTCTCCGCCGTTGTCACTTGTAGATGCTTCAACAATGGAGATTGTTGACTAGCCCTTGGTGTCGATTTCATCATGGGATCAAGAGTTGACAAGATCAGTTGATCTAGTGAGAGAAAGCACCAATGCACTAACCTCCTCCTTAGCACCTCATCTTCAAGGACAACTTGATCTGCTTTAGTAGCTACTACAAAGATAAGGTAGCGAACTGTAGTAGGAATGTGCTCTAAATTTGTTGAACAAGGAGCCATCTAAGTGCAACAAAAAGATACAACAAATTTCCAACAGTAGTACATGGTGGAATTGGCGAACCTTGAAAGAATTTCTACCCATGTCCAACAACTACATGACAAGGATGATGAATATGGAAGAAGACTTCAAGAGATCATCAATTTAGTTACTACACAATTGCAAGTGCCATCACATGACCATGAAGATTTTAGTCATCAAAACCACTCCATTGAACCCGATGAAGAACATATCTCACATTCCTATTTGGGTGACCATCTTCAATCACCAAGATTTTTGTGTGAAGACTCACTCAACCAAGGAGGTCCTTTATTTTATCTGTATGGTTCATTTGAGAAATCAATGGAGAGATCACAAAGTTAGAAAATCTAGTTGGATAATAATGATTACTTTCACTATCCTCCTAGGAGCCAAACAACTTCACAATATAAGGTTCAGTTTGAGCAGCTCAATTCAACTTCAACTCCAGACCAGGGTGATACCTCTCAAATCGAAACTTGTCACTTTGTTTCAAGTAGCATGGCTACTATGGTTCAGAATACCTTGTTTTTCTCAAAGAGGGGAAGTGAGTATAGTGACGACGATGATCTGGACCAGCATGGGACAACATTCACTATAGGATTGGTGGGCATTAAGGGAGCAGATTGGACCACTCATCACAACATGGATGCCAAGCATGAAGATGACCTGGACCCTATAGAAAATGATAAGCTTGGGGTAGTAGGAGGGAAATTTAACTTATCCAAAGTCATGTCATGTCCCAACTTAGACTGGGAGTCTCAACTTTTCAACAATGGATTTTCAAGCCGTCAACCCTCCGAGTTTGATGTAGAATCATACACCCCACCCCACATGGATACTTCAGGGCATATATATATATATATATATATATATATATATATATTCACATTTGGGATAGCCCAATATTTTCAAGGATTTTTCCCCCGTGCTGTTATTTCAGCACAGAAGGGAGCACTCCAAGTCGAGCTATAATACCTTAAAACATCAACTTCAGAATGCAAATTGTGTATTTTTGAAGAAAGCCAACAACATCATGTGCAGGTAACCTGGAGCCCAAAACAAAGGATTTGGGATCTGAGTGTAGGAATTGTGGGGCAGAAACCCCCTTTTACCTATGCAATTTTTCTTTATTAATTTTTCATAATAAAATTTTTTTCAAATTATTTAGCTATGGATTTATCTTACCTATAACTATATAAACTTTATTTTTATTCTTCCTTGCAGCCTTTAGATATTCGTTAGCACTTTGCATGCATTTCTATCACCTCAAAAAATAGTTGTTGCAGTAATCCTTTTTGAACATGAATTGACTTTACATATATTTTGGATCAAATATAATCAAGTTCTTTTCCTTTTTCTTGATGATTTTTTAATTTTCAATGTCAAACCCGACCGACTTTTGGTTGAACCCGACCACCGTTGGTTGAGCCAAACCACCTCCTGACTGAGCCCAATGAAGCCTTTTCATTTTCTCTCATTTTCAAAAGCATGGAATCATATTTTCTAGGACAAACCGACTAGGCATGGTCCATGGCCAAAATGGTTGGGTTCACCCTTTGTTTTGGTTCAAATTTCCAATGACCAGTCAATGATCAAAGGAAAAAAACATTATCAACAACCCATCGAATTGACAGTCTGACACATCTATAAATGGTTGATCATTGTCAGGTTGACACATCAGTCATATCTTTTTGACCGACTTTCGAATCTTGTCAATCACCCTTTTTTACTAGCAGACCCACCTAGAACCACCTAGGGCCGACCGAGTTGGATCTAACGCTAGCCGACAAATGTATTTCTACGTACAATCCTCGTTCAATGGTCAAAAGTTGGTCAAGCCAATAGGAGTGTTTGTTTGACTAACTAACATGTCGATCAGTCGTCGATAAGACCATTTTCCAGCATTTTGACCACTTGGATGACCCTCCTTTGACTGACAACCTTTAACCGTCTTTTCCTACAAATTTACACCCATGAGTGCACCCAGGCTCAACTTGAAGAAGTTGGGTTCACCCCAACCCGACACGTATCTCACCTATAAATGATGTTGGGGCAAGGCTTGTTTTTTTTACCCCATCTTTCCCCCATCTCTTTTAACCCTAAATGAGCCCCACTATCATCCTATTGTACTTGTTTATTCCATTTCTAGAAGCAACCATATTCTAGCACTGCCCCCAAACACATTGTCACCATTTCTTTACCACCTCTCACCTCCACCAGCATTCAAGACCTACGACATTTTTCTCACACATATGACAGTAGGACCATGTCGTTGTTCCTTCCCCCCTCCATCAGCACCAACACTGACTTTCTATAACAGCCAACAGTAACGACAGACAATAACAACCCTCTATATCATTGTTACACCATCATCCAATGGCTCCTCACCACCATCTTGGCCAAACAACGACCAGAGGTGGTTCCAGCGGCATCCACACCGCCACTATCCACAAGCCACAATACACCCCCACCAAGCACAACAATGTCATTCTACAATCTATCTTGTCACCAATAAGATCCAGCACCGCCATGTCATCCCCTAACAACTCTTCCCAAACCCTAAACCCTATCATTTCGACCTAAACACAGTCAGGTCCGGTTCTAGAGGGGACACTTTTAGCAACACCAACCCTTCCATCCCGATGTAGTAGGGCACATCACCAACAAGCCCTTACGACCGCAGTCAACTCACCCAGGTTTACTTCAAGGAGGTCGAGTTGAGCACCAACATCAACAACAACATCTCAGTTGACCCAACCATTTTTAACCCAACCTAATCAGGTTTGCCCCTAACCTTTTTCGCTGGTCACTTCTCTCAGCACCGACACCATGGAAGTAGTGAGAAACTATATGAAGAAGTTCAAAAAGAATCTGATTAGAAGAAGGGGAGAAGGAAGCTCATTTTCACTAGCAGGGCATGATAGTCGATACCCATTGCGCTCCACACAAACCACAAACTCAACGTTCAAAGATGAGACCATGCATTCAGCTTCAGTAGGGTTCTGGTGACATGAATCTGATTTGGATTATAGACTCTTCACTACCACATTAATGGATATATACTTTTAGTGGTGAAGCAGAAGGTGTGGAGGTGTCCAGTGAGATGTGATCCAAGTTGCGTCATGACTCGGGGCTACGCACTTTGGTGGGCCACCAGAAGGACCCATTAAGAGGGGCAACACATGGAACCCTATCAGCATGGGATCAACATAGAGATTCTACAGAGAGGTCAACATCCTTATGCCAATCAACTTCATCATGCGACTCAGTTCATACATGTAGAACCCGATCGGCTCACACTGACATCTTCTAGATCCTCCTCCCTGATCCTAAATTCTGCATCATGTATAAAAAGCAATAGTTTGAAGAACTGAGCAAGGAGAAAAGAAAGCTCCTGGGATTGAGATATGTCGACCCCATCACCTTGTCTCACTCGACATATTGGTCCAAGTTGATAAATACCTAGCAGTGGTCGGCCTCAAAATCCTCACATACTTGTAGTGTGATGCATACCATAGACTCACCTATGTGTTCTATGCTATGCTTGAGCCTCCTAACAACGCACATCACAAGGTCCTCCATTTCCACCTATTGAACCAAAGTTGACAGGTCACTGATGACCAATTCAATAGTTTCTTGTCATGCTCTATAGAGGACTACATAGAGATGTCTAGGGGTAGCTGAGTCAGGAGACAACAATTTCAACCCTCTCCAAGTGTGGAAGATTATCATTGGGGAGGACACATTGTTTGCTAGCTCGGCTAAATCCTCGAACATCCACAACCCTGCACTGAGCTATCTACACCGAGTGATCATGAACTGCATCCTTGAGAAGAAGGACATTCAGGGGGTAGTTAGCATGGTTGACCTCTACATTTTGTTGTGTGTAGCAATAAAAATAAAGTGAACCTTATGACTCTTACAATTCACCACTTTCACAATTTTTTTAAGAAGAAGCACAACTTCATGCCCATGGGAGACATGATCACATATATGGTGCATCAGCTTGGAATCATCAATGACCAATTCACATTCACGGAGGGCAAATCGATGTGTTCCAAGTTGGACTCAGACTACTTAATGCATGCAACAATGATCAATGACAAAAATAGGGGATATCTCTATATCTTTGATCACAACAAGCACAATGTTTTACAACCAGCAAATCTAGGGTTTGCATGTTATACGGCAGTCATGGACGTTTCCATCTTGGATTCTCATGGAAATGTACGTCAGGCTGGCAACATTATAGGTGTATCTTCTTCGACAACATAAGAACTAGGATACCAGGAGGCTGAGTAGCACTCTAGGGAAACCTTCCATGACAACCCACATCAGGGTGTGCCCCACACTGAGATGCATTTTTTTTCTTGCTAGTAGTCTCCTTAGTAGGAGAAGTATTCCCCAAACCTCAACATGGGGCACCTCTATGAGATGATGATAAGTTTCCAGGAAGATTCGAGTTGACATTTTGATGCACTGGAGCAAGATGTCGAGTATCTCATATAGAGGTTTCATAAAGTCTTCCCACTATCACCACATCCACCCTTCTGGTAGCCATTTTATCAACATCAACCCCAAGACTTTGGCCAGTAATTCCAGTACCAGTAGAGAATGCACCCCGAGTACGATGATCACCTAGGCAACACTGATGACATCTACCAATACCTTGATAATGACTACCAGTAACATATGTATCACTTACCATCCATGACTGGAGTTTTGCTTGAGGATGAGCAAAATTTTAAGCTTGGGTGGCATGGTGTACCACCCTCTATCTTTCCCACTTTCTTCTTACCTTTTATGTTTCCTTATGCATGCATGTTTATCATTCATACCCCTTACATTTAGAGTAAAATTTTCAAATTATTAAGACTTTGGAGGATAATTTATTGCTTTGCACTTAATTCTTATCAATGCCTATTTCAATTTTCATCTTAATAATTGCTTGATCTCTTTCTTAACTTGCTCTTTAACTCATTCCTCAAGTTTGGCAATCAATATAAGGTTTTTCACTCTTTTTCATAGTTTGAAAACATTATTTCCTTGATCTATGTCGTGAATGACAAACCCATGTCTTGGGAATTCTGGAAAGAACTAGAGTATGATCAAAAACTCCAAGCCATGTTATTCGCAAACTCACCTCTACTCTAAGGATCCTGAAATCACAATTATTATTTTTCACATAGGTATCAAGTGGGCAATGATGAGTTTTTGAGCTATAATCAATTAAGGGTGTTCTTCTTTAACGTTCCTCATGCCATATCACATTAGATTGAGTCAAAAAGATGAAAAATTAGAAATGTGCAGAAGAGGCTTGGCCTCCCATAAACCCCAATAATATTCAAAATAGTTCTCACCCAAGCCTATAAATTAGATTGTAGAGAATAAAAGCTTGAGTGTAAATAAATATATGAGTGTTATTTTTCTCTTTTAGTAGAGTTGAGGATGGTGCCCAATGGGTGTATGACTGAGCTCATGAATGCATGTATGCCTTTCTTGGTAGTTCCACCCTGAAATCTCATTAGAGAGTTACAAGGAACCCCTAGGATATGTATGAGGTCATCCCAGTAGCATGGTTGGTTCAAGCACAGTACAAGGAGTTTGTCTCACTACTTTGGGCCAACTCGTTCGGACTATATGGATTGTTTATAATTACATGGACCAACCTGACATAGATCCGGATCCTCAGAAGTCATTAGAGTCTTTTTTTGTTGCTTCTTAGAACCCAAATAAGTGGGAGGCATGTTGTTCTTAATTGGTCTACATGAATGCTTGATAATAGCTCATCACTCACCTTCATAACCTACCAAATCTTGTGCGTGACAATCCTTAAATGTTGAATTATTATGATTCAAACCCTCATGAGTACTAATAGGTAGCAATGAATTCACTTAATCTTACAATGTGTTATTTTGTCATACTATTGCAGGTTTTTGCTTAATTGGAGGGGTTTATTCTGAAACAATGGATCATGAGAATTGATATTTTAAACCAATTTTCTTAACCTTAGCCTTCATCACTGAGTTTATTGGATGTTATTGTTTTTCTTCTTTGAGCACAGTCTTGCATGAGGATAATTAGGGTTTACGCTTGGGTTGGTTGATAACACCCAAATTTAGGAATTTATTTATGGTATCATGTGATTCAAGCATTAAATTGCCTGAAATAACTTAGATTCTTATCTTTCTCTAATTTATATCATTTCAATAATAGAGTTGCTCAACTAGACAATTTTGGGACTTGTAGGCACCCAACTCAAGAAGACATCAAAAATCCAAGTTATTTCCCAATGAACCTAGATGGGTTCACATGAACCTGATTGGGTTCATTACCTAATTTTTTGTAGCAGGTGAAATTAGGACTATCATCGACCACTAAATATATATATCAATGACTGTTGAGCCTCATTATCCATCAACTACTGCTAAAACTCCATCAATCACCAAAGATCCTCAATCCAGCAATCAATGGAGAAACATGATCGATGAGGTCTCAACCCATTCAGGTTGACCTCGACCAAGTTGGGTTCATCTTTGAATGTTGCACATATCAGCATAGTGACCGTTAGAACTCTAGATTACCATTGACCACTAAGAGGCCACCGATCATCAAGCAATCAGTGACAGCTAAAAGAGATCAACATCAACAGGCCCAACTATCATGAGGATCAGTGATCACTTTGCATGAAAACATTCAGGTTCACCTCAACTCGGTCAAGTTCAGGTCATTAGTGATGGCTAAGAAATCAGCAACCACTTATCACATGCACTCCACCTACATCTATAAATAGCCACCCCTTTTACCTTGGTAGGGGTTCCTCATTCTGACACTTTTGGTTCCAAGTTTTGATTCTAATTCTACATTTTCCCATGTTTGAGAGGTTCCCAGAGATCGGTGGGAGAGCTCTAAGGTCCGAAAGGGATAAAGAGATAGCCTACATATACCCATTTAGTTTGACTCCATATACCACTATTTCCACCATCATTCAACATTTTCTAGTCCTTCCCAACCACCTTCTAGATCCATACATCCATCGTAGCTATTATTTGGGGCATAATTGAGGAGAAAGGAGGCCTAGGAGTCCAGAAGATCAATGAGGATGACCCAAAGGATGATATCCAACCTTTCTGGAGGCTAAGGAGTGAGAGACACTGCTCCTCTACAGGCTAAATCTCTTATTCGACCTCTTTATTCTAACTTTATCCTTTATTTCTATACAAATGATGTTCTTCCATCTTTGTTCGACGCCAACTATGCTTTTCCATGGCTAGTTGAAATCCTTCTTGGGTATGTAGCCTACTTTGGGATGTTTATGTAGTTTCACCTTAAGTAAGTAGTTTCATTCTCGATCTAGCATGTTATATGTTCTATCTTCTCTTTTCAGTTATGATTGTTGGTTTGATTGATCACTTTTTTCCTTGTACCTCTATATCTACCTAGATCGAGAGATTTGTTCTAGAAATAAATAAGAGAAAGTAGTTTGGATTGAAATATGAGAGCAAGATGTCTAAGGTAGGATCAGTAAAAAACACCTATTAGAAAGATTTGATCTGAGCCTTGAACTCAATCGAGTTCATCTAACCCACTCAGGTTCATGACCGGCCTAAATCGCGCGTCCAAAAGTGGAGGCAGATTTGAGGTAGTCGAGCTTTTACATTTATAAACCCGAATCCTTCTAGGCCCCCACAACTTTGTTTACGGGATCAAAGTAGATATACGGGGTCGAACACAGGGACAAGGGGGGTAGTGTCGGGAACCCAGAATCGACACGCAACACTCCGGTGGGTATAAAGAGATATAAATTCCCAAAAGGGAAACAACAAGATGTCAAAAATAAAACAAAGGGAACTATCTCCAACTGGAGCTACAAGAGAGATTTAAGGTTTTAATCATTTAGCAGTTTTTAGGGGTTTTCATGCAACAGAAATAGAAAGATAATACTAGAGCTAGGACAAGATGCGAAGGATAAGACTACAGCAAAACAAGCTGCAGAAGTAACATCCTGCACCCCTCCTCTCAGAGCGGGTACCTATAACCAAGCATCAACACCCCTCTCGAGGTTGCTGGACTTAAGTTAGAGTGGAATGTTATGGAAACAACTCCGTTCCAGGCACTCTCGTACTCCAGAATCAGACCAAACACTAGAGCCACAACACAACTCTCGAAGCTGTTGCAACGGGAAAACACGATTCGGTAGCTAAGCGAAACGCGATCCAAACATGCAAGCTAGAGTTCAGATATCAAACATAGCAGTCATCCAACATTTTGCACCAAGCATAGAGAAGCAAGTAATTAAGTCTTTCTATTTCCATAAACATTAAAGGTCTTAATACATTGTGTAAATAAAGAATTAAATAACAGAATTAAGGATAGATGTCACCTTCCTGATGTAGAAGGTCGACATGCTACTGCGGCTCTCCAACCCGATACCGTCAGGAGCCTAGCCCGATACAGTTGTGTCGGGCGGCACACCCTCTCGGGCGGCTCGCTTGACGGCCGACTGTATCGCTCAAGGGCCCTGGCAAATACGCTTGTGTCGGGCGGCATACCCTCTCGGGCGGCACGCACGACGGGAGAAGCGTATCGGGTTCGATATCTTTTCGGGCGTGGAGCGACACATCCTACTGTTGGGCACTCATGTCGGGCACTTGTGTCACTTATCAACGCTGGCCGATATCGGCCCGCAGTGTCGCCCGGGACGGTCCTAAGTGAACCATCCCCTCCCTCTCGGGATGAGGAAGAGCTCACCTAGAGTTGTCTGATACGAGCACTGGGGCACGATATTCTCGCAGTTCTCCCTCGAAGATCGCTCAAAGTTCCCAACTGTCTGAACTTGTCCCTTCGTCTTCCTGTAGCTGCTATTTATAGCTAGCTGGCTGGGAGGAGTTATGGTGCTCGAAGCGCCACGTGGCCCCCTTATGCACCGCACATTGGACGGCCGATACAGGTATCGCTCGGCGCAGAGGTGTCGGTTGTTGGTCACGTGACGGGTGGCGCGCCTACCGGTGGGTGGCTGTGTCGCCCGATAAGCTGGGTTGTCGAGGCGAGGCGGGCTTCCTGTCGGGTAGAAGGCATGTCTTCCGCCAGTTTCTTCTTGCGCGGCATCCCTTTGTCGTGCGTTGTTGCGAGCTCTACCCTGTCGGGCAGGGGTTGTATGGGGCGTCAGGAAGGCCGAAACGGACTTGGACTTATTCATGGGCCGGGACGGCCTTATTACGCCAAAATGAGGAAAAACTCTGCAAAAGATGGGAAAATTGGATTAAGAGCATTGCTTGGCCAATTATTGAAAAAATGCTAATAAAATAGAGGAAAATAGAAGAAAAGGGCAGTTTTGATAACAAAATAAAGGGAAAAAACGTCACAAAAACTGGTGTTATCAACTCCCCCAAACTTAGCATTTTGATTGTCCTCAATCAATATTTAAACTTTATTTAGTGATGCTTCTTCTTGCTTGGTATAATTTTCAGGCCAAGAGGTAAAACAAGTATAGTAATGCCTTTAGAGATAATGTTGCCTCATTACAAATAAAAGACCCTGTGTTTCCTTGCCTTATTATTTCAGTAAAATTTTTCTCTACAGTTTCGGCGAGACTTTGTTGTATGATTCCGAAGTTAGCTTACACACCAAACAACTTTATTTTCGGGGCAGAAAGTCGTGTAAAGGGTAGGCTAAGGCTTTTTGTTTTTTTTTCATTCTTGTCTCCCATCCCTCCATCCAGGTAAGGGTCCGTTAGCGGGCAAGTGGTCCCTACAGTCCAAGCCAGTTGGATTTAGAGTAGTGATTTCACATCCTACGTACCACTGCCCCAAATCTACCATGCCTAAAGATGGGTACTTTTGGAAAACAAGCGGGTATATATATATTTTTTTCTTTTCTTTTATTGGGCACAACTCTCATGCTTTTATTCACACTCATAAGGCTTCTCTCTCTTTTTGGGATTTTTGTTGGGTAAAGGGGAAACAAAGAGGTTTCTGCTGTTTGGGCAGCTTTTTCCTTCTCCATACTCATCTCTTAGCTGTTTGCGAGATTATTATATTTTTCGAAATTTTTGACATGGAAAAACATAATCTTCTCATTTGTTTGGAGCAGCATTATCAGAAAGATATAACGTAACTTGTATCTCATTAAGCACAAAGAAAACTAACTTTGCAAGCAGTTGCATCAGGTTTTTACTAATATAGACTTTGTACATAAGCATGGGAACAAAATAAGAAAAAATATTCAAAATTTTTATATGAGCAAGGGTACACATATATAATATAGGAGGGGAACAAAATGGCACAAGCGAATTTTTATACCCCCTTCACTGACACATGGGTACCCCCCCAAACTTACTCTGCACTCTATCCCAGAGTAGCGAAGAAAATAGGGTGAGTTCATGTTAGCCCAGTGAAGGTTATCTAGCGGGTTCGCTTGTGCCTTGGAGAAGCTGCAATATGCTTCTTTGCTGCAGCCTTCTTATTTTCTCATTTGGAAACAGCCAGAACAAGTGCAAAGCTCTCAAGATGGAAGCTCGAGAGCTCTTGAAAGAACTTGTAGACGCTTCCTCCTTAAGAAGATGGAACCGGAATGCCCAGATTCCACCCGGAGGCTACCAGCAAAAGACTCTTGCTGTCTCTGTAGATGGTCCTACACCATCACAGAAGACAGACTATTATAAGAAAGTGATCTTCCACTGAAGCTACCATATCAAGAAAAGTTCTCCCGCTCTCTATCTGCGGTAGTCGACGGCTAGCTGCCTTGGGGTTTTTACGTTTCTGCCTGATAGTTGTTGCTTCCGCTCGGCTGGATGTTTGCCCTATGTGACCCGTCCCTGTCATCAAGTCCAACGATCATCTAAATGTTAGGTCGGCAAATACATGAATCATGATAAGACTTATTTCAAAATCCGGGTATCGTCCATCAAAAGGAAGCTCAAGGCGATACAGGGTTGGACGATATGAGGAGGGTTGTGCGGCATACACTCTGCCCGACACGGACGTATCAGGCGATAAGGTCGCCAAAGACCAAATGCCCGTCAGGATGTCACAAAAGGAAAACGTGTCGCCCGATATGGCGTATCGGGCAGACACCATTGGTCGTTATGTCGCGCTTAACTGCGTTGGGCGATACAGAAATCAACAGTGCGTGATAGGAAAAACTCGTGTCGGGCGATAAGCCTGTCAGTCGATAGGACTGTCGGGCGATAAGCATGTCGGGCTATACCTTTGCTCATTGGAGCCATCGCCCGATACAAAGGTGAAGGCAAGATGGCCAACACGCGAGAAAAAGTGGGCTACTGCATGTGTTACAGGTGGCTAAAAAGGGAAGAGAGGCAGCCCAACACGTTAGGCCCCTTCTTGCTATTTATAGCAAACTCAGTTGGGGGTAAATCGGGCATTCCAGGGCACGCATCGGCCGATTGAGTCATGCCGTTCCCGAGACGACAGTCCCGTCAGTCAAATCAAGGGCATTTATTCCCATGCACGATACGGCCGTTGCTTGGGAATTCCATCCGTCACGGCTCTTGCGGTGCCCAAGAAGCTGCGACCCGATATAGGCGTGATTGCACGCCAGCTGAGCTGCTTCCCGACACGTCGTAAGAGAAGGCGCCTGAAACAAGGCGGAAAAAGTAATTTACGGGCAAAACATCATCGGTTTAGGGTAGAGCCCCTCACCTCAGACAGAATTTCTCCTCAATGCCTTGCAAAATTTGGCGATGACCCATAAAACAGAGGAGTTGGTACGCTCGACGCGTACTCCTGCTCGGGCCTTATTACAGTCCATAAAGTTTGATTTTACAAGTAATAAGAAAAAGCAACCTATTCTAGGAAAGAAAGAAAAACTCAGGCTGCCTCCCGAGGAGCGTTGAAGTTTGCGTCGCCAGCTCAAATGGTGTAGGATCATCTTGTTCAGCTCTCGACTGTACCCATATCCTGCAGACTGATCTCTGCTCTCCTGACAACCGCCTCGTCTTCATAGAACCTTTTTACTCTGTTCCCATTCACTTGAAACATTTTGGTCGGATCGTCTTTGTCGTAGAGCTCCATCATTCCTGATGGATATATCTTTGACACTGTGAACAATCCTTACCATCTCTTTTGTCACTTCCCAAGGAAAAGACGAATAGAGGACTTGAATAACAAGACCTTATCCCCTTCTCTTACATCTTTTCTCCTGAGGTGGGCATCGTGCCACAATTTTTTCCTCTGTTTGTAGTTTTTTGCATTTTCGTAGGCATTCATTCTCAGCTCTTCTAGCTCTTGAAGCTGCAAAAACCTCTTTTCTCCAGCTTTATTGAGGTCCATATTTAGGAACTTGATTGCCCAAAGGGCCTTGTGTTCCAACTCTAGAGGCAGGTGGCAGGACTTTCCGTAGATAAGACGGTAGGGGGTGGTTCCAATGGGCGTTTTGTAAGCAGTACGGTAAGCCCAAAGCGCGTCGTCAAGCTTCATGGACCAGTCTTTCCTTGTTTGGTTGACAGTTTTCTCCAAGATCTTCTTGATTTGCCTGTTGGAAACATATACCTTCCCTGACGTCTGCGGGTGGTAGGGTGTAGTGATCTTGAGCCTCACTCCGTACTTGTGTAGAAGTGCTTTAAACTGTCTTTCTCCAAAGTGCGACCCTCCGTTGCTTATCACAGTGCGCGGTACACCGAAACGAGGGAAGATGGTCTTCTTGAAGAGCTTGATAACCGACTTGCCATCGCAGGTTTGGGTGGCTACCACTTCCACCCATTTCGATACATAATCTACTGCCACGAGTATGTATTGATACCCCCGAGATGGGGGAAACGGTCCCATGTAGTCGATCCCCCACACGTCAAATATTTCTTCTTCGATCCAGCTTGCCATTGGCATTTCATTTCTCCGCCCTATGTTTCCTATAAACTGGCACTCCTTGCAAACCTTCACAAATTGTGCAGCGTCTTTAAACAGGGACGGCTAGTAGAAACCTGACTGTAGCACTTTTGCAGCTGTTCTCTCACTACCCAGGTGTCCACCGTAGGGGGAGGCGTGCCATGCTTTTAGGATGTATGTGGTTTCTTCCTCTGGGATGCACCGCATGTATAAGTTGTCAGTGCATCTTCTGAATAGGAGAGGATCATCCCAGTAGTAGTTTTTGACATCCGCAAATAGCTTCTTTTTATGATTGTACATGATGTCAGGAGGCAGCTCTCCGCAGACAAGATAATTGCAGATGTCTGTAAACTAGGGTAAACTTTCTTCTTGAGCTTCTGCTAACATCAGAGCCTCGTCGGCGTAGTCGTCGTTGATTGGAGGCCCTCTCTCTCTCTCAGTCACGATCCTTGATAGGTGGTCTGTGACCACATTCTCTACGCCCTTCTTGTCGATAATTTCATGGTCGAATTCTTGGAGCAGCAAGGCCCACCTCAATAGTTTGGGCTTTGCGTCTTTCTTTGGCATTAAGTATTTTATAGCCCCGTGATCTGTGTATACCTTGACCTTAGCTCCAATGAGATATGACCTGAATTTATCAAACACGAAGACGATCGCTAGCATCTCCTTCTCAGTTGTTGTGTAGTTCACCTGAGCCTCATCCAACGTGCGACTAGCGTAGCAGATCACATGGCGCTTCTTATCTTTCTTTTGCCCCAGGACTATCCCAACCACGTAGTCGCTAGCGTCACACATCAGCTCAAAAGTTAAACCCCATTCTGGCTCTTGAAGGATAGGTGGTGATATTAAAGCATTTTTCAGGGCCTGAAAAGCACTGAGACAATCGTTAGAGAAAACAAATTCAGCGTCTTTTACCAGAAGATTGGACAGCGGTTTGGAAATCTTTGAGAAGTCCTTGATGAATCTTCGGTAATATCCCGCGTGCCTGAGGAAGCTTCGCACCCCCATCATGGATCTCGGTGGAGGAAGCTTGTATATTGCTTCAACCTTGCTTGCGTCCACCTCGATCCCACGCTTTGAGATCTTATGCCCGAGAATGATGCCCTCCTGCACCATGAAATGGCACTTCTCCCAGTTTAGAACTAGGCTATTCTCCTCGCACCTTTGAAGGACCAATGACAGATTCTTCAGATAGCTATCGAAGTCCTTCCCATAGATGGAAAAGTCGTCCATGAAAACTTCTACGATGTCTTCTAGGAAATCTGAGAACATCGATATCATGCATCTTTGAAAGGTGGCGGGGGCGTTGTAGAGTCCGAAGGGCATCCTTTGGAAGGCATAAGTGCCATAAAGGCAGGTGAATGTTGTTTTCTCTTGATCGTCGGGCAAGATGGGTACCTGGTAAAAACCTGAAAAGCCATCAAGAAAAAAAAAGAAATCGTGATGGCTAACCTTTCGAGAACTTGGTCAATAAAAGGTAGTGGAAAATGATCCTTCTTTGTAGCCTGATTTAGCTTTCGGTAATCTATGCACATCCTCCAGCCGGTGACGGTCCTTACCGCCACCTCATCGCCCTTCTCACCCTTAACCACTGTCATTCTGCCCTTTTTGGGCACTACGTGGATCAGACTTACCCAATTGCTATCGTTGATTGGGTAAATGATCCCCGCATCCCTAAGCTTTATTACCTCTTTCTTGACGAACTCCTTGAGCATCTGGTTCAGCTTCCTCTGGGGTTGAGCCAGAGGCTTGGCAGATTCATCCAAGTTGATGCAATGCATGCACAGGGCGGGGCTAAGGCCTTTGATATCATCTACTGAATATCCTATAGCCCTCCTGTGGAGCCTTAACTCCTAAAGGAGTCGGTCCAGCTGGTCACTTGAAAGATCAGCGTTTACGATGACGGGGTTTCTGTGCTCTTCATCTAAGAACTCGTACTTCAGGCCTTCGGGCAACGCTTTTAACTCTGGCTTTGGTTTGGGTGCCTTCTCCTGAGGCTCCTCCTCGAGAGAGGCATACATCGCAGACTCCACCACCTTATCTTCTCCTTGCAAATCTTCGTCAGAAAGGTTGAAAAGGTTGAGGTGCTTCGCGGCCTCATAATCTTTGAGGTCGGGATCTTGACAGTTTATAGCCCTCTAGAGGGGGTCTACTGTCTGGATATCTTCCTCTACTTCCTCGCAGAATTTATTGTAGCTATCTGCGAAACATGTTGATTCAGATAGGGATGGGTACTTCATGATCTCTTTCAGCTTGAAGTCGATATGGTCATTTCTGACCCTTAAAGTGATCATCCCCTCGGAAACATCAATCAGCGCTCTCCCTGTCGCCAAGAAGGGGCGACCAAAGATGATCGGGCAATGGGGGTCTTCAGCTGTGTCGATGACGACTATATCACAAGGGATGAAGAAGTCGCCAACCCTGATCGGTACATCTTCGACAATGCCGACGGGTCTCTTAAAGGTGTGGTCTGCCAGTTCAATCTGCATGTTGGTTCGAACCATGTCGGTCAAGCTCACCCTTTGTGTGAAACTTAGGGGAATGAGGTTGATGCTTGCCCCCAAGTCTGCAAGACCCTTACGCTCGATGTTGTCTTTGATGGCGAATGGGATTGTGAAAGCTCCGAGATCCCTTCTCTTATTTGGTGTGTCGGGCTTCAAGAAGGCGGAGGAGGCAGAAGCTAGATACACTGTTTCTATCCTTCCTCCCCTTCTCTTCTTTGTGATAAGGTCCTTGAGGAACTTGGCATATGTAGGAATCTCTTCCAATGCGTCAAGGAAGGGCACTTCGAGATGCAGCTTCCTGATCGACTCCATGAACTTCTCATGACGCTTCTTCAGATTCACCTTCATCAGCTTGTACGGGAACGGAATCCTGGGAGCATAAGCATTTCTTCTGCCAGGTAGCTCCTCAGGGAACTCTTGCGCAGACTCTCGAACGTTTGCCTATCTTTCTTCCTCCTCTGATGGACCTGCACCCTCAGTCCTTAGCTCGGGCTCAGGCCTGGCTTCATCAGGGCACTCCAGCATTCTCCCAGACCTCAGTACTGCCATTCTGGCAGTTTCAGGGTATGGGGGTGCTTTTATTGCAGGATCTTCCATCTGAGCAGCCATCTGAGTAAGCTGACGATCAACCTCACTCTGGCGTATCTGCAAGCTGGCCATCTGGCGTTGCATGGAGTTCAGAGCTCCAGGGCTAGGGAGCGCACCCTGTACCAGTTGGCTGATGATGGTGTCATGTCTCTTTATGTAGGCGGAAAGCTGACCAACCAAGTTAGGTTGGCTCGACCTCTCGCCCTTGCCCTGACATTCACCCTCAGAAAGAGACCGCTCGCAACGAGACATGGTATCAAAGCTCGGTGGAACAGGTCACAGTTCTCTGGGGTTCCTGAAATGGCACGAAAAATCAAGTTTAGGAAATTGAATTTTTACTTTTAAGAGAATGGCAATAAGAAGAAAAAGAAAAGGAGTGTTGTCAAACTCATTTCTAAGCTTGAGGCACTGAAGTGTAGTTAGTGGATTTGGATTCATCTACAGTACCATTTTTGCCTTGTCCCCGGCAACGGCGCCAAAAAGTTGACCGACCTAAATCGTGCATCCAAAAGTGGAGGCGGATTTGAGGTAGTCGAGCTTTTACATTTATAAACCCAAATCCTTCTAGGCCCCCGCAACTTTGTTTACGGGGTCGAAGTAGATATACGGGGTCGAACACAAGGACAAGGGGGGGGTAGTGTTGGGAACCCAGAATCGACACGCTACACTCTGGTGGGTATAAAGAGATATAAATTCCTAAAAGGGAAACAGCAAGATGTCACAAATAAAACAAAGGGAACTATCTCCAACTGGAGCTACAAGAGAGATTTAAGGTTTTAATCATTTAGCAGTTTTTAGGGGTTTTCATGCAACAGAAATAGAAAGATAATACTAGAGCTAGGGCAAGATGCGAAGGATAAGACTACAGCAAAACAAGCTCCATTAGTAACATCCTGCACCCCTCCTCTCAGAGCGGGTACCTCTAACCAAGCATCAACACCCCTCTCGAGGTTGCTGGACTTAAGTTAGAATGGAATGTTACGGAAACAACTCTATTCCAGGCACTCTCGTACTCCAGAATCGGACCAAATACTACAGCCACAACACAACTCTCGAAGCCGTTGCAACGGGAAAACACGATTCGGTAGCTAAGCGAAACGCGATCCAAACATGCAAGCTAGAGTTCAGATATCAAACATAGTAGTCATCCAACATTTTGCACCAAGCATAGAGAAGCAAGTAATTAAGTCTTTCTATTTCCATAAACATTAAAGGTCTTAATACATTGTGTAAATAAAGAATTAAATAACAGAATTAAGGATAGATGTCGCCTTCTTGATGTAGAAGGTCGACAGGCTACTGTGGATCTCCAGCCCCATATCGTCAGGAGCCTAGCCCGATACAATTGTGTCGGGCGGCACGCCCTCTCGGGCGGCTCGCTTGACGGTCAACTGTATCGCTCAAGGGCCCTGGCCGATACGCTCATGTCGGGCGGCATACCCTCTCGGGCGGCATGCATGACGGGCGAAGCGTATCGGGTTCGATATCCTGTCGGGCTTGGAGCGACGCGTCCTACTGTTGGGCACTCATGTCGGGCACTTGTGTCTCTTATCAACGCAGGCCGATATCGGCCCGCAGTGTCGCCTGGGACGGTCCTAAGTGAACCATCCCCTCCCTCTCGGGATGAGGAAGAGCTCACCTAGAGTTGCCCGATACGAGCACTGGGGCACGATATTCTCGCAGTTCTCCCTCGAAGATCGCTCAAAGTTCCCAACTGTCCGAACATGTCCCTTCGTCTTCCTGTAGCTGCTATTTATAGCTAGCTGGCTGGGAGGAGTTATGGTGCTCGAAGTGCCACGTGGCCCCCTTATGCGCCGCACGTTGGACGGCCAATACAGGTATCGCTCGGCATAGAGGTTTCGGCTGTTGGTCACGTGACGGGTGGCACGCCTGCCGGTGGGTGGCTGTGTCGCCCGACAAGCTGGGTTGTCGAGGCGAGGCGGGCTCCCTGTCAGGTAGAAGGCGTGTCGTCCGCCAGTTTCTTCTTGCGCAGCATCCCTTTGTCGTGCGTTGTTGCGAGCTCTACCCTTTCGGGCAGGGGTTGTATCGGGCGTCAGGAAGGCCGAAACGGACTTGGACTTATTCATGGGCCGGGACGGCCTTATTACACCAAAATGAGGAAAAACTCTGCAAAAGATGGGAAAATTGGATTAAGAGCATTGCTTGGCCAATTATTGCGAAAATGCTAATAAAATAGAGGAAAATAGTAGAAAAGGGCAGTTTTGATAACAAAATAAAGGGCAAAAACGTCACAAAAACTGTTGTTATCAGTTCACAATTTGTATTCTACACAGATCCTCTACTGCTCCTAACATCCATGGATATTTTGGACCTAAAAGGGGATCTATAATATTTAGGAGTGTTGACCCATTATCCTTCAGATAGATTTTGGATCATTGATGGGGTTTTAGTTACTTTGTGTAAGAGCGAGCAGGATGACCCCCACAGGAGCAGTTATCATGATACACACAATGTTAGGAGGTTAGATAGTTTCTAGGGTGTTCTAAGGTTGTCTATTCCTGAGAATAGGTGCACCAACTACCCAACTGTAACATTTATAGGAACTCCTCCTCTTGATTAGTAGGATTCAACAGACTCTATTTCCTTTGTATTGATTTTACTAGACTCATTCTAGTTCTCTACATATATCAACTATTAGTTTGGCTTAACTGACATAAGAGTAGTCTTAAGCATGTTAAATGTCGCAAGTACCTATGGTTGGCTCGGTATATCTATTTTGATCCCCTATTAAGTTGTGGGGGTTTAGGTTTTAAATTTAAAAGTAAGATTCACCTTTGGGATCACACCTGTGCATTTCAGGTGTGCTTTCAGGGCCGATTAGTCTTTTCTTGTAGTACTTTGTGCTTTACCATTAATGTATTTTGTTTATCAAAATTTTAGTTACCAAATGAAGATCCACTACAGTGAAGACTCTAACACAAGAAATAAAACACCAATGGGTATTCTTGATATTGAAATGGGTACATATCTCTTTTCTCCATGTTTCATATTTTGTTATATCTTTATGTGTTGTTATTGACTATTCATTAATATTTCTTGTGTGAAACTATCTACCATACTATGTCTAGGCACCCAATCCCTATTGCAACTGACTCTATAGTTAGTGGGGGTCAGATTAGGTTAACACGTAGTTCCATGAAAAATGGTATTCGATCCATACACATAGGCATCTATGTATGTTTAAGACATAACACATTTTTAGAATCTTAGGATAAGCAAAATTCATAATGGTGGAACTAAGGTAATAGGTATAGTTCTAAACATGGAGGTTTTTGGTAGTAATCACCTCTTATCTGACTAGTGTGGTAGCTAAGATTCCTCTACGCACCTACCTGCCAAAAGTTGATTTAGGATTGGATTAGCTTTATTCCCTCTAAACTTAGAGAGTCTTGTAGCATCTATCTCTTCTTCAGTGACCTCCTAAGACACCCAAGTAGATTATGATTAGTTATTCTTCTCATATCTTCATGTAATTTTTCCTCATGACCATTAGTCACATGATTCTTTGATTTTGGGTAGCTTATTCATGGGAAATTTAAATTTTTTTGATGTCATGAAAGTTGATCAAGATGATAATTCCATGATCTAAACTTAAATTGAAAAAACTATTTTTCTTAACGGAAGTACTCTTAAATGTGATGTACTCATGTGTAAAGTTATGCAAACACAATCTTACAAATTAAATATACGCCCCTTTCTATGTCTGAGGTAAATCACAATATCATTGATATGGTGAAATAAGGTGGAACCCATGTTTACACCACATGGTTAATGAGGTCCCTTTTGATAAACCTTTGTTGTCCCCATTTTTATCAAATTTTGACATAGCTCTCTCCCTATTGATATGTACCATGCCCATACATAGATATTATTTTTCCTTTAGATCCCTAGATTACAATGGAATGACTTTTTGCAAGAGGCATTTCCCTATTGATTTCTATGCTCCTTTATAATTTCAGTTTTGAATGATATGATGTATATGGATCCCAATCTTTCCATATTATGCTCAAACTCTTGAGTTACCAATTTGACTTTTAGAATTTCAAATTTAAACTTACTTTGATTATGAAAAAATGTGAATTAAATTGTGAACTCACCTTGCAAAATTTTGAGACATTATTACCCTATTATGATCTTGATCTTTTATCTCACAACCTTGGGATATACTATTTGATAATTGATACTCTCCCTATTTGGATGCGCTTGATGGATCATGATAAATGTTGTCTAATGTTCTCTATAAAGGTTGTGTCTGACTTATGACTCCTCGAACTTACGTCACATACATATTGTCACAACCTCTAAATTTTGATATTTGTTATTATTTAGAGTTTGATAAGGTAGCCCCTTCCACCCAATTTTGATTTCTTGACCTAATTCATTAATAGGTCAGATCTAATATGATAACGAAACTCAATCTTAAATCTTGATTTGGTGATGATCTTGAAATGTGATTATGTTGACTATAGCTTGTGGATGACTTCCTACAAAGACCTAGGTCTAGGTCATTCATCAACCTTGAATACCATAATAATGAAATCGAAATTCATGTCTAGAATTGTTGCTAGAATTAACACTCAAAATGTTGCTTGGTTTTTGCTTCATTTATGTGTATGGATGAATTGTCACACCTAAAGTCTAATATTGGAGCCTATATCCTAGTTTAAATATTTGGAAACTATGACTTTTAATGTCCAAAAATCATGACTCTTGATATTGATTTATGAAATTAACCCATGATTATTGATCTTAATATTGATTTGCCTATGAGAACCCTATTTGGACTTTGAGACAACCCTCAATATATGATTAGTGACTTACATGTTCCCAAAATCTCAAAATATTCTAAATTTATGATTATGTTGATCCACTTGATTTACAACTTAGGGATGAGTTCTCATGTGGACTAAGGTGGGACATTTCATTGATTTTGAGCACAAAATCACGATGTTGAAATATGATGTTTGTCTTGAATTGTTGAAACATGAAATCTCAGTCATGGATGTATAACTCCACCTAGGATAATGAAGAATCTAGAGCCCTAAATATTGGGATTGAAAGGCATGCTCTACTCTTGGTTCAAGAGCTCTATTCATTTTAACTAAATGTGACTTCTCCAAATTTGTGATCTATAGGATGATCTCTCCAAACTGTGACTCATGTGATAATCTTTACTATTTGATGATGAATGTGAGTATTCATTGAATATGATGCTCAATTGTTTGATTTCAAATTGTTTTAATGTTGAAATAACACCAATCCATTGTGATATGAAATATGACATTCCAATCTTAATATATTGGTTAAATTAATTTTGGAGGGAATCCTATTAAGGTGGGGAGGATATAATAGCATGGACCTTTAACTTTCTACCTAATTACCTTTATCTCTATATTTAGTGACTCACATCACTCAATTCAAGTTCATTCATATGGTTTGAGTGATTTTATATTTTATCACAGTAACCTTGCTTTCATGTCCCAATGTGTGCCATAAAAATCAATTTTGACTTATGTTATAATGACTTCATTGCATCATGCTTTTACTTTTGACATTGAACCTCATCAAAGTATTCATCTTGCTCCATAATGTATATAATGTTGTAGATCTTTCAAATACAAATCCAAAGGCCCAAACATTGCCTCAGTTGGACCCTCATTGCCCAATATGTGACCAGTTGTATATTGCTTTTTAGTCTTTGATTTAACCTTGATTTAATAGTTTCTTTAAATGAATTTGGGTGAAATATGGGGACACATGACTCACTATCTTTTCTCCACCTAGCCATATGACTCTTGTCTTCTTAAAAAATCACAAATCATGATTTCATGGTCTACAAATTGTAGACACCGTATCCTATTGCCATAAATCCAATCCTAATTCGAAGCCAAAGATACCATTCTCTACCTCCACACGCATCACCGACACAATCACTACTAGACACCACCTACCATGACCAAGATCCACCATCACCACCATCTGAGCCCCCTTTTTGACATCTAACCCAATTTTTGCCTATAAAGCTTCTCCCCTATTTCTTTTTCCCCTTTGTTCACATTTTGTGATCCCTAGCTCCTTTTTCACCATCATCTTCATTCTCCAAAATCCTAACCGTTACCCATAGCTCCCCCTTGAAGAATCTCCCTCCTATCCCAAAACCCCTCATTTTTTGGCCCTTGATGTAACATACCGAATTTTGAAATTTTGTCTTTTGACCCTCTTTCCCATCTTTTCCTTTCATTTCTATCCTTATTGACCTTTCTATTTAATTAGTGGAATTTGAAGTGGTTTAGTGGACATTTATTCACTACCTATACAAATGAACAGTTTATGCACAAATACCTCAGTGAAAGCTTAATTACCATAATTAAGTGCTCTAAACCTTAATCTAATCTTTTGTTGTGATTTGAAAACATAAAATATGCCACATAACTCATTTTAGTGGTAATATGAAGATAAGAAACATAATAGGATGAACAATTTTGATAATGGGTTGTTAATGGGACATATGACATATCGCATAAAAATAAGTCTCAAAATAGGAAACAAACTTCAAATTCGAAATCTACATGTCAAATTTCATCTAATTTGGACCACATTGAAATATTAGGATAAGTTTAGGAGAGAGAAAATCAATAAAAGGCATATGTAATTAATAATGTGATTATATAACTTCAAAATATGTAAATACTAGAAAATGCATATTCTACACATCAAAGATAACTTGTGGATGAAGTTTGGTCCAATTTGGATTTTTTTGTGCAAGTTATGCAATTATATGCACATTTTGGACTTTTAGGAAATTTACCCAATTGGAGGTTTTCTTTGCAAATTATCACATGAATTTTAATCTTTATATATTACCTTACCATTCACGAGATTTTGAACCATATGGGCACCTGTTTGCACCTTGGTTTGAAGGTGTTACTTTCCAAGGGCATTATAGGGATTACCCTCTTTATAAATGTGCTTATCTTTAAAAGATATCAACCAATGGGGTTATTTCTTTGTTTGAAGGGATATGGGGATGTCCTAGAAGGCTCTGGGGGCTCTTAGGACCGAACTTTGATATTCAATAAGAGTCCATGAGTTGTCCTCTTGCATGGGCATGAAGCCTTAGCCTAAGGACACATGGAAAGTCACATAGACACCTCATACTTGCCCCCTTCTTTATAAATCCATGCCTACCCCTTCCCACCTCCCAATCTAAGAGTCAATCCTCTCCTTCTTTTTACCACATCCTAGATCATCACCCCTTCTATGTTTGGCCACGAAGTTGTTATACGAGGTATGTGCATTCCTTACACCCTATGTTGGGATAATTGCAGCCAAACCCTATATTTCCCAAATGAGGCTTAAATGAACCCTAAATATTCTATTCTTGAATCCTAATGTTGTTCATGCCTCAAATTAGATTATAATTTCTTCTTATTTGGGTATTATACCCCACTTCCATGCTTATTGAATATTATGACTACTCTTGCCATGACTAATTTTCTAGCATGTGGATTTATGTTCTATTTAATTTAAAGTAGCGGTACTTATGTACAACCACCCACAGAGGGGGTGTACATAATTTCCCTGGGGAATGTCTTATTCTCCCCATAATATTGTAGGTGAATGGGAATGTCTTATTCTCCCCTCACCTAAGGTTAGAGGTCCAGTAGCTGCCTCAACCCTACTTAGTTAGTTAGACATAATTATCTTACATACAAATCCATTTTAATATAATTGTTAATGGCAAGTTTCTTTTGAATATAGCCTCATACTCTTGTTATCTTCATCTTATGATGAACCCTAGCCTATTTTTATTTGCTTTACTTATCTTGATATCCTTGACTAGTTTTATGACACATACTTTTCTTCCCTTTCCTTTTTTGCTGGGTGCCTTCCCAACCACCCAGGTGTTGAACAAGGTGATGGATAAGACAAGGAAGATCTTAGCTTTTGGCTTGGACTCAGTTGATGGAGATTTTGCTATTTTTCTTGGAGACAAGATTGTAGTAGTCTAGACTTCCCTCTATCTATATCCTAATTATGTATCTTGATGTAAACCCTAATGGGATAATTTGATGTATTTTTGTAAACCTTTTATGAAATTGAATATAGTCAGTTATTTTTTATTCTGCTACTTACTAATGGTATTTTGTATACCAATTTTTAATAAATTTGGAAAATTTATTCCCATTCCATCATACCTATGAGAGGGTGTGTAATGGATGTCAATTCTTCAAATTTTTAGTAAAGGGTGATTTCACTCCCTTACAACATGATATCAGAGTCCATGGTAGTCAGAATCTGACTATTTCAGTTTTGTCTCCCTAATTAGAATCCCTTCCTTACATAGTTCCTTTTAGTGACATGGTTTCCCTAGAGTTAATATATAAATGATGAAAGGTTGTTTTAGGACCCTATAGTTCCACATTAGTATCATGATGAATAAAACTCTAAAATACTCATAACTAAAATATACATAACTTAATGTTGTTTAGGTTTGCCTTTAGGCAACTATTAGGGCATGAAGTTGAAGAAAAGGTGTCTAGAAAGGATTAGGTTCTAGGGGCTGATAGTATTTTCCTCCATGCCACTTCCTTGGTTTATGAGGACTCCCAGATCCATATGATGTCGGTCTGGCCTAAGCTGAAATGGATTGTCTAAAATAGTTTTCTTTTAGGAAAAAGTGACCTTATATATCTATGTTGTATATCTTTCGAAACCCTAACCCCATACTTAGGAGGTTGTTGTGCTTGAAACCTTAGTAGGGTCCAAACAAGTTATAGTTATAGCCTAATGTGCTTGTTTATATATTAATGAAAATATAATGATCATATGAGGAATAACTTATATGTTCAAACCCTAATGAATACCTAATGCACATAATATGAGTAACTCACATATTAATTCTAATGGATATGCATGGTGTTTCCCATGTCATAAACCAATAAACCCTAATGAAATGAAAAGTAAGATAACTGTAACCTAATCTTGGACTTAATACATGCTAAGTAAAATATAGTGATCATATTAACCTGAACCCTAAGTTGTAAACATCTAACCTTAACATATACATCCTTAATGCCTTTCATGATACATTAATGACATTAGGTGCCATAATCAGTTAACATACTTTGATACACATAAATGATATATATAATCATCTAATCACATACTAATAAAGTCATCAATATGAAATGCATGGTATGTTACCTTGTTATCTAATATACACATGATTAGTCACTTAATGTAAATCAATTCGGAATATGCCTCACCTTGATCATTTAAATAGATGGAATGGCTTAAATATGAATATGAAGTGATTCGATTCACATAAATGTGCAAATCAATAATATAAATAAATATGAGAAAATGATTAATGATGACATTAATGTGAGAAGTAAAGATAATGTGGTAATCAGATAATGTTTAATATAAATATATGTAATTGATGTGACATAATTTGGATTGAATGAAGACTTAATGACAAATTGAATATTTCATGCAAAATAATTCGTTATAACTTAATGTGGTGATAGTATAAGGATAATGAAGTCAAAGCTCAAAATATTAAGGATAATGATCAAGTATATTGAGAGAATTGAGTAACCCATAATTTTGCTAAAATTCTTAGTAAGATAAATGATATATATATATATATACACAATGTTTCATGGATGACAATGAAATATAACTTCCTTGGTAATAAAGTGATTATGACATGACATAATTAAAATAATGGTGATAATGTGATATCATAATGAATATAATGTTAATGAACCAAAAATGTAAATAACATTAAATATCCTAAAAAGAATATCTAAATAATGGAACCTAGGTGATCCTTGAGAACCTGAGCTATGTCAAGATGCTTGTGGAGTATATCTTGATGAGTTATTTGGTGGAAGTTAAGGTTGGAGAAATAACTTGAAGTTTTGTGATGAGATGTTGCACACTCACCCTTCCCTTATTGTGATTTTGGGGACGAAATCCTCTTTAAAGGGTGGAGTGTTGTAACATACCAAATTCTGAAATTTTGTCTTTTGACCCTCCTTCCCATCTTTTCCTTTCATTTCTATCCTTATTGGCCATTCTATTTAATTAGTGCAATTTATAGTGGTTTAGTGAACATTTATTCACTACCTATACCAATGGAACGGTTTATGCACAAATACCTCAGTGAAATCTTCATTACCATAATTAAGTGCTCTAAACCTTAATCTAATCTTTTGATGTGATTTGAAAACATAAAATATGCCACATAACTCATTTTAGTGGTAATATGAAGATAAAAAAACTTAATTGGATGAATAATTTAGATAATCATCCATCAATGGGCTATATGACATATCTCATAAAAAGAAGTCTCAAAAGAGGAAACAAACTTCAAATTCGAAATCTACATATCAAAATTACCCTACATGTCAAATTTCATCTAATTTAGACCACCTTTAAATATTAGGATAAGTTTAGGAGAGAGAAAATTAGTAAAAGGTATAAGTAATTAATAATGTGATTATATAAGTTCCAAATATGGAAATACTAGTCAATTCATATTCTAAACATCAAATATAACTTGTGGATGAAGTTTGGTCCAATTTGGATTTTTTGTGCAAGTTATGCAATTATATGCACATTTTGGACTTTTAGGCAATTTACCCAATTGGAGGTTTTCTTTGCAAATTATCACATGAATTTTAATCTTTATATATTACCTTACCATTCACGAGATTTTGAACCATATGGGCACCTGTTTGCACCTTGGTTTGAAGGTGTTACTTTCCAAGGGCATTATAGGGATTACCCTCTTTATAAATGTGCTTATCTTTAAAAGCTATCAACCAATGGGGTTATTTCTTTGTTTGAAGGGTGATGGGGATGTCCTAGAAGGCTCTAGGGGCTCTTAGGACCGACCTTTGATATTCAATAAGAGTCCATGAGCTGTCCTCTTGCATGGGCATGAAACCTTAGCCTAAGGACACATGGAAAGTCACATAGACACCTCATACTTGCCCCCTTCTTTATAAAGCCATGCCTACCCCTTCCCACCTCCCAATCCAAGAAGTAATCCTTTCCTTCTCTTTCTCCAAGCCTATATCATCGTCCCTTATATGTTTTCCATGAAGTTGTTGTACCAAGGTAAAAGAAGGTGCCTACCTTGGTGGAGAAGGCTCCTAGGGTTCCAAATTTCTCTATTTAGGATTTCTTAAGCTCCTCCTTGGTGATTTTGACCAAAACTAGTAAGAATCCTCCTTTCCTTCCCTGTTTTCATGTTGTTATTATTCCTTCCACCTTCTTCCAGGTCGGAACTATGACCATACCTAGTAAAACCCCACCTAAGAACCCTAAAACATCTCATCTCCATGCTCGTTTGCTAGGGTTTGCACCTCTAAAGTGGAGAAGGTAATCTTTGCTCAAGAAAGGAGCTTGCCTTGGAGCAACCAGACCTTCTAATCTCGGGATCCTTTCTGTTTGGACCTTCTTACCTTCCTATAGGCAAGCTTTGTTAACCCCCTTCTCATATATTTCTTAGTACATGCTTAAAACCCATGCTTCTATGTTGAAAATAGATGATTTCCATCTCTTTTTACCATGTTCTTCTAGGGTTTTGGTTTTTCGCTATTTTACCTTCTCTATAAGCTCTAGTTTGGTTACCTATGGAACTTCAAACCTGATCTTGGGTCAAATGGTGTTTTCCCCCTCTCCCTCTCTCTTTAATTATCTCGATCGGTTTGATGATGTGGCAATTTCCTATCGGTCAGTATTGAAAAATTCATATATTCTAAACCGCTTAGCCAAATTTGACAAATAAATATGTTTTGGAATTGGAAAATTAATCGATATCTAATAAAAATATTTTCAAGGTCTAATTTCTTGGTTTGGATAAGGGTGATTTTTGTAAAACGAATTTAATGCATAAAATCCATGAAAATTACATCTTAATCATCATAACACCAAAATTAACATAAAAATTTGTTTTCTTGATCAAGAGAACCTAATAAGTTCATTGGTGATATTTTCAAAAGCTAAATCCGAATTTTGCTAAAAACTTCTGAAAGTAGGGTTTCTATATATTAATGTGCACTATGTACTCTAATACATGTTAATACATTGAAAATAGGCAAAGTGGAACTTGGACTCAATTAAAGTTGTGAAAGTTAGTAATTGATATCATTAAGAGAGGTATGTGCATTCCTTACATCCTATGTTGGGATAATTGTAGTCAAACCCTATATTTCCCTAATGAGACTTAAATGAACCCTAAATATCCTATTCTTGAATCCTAATGTTGTTCATGCTTCAAATTAGATTATAATTTCTTCTTGTTTGGGTATTATACCCCACTACCATGCTTAATGAATATTATGACTACTCTTGCCATAAATACTTTTATAGCATGTGGATTTATGTTCTATTTAATTTAAAGTAGTGGTACTTATGTACAACCACCCACAAAGCGCATGTTAATAATCATCCTGGAGAATGTCTTATTCTCCCCATAATATTGTAGGTGAATGGGAATGTCTTATTCTCCCCTCACATAAGGTTATAGGTCTAGTAGGTTCCTCAACCCTACTTAGTTAGGTAGACATAATTATCTTACATGCAAATCCATTTTGATATAATTGTTAATGGCAAGTTTCTTTTGAATATAGGCTCATACTCTTGTTATCTTCATCTTATGATGAACCCTAGCCTATTTTTATTTTCTTTACTTATCTTTATATCCTTGACTAGTTTTATGAAACATACTTTTCTTCTGTTTCCCTTTTTGTTGGGTGCCTTCCCAACCACCCATGTGTTGAACAAGGTGATGGATAAGACAAGGAAGATCTTAGCTTTTGGCTTGGACTCAGTTGATGGAGATTTTGCTATTTTTCTTGGAGACAAGATTGTAGTAGTCTAGACTTCCCTCTATCTAGATCCTGATTGTGTGTCTTGATGTAAACCCTAATGGGAGAATTTGATGTATTTTTGTAAACCTTTTATGAAATTGAATAAAGTCAGTTATTTTTTATTCCGTTAGTTTCTAATGGTCTTTTGTATACTAATGTTTAATAAATTTGGAAAATTTATGCCCATTCCATCATACCTATGAGAGGGTTTGGAATGGATGTCAATTTTTCACATTTTTAGTAAAGCGGTAATTTCACTCCCTTACACTTGATCTCCATCTAACTTTGGCAAGTCAGGCCGAAATCTTTCTAGACTTGATATGTAAGAAAACTTGACATGAATTTAACTATAGCATTCTTTAATAGCATTCTTCAATCATTATTAACATGAAGAATTGAATAGTAATTCTATGCATCCCTCTATAACGCCCCATTAGGATCACATGATTGCTAGGAAAGCCCTTGATTCTAGGAAAGCCCTTAATGACCCATTGAGGTCCATGATTCGAGGACATATAAAAACTAGTTCAATTCCAATGAACTTGATCATTAACATGACATTAACATAATCATGATTCTTCAACTGAACATGATGGGATTTCACCCTCTTACATGATGTCTTAACATGATGGGATTTCTCCCTATGGATATTAAAATAAATTTCATGAGTCATTAATCACAAAATTCAAGCATAATGAACATTTTGACCATAAGACATAACATATAACAATCATCAAGCAATAATATAGAGTGATCATGATTAAAGCATTAAACTTTCAATGAAAATCTACTTTGTACTTAACATGCAAACAATCATGATTACTTATGCTCAGCAGCCACTACTACAAAATCTGTTAAAGGCGAAGGATAAATCCCCGACCAATATGTGTGAATCCCTGATCAATAGATGGTGGTCAGGGCTAATGCCTGACCAACGTACCCTCGACAAAAGCTTGGTGACTAATAGTACTTAGTCAAGTCCTATCCCTGACCAATAGAGATAGAAGCCTTGAGCATCCAATAACAATAAATATAATATCCCTTGTCAACTTCTTGTATACAATGAAAATATAAACCAATTTTGAATGAATGATATATATATATGAAGAAAGGACATGACAAATTATTCAATATCCATCACACGACAACAAGGTGAGTTTAAAATTCAATTATCAAATGTACATTTACATTCCAAATACATAGTTGGAGCATAATGTTTGTCCGGAAAATAACTAATATCTTCTAAGATGACTTTGACATAACATTCATACACGTCATATGTTATATAACATAATGTGACCGATGTATCAAACGAAAATATGAACTTCCATGTGACCACTCATGCAAAATTTTACTTCATGATTTTTTTATAACATTCCTTTAGCTGCTTTCACGGTGTGGTGCTTACTCTAATATTTGGAACCTTTCTTCTACTTTGTGGAGGTGTCGACAACATCATGCATCATGAAACAATTTGTGTTATGTTCTTACAAAGATGATATTTTTGTCTAATCAGAGAACATAGTCAACTAGATGTAAACATCCGAGCAAAACTTGGTGGCATCTGAACAATATCTTGTTTCATTGAGCATGCTCACAAAATTTTAGGTGTAGAGCTTGGTAAATTCATAAAGAGATGACAATTCAATCACTTATATTAAATACAAAAAAAAGAAATCAAGAAAAGAGCATACAAGAGAACGAATCTGAATGGCACTGTCCATCATCCGTGTTCCATGTAGATAGAAGCAAGATCTTCGTACTCTAGGAATTGGGTTGCTTAATTGCCAAAATAGTTATACATAACTTATCTGTGATTAGTCTTGCATCTCTAAGGATACATATTCAACTATTAGCGAAAAAAGAAAGTAGTTTCTGCTAGCAAGCAAACCCATCACGTGGGGAAAATAATAAAGTAAAAGTGAGATGATACTCACCGTCTTGTTGTCAACGTCCAGATTTCAAGCTACTAACTTTAGATCGTGAAGAGAAGATACCATGAGTGTGTGATTCCGTCCTGGGTAAGGCCACGACCAGCATAATGACCAGCTATGACGAGAGTAAGAGGACAAAGTCTATAGGACGGTGGGGTGTTTTTCTATAGATCAAATAAAGGCAGAGCGAATACGAGGGAAAGAGACGCAAGGGAGTTTGATAGATTCATATGAGGTTCGAAGTGATGGAAGGAGAATCGATTAAAATGGAATGGGCACGAGTCGGCGCTGAGAATAGAAGAGGCGCGAGTTAGGGATAAGAACGACCACAAGGAAGCCTAGGGCTTTATGGCATACTGTGGCTCGAATTTGAAATGTCAAAAAGGCCTATAAGTCTGTAACCAGTATTCCGCTATGTCAGTCAGGGATCGATCATTTATTAGTCAAGGATGGGACTTGAGGGGCGTTACCAGGTTGCTCAGGGGAATTGTCCCTGAGCACATGGCCTTGACTTTTGTTGAATTTTGTCATAGTGAGCATGACCCATTTACCTTGGAGAAAAATTGACTCTAAGATGGTCTTCTTGATCCTTGAGTCAAATCTCGGTCAACCTCCCCTTGTCTTGACTAGGCTCTAAGTACCTACTCATAAACAACATTAATCAATACCTTGTATTAATCTTAGGTTGAATTAGGGTGAATTAAGGTATGAGTGCATTAGGGTTAATCTTACTGATTAACATCACTCAATTAGAAAAACTTGGTTAACTTAGATTATATTAATTACATGTAACACATAATTAGGATTTCATGGATCCAAATAGGGTTTCTAATAAAACATCAGAATAGAAAGGCAAATCATAGATTGAAAACTGTAAATTCGGATTCCTCTCAAAAAATCCTTTCCAATGGCTATTTATTTGCATTTTTTTGAATATCCTAAAATTTACTATGAATTTTCAAAAACTAACCAATCAAACAGAAGGAAACATTATGTCTGACATCATTTAGATCAATGATAATCGTGATGTAAATAAAAGGCAAAATACTGATAAAGACTATAGTGTGCATGACACCTTCATTGAAATCATGGGAGTAAAATTGACATTCGATCCTTAATAAAAAATCGTGTGTTAACTATATCAAGGTGCATTGAAAATACCGATATGCCTTTGCAATTAGATTTATTTGATTGGACCGGCATGGGCATTAGGTTCATTTTAGCAGCCATGATCTTCTTCCCTTGGTCATGGCATGAGGAACAACCTAGAGGTGCAACTTTCAATCCAAAACTGGGACCAGAGCATCTGTCCCAAGCTATTGAGGTCCTCGATGCCTTTGTTGAACAAAGTCGAGGCCATAGAGCCATCAAAGAGTCATTGTTGTGCTTAAATCTTGTCAGAAAAACATGAAAACCAAGAAGTAGGTTGGATATCTGAAACCAAAGAAGAGGATAGTACACGACCAATCAAAGGTTATAGGATGTTCCTTGAGGCAAACCAAAGTTGATGGCTATCAATTTTGTGGTTGGTGGTATCTGAGGTGGCTTGGTGATGACCACCGACTAGCCCTCTGATCTTGTCTATAGGGTATGCCAGTTGGATGATCGTAGGGTAAATAGACAAAACAGAGATAAAGGAGGAATGACGGAGATACTTACCATCACAGTAATCTCGACATCATTACCGAATCCTTGAAAACCAACTCGTCATCATCGGAGAATCAAACTGAGAAGGTTAGGGGGTTTCCGGGTGTGGGAGGAAAAATTGAAGAGGAGGAGGGAAAGGTTTGGGCCATCATAAGTTCCTAGTACTTTAGATGGGAAATAGGGATTGTGTGGTAGTGTCTACAAGTTAAGGGTGGAGAGGTTGTGATTTCCTTAATTGGACATTTGCTCATATAGAACCAGGGCATGTGAGCTATGACTTATTAGGCGTGGGAGAGAGAGATGAAGCAGATGCAAAAAAAACTTCAGGAAACAGACCAGAGAAGAGGATAAACGATCGGGAGAATATGAACCTATGAAACGGTCGCTGACTCACACGATCCACGGAGGTTGATGACGACCGTTGGGTCGTTGGATTGGTGGGGGAATAAATATCAACCATATGATGAGCGCAGGTGATGAAAATAAAAATAAGTAGTGCATGCAAAAAAATGAACCATAGGGTTAATTTCTCACATTAAATGAAATAATATTCAAACTTAGGTCAACCTATATTTAAACCTCTCCTAAATCAATTAGTGGGTCAAACATGGGTCAAATGTGTTCAAATTTGAACCATAGGCAAATTAGAAGGTTTAAAATATTATTATGAAATTATATTTTGGTTTTTTGCATGTTTGTACCATGATTTATATATTGGTCATTAACCTTGATTAAAAGGCATTAAAGGTAATATAATTTGATAGAACACTTATACGACCAGCCATGCTCTATGGGAGTAAATGTTGGGCGGTGAAGAAACAAGGTCTCAACAAGATGATGGTTGAAATGCGTATGCTGAGATGGATGTGTGGGAAGACAAGAATAGATCGCTTGAGAAATGACTATATCAATAATAAAGTGGGGGTGGTGAGCATTGAGGACAAGTTGCGTGAGGGCCGACTCAAATGGTACGGACATGTGCAACACATACCTACTAGTGTGCCTATATGAAGCAATGCTATTGACCCAAACACTATAAATAGAAGAACAGGAAGGCCTAAATTAACATGGGATGAGCTTATAAAGAGAGATTTTGAATCTCTACATCTCAATCACAATATGGCCCATGATAGAGCTGAATGGAAATGAAGGATCCACATAGTTGACCCCAACATAGTTGGGATTGAGGCTTAGATGATGATGATGATGATGAAAAGTAATATAATTTGAAAAGGCTCTTAATATTGAATCCTTCAGTCACCAATTTGGGTTTTACTAATTCAGTATCCACATGGTCACCTCTTTAACCTCTTTCATATGCTTTAAGGTCATTTTGGAGGAGAGAGAAAATGAAAGAGGATTAATATGAGTCTATTGATATACATAATGCATAATTGAAGGTGAAATATGGATTTGGGTCTTATTTTAAGTTTTCTCATCCTATTTTCATATAAGGACAACCATTATTGGTAGTTTACATTAAACCCCTCATCTATTATTATTTAGGAAAAGCTACATTCTATGTTTTTAAATTATCTCAAATATTGGGATATTGGAATTCTGACCACCTTAAAACAAAATTTTTCCTCAATATTTTCTAAGGTACTACCCACCTTAGGGTAGTTCTTACTTCTTCATTGAATGAAAGTACACTAAAATTTTGCATGAAAAAGTGAATGTATTTCATAAAAAGGGTTCAAATGGACATAAACTTACTATTACATCACTCCTCATTTATTCATATTATACTTAGGGTTTACAAAACCCATATTTACACTTAGGACACCTACCTTCAACTTGGAATAACTTTATAACATTAGGCATTGGTGACTATCTACCCTTAGGTCTTTAGGTGCTTCATACATTCCTAGATATGTGGTGATGAGATACATACCCAGAGATGTGGGATGTTAACATGCAAACTCTCACTAACTTACTAATGCACATGTCCAATACCACATGAACTAGTGAGAAGGGAGAACTGCATAAAAGGTCTCATGCTCATGACATTCCTCTTTAGGTCTCAATTGGCTAGCCATAGTCAATGAGAATGGAGATTTCATCTCATTAGCTAGGGTAGGTTGACACTTAAGATCTAAACTAGGTAAGCATTTATCTCTGAAATCTATCTCTTCTAAAGTGAAAACCCTAATCATGGTATCTTTCTTTTGGAAATATATCCCTAAACCTTAATCTCATATCTTGATTCTAGGTTTAGAACATATGAATCGGGTTTCTTCATGGTTGCCATCCATATATTGGCTCTGATACCATTAATGTAACACCCCTCGTTATGATATATAATACAACTGGGCGGAAGCTTTCATCTTGAAAGGGGATGCAACATTTATGAAATCAATGAAAATAAATACATAATTCACCATTGAGATTCATACATTGTTCTTTGAATAGGAAACTATAATTGAGTTCTATAACATGTCTAAACATTTCTAAACATTTCTAAACATGACATAAATGTAAACATGATTGGATCTCCTAGTATGGATGGCATCCCACCAGTTAGCTCTTGAAGGTCTTCTAGTTCTTTCTTTCTCCTCTTGAGTCCTTACTTGCTCCAACTCCTGGGGACATCGCATCCCCAGCCATGCAAAGGGGAAAAACAACACATCAGTAAATGGTACTGGCACATTATAACATAAGAAAAATAAAGTATACTTGACATGTAAGAAAACTTGACATGAATTTAACTATAGCATTCTTGAATCATTATTAACATGAAAAATTGAATAGTAATTGTATGGATCCCACTATAGCGCCCCATTAGGAGCACATGATTGCTAAGAAAGCCCTTGATGCTAGGAAAGCTCTTAACGACCCCTTGAGGTCCATGATTTGGGAGCATATAAAAACTAGTTCAATTCCAACTAACTTGATCATTAACATGACATTAAAATAATCATGATTCTTGAACTTGTCATGATGGGATTTCTCACTCTTAACATGATGGGATTACTCCCTCTTGATCATTAAAATAAATTTCATGAGTCATTAATCAAAAACTTTAAGCATAATGAACATTTTAACCATAAGATAGAACATATAACAATCATCAAGAAATAATATAGAGTGATCATGATTATTACATTCAACTTGCAATGATAATGTCTACTTTGTACTTAATATGCAAACAATACATAATTACTTATTCTCATCAGCATGGCCCATTTACCTTGGAGCATAATTGAGTCTAAGATGGTCTTCCTGATCCTTGAATCAAATCTAGGTCGACTTCCCATTGTCTTGATTAGGATCTAAATACATGTTCATAAACATCATTAATCAATACCTTGTACCGATCTTAGGTTGAATTAGGGTTCGAGTGCATTAGGTTTAGGATTACTAATTAACATCATTCAATTAGAAAAACTTATTTAACTAAGATCATATTAATTACATGTAACACATAATTAGGGTTTCATGAGTCCAAATAGGGTTTCTAATAAAACATCATAATAGAAAGGCAAATCATACATTTAAAGCCATAAATTCAGATTCCTCTCGAAAAATCCTTTCCAATGGCTATTTATTTGCATTTTCTGAGCATCCTATGATTTAGTATGAATTTTTTAAAACTAACCAATCAAAGAGCAGGAAACATTATGTGTGGAATCATTTAAATTGGTGATAATAGTCATGTAAATAAAAGGTGAAATACTAATAAATATTATAGTGCATGTGACACCTTCATGGAAATCATAGGGGTAAAATTGACATTCGATCATAAATAAAAAATTATGTGTCAACTATATCAAGGCGCATTGACAATATTGATATGCCCTTGCGATTAGATTTATTTGATTGAACCAGTGTGGGAATTAGGGTCATTTCAACACCTGAGATCTTCTTCCCTTGGTCATGGTGTGAGGCGCTGCCTGGAGGTGCAACCTTTGATCCAAATCTGGGACCAGAGCATCTGTCCCAAGCTATTGAGGTCCCAAACGCCTTCGTTGAATCAAGTCGAGGCCATCGAGTCATAAAAGAGTCATTGATGTGCTCAAAGCTTGTCGGAAAACATGAAAACCAGGGAGTATGTTGGAGATCCAAAGCCGAGGAAGAGGACAATATAAGACCAATTGAAGGTCGAAGGATGTTCCTTGAGGCAAGTCGAAGTTGATGGCTATCAATTTTGTGGTTGGGGGTATCTGAGGTGGCTTGGTGATGACCACCGGCTAGCACTCTAATCTTAGATATAGGGTACACCAGTTGGGATGATCACGGCATAAACAAACTAAATAGAGACGAAGGAGGAATGTTGGAAATGCTTACCATCACAGTAATCTGGTTGTGGTTACCGAATCCTTGAGAACCATCTCCCCATCGCCGGAGAAGAAAACCGAGAAGGTTAGGGGGTCAAAGGGTGCGGGTGGAAAAATTGGAAGAGGAGGAGGGAAAGGTATGGGCCATCATACGTTCCTAGTACTTTAGATGGGAAATAGGGGATGTGGGGAAGCGTCTGCGATTTTAGGGTGTAGAGGTTGTAATTTCCCTAGTTGGGCATTTTGCTCATATAGCGCAGGGCATAAGAGCTATGGATCTTTAGGTGTGGGAGAGAGCGAAAAAGCCAACATAATAAAAACTTCATGAAACGGACTAGTGAAGAGGGAGAAATGATTAGGAGAAGATGGACTTATGAAACGGTCGTTGACTCGAGCGATCAACATAGGTTGATGATGACCGATGGGCTGTCAGATCGACGGGGGAATAAGTATCAATTGTAAGATGAGCATGGGTGATGAAAATCAAAACAAGAAGCACATGACAACACAAATAAAATGAACCATGGGGTTACTTTCTCACATTAAATGAAATAATATTCAAACTTAGGTCAAATTATATTCAAACCTCACCTAAATCAATTGGAGGGTAAAAAATGGGTCAAATGAGTTCAAATTTGAATCATAGGCAAATTAGAAGGTCTATAATATTCCTATGAAATTGGATTTTGGTTTTGTGCATGTTTGTCCCATGATTTATATAATGGTCATTAACCTTAATTAAAAGGCATTAAAAGTAATATAATTTGAAAAGGATCTTAATATTGAATCCTTGAGTCACCATTTTGAGTGTTACTCGTTGAATAACCACATGGTCACATCTTTAATCTCTTTCCTATGCTTTAAGGTCATTTTGGAGGAGAGAGAAAATTAAAGAGGATTAATATGAGTTATTGATATACATAATGCACAATTGAAGGTGAAATATGGAGTTAGGTCTTATTTTAAGTTTTCTCATCCTAATTTCATATAAGGACAACAATTATTAATATTTTACATTAAACCCATCAACTATTATTATTTAGGAAAAGCCATATTCTATTGTTTTAAATTATCTTTAAAATTGGGATGTTACAACTTAGGTTTCATTTTTTTTATTTTTGTTTACAATTACTTAGTTTGTTTTTGTAATTATTCGTCTTTTGTTACTCCTTAGTTTGGTTTTGTAATTTGTATTTATTTTTATATTATTTAGTTTAGTTCCATTATCTTGTTTACTTAGATTTTTTCCTCTACCTTTAATTTTTTGTAATTTGTTGTTTCCATTCTTTTATAAAGAAAAAAAACTATTTATCTTAATCTACTGAAGCAATTTTTCTCCTGAGCCTGATAGACAAATTTTCTATTTTTAGGCATTTATTTAAATGGAGTTAGCAATGCCACAAATCATATAACGTGAGAATTGTAGTTCCTTCAATCATGATATGGGGGCCTTCTAGGACAATACCTTGAAAGTTAAAGTACTAATTTGTAAGATCATCACTACACAAAATGCTAGGATCAAGGGATGCCATGAATTGTCTCCACAAGACAAAGTAGACATTCATAGGCTCAACATTGAGCATAATATTTAACTCTTTGAAAAATATATGAAGCATATTTCTATCAACATTATTTTAAGAATACTATGAGAATCCATTGTATGAAGATGATTATATACATGTGATGGATTACAATTAGTAGGATTACGGGAGTTATGGTGAAGATCATTAATATGTAGATCAATGTCCACATGATATCAATGAGATGATGGAGGTCCTCCAGAAAATGTTAGTTGACCACAATCAATGCTAGTTAAGAAACAACAAATGCTAGAAAAATGGAGAAGCTTGAGGTAAAAGAATGGTGACACAACTAATGCAGCTAAAAATACAATTCTCCCACCTAGTCACTCATGTGAGGGTTCATCAAAGAGATCCATTAGAAGATGGAACAAACCACATCTATGATAGATGATGAGATTGATAGTTGCATCTTCCTAGAGATAACAATAGGTGATTTGACAAATGATGCAATTTGAAGAATGGGAACCAAAGTAGGACATGTACACTTGTCTTCCATCCTTCTCCATATTAGTTGCCTTAAAACATCAATGTGAAAAGTGTTAGTAGTAGAATCCCCATGACATGGATGTACTTTACATTTTCCATTACCTTTCTAGTTTGTAGTCTTACATCTAAATAGTTACAATGATCAACCAACCTTGATTGAATCCATTTTTGAAGATAAAAAATCAACTTTCATTGCATATATAGGTATTTTATATGAGGAGGTACACCCCCAATAGGGACTGGTAGCACTAGTATTGAAATCATTATGATGCATCCCTATTTTAGGGCTTCATCTTGTGTTATATTGCTCTTCAATTACATCTATACCTATTAGAATACATGTTATTTCCCCCAATATGCTTATTTCTATCAAATGCACTTATTGAGGCTTTTTGCATGTTTTATAGGTACTTTGTCCACTAGTTGATGGTATGAAAAGAGGATGGTCCAATCTAGGGTTTCCTCAGGCTTGGAGGAGCCCAAAATGAGGCCAAAACCACTTCCAACCTACCCCAAGTGGTCAAAGAATGTTTTGAAGCAATACCTTCCATGGATGATCAAGTTCAAAGCTCAAATGCATGGCAGAGATACCAAAATGACCATGGAACCCCACCACGGTCGTGGTGGACATGCCCTAAGCACAAAAAATCACTAAAACTCCCAGAAATTGATGAAAATGGCCAAAACAACCGTGGTGATCAACATGTCCGTGGCCATAGGTCCCCACCATGACCGTGGTGAGCCCCCATGGTCCTGGCCATCCATGTACATATCCATGTGATCTCCACATTTTAATTCCCATGACCGTGCCCATCCACCATGACCGTGGTCTATCCTACCCACCACGACTGTGGTAACCCACCACGGTCGTGCTACTCACAAAATCCATCCATTTCTCCACTGCTTTCCCCATTTTACCCCTAACTTAACCCTAGACCACCTAGATCCCTATATAAGCCCTAGTAGCGGCTGGGGGTCGGGTGTTGGCTGCTTAGAGTTTCATTTTTGCTCCCTCATCACCTCCACCTCAAATCCACTCCATTTCACCATCTCCACCACATAACTCCCCATATCTAAGCCTTCCATCCACTTCCCACCATCATCCCACTCCATTCAATCCAAGGAGAAGAAGGAGGACGTCCTTGCATCAGCTGGAGGGCGGAGATTTCTCATCTACACTGAGCTCCATGGCTACTTCTTCCTCTATCTCCTTTCTTTTTGTATTTTGCTTTGATATGAGTAGCTAGGCCCCTTGGGTGGGCTGTTTGGGGGATATTATGTTACTTTGATACCATTTTGGGGGAAAATGACATGTAAACATTGTAATTTCATTTTTTAATGATTATATTCTATTTTCATCTCATTCTCCATGGATTTCTTGTTGGTTTGTGTGTGGAATCACCTAGGAATTTAGGCAAATTGCTTATATGTGTGAATTTTGGGAATAGCCCCTAGGTCCAATTGTTGGATCCCTAGGTTGCCTCCCATATTCCTACATCCTAATCAATCTCCCTAAACCTAAGTGAGAGATATAAGTAGCTAGATTGGATAATTCTAGTGCAATTAACATGGAGCCTTCTCAAGGCTAGAATGTGGGGGAATTGGGGTCCAGAACCCTAATTTCACCTCCCCATTACTACCCTCGGCCCCTAATTGCCCTAGGAATGTCTAATGTAGAAACCTAGACTTGATTAGACTCTAATTGGATTGAACCTAACCCCTAACCCAATTGAGCCTCGTAAGGGTAGTGGGTGGTGTTAGGGACTAGTTCCCCTATACACAACCTAGCATATCCATGGCCAGTTTGTAGCTTACATTCATTAGACTCTCACTTGTTGTTTGGTTTGGATAATCTAAATGGAATAATAATGTTCATATGTCACCCCCCAACTTAAGTGATAAGTTCATACCCCTAAACAACCCACACATCTCTTTACTCCTTAAAACCCTAGTTTTGTGCTTACTTAGCTTAATTGGTTCATTTCTTTCTTAGTTAGCTTCTTTCCTTGATCTTGCCTTGTTCATGTTAGTTTAGTTCTTTAATTTCTCTTTTACTTCTCTCTTGCTTGCCTTAGTGTAACTTGCCTTTTCATACCTAGCTTAGTCTTTCCTTGCTTGCTTAGTCTTAATCTAATCTAGGGTTAACATAGATTTCATTATCGCCTTTGATTGCTTTCTTGTTCATAGTATTTTAACAATCAAAACAACCGTCAAACCCTTAACCCTAGTCTCCACAGTAGGAACCCAGCAAAACTAACCTAGATCTAGTGCCCCCTCTTTTCCCTGTGGATCGACCCTATACTTGCCACCTTCCTATACTATGACATGACCCCATGCGCTTGTGGGTGTAGTTGTTTTAGTAGATGTAGGTGTGTTAGTTTAGGTCTTATAAATTTCAAAAGCATAATCCCATCCCGTGCGTTCTGACCTCGTGGGGCGCATCTAGTCGGGTCAAATCGGCTAGTGTGTTTCATCTCTAGCGGAAGCGCACCACATTACACACTACCTTAGACATAGAATAGGATATTGTGCCTAGAGCATTCACATAAGAGCATATCTTGAGGTCATCAGATGGGAACCACACCTACATTGTGTATGTTCTCCCTAACTGATACACTGCTATTACACTTCATCTACTAATGAAGGAATATCATTCGGTCATGTTGGATGGATAGTGGGGTGAAATTCAAAGTTACTCTAAGCATCCAGACAATACCTTTCAGCTACATTGGCCACCTGATCACATTATACACCATAGATATCACATGTTCAAGGTGATAACCCTTGTCCATATTCCCTTAAGATGAACCTTCTTTGAGTTTCCAGGACCTCCTGGACAAACATTGATGATTGTTTCCCCTTCATATTGGGTTTAGTGTTTGCTCAGATGTGAGAAAATTCCTATGCTCAGGGTGGAGGATGGGTGGTACATGCTCTTTTCCACCCACACATATTTATTTAATTTTATTGTTTTATTTCAACAACTTTTAGATTTGCATGCATCTATTACATTTAGTTTACTTGCATTGCATATATCTCAAAACTATTATCATTTCAATTCATAGTTATTTTAATGTTAGTTGAAACCATTATCTAGTTGGCTTAGTTTAAATTCATTTTGTATTTCATATATAATTGGTCATACAACCCCTTTGTTTGAAGTAAGCCCTTTATGATTATTTCTAATAATAGGTCGATGGTTAGAAATCACCCATTGTAGCCAATGAATATAACCATGATGTTCTCAGGAAATGATGTCTAGTCGTATGGGATTGATCGGAATCAAATGTAGCATGTCTTTTTAATTATTGGCATATCATGCTTGAGTAAATATCTTAATCCTACATGTAACATTATGTTATTGAATTGTTGTGTAAGATTGTCCCTATGTTCTAAATTCTAATATATGAGATTCACAAATTCACCCATCTTATACATTTCTTCCATCACCATATTACCACGCCATTTTTCAAATAATAAATTAAAAACATATAAATTGTGGCAGACTCTATGCTTGGGGTAGAACTCCCTCTTTCACCCTCTATAATTGCTTCTTCTATACCCCTCTCTATCAATAGGGGTGTATTACTAAAAATAAAGAAAAGATACCAATGTGCACACACAAAAATTATGCAAAATATATATTTGTTCCCGTACAAAGAAATCTCGAGTCAAATAGAGGAGAGATTTGTGATTCTTCTTTTATATACATATTCACTCTATTTTTCACCCAGGGGAAGCAAAATACCCCAAAATAGCCTTTCACAACTAAAATTGTTCTTGTATAAAATTCTCATAGGAATGTGGTGGAATATCTAAATTTTTAAGAGTATTGTATCTTGTTATAATATAAATTTTTGATAGAGAAGCAAGTGTGTGAAGCAACGTCAAGATAGATAATATGGATAGTTGTGTTATGTCAATTCAATAAATTGGGTTGTTCGTACAAACTTGTTGGTAGGGATTCAAACTATGATGTGAATATGAGGCATGTACATTGTTTGAAAGTATTTATTTGGAGAGTATTTTGGATTTTTTTGTACTCAAAGATGAGTAGTGTTCATGCTCAGGGTTGTTATGAATGTTTATTCATCATGTTTTTAGTTGCATTTTATATTAGTATTGCATATTTTATTTGCATTCTATTTCATATTTTACTTATTCTATATTTTGAGTAGTTTGAGAAATTCTTTTGGTATTTAATGTATATTTGTTATTTTATTTCTAGGTAGGTACAGTAAGAAGAGATAGGAAATTATCCTCTATGAAAAGACCAAGAGAATGAGCAAATATTTCATATCCTCACTCCCTAACTCCGACAATTGAAGTGAGGATTATTATAGAGATGGTTACGCAAATAGCCATAACTTTTGCATACAAACTCAGAATACTATGATAAGACCCATCCACTTGTGGGTGTTGATTATTGTACGTACTTTTGTTAAAATGTGGGGAATTTTCCCTACATGAATTTATTATGCTATAATCTACTACATCAAATTTTTGCACCACTTCCAAGTAAAATGGGATACTTTGGATTCTTAGTCTATTAAGATATTATTTACATTTTTTTTCAAAATTTTCTTATGTAATTTTACTCTGGTTTTGTAATTTTTAGTTTTGTTTATAGTTACTTAGTTTGTTTTTGTAATCATTAGTCTTTTGTTACTCCTTAGCTTGGTTCTGTAATTTGTATTTGTTTTTATATTATATAGTTTAGTTCCATAATCTTGTTTACTTAGATCTTTTTCTCTACATTTGATTTTTTGTAATTTGTTGTTTCAAATATTTTATTAAGAAAAAAACTATATATCTTAATATACTAAAGCATTTTGTCTCCTGAGCCTAATAGAAAAATTTTCTATTTTCCAGGCATTCATTCAAATGGAGTGATCAATACTAAAAATCATATAATGTGAGAAATGTGGTTACTTTAATCATGATATGTGGGCCTTTCAGGAAAATACCTTGAAAGGTAAAGTACTAATGTGTAGGATCATCACTGCATAGAATGCTAGGATCAAGGGATGTGTTCTTAGTTCTCAGTCAATGACAAAGTATCTATGCTAGGCTATGTTTGACCACCAAGTGTATTACCTATAGACAAGAAAGGGAAATAAGAAGAAAACAAAATTTCTAAGTACAAACTACAAAGGAGCCTTTAACCAAATTTCTATTTGTGCAACAACCCACAAAACATTAACTCTCCAACTAAGTACATGCATTATTAATCATTTGAACATGTCATAAGGACAACAAATAAGGATTAAGGGGTTAAGCTGGGTCAAGGATCGTACATATATTATCCATTTTATTATTACAAATAATGGATTTTGTTGTCCTACACCATGATTTATAACATTCAATATGATAGATATGATGATAGTCAATCTGATTTACTAATTACTTTGAACTATGTGTGTTTAATAAGTGTTGTTATTACATTACCATTAGCATATTCATTATTATAGATAATTGAGATTAGTTTGGAATGTGTCACTAACTTAATATATTAGAAGTATAGAACATGTAGTGGTGTTACATATCATCATCGGAGTAGACTGAAAGTACCACTGGATGGAATTGCACCACCTAGTTTGAGTCCCCCACATTCTCACCAATGTCATTTACTTAGAACTCCCTTTAAATAAGACTCAAGGTCATTTTTCCTATGATGGACTATGAGTTCAAGTCAATTTCTAAGAGGAATTTTGGAATGAAATAGACTTTAGCATTTATGCTTCTTCTCTAGTCTAAAAAACACAAGTTCAATAATGCATCTTGGTTGTTATACACATTACATCCAGCATTCAACAACATCTACATTGCATCTCAATACTTCCATAAGTAAGCATGTGTAGTATAATATTATCTTAACTATAACTTTGGTATACCATTCAAGGGCTCTAATCATTCTATTTTGTCTCAAGGTGGTTGTCTCCTACAGTAATAGCTAGTCTAGTATGATATCTATATGCTCCTTTACACCAGAGGATTATGGGTCACCTCCATGATTGTCTATACATGTTTATGTTATATTTTCTATTTTGTGCATTATATGCCTCTGCATACCATATTTATATATGAATGCTTATTTGCAATCATGTTGTCATAGAACTATTAGCTCCTGAGACATTTATTAGAGGGTGGAGTGTGCAACTTTTTTTTTCTTATTTCACGTTGGTTATGACGTATGCATGTTCATTCATCATTGTAAATTGAACACTTGATAACTACTATGGTGAATCAGAAAGGTATTCTAGGTAGTGATACTCTTGAGTTTTCTATATAATGACGAAATAAACTCCTTGTATGTGTATGTATAAATAGACTTCGTCTATTCAGTAAATGGATGATGGTCTCATGGTATTTGAAGCATGTAATATCATGGATTACCTATTAGGTTTGTATAAGACTAAATTGAATGATCATTTATTGTGAATATGTATCAAGCATGTTGAATCATTCATAAAAATATAAATGTGTAGTGATATGATCCCCAATCCCCATAGGACAATGTCCTTATCCTATTTGTGTTTCCTTCAAGTCATGTCATTGTTATTATATTTCCAATGAATTTGTTAAACTTATAACTAGACTCACATCAATAACATGTTGTCATTACTCATTGTTTCCAACTCAATCCACCTTCCATGCTCTCTCCTTCATCCTTAGGATATCATATAATTAATATATACCTTTTAGTGGAATTATCTTATTTAAATGTAAAAAGTTCCATATCTAGCGTAACTATTAATTTTATGAAGTAGATTTTTTTCAGATTCCATACACTCACATTATAAGGATTTTCCTAATTTAATTCATAGTTATGTGATTTATAAGAGAGGTCATTCTTCTACGTAATATATTCCAATTGTTTTTAATATATTTTATAAATGTGTTCTAGGATAGAATACAATGTAACTGTTTCTTGCTTCATATTTAGTAACAAACTCTAAATAAGGTTGTTTCTTTTCATTTACATGATCTTATATAGATGTAGGACATTAATTCCTATTATCTTTACAAAAGTTGATTTAAGGTTAATTTAATTGGTTAAATTGTTTACATTCTTATAATTATCATAAAAACCAATTTTCACATTGATCATATTATGGACAGTTTTAAGTTTTTAAAGTTTTTCTCGACTCTTGGAAAACCTAATTTCAATTACACTGAATTCATTCCTTGGTTGCAAATACACATCACTCAGTTGACCCATTCAAGTCAATTGACCTACATAAACCATAATTTTGATTGAGGTTTTGTTAAAATTCTTAACATATTATAAATCCTTCAAAATCATAAGAATGAATTAAATAAATATCAATAATTGTTTCTACTCAAATTACATTAAAAGGCTATCAATCATAAATAACCCGTATTTTGTAAACATGCTAAGTATGGAAGTGATATTTTGTACCATATTCTTCCATTAAAAACCATGTGTCTCTTTTAATTTTAAATTATCCTATGCTACAATTATTGCATTAAGTAGTGCTTCAAAGAAAATATTATCCATTATTATTGCTTCAAAACTCATTTATAATATATTACTTTTATAATATAGTTCAAAAGATCATTCTTAATTATTTCATATTATAAACAACATTAATTCCCAATTAACTTCATTCATAAACTTATCTTATTTTAGTTTAGTTGAAATATCTTTAGCAAATAGAATAAATATGTCTTGTGTCTCATTTTAATAGCATGTTGTCATTACTCATAATTTCAAATTTCATTCACATTTTCATGCGTTACTTTACCCTTAGGTCGTGATATCCCAAATATATCCCATTTCATGGGATGTTGATAACTAAACTATTTATATGAACTATGTTTGACAAGGAAAATGTCTACTCGTAGTGTAAGGATTTTTCTTATTCAACTCATAATTATGTTATGTAACATACTGAGTTTAGGCTATCCTGACTTGAGAAACCCAAATTCCATGAATAGGAGATAAGTGTCCTGAGATCATTATAATTGACCAAACAAGGTTGGATTTATACCCTAACATTCTTGATTGTGCCCTAATGAACATATAATGTGAGTAATTCAGATGTATGTACCATAATGAATATCTAATGCAGATAATATGAGTAACTCACATGACTAACCTAACCAAAGATACATATGATCCTGACCACACCGCATGCCAATAAGTCATAGTTATATGTTAACCAACACTAATATATGTATATTTTGTGACATTCATGTTACATTAGTGACATAGGTTTCATAATTGGATAACATAAATTTATACACAAAAATGATACATAATCATATAATTGTGGACTAATATTAAATTTGACTCATCAATATGTAATATGTTTTCCCTTCTTTACTAGTATACATATAAACACTCAAATATGATTAATAACTAATTTGATTGACATTAATGTGCCTTAATGGTTAATATGGGATTAAATGTGTATAATTAGTAACCAAATGTGAATAAGTATAAGAGAATGATTTATAAGGACATTAATATTAGTAGTAAAGGTAATGTGGAAATAAATGAATTCCATATATAAGTGGAAGTAATTAATGTGGCATTATGTAAGTTAATGAGAAATAAAGTAAAATAATATATTTCTTGCAAGATGATATCATGTAACTCAGTTTGTTGTAAGATTAAGGTAAGGGACTCTAAATCCAGAATATTAAGGATAATGTTGATATATAATAAAAACTATTCAGATAATTAAGTTAAACCCTAATTGCATTGGATGTCATTGAAGATAATTCTAAAAGATAAATCTATTCCTAATCGGATTCATCAGGTCCTAGTTAGTCTAAATGCATATTTTTAGGTTCAGATACTATTTGATAGCCCAATTTACTTAGAGAAGAATATACCTAAATAGTAAACCTAATGCCAAAAAAATTTGTTTTAGTTGATTTATAGCTAGATTTGGATGGCATGCGGCTATTTAGAGAAATTTCATTTATCACATAAGTCATGCTTGTCATGCTCATTGAAGAATTGATTCTTTATCAGGCTCTTTGTTAGCCGCTTGATCTTGATCATACAGTCGTGGTCTTTTCTTTAACCTCAACCATGTATCCCCTAGGAATCTACAGTCTGTGTTGTCTATGCCCACTCCTCTTCCCATAACCTCTATGTTTTCTCCTCCTCCCTCGCAAACATCATGCTCCCTGCATTCCTCTTGAAGACTTGAATCAAATGAGCTCTAGCTTGTTTGAGATTGGGATTCCCAGTGTCCTAGTCTACAAGGGTCTTCTCCCTTCCCTCTATTTCCAATTTCTTATGGGACCCTGAGTCTTTTAGGAGAGTCTCAATCTATAAATAAATCACTTTTGGCCTCCACACAACAAATGAAAATGTATTCTGATCTTTGTTGAATCATTGATTGCTCCCTTGTCATCTACCATTCCTCATATTGCTTCTCCTCTAAGTCTAAGTTCATCAATGTGCCTCTTCTTGTTACAAGGATGGGAAACCATCCACAAAGTCATTTTGACCCTGTAGAAGCTTTGTGCACCTTTAAATCCTCAAAAAATGGTATGGTTGCTTTCCCACTTCTTTATTTTTCTTACTGGTAGTCGTATTCAGGTATCAGTCCTCAAGCTTTCCATTGATTTGTTGCTCGACTTTTATGTCATTGGCCTCTAGAAGAGGTGACAATTCCTCATAGATCTTGGTTGATTGTGGTTTACATCAGATTTAGATTATGAACTTCTGATGCTCCTTCTCTGGGCCTTCCATGGCGATATGTACAAATGGGCACACTGGACATCCTAGGACTCATCCCTAGGGTTGACGATTCTATAGAAGTATGAGAAACTCCTTTGTGCTTCCAATTTTCTATCTTTGCGTAGGATGGTCAGGTATGAATAATCACAATGGATCTTGTAGCACCACGTTCTCCCACATGGATGATCGAACAATGAAGAAGACAACATTGTGATTTTACTACCTTGCCATAGTCCTATTTTGAGGAATGTAATGCTTTCCTGGGCTTTTGAGACTTTTTGCAATATAATCTCTTTAACCAGCATGTGACTTCACATTACTAATAATGTATTGATGTGCCATATCATGTATCAATCATTTGATGTGTGATGCAAGGGTATTTTGGTATCTGTGTAATTGATTTTGTTTTATAAATTCACGAAATGATATTTTCTTAAAAAAATCATAGTTAATTATTCACTAACCAAGAAATTTATGTAAAAATGTCTTGAAATCAAAAAAATAACCTCTACATGATGGTATAGGTTCCATAAGCTAAATACAATATGATCATAAGTCAACATTTTAGGGTTTATAATATACACCTTGAATAGTGATTTATATACCTAATATGTTGTTAAGTGAATGTGCATAATCTGGATCTAGAGTTTGGAGCCTAACCTTTTACACTCATCATTGAGGTGTGTTGCATCCACAATTCTAAACTAGATAATGATTTATATTTCCTCTCTCTCTCTCTCTGACTTGATAGTGACATATTATCTTTGTTGTCACATATTTATATATTGTAGAATCAATTGGTTCCAAACTCTTGAAATGGGTTTTATGGTCTGTTATAATTGCAAATTGAATCATATTCTTAGTTCATTGAATTTGCATCCTTATGAGATTATTGAATCATATTCAATGGAAACCCTAGTTTTCCATGTGTTGGCCATTATAGTATATTTGATCATTTTTATATATATTTATGATGTTTTTTTACTTTCAACACTATATTTGATCTAACTAAACTAGAGCTTGCCTATTTATTTATAACACATGCTTGGTTGAATTACATTATAATGTACACACTAGGTGGTGTATTCCTATTGTGTGTATTAATAACAAAGGGTGCAGATGGTGATTCCTGTCCATGGGTAATTGTGTTGTGATTCCATTATTCCCCAAAGGTTACAGTGGTGATTCCATAATGTGTGGTTGTTATTATGGTGATGCCATATATGTTGAATTTTATTATACTCATTATTGTAATGATAATCTCCATGTAAAATTTTTATTGTTTATTTGTTGTTCTCTATTTGAGATCAAAAGGAAAGAATTGATCATGAATGTTATTGCTTTCTTCATATAAATTTTTAGTTTTACTTAATGAAGATTCCTTTTGATATCCAACCAAATGATTTTTTTCTATATAGTTTGGGAAGCCTTGTTATTTTATTTTTTTCACTTTTGTTGAGAAATATGGTGAGAGAGAGGCAGTGGAAATAAAAAATTTATTTCCATATTTCCCTTGATCAATGGATCGTGTCAACAACTATAGATTGGAAAGGAAGGTTGCAAGGCATATACCTGGTCTTGATGTAAGTCCATCGAGATATCCTAGCAATGACATGCTTGTTTTGCAAGCTGCACCCAGGCGATTGTTGGTGATGACCTCCTGTCGTAGCACCACAAATGAAAATTGATGACTTTCTCTGAGTGGGTGGTAAAGGACTCCATGCCTTTACCTAGTCCATGCATACCATCGGGAAATCATGTTGTTCTTTCAGAAGACAAGGAGTTGTCCCTTCAATGTCAATGTGCTACTATTGACTACTCTCCTTTGTTGTCTCTCCCTTGTTGTCTTTCCCTTTTACGAGTAATACTTGCTTGGGTTCCCATGTTACCATAAGTGTGAGAAGACAACAATTGTCAGAGCTTATTGTTGTGTCTCATGAAAGCCTTGACTACCACTCTATTAATAGGAGGGTTGGTGTCAGGATTTATAGATCATCTGGGAGTCAAAGAGATGGAATTTCATGATTTTTTTGAAAGTTGCAAATGACAAATCGGTCAGTTCACTGCTTAATCGATTAAATTATCATGTGAAACCATCGGTTCCAGACATGAATCCATCGGTTCACATTATTTCCTATTGGAAAACATATTGGCTCTAATGTGATGATTAATGCACAACATGATGTCATCGTTAATCCTTGATCCAATCTCATTGATCTCCCAACCGGTTGGTTTACAACTTCAACTACTCGTTTCACATCTTTCAAGTAGTTGGTTCATTTCTGAACTAGGAGGTTCAAATTCCAGTTCAGTCAATGTACCACCAATATTGTTTTAAATAGAATACCTACACACTTCAGTAAATAAGTTAAACCTTATTCATGAGTGAACTCCTATACTAGGTGTATCCTATGTGTCTAACCTTATATGTCCCAAATTATGTTGGCAGTGAATGTTGATAACTAATTGATGACATCTCAAGCAATGAGCAGTATCTAGAAACACATCATTGCCACCCAAGTGATTGAAAAGTTGGAGAACAATTTAAACCTACAATCTGTGATTAGTGTTACAGTGACTGTATAGATCATTTGTCTCTGATATCTAGAATGAACTTGTGACATGGAATTGTCATCCTCTCAATGTCCAATCCATGTTCCTTGAACTAGAGCACACTATCTGAGATGCAAGAGATATCGCATATCATATATAAACTCATATGAGTATGGTCATTTGTTCCTGACTCTTGCTTTCAAGTGGCCATGATATCAACTCCAGTATGAGGTACAAATCCCATATACATCACTCATAGTCATTCCCCATGTGTCACAATGAATCTGAACATCACCTTTATGGCAACCCTTATTCAAGGTCACATTGGATGGTGTCAAAATATATTGAACGACATGTGATGAGTGTAGTGATTTCAGGTCTAAGAGCCACAATCACAACTATCACTATGAGAGTTGATTCTAAATATAATTCCATGGTCTCCATGTATCATTCTCAAGGTGTGACTGTCTAGTACATTGTTCTATAACAAGTACATATGTGTTTGGTTTGATATCACATATAATCACTGATGACATTCTATCATCAACAAAGACACATTCAAGTCTTATGTATTACTATTTTCTATTTTTCTTCCACACAACATCCAACTAGTGACGTAACAAGAATGTATCTACTCGTATCATACATATGATCTCATTGTTCAGGTCACCAATCTGAGGACATATGTCATCCAGAAACATCATTCTTTAGACACCTACCATGTTTGTGTTATCATATCATGATTGATACATACATAATAGATGAAATTACCTTTATAATTATCACATCAAGTATATGATGCCCCATTGCAATCATCATATGATTGGCTCTATGGGCATAAATACCAATAGACTCCCACTTACACTTTGAGATAATCAGATATGAATGTTATTCAAAGTTATCTTATCATTTCTATCATGTTTCTACTATGCAAGTGCTTTAATTACGGGTTAGCAACATATGCAGCTAGTCGGTATTTTGCAAATTTTCACATCTACTCATTTTATGTCTTCTCATATGAGATGAAATTGCCGTAGTATGCTATCTAAGATTCCTTTCCTATCAAGTATCTTCATCATTGTCAATATATTTCTATTGTGTCATGAATGGTTGGAACCTCCCACAAGTTTATATATATGAACTTCTACATCCATGCAATATCATTTGCTATGTTCAAAAGAACAAGGTACTCGACTTCAAGTGTAGAACAATATCATTCTTGTTCAGAACTCTTTCTTCTTACAGTTCTATTTTAAGGTCAAACACAAATTTATATTGTGATCGTTAAACTTCTTTGTCACTTTGGAAGCTTGCATCCGTTTAATCCTTTACACTCAACTCTTCCTTGTTACCATAACCAAGTAACTAATCCTTTAAGTACTTCTCAAGTACTTAAGGATGTTCTTTATGGAAGTCTAGTGACCTTCAATAAGATCTGATAGATATCCTCTAATCAAGTCCAATCATACAAGATAACGGGATGAGTACATAACATTGCATACATGATAGATCCAATTGAGAATGCATATGTCATCTTACTCATGTTTTCCCCTTTCTTCAGATGAATTGAAATACTAGCCTCCTGAGAAACTAATCCCATGGAACATGGATAAATTTTCTCTCATTGAATACTGCATGATGAATCCCTTCAGTATCTTTCCAATGTATGTGTTATTTGCCAAGTCAAGAAGCTTTCTAGATCTATATCTATAGATATTTATTCCTAAGGTACATGATGTTTTACCTAATCCTTCATCAAGACGGTACTTTCATCCAAGTTTCACATTTGTAGTATAAATATGTTATTCCCCATCGTCGTGTGAAATATAAATATGCTCCCACTAAATCCTTGTAATCATAAATTTCATATTCATTTTCACTAAAGTCAAACTCTTTGACTAACCTATCAAATTGAAGATTCTATCTCTAGATGCTTACTTCAATCCATAGATTAGCCTTTATAGATTATAGACTTTATTTGTGTTATTGAATTTATAAAACCTTTAGGATGTGTCATGCATACATCCTCGTAATTATTCTTGTTCTAGAATGTGGTTTTAACATCCATATTCTAAATCTCATAGTCATAAAAAGATGTAATGGCAAGCATGATCTTGATATAATTAACCCTGGAAACTGGTGAAAAGATTTCATCATGTTCAATACTTTGAACTTGTTTGAAACATTTTACAACCATTCTACCATTATAGGTTTGTACATTACCATCCCTGTCGGATTTCTTCTTGAAGACCCACTTACACCGTATGGGTTTTACCCCTTCAGGTTGATCCACTAAGGTCATACCTTGTTGGTGTACATGGAATCCATCTTAAGTATAATGGCTTCAAGCCATTTCCCATACTATGGTCCCTCAATAGCTTCTAGGTAGGTTGTTGTCTCATTGTCTATGATCAACTTACCACCTTCTTATGCTACAAGATATCTTAATCTTTCAATCTCTAGGTGTGTTCTACTAGATCAATGAGGTCTTGTGTTACATAAGGAACTTGAGATTCCACAACAGTTTTTTTATTCTACTTGTTCCTATTGTACCTTTTTTAGATTCAATATTTTATTATTGATCTCAAACTTTTTCAAGTTCTACTTTTCTCCTACTGGTTGCTTTGGAATCAAATTCTGTTTAGGAATATAACCATTCTGGAAACAAGCACTTTTGTTGTCGGATTGGAATAAGAAAGTAGTATTCAACAAAATAACATTTATGTGAATGATGGACAAAGCTTTTCAAGAACTATTTTCTCATACAAGCTTTCTATTCCAAATTTTCTTAAAAGATATATATGGACACTTCCCATGCCATATCTCATATGGTGCCTTTTGAACCATTATAGACCGTACATTGTTTTAGTGTAAAGAATGTGACAAAAAAGGAAATGGGAAGATTAACTAGATTTATAGATGACCGCATCATGACTAACAGGGTCTGATTCCTTCTTACACATACATCGCTTTGTTTCAAGTGAGGTTATAGTGATACATTATCACAGTCTCCCACAAGGTCCTCAAACTCTTAGTTTAAAATATATTTTTCAGATCAATCATGTCGAAGTGTTTTAATACTTTTACCAAGCCAATTATGTACTTCACTTATGATCTCCTTGAACAATTCAAGGGATTCAGACTACCATATCTATAGAGATCATCTGTAAATATAATGATTTACTAGTAACCACCTCTAGAATTTATTTTAAAAGGTATATATACATCAATATGTATGAGTCCTAGTAGAATACTCACTCTCCCACAATTTCTAGTGAAATGTGCTTTTGTCATATTGCCCAATAAATAAAACTTGCATGTCTCTATTGGTTCAATAACCAAAAGAGTTTAGACAACCATCTTTATGTATTTTTTGTTTGGTCGGCTAAAAACTCTGTTGCTATTGATTCCAAAACTTTAGGTACAAACATAAGCGCACCCCCTAACCCTCAAAGAGGGTTACCAAGACAAACAAAAGAAATAAAGGTCATGTATAGAAGACCCAAAGGAAAGAGGGATGCAGAGAGAAAGACAACAAAAGAGACAAAATACAGAAAAACCCAATGATACTCCACCCAAACAGTAAAGGAGCTCCACTCTCGATATGCACACCCACAAATTGTAAAGACTTTACGATTGAAGAGGAGAGCATCAGTTGACTTCAATATTTGAACTCCCTTGTTGGCATCAATTGACTATCACTCAAACTGCTAATGCTAAAGAAGAAATTTATCTTCAGCACCATCCTACTGTATCAATCTAGATCATACAAGTGACTTCAGCAGTTGTACATCAGCATCGATAGCTAGAAATAGGGATCGGACTCCCCTTCTCCTTGGCATTAAAATCACTTACTAAATGTAGAAGAAGGAGGAAATCAGTTTCAAACCTCCACACCATCAAACGTCAGCACAGAGCCATGGGAACTCATACAACCAGAAAGAAACAATAGGAGTACAGATGCCACCGGCACATAAACTCTGTCACCCACCCAAGTTCGATGAGAAGATCCAATGGATTTTAGAAATGCATTTCTCATATATGTGCTCTAGATGACAATGATATAGGTATTCATTATTTAGTCATTGAATCATTCAGTATATGTGATATACATAATTGTTTCTAGAACTATCAAGTATAGATTATGAGACATAGGTCACTTCCATATAAGAAATTATCTTTTATAGAAAAACATTAAATATTCATAATATTCTTGGCCATACAAAATACATGATGTTTTTCATTAATGGTAGGTACATAATAGCAATTCACTAATTATGTTGCATGTCCATTAGGCTCAGATGAATTATAAGTTCTAACCAAAGTGGAAAAACTCTTGCTCCTCTCGGTTCTAGCTTACTTCTTCTCGGATCCTGAAGTGGAGATCTCTATCTCCTACTTATTTTTTCTAAGCTCTTCTATATAAAGAGGATAGTTACTTTTCCAGTGCCCATGTTGGTAGTAGTGGTGGCACTTCCCCTCCTCATTCACTCCTCCTTTTTCTTTAAGTGTAGAAGGATTGGGTTTTTGGCTGCTTTAGAACTCTTCTTGGCCTTTCCTTTACCCTTGGAGTTCCCCTTTCCTCTGGTGATCATCATCATAGATTTAGGATTGTCTTTCTTCATCTATGCTTCAGTATTTCTCAACATCAAGAAATTCTTACAATGACTTATTAAAATTGTTCATGTTGTAGTTCATGAGAAACTGGCTATATGATTCCAGTAATGACTACAAATTCACATATGTGTCCAACTCTTGGCCTATGGGAAATTATAGTTTTGTTATGTTCTCTGCATATCCAATCAACTTGAGCACATGGGGATCTACTAGATCTCCTTTTGCCATATTGCACTTGAATAATGCCTTATAGACATCATATCTCTCTTGTCTTGCCTAATTTTTGTATATGTTCTTAAGATGTGTTACCATCTCAATAACATCCATGTTCTCATGCTATCTCAATAGCTCATAGTTCATTGAGCATAGCATTAGGCACTTGACATCTATGAGATCTTTAGATTGCTTCTTGTAAGCATCCTTACCAACCTTCGGCACAGTGGGAATGGGTTTATATGTCTTGGGTGTCTCAAAGACATTGAGATTGCACTGTTGTGTGAGAACAATTCTCAACATTCTAAACCAACTATGGAAATGATTCTCGTTCAATTTGTCATTCTCAAGGACTGATCATAAATAAAAAGTGTTTTTTTGGTTGCCACTTGTTTCTGTAAAAGAAATTTGCAATATGTCAAAACCCTTTTGATTTGATTTGATAATATTGATGATATTAATTCATACTCTAAATAATTATCACTTCCACTATTTCTTAAAACTTTATAGCACTCACATATCAATTTGGAAGAGTGCAACATACAACCTTCTAGTAAGCCAAGATCCAAAACAATTATGTTATTAATATGTCAATGTGAGCGTTCATAACCAATTACTAACGTAGGCAACATTTACCAAGAACATCTTATGCACAACTCCTTGTCATATCTCATCTTTTTGCTTCTAGGCACTTAATCTCATTAAGGTCACCTAGTTAATCTCGAACCAAAATCCAACACGATAGTAATGCACCCTGTTTGGAAGGCCCACAAAACTATCATACACTTCCACGCGATAGATGGTGCACTATGTAGGGAAATACGACATCAGATATGGTAGTGAAAACATACTACTATATTCCCCTTTGAATAGTCCATCGAATCAACAACTGTGCAATGGGAAGGAAGGTTGCACAGTTTATACCTGGTCCTAGAGAAGTCCAGTGACTATATGTTGTTGCAACGTGCTCCTTTCCTCAAGTTGTAGATGGCATCAACAACATCCTCCTGGTTAATCATCACAGACGGAAGTTAACTTCGTCCTTCTAGTGGGTGGAAATGGTCTCCTCACGTCTATAGTAGTCCACACAGACCATCGCGAACTCTTGTCATTCTAGATGAATGGAAAAGATGGAGTTGTCCCTTCTAGTCAAGGTGCTAGCATCAAATTGCACTCCCAAATTTCTATCTCTTATTGTTCCTCCCTTTGATGGGTAGAACTTTCTTGGGTTCTCATGTTACGAAAATTGTGAGAAGACAAAAATTGTCAGAGCTTCTTTGTGTCTATAGAAAGCTTTGACTAACCCTCTATTTATAGAAGGGTTAGGGTCAAGAGTTCTAGTCTGAGTAGGAGTTCAAAGGATGGAATTTTATGAATTTTAGGGAACATGTAATCGTTGAACCGGTCAGTTTGCCAATGAACCAATCGGTTCACACGCGAGACAATTGGTTCAACCCTTAAACTTGTCATTTCATTATGTTTCCTATTCAAAATTCAATTGGAAATTAATATTTGATTAATGTACAACATGACTTCGGCATCAATTCTTGATCCAATCATATTGATTGACCACATGGTCAGTTGACAACCTAAACCAGTCAGTTCAGACATCTGAGTTGATCAATTCACTTGTTGAACCAATCGTTTTAGAGTTTTGATTGCCAATTCTTGTTCAACATGACATGACACTTGAATCCTTCGGTTCAACACTTGATCGGGTCGGTTTATAGTCCAGTAAATCAATTTCCAACAATTGTTGTTTAAATTCAATACCTAACACTTTACTAATCAAGTTAAAATTCATTCATGAATAAACTTCTATTACAGGTGTATCCTATGTGTGTCACCCTATTGGTTCCAAGTTAAGTTGGCAGTGAATGTCCATAACTAATTTATGACATCACAAGAAATGAGTGGTATCTAGCAAGACATTATTTCTACCCAAGTAATTGGAAAGTTGGACAACAACTTCAACCTACAATATGTGATTGGTGTTACAATGATTGTATAGTTCCTTTCTCACTAATATCTAGATTGAACTTGAGGAATGGAATCATCATCCTCTTCAATATTCAATCCATGTTCTTTGAACTAGAGTAGACTATCTGAGATATATGTAAGCTCAATATCACATATTGACTCACATAAGCATGACCATTCATTTATCAATCTCGCTTATCAAGTGACCATGATATCATACTAATATAGTAGGGGCTGATGTGTGTCGTTTCACACACCAAAAACTAGGTGGTTAATCCTAGATTTTATCCTTTTTAAAGATAAAATAACCAATTAAGAAAATATATTAGTATAGAAAGGGTCGATCCACAAACAACATTTCAAGATTAAAATCCCAACCCAAATCACATTAAACAAGATTGCAGGAAAGTAAAGATTCATTGATTGAATGTTTGATTATGCTAAAATAAGGAAATACATTTTTAAGGAAATAAAAGTTATTCTAAGAACAAATAAGAAAAGATTTATGATAAGATAAATAACAAAAGAATTATCAATGAAAATAATTAAATTACAAGTAAAGGAAGCAATTGGAACAAGTCGTTGACGAAATGAGATTGAATCAATGGAAAAAAATATTGGGATTATGGGTTTTACCACCATAGCCGGTGTGAAACTAACTCTACTAAATCAATATGATAAAACAGCATAGACGAGAGTATGTAAAAATATTTGCAAATGCATCTACAGAAGAGGAACTCTCTCTGAACCCATTGGTCTTGGCGTCTGTAGATCCTAGCCCGATCATCCCAATAAAGATTCTTCTGAGATCTCATCCAGATCCTTATGTATTTGTTTGGTTGTTCTAAGCCTTCGGTTCCACAATCACATCACCCAATCCTAACTTTCGATAGAAATGAGAGATCAAGTCATTTAAATTGGTGATTATCCAAATAAAATACAATAAAACCAATAGCATCACACAAAAATTGGTCCAACTTACACTATGACTATGGGGCTATTTCTCATGTCCCAATATAAGGAACTGCTCACGATCCATGGAAATAAAAGGAAGAACAATGGAAGAAATAGAGGAGGCCATAGAGTAGAGAAAAAATAATGCGAAAAGGATCTTATCTAGTGACAATTAAATGGCTTTCCCTCTTAGTTCCTTGCTCCCAATAAGAAGACCATAACAAAGATGGATAGAACTAATTTTATTATAAGAATGAGAGTACAGAATGCAAGAATGGAAATAACCAGTGCTGAAATGTAAAGTGCAAGTGCAAAAGTTGTATGTCTTTTCTTGTGGAGTCCCCCCTCTTTTATATGAATAAATAATGGTATAACCCCAAGAGGAATGGATTGCTTCATCTCCAAGTCACATGGGTCAAATTTTGACTATACTATGGCATTTTAGCATTTGACTCGGTCTTCTCTTGCATTCTTCTTTCATAAAAGTATATGGAATTGCCCAATTTTTCTAGTTAAAGAAGTGAATTAATTTTTTACCCACAATGGAGGGATTTGTTGAGTTGTCCTCTTTAATATTTGACCATGTGACCTTTTTTAATGCAGAATTCTACAACATTGACTTTAAGCGGATTTTTCTCCCACAAAAGGCTCAAAAGTGGTCCAACAAAAAATAGGATTTTATTCTAGGAAACTAAATTTCCTTTCAAACAAGTATTTATACACCCAATTTAGAGCTCGGATGCAAACATCATGAAACGTTTGGTGTCAGGTATACATGAATTTCAAGACTGCTGGAAATTGTGCATTTATATTCCAAGAGTATTTAATCATTGGAGTGATTAAACTAATTTCCTACAAAAATACAAGAACATATAATTAAAACTTCAATGAAAGAGAGAACATGTAACGACCCCATCTCCCGGTAACCCCCAATTAAGGGAGACCTGAAGGTCAGAGCCGTTATTCAATAAATAGGATCAAAGGTTCGACAAATAATCAATAACAATTAATAAACTTTATCAACTAAATTGAAAACTGGTATAAAATAAAACTTTGTTTACCTTTTTAAATATGGGATTTCTAATCTTCTATCCATGAAGATACTAATCTAACTAATCCTCCTGTGCATGTTACTTCTCATTTAATTCCACATATGCCACTTTACTATTTGTTCTTTTCATTGTACCTAAAATGCCCACACCTACTGGAGGGGTTATGGCTCTAATACCATTTGTAACACTCGGGCCCACTGCCCATGCCTCAAGTAGAGTTTCAGGAATGACGATTGGCCCCACAGACCACCACTAGCCTTAACTGCGCACTTTGTCCTCGCTGACGCGCAAGCCAGGATCAACTTTCCGACTGGTCACCCATCCTAGTACTACTCCAAGCTGAGAACGCTTAACTATGGAGTTCTTTAGTGATGGGCTCCCGGAAAAGGAGATGCACCTTGGTGATATGGGTAGTCCAATCATTCCTTTTAAGATCATGTTATCCGAGGCCTCAAATCCTGAGATGTTACAATCTCCCCCACTTAGACTCTTGACGTCCTCGTCAAGGCTCAACTATATGGCCTCATAATCTGACCCCATTTCAGTGCAGACCCACAATGGCCCATGGACACCCAGCTCCCGATCACAGAATCCTAGCGCAACGGTGGCTACTTCAACCATGGACAACCCTTTCCTACATGCCTAGACCGTACGGCTCAAGACTGGCATGCCACATGCCCATGGAGCCCCACCTACTCGAGGGGTTATGGCTCTGATACCATTTGTAACACCCGGGCCCACTGCCCATGCCTCAAGTAGAGTTTCAGGAATGACGACTGGCCCCACAGACCACCACTAGCCTTAACTGCACACTTTGTCCTCACTGACGCGCAAGCCAGGATCAACTTCCCAACTGTTCACCCATCCTAGTACTACTCCAAGCTTCGCACGCTTAACTATGGAGTTCTTTAGTGATGGGCTCCCGGAAAAGGAGATGCACCTTGGTGATATGGGTAGTCCAATCATTCCTTTTAAGATCATGTTATCTGAGGCCTCAAATCATGGGATGTTACAGAACATCTTAACTAGAATAATTAATTCCAAAACTAAGAAAATAATCAACGCAACAGTCCTAAAGAGATATCTAAAGATGTAACTAAATGGATAAATGCACACTGATCAAAATACCCCAAACTTGAATGTTTTCTTGTCCTCAAGTAAAAAAATCACAAATTATTCTAATTTGTAATAGAAACATATCTATCCTCACCCTTATAGCATCACGTTGTTCCTTACCTCCTTATTTGTCCAAGCAATCCAATCTCCTAGAACCACATAACTCAAAATTATATATTCCCTGTTAACACATGTTTTACATCATGTTTGTAAATTTGGACTTTATAGGAAACAAACTTCATCTCACTTTTTCTTTGACGCTCCCATATTTCTTTTCATTGTGAGTTTTTGCATAGGAACATGATTTAGGAGGTGCATAAGAAGATGAACCTTCCTCTATTCGACTTGAGATTTATTTATTCATGCACTGCAGTTAAATTGACCATATTATTTTGGTGTGCTCTCTGGCATCTTGTGATGGTACACCCCTATTAGATAGGTGGGGTATGGAAGAATTAAGATGGGAGATGCATGTCACCCCAGACTTGGAGTTTAACCTGAGGTCATTTTTTTCTTTTCTTTGATATATGGAGGAACAAGGTCGCTCCTATGCTTATAAATTTTCACCATTTTTGTTAGGGTGTGTCTTTACATCTGATAGATTCTTCCTGTCAACACATCATACAAGAGATATGACAAGTTCATCAATAGTTTAAAATAGAGAAACTTCATGTTTGCTTCTTATTGATGCAATACATCTTGCCAACATATCCAAGGAGTGATGCTAATTTTGGGGTCCTAAGTGATATGGTGTTTGCCAGTCATGGCAATTTATAAAATAAATTGCAAAGAAGATTTACTAGATTCAAGGGGTACAATGATACAATTGTATTCATCATAACTGACTAGATAAAGGCCATTCGTAAAACTAGATAATCATAAGTAAAACAATTTCAAAAAGCAACTACAGGAAGAGATAAGGTGATAAAGAGATAGTGTTGAAAAGGGAAGATAGGGGATGGAATATATACATACTACCCACCTTCACACTAGACTTAGAATTTTTCTCGTATCGAGTAAATCCTAAATTTGAGATGGAGGGACAAAATTTACAAGGTTTCCTCCCAGTGAGTGGATTATTTAATGTCAAAGACCCGATGACAATGGTAACCTCCAAGGTTGACTAAGTTCGGAGTTCGAATGAGGGTGTTATATTGAGTCGACTGCATACCTTGTAGCCATTCCTTCATATTTGTCGAGTTCATTGAAATGTATCTTAGATGGCATGGCGTACATCTATATACCAAAAACATTATTGGGATCAGAATGGATAGATTTTCATAGTTTGATGTGTGACAAGGTATAGTTATTGGGAATCTTAGTTGGATAAAGATAATTATTCAAAGATGTAGAGTTTTGATTCAAATACATATACACAGTCACCCCATTGTATTGACCATTAGGATAAGTGGGGAGTAGATTGCAAGGATGATAAATGGAGACTTCATCATTGACATTCAGTTGTGCTTCTTGTGTCGGTATCGGCAACACATAAGGGATAGGCCAAGTATCATAGAGAAGTGGTTCAAGGGGAGAAGGGTGAAAGAAGATGGGGGTGGTCTGAGATGTGGTGAGAGGTAAGGGAAGGAGTTGTGAGACAGGGGGCCCTTGAGTAGTGATATTGGGTATTATAAGAATGGGGGTAGTGGGAAGTGGGATCTTCATTATCATGGGGCTAGATAGAACGGCCTTGATCTATTTCGCGTCTTGATTGTCCTCCATAGAAATTTGAGATTCTATCATAGGTGGGATCTCGGGGTCAAAGATAAACCTTTTATGAACCAGCTGATCTTGAGGAATCAAGGTGCCTTTATACAAAGGAGGTTGACTGCTGGAAATGCTTTGATAGTGTATTAATTGTTCCATATGAAGAAGAGAAAGAATAAAGGCAAAGAGACAAGAATTGCCTTGAAGGTAGATATGAGCAAGACATATGACAAGATTGAATAGGGGTTTTCTAGACAAGGCAATAGAAAGGACGGGAATACTCGATACATGGAGGAGCAAGGTTAAAGGTTGTGTCTCAAGCATCTTATACTCAGTAATCATCAATGGAGCAAAGAGGGAACCTATAAAACCAACGAGAGGTTTGTATCAAGGTAATCCCATATCCCCTTATCTCTTTCTTTTCTGTGATGAAATATTTTCCTACTCCCTACTTAAAGCTAACCGAGAAGGTAGAATTCATGGGAAGCAAGCCAGACGCAACGGTCCTAGAATTTATCACCTTTTCTTTGGATATGACAACATCCTTATGACGAGGATGACCCAGGAGGAGTTCTCTTGCATAAATGGAATAATCAACTAATATGAAAGATCATCATGTGAAAAGATTAACTACGATAAATCTGAAGTCACCTTCATTGCAAAAATATCAACAGCGAGAAGGATAATAATCAAAGACATCCCTAATGTCAATGAAGTCGACAGACATACAAAGTACCTAGGCTACCTACGACTATGGGACAAGTCAAAAAATAAATTTTCAATAGCTGTCACGGAACCGGAATCCCAGTCCCATGAACCAAACGTATACCAAAGGTGAAATGCGGAAGCGTAAAGCTTAGCACACATGAACAGATAACAAGATACAAGAACCAACATAATCTCAACAATCAACAAGATCTATTAAGCAACATCATTATATTACATGATTTGAATTACATATTCAAGAGTCACTTTGTACAAGTCTGCTCATGTATACTATATCTGGATCTTACAATTAAGTACACCTAGCATAGCTCACCAAGCCCATCAACCTTCTAGCCATCTCTGAACCTAAAAACAACATACGAGAAATGGGTCAACACACTAGGTGTTGAGTATGGGGCCGAAAGATACACATATATATATAAGCTTTGCATAATTTTGAAAAGATTTCAAGATTAAACGAACAAGAATAAATATTTTAATTGTTTAACAAATGCGAAACCATATTTTATGTCATTTCACTCCATTATACTAACAATATCAAACACGTTTAAGGCCTTTGACCATCTTCCCGTCGGAAGGGTCCGTAAGGGTGCTCAAGCTTAGCTAACCCTTTTATACGAGAGGGACCTCAAGGCCGTAGACAAGAGCTAACCCTTTATCAATCAACATTATAATGGAGTTCTATCTATATATATGTGTTCAAGTTATAAAACCGACGAGGCAAACATCGAGTAAGACATAGCAATACCACATGGCAATATTTGAGCAAATAAACAAGCAATCATACACTATATGTCTTTTCAAGCAAGAAAACTGTAACATCCCTGACATGGGTTATGAGTTAACCCTAGGTGTTTTGCCTAAATATCTAATTAAATCCTTGTGATTAACTTTGGGCATGTAATTGAGTTTCTCAGAAACATATATTTCAGTTTTTGCTCCTTTTTATATAAAGTTATAGCATTGTTTTGTATTACAGGGACCTATGTGCAAATTACCCAGTTAGAAGGGCTAACTTGCAATTTGCACATGTTGAGATGTTCCTCTGATGTTGAGATATCATGAGAATGATGATGGTAAGGTTTGAGGGATTTCCCAAGCTTGGGCACCAAGGTGCAGCTGTGGAAGCAATCCCTGTGCTTGAAAACCCTAAATTGGAGTAAAGTGCAATTTACCCAATTTGAGGGATGCAACTTGTAAATTACATCATCAAAAGTATCTATTAAGACTCTTGTTATCATTTAGAGAAGAAATGATGAAGAGGTCACTTTAATTGAATAATCATATAATGAAAGACACCTTTGTGATTGAATAGTCAAGGTGTATGTGTTATAGCCAATTATGTGTATTCTTAAGTTATAGGTTGATCTTCTTTGCCTTTATTTCTTGACCTTAAAAGAAGGCTGTCCTTAGAAATAAGAAGGAAGGACGAGCAAAGAAAGATAGAGGGACTTAGTTGAAAATATGAAGAGCTTATGAGTTTATGTTAAAACCTCACCCCAAGTATATATACTCTCCACCTCTCTAAGCAAGGGAACTTTCCCTTCGTTTCCTTCACTATTCTATTTACCCAAACCGACTAAAGAGGAGCTGTGGAGCTCAGGAGGACGACCAAGGAGGGCAAGGTAGGTTTTAATCCTCCCTTTTGCTTAAGTTCATGGTTAGAACTCGAATTCAAGGTCAAATTGATGGCTAGCTCACATAGCTCTACCTTTCTAGCCATCTCTTCTCGACTTTCCCTGGAGGTTTCACCTTGGCCGACCTGTGGAAGATCAAGGACGACATTAAAAGCTTGGAGCTTGAAAGATTGGAGCTCAAGGAGCAAGCTTTAGGTTGGTTTTATAACTCTAAACCTTTGCTTTGTTATATACATCTCGTTTATGCTTTTAGATGATAGATCTTCTTCTTCTCTACCTTCCTTTTCTACCTTGCAAGCAAATCCGTGAGAAATCCTTGCTGTTCTTGAGCTAGGAGATGAAGACGTTATTTCCAAAGTTAATCCACTACTTTTCACTTTACCAAACGGTCCTCACAAATTGCTCTCTCGGTTTGCAAAACCGTGTAGTGAGCAAACGGTCTCAAGACCGTGTAAGGGCAAACGGTCTTCAAGACCGTTTATCCGCGTTGACCGAGCGTGGACCGTATAAGATTTCTGTTCATAATTATGTAGGCTAATCACCCAAAAAAATTGAGAGGATAACTCCAAAGGAATCGTGAGATATGGCCTTTTTAATCAACAACTTTAATTGAATTTACTCCTGATTTCCAATCTGTTGAAATCGCCCTTTTTGGGCAAACGGTCTCAAGACCGTGTAAGAACGTTGACCAAGCATTGACCGTATGAGATTACTGTTCAAAATAATGTTGATTAACAACTCACCAAATTTGATGGACTAATTCCAAACGAGCTAAGAGTTGAAGGGTGATTACTAGGGCAAACCCTAATTGAAATCAGTACTGAAATCTCAATGAATTGATTAAGTGTTTTTGGGTTGATTAACCCAAACGGTCTCAAGACCGTTTGGGGATCCACCAAACGGTCTCACGACCGTGTGGGGAATCACCCAAGACCGTTTGGAGGTCTGGGGTCAAGTATAGTTGACCAATTGAAGGTATAAAGATACCAAATTATATTGCAATTAAGTATTGATATGATAATCAACTCAATAGATCCAACCTTGAAGAATTTTCACTAAAATCCAAACGTTGGATGGGCAAACGGTCTCAAGACCGTTTGGAACTCATCCAAACGGTCTCAAGACCGTGTGGTGACAACCCAAGACCGTTTGGAGGTCTAGGGTTAAGGTAATTGGATCAATTGAGGGCCCAATTGCAATAGGTTATTGAATTAATCAAAATGCTGATTTGAGACTCAATCAAGGTTCAACTCCTATCAAATCACATTAGATTTTGATGAAATCTTGGGCAAACAGTCTCAAGACCGTGTGGAGTTCATCCACACGATCTCAAGACCGTTTGGGCCAAGTTTGGGCCCATTTGGAGCTCAATTGAAGGGTTCAACCTTGTGTTGATTCACATTGTTGAGTGTTGATGGTTGAACGTTGATGGACCTTAATTGAACCAACTTCAACCCTAATTGGATAACAATTGAGGGTCAATTGAGTGACCAATTGGTTAAGAATAACCCTAATTAACTCAATCTATAAGTGGTTACCATGGCTTTGACCATTTGGAGGCTTCAACATTGATAATCATAAATGATTGAAATCATTGAACCATGTTGGAGGTCCAAACGGTTTGAGACCAAGTGGACCAAACAGTCTCAAGACCGTTTGAGGTCACACGGTCTCAAGACCGTGTGAGACCTCACGGTCTCAAGACCGTTTGAGGTCACACGGTCTCAAGACCGTGTGAGGCCTCACGGTCTCAAGACCATTTGAGGCCAAACGGTCTCAAGACCATGTGGACTCAAACGATCTCAAGATCGAGAGACATCAAACGGTCTCAAACCGTGTAAGCCCTCTCGGTCTAAAAGTCAAACTTGTTAAATGGTCTACACCCTCACACAGTTTGGGAAAACTACCTTGAAGGTCACACGGTCTTGGAATCAACTCTAGCAAACGGTCAACTCATCCAAACGGTCTCAAACCGTTTGGAGGTTGAAGGTTGAAACCGTTTGAGGTTTTCAAAGGTTGATTTCACTTAATCAATTGAAGGTGTAAATGGTCCAATGATGCTCTAATCTAAACCCTAATGATAACCTAGGGTATTAATGGATTAAGTGACTAATGAATTGAACCATGATGGTGATCAATGGGGTGAATTACCAAAATACCCTTGAGGGGTTCAATTGAGTAAAACCTTGTTCAAATCAAACCCTAATCACATGATAGTGATGTTTTGGCTTATGTTAGCCCATGAGGACTTAACCCAACCTGATCTAAAGTGGTGTTATCACCATCTACTAGTATGAGGAGAGAGAAAGTACCTTAAGAGAGAGAAAGTACACTTTTAGGGTGGAAACTCAAGTAAAGAACCTTCAATACACATGAATGTGCATGATCAGGGTATGATCCACCTATGTGAGATCATGGAAACCCTAATTATGATATATGATGAATCTTAAGCTAATCTGAGAGCATCAATGATGATGTTCCTCATACATGATGATGTTATGAGTTCAATTCACCATATGATGTGAATAGTAAACCCTAATTCAAGGGTAATGACATATGATGTGAATAGTAAACCCTAATTCAAGGGTAATGACATATGATGTGAATAGTAAACCCTAATTCAAAGGTGATGACATGTTATATGAGTATTAAACTCTATTTGATAAGAATCAACGAACTTAGCTCTTATGACAAGAGTGGAAAGTATAATCATTGTTTTGAATTACCTTTATTAGTTGAATTAATCATGCAGGTTCGGATATGGAGGTGATCATATCCAGGTATGGATGATGATACTATATTCATTAAAGGCATTTTGATAGCTTTATGAATAAGTAAAGTATCTTGATACCTTGTCAGTGGCATTCTATGATAATAATGGGCTGTGAGAGCCATGAATACCATCAAGGTCATGCTTTAAAAATGACTTGTGATGAGTATAATGAGAAATGATGATTGATGTGAGTTAGGCTTGTTACATTTAGTATTCTCCTTTTATAGCTGTTATGCCACTGTTATTGTTTGAAGAACAATGTGTGATGTTAAATGAATACTGAATGTACCTAACTAATCAAGTATAATATAGAGCCCTGATCATAGACCCATCATTGTCAGAGATCAAATGATGGTGAAACAGGGTTTCCTAAGGGAACTCCTGGATCACATACTATTGAGTATGTGGGGTATATGGATGTGTAGAACCTTACATCCTAGTGTAGGAATTTGATGTAGATATGTAATCTGTCAATCCTTCACTACAATTCCATACCGTATCAGTAGTAGGTAGACATGAAACCTCCTGATGACGAAGAAAATATAGATATCCGTATCAGTAGAGATAAACATGAAATCTCCTGATGACGAAGAGAGTACAGAATGCCACTGTAACTCTAAAATAGCGAAGGACCAGTTTACCCTGGTGAGCTATAATAGTAGAGACACAATATGTCCTACAAGTGATCCTCTTACTGACTGAGGAAGGTGAAGGTCATGAGAATCTGACTCTCTTAATGACCTATGTATGATACTGATGCGACTTCTTAGCAATCAGTTGGAGTATGAGTGGTATGCCTCATCTCCACAGGGCATAATATTGTTTGTAAAACATAATCAACCACGTAGTATACCTGTTAGAGATAACTACGAGTTAGTTGATTGATAATACTCTGTAATAGTGCTTATATTCTTCATGTCTCATAAATGTTGAGCTCTTGTTTATAGCTGCAACTGCTATTGAATACTTTGAAAGCTTTACTGCTTAAGATATTCTTTGATGTTATAATAAAGCTTCTGGCGGAGAGTTATAACTCTCGCTGGGACAATTACGTAAAATTGTCTCACCCCGTAGACTTCAACTTTTAGGTGGACGTCGAAGACGGAGGAACCGGTCTACAGGTGACCAGTCCCAGCAGCAGCAGCAGCAGCAGCACCAGGAGCAGCAGTAAATCTCAGGTGGAGATTTAGCCTGCCATGTGGTGTAGTTAGAGTCAGTCCTATGTGTCCTCCGTACTCTCAGGTCTTCGAGTCTTTTGTTATGAGTTCTTGAGATTTTGTATCTTGATGTATATAATTACTCAAGAAGTAATTATCATGAGATGTAAACAGTTTATCTCTTGTTATGAAAGAAGCTTTTAAGGATTCAAGCTCTTGTCTCGAAACGTTTTAATTTCCCGTGATTTTTGTCTTCCGCTGTTTATCAAATCGCTTCCGCTAAGTTTAAATCGTGATTATATCGTGGTTTGGAGATCAGAGCCCACAAAAACGGTATTCATATAACTAGATAAGGCACATAACTGATTTAGAGATTCATAACCTAACATATCTTTCACCATCTAGCCACATGCCAAACCTGATTAACAACAAGATTACATATATACATTAGATTCTCATCATTAACCCTAATTAGATGCATTTTAGGGTTTTGCCCAAGTTAGGTTACAAGTTGCTTATTAGTTCATTTGTTGACCTTCAACTGATTTAGAGTCCATCATGTGGGTGTGGTTCAAGTTCCATGTCATTATGACGTTCCATGCTCTTTCTACAATCATAACAAGGTTTAAGGCATTTACATGTATTCTAGGGTCAAAAGACTCACAATAGGGCACCCTATATCATGATTCATCGAGTCAAGAGGTCTAGATCTAAAAGATGATTTAGATCAGCAACATTAGGTCATAAGAAACATATAACAATATTAGGTGGTTGTCCATTAGCAACAAGATTAGCAATTTTAGGGCAAGGTTCATCATTAAAGTTTGCACTAGGCACATATGTACACAAAAAGGAGTCGTTTATGAGAAATAGGGATAATGATTACTCCCATTAAACTCAATATGTACAAAAGTTATTGACTTCAAGGTTAGGAGGGTAGGTATACATCAAATATTCAATATTCATCACAATTATGCATAAAGCATGGTTAAAGAAGTCAAAGATCACATATCTAGCATTATCAGAGATTTACAAGAAGATTCAGGGGCTGAAACCATTAACATGTTGTATATCTTTTCGATTTGATCGATTTGATATATAATTTTGTCAAATTTGGACTTAGGATTTAGTTTTTATGATTTTGGTAAAATTTGAGGAGGAAAGGGGTTTTCTTTCAAGGTCTTACCTTCCTGGCCAATGGCCTGCTACCATGTGGCTCCAGGGGAACCCACATGTGATGGGATACCCCCTTCTCCCGCTCCTCAACACTTTGCACCACACCTGAGCGACTGGGGCCCGCTACCCCGCACAAGCCCAGCTCCACGAACGATCGACCATCATTGCTTGGTCCACCGTGGATCGTCTGAGATCGAAGGCCTGGCCCGAAGCCCCATCGGGCGCTCACCCCACTCGCGGAAGTCCTCTGTTCCAACACCAGGAACAAAGGCAGAATAGGGGATCCAGCTTCTACTCATCTAGCATCACAAAACACTGTAAGGACCCTGACCTGCGTTTAGGGTTTACCCTGTTTGTTTTGCTTGATCTTGGTGCTTTGGTGCTTGCTAATCACCTTTGAGTGGTGATTAGGGTTTTGTTGTGCTTTGTTGAGAGTTCGAGGGGCTACTTGCAAATAACCCAAGTTTAGGGTTTTGTGGGCAAGTTTGCCATCTTGTGAGATGTTTTCCCTCTTTGCTTCCTCTAGAGTTGAGAGGAAGGCTTGGGCTTGTTGTTTGAGTCCTTTGGGCCTGAGTTGAGCTTGTTTGGGCCTTGGAGTTCCTTGTTTGGGCTTGCTTGAGCCTTGTGTCGCCCAGGGCAGGTGGTGTGTCACCCAGTTGCTTGGTGTGTCGCCCAGTAGCTCTTGTTGTGTCACCCAGATGGCTTGGCTTGGTTGGTGGACACATGGTGCACATCTTAGACAAGTGCCTTATGGCTTGCATGAGAGGTGGCTTGAGTTGGTGGACATGTGTCCCTTGCGTGGGCGACACATAGCATGGTTGTACCTTGGTTTCTCCTCCCCTTCTTCCTATATAGGTAGCTCTTCTCCTTGCCTTAGTCTCCTTTTCTCTTTTGGTCTCCCCTCCACCCTTGGTGCACGATATCCCTCTCCATCTTGCTTGTGTTGGCCGATACACTTCCTTGGAGCTGAAGTGGTGGCCGATACACCTTCCTGGAGCAGCCTGGTGGACGATAGCTTTGGACCTTGGAGTGCTTTGGAGCTTTGGTGGCCGACAACCTTGGAGCTCAAAGTGCATCTTCTTCCTTGGAGCTTAAGGTGGGTTGCATAGTTTCTAACCCTAACTCTCTTACCTCTAGCTTTAACCTTGTTACATGTTAGTAGACTAGCTTAGTTCCTTTCTTGTGCACCTTGCTTATATACCTTAGTGGCCGATATCCCTCTCTTGGGTTTTAGGGTTCCTTGTATACCTTGCTTTTTAGGGTTTGTGCTCCCTTGTGTTGGAGGTTGAAGGTGACCTAGGGTTGGGCGATATCCCTTCCTTGTGGGTGTGTTGGGCGACACCCTTGTCCTTGAGTTGAACGATATCAGTGTTTTTGGTGTTCGGAAACACCCTTCCTCTTGGGTTGGATGATAGGTTGACCTAGTATGGATGTTGGCCGACATGGTGACCATGTTGGGCGATATGGTTCCTTGGGTTGAGAAACACCTTTGTTTTTGAGTTGGACGGCATGGTGTTCCCCTTGGTGGACGATATGGTAGCTGGTGTTGGGCGACATGATGAGTCCTTTAGGTTGTCCGATACCCTTGCCCTTGAGTTGGGCGATAGGGTGAGCTAGGGTTTGTTGGCCGATATGGTGAGTACCCTTGGAGATGGGCGATACTCTCTCTCTCTCTCTCTCTCTCTCTCTCTTGTTGGGCGATATGGTCTGATGGTGTTGGGCGACATGGATGTCCTTGTGTTGGATGATAGAGAGGGTGCTCTTGTGTCGAGTTATCTCCTTGTCCATGTGGTGGACGATAGGGCCAAGTAGTGCCATGTTGGACGATAGGCTATGTGCCCTGATGACCGATACCATGATGGCCGATACCATGATGGCCGATACCATGTTGGGCGACATGCCTTGGGCCATGATGGCCGATAGGGTTAGTGTGATGGCTGATAGGGTTAGTGTGGTGGCCGATACCCATGTTGGGTGATAGGTTTCAGATGAGGGTTGTGAGGCTATAGTGAGGGTATGAGTTTCTTTGGTGACGGTCCCTTATGTGATAGAAGTGGATGTTTATACATTAACCAATAAAACGATGGTGGTGTTTGTGATATCATCAATATGTAATATGTTGCCTTGCAAATAATAAGGATGCTAATGGTAGTAATGTATATGATGATAGCCCTCATGTAATAGATGCATGATGTGACCCGTTATGCTTAATTTTTAATGATAATGAAGATGATGATAACTACTCTAGTAGTTTGTTTAATGATAATAATGTTGGTAATAATGATGCTAAGTGACAGTTATGTTAAAGGTTGCTTCATGATAAAGATGACAATAGTTGATGACATAGTAATGACCTTGTTAATAATAGTGTTGATTCTGTAAACACAACATGATCTCTATATACCCTGATTGTTTGTACAATCTCGATATAAGGGTAAGTATCAGTATGGTTGTTTAATGATGTACTTAACATACTTGATTACCAAATAACTGTCATATTGATAAGTAGATTATCTTGAATGATATTTCATGATAGTGAGCATATTCCTTATGTTGAATCTACAATTATTGCATACCTTAACCTTGCAGGTGATGACTTAGCCATGAAAGGGCTATGTGACATATGTAATGAGTAACATTACTTTGATAATTGCTCTATAAGATTATGTATGTGATGTGTTGGTCCCATGATGATGATGTGAGCCTTAAGAGGCAGTGATAGTACATGATGAGGGGTTGAGACCCTGCGGTATGTGGTGATCCTTGAGATGGATCTGGATGGTTGGCAAGAGGCCAAGTGGTAACATGTGATGTTGGATCCTTAAGATGGATCAGGTTGATATGAATAGATCATAATATAATGTTCTTTACTTTCTGTTATACCTTGCATGTCATACAACTTGGTTGAATCTTGCAATCCATCTAAAAGATACTAATTAAGCACAGTGAAATACATCATGTAGTTTGCCCTGGCCATAGATCCATCATCGTCAGGACTTGGTGATGGTGAAACGGGTTTTCCTACGGGTTAACCTGGAAGCGCATATTATTGAATATGTGTAGGTTGCTCCTAGCCTGAAAATGAGGAGGTAAGAGTGTAACTTCGGTTGCAGACTCAGATATGTGTGTAGAGCATGGTGAACAGGCCCATGGCTCAGGATATGTGATGTATGGAGCATGAATGCGTTCATGGCTCAGAGCACGGTGATCAGGCCCGTGGCTCAGTTTTACTAGCGCCGTGACCTGTACCAAGGCGGGCTAGAGAATGGGTAGCATATGGAGCTAACCCTGTGGCTTAGACCACTTCAGCATGTGACTGCAGTCCTGCTTGTGTTGTACTCATGTACTGACCATGAGGTGGGAGGTCGTGGAGTCCGGCTCTTCCATTGACCTTGTATGGCACCGTCTTGGGTTTCGTAACTGAAGGTTGGATTTGAACGGTACGGTTCAAATACTCAGGGCATAATAAAATGTAATATAGCCGTTTAGTATTGACTAGTCATATCAAATACAAAACATTGGTTGAGGCCTTGTTTGTGTAATATTCTGTTATACCTTGCAGGTCATGTAGTAATCTACATTATCTTGATAATCAGGTTATATGGCATTATACCCTGTTCTAATAATCCTGTTACATGTTGATATATCTCATCTTGATAGTCATGTTCCTTTGAAAGACATCTGGTTTTACGCTTTAGTACAGCTGGTATGGTTGCCGGTAAGAATGATCTTGCTATATATATATAACTGCTTCTGATATATCTGCTCATGTTATAATTGTTGTTATAGTTTCTCTTGCTGAGGTTCTATGGTTGCGGTGGGGAGCTATGTTTCCCGCTGGGACAATTGTTCAATTGTCTCACTCCACTGGTTTACACCCTTTTTAGGTGGTCGAGGTAGACGTGGTCGTGGTTGTGGTGTTGCGGACGAGCAGCTTGAGGAGCAGTAGAAGGCAAGCGATGGACATGCTGCTGTTTTGGATGTTTTGTAGTAGAGTCTAGAGTCATCCCTGTACTCTCAGGTCCTTGGCAGTGTTTTGACGATGTTTTACGAAGATCGTTCGATGATATCTGTATATCCTGATGTTGGCCAGATGTGGGCCTTTATGTATATATGAACAGGTGGTGAACTCATGTGATGGATGAACAGCTGTTCCTGAGCTGTGGACACATGTCGGATCTTGTGTACATGTTTATATGACATGTTTCTATGCAGGATGAGGACTGGAAAGTAATAGTTTCACAGTTTATCAGTTTTCCGCAATCGGTTTTAATTAACCCGTGTTTTTGATAATCTGTGGTTATGGTGTTTTCTGCACGTTTTCGCGTAACACCTCGTTATCTGTGTGATAATGGGATGTGTTTCCACAAGTTTGGTATCAGAGCTTTAGGTTCGCTGAGTCTACAGGGATCTAGGACTAGGTTGAGTCTGTTCTTATGAGTTCTCCAGGTTATCTTACAAAAACCTTCTTCCCTAAGCAGAAGAAAAGCCAAGATGTCTAGAAACCACAAAGAACATGCTCCTGAGCATAGTGATGCTGCATCGGTTGATGGAGAAGATGGACGGGCACATGAAGATCGGGTGCCTGAGGTCCCCCAACCAGACCCAGCCATACTTGAACACCCTGCCTACCAACAGCTTATGGGGCAGTTAATGGCTACGATGAATCTCATGGTTGAGCGATTACCCGTGCCTCCTCCGCGAGCACAGGTTCCCCATGGAGAAGCATCAGGTATTGGGAAGACCTTTGAGCGGCTTCGCCGAGTCGGAGCTTCGGATTATGCTGGAACGGCTGATCCAGCGGATGCAGATATGTGGCTGATGAGTCTTGAAAAGGCTTTCCGGATCCTCGACATCCCCGAAGCAGACAAAGTAAAGCATGTTGTCTACCTTTTGAAGGGTAGTGCTGGTCACTGGTGGACCATCGAGGAAGAGAAGCGGCCTGGTGAGGTGATCTGTTGGGAAGTGTTTCGGCGCGAGTTCGTCACCAGATACTTTCCGAAGACATACCTGGATGAGAACATCAGTCAGTTTGAGAAGTTGCGGCAAGGAACGATGAACATCACCGAGTATGAAGCTAAGTTTATGGATCTGTTGAGGTTCTGTCCTCACATGGCGGCGACAGATGATGAATGGATCAGACGTTTCGAGAAGGGTTTGAGTGCTGAGTTGACAACCCCTGTGTCTGCGCTGGAAAACCGAGAGCGGTTTGCTACGTTTGTGGAATCAGTTCGACGGATCGAGAGGACAGTAAGGGAGAAAAGAGAGTCGGTGTCTCATAAAAGACCTGCTCAGTTTCAAGGACGAAGGTTTGGTGGCTTCAAGAAACCCAGGTTTTTAGCACCGTCAGTGATGCGAAGTGCTGGTGTACCATCTCAGTGGTCTCTGAGTAAGGGAAAAGGTTATGTTTCTTCACCATCCAAGGCGCCCAGCTCAGCTTCAGTGGCAGTGACAGGGCCATCTAGGCCACGAGTTTACAATAGAGCATGTCATCTCTGTGGACAAGTCGGGCATTGGAAGTTCAATTGCCCGAATAGAGATGTTGAAGTGACGCAGCAACCGAGGCAGAGTTTCCAGAAATCTGAGAGACCATAGCCCAGTGGTAGCAAAGGATGAGGACGTGGTCAAGCGTCTCAAGCTGGATCGTCTGCTCAAGGGAGCAGAGGTCATGGACAGCAAGCAACGGCTCGATTCTATGCCATGAATCAGCCGGAGGCAATAGTCAACCCGCGAGTGGTGACAGGTCAGATGGAGTTATTTCATTCTGATATGTCTTCTTCTTGCCTTATATCTGTTCTGGTTGACCCGGGTGCTACACACTCTTTTATCGCCTATCGTATGCTTGAAAACTGTCATCTACCTGTTAGTTGTAAGAAGGATAACTTGTTGTTAGAAACCCCTCTTGATGGTTCCTCTTTGCTTCGAGAAGAGTGTCCATCTTGTGTTTTGTCTTTTTCGGGACACAGCATTCAGGTGGATCTCATACCACTTGATATGCATGGTTTCGATGTTATCCTTGGGATGGATACCTTAGAGAAGTATAAGGTTGTCTTGGACTGTGGTTCCAAGCAGGCGGTGTTTGATGTTGCTGGAGAGAAGTGGATCTTCCAGGGAGATAGGAAGATTCTTCCGACGTGTCTGGTGTCAGCTATGGTGGCAGATAGGTTGTTGCGACATGGATGTGAGGCGTTCTTAGCTCACGTTGTGGATACCGTTGTGGATACCAAGGCGAAAGGCCTTAACCTTGAAGAAGTGTCAGTGGTCCGAGAGTTTGCAGATGTGTTTCCCGAGGAGTTTCCTGGTGTTCCTCCACCCCGAGAGATCGATTTTGAGATCAATCTGGTTCCGGGAACGCAGCCGATTGCACAGACACCTTATAGAATGGCTCCAGCAGAGATGGTAGAGTTCAAGAAGCAGTTACAAGAGTTGTTGGAGAAAGGTTTCATCAGACCGAGCACGTCACCTTGGGGTGCTCCCGTGTTGTTCGTTAAGAAGAAGGATGGTTCGATGCGGTTGTGTATAGACTACCGACAGTTGAATAAGGTCACGATCAAGAATAAGTACCCGTTGCCGAGGATAGATGACCTGTTCGATCAGTTGCGTTGTGCTACAGTGTTTTCGAAGATCGATCTATGGTCTGGATATCATCAGTTGAGGATAAAGGCGGATGACATACCAAAGTCAACTTTTAGGATGAGGTATGGTCATTTTGAGTTTGTGGTTATGCCGTTTGGATTAACCAATGCACCTGCTGCTTTCATGGACCTGATGAACAGAGTGTTTCGTCCGTTCTTAGATCAGTTTGTTGTAGTTTTTATAGACGACATCTTGATCTATAGTCGGAACCGGCTAGAGCATGAGCAACATCTTCGTCAAGCGTTGACTCTCCTTCGTCAACATCAGTTGTATGCTAAGTTTAGTAAGTGTGAGTTCTGGTTGGATGAAGTGACTTTCTTAGGTCATGTGATATCTGCTGAAGGAGTCAAAGTAGATCCGAAGAAAGTGGAATCCGTTGCGGATTGGGAACAGCCGAAGACGCCGACGGAAGTTCGTAGTTTCCTTGGTCTAGCAGGATACTACCGGAGGTTTATCAAGGACTTCAGTTCGATAGCTCTACCGATGATGAAGTTGACTAGGAAGGATGTACCTTTTGTTTGGAATGATCGATGTCAGCAAGCTTTCCAAAGTTTGAAGGAAAAGCTAACCAGTGCTCCAGTGTTGATCTTGCCAGAATCTGGAAAAGGCTATGTTATTTTCTGTGATGCGTCCAAGAAAGGTTTGGGTTGTGTGCTGATGCAGGAAGATCATGTGGTTTCTTTTGCTTCGCGACAGCTTAAGAAACACGAGGAGAACTATCCAACCCATGACTTGGAGCTGGCAGCAGTGGTTCATGCGTCAAATATTTGGAGACACTATCTTTATGGAGAAGTGTGTCGGATCTTTACAGATCACAAGAATCTGAAGTACATCTTCTCACAGCAAGAGTTGAACATGCGACAGCGTCGGTGGATGGAGTTGATCAATGATTATGATTGCACTATCGAATATCATCCTGGTAAGGCGAATGTGGTAGTAGACGCGCTTAGCAAAAAGTCTTCTACTCCCAAGAAGGCACAGATGAGTTCTTTAGTATGCCATAGGCGGGACATGTTAGTCTCCTTACGGCAGATGAACGTACAGATGGAGGTTTCCTCGTTAGCTGGACTTTTAGCACAGATGCAAATCAAGCCCACGTTGAGACAACAGATCAAGGATGCACAGCAAACGGATGATACAGTACAGCTAATCAGATCAGAGTTTGGCAGTGAAAAGCGTGATGGGTTCCATGAGTCCAAGGATGGAGTGGTTTGCTATCATAATAGGATGGTGGATCCAGATGCTGATAATCTGAGGAAGTTGGTGCTCGAGGAAGCACACACGTCGATGTATGCTATGCATCTAGGCGTCACCAAAATGTACCATAGTCTGAAGGACTTGTATTGGTGGCCCGGCCTGAAGAAAGATGTAGTTGAGTTTGTGGCAAGGTGTGCGGTATGTCAGCAAGTAAAAGCTGAGCATCAAAAGCCGGCAGGTACGTTGCAACCTTTGCCTATACCACAGTGGAAATGGGATCATATAACCATGGATTTCGTAGTTGGTCTACCCAGGACAACTAGGAATCATGATTCCATTTGGGTGATAGTGGAAAGATTAACGAAGTCTGCCCATTTCATACCTGTGAAGACCACGTATACAGCTAAAAAGCTCACTCGAGTATATGTGGATGAGATAGTTTGTTTTCATGGTGTGCCAGCAACGATAGTTTCTGATAGAGGTCCTCAGTTTACAAGTCGTTTTTGGGAACAGTTGCACAGGGTGGTGGGAACGCAGTTGAAGTTCAGTACCGCTTTCCACCCGCAGACAGATGGACAGTCTGAGAGGACTATTCAGACTTTGGAGGATCTTCTTTGTGCTTGTGTTTTGCAGTTCCTAGGCAGTTGGGACGTACATCTCAGTTTGATAGAGTTTTCCTACAACAATAGCTATCAGCGGAGCATTGACATGGCTCCCTATGAGGCTTTGGATGGGAGGAAGTGCAGATCTCCTTTGTGTTGGTATGAATCAGGTGAATATCAGCTTTTGGGCCCTGAGTTAGTACAACAAACGACAGAAAAGATCAAGGTGATACAACAACAGTTGAAAGCGGCACAAGACAGGCAGATGTCTTATGCAGACAATCGCCGACGACCCTTGGAGTTCCAGGTGGGAGACAAGGTGTATCTTAAAGTCTCTCCGTGGAAAGGTGTGATGAGGTTTGGACGGAAAGGTAAGTTAGCTCCCAGATATATGGGGCCTTACTCAGTCATAGCACGTGTTGGCAAGGTGGCGTATGAGTTAGAATTGCCTCCAGAGTTACACAGGTTACATCCAGTGTTCCATGTCAGTATGCTGAAGAAAAGTCATCCGGATACAGGAACAGTGATACAACCAGTTGAAGTTGAGCTTGACAAAGATGTGACTTATGAAGAGGGTCCTATGATGATCCTTGACAGAAGAGTCAAGAAGCTGAAGAGAAAGGATCTGGTTCTTGTGAAGGTCCTTTGGCATCACCGTGGCGTTGAGGAAGCCACGTGGGAACTTGAGGAAGAGATGAGGAGGAAGTATCCCTCGCTTTTCTCTTCGGATTTCGGGGACGAAATCCTTTTGTAGAGGTTTATGGCTGTAAGGACCCTGACCTGCGTTTAGGGTTTACCCTGTTTGTTTTGCTTGATCTTGGTGCTTTGGTGCTTGCTAATCACCTTTGAGTGGTGATTAGGGTTTTGTTGTGCTTTGTTGAGAGTTCGAGGGGCTACTTGCAAATAACCCAAGTTTGCCATCTTGTGAGATGTTTTCCCTCTTTGCTTCCTCTAGAGTTAAGAGGAAGGCTTGGGCTTGTTGTTTGAGTCCTTTGGGCCTGAGTTGAGCTTGTTTGGGCCTTGGAGTTCCTTGTTTGGGCTTGCTTGAGCCTTGTGTCGCCCAGGGCAGGTGGTGTGTCGCCCAGTTGCTTGGTGTGTCGCCCAGTAGCTCTTGTTGTGTCACCCAGATGGCTTGGCTTGGTTGGTGGACACATGGTGCACATCTTGGACAAGTGCCTTATGGCTTGCATGAGAGGTGGCTTGAGTTGGTGGACATGTGTCCCTTGGGTGGGCGACACATAGCATGGTTGTACCTTGGTTTCTCCTCCCCTTCTTCCTATATAGGTAGCTCTTCTCCTTGCCTTAGTCTCCTTTTCTCTTTTGGTCTCCCCTCCACCCTTGGTGCACGATATCCCTCTCCATCTTGCTTGTGTTGGCCGATACACTTCCTTGGAGCTGAAGTGGTGGCCGATACACCTTCCTGGAGTATCCTGGTGGACGATAGCTTTGGATCTTGGAGTGCTTTGGAGCTTTGGTGGCCGACAACCTTGGAGCTCAAAGTGCATCTTCTTCCTTGGAGCTTAAGGCGGGTTGCATAGTTTCTAACCCTAACTCTCTTACCTCTAGCTTTAACCTTGTTACATGTTAGTAGACTAGCTTAGTTCCTTTCTTGTGCACCTTGCTTATATACCTTAGTGGCCGATATCCCTCTCTTGGGTTTTAGGGTTCCTTGTATACCTTGCTTTTTAGGGTTTGTGCTCCCTTGTGTTGGAGGTTGAAGGTGACCTAGGGTTGGGCGATATCCCTTCCTTGTGGGTGTGTTGGGCGACACCCTTGTCCTTGAGTTGAACGATATCAGTGTTTTTGGTGTTGGGCAACACCCTTCCTCTTGGGTTGGACGATAGGTTGACCTAGTATGGATGTTGGCCGACATGGTGACCATGTTGGGCGATATGGTTCCTTGGGTTGAGCAACACCTTTGTTTTTGAGTTGGACGGCATGGTGTTCCCCTTAGTGGACGATATGGTAGCTGGTGTTGGGCGACATGATGAGTCCTTTAGGTTGGCCGATACCCTTGCCCTTGAGTTGGGCGATAGGGTGAGCTAGGGTTTGTTGGCCGATATGGTGAGTACCCTTGGAGATGGGCGATACTCTCTCTCTCTCTCTCTCTCTCTCTCTCTCTCTTGTTGGGCGATATGGTCTGATGGTGTTGGGCGACATGGATGTCCTTGTGTTGGATGATAGAGAGGGTGCTCTTGTGTCGAGTTATCTCCTTGTCCATGTGGGGGACGATAGGGCCAAGTAGTGCCATGTTGGACGATAGGCTATGTGCCCTGATGGCCGATACCATGATGGCCGATACCATGATGGCTGATACCATGTTGGGCGACATGCCTTGGGCCATGATGGCCGATAGGGTTAGTGTGATGGCTGATAGGGTTAGTGTGGTGGTCGATACCCATGTTGGGTGATAGGTTTCAGATGAGGGTTGTGAGGCTATAGTGAGGGTATGAGTTTCTTTGGTGATGGTCCCTTATGTGATAGAAGTGGATGTTTATACATTAACCCATAAAACGATGGTGGTGTTTGTGATATCATCAATATGTAATATGTTGCCTTGCAAATAATAAGGATGCTAATGGTAGTAATGTATATGATGATAGCCCTCATGTAATAGATGCATGATGTGACCCGTTATGCTTAATTGTTAATGATAATGAAGATGATGATAACTACTCTAGTAGTTTGTTTAATGATAATAATGTTGGTAATAATGATGCTAAGTGACAGTTATGTTAAAGGTTGCTTCATGATAAAGATGACAATAGTTGATGACATAGTAATGACCTTGTTAATAATAGTGTTGGTTCTGTAAACACAACATGATCTCTATATACCCTGATTGTTTGTACAATCTCGATATAAGGGTAAGTATCAGTATGGTTGTTTAATGATGTACTTAACATACTTGATTACCAAATAACTGTCATATTGATAAGTAGATTATCTTGAATGATATTTCATGATAGTGAGCATATTCCTTATGTTGAATCTACAATTATTGCATACCTTAACCTTGCAGGTGATGACTTAGCCATGAAAGGGCTATGTGACATATGTAATGAGTAACATTACTTTGATAATTGCTCTATAAGATTATGTATGTGATGTGTTGGTCCCATGATGATGATGTGAGCCTTAAGAGGCAGTGACAGTACATGATGAGGGGTTGAGACCCTGCGGTATGTGGTGATCCTTGAGATGGATCTGGATGGTTGGCAAGAGGCCAAGTGGTAACATGTGATGTTGGATCCTTAAGATGGATCAGGTTGATATGAATAGATCATAATATAATGTTCTTTACTTTCTGTTATACCTTGCATGTCATACAACTTGGTTGAATCTTGCAATCCATCTAAAAGATACTAATTAAGCACAGTGAAATACATCATGTAGTTTGCCCTGGCCATAGATCCATCATCGTCAGGACTTGGTGATGGTGAAACGGGTTTTCCTACGGGTTAACCTGGAAGCGCATATTATTGAATATGTGTAAGTTGCTCCTAGCCTGAAAATGAGGAGGTAAGAGTGTAACTTCGGTTGCAGACTCAGATATGTGTGTAGAGCATGGTGAACAGGCCCATGGCTCAGGATATGTGATGTATGGAGCATGAATGTGTTCATGGCTCAGAGCATGGTGATCAGGCCCGTGGCTCAGTTTTACTAGCGCCGTGACCTGTACCAAGGCGGGCTAGAGAATGGGTAGCCTATGGAGCTAACCCTGTGGCTTAGACCACTTCAGCATGTGACTGTGGTCCTGCTTGTGTTGTACTCATGTACTGACCATGAGGTGGGAGGTCGTGGAGTCCGGCTCTTCCATTGACCTTGTATGGCACCGTCTTGGGTTTCGTAACCGAAGGTTGGATTTGAACGGTACGGTTTAAATCCTCAGGGCATAATAAAATGTAATACAGCCGTTTAGTATTAACTAGTCATATCAAATACAAAACATTGGTTGAGGCCTTGTTTGTGTAATATTCCATTATACCTTGCAGGTCATGTAGTAATCTACCTTATCTTGATAATCAGGTTATATGGCATTATACCCTGTTCTAATAATCCTGTTACATGTTGATATATCTCATCTTGATAGTCATGTTCCTTTGAAAGACATCTGGTTTTACGCTTTAGTACAGTTGGTATGCTTGCCGGTAAGAATGATCTTGCTATATATATATATATAACTGCTTCTGATATATCTGCTCATGTTATAATTGTTGTTATAGTTTCTCTTGCTGAGGTTCTATGGTTGCGGTGGGGAGCTATGTTTCCCGCTGGGACAATTGTTCAATTGTCTCACTCCGCTGGTTTACACCCTTTTTAGGTGGTCGAGGTAGACGTGGTCGTGGTTGTGGTGTTGCGGACGAGCAACTTGAGGAGCAGTAGAAGGCAAGCGATGGACATGCTGCTGTTTTGGATGTTTTGTAGTAGAGTCTAGAGTCATCCCTGTACTCTCAGGTCCTTGGTAGTGTTTTGACGATGTTTTACGAAGATCGTTCGATGATATCTGTATATCCTGCTGTTGGCCGGATGTGGGCCTTTATGTATATATGAACAGGTGGTGAACTCATGTGATGGATGAACAACTGTTCCTGATCTATGGACACATGTCAGATCTTGTGTACATGTTTATATGACATGTTTCTGTGCAAGATGAGGACTGGAAAGTAATAGTTTCACAGTTTATCAGTTTTCCGCAATCGGTTTTAATTAACCCGTGTTTTTTATAATCTGTGGTTATGGTGTTTTCCGCACGTTTTCGCGTAACACCTCGTTATCTGTGTGATAATGGGATGTGTTGCCACACACACACTCCATCTTAGAACAAGGCGGTAGACGTTGGCTAGGTTGTTCCAGCCATCCAGGAGTCCACCCGTCCTCGCCCCCGACCTTGAGCGGGCAGAACCACATTCCGCCATGAGTAGCTCTAGTGGCAAATCATGGGTGACAGGGTAGCCATCTTAGGCGCTGGGGAAACAGCCAGGGAAACTAAGAAATGAAGACGGGGGGGCTAGGGTTAGACGAGGAGCGGGGGGATATAAAGAAGCTTGAAGCCTAGGGTTTAGATGGGGGTAGAGTTTCACCCGCCGCCTCCATCTCCCAGTTTGGAAGGGAAGGAGGGCAATTACTGTCTTCGTGACTTTCCCAATCATGAGAGGGGAGAAAGCTAGCGGATGGGCCGCGCCAAATTGGGCCCAAAGGGGCTGAAGAACAAAGCAAAAACAATTAAAATAAGATAAATTAAGCAAAGTTCATGTGGCCATATCCTTGGCTACGGTTGTCTGATAGAGGAAAATTTTATACTGCTGGATTCAGAATTGAAAAATCTACAATATGAAATATATAATAGATCAAAGTGATGACAAAGATTAGGTTCAAAATTACTTGCAATGTGGTGATCCGTTAAAGTGGGAGCTATAGTTTAATACTCCAATCCATGTCACATATTGTTTAAATGATCATTGAGGTCACCAAATGGATCATTAACACATTCATACTACAGAGTTGACACTTGATTGAGTACGATATCATTAGATGAGAGGGAAGGAGTATCATGGAGAAGAGAGAAAAGTTAGGTTGTCACATCCTTCCCTCCTTACAAGAAATTTCGTCCTCGAAATTTGTCCAAGATCATGGTCAGAAGTCAAAGTCAAAAACAATTGAGCTCAGGTATCCAGTCATAGTTGTCAAGTCATTCCCCACAATATGGTGTACACTTAGGTTATCATCATTAAAAGTGTACTCATCTCATCTATGTACATATTACTTTGTATTGTCTTACGACATCATCACAACATTAGGGTTTTTGTTCATATCTTTATATGAGACCAAGGGGTAACATCAAAAATCTATTTTATCAATTTAGAAATGAATATATGCATGGTCATGGCTTCAAACAAGACTATCATCAAGTGTGTATCTCATCTTTACTCTAGATTTCATGCATGTTTTTGTCTTCCCCAAAATTCTGCCAACTCTAATCGATTACGTTCATTATTATTCATCATGTTTATTCAAGTTATGATCCAAGGGCATCGATGTCTAGAGTTAATCATTTTTTTCCTCCATTCGGGGTATGAGATTAGGCATGTTACCCCTAACTATACATACTCCATTCGGGGTATAAGATTAGGCATGTTACCCCTAACTATACAAGCTAAGATCCCTAGGCATCACCATATCGAGTTCATAATTTCAAGGCTACATCGTTTATGTATAGTATGATTTCATGTTAGGTCTAGCTTATGTGAGTGACTCATCTAGCATATATCATTTTTTAAACATAAGTGAGATATTTCATGTATCAAGCATCATTCAAGGAACAACATTATCATCAACATCAAGGTTTTGAAACTTCCTCCCTTGTATCTAAAAAGAGCTTCAAGCCACTCAAGCTAAGACATATGTTTCCAAAAAGACATGTTAACCACAACCTTATACGTGTAACAAAATTTCTACCCATCTTTTGAAAAACAAGGATAACCTCTAGATTCCGTTATATACAACTACTAACCCAAGTATGAGGCTCATCATGAATATCACACATCGTATACATTATCTAAGGGTCTTGGGACATATCCCTCACCTATATATATCAAGCATCAAATCTTCAATTGCCTCTTTCTCTAGGGTTAGATATTTTCATAGGACATCTAGGGTTCAACATTTCAAGGAAACTGTCCACTAGGTCACTCAACTCATATACTTAGAAGTATTCTAGCTAGGGACTCATCATCAAGTATTTCATCATTCATATTATTCAACATTTCAAATATTTTGGAGTTTAGGTACTCTAACCTTTTCTCGATATGGGTCAACTCATATCAACATGTCACCCTATTCATATGTCCCATGCTAGAGGTCTTCTTTTGTAAAGAGATTGAGGCTCGTGTTGGTCTCGAACCATATATCATATCTCCACACATACAAGACTAGGTACAAGCAAGCATGTCAACCCACTAGCTATGTCTAGCACATCAACCAAGTGGTATGTATCATATAAGGTTCTAGGTTTAGCTAGGGTTGCATGGTCAAACTCATCTCATATCGTCAAACATACTTAACCTTCCTCAAACATCTTGGGTCATATAAAACATCAACATCATCATCAATATCATAATCATCATCTTAGGTTTCTAGGTTATTCACTTGCCTAACCTATATCACGGCTCTAGACAGCTCTAGAGATTATCACTATCATCTAAACTCTCTTATCTAGACTTGATGTTACATCTCTTTCTCCTAGGTTGCATGGAAACTCACTGCCTTTCTACGTGTGGTAACATTTTTCATATGTACATATAATAATACTTGAAATATGTTTTCTCCAACGTTTAAACAGGCGATGGAAACCACCATAATCCATCCGAATAAAACCAAAACCAAAATGAGTTACCACACTCATAAGGCAGTCTAGTATCATGACACCTAGAGAACTAGTAAGAACATGGTGCACACTTGTGTAGACATCCTAAGCACATGTCGTGAATCATGATTAGGGAGGTAATTTACACAAGTCTACACCTAGTTCTAGAACATATAGGTTCTAACCTAGAGGCTAAGTCAACCTAATCCACAAGGATATTTCATTAAGTTTCTAGGGTTGAGATGTAAGGTGAGTTTAGTTTGTGTTTCATGTGAGCAATGTTTGGTGTAGTTATTGTTCATGCTCTGATACCATCTGTCACGGAACTGGAATCCTAGTCCCATGAACCAAACGTATACTAAAGGTGAAATGCGGAAGCGTAAATCTTAGCACACATGAACAGATAACAAGATACAAGCACCAACATAATCTCAACAATCAACAAGTTATATTAAGCAACATCATTATATTACATGATTTGAATTACATATTCAAGAGTCACTTTGTACAAGTCTGCTCATGTATACTATATCTGGATCTTACAATAAGTACAGCTAGCATAGCTCACCAAGCCCATCAACCTTCTAACCATCTCTGAACCTAAAAACAACATACGAGAAATGGGTCAACACACTAGGTGTTGAGTATGGGGCCGAAAGATACACATATATATAAGCTTTGCATAATTTTGAAAAGATTTCAAGATTAAACGAACAAGAATAAATATGTTAATTGTTTAACAAATGTGAAACCATATTTTATGTCATTTCACTCCATTATACCAACAATATCAAACATGTTTAAGGCCTTTGACCATCTTCCCGTCGGAAGGGTCCGTAAGGGTTCTCAAGCTTAGCTAACCCTTTTATACGAGAGGGACCTCAAGGCCATAGCCAAGAGCTAACCCTTTATCAATCAACATTATAATGGAGTTCTATATATATATGTGTTCAAGTTATAAAATTGACGAGGCAAACATCGAGTAAGACATAGCAATACTACATGGCAATATTTGAGCAAATAAACAAGAAAGCATACACTATATGTCTTTTCAAGCAAGAAAACGGTAGTCATATAACTAGATAAGGCCCATACCTGATTCATAGATTCATAACCTAACATATCTTTCACCATCTAGCCACATGCCAAACCTGATTAACAACAAAATTACATATATGCATTAGATTCTCATCATTAACCCTAATTAGATGCATTTTAGGGTTTTGCCCAAGTTAGGTTACAAGTTGCTTATTAGTTCATTTGATGACCTTATACTGATTTAGAGTCCATCATGTGGGTGTGGTTCAAGTTCCATGTCATTATGACGTTCCATGTTCTTTCTACAATCATAACAAGGTTTAAGGCATTTACATGTATTCTAGGGTCAAAAGACTCACAATAGGTCACCCTAGATCATGATTCATCGAGTCAAGAGGTCTAGATCTAAAAGATGATTTAGATCAGCAACATTAGGTCATAAGAAACATATAACAATATTAGGTGGTTGTCCATTAGCAACAAGATTAGCAATTTTAGGGCAAGGTTCATCATTAAAGTTTGCACTAGGCACATATGTACACAAAAAAGAGTCATTTATGAGCAATAGGGATAATGATGACTCCCATTAAACTCAATATGTACAAAAGTTATTGACTTCAAGGTTAGGAGGGTAGGTATACATCAAATATTCAATATTCATCACAATTATGCATAAAGCATGGTCAAAGAAGTCAAAGATCACATATCTAGCATTATCAGAGATTTAGAAGAAGATTCATGGTCTGAAACCATTCTCATGTTGTAGATCTTTTCGATTTGATCGATTTGATATATAATCTTGTCAAATTTGGACTTAGGATTTAATTTTTATGATTTTGGTAAGATTTGAGGAGGAAAGGGGTTTTCTTTCAGGGTCTTACCTTCCTGGCCAATGGCCTGCTGCCATGTGGCTCCATGGGAACTCGAATGTGATGGGAGACCCCCTTCTCCCGCTCCTCAACACTTTGCACCACACCTAAGCGGCTGGGGCCCGCTACCCCGCACAAGCCCAGCTCCATGAACGATCGACCATCATTGCTTGGCCCACCGTGGATCGTCTGAGATCGACGGCCTGGCCCGAAGCCCCATCGGGCACTCGCCCCGCTCGCGGAAGTCCTCTGTTCCAACACCAGGAGCAGAGGCAGAACAGGGGATCCGGCTGCCGCTCATCTAGCATCGCAACACGCACTCCAGCTTAGAACAAGGCGGTAGACGTTGGCTAGGTTGTTCCGGCCATCCAGGAGTCCACCCGTCCTCGCCCCCGACCTTGAACGGGCAAAACGACATTCCGCCATGAGTAGCTCCAGCGGCAAATCATGGGTGACAGGGTAGCCATCTTAGGCGCTGGGGAAACAGCTAGGGAAACTAAGAAATGAAGACGGGGGGGCTAGGGTTAGACGAGGAGCAGGGGGATATAAAGAAGCTTGAAGCCTAGGGTTTAGATGGGGGGTAGAGTTTCACCCGCCGCCTCCATCTCCCAGTTTGGAAGGGAAGGAGGGCAATTACTGCCTTCGTGACTTTCCCGATCATGAGAGGGGAGGAAGCTAGCGGCTGGGCCGCGCCGAATTGGGCCCAAAGGGGCTGAAGAACAAAGCAAAAACAATTAAAATAAGATAAATGAAGCAAAGTTCATGTGGCCATATCCTTGGCTACGGTTGTCTGATAGAGGAAAATTTTATACTGTTGGATTCAGAATTGAAAAATCTACAATATGAAATATATAATAGATCAAAGTGATGACAAAGATTAGATTCAAAATCATTTGCAATGTGGTGATCCGTTAAAGTGGGAGCTATAGTTTAATACTCCAATCCATGTCACATATTGTTTAAATGATCATTGAGGTCACCAAATGGATCATTAACACATTCATACTACATCCAAGATAAGAAAAGTTGTTGTCCAAGCTAGGAAAATAAGTCCTCGTAAAGTCAGTCATCCAAGATATCCCCACATACATCATGGCCTTCTTCAAATCCAGATAGTGTACTCGATGACATCAGTGGTATGATTTGGAGATTCTGGTGGGGTTCTAAAGAAGGAGAGAGGAAGATAAAGTGAGAATCATTATGCGAACTAAAACATAATGGAGGCTTACGATTCCAAGATCTTAAGATTTTTAACCAAGCGCTATTAGCCAAGCAAGGCTGGAGACTTACCACAAATCCAAACTGGTTGATCGGAAAGGTTTTAAAAGAAAATATTATAAAAGGACAACGGTTTTGGAAGTTGGAGTAGGATATGGACCCAACTACACATGGCGGAGCATACAAGGAGCAATGAAGGAAGTGAGGGCAGGTTCATATGACTTATTGGGGATTGGGCATACACCAAAATTACAAGAGATAGATGGATATCGGGGATGTATGCTCCCATACACATTACTGACAACAATGAAGACGAACCAGAATTTGTTGCGTACCTAATCAACAATGAAGATGGGGGATGGGACGAGGAAAAAGTGAGGAGGATAACGCATCCACACATAGCGGATCGCATACTTGCTATTCCTGTGGGTAAGTCGAGCAGTGGTGACATTATAGCTTCGGAACCAGGCCACAAAGGTGAATTCAATACCAGATCAGCATACAACTTCTTGACCAGGCGGAACTTCAGTGGAGCGCAGACGGAGGACGGTGAATGGAGGAAGTTATGGTTGAAGAAATGGCCACAAAAATTACTGCATTTTCTCTGGCAGTTCTTAAGGATATTCTACCGACCATGAACAAGCTACAAATAAAGCGAGTCACAGAGAATAGTCTTTGCCAAAGATGCAAGCAAGTAGAAGAGTACGCCTACCATGCAATCTTCCAGTGCACGCATGCACCCCGAGTGTGGACATGTACGGAGACGGACTACATTGCAATCCCTCAGAAGGCAGGCTCGAGAGTGGAACTTCTGCACCTACTGGTGGACCACGACGTGGAGGAGGAAGCCGCTCGAGTCGCTAGCCTTATGTGGATAGCCTGAACGGCACACAACAAAGGAATGTTTTGTTAAATATCCTTTTGCGTGTGGCCCAAAAGTACAACAATATATATATTATTAATGATTTTTTTTTTGAAAAGATGCATTTATTCAAGTGTGGGAGGGATTCCCCGTCATATGATGGTTGGAGAGACATTGGGCACGTTTGGTTTGCTGGATTTTCAAGAATCCTGCATTTATATCATCCTGTATTTGTAAAATACTGCATTGTCAAAATCCCGCAAACACAAATTTTATGTTTGGTTTCCTGGATTTGTAAAATACATGATTTTTTTTTTTGGTCCACGGGCCAGCCACAGCTGGATTTTGGCGTCCGAGAGAATTTTGATGGAAACCGAAATTCGGGATTCCTATTATGTTCGGAAATCCCAGAATTAGCTCTGTTTCCAGAATCCTGTAAATCAAACATAAACTTTCTATAAATGGATGCCAAAATACAATCCAATACGGCAAAATCCAGAAAAGCAAACATGCCGATAATTTTATCTATTGGGATTTGTCCTTACCCCTTAAGAATCCGGCGGGGAGAGAGAAACCAGTATGCCCGATCCTAAAAACGTACCTTCTTCGTTTGCTTCCAGCTTTTGTCAATCAGTTCGGGCGTCAGTCAATGCCATTCCCTTCTTCTCCTCTCGGTAACATTGTCGCTGCCCCGGATGTTGCTTCCGTTGACGCAAACATTGTACTTGTCTGGGTTGCTAGTTCCGTTGTCGGCAGCGGCGGCCCTCCAGCGAAGAATGATGTAAAGATGGACAGTTCTTCTAATTCGGATATGGCATCTAATATTACGGTACCAGAGCATGGTATGCTATCCAAAGAATCAATGTTGTCTGACGCTTCCCGATTCTGGGCCTATTCTCTGTTTCGACTGCCGGATTGTTTTCGCACTGAATTTTCAATGTGGTTTACTTTACACTGGCGTGATGAAGATACCTTTGTTATAAAAATCAATTATAATCGTGCCTTGCATTGTGTGCTTTTACATCGGTTGCGGCGAGCGCAATGGCTTTCAGTGTCGGTGTCATTTAATGGTTACAAGTCGGAACAATCAAACTTAATTAAATGTCTCTCCACGAAAATAAGATGAATACCAAATGAAGTCTGTTTGATTCATGAACAATGGACAATAGACACTTGCGTCGATCATTAATCATGGAGCAGCTGAAAAATAAAATTTGAAAGTGATTGCCCGCAGATGTTTTGGTCTCGAAAAAAAAGTACGATCATGACGCATTCATAGTATTTCTTGTTTATCCTAGAATACATCAGTAAGAACTTACCATATTATTTTAACTAATAAGCATGTGATTTGTCTTCGTATGTACTATTAATTATTCGTCATGAATGCATAATTTTATTTTATGCGGTACAAAACAATCACTAGGGGTTGTCTTTACGTTGATGTCTAACTTTTATAAAGATGTATAATGACTCTCTCAAGATGTTTCTCCTCGCCAGCGGCATGAATATATTGACTGTCAATTTGTAAACAAGCTTAGTATGCGTCGTGAGTTCTATATAAAAGGCATTTTTAGTCATGTTGACAAAAGGTTAGACACAATATTCGTTACAAATCGTCTTTATCCACAGTAAACTATTAGTGTTTACCGACCACCAATCAGTATTATTTCAAAATGTTATTCTATAAAATCTTTGATTGTGTCTATTTTATGTGTATACAATGCTAGCCAAAGGTGTATTGTTTCTTATAGGCATTAAGATGAATATATGTCATTAGATTAATAACATATTTTGCCCAAAGGTGAAAAATATTTTATTGTTATAATGTACATGTTTCTTCCTTTTGTGGGTAATTGTTCACATTATACACTAATTATCCAACGCATTATTAAAAATTTATCCAAAGATAAATTATAATGACTAATTGTGATTAGTATTATAAAAGTAAATAAAATAGATCTCAAAAATTACTTTTATATTTTAGTTATGATTTTAATATTAAATTTTAATTGTTGCACTTATTTCCTCATCTATGTATGATGAAAATAACAACATTTTAAATCTGAATGGTTCATATTTTAGTGAATGGAAAGAAAAAGTTATGTTTACACTAGGGTGTATGGATTTATACTTAGTTTTGCGAGTGAAAAAATCACAACCACTTACAGAAGAAATTACTATTACTAAAAAAATCAATTATGATAGGTTGGAGCGTTCTAATAGGTTTTGGTTTGCTTCTTATGCAAGCACAAGTGGGAAAGCATATTATGCGGTCGATTCTTACTTTTGAATCAGCAAAAGACTTTCTAAAAGTAGTGAAGGAACAATATGTTTCTTCTAATAAGTCTAGGGCTAGCACCTTAATGGCCAAAATGTGCTCTATGAAGTACAATGGTTCTTGTGGGACCCGTGAACACATCATTGAGATGAGAGATATTGTCGCACAACTCAATGAGATGAAGTTAACCATCTCTGATGTATTTCTTATTTATTTATTTTAACTTCCTTATCTAGTCAGTATGGATCATTCAAGGTCTCTTACAATACACAAAAGTAAAAATGGTCAATAAATAATTTATTGGTCATGTGTGTCTAAGAAGAAAGAGAGACTTAAGAATGAATGAGTACCAACTACACATTTAAGCACCGATGGCAACCATAGCCACAAGGGTAAAGAAAAGGAACTGGTCCTATATCAGGTGGGGTGTCTAAGTCAGGAGATGGTAAGGTTGGGGGAAGCAAGGCTAATATAAAATATTTCTTCTACCATACGAAAGAACATGCTAAAAAAGAGTACTTCAAGTACAAGAAATGGTTGTAAAAAAAGATATAATATCTCTTGTTTCATATGATTGTCATCTTTCAAATGTTCTATTATATAGTTGGTGGCTTGACTCTGTTGCCATTGTGCACGTTTCCAACACTTGCAGAGATTTTTGAATCAAAGGAGACCAATAGAGCGTGAAAATTCTTTTATTTAGGAAATAAATTGGGCTCTCGCATAAAGGCTATTGGCACATGCAAATTAATCCTTGACAATGAAAAGTTGTTGGATTTAGAAAATATTTTAATGTACCAAACTATAGTAAAAATTTAGTCTATGTTTCTAGATTAGACAAATTAAAGTATATTTTCATTCTTCAAAGTGGACAATTGTCATTGTAAAAAAGTTCTAATTTAATCGGTAATTATATATTAATAAATGATCTTTATCAAGTAAAATTAAGCCCTCATTTGGAGCAATCTTTTAAAGTCCAACATAATGTTATTGGTAATATATTCACATTGTTAGATGAGCAATCATCACTTCTTCGGCACCAAAGGTTGGGACGTATTTCCAAAGAAAGAATCCAAAGATTAGTAAAAGAGGGAATTTTAGGGCCCTTAGACTTTACGGATTTTGGAACATGTGTTGAATGTATATATGATAAGCAAATAAATACTTCTAAAAAGGGTACCAAGAGGAGTAATGAAATATTAAAAATAATTCACACGGATATTAGTGGACCTTTTTCACCTTATTTTATAGGGAAAAAATATTTTGCAACCTTTGTCGATGACTATTCACGATATATGCTCTTCTACTTATTAAATGACAAAAGTGAGATTTTTCAAGCCTTTAAAGACTTTAAGATTGAAGTAAAAAAAACAATTAGGTAAAGTGATTAAGGTCGTCAGATCAGATAGGTGAGGTGAATATTATGGAAGGTTCACTGAGATGGGATAAAGAAAGGGATCATTTACACATGTCCTTTAAGAAGAGGGTTGTTCCTCAGTATACAATGCAGGCACACCAAGTCAAAATAGTGTAGTTGAAAGAAGGAATTGAATATTAAAGAAAATGGTTCGTGCAATGCTTTATAATTCATCTCTTCCTTCTACATTGTGGAGTGAGGCTTTAAAGATGGCAGTACATGTATTAAACAAGGTTCCTAGAAAGTCCATCTAGAAAATCCCATATGAACTATGGACAAGAAAGAAACCATCCTTGAATTATATGCACATATGGGGGTGTCGTGTAGAAATAGATTTGAACCAAGCAAGAATCTCCAATCCACGCGAGAAGGCATTTGACCCAAGAACCACTAGTGGTTTCTTTATTAGTTATTAAAAAAGGCCAAAGGGAAATAGATTTTACCATCCATCTCATCCATGAAAAATAGTTGAGATGCTAAGGCTAGTTTTTTGGAGGACCATCATCTTAGTGGGAATGACATACTTCTAAATATATCCTTTGATGAAAGCAGGATAATTCTCTTACATTTTCACCTAGTCAAAAACATATAGGATGTCCAATTATTGTTCCCATGCACAATTGTCAAGTGGATGAGCCAATAGAGGAGATCATGCTCATAGTCAGGTTGTAAATGAACCAGTTGATCAAACTCATGATGGACAATAACCTGAAGAGCCTATAGAAATTGTAGAACCCAATTTGAATTAAGAAGATCCACAAGATCAAGGAGGCCTGGAATCCCATCTGACTATGTCGTATACCTTCAAGAGCCTAATATAGACTTGAAGATATTGATCCCTTATCTTTTTCACAAACAATGGATTGTGAAAATTCCTCTAAGTGGCTTGATGCCATGAAGGAGGAACTAGCATCCATGGATAAGAATCAAGTATGGGACCTTGTACCTTTACCAAAGGGTATTAAACCTATTGATTGCAAATGAGTTTTAGTACCAAAAGGAACTCAAATGGTGAAATTGAGAGGTACAAGGCTAGATTAGTTGCAGAGGGTTTCATACAAAATGAAGACATTGATTACAAAGAGACTTTTTCTCCAATCTCATCGAGTGACTCCTTTAGAGTAATCATGGCCTTAGTGGCTCGTTTTGATCTTGAGCTACATCAAATGGATGTAAAAACGGCATTTTTAAATGGGGATTTATATGAAGAAGTCTATATGGAACAATCAGAAGGTTTCATTGATGATAGTAGACGTCATATGGTTTGCAAACTAAAGAAATTAATTTATGGACTTAAACAAGCATCGAGATAATGGTATATAAAGTTTAACACCACTAGATCAACTTTTGGGCTTCAACCTAATACTGTTGATCGGTGTACATACCTCAAAGTCAGTGGGAATAAGTGTGTACTTCATGTTGATGACATTCTACTAGCAAGTGATAACTTGAGCATATTACATGAAACTAAGAAGTTTCTTTCTTCTAACTTTGAGATGAAATGTATGGGTGAAGTTGTGTATGTACTCGGTATGGAGATTCATCGAGACCGAGCTAAGGGCATTCTTGGAATATCTCAAAAAATATACATATCTCAAGTTTTAGAAAAGTATGGAATGAAAAAAATTTCAACTGGACATGCACCTATTGTTAAAGGAGATGAATTTAACTCTAAGCAGTGTCCTAGTAATGATATTGAAAGGAATCAAATGAGGAAGATACCATATGCATTTGTAGTTGGAATCCTACAATATCTTCATATATGTACCTAACCGGACATTGATTTTTCTATTGGAATGCTTGGTCGTTACCAAAGTAACCCAAGCATGGACCACTAGAGAGCAGTGAAGAAGGTGATGTGATACCTATAAGGAACAAAGGATTACGTGCTTACATATAGAAGGATAAACCACATTGAGGTTACGGGATATTCACACTCAGATTTTTTTGGGTGTCTAGATGGCAAAAAGTCTACAACGGACTCTCTTTTCCTACTAGATGGTGGTGCGGTATCATGGAGGAGTATCAAGTAAAAGACTACAACTTCATCTACCATGGAAGCTGAGCTTATAGCTTGCCATGAAATATCATCACAAGTAATATGGCTCAATAATATGATACAAGATCTTAAAGTTGTTGATTCAATTCATAAGACAATACAGATCTACTGTAATAAAGAAGATACAATTACTTTTTCCAATAATGATAAAAGTACTACCACATGTACACACTTAGATATAAAGCTCTATGTTGTTAATGAGTGAGTTGACAACAAGATGATAATAACTGATCACATTGGCACACATTATATGATATCAGATTCTCTTACAGGAGGGCAAGCTCCAGGATTGTAAACATCTATTGGCAAAAGTATGGGTCTGAGAAGTTCATTTGAAGTGTAATGATTAATGTGATATGACAATGTAATTTTTATTATGTGATCACACATGTAACTTGCCATTTCTATTTCAATACTAGTTATAATAGAATGTCAGTTTTGACAAAGTTGGTGTTACAACCCCAATTTTTTTGGGTTCATATGGTGGGAAATGCAATTTTCCCAATAAATGTATGACTATGGGAATTGTATGCATTATATGTATTAAATGGATTCCCTTTGCAATATTTCCTTTGTGTATGTGATTTCGTGGATCAAAAAATGTTAATGAGACCAATATGATTAAAAAAAGAAATCAAATATTGCTTTATTAAGAAGGAAATTTGAAATAAAGGTGAAAAATATGAGAAATATGTGGAAAGAGGTGTGATTGACTCATCATGGATGATATTTTGAATCCATATGGTTTATAATGGTAAAAGGAATCCAAATAAATGATATTAAAGAATAGAAGAGAGAAAATATGCATAAAATATGCCTTTTAAGTAATAATTTGCATATGAAGAAAAGTCTCTCATACTTTCATATTTGAGTCTCAAACTTGACATACAAGTAGGTTAAGTCATCATGGACTTTCCCCTAAAATTTGAATGAAAAAGGATAAATGAGAAGAGAGATACGGTTTTTACAAGATTTCCTAAAGTGGATGGATAATCCTTAAATTGTATTAAATGTTGCAATATATCTAGGATATATTTTCAGATATGGAATGACGCAAATAATCATAATCGTCGACCAGAAAATCAACAAAGGACAAGTCATCCCCTAGCTCTCGCTAAAATAGGAAATAGGAGCAGTGGGAACTGAGTTTCCCAATCATATTTCTTGTGAACCAAGACACGTTAGAGTCAACAAACGTTCCCAAAGGATTAGGGAGATCAATCCGAGTTGACCTACCCCTAGTTCTCTGGGTTTTTTGTGTCTCTAGGCATTTTGCCCAATTCGGGACTCAGAAGCTGCTCGGCAGCGATGGAGGAGGGGGGCTATAAATACAGGTCCTTGGACTCCCTTTGAGGCTATGGTTGGATTCATTAAAATCGGCCGAGTATCACAAACGAGAGTGTGCTATCAATTTCCCCTAGCTACCTTGTCTTCTAGTCTGGTTGTCGAGATAAATGCATCATGTAGAGCTTCTCCGACCAGCCATTCCTGACCACCTCTTGTCTAATTGAGGGTATGGTCGAGTCCGGTGGAGAAGGGCGGAGGCAGAAGGCCCTTTGCCAGAGAAAGAGGAAGCTTGGGGCACAGAGTCAATCGACGGGTTGACCGCCCATACCATATGTTCATGAATAGAGGACAGCTCGCGAGGTTGATGACGATGAAGCATTAAAATACCTAATTACCCCCGACCTGGTCCTTAAGAGGAAAGGGCAAAAAGGGTTTTTCATATCTACGAGGGAGCAAGTCACACCCCAACGTAGCACTAGGTGTCGAGTATCCATTGGTCCAGCCGGGATCGACGTGGATCCAAGGATAAAAAGGAACCTGACTGATGACGTGTCAATTTTCTATTGGTCCAAGTAAGTTTTTCGGACAAAAATCATAGCAATTAGTAGAATGGTCCAATGATAGCATGTTATATATGAAAATTTATCAAAATATATGAGGAATCCATTAAAAATATAATTGAAGCCTTGTTTATCTTGCAATTCAAAAAGTGGATACAGTTATCACCTTTAATGGTTTAATTGATGAAAAACCCTAAGAATTGATGATAATTAGATATAATGATGTTCTTTGGATACTTTTAGCCAATATTAACTTATTCTTTATAAAAGAGAGAATTAGATCTAAAAAGATGATCTTATTTCATAATTGGCTTAAGTTAGGGTTCCATGTACATGAATATGGATTAATGGGTTTAGAAACCCTAATTAAGGTAATGATGACTTTAAATGATTGTAATTGTTCAAATCCATGAATAAAGTAGAGATATGATGATCCTAGCCAATATGAGTATAAAAGATCCTTAATGTGGATAGTTTGAGCAATTAGGGTTTTTATGAGTAGAAAAGCTATTTTAGGGTTTGTTGACCTAAAAAGGATAAAGTTTGACAAATTGATCTAAGAATCCCTAATGCATCCTAATGAGACCTAGAAACCCTAATGTGGGACCCGAATCAATCCTGAGAATGTTTAATGGCACATGGGTGTTATGCATTAATTTCAGGATCACTGATTGAATGCTTGATTGATTATTCTTGATTATTCTTGCTTGGACATCAAGTTACTCTGGATCAGGTATGTGGTTCACGCTTTATGTTTCTCGGTGTTTCTCGAGGCTTTATCGATTGCAATGCCATTAAACTGCCTGGATGTTTCATTACTGCAATCCTTAAAGTGAATATGATTATCATAATTTATATATGTGTGTGACTCATTTGAACCTACATACCCCACTGGATGTAAGATAATGGACCAAGCCCTAGAGGAAAGGTCAAGGTGGTCAAGCCTCAGAGGGAATACCACAGGGTACCTAGAGAGGTGACCCCAAGTACCAAGCTCAGGATGGAGAACGTAGCCTTAAAGTCACTTGCACATACTTAACCTAGAGAGGGCATCCAGATGTGGTAAAGCGGTTGAGGAGTCATACTCAAAATGTAATTTTGCATTGTTAACAACTAATTGATGTGATTATGTTGTTAGATCTTATTGCAATGTTTTGTTTGTCCCCACAACCGACAAGTTCATTTATGTTGACTGACGTTTTGTTTGTCGACGTTTTAGGTATAATCTAAAAATGGACAAATAGTAAAATGAAACCTTTGAAGATAAAGTTAACTATTCCAGGGAGGATTAGATAGTTAGATTTCAACTGTGGATAGAAGTCTTAGATCCTATTTTGACAAGGTATGCAAAAGTTTAATTTTTATTCCAACTTTCCAGTTTAGTTTGGTAGAATTTGATAATTATTTCTCATTATTTGCAAAACCATTGATCCTGGATTTTGGGATAACCCTCTCTCCTCTTGGTCTCCCTTGATTGGGGGTTACTGGGAAGCGGGGTCGTTACAATTGGTATCAAAGCATCAGTTTTCCATTTATAACTCTAATAATTATTAGATTTTACAAACTCTTTAGAACCAAAGGTAGTTATTAGAGGATTTTCTGATGATGGAGGTGTCTAGAAAAGGATCACGGTCCGGGGACTGGCAATATTTTCCTCCGCCCCGCTAGTTGGTCACGAGGACTCCCTGATGCAGTTTGACTACCTGACCAAAGTCTGAGGTCTTGACTCAAAATAAGATACCTTTAGGATTCTCTCATCTATTTCATCCTTTCTCAACCCTAATTCAATTAAGTTCTAAGGTTTAGGGTTTTTCTCTCTCTTCCTCACTCTCTTGAGGTCAGGGTAAGTACAATAAGGATTAAGGAATCCTCCACCAAATCAATGAAAAACATGTAAACAAGATGTATAAGTTTAATAATTTAAGCATAAACTAAAGATTAGTTACATGCTTAGGTTGCATGGCGTGTATTGTCATTCCCTCAGGAGATGTTGGTTGTTTACACTAACGAGTTTCAATCATAAGAATGATCTTTTACACAACTAGATATATCCCACAAGTATATGAGAGTAGTTGTAGTCGAGGTCGAGCACAAGGAGCGTTGGTTAGTTAGGCGCAAGAGTTATGATTTTCAATCATCTAGATCATTGTACACAAGATGATTGGATTAGAACAACTAAATTATAGATTTAAAACAAAATAATAAATTATCACTAAAGAAAGGTTAAGATTCAGATATGGAATATCTTGGACCTAGGATTTCACCAACATATCATAGCATAAAATAGGAGCATGAAATTTAAACATACTAAGCACTTGTTTTAAAGACGAGTTGTATGTTACACTTCACCTCTCGGTGCAAGTACAATGATCATAACTCAATACAACACTCTCATGTATGAATTTCATTTTGGATCACATTCCTACTCCTCAACTCAATAATTTCCACTCTCATGGTAAAGAAGGAGTTGCCAACAGAGTACCTCCTTACTCTCCTACTTATCTTCTCAAATCAATCAAGAAAGCATAAAACATGCACATAAAGTGGCCAGGCAAACATGCAAGAAGTAAGAAACTGGTGCTCACAAGGTGGAAAAACAAGCAACTTAGCATTTAGTACGAAATTATCATGTTCCTTACATGCTATGACATGGGAGCTACTCTCCCATGCCCAAGAAAAGGGAATTACTCGTCCATAATCATGCTTTGTAGATTTGCTATAGAAAATTCAGGTTTTAACATGATCTAGAGAAGAAAAAATAAAGAGATCCAAAAATGTAACCACAAGAAGGAGGAATTCCAACTTGGGGATGAAATTATCCTCCTTTAGCTGCTCCAAAACAAACTGGCTCCTCTCTCAAGAATCTAAGTGTAGTGGAGAAGCTCTGTTGCACCTTTGGAGAAGACAATGGAGAAGAAGAGAAGAAGAAATGGGCTCCTTTGGCAAGAAACCACCCTTGTTCTCCTTAAAATCACCTTCCTCTTCTCTCCTTTGGCTCTGGGATGAGGGAACTTCCAAAAAATGACCAGAGATAACTGCTCCATAGAGTGGGTTCGCCTTTTAAAATGAAAGGAATCGTATTTGAAAATTGTTGAAACTGACAGACGCACGGCGTGCATTCCCGGTGCACGGCGTGCAAATCCTTCGTCAGTTGCTCTAGAATGCACTTTGCACAACGTGTGTTGAATTAATGCACGTCGTGTAACTTTCCAAAAACTTTCAGTCTACTCGACGCTCCCATGTGCATGATGTGTGCTGAATTAATGCACGCCGTGCAACTTTTTAGGTGCACGGCGTGTCTTTTTAAGACACAGCGTGTCAATGGCTGTTCCGGGCTGTTGTGTATTCTGCTCATAACTTTCAGCGTGTAGGTCCAATTTACATGCCGTAAAAAGTGGTATTTGTGTAGTTTTTAACCCCAAAACATGTAGATACTTGAGGAGTGATCCAATAAGTGATAATATGATATATTCCTCTTCATTTCATTGCAAAATGTAGTACCTACAATTCAAACCATGAGACAAGTAAGAATAGCTAAAAATATAGAATCTAGCATGAATGATAGTGATAATTGAGTCAAAACAACATGGATATGCAACCAAACATGATATAAAAGATGATATGATTTGTGCACATCAGGAGAGAATTGAGGTTAGACCTTCTTGTCAAGAGGATGGGGAGAGAGTTATCCTTGGAGGCAGAGGCCTCTAGGAAGAGGTAGAGACCTGGAGCATCCTTTGAGGAAGATGCTAACCCTAACCCTAACTGGTTATTAGAGAGAGATGACAAGATGAGTTAGATATCATAGTCTATCATGTACATGGGTTGACATGCATATTGGTTTTAAATACCCGTGAGAGGCATGAGCTATGTGCGGTTTGTTGATCTAGTGCCTTTTGGTGACCCGACCTTGGGTTATCGTGCCTGTTGAGGATGAAGGATAGACCCTTCATTGAAGAGGTTAGTGGTGATTATATGGGAACCCTAATAGGCATATAAGAGAACAAAAGAGGCCTCCACCTATGTAGAATAAAATGACAGTAGTGCTGGCAGTAGGTTGAGACTTAGGTCAGAAGGGTTATGCTTGATAGGTTAGGAGATGAACATGTAGAGCTTTGGATAATCTTGATCGAACATAGGTTTGGATCATATGTTTCACCCATGTAGGTGTATGCATGTATACTTAATATCTTGACCCATCTTCTATGAGAGAGCCACAAGTTGTAGGACCTGTTGTGGGGTTTGCTCTAGAGAGAGAGGGTAAGGCCAGATGAAGAAGGTAGAGACCTTGACTCTGAGACATGAGGGACCATGAGGAGTTGGGTATGATATGACATGTATTAGGCGACCCTGAGTAGATGGTTGTGGTTGACACATGCATGATCCTTGGAGGCGTGTAGTATCTTGGTTGCCTTTAGAGGAATCAAACCCTAGAATGAGAAGAGGCTTCTTGAACCGATGTACAGAGGTTGCTGGTACCTACCTTCTAGGTATAGGAAGGAGAGTTCCTTAGACCCTGATGAGGTATGATAATAATTTGTGAGACCTCACACACAGTTGGTTGTCCTATTGTAGGGCTCTAAGGTGTTGTTCATGTGGAATAATAGTAGGAAGTGCATGCTATACCTTGTACATGATTGGTTTGGGGATTGAAAAGTTGAGCATGCAATTAGACAGTTTATGCATAGAAAGTAAACATGGAGTTCCTAGACCTAAGGGGGAAAGTAGTAGTACCTGGTGCACCTGATGCTCACAAAGGTAATTGAGTTCCTACGAATAGGAGCATGGAACCCCTCAGGTTTAGAGGAAACAAAAACCTTCTGGACTAGGGTATATGTTGGATGAACCCCTCTCGCATAGGTTGGTGACATATGTATGTATGATATGGGTCCAAAGTTGAGGAATAGGAACAAGTATGACATAGCATGGTTTAGTAGGTGGTCTTCTTGTTAGCTACGTGCCTTAGTAGCTTGATAGGGATAAGAATGCACATGATGATGTAAACCCTAGACGTAGGGGCGTTTGTAACCTTTATTGCTATCAAGAGATAGTTTTCCCCCATCCTGGGGAAGGACCCTTATGTAGGGTGAGTATCATCTTTTGGTTCAGGTTTGAGGTGTGCTATGATGGAATCCTAAGTCAATACCAAGGTCAGGAAGGGATAAGACCGATGGGAGTAGGAGTTGTCTGTTCCCTAAATGCACAAGACCATAGGGTCGGGAGGTAACAACTACCTTTTCCCGAGGCTCATGGGTTATGAGGCTGGCCACCATCATGAGTTCATGAGGCCTAAGGGGTAAAAGTGAGAGGCACTCCTTATATGCATCAGGGTTAGATTACCCAAAAAATATGGCATCCTAGAAACCTTGAGGTAATGACTCAGGATTGTACATAATGGATATGTTAAGACCCAGAGGTGATGGGAACGGTCTTCCAATGGGTGTAGACCCATATTGGAGATGTTCATAATGTGGAGACATGTGATGTACGTTTCAACTTAGATTGGAAAGTATAACGGCAATGTGTGATGCACCATCCCTACTCTTAGAATAGGTTGAACTCTGTATTTGGACTGCAGCCAAATGCTTATTTCATCTTGTTATGGGTTTGGGAGATAGGACAAAACGCACGCCATACTAAGGATAAAGGTGATATGAGTTGAAACCCTTCTACTATGTTTAGAGGAAGTACCACACCTTTTGAGAGTATGTTGGATATGTGGTTTGGAAACACGAAGAGAACAAAGGTAATAATCATATGAGGGTGTTCTTGTCAAGAGAAGTTCGGATCCTAAGAGTTGCATCTTGGGTATGATAATCGAGATAATAAGCTCGAAGTTTTCTTGACTCAGTTGGACTTAAACCTGAGATGAGGGTGATGAGTGGAGTATATGAAGGTTTACGTTTACACCATCACCTAGAACATAAGGAAATTGATGTGGTAACCGATACTCTTTGTCAATATACGGATCAGGTGTACAGTTGCCTTGACTAGCCAATAGAGAGAGCTGAAAGAGGTTGCTAGGTGAACCCTGTGATAGTTAGAAGACTAGACCTATGTGGCTAACATCTAGATACAACCAGACCGCTGGTCAAGTTGATGGTTGCCGAGTTAGCTAGCCTAGAACTTGATGAGATAAAATGACTGTTGAAAGAACCTCAGATACACCTCTCAGGAAAAGAAGGTGGTGAAACCCACTAGAGTGTTTTAGGGTTTGTGAGGAGTCACCCTTAAGGAATCATGTCATGCAGAGTCTCATGATTTTAAGTATATTTTACACCGTGGTACTACCAAGATGGTTAAGGTGTGTATGTGGTCCTTGAGGACCTAAGATGAAGAAGTATATAGAGTTGCATGAGGCCAGTTTCCATGCATGTGGTCAAAGGTTGAACACTAGTAACCTAGTGAGTTGCTACGGATAATGAAAAGTCCCCAAGAGGGAATGGGAGAAGAGTACCATGGACATTGTGGTGGGTCTTCCATGGACCAAGAGTGGTCATGATGTAATATGGGTTATGGTAGATATCCTTACCAAGTTGACCTAATCCCTTGTCTAAGAGATAACAATGTTAGTGTGATAGATGCGGTTGAACTATATATATGAGAGAGATAGTTCAACCACACCTTGATCCGAGTTCAATATCTTCAACATAACCTCAAGTTCCCTTCCATGTTGAGGAAGTAGCTGTGGGTAGAACTCGATGCTAGATTGAAGATGAGTACATCATATCACCCCTAATTGGTGTACAGCCAAGAGAGTATGAGCAAGACTCTAGAAGGTCTTCTGAGAGCATGTGTGCTCATTCAGGGTGATATATGGAGTAGTTCCTGCCCCTAGCAGAGTTTGTTTGTTATGATAGCCACCATAGACAATATCAGGATGTATGAAGCTCTGTAAGGGAGGGTGTGTCGGTCACCACTTCACTTGGATGATGTCGGTGAAAGGACCTTGTAAACGTCAAAGAGACCACAGTGTATGTAGAAGAAGACTCTTTGATCGAGCAATGGCTGAGAAAGCCCAAGATCAACATGGGTTGGTGGGCTGATGCAAAGCACACTGAGATGCAATTCACTGTGGGTAAACATGTGTTATGAAAACCCGACCCCTCTGAGCTATAGTTGAGAAAGCTGATTCCTTGATACATGGGTCCATTTGAGATGGATTGGCGGAGTTGCTTATGTATAGCCCTACCCCTCAGGATAATATGATGTGTTCCTTATATCCAATCTAGAGCACTATGTGAGGTACCCGAGCCATGTGCTGAGCAGTGAACCTAGTGAGCTCCCGAGGGAGGCTGAAATGTCCTAAGTCACCTGTGAGGATTCTAGATACCAAGGTGAAAGAACTCATATGTAAGAATATAAGATGATAAAGGTTCTTTGGAAGCACCATCGAGAACATGAAGCCACATGGGAGTCAATGACAGACGTGGAAAAATCTTATCATGAACTGTGTGTATGTTTGGTGGAATTTTGAGGGCAAAATTCTTAGAAGAGGGGAAGGATGTTACAACCCCAATTCTTTTGGGTTCATATGGAGGGAAATGCAATTTTCCCAATAAATGTATGACTTTGGGAATTGTATGAATTATATGTATTGAATGGATTCCCTTTGCAGTATTTCCTTTGTGTATGTGATTTCATGGATCATAAAATGTTAATGAGTCCAATATGATTAAAAGAAAAAGAAGAAATCAAATATTGCTTTATTAAGAAGGAAATTTGAAATAAAGGTGAAAAATATGAGAAATATGTGGACAAAGGTGTGATTGACTCATCATGGATGAGATTTAAAATCCACATGGTTTATAATGGTAAAAGGAATCCAAATAAATGATATTAAAGAATACGAGAGAGAAAATATGCATAAAATATGTCTTTTAAGTAATAACTTGCATATGAAGAAAAGTCTCTCAGACTTTTATATTTGAGTCTCAAACTTGACATACACGTAGGTAAAGTCATCATGGACTTTCCCCTAAAATTTGAATGAAAAAGGACAAACGAGGAGAGAGATACAATTTTTACAAGATTTCTTAAAGTGGATGGATAATCCTTAAATCGTATTAAATGTCGCAATATATCCAGGATATATTTTCAGATAAGGAATGATGCAAATAATTAGGATCATCGATCAGAAAATCAACAAAGGACAAGTCATCCCCTAGCTCTCACTGAAATAGGAAACAGGAGCAGTGGGAACTGAGTTTCCCAATTAGATTTCTTGCGAACAAAGACATGTCAGAGTCAACAAACGTTCCCAAAGGATTAGGGAGATCAATCCGAGTTGACCTACCCCTAGTTTCTATGGGTTTTGTGGCCTCTAGGCATTTTTCCCAATCCAGGACTCAGAAGCTGCTCAAAAGCCATGGAGGAGGGGGGCTATAAATACAGGTCCTTGGACTCCATTTGAGGCTATGGTTGGATTCATTAAGATCGGTCGAGTATTGCAAATGAGAGTGTGCTATCAATTTCCCCTAGCTACCTTGTCTTCTAGCCCAGTTGTCGAGATAACTACATGACGTAGACCTTCTCCGGCCAGCCATCCCCGACCACCTCTTGTCTAATGGAGGGTATGGTCGAGTCCGGTGGAGAAGGGCGCTGGCGGAAGGCCCTTTGCCAGAGAAAGAGGAAGCTTGGGGCACAGAGTCAACCAGCGGGTTGACCGCACAGACCACCTGTTCGCAAATAGAGGATGACTCGCGAGGTTGATGAAGATGAAGCGTTGAAATACCTAATTACTCCCGACCTGGTCCTTAAGAGGAAAGGGAAAAAAGGGTTTTTTGTATCCAAGAGGGAGCAAGCTGCGCCCTAGCATGGTGCTAGGTGTCCAGTATCCACTAGTCCAGCCGGGATCGGCGTGGACCCAAGGATAAAAAGGAACCCAACTGATGACATGTCAGTTTCCTATTGATCCAAGTAAGTTTTTCTGACGAAAATCATAGAAATTAGTAGGATGGTCCAGTGATAGCATGTTATATATGAAAATTTATCAGAAATATATGAGGAATCCATTACAAATATAATTGAAGCCTAGTTTCGCTTGCAATTCAAAAAATATATAAAGTTATCACCTTTAATGGTTTAATTGATGAAAAACCCTAAGAATTGATGATTATTAGATATAATGATGTTCTTTAGATACTTTAAGCCTATATTAAATTGGTTTTCATTAAAGAGAGAATTAGATCTAAAAAGATGATCTTATTTCATAATTGGCTTAAGTTAGGGTTCCATGTACATGAATATGGATTAATGGGCTTAGAAACCCTAATTAAGGTAATGATGACTTTTAATAATTATAATTGTTCAAATCCATAAATAAAATAGAGATATGATGATCCTAGCCAATATGAGTATAAAAGATCCTTAATGTGGATAGTTTGAGCAATTAGGATTTTTATGAGTAGAAAAGCTATTTTAGGGTTTGTTGACCTAGAAAGGATAAAATTTGAGAAATTGATCTAAGAATCCCTAATGCATCCTAATAAGACCTATAAACCCTAACGTGGGACCCGACTCAATCTTGAGGATGTTTAATGACACATGAATGTTGTTCATTAATTTCAGGAACACTGATTGCTTGATTGATTATTCTCGATTATTCTTGCTTGGATATCAAGTTACTCTGGATCAGGTATGTGGTTAATTATGAGTACACGCTTTATGTTTCCCGGCATTTCTCGAGGCTTTATCGATTGCAATGCCATTAAACTACTTGGATGTTTCATTACTGTAATCCTTAAAGTGAATCTGATTATCACAATTTATATATGTGTGTGACTCGTTCAAACCTACATACCCCTCTGGATGTAAGATAATGGACCCAGCCCTGGAGGGAAAGTCAAGGTGGTCAAGCCTCAGAGGGAAGACCACAGGACACCCAGAGAGGTGACCCCAGGTATCAAGCTCAGGATGGAGAAGGTAGTATTAAAGTCACTTGCAAGGACTTAACCCTAGAGAGGGTATCCCAGAGGTGGTAAAAGTGGTTGAGGAGTCATACTAAAAACATAATTTTACACTGTTAACAACTAATTGATGTGATTATGTTGTTAGATCTTATATGCAATGTTTTGTTTGACCCCACATACCAGCATATTCATTTATGTTGACTGACGTTTTGTTTGTCAGCATTTTAGGTATTATCCAAAAATAGACAAATAGTAAAACAAAACTTGTGAAGATAAAGTTAACTATTCCATGGACGATTAGATAGTTAGATTTCTACTGTGGATCTATTTTGACAAGGTATGCAAAAGTTTAATTTTTATTCCAGCTTTCTAGTTTAGTTTGGTATAATTTGATAATTATTTCTGATTATTTGTAAAACCATTGATCCTGAATTTTGGGATAACCCTCTGACCTCTTGGTCTCCCTTGATTGGGGGTTACCGGGAAGCGGGGTCGTTACAGTTGGACTAGAAAATAAGTTTGAGGTCAATCTATTCATAATATTTATGTCATTACATATAAGATGTTTAGATATTGTACTACATAGAAGGAAGTACAAAATATTTGGTATCAACCGCTATGACTCATATCTGATTCTAATATATGGAAGTATTTGTGTTGAGCATCGATGGAAAATTGTTAACTATAATTGCCATGACATTTGGGCCAAGTGAGAAAATATTAAATATCATTTTAGGTGTGGCCCAAAATTACAACTATATATATATATATATATAATAGATTTATTGAATGGATGCATCTATTGGAGTATGGAAGGATTCTTATAACCGGCATGGCTCTTCATGATGGTTAGAGGACAGTAAGATAATTTTATATATTGGGACTAGTCCTCTCTCCATGATACTTATCTGAAACTGATCCCATCCCTTCCTAGTCCTACCGGGAGAGAGAAATGAGAACGCCCCATCCTAAGAACTTACATTCTACATTTTTAATGGTAAAAGGAATCCAAATAAATGATATTAAAGAATACGAGAGAGAAAATATGCATAAAATATGCCTTTTAAGTAATAACTTGCATATGAAGAAAAGTCTCTCAGAATTTTGTATTTGAGTCTCAAACTTGACATACACGTAGGTAAAGTCATCATGGACTTTCCCCTAAAATTTGAATGAAAAAGGATAAACGAGGAGAGAGATACGATTTTTACAAGATTTCTTAAAGTGGATGGATAATCCTTAAATCGTATTAAATGTCGCAATATATCTAGGATATATTTTCAGATAAGGAATGATGCAAATAATTAGGATGGTCGATCAAAAAATCAATGAAGGACAAGTCGCCCCCTAGCTCTCGCTGAAATAGGAAACAGGAGCAGTGGGAACTGAGTTTCCCAATCAGATTTCTTGCGAACAAAGACACGTCAGAGTCAGCAAACGTTCCCAAAGGATTAGGGAGATCAATCCGAGTTGACCTACCCCTAGTTTCTATAGGTTTTGTGGCCTCTAGGCATTTTTCCCAATCCAGGACTCAGAAGCTGCTCGACAGCCATGGAGGAGGGGGGCTATAAATACATGTCCTTGGACTCCCTTTGAGGCTATGGTTGGATTCATTAAGATCGGCCGAGTATTGCAAATGAGAGTGTGCTATAAATTTCCCCTAGCTACCTTGTCTTATAGCCTCGTTTTCGAGATAACTACATGACGTAGAGCTTCTCCGACCAGCCATCCTCGACCACCTCTTGTCTAATTGAGGGTATGGTTGAGTCTGGTGGAGAAGGGCGGAGGTGGAAGGCCCTTTGCCAGAGAAAGAAAAAGCTTGGGGCACAGAGTCAACTGGCGGGTTGACCGCACAGACCACCTGTTCGCGAACAGAGGACGGCTCATGAGGTTGATGAAGATGAAGCACTGAAATACCTAATTACCCCCGACCTGGTCCTTAAGAGGAAAGGGAAAAAAGGGTTCTTCATATCCAAGAGGGAGCAAGCCGTGCCCCAACGTGGCTCTAGGTGTCAAGTATCCACTGGTCCAGCGGGGATCGGCGTGGACCTAAGGATAAAAGGGAACCCGACTGATGACGTGTCAGTTTCCTATTGATCCAAGTAAGTTTTTCTGACGAAAATCATAGCAATTAGTAGGATGGTCCAATGATAGCATGTTATATATGAAAATTTATCAGAAAAATAAGAGGAATCCATTAAAAATATAATTTAAGCCTAGTTTCTCTTACAATTAAAAATATATATAAAGTTATCACCTTTAATGGTTTAATTGATGAAAACCCCTAAGAATTGATGATTATTAGATATAATGATGTTCTTTGGATACTTTAAGCCAATATTAAATTGTTTTTCATTAAAGAGAGAATTAGATCTAAAAAGAAGATCTTATTTCATAATTAGCTTAAGTTAGGGTTCCATGTTCATGAATATGGATTAATGGGCTTAGAAACCCTAATTAAGGTAATGATGACTTTTAATAATTATAATTATTCAAATCCATGAATAAAATAGAGATATGATGATCCTAGCCAATATGAGTATAAAAGATCCTTAATGTGGATAGTTTGAGCAATTAGGATTTTTATGAGTAGAAAAGCTATTTTAGGGTTTGTTGACCTAAAATGATAAAGTTTGAGAAATTGATCTAAGAATCCCTAATGCATTCTAATAAGACCTATAAACCCTAATGTGGGACCCGAGTCAATCCTGAGGATGTTTAATGACACATGAGTGTTATTCATTAATTTCAAGAACACTGATTGATTGCTTGATTGGTTATTCTTGATTATTCTTGCTTGGATATCAAGTAACTATGGATCAGTTATGTGGTTAATTATGAGTACACGCTTTATGTTTCCCGGCGTTTCTCGAGGCTTTATCGATTGCAATGCCATTAAACTAATTGGATGTTTCATTACTGTAATCCTTAAAGTGAATATGATTATCACAATTTATATATGTTTGTGACTCGTTCGAACCTACATACCCCTCTGGATGTAAGATAATGGACCCAGCCCTGGAGGGAAAGTCAAAGTGGTCAAGCCTCAGAGGGAAGACCACAGGGCACCCAGAGAGGTGACCCCAAGTACCAAGCTCAAGATGGAGAAGGTAGTATTAAAGTCACTTGCAAGGACTTAACCCTAGAGAGGGTATCCCATAGGTGGTAAAAGAGGTTGAGAAGTCATACTGAAAATGTAATTTTACATTGTTAACAACTAATTGATGTGATTATGTTATTAGATCTTATATGTAATGTTTTGTTTGTCCCCACATACCAGCATATTCATTTATGCAGATCGACGTTTTGTTTGTCGGCGTTTTAGGTATTATCCGAAAATGGACAAATAGTAAAACAAAACTTGTGAAGATAAAGTTAACTATTCCAGGGAGGATTAGATAGTTAGATTTCTACTGTGGATAGAAGTCTTAGATCCTATTTTGACAAGGTATGCAAAAGTTTGATTTTTATTCCAGCTTTCTAGTTTAGTTTGGTATAATTTGATAATTATTTCTGATTATTTGCAAAATCATTGATCCTGAATTTTGGGATAACCCTCTGACCTATTGGTCTCCCTTGATTGGGGGTTACCGGGAAGCAGGGTCGTTATAGTTGGACCAAAAAATAAGTTTGAGGTCAATCTATTCATAATATTTATGTCATTACATATAAGATGTTTAGATATTGTACTACATAGAAGAAAGTACAAAATATTTGGTATCAACTTCTATGACTCATATCTGATCTAATATATGGAAGTATTTGTGTTGAGCATTGATGGAAAATTGTTAACTATTATTGCCATGACATTTGGGCCAAGTGAGAAAATATTAAATATCATTTTAGGTGTGACCCAAAATTACAAAAATATATATATATATATATATATATATATATATATATATATATATATATATATGGATTTACTGAATGGATGCATCTATTGGAGTGTGGGAGGATTCTTATAACCGTCATGGCTCTTCATGATGGTTACAGGATAGTAAGATAATTTTATATATTGGGACTAGTCCTCTCTCCATGAGATCTCATCCCTTCATAGTCCTATCGGGAGAGAGAAACGAGAACGCCTCATCTTAAGAACTTAGGTTCTAAGTTTGCTTCCAGTTTTTGTCAATCTCTTCGGGCGTCATTCAATGCCCTTCCCTTCTTCTCCTCTCGGCAACATCGTCGCTGCCCCAGACGCTGCTTCCACTGATGCTGACATTGTACTTGTCCGGGTTGCTATTTCCGTTGTCGTTGTCGTTGTTGGCCCTCCAATGACGAACGTTGTAAAGATGGAGAGTTATTCTAATTTGGGTATGCCATCTAATATGTTTGAGGAGAAACCAGTGTATGAACCTGTACTGGTAGCAGGTTTCCTGAATCTGGTCGTGGACTACACAAAATACCAGCAAGCGGAAGGCAGATCGGCGGCAACACAAGTACAGTGCAGTCATTCCTGATGGTGCATGCCCTACGGAGGCACACTAAAGCTCAATGTTGATGCTCGCTGGAAGTCGGGAGTAAAAGCATCAGTGGGTGCAATGCTTAGAGATGAAGCAAGAAGGACACGATCCACATTGGAAGGGAGGACGACACAGGAGACTTCAACATTGATGGAAGAAGCATTACCACTTAGGGATACCCTGAAGATGATCGTGAGGAAAGGACATAATAGTCTAAGAATCGAGACAAACTACATGATACTCGCAGAGGCAGTGAAGATGAGAGGCCACAGACGAGGCTATGAGAATCTGGTCATCAGAGAAATAGTTGAACTATGTGGCAGATTGCTAACTTTCAACATAAGACATATATATAATATTTTTATTGATTTTGAAAATTACATATTGTTCTCTAATATAATAATACAATTATATTTGCATTATTATGAATAGTATCATCAGATCTAGGTTCAGTCTCATCTAAGTACTTATCAAAACCCGCAATATTCAGCCAAATTTGAATTCGACTCTGCCAAAGGGCAAAGTTGGTACCAGTAAATTTTTCAGACATATTGTTGGTGTTAATTTTATTTCCAGAACCACCCTGACCAGCCATTGTTAATTAATGACAGAAAATAATTCCATTAAGATTGTTGAATAAAATTTAGGCTTTTACGTCGTTACATGCAACATCGACATATGCAATGAATTAACAATTACAGGTCAGATCCAGATAAGTTTAAGAAGAATAAATAATGCAGAATAAATAAATTGAGTTAGGAACCTAACCAGATCATTCGTTGAAAAACGAACACGTTTTACTTAAAGAAATATGCACCGTACAGTCCTCCAGGATAGGTGTCATTCTTCCAGTGTACTCGGTCACGAACCTGAAGAGAAGTGTCACGTTTGCACTACCACTAGTGCAGCCCAACAACCGTAAGAACCACCGCCTGACAGGTTGCGTCTTGAAGGAAGAAGATGAAGGACTTTGTCGCTTTTAGGAGAGAGATCTCTAAGCGACAAGCAGGAGCGACAACGACAGAATCTGGGATTAGGGCTCACTAAACACTTGTACCAACGGATGACGGCTGTGTTCGAAAGAGATGTGTTTAACCCTAATGACTGGAGGTCTATTTATAACCTTACATGCCCCACTAATCATATTCCCGTTAAGACGCGACCACTCGGTTGCTCTTGTACATATTGTGAAAAATTCTACAAAAGAGATACTTTTCAATTAGGATTAATAAATCTGAATAGGAAAGAACAATTAATTAAATGAGTAATTAATTACGTAGTTGTATCTTAGTACAAAAAGAAGACGGAATCCACAAACCCGAGCTTGTGTCTGGCGAGGCGAGGCGTGGCGCGCGCGTGCGTGTGTGTTGTGGTCAGTCCACCCACCAAGGAGGTGAGCATACCTTCCTCTTAGAACCCCTTAGACACTAGTGCCCCATGTGATCCTACATATAAGGACCACAAAAAAATCTAGAAGTGAGCAATATATGATAAAACTTCTTTGTCATTTGCACTAGAGACAAAACTACTTTTCTCACATGTACTAGCTGCACTACATTGGGATTAACCCATGTTGTATACATGGCTGCTACATGCATATATATAACACGAAGGGAGGACGACACATGAGACTTCAACATTGATGGAAGAAGCCCTGAAGATGATGGTGAGGAAAGGCATAATAGTCTAAGCATCGAGACAGACTGCATGATTCTCGCAGAGGCAGTGAAGATGAGAGGCCACAGACGAGGCTATGAGAATCTGGTCATCAGAGAAATAGTTGAACATACCAATTGCTAACTTTCAACATAAGACATATATATAGAGAGGCCAATAAGGCTAGTCATTTTCTAGCTAATAGGGCTCTACAGAGTGATGTATGCATCAGTCTTGTTAAAACTTCCCTAGGGAGCTCGTTCTAATCACACAAGAAGATTTGCTGCAATAAAAAGCTAGCAGTTTAACCTTCGGAAAAAGAAGTTATGCATGTCAAAAATGTCACATCCAAATGAGCTAGGCTTTGATGTAGTCCATATGGGTCCCCGTTGCAGGTCAACAATGCATGGTAACATATATATTCTTTTTTAAAATAAATGCATTTATAATTATATCCCATCTGTATCTCTCAAAATGCCAGCAATACGATTTCGCATCTACGTGCAGTGGGGAATTGGGATTAGAAGGAGACTCAGATAACTCCTTTCTATATATTTTCTGAAGTGAGGAAACATTTCCTGTCCATGGCACCTTCGTCGTGGAAGCGAAGCAACCGAGATTTTCTTTTTCAGCCATAATTCCGAAACCGAATATGAAATTGACCTCACTACAGCTAAAGCGGCAGCGAAAGATAAGTCAAGACTTGCTTTTTAAACATGACAACTTTTCGCATGCCCGTATCGGCTGTTTCTTAGCTAATCGCGGTTGCGAGGGAAAAGTCAGTCACGACAACTTCCTTTTGTTTACACAAACACCCGGAACGAAACGATAGATTTTCACAAGTACCGACCAATTTCTTTGAGGAGAATCGGATCGCAGAGCTTCAAGAATTCTGTCGGAAGGAGCACAGGGAAGGTGAAAAGAAAAGCAGAGCCGCATCTTTTTGCTATCTTCTTCATCCCTCGTCCAATCAATCGTCTAAGGGAGAAGAGCTGAGAAGACCATGAGTTCTGCCACCGGAGACGACGAAGATGACGGCGACGAGGTCATGACGCACTGGTGCTACTCGTGCGACCGGGCGTTTCATCTCGAACCCGGCAGGTCGAACCCCGATTGGCCGACCTGCCCTACCTGCAACGACGGATTCGTGGTTCAGATGTCGGACGTTGCCCCCCAAGGCGCTCCAGAGAGGATCCTTCGCTACGGCAGCCACCACACGATGGCGTCCTTGAACGAGAGGCTTCTCGAGGTCCTGGTCGAGATGTTAGAGTCGGACACAGACGTGGGCGGCGTGTCACCGGCATCTTCGTCGGTCGTCGAGGCGATGCCGACCGTGCGCGTTGACCTGAGCCAGCTCAGCGAGGTCGGGTCGCAGTGCGCCGTGTGCAAGGAGAACTTTGTCGCCGGGGAGGACGTCAGACAGATGGTCCCCTGTGGCCATCTGTACCACGGCGACTGCATCGTGCCTTGGCTCACCCGGCACAACTCCTGCCCCGTCTGCCGCCAGAAGCTGTCCAAGCCCCGCAGGAGGGGACGCCGCCGCGCAACCCGCCGTCTGCGCCGTCTGGGTCATGTGAACTCCCTCGCAACACCAGACATCGCCGCTGCTGTCCATGGTGGGCGTCCGGTGCCCGTCTCTGTCCGCGAACGGCGACGCAGCCGATTCGGCTGTCCCTGCTTCTGCTTCCGACCGTGAGTACCTGCTTCCCGATCGCCCCCACAGAATCACACTGGTTCTGCTGTCCCTGTTTCTGCTTCAGGCCGTGAGCATCCGCATGAACCCCTCATAGAATCACATACGTTCCATCGCCCCCATAGAATCGCTGCAGGATTTGCTGTTCATGGTTGCATGCTCATACTGGTATCTTTCCGTTTGTGCGTTGTTAATGGTGCTTGTACATCTTCGCCGACCTGGTATCTGGATCTTTCGCATTGTGTGTTTGGTCTTTGTTGTTGGATTTTTCCTGCCCGGCGTGGTTCTTGCGTTCCGGATTACTCTTCCTCCATTATTTTTGGATAAATATTCTTCCTCCAATCTATGCTTTATAGGAAAATTAAAATAGAGGTAAACTTTCAAAACTAATTTTGTCCACTTCCTTTTCAATTAGCTGGATTCTACTCTGCTTGCACGTCAGTGCGCAGGTCATGTAAAAAAATGTATACGTGAAGTAACGCTATAGACGACGCCTCACCTATTGTGTTTACATTGAGATTGTAGTCTCATGCAAATTTATTGCTTTTGAAAATTACATATAGTTCTCTAAATAGTTCAGGAGCATCAGCATGGTGGCGATGTTCATCATCCATGCATGACTTAATATCAAACAATGTCAGGGCTTCTGTAGATCTGTTTTTCTTCTTCCATTCAGTTCTAGTTTCGGTTTTATCACCACTAGGCGGTGAACCAGATCTGTCATCATTGGCTCTCTAAATGCGAACCTTCGTCTATTTCTTTCTCTTTTAACTCAATCTGAGTCAACAACTTACTCCAAGCTACTACACTTCTCAATCTATATTGCACGTCCAAAACCATCGAAGGCAAAACTCTCGTAGCTAGTCTTTAGTATGTATCATTCTCACGATTTCTTTTACAATAATTTCTAATGAGACATTCTTAATTTCCCACATACACTTCTTTTATGTTGTACTAGTGGCACACACATCCTATGATCATCCTACTAACTCATTACTTACATAAAGAGGTAATGCTTCCACAAAACTCTCATGAACAAATGATTTACTTGGTTGCTTGAACGGTATGATTTGAGACATAATGAATCACTTGAAATGACAGTTTTATATATGGTACCATAAAGAGAACGAATCAGTGTTGTTAGAAGTTGAACAATGTCAATTTGAAATTGGGTTATTGACTCTTCCTTGATATGTTGTCTGCATAAGGAGGTCTTTTTTTCAAATTGTGCTTACAATGAAGCCTCTATATTCAACACTAATTAAGGAGCATGGAGTGACAAATTAGAAGTGAAACAACATAAAATGGTTTAATCCTGAGAATGTCATGGATGCAATGCTATTAAACAGTAAGGTACAAGAGAACCACTAGGCATTAGGACCACACCATCGTGTTTTCTTTTGAAATGAATCCTCAATAATGTAATGGAGAATAAATTTCACATGCATTGTCCATACATTCTTGCACCACAAAATGACTTTCTAAAGTACTACTTGGTGTAGTTGAAGTCCCATCCCCAATGCAGGATTAGTTATGCGTGTGGAACTAGATATAGAGAAAATGTGTTCTTTGATGGAGAATCACTTTCTTCTCTTATTTATGTCTTCTATCTTTTCTTGTTGATATATAAATTGATGGTTTCTTTCATAATGGGTGTATAAGAAATAGTTATGAAGTCTAGTTACATTGCTAATATATTAAATAAGGTATATCTGGTTATTTACAAGTATTGTTTTTATTAATTATGCTTATATTCTCTTTATTCTATTAAGAAAAGGAGATCATATACATTTGTATGCCAGACTCTAGGCATTAGGACCACACCATCGTGTTTTCTTTTGAAATGAATCCTCAATAATGTATGGAGAATAATTTCACATGCATTGTCCATTCATTCTTACACCACAAAATGACTTTCTAAAGTATTACGTGGTGTAGTTGAAGTCCCATCACCAATGCAGGATTAGTTATGGGTGTGGAACTAGATATAGAGAAAATGTGTTCTTTCATGGGGAATCATTTTCTTCTCTTATTTATGTCTTCTATTTTTTCTTGTTGGTATATAAATTGATGGTTTCTTACATAATGGGTGTATAAGAAATAGTTATGAAGTCTAATTAATATGTTAAATAGGGTATATCTGGTTGTTTACATGTTTTGTTTTTATTAATTATGCTTATATTCTCTTTACTCTATTAAAAAAAGGAGATCATCTACATTTGTATTCCAGACTCTAAACCAAAACCCATATTTAGGCTAACGATTTGAGCCTCAAAAGATATTCACAATCAAACAAGTGTTTCACATATTGATTTTTATGTAGATGTACAATTTTAAAAAATGCTATGTTAATCACAAAAGATTCCAAGTAATAAACTATTAGCTTTGAAAGAAACTCTTTCATCTAAGTGTTTACATAATATGTTTACATAATAAAATTATAACAAATTATTAACTATGTTCATATAATAAGAAAGCATGACTGATTATAGACTCTGACGTTTTAAACACAAAAATCCAACTACATGATTAAAACAAATATTTAAGTCATTTAGGACCTATAGTAGATAAGGACCCATTATCTGACCATTATAGCTACTATGAGTAACTTTGCGAAAAATCTCTAATACATGAATTTTATGCTCTAAATACTCTGGTTAACATGAAAATTGTTCAATAGATGATTGAGAAGTTGCCTTGGTTGGTGGGGGTATTCATTCTATGTGGACAATCCCATATAAATAGTATGACACTGAATTTTTTTTAAAGAAATAACACTTTGAATTAACTTAAAGAACTAACTTATATTATAATACAAAATTAACGTTATATAATGATAGAATAATACAACTCATAGAAGAACTAACTTATATTATAGTACAAAATTAACTTTATATAATGATAGAATAATACAACTTACAGAACAAGAAAAATACAACCTGATAATAAGAAGCAAGACTAAATGCAAATTTGACAAAGTGACTTATTAACCTTTATTTTTTTCTTGTAATTGGCCATGGATATAAGGTATATTTATACTTTTTGATTTTCAATGTTACACTAATTTCTCATATACTTCTATTATTCTATTTTCCATCACATAAATTACTTGGATTTAGTTGGATGTACCATGTAAGTAAAATCCACTCACAAAAACCTATTTTCTACAAGCATTAAGATGAGTCTAGATGTGGGTTCCCCACCCCTGGATCAACGTATAAGCATGCCAAAAATCCAAATAGCCACACGAAGAAACCAAAACCAAATTATTCATATGAAATATTATCAACTAGCCATGCTATAAAAAGTGCAATAGATACTTCCAACATGATTTGGATAATCAAACATACTAAAGCACATCTTGTTCATTTAAGAACATGTAATTATACCATATTTATCTAGTTTCTTAAGACACCACATGTTTTATGCAAAAGATATTCATGTTTATCACAGACAATTACATATGAAAAATAGATCCATGAAATGCATCAACATATGAAAAACCTTACCCATAACCAAGTATATATGGATGACTCTAGGACACAAAAAAACATTATATCCCACCTCATATACTACTACTCTAAATAAGTAGACTCCACACTAGAAAATCCCTAGGAAAGATGTTTGGATCCTGAAAAAGGTGAGAGATAATGACAGTACGATCAAAGGCTCGTTAGAGATAAAACATCCATAAAGGGTCAGAGTATGAAATATCTACTAGATATATAAAATAGACATTTATGTAAAAAGATATCATGTGAAATACATATTACAACAATAAAGAGAGGATATGAAATGTGAAGAAAAGAAACAACATAATTTAAGCTACATGTTAACTAAGAGTTTTCTTATTAGGGCTTGCGAAATTTGGAATATACCATCAAAATTACTAGCTAATAAATATGAAGGGTTTTACATTTTTCCAATCTCATTAAAATCTCACCACACCTTAGTCATTGTGAGTATGATAAGTGGTCTTTCATCATTCCATGACCTACATAACATCATGTTGCTTGTAGGTACTCAGGCCATGCCACCTCCAAAAATTACATGTAACATATGAGAATCATAAGTTTTCAATTGCATCTGTAGGACTACTATATAAAACAAGAATTTGCAGTTTTAGAGACACTCACATACAATAGGTATTCATCTAAGGCACCACAGGGAGCATGCCTCATATGGATTCCAGTTAAAATGCATGCACTCAACACTATAAAACTCTGAGTACCATCTCATATTTCTTATATTTCTATAAAGATTATCATTTCCCTTCTATGGCAATCAAACATTGGGTAAATTTTATAGTGAACATGGAAGTACATAATTATGGTTTACTTGTTGATTAGTCTAGTTTCTCACACTTCATGTAAAAAACAAAATGTCAAAACATCCTAATAATGTTTAAGCAACTAAAGTATTGGATATATTAAAACCCAAATTTATATTTGTTAAACACTTTCATAGATAAAATTCCATATTTCATTCATACAAAATCCATATCATGAGTTAAGGCTTCAAATTTATAAAATATTAATGGAATATAATCATGTAATATTAAAATAAATTTCTATAAAGTTTTGCAAAACAATTCAACAATAAGGCCAAAAAAGGATATAAGTTGAAAAAGGCGCCAATTGGAGATTTAGGAAAAATTCATGTAAGATCATGACAATCTGGTATATAGAAGAAAATAGTTCATAATTTTCGTTTTGGAATAGAAAGTTGATGTAGAGAGAAGGTGAATAAAGTAGGCTGGTGTATTTCACGAAAAAAAACCCTACAATCCCATTTGTAGATCATAATACATCGAGCAATTAGTGAGATTTGAAGATTATAGGTTGAAATTGCATCACAAACTTAATTAAATATAAGTACTCACCTTATCATAGAAATAGTTTCCACTAGGTGGAAGCAGAAACTCTGGACCAAGAGCTCCACCAACCAAGCTCCAAATGTTCAAACTTGCATGCACCACAACCAACTAGGAAAAATAAGGAGAAAAGGAAAGATTTAGTAGGAGGAAGCAAGAATTCTCCATAGATGCCAAAGAAATTCTAAGAAGAGGGTAGAGAATAGAGAATAGAGATGATAATATGATCAAGAAAGGAAGAAGATTACTTAGATTGGCTCTTTTTTAGGTTTAAATGGTAAATTCTTACTTGGATAAAAGCCCACAAGATCATCAACATGAAAAAATAATACCCCTGAGAACACCATTTTCATCTTAAAATTGATGAAAATATGGTTTGAGGTTGATATTAATGTATAAGTAGGTGTCAAAATGAGTGAATTGCAATTACATACAAATGTAGATAATTTTAGTAGAAAAGAGACAAGTCAGATTGAATACTTGGCTCATATAAATTGAACTTAATTGGTAGTGGGCCAAATGTAAGCGACCCTACCATCACCATGGTTTTCCAAATATTAACCCAATAAATAGAGTTTCCACAACAATGCTCAATGTCAGCTATCCAATAACATCAATTAATGGACACTTACCTAAGAAAAACAATAAACAAAAATGAATCAAGGGCTGCTGTGAAGGCCCTCATTGTAGTTTGTCATCCCGACTAGTCAGTTATACTAGTCAAAGGTTGACTAAATTAGCTGGTCCAAGTATACAAAAGTCCATTTATAGGGATCTTGATGAAGTGAGTTTTACCCTGCTTTTACTCAATGTACCGCTTTGCCTGTCATATATTTAATGATTCTATCCCTAATATCACTTCATTATATCCTTGATCAATAATAATATATGACTCTATGAGTTATAATAAGGTTTTTATATCAGGATATGTGAAATCAATTGCAAAAATTCCTAACTGGTGTTAGAGTCTCTATTCACTATGATCATTAGAGACTATGTTAAAGTTAAGGCACTATATCAAATATATGACCGAGAGGTTCCATTTTGTTTCCAAACACTATATCAAATCTATGATTACAATTCCATTTATTTTATAGATTCCAATAACTAGTAATCATTTTTCAAAGTTTAGGGAATAAATCATTATTTTTCCTTCTTTTCTATCTTTTTAACTTCCACCTTTACAAACTACATAATCAGAGCACAATTGACTAGGAGCCGTTAAATCAAGAATTCAGTGATTGGGGTCTGATCCAATGGGATCCTCATGATCATTTTCTCCTACTGATTGTAAGGAAGATGAAACAAGACCCCCAACAAAGAGCCTCCTTTCATACCAAGTTAGACAACTTTTCCCTCCCAATATCATTTTCTCTTTCCTCCTATGCTAAAAAGTCTTTGTTCGATACCTTTATAGGTCATACACTAGAGATTTAACATGTTGTCTCTTCCCATTCTTAACTTACTGATGGTGGAGAATGCATGTCCTCCTACAAACCTAATTGACCCCTATAGAGATGTACTCCCTCACTATCACGTTCTCTCTTACTTCTATGTACACTCTCCACCTCCTATTGATCCCAAAAAATTCTCCATCTCCTCACCTTCTCTACTCTATACTCCTTTACAAGTTCTCATTTGGGATTTTTAGCCCTCAGGATAGTTGAGGAAATTTGCAACCACCTTTTAGTTTGCAGCGAGAAGCCAAACTCAACTAACTCATTTCCATGCCACTCAAACCCTCATGCTCCATAAGCCTTCCTCTCTAGAGAGCATCGTTATTGTTGGGACACACTTATTCTCTCCCTAAATCTTGATTAGGGAAAGGATTCCCCTTAGTGAAATTAGTGATCCATCCACCACGACTTATAGATTTGTTGACCTACAACTTTTCCTTTTCAAAATTTATTCCCCCTCCATCCAATATTCCAATAATTACGTTGATCTAGTAAAAATTGGTAAAACTTATCCTTAATCCAAACTTGTAAGCAAGTGTAGGTTTTCGATTTAAAATGAGAGAATTTTATTAAAAATACTCTCAAGACCTAATATTTACTTGATCATCCCGATTGTTCACATTTTCATATGTAATGATAATTGACCTAGCTTCAGTGATTAAATTAGGTCAATATATTTCTAAGTGGTATTTGTTGCTCTGATTTGAATTAGATAAGTGTGGGTTAACCTTGGTCATAAACTTTCTTATGAGAAACACACATAGACCATGTTTGGATTTTGGTCATGTTGATGATTATGACTTGAAAAAATAAGATATATGCCAAAACCTAGTGTTGATTGGAGTCTAATTACAACTTCTACTAGTTGAATGTTGATAATATTATCTCTGTCTAATCTTTAGAATAAATTCATGTCAAGACCTAGGATATAGTGTGTATGTTGGACCTCCAAGATATGCACACCACTTTGAATAATTGTGAAGAGGCAAACTTCCTCTAGTTCTCCTGAATGGAAACATTGATGATAGTATTTCTAATTAAACTCTTGATTTTTTCTTAGAATAGTTACTCATTTAAGCTATTCTTCACAATTAATTATCTTTATAAAATTCACATAAATATGTGCCAGAAAAATATGAACATTATAGATATACTTCCATTATACATACTTATTTAGTGACCCTTTCCTTCAGCTAGAAGGTGTCGAGGAAAAAGGAATCATGTAGAGCCCATACCTCATGTGGAATTTTAAGTGGGTCCCTTTTTATTTTTTCCCTTTAGTGTGCATGTTGTATCTCAATGGCAAATATACTATTGGTGGCATATAATGGAAATGTGACTTAAAAGGTGTTGATATTTTTACTTCAGCAATTGATTTGAAATTGTTGTATAGTTTTCTTCCTTATAAGTCTTGAAAAGAAAGTCATCTTTTTACCTTATGTTTACATAGTGTAGCATTGAATACATAATGAAGGGTTTTGATTTTCATGATTTAGATAACGGACAATGATAAATAAATTTTCCACCTGCTTTATATCAGCCATATCTACTTAAGTTGTTGGAATCTTGAATAATTTATACCAAACCATAACTCTAGGTAGGACTTCACTAAAAATTGGAAATATTGTAGCATATATCTAGATTGGTTTACTTTTTGTTTCTTTCCTTATTTTAGTTCCCTTCGTGCACATATATAAACATTTGGTTTGTTATATAAAAAATGAGTTGTTGCCTTTTTATCACTTATGATGTGTGAATTATTTGGGAACTTAGGGATGGAAGTGTTGAATATCATTGACATTATCTATCAAGGTATTAGAATTGGGATTTGTGGATAACATATTTGTAACATATGGTATTGCATACTATTATGTAAGCTCTATTTTATAATTCTCCTTAATTTCAAAAAAAATATGCACCTAGGAAACCCTAATTCATAATATTGGGGTAGAGGTGTCTAGGATCGGTGCACACACGTGGTTCAGATATAATCACCTCCTATCTACCTAGTAGTGGTGGATTAGGTTCATCTACAAGCCTACCTAGCCGAAGTGGATCTTGAATTGGTTGAAATGTTCTCCTTTAACCCTACATATTTCTCTAGCATATTATCTCTTCTTTAAGGAATATCATAATGTTTCAATAAAAAATTCTTATTGCTAGCATTTATTTAGTGGATTTTGTAGAAAAGGACATTACATAATCATTTTAGATGCATTTTTAATGCAAGGCTTGTAAATTTCCTTAATAGGGTTTATAAAAAGAATAAGACACTTATCAGTGCAATTACAGACAAGTTAATATTGCCAAATTGGAAAAACAAAACTATTATGTCTCTATTGGTTATGTATGACCAGAGAGCCAATCATGTGATTATTGTAATAGAATAACATGTAAAAACGATTTGATTATTAATAAAAGGCAAGATTCCAATTTATTTATATAATTTATTTATGAGATAATGATGTAACATTATAAATGTTTAGAGAATCATATTACTCAATGATGTATGTAATCAAGTTACTAACCTTGTGGGTGAGATCATAAGGATGTTAAGAGTACATATACATATTCTTATTATGTCCCTGATCGGTTGTTATTGTGGAAGATTGATAGACAACAATGACTCATAAGATCAGAGTGTGTTGGTTTATGACTACATCTCATTAGTCATGATATAGAATATCAAACCAAGCACATAGATACATGTTAGAGAATAGTGTATTGGATGAGCCCACCATGAGACTGACACATTGGAAGCCATCTTCATGGAAGTCATAGTCAGATCTCACAATGATGGTGGTGGTTGTGGTTCTTAGACTTGAAATCATTACACCCATCACATGTTGTTGGGTACACTTTGACATCATGAAATGCAATTGTGAAACATGGGTTGTTATAAAGGTGATGATTGGGTGGCTTTGACACATGGGGATAGACTTTGAATGATAGATATGGGATTTGTCCCTTCTACTAGAGTGTGATGTCCTAAGCCTCTTGATTAGCAAGATTGAGAAAAGCATGGCCATGTGTATGTGAGTCAATATGTGATATTGAGTTGATGCGATGATTTTGAGTCGCATTTATAGACCTTTTTCATATGTGTTTTGTGCCTTAATTACTCATTTTCATGGATAATATTGCATAATTCACTTTATTTGGTCTTTGCCATCATTTTATATCAAATCCCCTTTATTTCATTATTTTAAGCATTATTGATCATCTTATCATAAATCGTGTGGATTTATTTGGTCTTGTTGTACAATTTCAGGAAAAACAAGTATCTACATCCGTCGATACCATCGACGGGTGTCGATACCATCGACCAAGCCACAGGTTGTCAGCCGAGAAGAGCAATACAGAGTCGATACCATCGACGCCCAAGTCGATGGCATCGAGATGTCTCCAGGCTGCTAGCGAGGATTAAGTCGATACCATCGACGGATGTCGATGCCATCGACACAAGGAGAGCTACAGCGTCGCTAAACGACAACAACCGACGCTAAAGGAGTCGATACCATCGACACCCAAGTCGATGGTATCGAGATCACCACAGGCGCTCAGAATAAAAGAAAGGAAAGCTGCCGCTAATCCGCTGGGTCGATACCATCGACCCGCGTCGATGGTATCGACGCCGGCAGATATGCGTTGGATCTGTTTTGATATCAATCGGACGGCTGTCATTATTTGACGACCTAATTAGGGACTTATACCTAATGACGGCCGCCCAGACAAAAGGGGGATCTGATATTTGGATTGCACGAGTGCCGAGGAGGAGAAAAAGGAGAACGGAGGCCGAGAAGCTCATACCGGGTGATTCGGACGCTGCCGAAGACAATTTCCACCACCGACAGGCGGGGGAAGCTGTGTTCTACGCCAAGGATCCACCGGTTCTTCTCCGTTCAGGGGTTTTCCCATCTATTTCACGTTTTTCTTATGAATTCCCCAATTTCTACCATGTATTTGTGTAAGATGAACATGAGAGGCTAAAACCCTCAATCTTTAGGACCGGGAGTAGCCCGGGGATACATTGTATGATGATTTTATATTGATAATTCATATTTTTCTCTCATATCCGTGGTATAAATTCGTTTTCTCTATTGCTATTGTTATGCTTGATCACCATAATAGTAAATTAATGCCCTTAATCACTTCGACAGAAGGATTAACGGTTGAAAAGAAACGAATTCTACATTAATTAATAAAACCCTTGACAAAGGAGTTGTAAAATTAATGGTGGGAACTGAGGGACCGATCCTAATGCGCTTAGTTTAGGGGAATGATTACTACGACGGTGGAATCAACCTAAACCTAAGTAGTGAATTACACCACGACAGTGGGTAATTCTCATTTCAGGCCACTACCCGGATAGAGAGAGAAGTGTGAGGAATTATATGAAATCTAATACAATGTTGACCCGCGGTGAAACCGCCATCCTAAAGATATCCTTTTAATTGATTAAATTAACCTTTAATCGATTATTTTCTTTGTTTCATTTTTATTTTCTTTTAATTTCAACAACAAATTCTACTTTGTTAATCGGTCTAGCTGATTGCGATTAGTTAGTAGAAGTCTCCAATAATTCACGTATCCCTGAGTTCGACTCGGGCCTCACAAGGCCTATATTACTCGACGCGTATACTTGCGTTTAAGCGCGTAGTAAAATACACGTCAAGTTTTTGGCGCCGTTGCCGGGGATCGAACCCGGGTCACCCGCGTGACAGGCGGGAATACTCACCACTATACTACAACGACAATTATTGGCACTTTGAGTGCTAAGAGCGGCCACTCTAGGCCACAATTTTTTTTTTATTTATTTTAAAACAATTTCAAAAATTCCTTTATTTCTCTATATTTGTGTTGACTCGACTAAAGCATTGTACTGAACCCCTATTTCCATATTTCAGGTGCTTTGCATGGTGCACACGCGTAGTCGAGACTACGTGAATCGCACACCTGAGGTTCCATCTGCGGGACCAGAGGACGAGGACAACTACGAGGAGGAACACCACAGTGATATACATTCTGAATCTGAGCCGGAACAAGAAGAAGTAATGGCTGAAGCACAGACAATATGGGAGAAGATCAAGGCGTCTTCTTCCTCGGCATCAAAGGGGCCTATAAAGAAACAAGGGCTAAACATACCTACATACAAGATCGACCCAGCACTGATTAACTTGGTCAAATCCAATGCATTTCACGGACTGAAAAATGAAGATCCAGTGGCACACATTAGTCAGTTTGTGGAGAACTGCGATATGGTGAAGATAGATCGCTTTCCGCAAGATGTGCTTTATCTCAAGTTATTCCCCAGTTCCTTGGCGGGAGTAGCAAGAGAGTGGCTCCACAACCTCGACGACGAGTTTGTTGAGTCATGGGATCACATGGTGGAGGTTTTCTTCGAGAGGTTCTTCCCTCCTGAGAAGACCAATGATATGATCCGAAAGATCCACAATTTCACCCAACAGGCGGGTGAAACCTATTCTGAGACTTGGGAGCGATTTCAAGTCATGTTGAGGAGATGTCCACATCATGGATTGGACAAGGAAACCCAAGTGAAGATCTTCTACTTTGCTCTCTCCGAGCATGATAGAAGCAACTTGGACTCGGCCGGTTCTGGATTCTTTCTAAATAACACTGATACAAGATGCTGGGAAATACTGAAGAATATGGCACGAAAGCAGTCTTGGGGAGAAAGAGAAAGAGGCCCAGTTGAGCAAGCAAGAGTTGCCAGTGAGTCAAAGGCAATGAGAGAGCTGAATGAGAAAATGGATCTTCTCGCAAAGAAGTTGCTGCAGAAGGAAGACAATGAGTCCGAGGATGAGGCTCAGGTCAAGTATATGAGGCAACAACAAGGGTACAGGAACAATGATTATTCATGGCGGAAGGACAAGAAATTTTCATGGAAAGATCCAAACAACTTCCTGCAAGATCCGGACGCCAAACCTGCACCGGTCACGGAGGACAAGAGCACGGAGTTGCTAAATCAAGTCATAAAGCAGAATCAAGAGTTGATGAACACTTTTGGGCAGCAAATAAAGCAGCAGGGTGAATTCATGAACCAGTTCGGGCAGACGTTGCAGAGCCACGGGGCTCAGATGCGGACTATAGAGACTTCAATGGCACAGATGGCAGCGGAGATTGCAAGCTTGAAAAAGCCGGCACATCCGGGTTTTCCGGGGAACACCAATGTTCCCGGGGGAAACCAACAGGCCAAGGCCATATTGTTGAGGAGCGGTAAGAAGGTGCTTAATCCAAGGGCGGATGACACCAGCACACCGCAGAACACAGTAGAAGAAGCAACCGCTAAGGAGCAGCGTGCACCAGTCATAGAGCAAATTGATGACACAACCGAAGATGGTAAGGAAGGACAAGCCAATGAGGTGGAGCCACAGAAATTAACCCCCTATGTGCCACCTCATCAAAGAGCACATACTGTTCCGGTCCCCTACCCCAATAGCGCAAAAGCAAGAAAGGTGGATGCACAGTTTAAAAAATTTCTGGACAGCTTTAGAAAGTTATCTGTGAATATTCCCTTGTTAGAGGCAATTGAACAAATTCCGTCTTATGGAAAGTTTCTCAAAGATGTAATCACCAAGAAGAGGAAGATACCCGACACTGAGGTTGTGGTGTTAAAGGAGCAAGTGAGTGCTTTTATTATGGGCACTTTGCCGCCAAAGCGACAGGATCCTGGCTGTTTCAATATTTCATGCTTTATCGGGAAGTTCAAATTTGGCGAGGCGCTTTGTGATTCCGGGGCAAGCATCAATCTGATGCCCCTTTCTACATTCAAGAAACTTGGATTGAAGGAGTCAAGGCCAAGCAATATGACTATCCAATTGGCCGATAATTCTGTGGTGAAACCATATGGAATCTGTGAAGATGTTTTGGTAAAGGTAGACCGCTTTGTTTTTCCCGCTGATTTTGTTGTGATGGAGATGCAGGACGAACACGGTAATGAGTTACTTCTTGGTCGCCCATTTCAAGCTACAGCTGACATGATCTTGGAGATGGGGAGAGGTCGCTTGACCTTAGGCATTGCGGATGATCGCTTTGAGATGGTCATGCCCAACAGCAATACATCTACTAAAGCAAAGGCACAGTGCAACATGGTGAAGCATGTGGAAAGCAATATCTCACTTTGTCTTGGGAAGCCATTTTTAGATATGGCCCATGTGATGAGCAGGATAGACAATGGGACCTTGGCGGTAGACCTTATGGAGCAAACGAAAGCTGTCTCTTTATGCAAGGCTGTCGGGTTTCCAAATGATGAGAATGAGGACATTCCACCTTCGTGGGAGGATGATGTGATAATAACTTCTGTCGGTGATGCATATCTGGAATTGCCTCTAGAGGCGTGTTTGTGTAATGTCACTTATGATTGGATGCGGAGTACTTCACTCAAGGAGTGCGCCAAAATGCTTCAAATGCTTCCATGTTTCTACACGAGGCACTATGAAGATTTGGGTACACTGCCCCCACCGCTACAATCATCCCTTATCTGCCCACCTGATCTAGAGTTAAAGCCATTGCCCCCGCACTTGAAGTACGTCTTTCTAGCCGAGGAGGACAAGTTGCCAGTGATTGTTTCTGCATACTTGAGTGCGGATGAAGAGGAGCAGCTACTGATAGTGCTCAAGAACCACCGTGGAGCCTTTGGGTGGTCAGTGGCGGACATCAAGGGGATCTCCCCTACACTTTGTCAACATAAGATTCGGCTTGAGGAAGGAGCTAAGTCAGTCATACAGCCTCAAAGACGTCTAAATCCAAGCATGATGGAGGTTGTCAAAAAGGAAGTCATCAAGTTGCTTGCTGCCGGGATCATTTATGCAATCTCTGATTCGACGTGGGTGAGCCCCACGCAGGTAGTCCCTAAGAAGGGGGGAATCACTGTCACTACCAATCTTTTAAATGAACCTGTCACCACCCGACTGGTAACCGGGTGGCGTGTATGCATTGATTACCGCCGATTGAACGCCGCCACTCTGAAAGATCATTTTCCATTGCCATTCATTGATCAGATTTTGGAACGCTTAGCCGGTCGGTCGCATTTTTGTTTCTTAGATGGTTATTCGGGGTATAACCAGATTTCTATTGATCCGTTGGATCAAGAGAAGTCTACGTTTACATGTCCTTATGGGACCTTCGCCTACCGCCGTATGCCGTTTGGTTTATGCAATGCGCCGGCGACTTTTCAACGATGCATGCTCGCCATATTCTCTGACATGGTGGAGCGGTGTCTTGAAGTCTTCATGGATGACTTCTCAGTCTATGGAGCATCTTTTGATGAATGCCTTTATAATTTAGATAAGGTGTTGCAGCGGTGCGAGGACACACACTTGGTCCTCAATTGGGAGAAATGTCACATGATGGTGACAGAAGGAATTGTGCTAGGACACAAGGTGTCTAGCAAGGGTCTAGAGGTAGACCCCGTAAAAATTGAGGTGATTTCTAAGCTACCCCCACCAAATTCTGTAAAAGGGGTGAGAAGCTTTTTAGGACACGCTGGGTTTTATCGGCGTTTTATCAAGGATTTTTCAAAAATCGCAAAGCCATTATCGGAATTGTTGGAAAAAGACGCAGTTTTTGATTTCAATGAGAAATGTCTTCACGCATTCGAGGTTTTGAAGGAAAAGCTGATTTCGGCTCCGGTTGTGCAAACGCCGGATTGGACAAAGCCTTTCGAGTTGATGTGTGATGCGTCTGACTATGCTGTGGGGGCTGTTTTGGGGCAAAGGGTAGATAACAAGCCTGCGGTGATTTTCTACGCCTCAAAAACACTTAATGATGCTCAATTAAATTACACAACCACGGAAAAAGAGTTACTTGCTGTTGTTTTTGCCTTTGAGAAATTTCGGCAATACTTAGTGGGTTCTAAGGTGGTTGTGTGGACGGATCACGCCGCAATAAAATATTTGATGGAGAAGAAGGATGCCAAGCCGAGACTAATTAGGTGGATTTTGCTCCTACAAGAATTTGATATTGAAATTAAGGACAAGTCGGGAATTGAAAATGTGGTGGCTGACCACTTGTCTAGGTTAGAGAGGGTGGATGAGCAAGGTTTGCATATACCCATTACCGAGACCTTTCCCGACGAACAACTTTTGAAAATTGATTCGAAAGAACCATGGTTTGCATATATTGTAAATTATCTAGCTTGCGGAATCATCCCGGAAGATTGGTCATATCAAGAGAAGAAGAAATTCTTCCACTCATTGAGATACTATTTTTGGGATGACCCAATATTGTTGAAGCAATGCAGGGATGGAATTCTTCGCAGGTGCGTGCCGGAGGTAGAGTACGAAAGTGTTCTACATCATTGTCACGCGTCACCTACGGGAGGACATCATGCTAGCTCACGGACAGCAGCTAAGGTTTTGGAGAGCGGCCTTTATTGGCCCACTTTGTTCCGGGACGCCTATGATTTTGTTAGGCAGTGTGACCCGTGCCAGCGTGCAGGTAATATCTCAAGGAGACAAGAAATGCCCCTGAATGTGTTTCAGGAAGTCGAGGTATTTGATCTTTGGGGCATTGACTTCATGGGACCCTTTGTGTCCTCAAATTCAAATCTTTATATTTTGCTTGCCGTGGATTATGTGTCGAAGTGGGTGGAGGCAATCCCCACAAGGACTAATGATTCGAATGTAGTCTGCAGGTTCGTAAAGGAGAATATTTTCTGCAGGTTCGGGATTCCTCGGATGATTATTAGTGACGGAGGCACACACTTCCGAAATCAAAAATTTGCGTCACTTTTGAAGAAATATGGGGTCAAACACAACATTGGCACCCCATATCACCCACAAACGCAAGGACAGGTGGAGGTATCAAACCGAGAAATCAAAAAGATCTTAGAAAGGACCGTAGCATCTACACGGAAGAATTGGAGTACATTGTTACCAGATGCACTTTGGGCTTATCGAACGGCGTACAAAACACCTATAGGCACTACGCCTTTTAGGTTGGTGTATGGCCGGGCGTGTCATCTTCCGGTAGAATTGGAGCACAAGGCCCATTGGGCGCTAAGAAGGCTGAATTTGCGCTATGACGAGGCCGGGAGGAAAAGAATGCTAGAATTGAATGAATTGGATGAGCTACGCATGACGGCGTATGAGAATGCCCGTATCTACAAAGAGCGCACAAAGCTGATCCACGATCGCCACATAGAGATACGCACGTTTAAGAAAGGAGACAGTGTCTTATTGTTCAATTCTCGTCTCAAGTTGCATCCCGGGAAACTGAAATCCCGATGGAGTGGACCCTTTGAGGTGGAAGAAGTGAGACCGCACGGAGCGATTCTCGTGCGAGATGGAGAGACCACGTTCTTGGTGAACGGGCAGCGCTTGAAGCTATACTTTGGTGAGAATTACAAGAGGAAAGTGAATGAGGTTAAACTCATTTCACTTATACATGAATGAGAAGAAGGACTGACGTCTAGCCTAAGACGCTAAACAAGGGCGCTTGTTGGGAGGCAACCCAACCAACGGTACATTAGGCTAGTTTCATTTTAGTGATAGATTGTTTTTAATTCGTTTAGATTTTAGTTTAAAAATGATACCTTGATCCGTTTGTTAATTGTGCAGGATTAGGCAGAGTCGATACCATCGACACATCAGTCGATGGCATCGACTTGGGCACAGGTTGAAACCAGCAAAAATCGCACTGTGTCGATGCCATCGACACATCCGTCGATGGTATCGACATGGTCACAGGTTGATCTCCAGGATAAAGTCGATGGTATCGACACCCCTGTCGATACCATCGAGATCTCTGGAGATATTCAGACAAGTTTTGCTCAGTCAACTCGATACCATCGACGGCCTCGTCGATGGTATCGACATCATCACAGGTTGAGAGCCAGAAACGGAGGTGTTGCAACAAATGCAGGTCGATACCATCGACACTCGTCGATGGTATCGACGGACATGTCACCAATCCGAATGAAGACATCGGCGACGACCGCGACAGCCACGTCAGCGATCCGGGGGCTGCGTCGATACCATCGACATCCGTCGATGGCATCGACTCGTCAGCGATCCGGGTTTCGCGATCCAGCAAACGTCAGCCGTCGATGCCAGCGACAGAGACGGCTACCCGCGAGACGTGTCGATACCATCGACCCGCGTCGATGGTATCGACGGGTTAACAGGGGCGCCGATCAAGTCTATAAAAGGGGACTTGCAACGTCATATGACATCACACCCTCAGAGCAAGTACCCCCCATTGCGTCGAGCACTCCCCCGAGCCCTCTACACCTGCGGAGAAGCGTCACCGAGCAAAGATCTTCATCGAGCGGAGATTTTCTCTCCATCTTCACCGAGCTCTTTTCTCTTAATCTCTTCTTCTCGCAAACATGGTGCATACGGGCGGAGCATCTTCATCGAGCGCGCATCCAATGGTGATCGAGGAGTTTGTTCCTCCTCCAACAGCTTCTATCTCTCGTCCACGCCTTATTCACGCCAACATGGACATGAGGAAAGTGTACGAGGAGATCATGAAGAGGAAGTTCGAGGCCACCCGGTATGTGGACCGGGGCATGATCAGGGACTTGGGATTCGAGGCCAACTTGGCCTATGTGTTGGCCGGGCAAGCGCGGCACACCGGTCGCTTCTATGAGATGGACTGTCATGCGGATGGGAAGCCGTTCTTTGGCGAATGGCCCACATACAAGGAACTGGTGGCCGAGTTCATGGCGTCCCTTGATATCTGCGTCGTACCAAACGACGTGGTACCATCGGACCAGACGTGGATCCAGGGGAGGGTGACCTTCCGTCTATTCAACAACAATTACAACTTCACGTTGAAGCAGTTCAACGACATCTTCAACTGGAACCACAGCCGCCACGATCACCGACGTCCCGACGCCCGCACCGACTACGACAAGATCTTCTCCGAGCTTTGTACGGTACCGGCAGGGAAGACTGTGAGCTACCACAACGCCGCGGTAGCTGATTTTGAACACCCGTTCGTCCGGGTATTGCATAGGATGCTTAGCTTGACCTTCTTCGGGCGGAGCGATCTTGCTTTGAGCAAGTTTCAGGAGAGCGACTTGTTCTTTCTGTACGCCCTCCTGAAGCGTCAAGAGTGCAACTGGGGAGCATTCTGGTTACAGCGCGTCATGGCGGTGAAGCGGAGCACAAGGAAGGCTCCAATACACTTTGGTGGTCTTGTCACCAAGTTGGCGCTTTACTTGGGGCTGAACTTTCAGTCCATGACTCCGATTTCTACGCGGAGTAAGGTGAACGTGCAACACTTGCACCGTTCAAACCTCATTCTTCTCCGGGACGGGTTGGCGTACGCTCATTGCCACGTCAACCAAGCTTACCAGGAGGCATCCCTGCCGGACGACGTCTTCCACATCGAGGGCAAGCAGCATTTCCGATGGCCCATCATAGCCATCGAGTCCTCGGAAGAAGAAGGCGTAAGTGACGACCAAGAAGGCGAGGCGGAGGAAGACGAGGAGGCTTCCACACCTCTTCGAGCACGCGTGGCACCACGGAAGCGTCCTAGGATGCATCCGGGTGCATCTTCATCATCTCAGCCCCCGCCGCCATCACCACAGCAAGAACAGCCAGCTGCGGATCCCTACTCCATGCAAGGGATGTATACCATGCTGCAGGACATCCAGCAGACGCAGCACCAGCATATGACTTTGTATACCGGCATCCATGAGACAACGGGCCGGTTGCTTGATAATCAAAGGGCTATGTTCGAGAACGAGCGGCTCATCCTTGCCAACCAAGAACAAATGCACAACCGGTTGCAGCGGATAGAGACGCAGCAGGAGCCCTTCTTCGACCACTACTGGAGTCGAGACTACTTTGGAGGTTATCCACAGCCTCCGCCGAGGACCCACTATGATCCAAGCTTCCAGGGGGAGTACCCGTCTTGGGATCCTACGGCACCACATTACCCACCACCGCCTTCACAAGATTGATCAGGGTATCACTGTTCCACCCTTAAGTTGGTTTTTGACTATGAGGCCATAGTCGGATTCAAGCTTAGGGGGGTGGCTGGAACAGCTCTATCTTTTATCTTTTCTTTAGTTGTTTTAGTTTCTGCTTTGTTATTTGTTTTTGCAATTTTAAGTTTTTATTTAGGATCCACATCTATCTAGTGTAATCGTGGATGTCTTAAAATTTGTCATCTTGCTGTTTTCATGGGAAATTAAGGGAATTTAAAAATTTTCTGTGTCATTTGGATAGCTTTACTTGGTTGTCCTTGGGGAACTTTTTCTATGAAAATGATTGATTATGTCAACTTTGAACCAATATGTCATACCCACACCCTTTGACTCATGGAAAGTGGATAGTAACGGTTGTTTGAGCCTAACCTAATCAAATGGTAATGAGACCTTAATCAGATGTAAGAGAAAGCACCCTTTTTACTACTACACATGTCAATAAGGAGGGACACATAATTTTCTTTTAAGGTTCAGTCACTTAATCTTGTGATCATTCCACCCCATTTCCTATAATCCACCAAGAATTGGAAGTAAAGTGCAGTTTCAATTTCTTTTGCGTGCATGGCATGTAGATAGGTTTTGCATTGTTATTTTCATGTTTTTGCATAGAATAATAAAAAAAAAATATATAGTGATACATGCACATTACCTTTAGGTGCATGTCATGTAGTTGCACTCACAATTTCATGATTTTCATGCATAGGCACACCATGTATCTCAGTTTTCCTAAATAGGTGATCTAATTTGTTCCATACCCTCGAAATAAAGCAAGGATCTCCAATTGGAAAGAAAAAAAAACAGAAGAAAAAAAAAATTCTGGAAATATGAACAAATGTTAAAAAAAAAAAAAAGAAGAAGAGAATTTAGAAGGAAATGGAATAAGAGGGAGAAAGGAATGATATCACTTGTATAACAGGGGAATTGAGTACATGATGTGGCTTGAGTAGATTTCTATCTCATTTTGAGGTAGAAGGTTAGGGCATGCATCATTCCACCCGCTTTTAGGCGGTAGGGCATTCTTAATGTGCATTTGCATCATTTAGGGCATTTTGTTATATGCATTTTGAAACTGTGTAATACTTCCAAATTCTCCCATGAACCACCCATTCCATCCACCCGTTGCTCGGATTGGTAGGCCACCGTGATTTTCTCCTCACTCATGTTTATCAGGAGAACTGCTTCCATGTAGATGGTAGTTAGGGCGAGCAACGTAGAGTAGGTGATCACAAGATGCACCATGGCTGAATCGGCGAACTTTATTATGATAACTGCCTTATGTGATAGTGTTCATCAGTTTGAAGGATAATTTCTTTTATTGATGGTTATTGTCGCCTATAGGGTAATTACTGTTCTGTGATTAGGGTAGGCCGGTTTGAGAACGTCCAGTGGGAGTCATTTGTGAGGTGGGTTGGTGTTTTGATTGTTAGTTGACATTCGCAATTTTATTCTAAGGATTAGTTGCTCGAGGGCGAGCAATGTTTAAGCTTAGGGGAGTTTGATGCGATGATTTTGAGTCGCATTTATAGACCTTTTTCATATGTGTTTTGTGCCTTAATTACTCATTTTCATGGATAATATTGCATAATTCACTTTATTTGGTCTTTGCCATCATTTTATATCAAATCCCCTTTATTTCATTATTTTAAGCATTATTGATCATCTTATCATAAATCGTGTGGATTTATTTGGTCTTGTTGTACAATTTCAGGAAAAACAAGTATCTACATCCGTCGATACCATCGACGGGTGTCGATACCATCGACCAAGCCACAGGTTGTCAGCCGAGAAGAGCAATACAGAGTTGATACCATCGACGCCCAAGTCGATGGCATCGAGATGTCTCCAGGCTGCTAGCGAGGATTAAGTCGATACCATCGACGGATGTCGATGCCATCGACACAAGGAGAGCTACAGCGTCGCTAAACGACAACAACCGACGCTAAAGGAGTCGATACCATCGACACCCAAGTCGATGGTATCGAGATCACCACAGGCGCTCAGAATAAAAGAAAGGAAAGCTGCCGCTAATCCGCTGGGTCGATACCATCGACCCGCGTCGATGGTATCGACGCCGGCAGATATGCGTTGGATCTGTTTTGATATCAATCGGACGGCTGTCATTATTTGACGACCTAATTAGGGACTTATACCTAATGACGGCCGCCCAGACAAAAGGGGGATCTGATATTTGGATTGCACGAGTGCCGAGGAGGAGAAAAAGGAGAACGGAGGCCGAGAAGCTCATACCGGGTGATTCGGACGCTGCCGAAGACAATTTCCACCACCGACAGGCGGGGGAAGCTGTGTTCTACGCCAAGGATCCACCGGTTCTTCTCCGTTCAGGGGTTTTCCCATCTATTTCACGTTTTTCTTATGAATTCCCCAATTTCTACCATGTATTTGTGTAAGATGAACATGAGAGGCTAAAACCCTCAATCTTTAGGACCGGGAGTAGCCCGGGGATACATTGTATGATGATTTTATATTGATAATTCATATTTTTCTCTCATATCCGTGGTATAAATTCGTTTTCTCTATTGCTATTGTTATGCTTGATCACCATAATAGTAAATTAATGCCCTTAATCACTTCGACAGAAGGATTAACGGTTGAAAAGAAACGAATTCTACATTAATTAATAAAACCCTTGACAAAGGAGTTGTAAAATTAATGGTGGGAACTGAGGGACCGATCCTAATGCGCTTAGTTTAGGGGAATGATTACTACGACGGTGGAATCAACCTAAACCTAAGTAGTGAATTACACCACGACAGTGGGTAATTCTCATTTCAGGCCACTACCCGGATAGAGAGAGAAGTGTGAGGAATTATATGAAATCTAATACAATGTTGACTCGCGGTGAAACCGCCATCCTAAAGATATCCTTTTAATTGATTAAATTAACCTTTAATCGATTATTTTCTTTGTTTCATTTTTATTTTCTTTTAATTTCAACAACAAATTCTACTTTGTTAATCGGTCTAGCTGATTGCGATTAGTTAGTAGAAGTCTCCAATAATTCACGTATCCCTGAGTTCGACTCGGGCCTCACAAGGCCTATATTACTCGACGCGTATACTTGCGTTTAAGCGCGTAGTAAAATACACGTCATGAGTTTACATATATCTCAGGAAGTCTGCTCTTGTTTCAAGAAACAAGATTGAATAATAATGAGGGTGACTGCTCCATGCCTCTAGTTCAATCTGAACATCAGTGATAAAGGAACTATACAAACACTGCAACACCATACATAGATTGTGGGTTTAAGTTGTTCTTTCTCCAACTTTACATTTACTTGGGTAGCATTGATGTGTCACTAGGCATTGCTCATTGCTTGTGATGTCATAAATCTTATGGACATTCACTGCCAACGTAATATATGACCTATAGGGTCACAAACATAGGTCTTGACCTAGAAGAGGAGTTCATATCTTGAATGGAAGTTAAATTAAGTGCTAAAGTGTTTATACATTTGATTCAGGCAACAAATAGGCTGACAACACCTTCAAACACCCATCTCAAGTGTTGAGATGGCTGTCTGGAAGTGCCACATGGTCATCTCAAGAGTTAAGACGGGCTTTGTGTGTCATGCTACTTACACTACAAAAAAAATGGTCTTTAACTATAAAAAAAATTGTAGCGAAAACCCCATAATTTGTAGCTAAAGGCTTTAACTACATATTTCTTTACACATACAAATTGTAGTATATGCTCGTATAGCTAAAGCCTTTAACTATATTTTTCAAATATGTAGTTAGATAATCCATTCACTACAAATTCATATGTATCCAGTAGCGTAGCTAGATATTGTATTTACATATTTAAATATAAGTATAATTATAGCTAAATGTATGACTACAATTGCATATATAGTCAGTATATAGCAAAAACATGAAGTTAATACATTTTATATGAAGTTAATGTGTAGGGAAAGGCGACAATTACTACACACACACAGATATATATATATATATATATATATATATATATATATATATATATATATATATACAATAGTTAGGCCAAGTTATGCTCATTATGCCAACAATCTTACTTTCATTTATATTGAAATGTCAAATGTACACGGGGAGGACATATACCTTGCCCCTATTACACAATGTGCACTACTTTAACTCTCTAGGAACCCTTCTTATGACAGATAGGAGAATGGCTTCTAATAAACCATGTAGAAGAAGGCTCTTTATATCCTTTATTTTCAGTTGTCAATACACCAGATAAAGTGCATGTTAACTGTAGCCGCTCTTTGAGATGCTTGGGTCCGTGACATAGCCTTGGAGCAGTATGTTCTGCTGATGTGGGGTTGAAAGCAGAAGTCAAAGTGGCCATTGCTAAAGCCCTTTGAGTGGTTCCATTACGACTTGAGTCCCTATTTCTGTTTGGAGTTTCTTTATTGTGACCCATCAAGACAAATAGCATCAAGAGTTTCTTTATAGACAAATTTCCAAGTTCAATTAGTTGCCTTGCTGTTATTTTCTTGCTTCTATAGGTTTGTTTCCCAGCAAGAGAACCAGAAGACCAAAGTCTCAATACCTTTGCATGTTTTATAGCAGCACCAAGATTTAGAAATCCTTCAGTTTTTGTGACCCACTGTTGGTGATCAGCAGTGCTTGAACTCCTTTGACATTGATGATCCTGATTGCAATAAAAAAAGGTCAAGAACCTAACAAAGTGGCAACAATATCAACTTGGATAACCATCCATTTAGGGCACATTTGTTTACCTGTATTTTGCTGGACTGGGTCGTATTCGTCGATCCATCAAGCCAAATAATATGTTTGGTTAACTGGAGCTGGAAAAAGTAGTGAATACATGATTTTTATTGATAGCAGAACAGTGGGATTATGGATCCCATTTCAAAAAGGTGGGACGCCAGAATCCAGCTCCACGTCTGGCCATTCCATGCCTTCCCCTGGTGTCATTGTGCAACGAACGTGCCTATTCTTCTGGCAGTTGCTGGTGTTCGAGCAGTTTGTAACCTTTTTAATACAGGAAAACCAAACATAAACACTGGAAGTTGCTCGATTTCTGAATCCCAGTACAACTCGGATCAAGGATTTGATTAATGCAGGATCTCCCAAATCTGGTCAAATTCTACAAATCAGACATGCCCTTAGACATTTGGGTAGTAATCAATCATAGAATAGCAAAATGTTAGATTTGTCTATGTATAACTGTTTTCCAATACGACAGTAGCTAGTACGCTTGTGTGTAACTAGTACATCAGTACATAACAGTAGCTTGTAATGTTTGTGTCTAAGCTTCTAGTACATCAGTACATGACATCAGTAGACGTGTAACTAGTACATCAGTAAAAAAAGATATGAACAAGTGTCTAATGGTTACCATACTCTGTCCTACTACTAAGCTAATAAATTAAATTGATCAACAATGTATGATTTGTAGCATGGAGTGCATTTCCATATGGAAGGGTGCTAGAACAATGCTATTTTTAACTGAGCACAGTCCTAACCCAGCTGCTATGTTGGATGTTATGCAATGGCATCGAGAGTGTAAATATAGTTACCTACAAGGCTATAAGTCATGATCCCTTGTATTGTTTTGCTATAAAATCATTTGCATTTGTTGATCCACTTTTCTGAAATGAATTCAGACCAACATCATGATAATGAAAGTAGCATAAGTCCTCAATGTCCATGTGATACTAGAAAAAACAAGAATCTTCACAATATACAGAAGATAAATACATAAAGAAATGAACAAAGAGAAGATAAGACTTTAAAAGAAGGGAACAAATTGTAACCTTCTAGAGAAAATTATTTGAGAGTTATGCGACAAAGTTTGTGGATATTTTTATTGATATTCATGGAACCCACCTTAGTTGTAACTGTAGCTGTACTTATCATGAGTTGATATGAAAGCCTACTTCCATACCAATAGAATTGTTGTCAAATGTAGATAAATCAGTCAACAACTTTACTCCTACATCTACTAATGCCCACTCTGACTTCCCAATTATTTGTGTGGTGGCACCAAGTATTGACTTGTGGGCCTCTGCTTCGTCAGAGGAGTCTTCATCTGAGCTATCTTCATTTGAGCTTTCTTGCTTCTTCGTGGTACCAGGTTTAGCTACTGGTGTTGCCTTTTTCTGATATCGAGTAGGCTTCACATGCTCCTGTAATTGGCATAAATAAAAAAGAGCAACTTGTCAGAGATTTGTATATTAAAATTAGAAATAACAATGCACCACAGAAACATATTCAGGGAAATATATGAGCATATAAGTACAAACAAGTACTCAAGAATCGGATTTGACTTACATCATTAAAATCAAACTCAGATTTGCTTTCATTAGAGCTGCTTTCTTTTGTTACTTTCTTGCTTGCATGAGCAGTTGTGCCATTCTTGCATGAGCAGTTGTGCCATTCTTTCGTTTCTAGCATGCAAACAGATCAGATGACCAGGGCCGACAACTATTAGAAAAAATATCCCTTACATGGAATAGAGAATAAAATTATTGGATGGCTCACTCATAACTAAATAGTACTTTGCCTTACTAGAAGAAATTATCTGGACAATTAAGCTTTGGTCATATGGGCTGCATTAGATGCATTACCTAAGTAATGAAAATTCTATCCAACAGATCTAAGAAATGTACTTTGGTAGTCGATAGCATATATAGCATCTTTTATCCAATAGGCCCTCCTCAGAAATTTCATGTTACCCTCCCCAAATTGCCACGACAAAGGGTATAAATAAACAACAACACATCATATTCTCAAAACATGACCAATAGAAGTACATATAATCACGTTACATCATGTATATAATGGTAAACATTGTTGCAATATGTAACAGAACCTTACTTCTGGCTTAGCCTCCACTGCCGTTTCATTATCAACTAGCCTCTCGTGCATTTCATCATCACATTATAAGTCCTTAATGCCAACTTCTCCTATAGATTCACTAGTGCCCCCCTACATTGCTTGACCGTCATTGTTGCAAGATCGTTTGAATGAACAACTATATGCAAATTCCAGGTTTGCAGAATACACTGACTGAGAGAATGCAACAATTTAGTTGTTGAAACTTACACTGATCCCCTGGTTTTAGAACCAAGGTATTAGAATAGTAACAAAAGGCCTAGAAATATTCCATCACATTCATGTTTCGAATCGAAAGATAATATACAGACCTGAAAGAAAATAGAATAAACAAATAAATATGGATAGGTGTGACCTTATGTATAAGTGGATAGATGAAAAAAATACACATGCCACAACATATAAATGAATAGGACAAGAAGAGGCTAGCAACGATTTAGTAAATACAGATATGTCTCTTTATGCCCCCCTGAAGTTGGAACATATATATAATATAACACGTGGAGGCACAGAAAATCCCAAACAACAAGAGAACACAGAAAAACATGGTACTAAAAGGAACTGCCCTAGAAGACTTCTCAACTAAAATCAGAGCATTTAGCACAAAAAATATTAAGAAAGAATGGCAAGGAGCATTAATGCACTTTTTAGTGTGATTGTCTTCCATTCAGCATCCTAAAACATCTTATATTGGCGAGCTGATGAATGGTCTCCAAAAAAGCCCATGAATACCCATAGAAGCACCATGGCAGTCATCAGACCTAGAAGTTGTGAAGTTCTATAATGCTAGTTTGTAGTAGCACTCTGGAAATTGGGAATAAAGACCTACATGCTACGGTACCTGGGTGAAATGCTTGTTCATTATGTTATAATGTCGAAGTCCTTTTCACCTTGTGCAAAGATCATCTAGCTGGGGTGGATAGTATATTTTCAGAACTTCTATTTCATATATATTGTAACATGGAATGCAATATCACATTGAAAGATAGTAAAACTAGTTCAACAATTATATGATGAGGATAGAAAGTATTCTAGCTCGTGGCAGCTGCTAAGTCTGCACCCACACTAACAACAACTTTCGTTCTCTTCTGTCTTGGACCAAAATATGTAGAGATGTATATAGATATACAAGGATACACCTCATCTAATTAAATAGTAAAGAATTATAAAGAAATCAGCAAGCAAGATGTATTCCGGGGGAGGGGAATAGTGCACCTCGTTTCCAGTATGTATGGGCATTATAATAAACTATACAGGCTACAAAGGCCTCTTTTTGTAGATCACGAGCATTGATTGGATTTAAAAAATCATCTTTTAACTTTTCTGGGTTATGCATCAATTATTTTATAGTCATCTACAAGAACTATATGTGTGCAAAATGGAAGGATTATTCTTTACTTTAGTAGACCGGAGACTTGTGAGGATGTAGTATCAATGATAGGATAGGAACTTGATGTTCGGCATGGCTATGTACCAATGAACAAATTAGTTAAAGAATTCATGCTATGGTGTAGTTCCTATTAAAGTATATATGGCGAGCAGTTTTGTACGTTGGTGTTATCTCAACACCAATTCATATGACTTACTGTTTAATATCCAGTTGAATTTGATCTAAAGGACCATCGAATACATCATCAACATGTTTCTGTTTTAATGCAGAACGAGCTGCATCATATTTTGTGGGTGATGATTGAGAAACCATTAATGAATCACTTCATCGGGCACTTCTATAAGGCTTTGCTACAGTTTCAATTGATTCTGGATTTAGTAGAGGGGCAAATGATGTCTCTTTGTACTTTTCTGTAAGAATGTCCCTAAGAGATGCCAGTTTGGCACATTCAAGGAATCCATTGACCAAAGTATAGAAGCAATAGATCTAGCTTGTTTGCCTTCCAAGAAACAAACTCCCCTAGATTTAGATGTTCACAATCGATATTTTTTTTATTAGACGTGTATGTTATTTTGGATAAATCCATATCCCATATTCACACAATAAAACATTACATAAGATGTAAGAAACTAAGGGGCCATTTCGTTCAGGCCATTAACCACTCAGGTAGTTAAAAAAGAAGATAGCACAAATCTGTAAGTAGAAAATACCAGACTTTGACATCACTGAGTTTGAGGGGACCAATTTAGCATCCAAGTACCCCAAACAGGTACAAAAAGGTTAGCTTAGAATCCTATCGAAACTAGCAATCTTCTGAATAAAATATTTCTATAGCAGTAAACACAAGATGAAATGCAGATAATATTGATTCAGACCAATCCTAACACATGTTTGTATAACTTTTATAATGACATTCATGTCGTGAGAAGTGATGTCTAGATTTCTAGACATTAATGACCCCAAAAATTGTTTCCCTACTTTCACTACTGATTCCACTCTATTTCTTTGCTCATAATTTAGATGCTATAATTTACCCACTTCTCCTTGTATAGGCCCGAGATGGATTTCCCTATTAGATGTGTCGAGAAGTTCAAAATTGTTTTTGGAATAGAAAATCCTGGAGGTGGGCAAGCTTTCATTCTTAGAAGTGGCATAACATCCCCAAACAACATAAAGGAGCCTCATGAGGAGCCTCTGTTAATTGAACTTGCAAGTCAATGCCAAAAGAGGGACTGACATACACTCACTTTCTCAATTAAGTTCGGAATCATATAATAGATATGAATAGGCCCACTGTCACTACTGATTCCACTCTATTTCTTTGCTCATAATTTAGATGCTATAATAGTACCTCTGGGATTTGTGCATGATGGGGTCGTGCTCCAGGGGCGATGGCGGCGCCGGAGGCGAGCACCAACGAAGACCCTCAAATCAAGGGGGAAGGAGACCTCAACGAAGAAGCCACGTCACGGAGGAGGTCAGAGTGGCTAGTGTGCCCAAGGAGTGGTCTGTCGTCTTCAAAAACTCAGTTGGAGACGTCGATACCAGGCTACCGAAAAATTCTCTGACAATCAAAGGAGACACAATCATAATCCCGCAGGCAGAGGTGGATGAAAACGCGACACTCTAGAGGAAAACGCTTGCAGGATATGTCATCGGTTTCAAACCCCATATACCAACTTTGCAGGACAATCTAATCAAATTGTGGAAACCTGCCAGATCCATGGAGGTATTGGAGAGGGGGAGTGGAAGCTTCATAATCAAATTTAGTGAGGACTCTGATCTCGCCAATGCTCTAGAAGGAGGCCCTTGGCATGTGAAAGGAAAACCGATGGTCTAGAAGAAGTGGGAGAAGGGAGATCCGTTGGAGCAGGAGAAATTTACATCTGTTCCGGTCTGGATGAAGATCCATAACCTACCACTCGAGCTATGGAGCGAAGTTATGATTGTGCGTATTGCATCATACCTGGGGAAACCACAGTGTTTGGATCGCCAAACGAAAGACAAAACAAGAATCGACTATGCTCGAGTTAATGTTCTGATGAGCGCCAAATCAACCTTTCCCAAGGCAGTCAAATTGCGGACGGACAAAGGGACTGATTATGCCGTTAGCATTGAGTATGAGTGGATTCCTGTTAAGTGTCCCCATTGCGAGAGTTTTGGTCATGAGAAGGCACTATGCAAGGCCTCTGTTCCAGACCAGGTGGAGCCAGTGGAGCAACAAATCAATACCCAACCAGAGCAAAGTGCGGGGCAGACTCAATTTGTTCGAAAAAATTCTCAAGTGAATAATGTCGTGCAGACACAACTTGATACAACAACAAATGTTGTGCAGACACATCCGGAAGCTTATGTACCCTCCGACAGAGATGCAAGTAGTTCGAGGGAGAAGAGCACTTCCAAGGAGAAATATGGGTTTGAGAGACCAAAAAAATGATCAGTCCGAGAAGGACGAGGGGGGAGAAGACCACCACTGGAAAAGGGAAGGAAGCAAATAAGTTCCATACTCTTGATGACTCAATAAACGAAACTGAACCTACGGCCTCGACTGGCGGAATACCAGTCCAGCGGTCTAATGGGTGAAGCACCAAGGGTTATAGCTTGGAACATTCGTGACATTTCTAGTTGGGAGAAGCGGGACGTTATCTGAGCTGAATTGAGAACGGCCAAAGCAGACGTGGCTCTTATAACCGAGGTTAAAATCAAGAGAAACAATCTTGCCAAAGCATTACAAATGTAACATCCCTGACCTGGGTTATGCTTTAACCCTAGGTGTTTTGATTAAGAAAGATGATTATATGCTTAATCTCATCTTGTGAAAAGTAATTAAGGCTCAAAAGGAACCTATGTTTCAATTTTGGTCCTGTTTGAACAATGTTGAAGCAATGTTTGCTTATTTTGGACTAAAGTGCAAATTACCCAAGTTGAGGGGTTAAATTGCAAATGTTGCATGATAAGATGTTCCTCTGATGTTGAGACATCATAAGAATGAATATGATGTAGTGGTATGGTTTCCACAAGCTTGGACACCAAGATTAAGCTTGTAAAGCAATCCTTGTGCATTAAAACCTAGTTTTGGTGTAATGTGCAATTTACCCAAAATCTAGGGTTCAATATGCAAATTACCACTTCAACAAGGTCCCTAATGTTTCTTAGCATCATTTAGAGCAAATAAAATGAGAGGTACTCCTCATTTGAATTAAGTTGTAGGAGAGAGAATCTTGACATTAAAATAATCAAGAATAATACCTAATTGAAACCCTAATTCGATTTAGGGCAAAAATAAATAAAAATAATTGAAGGGCTTTCAACCAAAATGTTTTGGGTTGATTTTGAATAAGGATGGACGTTCCTTTAACAAGATAAGGAACGAAAATATCTTAAGTAGGTGAAATTCCACTCACCTTTTTATAAAGAAAAGTAATATCCACTCACATGTGGGATATTATATTATAAGCATTAAGGTGCTTAATTTGCTTTTCTTTAAATTGAGGATAATGAAGGAGAATTAAAGGCAAGGAAGGTGCCTCGTACCCAAGGTAGTTGAGGGGGAAGAGGCGGCCACTTTATTGGGATTAATTGGATTTTTATAAGGCATTTTCTCTCTCATCAATTTCTTTATAAAAGTGCCATTTCCAAGCCCAAACCAAGGCCTTTTTCAGATTTTCTTCTTCCCCTTGCTTGCAAAACCGACCAAGGAGCTAGGGAGGAGCAGGGAGCACGTCCCCAACCTGTGGGTAAGCCCTTGACCTTTGTTCTCCATGATTTCATGGTGGAAATCGAAAATAAATTATGGATTCCTTCTTATTTCGATCTCCTCTTCAACCCTAGCCAATGTTTACAATCAAAAGATTGAGTAAGAGCCTAGGGGGAGTTGCAAGAGCTTCATCCACCATTAATGGCGTGATCTTGGAGCTTTGGAGCTCAATCGGAGGCGGGTTTTATAACTCAAACCCTTAAACATTGCTATTGCATCAATTCTCTATGCTTTGTTGATTGATTTCTTCAATTTTATACACTTTTGTTTCTTTGCTGCAAATTCCATCAAGAACGGTTGCTGTTCTTGGGTGCACGAAGGAATATGATGATGACATCATCATAAGCAAGCACCTCACCAAATATCTTGGGAGCAAACGATCTCAAAAGTTGGGACCAAACGGTTTCACCAAAACCGTTTGGTGACCAAACGGGTTGCAAACCGTTTGGTGACCAAACGGGTTGCAAACCGTTTGGTGGAAAACGGGTTCAAACCCGTTTGAAGGAGTTGACCAAGTGTTGACCGTTTGGTAATCTCGTTCCTAATTATGTAGGCTAATGACCCTCCAAATTTTAGGGGTTAACTCCAAAGGAATCATAGGTTTAAGGCCAATCAATTAGACAAATCGAATTGAATTAAGTGCTGATTTTCAACCTGAATAACTTGACCTGCTTGGGAAAACGGGTTCAAGACCGTTTGAGATGGTTGACCAAGCGTTGACCGTTTGGTATTCCTGTTCATAATGATGTTGGTTATTGACCCTCCAAATTGGAGGGGTTAACTCAAAAGGAATCATAGGTTGAAGGCCAATCAATTAGACAAATCGAATTGGATTAAGTGCTGATTTTCAACCTGATTAACTTGACCTGCTTGGGAAAACGGGTTCAAGACCGTTTGAGTGAGTTGACCAAGCGTTGACCGTTTGGGATGCCTGTTCAGAATTATGTTGGTTAATGACTCTCCAAATTTGAGGGGTTAACTCCAAAGGAATCGTGAGTTGAAGGCTGTTCAATTAGGCAAACCCTAATTGAAAACAGTGCTGAAATTCCAATGAGTTAAGTTGAGATTTTGGGTTGATTAGCCCAAACGGGTTCAAGACCGTTTGGGGATCATCCAAACGGGTTCAAGACCGTTTGGGGATCACCCCAAGACCGTTTGGAGGTTTGGGGTCAAGTATAGTTGACCAATTGAAGGTCTAAAGGTACCAAATCATACTGCAACTCAATGCTAATTTGTTGATCAACTCGATAGACCAATCCATGATGATTTTTCACTAAAGTCCAAAGGTTGGATGAGCCAAACGGTCTCAAGACCGTTTGGAGCTCATCCAAACGGTCTCAAGACCATTTGGTGGTCACCCAAGACTGTTTGGAGATCTAGGGTTGAGTATGGTTAGGTGTTTGAAGGTCTAAAGGTACCAAGCTGTTAAATAATGTAATGCTGATTAGGTGATCAATCCAATGAACCAAACCCTAATTGGATTGCTTAGATTTGAGTGATAGGATCGGAAAACGGTATCAAGACCGTTTGGAGGTCATCCAAACGACCTCAAGACCGTTTGGGGTCAGGTCATACCCAATTTGGATGATGGTTCAATGGTTTCAAAGCAACTAGTCTTACATTGATTAGTGTTGTTGAATCATCGGTTCCAAACCCTAATTCAATTGAATCAAACCCTAATTGATGATCAATTGAGGGTCAATTGAGAGTAAAATCAGTTGAAGGTTGACCTATTAAACTCAATTTAAGTATGATGGTAGGTCCAATTGATGATTGGTTCCATGAATTCAATGATTGAAGGTATCAACATTGAAAACCCTAATTCAATTGGATACCCTATGTAATGGAGGTCCAATGTGATTGAATCTCTTAAGAATCAAGATGATGAATGATCCATTGATCCAATTTTGATTAGTAATGATAATCAAAGAAGGTACAAAGGTTGAAACCCGAATAGTACCTAAGGGATTAGTGCCAATTAAGGGATGAATTCCTAATTGCTTATAGGGTCAATGACTTGATACACTATGTTAATCATAGTTGTATGTACTCAACTAAAGGGTGATATGACCTATTCAAGTTGAGAAGTTGATAGCATGAATTCATACATGAATATGATTCATGTGGTGGTTAAGAGTTATGATCCTTAAGTAAAGAGATCATGAAACCCTAAACATGAACATAAACCCTAATTGACAGGGTTATTGAACTCAAACCCTAGTTGAGGGTGTATCCTTATGAAACCCTAGTAGAGGGTGTATCCATGTGAAACCCTAGTTGAGGGTGTATCCATGTGAAACCCTAACTGAGGGTGTATCCATGTGAAACCCTAGTTGAGGGTGTATCCATGTGAAACCCTAATTGAGGGTGATTTCATGAGAAACCCTAATTGGGAATGATTAGCAAACCTTGAATATGGGAAATGTGATATGAAACCCTAATGAAGGGTGATGCTATATGTAATCCCTATTCTAAAGAAGGGAGATGGTATGTGAAACCCTAATCCCTAATGAAAGAATATAATTCATACTTGAATATGATTCATGAGGGGAACTTCTGTAGCACGACCGTGGTAGCTTCACTTTGCACGACCGTGCAAGGTAGCACGGCCGTGGTGGCTTCCCTTGCACAGCTGTTCTTAGTTGCACGGCCATGGTGCTCTATGCTTGATTTAGAGGTGATTTGAAAGTGACCCCAAATGATCGTATACCTTGATATGATTATAAGTCCAATATAATTGGATGAAGGATACATAAGATATGTGATGAGAAATCCTATTTGAGGGTGTATCATTGTGATTATTTATAAGCAACTTTATAATAAAGTCATGCCTTAAACTAAGATAAGTCCATATCATGTGAGATAGTTGTACAATTCTTATGTGTGGCCTTTGCATTATATGCTAAAGGTAAGATATTAGTGATGGGATGTATTAAGAGGGAAATACCTTAATACAAGATAAGATGGATAACTCAATAGAGTTTGAAATGATGAGAAAGTGATACATCAAGATATGATAGTTATCACATTCAGTATTTCAGGGTTTATATGCCTTGATGTACTTCAAATCCAATATAATTGGGTAAGAAACATATGAAGTGTGTTATGAAACTATTACAATGAAATGTAATGAGTCGTTACACCTTGATGAGTGTTAATTAATGTACCTTGAGAATGGGGTTAAGCCCAAATGATGTGTATGATATAATCATACCATGATAAGGATGAGAAATGAACTCATAACTTGAATTGATGATCATTAATGCTATATGATGAAAGTAATGTTCTAGAATAATCAAATATGATATCCTTGAATGCCCCAGAGGTATGGAATAATGTATTAAGGGTTGAACAAATAATGAGATCATGAACTCTTTATTAATGAGAAATGGGGAACCCTAACCCTAATTTGGGTAAAGGGAATGAAAAGCCCTATTAGATAGTAAACCCTAATTCCTGGTAGAGGAATAATGGTGTTACTATCACATCACATGATGTGATGAATATCTTGTATGACTGTTATCATGCCTAATAACCATACAGATATTATGAGATGATGTATATAGCTAGTGTGAGCTGTGTCATTTATATAATAAATGTTGATTGGCATTATGTGCCTTAATGTTGATTGTTGCTTAGTAAAAGAAGCAATATGCATGGACTTTTATGAGTCACATGAGTAAGTTGTTACCTAGTGAGAGGTGACAAGATATTTCATGGCCTTGTGAGCCAGGTGTGATGCTTGTGTAACAAGTATCATGAATACCTTAGTTAGATGACCTGAAGGTGATAGTTACCTGAAAAAGGTATAATAATGCTCAATGATGAGTTAAGGGTTTGAATACCCAGAACCATATGATTATGGTGATGAGAAAGTGAAGGGATGATAATTCCCAGTATTGAAATGAGGGACTAAGTTCCCAGGGTCTTTGAAAGACTGATAAATATCTGATAAAAGTAGTACATGTCTCTTTATAGCATTGTTGTAATAAGTTATGTTTGAGAACTTGGCTGATGCTAAAAGAATATGAGAATGTACTTAATAAATCAAGTGAAATCTATTCATGTAGTGCTCTGACCATAGATCCATCATCGTCAGGAATAGGTGATGGTGAAACGGGTGCCTGCGGCAAAACCTGGAGCACATATTTTGAATATGTGGGGGTAAATGGGAGAAAATATCCTTACGTCCTCTTGAAGAGATTGATGGAAGGTAAACAAGAGACCTCTCAATCATTCATGAATATGTCGGGATGGATGTATCATGAATCTCCCAGTGATACTTAATGTCGGATCGAGGAGATAAACAAGAAATCTCTCAATTGGCGATGAGAGTGCAGTTGACGTTGTAACTCTGTAGCGAAGGTGCCAGAATACCCTGGCTATCTAGTTAGTAGAGACACGAGATGTCCTGCATGTGGTCTCGTACTAACCGAGACAGATGAGGTCATAAGAATCCGGCTCTTTTGATGACCTATGTATGGTACCGAGGCGATTTCGTAATGGTCGGTTGGAGTATGAGCGGTATATCTCATCTCCTCAGAGCATAAGTGTGATTGTAAAATGTAATCAGCCGTATAGCATGTTTGCTTAAGGATTGAATATGGAGATTCATTGGCTGATGTTGCATTTCTTTGTGCATTCCTTAGTAGATAAATGTTAATTATGTTTCTTTATATTCTCTGCAAAGTAGACAGATGAATTACTTATCTACCATGGGTAGATGCAATGACCTCCTTGAGAATGGAGATTATCTTATTCTGTTCTATGATGAATAATTCTTCCTGATAATGTAAAAGTAACCCCTGCTCAGTTTTAATTTGATAAACTGCAATAACAATGTTTTTGGCATAGAGTTATATCTCTCGCTGGGGCAATTTTCAATTGTCTCACCCCCGTGGGAAACATTTTTAGGTATGCATGGAAGGCAGAGCAGAAACCCTAGAACAGGGAAAGAGCAGCAACAACAGTAGGGACAGCAATAAGATCTCAGGTGGAAATATTGTCTGTCTAGTCATATAGATAGTAGTCTTATGTGTCGTCTCTGTACTCTCAGGTCCTCGGAGTTTTAAATGTATCAATCTGAGTTTTGGCTTAGTGTCTCAAAGTTTTTATACTGCCTGTGTATATTTGTTAACAGGGCAGTCAATGTTGTAATCCTTGAAAAGGAATGGTACAGGTTGTGTACTTGTGAACCAGGATGAATTTGGAATACTTTGGTTCATGGTTAAAGAGTTTTCCTGTGAATGGATCTCTTTGCAAAAAAATTTAAATTTTCAGTGATTTTCAGTAATCCACTGCAAATAATTCGCTTCCGCATTAGTTAATCTTGTTTTCGCGAGACGGTCGTTTCAACAAAGAACTTGGCCAGAAGCCAAGTGGATAGACAACTCCACAACCTGCAAGAAGTTAAGGATTCTGGTGTTATGGGAAAGCAATGACATTAAGGTCAAGGAGTTAGCCCAATCGCGGCAGTTCCTGCACTTCTGCCTTAGCTTTAGGGATAGAAGTTTAGAGATGACTGTCGTGTATGGTGATAACAATGACATCAAGAGAGTAAAACTCTGGGACGATTTGATGGTGATTAGTAACTCTGTGAGAGGACCCTGGATCATCATTGGAGATTTCAACGCTGTTAGAAAAGCGGAGGAAAGGAAAGGAAGAGCTTCACCTTCAGCGAAGTCGATGAATGATTTCAATGAGATAATGAGCAAACTAAATCTGATTGAAGCAGAGGCTAAGGGGTCGTTTTTCACATGGAACAATCAGCAAAGCGGGACAGATAACACGCAGAGCAAGATTGATAGAACGTTACTCAATGGCTAAGGTTTTGGTGAATTTCCTAAACTTTGGATTGAAGTTTTATCATCTATCTATAGCGATCACCATGCTCAGATCATTCACATGGATAAAGAAGTTCACAAACACAACTACCATGTTCGCTACTTCAATGCATGGGCTAGTCTACCTGGTTTCCAAGATGTAGTTCACAGTGCATGGAATACCAGGGTTGATGGCAATCCTATGTATAGACTTTGCCAGCGCATTAAGATCACGAAAAGAAAACTACAAACCTAGAACTGGGAGAAAATGGTGACATGGATGACTCGGCAAAAAACAAAGAAAGGGAAGCTCTAAAGGCATAGGATGAGGCAGACAAAGACCCCTATAATGAGCTCTTGTGGGACATTGCTAAAACCTTGAAAGAAGAAGCGCTCGCGGCTAAAGACATTGAGGAATCCATGGTGAGGCAGAAGTCTAGATTTTTTTGGCTCAAGAATGGAGACTCGAATACAAAGATTTTCTATGCCTCCTTGAAAACTAGAAGGGTGAGGAACCAAGTTTGTCTGCTTGAGGTGGATGGAGTTCAAACTAGAGACATGGAAGCTATCAGGGACACCTACATCAAACACTATAGGAAGATGTTTAACGTGGCCGGGCAAAGACAACCCTTTAGTGGTGGAAACTTGCCTAAGCTAACTGAGCTTCAGAAACAAACCATGTGTGCCTTGGTCACTGATGAGGAAATCTATGACATCATGAAGAAGTCGGATGATGATAAATCCCCTGGCCCTGACGGGATGAATGCACACTTCTTTAAATCCACTTGGGATATTGTGGGGGCGGATGTTTGCTGTGCTATTAAAGACTTTTTCCTCAAAGGGAGAATGTTGAAAAAGATGAACAAATCGTATGTGGCCCTTATTCTGAAAGTGAAGCAACCATAGAAAGTTTGCGAATGGAGACCGATCTCGTTGTGCAATTTTGTCACTAAAATTATCTCTAAAATACTGGCTAACAGGTTGAGAGATATCTTACCTAGCCTTATCAGCATTAATCAGTGTACCTTTGTAAAGGGTAGGAGGATTGCAGATGCAATACTTCTTGCCAACGAACTGGTGCATGACTTTAAGAAGGTGAATGTCAGCAATAAACTTTGTTTGAAGGCTGACTTGAGCAAGGCATATGACTCTATCGATAGGGTATATTTGTTAAATGTTCTTAAGTTGATGAAGTTCCCTGATTGCTGGATTGGGTGGATTAAGGAGCACTTGGATACTACCTCATGTCAGATCTTGATCAATGGTGCACCTACTGAGATTATCCAAACCTCGAGCGGCATCAGGCAAGGTGACCCCTTGGTGCTGTATCTCTTTGTGATCGGGATGCAAGGACTCACTGCCATTTTCGATGAGGCGGCCCAAAGAAAAGAGCTTGAACCTCTAAAAGCTGGCGTTACTACTGTCTCCCATTTGCTATTCGTTGATGATCTTTTGGTTTTTGCAAAAGCAACAGAAGGCAACATTGAAGGTATTAAAAACTGCTTGCAGCGTTTCAAATATATGTCTGGCTTAGAACTGAATCCGTAGAAGATCCAACTTTTCCTCAGTAGGAATGCACCGAATAACATTAGTACACATATGGGAGTAGAAATCAGTGATTTTCTCGTCAGGTACTTGGGTGTGTTGATGTTTGCAGGTAGACTCACTAAGAGGATGTGCTATCCCCTTGTTGATAAATTTAAAACCAAGTTGGAAGCATGGAAAACCAATGGTCGGTAGGCTGGAGCTGGTCATCTCGACCCTCTCAGCATATCACTTATATTGGACTGGAGTTTTCCCACTACCAAGGGCAACGATGGAGGAAATTGAAAGTATATGTCATAAGTTCCTTTGGGGAGACAAGGAGGAAAGTAAACATGTACACTCATATCTTGGGATATCATATGTAGGCCTAAATCTGAAGGGGGTTTGGGAGTCAGAAGAGTGGAAGATTGGAGTGTTTCAGGCCTTGTTAGAAACCTATGCTGGAAACTTATGCATGGCAGGCTGGTTACTAAAGATCAACTGCAAGAAAGGGGCTATAGCTTGGCTTCTAGATGCAGCATGTGTTGCATAGCCGAGGAAACGAACAACCATATTATATGGGGCTGCACTATGGCTGCTGAAGTCTGGGGGAGAGCTGGACATTTGCTGCCATTCATCCCAAGATGCAAGGACGAGATTCACCTTCTGAAAAACAAAAATGAAGCTCTTCTTGTCATTCTTGTTATATACCATATATGGATTCATAGGAATCGTATCATTTGTTATGGTGCTAATGCTAACCCACATAATTTGTGGAGGTACATAGATAGCGATTATAGATGACTGCATAGATAGGTCCTTTTTTCTTATTTGCATTGATAGTTTGAGCTTATGCTCCCCCACTTGTACAGTTTTTTTGTATGGAATGTGAAGCATGATTAGTGATAAAAAAATATAATTTAGATGCTATAATTTACCTACTTTCCTTTGTATAGGCCCGAGATGGATTTCCCTGTTAGATGTGTAGAGAATTTCAAAATTGTTTTTGGAATAGAAAATCCTGGAGGTGGGCAAGCTTTCATTCTTAGATGTGGCATAACATACCCAAACAACATAAAGGAGCCTCATGAGGAGCCTCTGCTAATTGAACTTGCAAGTCAATGCCAAAAGAGGGACTGACATACACTCACTTTCTCAATTAAGTTCAGAATCATATAATAGAAATGAATATTCAGATCCTAGAACGTCATAAAAGTGAAGAAGTTTGAACTGTTTGTAATGGAGAAAAAGAACAAGCTCAGTGAATAATCTAACAAGAAGAATTACTTTCTTCCCATGCTTATTTCTTAGTGCAGTTTGACTTGATTTTTAAAAAGTACATATCCGTGCATGTATTTAGTGAATTGTGGCATTGTATATCCATTTATTCATAGTTCAGATCTGTAATTACAAAAGGTCTTGTCTTCTTTCAGAAGGTATAACAAAAAGTAAAAGATGCACGTATGAAAACTACCTTCAGGGCTAAATACCACTTGCTTTTAGGGTCTCGATGTGGCTGCATCTCTGAATTAATGAATCTATTAAAAAATCCATCGGCCACATCAAATTAATAAGTACATGCTCTAATGATATACATAATAAAGTTTATCATCTTAATGATGCATGACTGATGTGTTATACTAATACAAAACAACATTCTTATACTATTTTCTGCTTGGTATTACATGTAGTACATTAACAAGTCAGCAACATGAAAAATTAGGACTTGACCTTTAGGTTGACAAGAGGAAAAAGAACCTCCAATGAAATAAAATTGTAAGATATAGTTTCTGTATAGATGAAACTCAATCAGGAATCCAAAAGAGTCTTTGTAACCAAGAATAACACTAGCATAACATCACAAGCTCTGTAAAGTTAGTGATCATTATTAATTGGATTCAGGATAAATCTAGAAACCTCTTTCCAAGAAAGTAGAGATCCAACCACAAAAACACTTGTTCCCATCACCCAATTTGATTTTACTATGAACCAGCAATAATCTTTCTATCTCATTATATGGTTCCACATCAAAAGTACAAGCGTGAGTCAGCCCAAACTCAGTAAGACCTTTGACCCCAAACTAGTCCTCCAAATTCAACTGATCATATCCCTCAAACACTGATCACATCCACTTTAGCCTCATCCATCCAAGTAGGATTTGCCATAGCAGAATTTTTGATAGCCCTCCTAATTATTATGTTGTCATCCATTATTCCATCTTCGTCAATCTCTCTATCATTATGCACCTCCATGTCATTCTTCCTTAATACTAGAGATTGGAATTCATAGTGCACACACCTTATGTGTTCCTCTATGTCCCTCCCTCCCTCCCTTAACCATTCTCCTCCCTGAAGTCAACAAAACTCAAGGGTACCATTCACATTTTTTACTTATAGAACTCAGCCATAGGGTGCATGACCCTTCTACTTACGTCGACATGTTGTTTCCAGTTTTTTAGAGAATCAAGTTTTGATTAGGGTTCACCAACCGAATAAGCCTTTGTCAATAAAGTATCAATTAAGGAATCTACTGTTCAAGTACATATGAGCTTGCTCAAGTGCCATATTCTCCTTATTTTCACACTTCACAGCCCCAACTATGGCAAAATGAATCGATCTGAAATAGTTAAGAGTTGTCAATGTCTTTCTATAAGAATCAGTAGTATTATTTGATTTGGTTATAAGTAGTATATTGTTGAAGATTATGGCATGCCCTTCAAATGTTGGGGACGTGATATATCACATCCAAACCGGTTGGCATGAGGTTTATCTTGTGCCATATTGGCCCAAAGGGGTTTAGATTTTTAATTTTAAAAAATATTGTTGAGAAATTTTGGCTTTCCTTTTCTTTAATTGATTAAGATTATACTATTTTAAGTTTGTTTAGGAGTCATGTCGCACAAGATAAATAATACCCAATCTTAGTACTTCATTGGATGTAGACAAGTACTTTATTGAATCTATGAAAGGGTTTTGAGAAACATATGCATCTTCCAGGGCAGGAAGTTGAAATTAAAGTAGCCCATAGCAATATTAATGATTCATGAATCACAAGAACATAGAAGGAAAAATTAGGGAAACGAACCTTCATGTTTTTGCTGCAAGCATTTTCGGGTAGTGTAGCTACATATTAGTGATTTGATGAAGTCCCAATGGATGCTTGATGAAAGAATGAAACCCAATGGAAAGAAGATAGGTATTTGCTAAGATTAGAAAGTAACTTATAAGGACCACCCAAGGTGGAAAGCAAGAATAAGGCTGCAAGAAGCCATGAGACCTTCATGAATAAGGTATCCAAATCAGATCCAAAATCAATGTATGAAAAGACACTAGTTTTCAGTATGCTTATCTAAGAAACAAAGAGCACATACATCTACTAGAGGAGTAGTACACCTAAACAAACAATATTTTAATAAGAGATTGTACAAAGTCATTGTAGAAAACATGCCAGAAATGTGACCTTATGAAGATGTAAGCCTAATTCATGAGAGAGTACAAAGACATGCATTAACCGTTGAATGACAGATAATTCTATATTGGACAAATAGGAGCATCCAGAACCATGTGATAGATCACATATGATAGATGGACATGTAATTTTCAAATAAAATTATATAAAACGATAGTAAGGCTTAGAAAAGAATCCAAAAGTTAATAGACTACCTTGCATTCTCAGAAAAACAAGTCTTGACAAACAAAATAACCGAATTCATAAAGGATAAAACAAACTCAATAGGAAAAATATCACTGAATAACTAGGCTCTATAGTTCATTTGGTGAAGAAAATTGCATAGATGAATAAAATAATGATTAGGGTTCCATAGGAAAGCGAAAGATAAGCTTTTGAAAAAAAAATCAAGCCCATAATGAAGATAACAGGTGGTGCCTATACATTTTCCTGATCAAAACAAACTGAAGAAAATAAGATACATGTGGGAAAATATGGTACTGCTGAAGAATCACCAATCATTTGAAATGTGTAAGAACATAAGAATACTAAAAGCATGCATAGTTTCCAAGCTGATAAAGAAAAATGTGTCAATGGTGCCACTCTGATCATACAGAAACCATGTTTTCTAGTGATGTAATTATTGGAATATCAACTAGATAGTATGCCCAATAATTTAAGCTATAAAAAGCCATCATTGTCTCTACAAGGGTACTTGAAGTATGTCTATAAGATGAAGTAATATGAGAAACAATTGTATCTTTCCTAGTGTTCACATTCATATTCTTTGTTAACATATTTTTTGAATTCTTAAACATTCTCTTGGGTCTCCTTGTAGTAGCTACTTCAGCTTTAGATGACATTCCATAAATCCTCAAATGGGTTGCTTCATAGTTTTGCTTCATGGAGCTGGACGAAACACAACTTATGCAAATGAATAACTTGTTTGTTATGCTATTCGGTTCCTCATTTATTGATGGTTAACAAATGAATGCATGACTACCACTATAGAAACGTAAGAACTTTACATCAAATCAGTTGCCTACCAGATCACCTGGTCATTGGATTATATATGCAACCGGCTTTTGTCGATGCCATTCTGATATTCATCCTCATGATGATGAAGCAAGCAACTCCAGAGTACACTGGAGGAAAAAATGTAGAAGAATAATACGCATGTTCATCTTTTGTCTCTTTTCAGGCGACCCTTTGGTAAAGGTAAGTAGAGAGAGGTATAGATACGTAACTTATGAGATACAAAAGAGACTGGAGTAGGTTGACCAGTCACAATATATTGTTAGGTGGAAGTCCTGATAAGGAAACAAAAAAATGCATTATTGAAGCACATGGCGTGGTTACATCGGTAACAACTAATATAAGATGTTGATGGATGGTGACTAATAGCTACCTAGATATATGATGTGATGGGAATTTTTCTCTTCCAAATTCTGTGCGTAAATTAGGAAAGTTGTCGTATTATCAAACGTGCCAAGAAGAATAAACAGAACAATATCAACTCTTGTAATCTCTTGTTCAATACCACTGGATGCATAAGGCATTACTCTAGATTGGATTTTTTATGTGTGTATGCCAACTGCAACCTCAAGCTTAGGGATGACACTGAGGACTCAAATTGTTGCAAATCCAAGGTCAAGTCTAACTTGCATCATGAGTAGACATCAACAAGGCAAGTCGGCTGTGTATTACTTAGCAAACATAAATATACAACTTCACAGTATGCATCTCAATCCCACAATTTCACGTTAGTAATATATAATCTACTGTAACATCCCTGACCTGGGTTATGAGTTAACCCTAGGTGTTTTGCCTAAATATTAAAATAAATCCTTGTGATTAACTTAGGGCATGTAATTAAGTTTCTCAGAAGCATATATTTCAGTTTTTGCTCCTTTTTATATAAAGTTGTAGCATTGTTTTGTAATACATGGACCTATGTGCAAATTACCCAGTTAGAAGGGTTAACTTGCAATTTGCACAAGTTGAGATGTTCCTCTGATGTTGAGACATCATGAGAATTATGATGGTAAGGTTTGAGGGATTTCCCAAGCTTGGTCACCAAGGTGCAGCTGTGGAAGCAATCCCGGTGCTTGAAAACCCTAAATTGGGGAAAAGTGCAATTTACCCAATTTGAGGGATGCAACTTGTAAAATAAATCATCTAAAATATCTTTTATAACTTTTGTAATCATTTAGAGTAGAAATGATGAAGAGGGCACTTCATTTGAATAATCATATAACAAAGAACACCTTTGTGATTGAATAAACAAGGTGCATGTATAATAGCCCTTTTATGTGTATGCTTTAGTGATGGGTTGATCCTCTTTGCCTTCAATTCTTGATCTTAGAAGGGGTTTGTCCTTAGAAATAAGATGTGGGGACGTGCAAAGAAGAAAGGAAGGACTTAGATGAGAAACGAGGAAAACATATATTCTTATGTTGGAATTTCACCCAATAAATATATACCACTTCCTTAGCAAGCAAAGGAACGTTTCTTTCATTCCCTCACTTATCCCCCTTGCTCAAACCGACTAAGGCAGAGCTCTGGAGCATAGGAGAATGACCAGGGAGTTCAAGGTAAGTTTGGATCATCCCTTTTGCTTGAATTCATGGATGAAACTCGGATTCAAGGTCAAATTCATGGCTAGCTCACTTAGCTCTATCTTTCTAGCCATCTCTTTCCAACTTTTCCTTGGAGAATTCACCTTGGCCGACCTGTGGAGCTCAAAGAAGCCATTAAATACCTGAATCTTGGAAACTTGGAGCTCAAGGAACAACCTTTAGGCGGGTTTTATAACTCTAAACCTTATGCTTTGATTATACATCTTTTTCTATGCATATAGTTTCTAGTTCTTCTTCTTCCCTATCTTCCCTTGCTTCCTTGCAAGCAAAATCGTGAAGAACTGCTACTGTTCTTGAGGTAGAAGATAAGGGCATTAATTCCTATGCTTATCCACGGATTTCCACTTTACCAAACGGTCCTAACCAATTGCCCATGCGGTTTGCACAACCGTTTGGTGGGCAAACGGTTTGAGGGTCGCATGGAGGAAAACGGTCTTCAAGACCGTTTGGTCCAGTTGACCAAGCGGCGACCGTATGAGAATCCTGTTCCTAATTATGTAATCTGATCACCCACAAAAATTGAAGGGTTAACTCCAAAGGAATCGTGAGATATAAGCAAATCAATTAGCAAATCCAATTGAATTAAGTTCTGATTTTCAATCTATTTAATTTGCCCCTTTTGGGCAAACGGTCTCAAGACCGTTTAAGATGGTTGACCAAGCATTGACCGTTTGGGATTACTGTTCATAATAATGTTGATTAATGACTCACCAAATTTGATGGCTTAATTCCAAACTAGTCATGAGTTGAAGGCTAATCAATAGGGCAAACCCTAATTGAAATCAGTGCTGAAATTCCAATGAGTTAATTAGAGATTTTGGGTTGATTAGCCCAAACGGTCTCAAGACCGTTTGTGGAATCATCCAAACGGTCTTAAGACCGTTTGGGGATCACCCAAGACCGTTTAGAGGTCTGGGGTCAAGTATAGTTGACCAATTGAAGGTCCAAAGGTACCAAACCATATTGCAAATAAGTATTGATGTAATGATTAACTCAAGAGATCAAACCTTGATGAATTTTCACTAGAGTCCAAAGGATGGATGGGAAAACAGTCTCAAGACCGTTTGAAACTCATCCAAACGGTCTCAATACCGTTTGGTGTCAACCCAAGACCGTTTGGAGGTCTAGGGTTAAGGTAATTTGATCAAGTGAGGGCCCAATTACAGTGGGTTATTGAAATAATCAAATTGCTGATTTGTGACTTAATTAAGGTTCAACCCCTATCAAATCAACTTAGATTTTGATGTTTTCTTGGGAAAACGGTCTCAAGACCGTTTGGAGGTCATCCAAACGATCTCAAGACCGTTTGGGCCAAGTTTGGGCCCAATTGGAGGTCAATTGATAGATTCAACCTTGAATTGATTCACATTGTTGAATATTGATGACCATCCGATTTGAAACTCTAATTGAGATGGACTTAACCCTAATTGGCTTTCAATTGAGGGTTAATTTGGTGTCCAATTGATTTATTCTCATCCTAATTGACTCAATTTATAAGTGGTTAACATGGTTTGGCCAATTGAGGGCTTCAACATACTTAATCATAAACATTTGTAACTTTTGAACCATGTTGGAGGTCCAAACGGTTTGAGCCCATATGGACCAAACGGTCTCAAGACCGTTTGGATCCAAACGGTCTCTAGACCGTTTGAGGCCAAACGGTCTCAAGACCGTTTGGGTCCAAACGGTCTCAAGACCGTTTGGGCTCAAACGATCTCAAGGTCGTTTGGACCAATCGATCTCAAGACAAGTTGATCAAACGGTTTCAAACCGCATAAGCTCAAACGGTTTGGAAAGTCAACCTTTCCAAATGGTCAACGCACCCAAACGGTTTGGGCAAACGACCTTGAGGTCATGCGGTCTTGGAGTCAAACCTAGAAAATGGTCAATGCACCCAAACGGTTTTCAAACCGTTTGGTGGTTGAAGGTTGAAACCGTTTGGAGGTTTTCACGGTTATTTATATATAATCACTTGAAGTTGTAATTGGTTCAATGGTGATCTAATCTAAACCCTAATGGTAACTTAGAACATTAAGGGACTAAGTGATTAATAAATTAACCCATGATGGTGATCAATGGGGTGAATTACCAAAATACCCTTGATGGGTTCAATTGAGTAATACCTTGTTCAAATCAAACCACTAATCACATGATAGTGATGTTTTGGCTTATGTTAGCCCATGAGAACTTAACCCAACCTGATCTAGAGTGGTGTTATCACCATCTACTAGTATGAGGAGAGAGAAAGTATCTTAAGAGAGAGAAAGTACCTTAAGAGAGAGAAAGTATCCTTTTAGGGTGAAAACTCAAGTAAAGAACCTTCAATACACATAAATGTGCATGATTAGGGTATGATCCACCTATGTGAGATCATGGAAACCCTAATTATGATATATGATGAATCTTAAGCTTATCTGAGAGCATCAATGATGATTTTCCTCATACATGATGATGTTATGAGTTCGATTCACCATGTGATGTGAATAGTAAACCCTAATTCAAGGGTAATGACATGTGATGTGAATAGTAAACCCTAATTCAAGGGTAATGACATGTGATGTGGATAGTAAACCCTAATTCAAGGGTAATGACATGTGATGTGAATAGTAAACCCTAATTCAAAGGTGATGAAATGTTATATGAGTATTAAACTCTAGTTGATAAGAATCAAAGAACTTAGCTCTTATGACAAGAGTGGAAAGTATAATCATTGTTTTGAATTACCTTTATTAGTTGAATTAACCATGTAGGTTCTGATATGGAGGTGATCATATCCAGGTATGGATGATGATACTATATTCATTAAAGGCATATTGATAGCTTTATGAATAAGTAAAGTATCTTGATGCCTTGTCAGTGGCATTCTATGATAATAATGGGCTGTGAGAGCCATGAATACCATCAAAGTCATGCTTTAGAGATGACTTGTGATGAGTATAATGAGAAATGATGATTGATGTGAGTTAGGCTTGTTACATTTAGTATTCTCCTTTTATAGCTGTTATGCTACTGTTATTGTTTGAAGAACAATGTGTGATGTTAAATGAATACTGAATGTACCTAACTAATCAAGTATAATGTAGAGCCCTGATCATAGACCCATCATTGTCAGAGATCAAATGATGGTGAAACAGGTTTTCCTAAGGGAACTCCTGGATCACATACTAGTGAGTATGTGGGGTATATGGATGTGTAGAACCTTACATCCTAGTGTAGGAAATTGATGTAGATATGTAATCCGTCAATCCTTCACTACAATCCCATACCGTATCAGTAGTAGGTAAACATGAAACCTCCTGATGACAAAGAAAACATAGATATCCGTATCAGTGGAGATAAACATGAAATCTCCTGATGACGAAGAGAGTACAGAACGCCACTGTAACTCTAGAATAGCGAAGGACCAGTTTACCCTGGTGAGCTATAATAGTAGAGACACAAGATGTCCTACAAGTAATCCTCTTACTGACTGAGGAAGGTGAAGGTCATGAGAATCCGGCTCTCTTAATGACCTATGTATGATACTGATGTGACTTCTTAGCAATCAGTTGGAGTATGAGTGGTATGCCTCATCTCCACAGGGCATAATATTGTTTGTAAAACATAATCAACCGCGTAGTATACATGTTAAAGATAACTACGAGTTAGTTGATTGAAGATACACTGTAATAAGTGCTTATATTCTTCATGTCTCATAAATGTTGAGCTCTTGTTTATAGCTGCATCTACTATTGAATACTTTGAAAGCTTTACTGCTTAAGATATTCTTTGATGTTATAATAAAGCTTCTGGCGGAGAGTTATAACTCTCGCTGTGACAATTATGTAAAATTGTCTCACCCCGTAGACTTCAACTTTTTTGGTGGACGTCGGAGATGGAGGAACCGGTCTACAGGTGACCAGTCCCAGCAGTAGCAGCAGTAGCACCAGGAGCAGTAGTAAATCTCAGGTGGAGATTTAGCATGCCATGTGGTGTAATTAGAGTCGGTCCTATGTGTCCTCTGTACTCTCAGGTCTTGGAGTCTTTTGTTATGAGTTCTTGAGATTTTGTATCTTGATGTATATAATTACTCAAGAAGTAATTATCATGAGATGTAAACAGTTTATCTCGTGTTATGAAAGAAGCTTTTATGGATTCAAGCTCTTGTTTCGAAAAGTTTTAATTTTCCGTGATTTTTGTATTCTGCTGTTAATCGAATCACTTCCGCTAAGTTTGAATCGTGTTTATATCGTGGTTTGGAGATCAGAGCCCACAATTAGTAGATCAGAGCCCACAATTAGTGGTATCAGATCCCACATCTACTATAAATAAAGAGGTAGTGATAACATAGCGTTTGCGCTAACTAATCATTTAGAGCTAGAAGCAAACCGTTTGTAGAATTTTTTTCAAAATATGTCATAGGTATTCATTCATAACAAAATAATACTAACATAGTTCAATCAACCTATGTGATTAAGTAAGAAACATATGCACTTTCCATAACAGTGTGAAGACACATATGTTTTCATTAGCTAAGCAAAAGACTGGAAAACTTGTTAACTGGAATCAAAATAGAATATTATTTGACAAGGAAATGCACTTAAACTGGCTCAAATTGAATGTCTTGATTAGCCAAGCAAAATACTTGCAACTCAGTTCTCAAAGAAAACCCATGGCTGGATTATAATCATCACATTGGTACAACTGAATTATTTTTCAAAGAAATGTCAACATACCTCCAAAAGATTTCATCCGGCCTATTCCTGTGGAGAATAAGGGTTCGTGTCCTATGAAAAAAAGTTACATGTAGATCTTTCATTCATCTTCATTTGAATTATATCATAGGGTAAGGTAGTCTTGTGTACTTGGGGGAGGATTATTGGTTTAATAAAGGAAAAAGGTTGCATGCATCTAGGATCAACCATTTCTAAGGAAATAAAGACAAACTCGTTTATTGAGTCTCACCAATAGTGATTCTAAAAGGGACATTACTCCAAACTAAATACATTTTAATGGGCATTTTGTCCCTAAAAATGAAAAATGAAAGATTCCTTATTGTTTGGAAAGATTACTGAGGGGAAAGATTCTTGAAAGTTTAGTAAAAATGGATGAGAGAAACTATAATGTTCTCAATGGTTCTTGTGTGGTACAGAACATGGAGAGTTCCATTCATTAACTGGACGTTTCTTACATGACAAGTGTTTTAAACAGGATCTACTCTAGAGTAGGGGCATAAATCTTTCCTCTAAATGTTGCAACTGTAACTAATTTTGGATCTAATCCACAAATTTTTATCTTTGCCTCATTTCTATTGCTATATGACAATTAGCAGCTTGTGCTGCCTAAATACTCTAATATGCCATTCATCTACACATTTACATAGAAGAGATTACAAGGAGACAAGCTTTGATATGAAGAAAAAAAATCACATGTGTATCGTTTCTTTAAACCACTTACTGCAGAATATTATGCTGTCAAATTTATGAAAATCCACTAAAAGTGATACATCACAAAATCAACCAAAAAAGGAATTCAAATACCTAATTCTCTTAGTTTATGGTTGCGTCTTATATTAAGAAAAGATTATTATCAACCTGGGCAAGCTTCCATATATCTGAATATGTGATGTATTATTTCATATTTCAAACCCATGTAATCAAAATTACCATAAAGTTTGGAATTCTCTCACAACCTTACCTGCTTGAGGAAAGACTCCCACAATATTCAATTGATCTTCTTCCCCTAACCTCACAATGTTTTATCTAACAACTAAGTTAGGTAGCGTTGTTCTGTGTTTAACCCCCATCTTCTAATGCTAGACGCTAATACTCTTTCTTCGTTGTTTTATTTTGTGAATAATTTCAATTTCTAGTATCTTCCTGTATTTCCACAAAATCACCAATATAATGCACATATATATAGTTAAAACTATTCAATCACTAACTGTTGTAGCTGGATTGTTATTTAAGTTTCACGTGTTATATTTTGGAGTAAATAACATAAGTTTCAAGTTGGGATGTATACCGGTGTTTGATCAGATATCAAAGCTCTGTATCACATTACATTTGGATGAACCAGTTCTAAAGGAGAGAAATACTAGAGTTCATCAAATAGGTTACATAGGGAAATCATAACGTAGTATACCACATGGTATACAAAATCTGCACAGTGAGCCGTTTTAGAGAATTGGCCACAGAGGATTTGCGAATTTGCATCCAACAAGCAGATGTGAAACTCACAAGACCAATTGGAGAACAACAAATGATCATGTGGTTGACACGATCAACTGGCAATAAGAACAGAGCAGGTGAAAATACAAAGCTAGTCAGGAATGCATACCAAAAAGGAAAGCTGTAATAGTAGAAGTTATATGGAACTGAGGAGGAGGCATGAGCATTTCTTGTTGCTTTTAGTTACCTATGTATGAATAATTGGGTATTGCGCTAAGTAGGCAACTTTGAATCTTGAGCCCAAGGTAGTACGTATAGGAGAGGTTGAGGAAGGAGGCAATTGCAACTGTAATCTTATGTAGCAACATACTTGAATGATATACCCCGTTACTACAAAATACTTTGATGTCATGCTAATTAATCCTTGTCCGATAATGATGATTGAAGATGCCCGTGAATGGGGCTTTTTTCTGCATGAGATATTTCCAGTGGTGATGATGAATCCGCAGAAGCTAGTCAATTGGGTAACACATCAACCGTCTGAATCGATATTCTCGAGCTCGGCCTATTTCTGCCTCGGGGCATACGGAATGTATATGTGAGTCAGTGACACATCATTCAAGACGTTTACCTATTTCCTGAGAGCGTAGGGTACCGTGGATTGTTGTTCGGCGGAGAAGATCATCAGTCTCTATGGTTGAGCATGCAGGCAACGACGATAATCAGTCCTCAGGCACAGAGCCCTCAGTGTGACAGTAAGGATCTTTAGAAAAGAAGAGCATGCACGTTCAGGTCTAGAGAGAGGAGAAGAGGTTGTGACCTAGAGGCTACGACTGGACGGAAATAGGTGTGAAATCAAAGGACACGATAAACGGCAATTTGGGGAGGAGTTTATGCACGGGAGCCGAGAGATGAAAAGGAAGTGTAGCGGGAATACAAATATTTTGTTTGGGTCAATTAGAGAGATGACCAGATGGCGTGTAGTTACGTGTATTAACTACATTCATTTTAACTATATTATAAATAATTTGTAAGGATAAGCTATTTTAACTACATATAATATATATGTAATCAGAGGAATTGTAGCTGAAGCATTGTTTTTTTGTAGTGTTATGAGTTGAATTTGGACAAGGAACAAACTGACCCAACAAAATCGGCTTGACTTGGATCACCTGATATCTATTTGGGTAACTGAGATGTCCATCTCACATGGGAAAGATGGTCCGGTTCGGTTGGGGAAGGTTCTAGATGTTTCCCTATTTGTTTCACTTGAGCAATATTTGTTATACAAGGAAATCAATGTCTAACATTGATGGGAATTGATTTGCCAAATTTGTGTACAATTAGAAACTACAAAACAACCATCTCACAGTACGAGACAGCCATCTTGTATGTGATACGACCGTCTGGGTTTGCCAAATGGTGTTTCATTTGATGCGGGTTGTGAAATTTCTAGAATTGTTGTGAAAATTTGAGATATATCGGTCCTTTCCACTCTTGCATATTAATCTCATATTGGATAGAAATTGGGAACCTTGATCCTGGCCTCTACTATATATAGAGGGATATCAAGGGATTCCTAGAGTACAACATAGACAATTGAGAATCAGTTGATCTAACGAATGATGTCCTCTCTAATTGTGGTAACCACAAGAGCCCAAGCAAGTCCTACCTAACTAGAGAGGGATAGACAGAGGGAGAGAAACAATTGAGTTCATCGTCGTGGGAGATTAGTTTGGTGATTAGTACACCAGTGGGAGGGGCAACTCCTTCCTATTCGGTCTAGTAGGATGATCCTTCCTATTCGGTCCAGCAGGACGATAGGAGTTCTAGTTAGTCAGTGTGGACTTCTCTAGAGGTGGGAGGCCATTGTCTACTGTTAAGGAGGACATCATCAACGAGCAGTCCTTGATGAGAGGAACTACCGTAGAAGACGATGTGTGAGTCTGGTGTCCAAGGAGTGGTAGTCAGATGAGTCCTAGTACAACTAAGATTTAGAGTTGTACATCTACAACAATGTGGATTGTCATTGGACTTGCTCGAAGACCAAGTTTATCCTCATAAACCATCCTTCCTGCATTATGGTTATTGATGCGATCTATTGATTATGGGGAATATGTTAGATAAATTTTTAAATTCTACTACCTGCTCTGTACCATATTTCCCTACAGTGATATCAGAGCCAATGTCAATTTACTATATTATGGGATAATCGATATGATTGGATTTTGGTTTTGTTGTTCTATTATTGCATGCGATGTGAATAATATCTTGTCAAATCCAAACACCATGGTAATCCCAAAATTATATATATATATATATATATATATATATATGTGTGTGTGCAAATTACACACGTCACCCTAATAGCATTTTTGATGGTGGATGTGTAGCATGGTTATGGCCAATAACCCTAATATTCTATATATATTTATATGGTTGGTTGATCCTCTTATTCCAGTCTATGCACCGATCCTCAATCCTATCTTCCCAATGTAAAGTTAATTCTTTGCTACCCTTGATCCCCTCAAATGTAACTCGAGGTTTCCAAATAATTATGTAAAAGTAGGATAGTTTACTTTCCAGTTATGATGAAGATGAAGGACGGTCTGATGATGACGAGCCAACCGGCTGTAAGGACCATGGAGGACTAGAAGGACAACCGAACTGACCGCCTGGAGGACCCAACTGATTAGATAGAGGAGCCAATAGATGGTGGATGGATGTAACCAGATGACTGGTGGGATGACCTAACAATTGGCTAAGAGGAGAGCTTGTTAGTTCAAGGGTTGAACCGATCAACCCAGATTGGCAAGCATGGATCTTCATCAACAACAAGTTTATGCATGTGATGTAGACCTAGATGATGTAATTCCTTGTGGATCCAAGGGATTACATTAGGATGGCCATAACCATCACTTTCTTTTATTGTATGCTTTCGTTGTGGGATATAGCATGTATATGATATGTACTATATATGTGGTGATTCGACAAAGTATAGATATATACTTATAAATACAAACTCCCTCAAAGAAAATATAAGTCTAAGATGTTTTCCATTAATAGCACACATGAAAAGTTTGATCGACTAAGCATGGGCACCCCAAGGGTGGTACGTCATTTATCTCGTACATGTGTGATGGTAATAATATGGGTCCGCCAAGAGGGGTGCATTATTATTGTGTTAGCTATTAGGTCAGGCTTAAATGGTGATTCTTAGAGAGTGTAAGCCCAATAATATGTAGATGATTATGGTAAGGAGTTATGCATATCATCTACCTAAGAGTTGCATATGATGTAATTGGTAATTATTGCCTACCTTAACAATTAGTCATGAGCGCAAGCATTGGGTAGGTATTGACTGAATTGTTTTGGATCTTGGCCCATTAGAATATTGTATGATACAATATTCCAAATTAATATTGAGGGCTATCAATTTGAATAAAATAGTGGGAGTGATAATAATTAATGACCTAATTATAACGTCAAAATTTTCAATTCAAATCAAATCAAAAGGATTTTTGACAAATGCAAATTTTATCTCTTGTAGAATCATATAGAAAACAAATCATTATGTTCACACGAATTAAATGAGATTTATTTCCATAACTGGTTCAGGACCTTGAGAAGTGTTCTGCATGATCTTGAAATACCAGAGCCAGTATCCACTCCAAATTTGCCTAAGACTGAAATGGATGCTTATTTGAAGCAGGCCAATGATGTTGTGAACATCAAGAAACTTATGTTGGGCTATATGAACTATGAATTGCATAAACATCATGATAAGCATGAAAGGTATAATGTCTCTAAGGCGCTATTTGAGTGTAAATTGATAGAGGGAGATCCAGTAGAGCCCCATGTGCTTAATATGATTAGGCATATGGAGCATCTTGAGAAACTAGGATTTTCTTTGGGTCAAGAGTTGGCCACAGATATGATTTTGCAATCATTGCCTAAATCATATATCCAGTTCATTGAGTGTTATCACTTAAGCAACATGGCTGGACCATTGTCAAAGTTGCTTGACATCTTGATAAATGTCGAAGCAAAAATACAGATGGACAAATCTATGATGGTAATTAGAAAAGTTGAGTCTAAGGGCAAAGGCAAAGCCAAAAAGTGTTTTGTGGCTAAGCTAAAGTCCAAATCTTCTACACTCAAAGTAAGGAGAAGGATAAAGGAACCCAGGAAGATGAAGCAATGGATAGAGATACCTACTTTTGGGGTATATGTTATTGAGATTAACTTGACTACTTCTTCATCATGGGTACTTGATACCGGATGTGGATCACACATTTTCTCAAATGTGAAGGATCTAAAAAGAAGTATACCTTTAGAGGAAGGTGATGTTCAACGACATGTTTCTAATGGAACAAGAGTTGTAGCCATCGTAGTTGGAACCTATGAGTTAACTCTACCAAGTTGGCTTGTAATAAAGTAAGAGAATTGTTATTATGTACCTGTCATTAATAGGAACATCATATATGTATTTTGTTTGGACAAGAAAGGATTTGAATTTCTTATAAAGAATGGAAGATGTTCTATTAGTAAAGATGGGATCTTTTATGGAAGTGCCCCAATGTCTTATGGTTTGTACTTGATAGATCTCGAGACAAGTGCATATAATGAGAATACCAAAAGGAAAAAACTCAATGACTCAAACAAAACATACCTTTGACATTGTTGTCTAGGGCACATAAATGAGAATCGCATATCTAAACTCCATAAAGTTGGTTATCTAGACTCCTTTGATTTTGAATCATTAGAGACATGTGAATCTTGTTTGTTGGGTAAGATGGCTAAGACCCCTTTCATCGGTAACAATGAGAGGGATGGTGATCTATTAGGAATTATACATACTAATGTGTGTCGACCTTTTAGAACAACCGCTAGAGGTGGGTATCAGTGCTTCATTACCTTCACTGATGACTTTAGTAGGTATGGCTATCTTTATTTGATGAAATATAAGTCAAAAACTCTTGAAAAGTTCAAAGATTTTATGAATGAATTACATAACCAACTTGGTAAAAGTATTAAGGCACTTTGTTCTGATCGAGGTGGAGAATACTTGAACAAAGAGTTTGAGGACCTTCTTAGAGCCCATCAGATTGTATCCCAGTGGACTCCACCTAGAACATCTCAGCATAATGGTGTGTCAGAAAAAAGGAATCACACATTACTGGATATGGTGCGATCAATGATGAGTTTAGCTGAGCTTCTGACTACCTTCTGGGGTACATGCTCTACAAACTTCCACATTTATTCTAAACCAAGTACCATCCAAGTCAGTTCAAAAGACACCATAAAAGATATGGTATGTGAAGTGTCCCAATATGTCTTTTATGAAGATTTGGGGTTGTGAAGCTTATGTCAAGAAAATGTATCCTAAAATGCTTGGCCCAAGTTCTGATAAATGTTTTTTTGTTAGATATCCTAAGGAGATCAAAGGATATTACTTTTATTCTCAATATGACAACAAAGTGTTTGTTACCAGAAAGGTTGTATTCCTAGAGGGGGAATTTATTTCCAAAGGAAAAAGTGTGAGGCAAGTAGAACTCGAAGAGGTTTGAGACCAACAAGAAAATGTTGAACCATTAGATGTACAAGAGGAACCAAAAGATTCACAAGGTGTTGTGGAATATCAAATTCCCTAAGTAACACAAGGACCTCATAGATCTAATAGGACACGCCTTGAACCTGAGAGATTTGGATATCTTTTAATCAGGAAGGCAGTGAATTGGTCATAGATGATGAGCCAATTACCTATAAAGATGTTATAGAGGGATGAGAGTCTAAGAAATGGTTTGAGGCCATGAGATCTGAGATGGAATCTATGTATGCCAACAAAGTATGGACTTTAATGGATCCACCTGAAGGGGTAAAACCCATAGGGTGCAAGTGGGTCTTAAAGAAGAAGAACGACATGGATGGAAAAGCTCAAACCTATAAGGGCATATTGATTGCAAAGGGTTTCAGACAAGTTTAAGGTGTTGACTATGATGAAACCTTTTCTCCAGTGGCCATGGTTAAGTCCATCAAGATCATGCTTGCTATTGCATCTTATCATGATTATGAGATTTGGCAAATGGATGCTAAAACCTCATTCTTAATGGGAATCTTGTGCATAATGTGTACATGACACAATCAGAGGGGTTTATAGATCCAAAGTTTTCCAATAGAGTCTATAAGCTACAAAGGTCAATCTATGGATTGAATCAAGCATCAAGAGATGGAATCTTTATTTTGATGAGACAGTCAAAGTGTTTGTCTTTGCTCAAAATGAATATGAACCTTGTGTACAAAAAGGTTTGTGGGAGCACAATGACATTCCTTATATTTTATGTGGATGGCATACTACTGATGGGGAATGACATCCCTGTTTTACAAAAGGTAAAGACATGGCTTAGAAACACATTCTCTATTAAAGACTTTGGAGAAGCATCCTACATGTTGGGAATAAAGAACTATAGAGATAGATCCAGAAGGATTCTTGGACTAAGTCAGAGCACATACATTAACAAAGTGCTAAAGCGGTTCAGCATGGAGAACTCAAAGAGAGGAAATGTGCTTCCGTTGCATGGAGTGACCATCTCTAAGAGTCAATGTCACAGTTCTTGTGAAGAAAGGGAATGCATGAGTGAGATTCCACATGCCTCAGCAATTGGACTAATCATATATGCAACGTTGTACAACCGTCCAGACGTCTCGTATGATTTGAGTGTGATGAGAAGATATCAGTCAGATCCAAGTGATGCTCACTAGATAGCCATGAAGAACATCCTCAAGTACTTGTAAAGGACTAAGAATCAGTTCTTGGTCTACAAAGGAGAGGAAGAGTTGGTGGTAAAGGGTTACATCGATGCAAGCTTCCAGATTGATCAAGTTGATTACAAATTGCAATCAAGATTTGTATTTTTCCTAAATGATAGAGATGTAAGCTGGAAGAATTCCAATCAAGAGATAGTTTTTGATTCTATAATACATGCCGACTATATTGTTGCATCGAGTGCAGCAAAGGAGGTTTTATGGACCAAGAAGTTCATCATAGAATTTGGGGTTTTTCCAAGCATCAGTGGGCAATCTAACTATATTGTGACAACAATGGAGATATTGTACAAGCTAAGGAACCCATATCACATCAGCGCTCAAAGAAAATACAAAGGTAGTTCCATCACATACGAGAGATCATTTAGTGTGGAGATGTAAAGATTTCCAAAGTTCCAACTCAGAGCAATGTTGTTGATCCATTGACAAAGGCACTTTCATAGCAGAAGCATGATGGTCATGTTAGGTCACTCAAAATACAATTTGTGGGTGATTGTCTCTATGTGAAAGTGGGAGTTTGTTGGTTATGTATGCCAAGAGAGCCAATCATGTGATGATTATAATGGCATCACAAATGATTTGATTATTAATAAAAGACAAGCTTCCAATTTATTCTGATTAATTCAGCTAAGAGATAATGATGTAACATTATAAATGTCCAGAGAATCATATTACTCGATGATGTATGTAATCAAGTTACTAACCTTGTGAATGATATCATATGGATGTTAAGAGTACATATACATATTCTCATTATGTCTAGATCGGTTGTCATTGTGGAAGGTTGATAGACATGAATGACACATAAGATCAGAGTGTGAGTTGGTTGATGACTAGATCTCATTAGTCTTGATATGGAATATCAAACCAAGCACACAGATACATGTTAGATAATAGTGTATTGGACAGACCCACCATGAGACTAACACATGGAAGTCATATTAAGGTCTCACAATGATGATGGTGGTTGTGGTTCTTAGACCTAAAATCATTACACTCATCACATGTCATTTGGTATGTTTTGACATCATCAAATACATTCCTAAAATATGGGTTGTTATAAAAGTGATGATTGGGTGGTTTTGACACATGGGGATAGACTTTGAATGATAGATATGGGATTTGTCCCTCCTACTGGAGTGTGATGTCCTAGGCCTATTGATTAATGAGATTGAGAAAAGCATGGCCATGTGCATGTAAGTCAATATGTGATATTGAGCTTACATATATATATATCAAATAGTCTACTCTTGGTTCAAGAAACAAGATTGAATAATAATGAGAGTGACTTATCCATGCCTCTAGTTCAATTTGGACATCAGTGATAAAGGAACTATACAAACACTACAACACAATACACATATTGTAGGTTGAAGTTGTTCTCCAACTTTCCATTTACTTGGGTAGCATTGATGTGTGACTAGGCACCGCTCATTGCTCATAATCTCATAAATGTTATGGACATTCACTGTCAATGTAACATGGAACCTATAGGGTCACACACATAGGTCTTGACCTAGAAGAGGAGTTCAGATCTTGAATGATATTTGAATTAAGTGCTAAAGTGTTTAGGCATTTTACTCAGGCAACAAATAGGCTGACAGCACCTCCAAACGCCTATCTCAAGTGTTGAGATGGCTATTTGGAAGTTCTAGATGGTCATCTCAAGAGTCGAGATGAGAGACTGGGTGTCAAGCTTGTTGTGAGTTTGAATTTAGCCAAGGAACAAATTGACCCAAACAAACCAGCTCGACTTGGGTCACCATATGTCTGTCTGGGTAATGGAGATGACCCTCTCTCATGGGCAGGATGGTCCTGTTTGGTCGGAGAAGGTTCTACATGTTTGCCTATTCATTTTTCTTGAGCAATACTTGTTGAATAAGGAAATCAATGTCTAACATTGATGGGAATTGATTTGCTAAATTCTTGTACAACTGGAAACTGTGAAACAACCATCTCGCAGTATGAGACAACCATCTCACATGTGAGGCGACTATCTAGTTTTGCCAAACGGCCTTTTTGGTTGATGCAGGTTGTGAAATTTCCAAAATTGCTTTGAAAATTTGAGATATTCTCATCCTTTCCACTCCTGTATATTAATCTCATACTCGATAGAAACTGGGAACCTTGACCGTGGCCTCTACTATATATAGAGGGGTATTGGAGACTTCCCAAAGTACAATACAGACAATTGAGAATGCGCTTCTATGACAAACTTTTATCCTCTCTGGTTGTGGTAACCACGAGAGACCAGGAAAATCCTACTCGATTAGGGAGGGATAGCCAAAGGGAGAGAAACAACTGAGTTCATTATTGAGGAAGAGCGTGCTAGTGATTAGTATGTCAGTGGGAGGGACAACTCCTTCTTGTTCGTTCCAACAGGACGAAAGGAGTTCTAGGTTGTTGGTGTGGACTTCTCTAGAGGTGGGAGGCAGTTGTCTGTCACTAACGAGGACATCCTCAACCAATAGTATGTGATAAGAGGAACTACTATAGAAGATGATGTACGAGTCTGGTGTCCTAGGAGGAGCAGTCAGACGAGTCCCAATGCAACCAGGATTCAAATTTGTGCATCTACAATGATGAACATTGTCATTGGACTTACTTAAGGATCATGTATATCCTCATAAAATTCTTCTTGTATTATAGTTATTGGTGTGATCTACTATTTATGGGGAATATGGTAGATAAATGTTTAAATTTTGTTGCCTTCTCTATACTATATTTCCCTACAGTCTCCCTATTAGCAAAATACAGTACACCAATTTATCAACATTTTTGTTTCCCAGTGCACACTCTCCATCTCCAAATTATGTCATCAATCAACAGGGTAATTATCGCCTTGAATGTTTGTGACTTATATTTCATTGGTGATATCGATGATGATGGTTGTAGGAACAATATATTTCATAAAAGTATCTTTGGAACCTAGTTGTTCGTCGATGGCTTCGAGTATGTGAATATCATTTATAGAGTGCGGAAATAGTAGGTTTGTGTCACAAACTCGGTAGTCAGTGGAATCCACATTGTTGGTGGAGATTCTAATACATCTTCAAAATCGATCGGTGCCATCGACATGTTGGTGGTGGTATCTACTTACAATATTCCTATTACTATAAAGATACTAGTAGGTCCGTGTGATGACCCATGATTTTACGGTTTTGAGACTCATTATAGTATTTGACGTCCATGAATGCTTGTTTTCATTATTTTGGAGTTGACTTGACTTCTATCAAAAAATGGATTCTTTGACCCTCAAGTATGACTATAATGCCATGAGAGTATCAAAAATACATACAAAAGGATATTCATGTAGATGGAGATCATTTATAGTAGTTATAAGTTTATATTGAGGAGATATGGATTTAAGTATCCAATGAAGTATACATGGATTCATATGACTGAATATTACTATTGGATACTATTAAGATTTGGAACATAGAAGAAAATTAATTAAATGATGCTTTATAAACCTAGGTTGGTATAATATCTGATGCATGTAGAGATTTAGGCATGTGTGATGCATATATTGCTTTTGCCTCGATGCTTGGATGTTTCAATTCAACCCACGTTATGCATGAGATTTAACAATAGGATACATGGAGCCTTGAAAGTAATAGATTATCATCTAAGTAGTTAATTACTCATCTACCACCTTCGTTTCTCATGGAGAGACTCCTATACTTGGGGACCAAGTCCCTGGCGCCACGCCTACATAGTATAGGGATAATTGATCAAGAAATTGAACGATCCATAAGCTATGCCATGCTCGAATCTATGTAATGACCTGACTTGCAGGATATGGGTGTGGTGAGGCAGTTCAGCCCAGCATCCTCCTCACCCTCCATCTCCTTTTTCCCTTCACTAAATCTGCATGGGCGCTATGTGCCTCGACCAACCGAGCAACCCACAAGGACCTTGTGCCATCAGACGTATCATTTAGCATACTACAGATCTCGCCGAGGCCCATTACCACAGGAAGATAGACCTGCAACTCGGCTAGTGCAGGCCCTTCCTTGGTGCGGAGCAACACCCCCACCGTCATCTTCGATCACTACCACCACTTCTTCTTCCTTGTCACCAAACACCACCTGAAGTTGTTTCCGACTACCACTTAACCATCGGCATACTGCCCATAGAGATCACAACAAGGATCACCTTACACCCACTTTGGACTGGCGCTAACGGTAGCGAAACCTACAAATAGAAAGCGTCACTGCCTACCTATGGATCCTCATCCTCACCTCACTAGCAACAACCTACAACAGTCAATGACACTGCTCCTCCTACCAGCCCTCTCTGCAACACTTGACGGTGGCGTCAGGAAACGAGGAGGAGACGGTGCTGCTCGATTTCACGTCGGGATCAGCAGTGGCAATAGTAGACCACGTACATCATGGAGCATAGGAGAAGATGATGAGTAGGATTGCATATAAGAAGGGATGTGCTGAGAAGAGGCCGACCATTGATTCCTCATCATCTCCTGGTTGTGGAGACACAATATTAACGAGATCATGATCACACTAGTCCTTGCCTTCCTGGCCTAGAAGGAATGACCGACGACATGCTCATATACCTAGGAAACCCACAACGCAAGGATGTGCAACTTGGAGGCCTGTCTTGATCGTTATCCATCACCGAAACTCCTATGAGCAGATATGCTCACACGGAGTAGAGATTTAAGCCGCAGTTCGTGTGAGAAGATGCAAACACGAGGGGTAGGGATCGAGATCGATGGTCCACACATCCAATTAAATAGAACCAACCGGTACATCTGGAGCAAGCTTGGGATTGGCTGGCCCAATGCAACCCGGGATCGAAGGGCTCCTGACGTGATCTAGAGATGGACCTGAAGGATCCAACGGCTCCTGCTAATTCCATGTAAGTAAATCCATTTTAAAATATTTAGATATTATCAGAATTATGAATAATGCATTAAAAATAGCTCCCTTGGCCCATAATACCAAAAACATATATAGATTAAAAAAATATGTCCTCGTTATTATGAAACCAATATATCGGACCTGTGAAATGGTATTGTTGTAGGTTTCTAGTTTAGATGTTAATGCTTCTTATTGTGGTTAGTAAATTAAAATAATTAGCAAATGATGTGTATTAAGTGCGAGCAAATTATTCAGAACCCCAATAGAATGTGTAAACTAAGTATGAACTCTGATCTAATAATTATGCCAAAATGTTAGATCTTTCCTAATAAATAAATAATTAGAAGTTTTACCCTCATATTAATTCTAGAAAATAGGAAAAGTATCAAAAAATTATGATAATCAAACCAGGCCTAAATTATGACATATAAGTCAGTATAAAAATACCAAAGACTAGTTTAAGATCCAGTTTCACCCAGGTTTGATCTAAATTCTAATTGGACCTAAAATAACATCAATAATGGTGAACCTTGATTTAATGACGATTAATTTTTTAATAATCAGGTGATGACCAGAGATGTAGATGGTCCAAAACATAAATAGGAATCTCTAAACCTAGGACATAGGTTTTATTTAAGTATATGACCATGGTTTCTTTCTTGCAATCATGATATGTATGTATGCTCTCTTCTATTTGCAAATATTGGATGCAGTATTGCTACTAGTACTCGTTGTTTCGTCACTTAAAAATATAAATTATGAGTAGATGATTTGTAGTTATTTAAGGTGTTCATTATCCCCCTTATGAGGGAATGGATTAATGTTGACTAGTACACCTCCCTAGAGCACACAGTATACGAGGAGTGTCCCTAGAGTACTTGGTACATGGGGATGGGCCCAATATATATGTTTTGGTACTAGTCCACCTTGATAATACAACTCATCTAGGAAAATGAATAAAATTGACGTATTTTTCTTAATCAAAAAAATGTTTTCTATGATTTTCCTTCTTTCTTTTTGCAAATCTTTTCAAATTATGAAAACCATAAATATATGTATCTTTCTACCCATGTACTCGACACCTTATGTGTTGATTCATTGTTTGATATATGTTTTAGGTTCAGAGCTACCATGGGATAAAAGAACAAGATGTGAGTAAGATGTACAGGTTGTACCTATTGTAAAGATCCTAGTTAGCATACATGTTCATAGATTGTAGAATTTTCATTTAATATGTAATTGTAAATCATTTTATAATAATTCATGTTGTATAAATATACATGTTGAATGTTGAGAATGTTTTGGTGTATGCCTCTATAGTTTTACGTTCATGTATGCACAAATTGCTTCTAGAACACACTTTGAAATAATTGTCTAACATTTTTGGATTTGTCCTCTCGGGCATTCTAAGTCTCGAGATGGCAGAATTCGGGGACGTTATAGTTGGTATTAGGGCATGAACAATAGCTACACCTAACAATTGCTCACCATGAAACATAAAAACTAAATTCCACCTTTCACTTGAAACCATAGAAACTTAGTAAATTGTTCTATATGAATAAGGTTTGACTTAGCCTCTAGGTTCGAACCTAGATGTTTGGGAACTAGGTTTAAACAAGTGTGTGAAACCATATCCATATAGAGCTCGTATGTATAAGGTATTTGCACTGGTATTCACCTTGTTCTCACCATTTTACTAGGTGACATGATACTAACTATCTACTGTGTGTGGGACACTATTTTACTGATTTGGTTTTGTTTTCAAATCAGCTCGATCCTCGACAGTTTTCTCTGACGTCCTCTTTCTCAGAGAAAAACTATATGATATTTTCCTATATATATTTAAATATAAAAATGTGTCCCTCGCACAGGAGAGTAGGAGGTGTTCGTGCAACCTAAGTGAAAGGGAGTGACACTAGTCTAGAAGAGAGAGTAATCTAGATTAGATGTCTAGAGCCGTATCAGATATTGATAGTCGGAATATATGGTAGCTAAATAGATGGATAATATAGGCAAGGATGATTTAATATAAGTTTGATTCTGATGATATAAGTAGTGTGATACTCATAAAGTTGTATATTAGGTCTGATCCAATTCTAAGAAAAATCAAATAAGTCTTGAGGATGAAAGCACATTCTCTTTCCTTACTTAAGATGAACTAAGTTAAGATAAGTTGAAGACGCATGAGCCTCAAGCTTGTTTACAAAGGAGGACATGCAATGTTAGGACAAGATACATGGCGAACTCTAGAGAGAGTGAGACCCACAAGGAGAGGGTCATAGGACCTACACTACAATATATGAAAAATATGAGATATATGTTAAATGATATGTCCTAAACTGGGTTACTCTTGAATAGATGAGTTGAGTCATTTTGGCATGATTCAATCCTATATGTGAGAGTTGGGTAGAACTAAATACATGGGTAGAAAACTCATGATGTGGAAGTCAATCCTTTTGATTGAGTTAGGTCCTAGTTTGAGTGACATATGTTTGTGAATCTCATCATTAGCTGCAAGTGAGGTGATATATGAACTCTGGTTCTGAGAGTAAAATGCCTTGTGCATAATATACTCATAAATGTTGTTCCTTCCACTTCTCCTTATTGATATATGATACTACAAACCTCACTTGATCTATATAGATGATTTAAATATGAGAAGTCATTCATATAAGCTTGACCTATTCTATATTCCCTCCCTACATCATACATGTGATATCTAAGTTTGAAAACATGATAAGATTGATTTAGTATATTCTCTTTCCCTTCATATCATACATGAATTGTATTAATTTTGAATCATGAGCTTGAAATAAATATATGTTTGCATCATATATGATATCATCACAAAATATAGTTCTTAATCTCAAATATTCGATTATAAGCTTCTAGTTTGATGACAACTCTCACAATGGGGTAAAAACCGTTATATTGAAGTATGTTAAGTAAGTCATTCTCAAAGGACGCAATCATAGTATGATGCTCTCATAAAGAACATGAAATATGTTAAGCCTAATTATTCTAATAAATGATGGTATGAAACTTGACATCACCATATGATCAATAGGGTAACCCATGAAGCCTTGAGTAGTACCTTGTTAACTTCATATGTATGAATAAAACCATTATCCTGAAGGGACTATGGGGATGTAAATCCTAAGAGAGATTTTTTTTCATGCTATGACTAAGACATTAAATGACGCTTCAACCTATATAAGGTGGGGTGCATACTCCCTATATGCTCTAAATCCCCAAATGACAACTTAGGATTTATCCTAAAAGTATTATAGTCTTGGAACCTAGAAATTATGGCCTATATTATGTTGGATTCTTTGTTACCACCTTAGTATGAGATTACTATAATTTTGAGGAAGAAATTACATTTAAGGTGGGGTGAATGTGATGACCCATGATTTTAGGGTTTTGAGACTCATTATAGTATTTGACGTCCATGAACGTTTTGTTTTCATTATTTTGAAGTCAACTTGTCTTCTATCAAAGAATGGATTCTTTGACCCTCAAGTATGACTATAATGCCATGAGAGGATCAAAATTATATACAAAAGGACATTCATGTAGATGGAGATGATTAATAGTAGTTATAAGTCTATATTGAGGAGATATGGATTTAAGTATCCAATGAAGTATACATGGATTCATATGACTAAATATTGCTATTGGATACTATTAAGATTTGGAACAAAGAAGCAAATTAATTAAATGATGCTTTATGAACCTAGGTCGGTATAATATCTGACGTGTGTAGAGATTTAGGCATGTGTGATGCCGAAATTGTTTTTGTCTCATTGCTTGAATGTTTCAATTCAACCCATGTTATGCTTCAAATTTAACAATAGGATACATGGAGCCTTGAAAGTAGTAGATTATCATCTAAGTAGTTAATTACTCAGATACCACCTCTGTTTCTCATAGAGAGACTCGTATACTTGGGGACCAAGTTCCTGGCACCACACCTATGAAGTATAGGGATAATTGATCTAGAAATTGAATGAGCCATAAGCTGCGCCGTGCTCAGATCTATGTAATGACCTGACTTGCGGGATATGGGTGTGGTGAGGCAGTTCAACCCAGAATCCTCCTCACCCTCCATCTCATTTTTCCCCTCACTAAATCTGCATGGGCGCTATGTGCCTCAACTAACCGAGCAACCCACAAGGACCTTGTACCATCAGACATATCATTTAGCTTGCTACATATCTCGCCAAGGCCCATGACCACAAGAAGATAGACCTGCAACTCAGCTAGTGCAGGCCCTTCCATGGTGCGGAGCAGCATCCCCATCATCATCTCGAATCACTACCACCACTTCTTCTTCCTTGCCACCAAACACCACCTCAAGTCGCTGGTGACTACCACTTTAACCTCTGACATCACTACCCATGGAGATCACAACAAGGATCACCTCGCACCCACTTTGCACTAGCATTGACGGTAGCAAAACCTAAAAATAGCAAGTGTTATTGCCTTCCTATGGATCCTCATCCTCACCTCACCAGCAACAACCTGCAAAAGTCAATAACACTGCTCCTCCTACCAGCCCTCTCCGCAACACTTCACGACGGCATCAAGAAATGAGGAGGAGATGGTGTTGCTCGATTTCACGTCGGGATCAGCAGCAGCAACAGTAGACCATGTACATTGTGGAACACAGGAGAAGATGACAAGTAGGATTGTATACAACAAGGGTTGTTTTTAGAAGAGGTCGACCACCGATTCCTCATCATCTCCTGGCTGTGGAGACACAATATTGACGAGATTATGACCACACTAGTCCTCACCTTCCAGACCTAGAAGGAATGATCGACAACGTGCTCATATACCTAGGAAACCCACTAACACAAGGATGTGCAACTTGGAGGCCTATCTGGATCGTGATCCATCACCGAAGCTCCTGTGAGCGGAGATACTCACATAGAGCAAAGATTTAAGCCGTAGTTTGTGTGAGAAGATGCAAACACAAGGGGTAGGGATCGAGATCGACGGTCCAGACTTTGAATTAAATAGAACCAACCGGTCCATCTGGAGTAAGCTTGGGATTGGTTGGCCCACTACAACCCTAGATCGAAGGGCTCCTGATATGATCTAGAGGCGGACCTAAAGGACCCAACGACTCTTGCTAATTCCATGTAAGTAATTACCTTTTAAAATATTTAGATATTATCAGAATTATGAACAATGCATTAAAAATAGCTCCCTCGGCCAATAAAGTTACTAAAAACATCTATAGATTCAAAAAAATGTCCTCTTTATTATGAAACCCTTATATCAGACATGTGAAATGGTATTGTTGCTGGTTTCTAGTTTAGATGTTAATGCTTCTTATTATGGTTAGTAAATAAAATAATTAGCAAATGATGTGTATTAAATGTGAGCAAAATATTTCAGAACCCTAATAGCATGTGTAAACTAAGTATGGACTTTGATCTAATAATTATGCCAAAATGTTGGATCTTTCCTAGTAAATGACTAATTAGATGTTTTACCCTCATATTAATACTATAAAATAGGGAAAGTATCCGAAAATTATGACAATCAAACCAGGCCTAAATTATGACATATAAGTCAGTATAAAAATATAAAAGACTAGTTTAAGATCTAATTTCACCTAGGTTTGACCTGAATTCTAATTGGACCTAAAATATCATAAATAATGGTGAACCTTATTTTAATGATGATTAATTTGTTAATATTCAGGTGATGACTAGAGATGTAGATGGTCCAGAACATAAATAGGAATCTCTGAACCCAGAGACATCGGTTTTATTTAAGTATATGACTATGGTTTCTTGCTTGCAATCATCATATGTATGTATGCTCTCTTCTATTTGCAAATATTGAATGTAGTATTGCTACGTAGTACTCGTTGTTTTGTCACTTAAAAACATGAATTATGAGTAGATGCTTTGTAGTTATTTAAGGTGTTCATTATCCCCTTATAAGGGAATGAATTAATGTTGACTAGTACACCTCCCTAGAGCGCACGGTGTATGGGGAGTTTCCCTAGAGTACTTGAAACATGGGGATGAGCCCAATATATATGTTTTGGTACTAGTCCACCTTGATAATGCAACTCATCTAGGAAAATGAATAAAACTGATTTATTCACTAAATCAAGAAATGTTTTCTATGATTTTCCTTCTTTCTTTTTGCAAATCATTTCAAATTATGAAAGCCATAAATATATGTATCTTTATACCCATGTACTTAACACCTTGTGTGTTGATTCGTTGTTTCACGTATGGTTTAGGTTCAGAGTTGCCATGGGATAAAAGAACAAGATGTGAGAAAGATGTACAGGTTGTACCGATTGTAAAGATCCTAATTAGCATACATGTTCATGGATTGTAGAATTTTCATTCAATATGTAATTGTAAATCATTTTGTAATAATTCATGTTGTATAAATATACATGTTGAATGTTGAGAATGTTATGATGTATGCCTCTATAGTTTTATGTTCATGTATGCACAAATTGCTTCCGTAACACACTCTGAAACAATTGTCTAACATTTTTGGATTTGTCCTCTCGGGCCTTCTAAGTCTCGAGATGAAAGAATTTGGGGACATTACGGTCTGCTTCAAATAATCAGTAGCACTGACCATGGTGTCATTACCATCAAATTAGTGAACTTGGATGCAATGTTGCTCCTTGATATAGTCAATACCCCCAACTGGTTGTTCGTGGCGTTGACTCAGTGAAATCATATACACTTATCATATGAGTCAAAAAAACCTATTAATTTGTATTAAAATATTTTGTGAATAATTATCAAATCTAACAAAAAGAACCTAATAAAAGTATTCAAACAAATAAAAGTGTGGGTTGTCTCCCACAAATGCCCTTGTTTAATGTCACATGATAGACACAATGAAGATTAATCAAATAACTTGTGTTATTTTTCAAGGATGACATGGTTGGATTTGGAAATATAATCTATTTTGTCATCCTCTATGCCCTACATCGCTTGTCCTCACTCTATAGCAATGATTACATCTAGCATAGCATGACATTTTCTTCTTAATAATAGTTCTGACCCATTGTTTTCTTGCATGTCCATCACTACAAAATTGGTTGAATAGATGAGATTTTCCACCTCCAGGAACACATATTCACAACTCCCTACAAATCTACTAATAGACTTGTCATCCCACTAGATTTTCATGTTGGTCTTCTTAGGCAGCTTAAACCCTAGCTTCTTAAACATGGTGAGAGATAGAAAATTGATGCTCGTTCCAGAATGATACAATACTTTGTCAAATATTTGGTTTCCAATTGAACAAGGGATATTGAAACATCCCAGATTGTTCATCTTCTATGACATATTGTTTTGAATCAACACACTCACTTCCTCATGGACTTTCCAATATGTCATAATCTATGATCTGGTGCCTTTTTTATTGATGTCCTTCAAGTACCTGCCATACATTAGGTTTGTTCTATACCATGCACAAGAGAGATATTGATTTCAAGCTTCCTGAAGACATCCTTCAACTTGTTAACACGTTTGTGATTCCTCCTAGTTACAGATTGTTGAGGTAGAGGACTGACAGTGAGTAAGCATGTTGATGTGAAGGAATATGTTTCCTTGGGGGTTTCCCCCCTAAGCTTGTTGTAGGTTTTGGAATGTCTGAATCCGCATAGGATGGCTCACCTACTAAGATGACAGAGTGGGTGTGGTGGCAAAGTGGTGGGGTTCACCCCCTTATGGAACTTGTGTGGTAAAATTTTCCATGCCGCCTCTTAACATCACAAAGTTGATATGTTCTATTTCCTTCTTTAAACATGAAATATCTACTACCAGTTGTGCAATTTGTGTCTTAAAACTCTTAATTTAGACCCCTTGATTTTTTTTTCTCTCAATGGGATGGTCAAAATGAAACATGTTATTTTACATATACTTCCCAAACATTTCCTTCAAATGGTCCAAGTGGCTTGATCCTCCACCTCCTTGAGGTATTTGTTGGTGTTGCTACACTTGATTAGTAGTCTCTTATTACTGAGATGGCTCATGTTAGAAGTTATTTGGAACCCTTGCATGTGAATGTGGAATGATTGTGCCATGGTTATTCATTTTTCATATTATGTTGCGACATGTACATGTAATCTTCATCTGCAATAATTGTGTTGTTGGAGTTTAAGGTTCACAATTTCTTGGTCAAGGTATTCATCTGTGTCTTCAATTCAAATTTTCATTGTCTTCCATACCTCCCCTGACTAACCCATTTTGTTCCCATTCATCTATAAGGATTGGGACCCAAGAGGGGATCCACTCCCTACTTAATTTGAGGAACAAATTCATCTATTCCAAACATACATACAAGGTATGCTGGAATAGGTGTAAATTTTTCATTTCTCAAATGATAATATACAAAATAGCCAAAGTATAGCAGCAAAATAATATTTCATGACTATACTCAATTTATCAAGGTTACATGATACTCTCCCACTTGCATTTTACATGAAACTAGCAACATAAGGATCTAATTAGTGGGATATCCAGCTATCTCAAGTCTATCTCCCCAAGAGCTCCACTTATCATGTCCATGACACCATGTCCAGTCTTCCAATTCCTACACTTGAAGTGTAAGCATACCCCATAAGAGTATACAAAAATGTAAATTATCATAAAAAAACATTAATATGTGTATATAAAATATGGATTGAGCAATAGAAATGAAAAAAGACATCAAATATAGCAATGCTTCCTATAGAAGATGAAAAGTAATATCCAAGTGGATATCTAAGAGGAAAACAAGTCAATAGATGAAACAAATAAATAATAAGAGATTTATTTCCTTTTTAAACAATTGAAGATCAATAATATCAGTAAACATAAATAGATGCATGGTGAGTAATAAAAACAGTAGCATATACCATAAAGCAAGTTAGGAACACATATGTATTCCATACCAAATGGCAGGAGGACTAACATCTCAGTGCCAAACAAATATAGTATTTTGCAAGAGTTCTAAAACCTCAGTGTTGTGGCAGGAGAACCAAAACCTCAGTGCCCAAAATATAATATATCACAGGAGGACTAAAACCTTAGTTTCATGACAGGAGGACTAAAAATCAGTGCCAAAATAATATGTTGTCACTAATTCTAGTTAGGACTACCAAATCACACATGCATATAGGGTAGGTAAGATAAAGTATAGTCATGTTGAAATAAAGGATGAGATCATCCAAGTGATATCAATGGGGTCAGAGGATTCATAAATAATAATCTAATCAATTTCCATAATTAAGATACATCAAAGATCACCACTTGTGATATTGGAGTTTCAACATGGAATAAAATGATCAAGATATAAATAAGATTCCAATATGAACATTAAACAAAGTAAGATGATCACAAGATCACGATCAACATAGAATCTTTCACATGAAATACATTTTTATAAGGTAGAGAGAATGTGTAGAGGGTAGTATGTCCCAAAGGACTAAGAGGGGGAGACAAATCTAGGTGATTTTATCCATCAGATAAATAGGAAATGCAACATACATTAAGAGAGTGATCAGAAATTGATCAATATTATATGGAGATGCAACATACCTCACATGAAGTCTACATATGTCCATGGTCAAAACCATAATTCCATCCCAGTCCACAAGTAACCTATGAAAGGCATACATGAGATTAGGGTTCAGTTTGCATTAATTGTATAAACCATAAAAATTAGTTGTTTATTATTATTGAATTGGGTTATCAAAACCATACCATATTTTAGATTATATTCTTTGATTTCATAACATGTTTTACTTTATTTTTCTGAACATATATTATTAGTTATGAATTTAGGAAATTCTAGATAGTTAGAAAATTCAATATAAATATTATATTTAGATCAGAATTAGGTGACAAAACTGATACTTTTAGATGAATTGATGAATTCAAAACATATTTTATTTTATTTTATTGTTGTGATCTATAAATAATAAGTTGTGAATTTTCGAATTTATGACCAATCATGAAACTCATAAAATCCACATATACACTTGATCTAATATAAGACCTTGCTGAGATGGTCCTACCCAGTTGTCCCATCTGACCCAGGTCCATAGACAACAGGGTGCATAGCTCACCACATTGGTGGAAAAGATACATAGGCATAAAGACAATTTTTCCCATAGGGCACATGACAAAATTAGATTGTAACAAGGGCTCAACTGAGAAATTTAGCAGTCATTTTCTTCCACTTCTCATCACCTCCCGAGAAATAATGATGCATCGTAGCTCGTCAGGAGAAACCACAACACCAATCACTTCAAACCAGTCCCAAATTGTGATCTCCACAAATTTGTCTTATCGATCACAACAAGCCCAAGAAGAGGCAGTGTGTCATTCAGTAACCCAACATGGGCCTGCCGCATAGCCACAACAGGGGGGACCAAAACTATGCAAATCAAGATATCTAGCGTAAACCAACATTAAAATAGCCACTTTATCATTGAAGGAAGTTTAACATCTTCAAAACCAAGTGTAAACGACGCCAAGAATTGGCCAAGACCCCCCGATCGCCCACCTCATGTCACTGTCAGTGGTAGACACTAAAAGAGGGGGAATCAAGGAATTACCTTAAACAAATCCATTGGCTTCATGGGAAGCTTTCTAGCAAACTAAAGGGAGGGATGAAAATCTTTCTATGGAATCCGCGTTGGTTAGGATCATCAATCCTAGACCTTGACTTCTAGTGTGGGTGTATGGAGTTGGGAAGCATACTAAGGGTGGTAGTTAGCCAAGCCAACATCAAGGGAAAGAACAATGGTGATGCAGTAACGGTCTATGAAGGTTTTAATAAGGGCATGATGACATGGAGGGAACAGTAGGAGGAAACAAGGTAGGAATAAAGAAATGTGGGTGGCACATATAGATAGAGAAATCAGACATTAAAACCCTAGGTAATCTAGGATGCAAAAGGTGGAGAGTAGGGAGGGGATCACAATGGGGATATCTGAGGGGGGGCGGAGAGTAAGAAAATCGATGAGAAAATTGGAAAGATTGAAATGAGATGAGAGAAAGGAAGCTCGTATGAAAATAGAAGGTAGAAGATAAAGAACGAGCCTAAGGACCCCACATTTTAGTAAAGTTAGGAAACCATAAATCATAGCGTGACACTTGAAATCAAGAAACACTTTTTGAAAAACAAATAATATCTACTTAGTAAACAAGCTACTAATGCATCTTTCTTGCTATAATATTTAAGACTCAAATAAGCTCCAATTAGATCCTAATTTTGCAAATAAGCTAATTTGGACATGTACAATCTAAGTTCGGAATTAACTATCACTTTTAAAGTCAGTGGATAATTAATTTAATAGTTTTGTCTTATCTCATATTTTCTTTTCTAAATGAAATTAGGATAGTTATTATTGATCAAATAATGTGAAATGTAGCACCCAAGCTAATTGGGACCCAAAGATCAATATTTTCACATCAAATTTTACTTTTGATATTTCCTTCTATGAGTTATACTATAATTATGATTTTAGACTCAACATCATTATATTATTATAACATTATCTCATTACCATCATTATTATTGTTTAGAGTCCTATTATGTTCACATTGTTGACAAAATATATTTTCTTACATTATAATGCACACAATTCCATAGTTTGCACATTTTTACTATAAGTACATTAATCATTATTTATTTAAATAATGGCATATTATTCATGTTTATGGATATGGGAATTCTCATTGTTATTCCTATTCACATGTTAAGCCTATTGTGTCACTTATTAAACATATTTTATCTATTATTTGCATATTAGTTAGCAAAGAAAACATATGAAACACATTTAATGAATTTATTTACATGTTTGCAGTTGATTAATCTATTATGTTAATATGAGTTCAATTTGATATGTGATTTGATTATAGAACCTATTGTCACACAATACGTTATATGCATTAAATATGTTCCTTAAGATATAACTTTATTCTTGTTTGGTAAAATCAAAAGAACCAAACATGGGATTGGCATGTCTAGAGTCAAAAGACAAGTTTGGGTATGTTACAACATTCCACCCCTTAAAGAGGATTTTGTCCATAGAATCCAACCATACTTATTGTAATGCCTCAAAAAGATGATTCAAAAACACAATCGGAAGCATAAGGAACATCAACCCAATTAGGTCAAAAATACTCCCTCGATATGAGAACCAGTCATAAACAGAATATCATTATCCATAAGCAAGATTCATCAATTGACAATGTTTCATAGGAAATAAAAAATAGACCATTCATGGTTCTTTTATAACAATAAAATAACATTTAGTCTAATTTGAAAGAAGATAAAATCCTATATCAAAATAAAATCCATGAGCTAGTTTCAGTGTCCATCATTTATGCCAGAAGAATCATCACGCCACCCAACAACTAATATCAACTAGGTACCTATAGGTTCGAGATGCATGATCAAATTTCCCAGTTATGTATGCAGCCACAAAGGTATAAGATGCATAAAAAGACAATCTAACTAGTAAGTTCATGTAGATTAAACAGTAGCTAACGTCATTGCCATGATAACCAATTTCAATAGTTTTAATAGGAAGGAGCAAAATATGCATCAAGATGCATTTAGTAAATCTTGGGTGACAAAGTAGCCAATGGTTATAGTCATACCATGAGGGTACAATCAGTAAACAGTCACACCACAAGGATGCATGTCAAGATGAGGGTGCAATCAGTCACACTTCGAGGGTGCAATCATCACGAAGATGCAGTCAGTCAGTCACACTGTGAGGGTGCAGTCATTCAGTTAGTCACACCACGAGGTGCAGTTAGTCAGTCAGTCAACCTATGGATTTTTTTCACCTAGATATTTCAATCAACCCAAAGCAGACAAAGCTCCTAAATTTCATTACCCAAGATTGGGCACAATTACCACAATGTGGCATATTTGTATCATGTGATGGGCATCGACAATTGACCTTAAGACAAAGCCCTAAACTAGTATTCAGTATGGTCACACTTATTCATAAGATCATGTAAGTATAAGCACATATTTATATTTGTTCAATCTTATTACCACTAGTTTCTTATCCAGTATTTGCTTACAACTAAGCAACATATTTCATGAGAGCATAACCTTTGATAGAGTACTTATCTTCCATTTTTGTGTAGGTATTACACCTATGTATGGTATTTTCATTTTTGGAAAATTATTATCCTTGTAAGATAGTTGATACATAGTGGGTAGTACCTATTTTTGGTTTGTATTCACAAAATCAGCAATTTTTTCTACCTTAGATCATGATTAAGAATTTAGTAGTGGAGTCATAATTTGGTTACACATTTAACATGTATATAGATAGTAAGATTCTAAAGATTTTTCAATATATTAAGCATCATATATGATCCATGCATTGCGGGCATCAATTATCTTAACACAAATAATTTATAAGACAGGTTTCATACAATCATGCCCATTAAACAAAGATGAGACTTTAACAATGTGAATCTATCTTTGGACAAAGATATATTAAATCATGATTGTTTGGCCAATTAGGCAAACATGAACACAATTTTTATATGATCAATACGTTCTACTATGACAACATAAATAGTAGGACACAATAAATTGGTTCATGGGGTACAATCAAGACAAAAGCCTTAACCATGGATCTGATTGCATACCTTGGAAGGATGTGTCGAACCGAGGAACTACCCATAGCAACTCGAAGCCTGGCGTCGCCGACCTGTTGCACTCTATTTCCCAAGTCTTCCCCAAGTTGGTGCTTCCTCTAACCTGAAACATGCACCTCCTATCTCTGCTAAAGAGAAAGCCTCTTTTGAACTCCCTTCTAGTCCTTCTGGAGCGTAGTAGCGTGGGGCACCACGAGAATAGTGTTTTGTTATATTTAGTTATGAGGGTGCCAACTATGATAGATATAAATAGATAGATGGGGAGGGAAGAAGGGTTTATGGATTGGATAATGAGTTGGAGTACAATATGATTTGGACTTCTTATCCCAATAAGATTTTGATTTCATGAGGATTTACATCCTTCCCCCCAAATAAGAAGTTTTCGTCCTCAAAAACAAAACACTAAAGCACAAGACTTACCAAAAAGGTGAGGGTACTTGTCCTTCATATCTAACTCAAGCTCCCACATAGCCTCTTCATCTCTATGATGTTTCCAGGCCACCTTCGACATAGGCATAGTACATCTTTTCAGTTGACGAGCTCGTCAATCCACTATATGTATCCGTCTTTCTTCATAAGTCAAGTCAGGAAGGAGTTTTTGAACATCAATGCTAATAATATGGGATGGGTCATGGAATTATTTCCTCAACATTAAACATGAAATACATCATGGATATTTGAGTAAGATGGTGGTAGGGAAAGCTTGTAGGAAGAGTCTCCATATCGCTCTAAGATCTCAAAAGGTCTGATATACATTGGACTAAGCTTTCCTTTCTTCCCAAAATGCAGTACTCCCTTAGTTGGAGACGTGCTCAACAAAACATCGTTCGCGACTTCAAAGATCAACTCCCTTCTTCTTTTATCTGCATAGATCTTCTGTCTACTCTATGTAGTCTTCAACTTTTCTCTAACCAGATCGACCTTCTCAGCACTCTTGAATCATAGAAGGTCCTATCAACTTTCTTTCTCCCACATCACTCCAACACACTGGTGATCTACACGATCACCCATAAAGAGCTTCATATGGTGCCATGCCAATGATAGTGTGATAAATATTATTAAAAGAAAACTCCACTAGAGGTAAACGTTCCTCCTCGCCGCTCTTCCATGATAGAATACAAGATCTCAAAATATCCTCCAATGTTTGAGTTGTCCTCTCCGGTTGACCATCAGTTTTTGGATGAAAGATTATGTTGAATTTTAGTTTTGTTCCCAAAGCTTTTTGCAGGATATCCCAAAAATAAGAGGTAAAATGTGGATCTCTATCAGAAAATATAGATTTTGAAACACCATGAAGCCTCAAGATTTCATCAATGTACATCTTGGCTAGACTATCAATCGATTGACCCACTTTCATGGCAAGAAAATGTGCAGTCTTTGTCATTCTGTCTACAGGAACCCATATGCAGTCATTTTTCTTCTTTGTTTTAGGAAATCACACAACAAAATGTGTCCCTATGAAATCACATTTCCATTTAGGTATCTCTAGTGGTTGTAATAACCTGACAGGTCTTTGATGCTCAATCTTCACCCTGTTGACAAACCAGACATTTGGAAACAAAATCAGCTATGTCCCTTTTCATTCCTAGCCACCAAAAACTTCATTGTAGGTCTTTGTACATCTTTTTGATTCATGGATGGATAGAGAAATTTGTCATATGAGTATTTTTCATTGCTTCCTCTCTCACATTGGAAGTATTAGGCACCCAAAGACGAACCATAAATCTTATACTCCCAACAAACCCTATAGAAAACTGATATCCTTCTTCCTCAATTCCCTTCATCATCTTCTCTCTTTCAACATCTTCAATTTGGGACTCCCTAATCCTCTTTATCAGCTTAGGTTCTGTTATCAAACATGTCATAGATATCTTCTTTGGACCTTTGATAGATGGTCTTCATTGAGCAACATCTTCCAGTAGCTTCCATTCTGGAATCATCATATTAGCCATTGTATCAGTTTGTTTCCAACTAAGAGAATTTGCCACAACGTTTACTTTTCCTAGATGATAACTAATGGAGAAATCATAATCCTTCAAGAATTCCAAACAACAATGTTGTCTCATATTCAAATCCTTTTGAGAAAAGATATATTTCAAGATTTTGTGATCAGAAAATACTTGTAATTGCTCCCCGTAAAGATAATGATGCCATATCTTAAGATCATGTACCACAACAGCCAACTCTTAGTCATGTGTGGAGTAATTCCTCTCATTATTTTTCATCCGTCGAGAGGCATATGCTACCACCTTACCATGTTGCATCAAAACACAACCCAAACCAGTACTAGAGGCATTAGTATAAATTTTAAAACCACCACTGCCACTAGGAAGGGTAAGCATGGGAATTGTAGTTAGTCTTTCATTTAACTTCAAAAAACTATCTTCACACTTTTGTGTCCAAATGAACTTAACACCTTTCTTTGTCAAATTAGTTAGTGGAAGGGCTATACGGGAGAAGTTCTCAATAAACCTCCTATAGTAGCCAGCCACTCCCAGAAAACTCTTGATCTTTGTCACTATCTTGGGCCTATCCCAATATATCACAGATTCATCCTTGGCAGGATTCATAGATATACCATCTTTAGAAATAACATATCCTAAGAACATAACTTTGCCCAGTCAAAAATCACATTTAGAGAATTTTGCATAAAGCTTGTTGTCTCTCAAAATTGTTCCATGTGTTGCTCCTTGTCTAGAGAAAAAACTAGAATGTCATCTACAAAGAAATCACAAATTGACCAAGATGAGGTTGAAACACTTGATTCATCAGATCCATGAATGCAGTAGGGGCATTGGTTAACCCAAAAGGCATAACACAAAATTCATAGTGCCCATATATTGTTTGGAAAGCATTCTTAGGAATGTCTTGCTTAGAGATCCTGAATTGATGATATCCTGACCTCGAGTCAATCTTTGAGAAAATGGAAGTAGATTGCAGTTGGTTAAACAAATCATAAATACAATGAAGCAGATAATTGTTTTTCATAGTGACCTAATTCAACAACTTGTAATCAACAAAGATTTGTAGTGATATGTCCTTCTTATTTACAAAGATTACTGGAGCTCCCCAGGGGGACACACTTGTTTAGATAAAACCCTTATCCAAAAGTTCTTGTAATTATAGCTTCATCTCTAGCAATTCAATATGGGCCAATTAGAAAGGTGGCTTGGATATAGGAGTGGTCCCAAGCAAGATATCAATAGAGAAATCAATTTCTCTTTGTGGAGGTAATCCAGAGAGATCCTTAGGAAAAACATCAGAACAATCCTTCACTATATCTAACTCCTCAAGCTTAGCAACAAGAGAGTCAGCCTTCACTACACTATCCAGAAAAGTCTTACAACCATTCATCAAGATTTTATGAGCCTTTAAATCTGAATCACTTGTCAACCGTCTCTATGTCTCACACACCTAATGATTATTTTAGGCTTTGAAATAGACCCTATAAGAACCTTATTCTCTTTATAGAGAACATACACATCATTCTGATGTATCCAATCCATACCCAGGATTAAGTCAAAGTCAGTCATCTTAAGAAATACAAGATCAGCCTCAAAACTCTCAATCTCCATTGTCATAGGCACATCAGTCACATATCTACTATAGTTGTTGTGGGGATCAAAAGGTGTTGATATCACTAGATTATAAGCTAGAGGTTTTGTCTTTAGGTTTATCTTGGTAGAACTTTCAAAGATAAAAGATGGACTACATCTAGTATCAAATAGAACTGAAGCAGAATGATTAGCAACATCAAGCATACCTCACACCACCTTGTTAGAAGCATTTGCATCTTCTTTGTTGAGAGGGTAGACTCGAGCCTCCACTTTCTTGTAAGCAAGCCCCACGACATCCTTCTTCTCAGGATAATCCTGAACGAAGTGATCCTTCTTCCCACATCTTAGACAAGCACTAGTTTTGAAATAGAACTCTCATCTTGGATGGTGCCTATGACAGTGCTCGCATAGCTTCTTTTTCCCATCAGCTTTCTTATCATCATTCTTGAGCCTCTTCTTAGATGTCTCTCCAAAACAACCCTTATTGTTTCCAGAGTTGTCACTCTTGTGTCCAGAATGCCAATCATTATATTTCCTTTCACTGCCTTAAATCTCCTTGTTGTCCTCCTCCATGACAGAAGCCATCTCAATAGAAAAAGAAAGAGTGTCACATCTACAAACGAACATGTGTCCTCATCTTTAGCCTTAATCCATTAACAAACTTGTCTGATGTTCCCTCTCAGATTCACATAGGTTTGAATGATAGCGCTCAAACTTGTAGAAGGCATGATCATAATCCTCCACTGATTTCCCATCTTTCTTCACTAGGTTCACAAATGCCTTCTTCATTTTTTCCCTTCAGATGATAGGGAAGAGAATTCCCCTCAAACTCCACAACAAACTGCTCCCAAGTGACGTCTGCGCCACGAAAGTTAATATCAGGGCTGTGAGACCATCAGTTCTCTACAGCTCCATCCAGAAGGAAGGTACCAAGATCCACCTTGAAGTATTTAGGACAAGCCATAGCTTTAAAGCACTTCTCTGTCTTATGAGGCCATGCCTTAGCCTTGTCTGGGTCAAAGTCACCCTCGAACTTTGGCAGATCTAGCTTCATGAATTTCTCCAAAGAAAGGGATTGAGTGAGAAGTGGGGCGGCAGGGACGTCAGGCACCAGTTGACAATGAGGAGGCATCTATTCCATATACGTAAGGAAGATTTTACTAAAGGAACTAAGTATAAATATTATTAGTTGAGAAGATAATGATTTTTCCTTCGGCTCTTATTTGCACACTGGAAACCTTGGCTCTGATACCATAAAATGTAACGCCTTAAAAAGAAGATTAAAAAACACAACTAGAAGCATAAGGAACTTCAGCCCAATCGGGGCAAAAAAATTCCCTCAATAAAAGATTCAGTCATAAAGATAATATCTTTATTTATAAGAAAGATTGTCAATTAATAATGTTTCATAGGAAATAAAAAAACGTTGACCATGCATGGTTCTTTTATAATAATAAAATAAAATTTACTCTAACTTTAAAGAAAACAAAACATTGTATTAATATAAAATCCATGAGCCAGTTTCCAGTGTCCATCATTTGTGCCAGAAGGATCATCACGCTAGCCAACGACCAATATCAACTAGGTACTTGTAAGATCGAAATGTAGGGGAAACGTTCATAGTCACGTATGCAACCACAAAGGTGTAAGATACATAAAAAGACAATCTAACTAGTAAGTTCATGTAGAATAATAGTAGCTAACGCCATCTCCATGATAACCAATTTCAGTAATTTTAATAATCAGGAGCAAAAATGCATCAAGATGCATTTAGTAAATCCTACATGACATAGTAACCAAAGGTTGTAGTCATACCACGAGGGTACAATCAGTTAATAGTCACACCATGAGGGTGTAGTCACCATGAGGGTGTAGTCAATCAGTCACACTACAAGGGTGTAGTCACCACGAGGGTGCATTCAGTTAGACATACTCCGAGGGTGTAGTCACCACGAGGGTGCAGTCAGTCAGTGACAGCATGAGAGTGTAGTCAGTCAGTCAGTCAACCTATGGATTTTTGTTACTTAGATATTTTTGTCAACCCAAAGGGGGCAAAGCTCCTAAATTTCATTACCTAAGATTGGGCACAGTTACCACAATGTGGCATATTGGTATCATGGGATGGGATTCGACCTTAAGACAAAGCCCTAAAACCAGAATTTGTATGGTCATGCTTATTCATACAATCATGTAAGTATAAGCACAAATTTATATTTGTTCAAACCTTATTACCACTAGTTTCTTATCCAGTATATGCTCACAATAGAGCAACATATTTCATGAGAGAATAACCATTGATACAATACTTATCTTACATGTTTGTGTCAGTATTATACCTTTGTATGGTCTTTTTCATCTTAGGAAAATTATTATCCATATAAGATTGTTGATACATAGTGGGTAGTACCTTTTCTTGTTTTGTATTAACAAAATCAGCAATTTTTTCTACCTTAGATCATGATTTAGAATGCAGTAACGGATTCATAATTTGGGTACACATTTAACATGTATATAGACAGTAATATTTTGAAGATTGTTCAATATATTAAGCATAATATATGATCCATGTGTTTCAGGAAGCAATTATCTTAACACAAATACTTTATAAGACACGTTTCATATGATCATGCCCATTAAACAAAGATGAGACTTTAACAATGTGAATCTTTCTTCGACCTTAGATATATTAGACCATGATTGTTTAGCGGATCAGGCAGACATGAACACAATTTTTATATAATCAATACAATATATTATGGTAGCATAAATAGTAGGACACAATAAATTGGTTCATGGGGTATAGTCTAGACAAAAGCCTTGAACATGGATCCAACTACATACCTTGGAAGGATGTGTCAAATTGAGGAACTACCCATAGCAGCCTGAAGCCTAGCATTGCCGACCTGTTGCACTTTTTTCCCATGTCTTCCCCAAGTTGGTGCTTCCTCTAAATCGGAACCTGCACCTCCTATCTTTGCTGAAGAGAAAGTCTCTTTTGATTTTTCTTCTAGTCCTTCTAGAGTGCATCAACGAGGGGGAACACAAGAACAATGTTTTGTTATATGTAGTTACGTGGGAGGCGGCTTCGACAGATATAAATAGATAGACAGGAAGGGATGTAGTGTTTCTAGATTGGATAATGAGTTGGATTCAAAAATTATTTGGACTTCTTATCCCAATTAGATTCTAATTCTGCAAGGATTTACACTTATACTACCAACCAATTTCCCTCCACCCTTAAAAAGTTCAATCTTATAAGACAAGGTACTAGGTTTACTTAGGTATCTTTTAGTAGTGAATACTTCAGGGAATAAACTTGTTCATGGATCATACATCCAACCAACAGGCCATACTCACCTAGGATTAACTTTCAGATCCTTGTGTTTCTAACCTAACAACCCTAAGGTTCATATTTGAGATCCAAAAATTCATAGGGTATAGAAGGGTATGTTAGCTAAACCTTATGCACAAGTCCTACTATCATAGTCATCACTTCCACTCAAAACTACTATTTATGATTTCCATTCCAACTAAATCTAGTGTTTCTGTATCAGACTTCATGCCTCTCTTCCTTGTGACTCAGTTCAAGAAAACTTCGATAAAATCCTAAAAAAAATTCTTAGTACATATAATAGTATAATGAAAATATGTTTTCATACGGTAAGAAAGTCTTGATGTAAAAATGAAGTTGGTGCCAAAATCGATGTGTAACCTAGTCACAATTTTTCCCATGAAATATCTACTTATCTTACTACTTCAACATCCTCATAACCTAACTCCATCCTCAAGTCAATAATCATAACACCCAAAGATATATGCCATAACTAACATTCATCATACGGTATGATTAACTAAATTTCCATCACATTAGGATTTACTATTAGTCATAATTCTTATTGGTCCCTCACATAATTCAAAATTGTCCTTTCATCACCTCATGAATTATCATAGCTCAATTCTAGGGTAAACACCTCACGTATAGGGTGTCTATGTTAGGTACGGGTTCTAATTAGGGAGAAAAATTGAAATAATCAAAAATTTGGTCACTAAGTCTCTGATACCATCTTATAAGGAGTGTAACATGAGAGGGAACCCACTCCCTACTTAATTTGAGGAACAAATTAATCTATTCCAAACACACTTAAAAGGTATGTTGCAATTGGTGCAAAATTTTCATTTCCCAAATGATGATACACAAAATGGCTAAAGTATGACAGCGGAATAATATTTCATGACTATACTCAATTTATCAAGGTTACATGATATTCTCCCACTTAGGGTTTACATGAAAGTAGCAACATAAGGATCTAAGTAGAGGGATATCTAGAAATTTCAAGTCTCTATCCCCTAAGATCTCCACAAAATAGGTCCATGTAACTATGCCTAGTCTTCCAAATCCTACACTTGGGGTTCGAAGCACACCCCAGAAGAGAAGACAAAAATGGAAGTTATCATAAAAAGTGTCAGTATGTGTATATAAAATGAAGATTGAGCTACATAAGGGAAAATGACATCAAATATAACAAGGCTTCCCATATAAGAGGAAACGTGCTATCCAAGTGGATATCAAAGAGGAAAACAAGTCAATAGATGAAAAAGATAAACAATAAGACATTCCTTGCCTTTTAAACAATGTCACATCAATACTATCAGAGATAATAAATAGTTGCACGGTGAGGAATAAAAAGTCTAGCATATACTAAAAAGTAGGGTAGGAACCCGTACGTAATCCATCCCAAATAGAAAGAAGACTAAAATCTCAATTCCAAACAAATATAGTATTTTGCAAGAGGACTAAAACCTTAGTGTAGTGTTAGGAGGACTAAAACCTTAGTGCCAAAAATATAATATATCACAGGAGGACTAAAACCTCAATGTAGTGGTAGGAGGATTAAAACCTCAGTGCCCAAAATAAATATGGTGTCACTACATCTAGTTATGACTAGCCAATCACACATGCAAATACAGTAGGAAAGATATAGTCATGTTCAAATTAAGAATGAGATCATCCAACTGATATCAATGGGGTCAGAGGACCCATTAACAAAAATGCAATCAACTTCGATAATTTAGATACATCAAGGATCACCACTTGTGATATCAGGGTTTCAACATGGAATAAAATGATCAAGATATAAATAAGATTTAAATAAAAATATACAACAAAGTAAGATGATCACAACATCAAAATCAACATAAAATCTTTCACATGAAATAAATTCTCAAAAGAGAGAGAAAATGTGTAAAGGATAGTATGTCCTGGAGGACCAAAAGGGAGAGATAAATCTAGGTGATTTTCTCAATAAGATAAATAGGTAACACAACATACATTAAGAGAGTGATAAAAAATTGATTGATATGATTTGGAGATGCAACATACCTCACATGAAGTCTTCATATGACCAAGGTCAAAACCTTGATTCCATCTCAGTCCATAAGTAATTGATTAAAGGCATATATGAGATTGAGGTTAGGTTTACGTTATTTGTATAAACCCTAAAATTGGCTTTTTATTATTATTGAATTAGGTTATCAAAATTGTACCATATTTTAGATCATACTTTGTTGATTTGTTAACATGTTTTACTTTATTTTTCTGACCCATATATTATTGGTTATGGATTTAGGAAATTATAGCTAATTAGAAAATTCTACATAAATTGTATGTTTATTAGATTGGAATTTGGTGAAAAAAATGGTAGTCATAGATGGGAAATAATTTTCTGAATTTAAAACATTTTTTTCTTTCAGATTTACACATAATAAGTTGTGAGTTTTCAAAATTGTGACCAATCAGGAAACTCATAAAATCCATGTATACACCTGATACAATGCAAAACCTTACTGAGATGGTCATATTTGGTTGTACCATTTGACTTGGGCCCATTGCCAACATGGCACGCTGCTCACCGAATCAAAGGAAAATCTATAGAGTCATCCCATGACCGGTTACACGTGGATGCCTGATTGTTCAGAAACAAAGGTGATCTGGCTGATCAAGCATGCTCCTCTTCTTAAGACGTAAGCCATAGTAGAGAATCTTAGCATGGTCAATATTAGAAATTTTTTTGTGAGGAAACTTCCTCAACATGTGTCAAAAGCACTCCTAGGCTTCATAATATGACCCATTGTGCCCCTAATTGAAATTATGGGTCTTGTCACAAATTTTGTAGTCTTCTATGGTGGAAAAATCTCTTAGAAAATTTATTCACCATTTGATCCCAAGTATGTATAGAATTTGAATGACAACTATCAAACTAAGTCTTTCTCCTACCCATTAAGGAAAATGGAACGAGCATTAGATAGATCACTATTTTTGGTACCCCAACTGTTACACCCACATCCCATGATTACTGCTAATGATCATGAGATTAGGGAATAAGTTTGAGGATTATACTTAATTCGGAGTTCACTCTTGACTTTTCTTTTATTTCAAACTCTTTATTTTCTCGCATTCAATCACATAAACAAACTTTACAAGAGAATTCAACCTTGATTACTCTAATATGATCTCAACATTAATGATACATATTCAGACATTCATTTTGTTTCTCACACTTCCATGTATATACAACATGATAACCAAATATATACTCTATTATTCAAGAAACAAAGTTACACATTTTCATTTACAACTCTCTCTCAACTCTATATAAGGACCTAGAGTGACAGGGACCTACTGAACTTACCTAATATCATACTTAACTCCTGCGATAGATCTACTCTGATGCAATGCCATCTTCAGTCCATGAGTTATCCCTAAATATTTTGAGTAGAGGGGTGAGCCTACTTGCTCAGTGAATGAGTACATCAAAGAAACAGTGTAATGCACTTTATAATTACAAATTTATTTTCGAGCAACTGATATCAATTATAATAGCAATAAGCTTTAAAGATACTAATCATTCACAAACATAGAGATGGAAGTATACTCTAGATATCTATAAGAGTGAATTAATATATGAACATGCTTGATTGAACATAAAGAGAACTATAATTCAGAAACATACAAAGAATAATTGAATAACTGCACTCACAAGTTTAACCTCTCATTCATCTTATTATTCCCTAAACCCACATGAGGTGTACCACAGCATGTGAAAGAATCACAGCAAGCTACGATCTCACTATACAAGGCTTAGAAGCATGCCCGGGTTCCTAAGCCTATCTCTTGAGTAAGACCCTATCTACTGTGGGCCTCGACACATCTGCCTCTCGGCGGCTAATGGGAGTGGTCAAATATCTCAGACTCCACCCCTCAACCTGGGTACTCAAGTAGTGAGTCAAAGCCCTCAGGCTTATTGTGCATTAGTGGACCTACTGACTACTAACCTCTACAACATGTAACAGAGGTACCACCAACATCCCCAGTTGGTATTGGGTACCACACAACTGTAAGGAGTCCTCCCTATTGGTCAAGACCCCCGCACCCTATTTGTGTGCTCTGGCTTACCTCAATCTAGACTACCTCTAGTTGGGAAACTATTTCCTCCCAACAACGCATGCCTCATCCTGTGAGGATTCTATAGTGTTCAGGGCATCTAAAAGTCTAATTCACTCTTTAAATTCACAATCGAATCATCACATCAACATATCTTAGTTTAGCTTTGTAAACCGTTCATTTCATAGATCATCTGATAATTTTACCACAAATTGAATTGTTAAGCATCACCACATCTCATACTGAGAAAACACTGATATCACAATACTCGATTCATTGAACACCCTACCCTTACACATAAATCCTTATGTGAGTCATGTGATAAGTGAATGAGGTAAATGAACACCCTATCCTTAGGGTTTCATTTACCTCATTCACTTATCACATGACTCGCATAAGGATTTAATGCGTCATAAACATTCACTGAATAAAGACTGCTTTCAAGAATTCACATACAATCAACATATGTATGAAACCTAGAATTTAACTGAATTTGGGTTTTTGTGACATTCATTGAAATATCATGAATCAAGAATATCATTTAATAAATAAAGTCTATGATGTCAATAAAAACACTTCAAATGGATTTCACAACATCTATTTACAAATTTCCAACTTTCACTCATCTAGGGTTTCACCCTCTTTACTGAGACATCAAGTAAACACTATTCACATCACATGAAATCCAATAAAGTATCTGACATATACGTACTATGCATTCATATAAACAATAATTCATAATCAAAGAGATTCATATAGATAAATTTCTTTATTTAATTATACCACAATTTCAAGCCAAAACCCCTAGATTTTACTATTTTCATATAAACTTTGCAATTACTTTAGGATTTCTCAGTTAGATAATTTGTATGCATTTATAGTTTGATTTTATCATATGGAATCCATCAAAATAGAGATATAATCTATTTCATATCATCTTGCAGAAGCTAGATCAAAAGGGCAGTTTAAGGTTTGTAGTCGCGTACAAAACAATCAAAGATTATTGATCAGTTAACTCATTTTCATGCAATCTACTATTTAAAGAAAGTACCCACTCACCCTAAGGTTTCAAAACACCTTTAAAACACAGCCCATCTCTATAAATCTCAAACTCATATCAAAACCCTAGAAAATCATCAGATTCTTCTTCCCTTCAACTCAAAAACCCTAGAAATGAGGGATTATGAAGAAAGAGTGAGAAAAGGGGAAGATTTGATACCATTTCAAATCAAATCAGAGTGACGGAATCTTAACATGTGAGAGAAGATTCACCATGAAAGGCTATGCAAAGAAGCTAAACTTACTCGATTTTCTCATATCTAGGATAGAGAAACCCTAAGTCAGCAATTCCACCACTTTCTCCTCTCAAACCCTAACTCTCCCTCTCCCTCTAGGATTTCATTTCTATGGAATGAATCATGAATTATGAGAGATCCTAGTGTGTTAGGTTGACCATATAGAGAAATTGAGCTGCTTAGGTCAATTGCACATTGACCCCTCACTATACTTTCTCTTATTTTTGTTCAACATTCTGTCAGAAAAAGGTTCCTTTAATTTGTTTATTTAAGAGATCAGACCTTATGAAAAAATTACAAAAATTTATCATGTTGTTTAGAATTGATCTAAAAAGCTTTAGTTACAATTTGAGATCATTATGAGCTATCATTAAATAACTAAAAATCAAATATTGCACTATTATCTAGAAATATATAGAACAGTCAGTTGAAGAGAAAATGCCCCAAAACGGCCATGCAAGCTTCCATGGTCGTGCTCCCGTGCCACCTACCACATCTTTGGTGCATTGGTTTCATCAGATTTGAATACAAAAGTTGGTCAACAGTTTAGTTCTTTCAAAATGGGCGTGTGGCCTAGAATGCATGTGCCACCAATGACCTAACACGGTTGTGCTACCCACCACGGCCGTGGTATCCAAGACTCCAACTATTATTTTCATTGTCCTTTTCCTACCTCTCTCACTTCTCCCCAACATGAGAATGTTTGGTAAAAACCCTAATTTGTTCATATTTTTTCAAACCCTAAATATACAAAGTGATAGTTAACTTGGAGTTCTCATTAGGTTTAACATATAATAATTGAGATATCATCATTAATCATGTTTAAGAAATGATCAATATAATCAATAATGTAATCATCCACATAAACCCTAACTTACCAATTTATCACAGATACGGTCATAACACCAACAATCTTTAATGTTTCACAAAATTCAATATATTTATTGATATGCTACATATGATCTTCTTTTTGATGTTAATGGAAAGCTTCATCCTTCACTGGTTCCATCAGACTTGAGTAGATCTTGTATATTCCCACATCCATATCATGTCTTCGAATAGGAACTTGTTGGTCTATATAATAAGAGGCCATGATCTTTTCCCATACATTTGTTCCCGCTCTGGTTGAGGATCAACATTACCAATGTCACCTATAACTAGATTTTTTGTATCTGCCATCTCAACTTGTTCTTCTTTTTGTACTGGAATCAAAATACGAATAAGTATAAAAGAAGAAGCAATAAAATCCCTTTCTTAGTGAATTGGCTGATCTAGATTTTATATGAACGATGCAAGCTTAATGTCAAAAATAAAGCAAGTCTATACCATGTACTAGTACATAAAATAAATCAGGAAAAATGTAAGACTGATGTTATACTTAGAAATGATACAATGATTAACATTTATTTAAACTAAAATTAAATATGGTCTAGAGTTGTCAATTCTAGAATTTTTAGTTCTACATCTTCCAATTCCTCGATGACGATGCAAAAACTTGACACACAAAAGTTGTGCATGCGAGGGCAACTGTACTTATTGAACTAATAATGGAACCTTGATTGTCTGAAATAAAAATAGAAACATTGATCCTAAATTTAAAATTGATAAAATAATGTAAAATATGTGGAAAATGAGAAAGAATGACGTACAAATGATTATGAACCAATTTTTTTGAATATGAATAAAAGGCCAATCAACACATTAAATCACCCAAATGAACATATAAAATAGTGATAATTTTGTGTGACTGCCACCTTTTCTAGCCCCTACCATCCCTTCTCCTCCTCCAGTGATCATGTTGCTTATGTATACATTAAATTTTTACCTTGATTTACACTAAACCCCCTCTATTTTCCCTAATGTTTTTTATCTCCCACCTTTCTCTCCACATATGACTACTCTATATGCTTCTCCATATGTGGTCACTTCATCTTCCATGGTGTTGGTTCCCTCATCTGGGATCCATCCATTCTATCATAGCTAGTTTCTACTGGTCCCCAACCTACATATCACCAAGAACATGTCATTATGGATAGTGGCATTATGATATGGCCCTAGCTCAATGAGAGTTTTAGCTTATTCCTACACATATGGATGTAAACATTGAAGTATAAGAGGAACAAGAAGAAGGTGATGAAAAAGTAAGTGATCATGAGGGTGCTACAACTAAAGATGGAGGTTTTGGTATGTATTTCTAGAGAGAAAATCATATGATGATTGTAATGGGGAACTAGATACTTAATTTGATAATGATAATGGTAATTACATCTATTAAGTTTGTTCCAACCATGAGATGATGACACAGACATAGTAGATGTATAAAAATTGATGTTACTCGATGAAATATGTCTTCAAGTTGAGGAATTAAACAATTAGATCATATGTATGTTAGGAGAATATACATTCTTGTTATGTCCCTGGTTGGATATTACTATGAAAACAAAATATACAATAGTAATATGTAAGACTAGAATGTGTGTTGCTTTAAGATAGAATCTCATCAGTCATGACATGTGATATCAAACTAAACACATAGGTATTTGTTAGAGAATGATGTACCAGACATATTGATCTTGAGATTTATACATGGAGACCATGGAATGGTAGTTCGAATAAGCTCTCATGGTGATGGAAATGATTGTGGTTATTAGACCTAAAGTCACTACACTCATATCATGTCATTCAATATATTCTGTCATCATCCAATGTGACCTTAAATAAGGGTTGCCATAAAGGTGATGCTCAGTTGCATTATGATACATGATGGTTGAGTGTGAGTGATGTAGAATGGATTGATCCCTCCTATAGGAGATTGATATTATGGCCACTTGATAAGTGAGACTGAGAAATGTATGGATATACTCATGTGACTCAATATGTGATATATGAGCACACATGCATCTCAGACAGTCTTTTCTAGCTCAAGAAACAAGGATTGAATATTGAAAGGATGACGATTCCATGCCTCGAGTTCAATTTGGGTATCAGAGACAAAGGAACTATATGATCACAGTATTGTAGGTTGAAGTTACTCTACAACTTTTCAAATTATTTTGGTAGCAATGATGTGTTGCTAGATACCACTCATTGTGTGTGATGTCATAAATTGGTTATGGACATTCACTGCTAACGTAAAGTGGGACTGTGATGACTACTCACAAACAACATAATCACACAAAACTATGCAGAAATAATCATTAATAGTAGATTACCAAAAATCACCAATAATTAAAACCTTTTGCCAAGAGATCCATTACCAAGAAATTCTTTTCAAAAAGAACCAAACCATATATATATATATATATATATATATATTTATTTATATATATATATATTTATTTATTTATTTATATATATATATATTTATTTATTTATATATATATGTATATATATACATCATGGTTCACTTTGTACATACATTGTTCAATAACCTTGCAAGGATATGATATAATAGTTGCTTTACTAAAACATACACAAAAGCAACATTATTCATCGAGGCATACTATTCAAAATTTCAGAAGATTATACAACTATTTACGCTCTATCTCCCGAAGGACCTAATAGTACAGGGATGACACATAGTACTCTATATCTACAAGATACATAACAACACATTCAACCTAAGTTGTTACTATTATCCTTGATGTTGCTTCCCACTTTCTATTGCACGATCTCTTCCTCCTCGTGCATGTCCACCTAAAAAGTTGTGGAACCCACGGGGTGAGACAACTTGTCCCAACGAGAGATATAACTCTCTACCAACAATATTATTATCATAGTTAAACCTTCATGAATGAGAGCAGAAGAAGCCTATATTGAATTAAACAAGTATAATTGTTGATTATATGCATAGTACAGAAGTTTTATCATCTTATTAGTTTAGATATCTACAACTGAGCAATAGATCATTTAATCACTTCTAAAAGGAATATGAAGAACATGTACAACTATTATAAATTAAATAGTATAATAACAAAGCAAGGCTTCAACCAATGTTTCTGTATTTGATCCTTAAACAAGTATGCTACATGGCTGATTACATTTATAAACATTCCATCTTATGCCCTACGGAGATGGAAATATACCTTCCATCTCCAACTAACGACTACGAAGTAACAATCAGCGCCATATATGTCTATGGAAGGGAAGGAATCCACGACCTCATCCCCTCGTTCATTATGATAACATTGGAATTGACATATGAGCCGATCTGCATTTTAGCTAGCTTGGTGTATAGCGCTCTTCTCTATAGAGATACAACATGTAGTATGTTCTCTGTTCAGGGTATGACCTACAGTTAATCCTACTTATTGAATCATGGCATGCCGCCATACTTTTCTTAGGGTATGATTTTACTGCCAATCTCGATGTTTCATTAGAGCTATGACCTACAACTGCACTCCTTTAGGAAAATGGCTTAAGGCCAAATCCTAGGGTTTGAATGTAGGAAGGAAATACTCATCTTGCACCCTCACATATTTAGAAATATGTGCTCTAAGTAAAACTCATTTCACCTTTCAGCAAATCCTGACACTGAATGGTTCTATGGACAGGGAAACTACATTTTTAGTTCACTTGATAGATTACGTGCATTACAACATCTTTTAGCATCAGTCAAGTTACAAGAATGAATTGTAAATAAATGCTATATAGAAAGGTGTAACATATTTTCAAGAGATCTTGTATCTATTGGTACATATCTTATTACACTCATCCTGGTATCTCTATCCCCTGAACACTTCATTGGGAATTTCATCCCTTCAACATTATCATTATCATGATCATGTGTTTGGGTATCAAACCCTCAGTTCATTATTGAACGGTATCACCTCTCATTAGGCAATAACTAACTCTAGGTCATCAGACCTATATGCAAATCATACTTATTGTACAAGTATATCACATGGCTCACAAGGCCTTATATAATTTGTATTATGCTAAATAATCATAGTTCATACCTGGATATGCTCATTATTTCACAACACCTGCATGGTTAGGATTTCATAAAAAATGTAATATCAAGTAAATATCATCACCATGCCATAAAGAGAATCATTCAAATTACAACCCTCTCAGAATTAGGGTTAAGGTTATCCCTTATAACTTATTTAGGGTTTTCAAGTTCATATTTATCAACCAACCCTAATTCACATCATACGAGCTATATTACTGCCAAAGGTGTTCAAGCATACTTCATCAAGTATCATCAATTGATTATCAACATGAGGTATTACCTTTCTCATGTGAGTAGTACAAGTTTCTCTTTCATCCTTACTAGGATGTTGACTTCAACGTACTTATTACTTTGATTTAACCATCTTTAGGGTTATCAACATATACTTATTTAAGTATATCCATCCCATTACATTCAAGATGTATCCATTGATTATATTCAAAATGTATCGACCTACACTCATCAAGGTGAATCAGCCTATAATCTACAAGGTGTATCGGTCTCCACTTTAATCCTTGTGACGGCCTAAACACGTCTACTTGTGTTGACAAAGGTGTATCAAATGATATAGATTTAGAGATGCTTAGAGTAGTATTGTTTGTATGGTGCTTGAGGTATATAGGACATGGAGTGTTCTTATGTGTCAACCATATTGTCATATTATGTATCAACCACATCATCAACTTATGTATTGGCCTTACCATCAACTAGGGTATCAGCCACCCCATCAACTTATGGTATCGGCCTCTCCATCAACTAGGGTATCGGCCACCCCCATCAACTTTGGGTATCGACCACTCAACATCAGCTAGGGTATCAGCCTAGATATCCCTTTAAGTATCGACCATTGCTCAATATGGTTATCGGCCTCTAGGATTTGTATTGTATTGGATGAACCTTTATTAAACACCTTAGTTCTTTCACCTATCAGACTCAACACTACTTGGTGTATTGGCTAAGGCTTCTAAAAATGGGATGCCCCTACTTTCACAAAGTATGTCAGGCTTGGTATATTTCCCATCACACATGAATTGGGAAAAAGGAATATCAAATTGTGAGTGTATCAAATTAGCGTTAGGATTGACCATATCGGCCTCCACACTTAACTAAGGAATCATAGTTTAATAGTGCATGTCCACTAGACATTCCTTGGTCATGGAAAGTTAATTCCTTTGAGGCATATCATTTTCAGAGCATCTAACATATGGGACTAAAAACCACATATCATTTTAGAACATCACAAGTCATATCGGCTATCCATGTGATGGTGCAAACATATGTGTCGACTTGGATATATTCAAGACATAGGCCTTCCTCATTCTTAGCATTTAAGTGAAATGTTAAAAGTATTGAGAGAACAGTTGTCCAACTCAAGAAATCAAACCAAAAGGATAGGAGTTCATGTGTATCGGTTTCCATGTCTGTACCCTTGTATCGGGTTAGGGTTTTTCACAAACCAATATTGGTTTTGTGCATATCGATTTCATCATATTCAAGCTCCAACATTTCATACATTACTACTATAGTTCATGGAAAACAGCCCCATTTATCCACTATAGCTAATAGAACCATCATTCAAATAAGAAAATTTAAAGTAGAAAAGGAATCACCAAGTATAGCGTGATAAAAGGTGAATAATAATAAAATTGGGTTCAAGTTATATAACCCGCCTCAAGATCAACTTAAGAGCTTCAAGATCCAAAGATCCACGTTCCCAAGGTTGAAGATGACTTATCAAAAGTACAACATTTGATCACAACACTTATCTATGAAAGAAGATATCATAGTTAGGAATTTGGTGAAGAAAGAAGAGAAGGAAAGAATCATGATCCGAGAAGCATAGTCCTTCCAAGGTTGAAGATGATCATGGCTTCACCTTAGGCAAGATGATCGGCCTTCTCTTTGCTTCTTGAGATCCTAGGGTCGTCCTCCAAGCAAGAGATGGTAAAGGAGTTGAAAGGTTTACTAGGAGGTGAAAAGAGAGGTATATATAGTTGAGGTTTATGAAAGAGATTATGTATAAGGTGTCATCACTATGTGCACTTAAGTGACACGTGTCCATTCATGGTGAATTCATGGAACCATGATTATCTTTCCATGAAAAACTCTTGAGGATAATCCATAGGCAAGATATCACCCATTTGAGTATCTTGCTTAACTAGATATCACCACCCAATTTCACTTTATATCAAACCGATATTACTTTTGCAAGGGAAATGTAAGTTGATATGCTTCACCTACTTGAGGTTCTTATCCCATCATGAACACTTTCAAAGGTTAGCAAACCAATATGGAACCTCCTCCATGGCTTCCAAGTCGATAGGCACTCCCATATACTTCATAACTCGACACAACCCCATTTAGGGTTCAAGGTACTCAACATTTCTTCAGTTCCTTCACCACAAAGAGTGTTATCATTCAACCAAGACTCAAACAAGATGCCCCTTTCTTTCTCTTTCCTTTAGTTGACACTAAGATAGAGAAGAGACATTCTAGAGGTGATAATTTGCACATAAACCCCTCATTTGGGTAAATTACAATTCTTACCAAAGTCATCATATAAGACACAAACAATTTACAAATAAGTTCAAAATAGAGAAATAAACTCTTCTCAAGTCTTAATTACTTTTAAAAAAGATTAAGACAAGGTTGTAAACAACTTAATTAGGCAAAGCTTCTAGGGTTATCCCAAAACCCATGTTAGGGTGTTACAGGGACCTATAGGGTCACACACATAGGATACATCTGGAATAGGAGTTTATTCATGAATGTGGTTTAAACTTAATTCATAAAGTGATAGTTATTCAATTTAAACAATATTAGCAATTGGGACTCTGAAATGACTGGTTCACCAAGTGTATTGATTGGCGCAGATTCTGAACTGATCAATTTAGGTTGTTAACAGACTATTTGATTGATCAATGTGATTGAATCAAGGATTGATGTTGATGTCATGTTTTGCATTAATTGAATATTAATTTCCAATACAATTACAATGGAGAAACATTGTGATACGGTCATTTCAAGGGTAGAAACAATTGGCCTTACCGGTGACAATACCTCGCGGCTTGCGCGGTCTTTACCTCCGGTCTTGGACAATGTCTGTGCAGCTCCTGGTCGCACTGGGACTGACGACTCCTGGTATCACCGGGACTGTCGGGATTGACAGCTGTCCTCCGAGCGGCAGAAACCTCCCGCCGCTGAAGTAGTCCACACGGACCACCTGGAACTCCAATCTCCTTGTCCCACAAGGAATTGGAAGGATTCGCACCCTCGTGTCAGTGTACTAGTCACTAACACACTCTCCTACCACCAATCGCTTTCTGCAGTTGTCTTTCCCTTGTTGTGCCTCCGTTTTCGGGAATCACTTGCTTGGGCTCTCTCGGTTACCAAAACCAGAGAGAACGACAAATTCACAAAGCAACTGGTTGCACTGTGTTGTTCTTTGAGAAGCCCCCAATACCCCTATATATATAGGAGGGTCATGGGACATGGTTATCTATCCCGGGAAATGCGGGACTAAAAAAGGAGTAGAAGGGTTCGAGATTTTCCACAAAAACAACCAACTACGCAACCTGAACCAATCGTTTCATTCCTGAAATGGTCGGTTGGGGACCTGAACCGGTCAGTTGACACCTCAACCGATCGGTTGGGACACCTCAACCAGTCGGTTCACTTATGAACCGGTCAGTTCGTGGTCCTGGTCAGTTCTCGATTGACTTTCCATCTTTTGTTTCTAATTGGTATCAAATACCAATCCTTGTTCCAATCAAATTGGGCAAGTGAAATGAAAAGAAATTTCTCACCAATCCTACTTTCCCAACTTGCTCGGTTGCACCAGTTGAATCGATCATTTCAACACTTGAAGCAATCGTTTCACCCTGTCCTTGAGCCGATCGACTCATCACTTGAGCCGATCGGTTCACCAATTTGAGCCGATCGGTTCATCACATGAGCCGATCGGTTGGGAGTGCAGATTGTGCAGAAATAGTCAATTGCAGTTTCAATCAATCTGATACTCTAATCAATCAGTCCAACACCTTGAACATTATGATACTGAGCTATCAATTGATTGAGTGTTTAATTGAACTACTAAACTCCTTTAGTAATCAATCTAAACATTGTTTGTGGACAAAACTCCTCTTCTAGGTTAAATCTTATGTGTGTGACCATGCAGGTCCATTTCACGTTGGCAGTGAAAGTCCATAACACTTATGACTTCACAACAAAGAGCGGTGCCTAGTCACACATCAGTGCTACCCAAGTGAAATAGAAAGTTGGAGAACAACTTTCAATCCTACAATCCGTGAATGGTGTTATAGTGAATGTATAATTCCTTTGTCACTGATATCCCGAATGAACTCAAGGCATGGAACAGTCATCCTGTCAGCATTCATTCACTTTCTTGATCTCAGAGTAGATTGGAAGAGATATGTATGACATCAATATCACATACTGATTCACACAAGTGTGCACGCCTTTCTCAATCCTACTCGTCAAGTGTCCATGGATATCAAACTCCCTCAGGAGGGACAAATCCCATATCTATCACTCACCCGTCAAAAGCCCCATGTGTCAAAGCCACCCAATCATCACCTTTATAACAACCCATGTTTCAGGACTGCGTTTGATGATGTCAAAGTGTGCCCAACGACATGTGTTGAGTTTAGTGATTTCAGGTCAAAGAATCACACTCACCACCATCACTGTGAGTACTGACTGTGACTACCATGTCATGGTTCCATGTGTCCAACTCATAGTGGGTCTGTCTGGTACACTTGTTCTCTAACAAGTACCTATGTGTTTGGTTTGATATCTCTATATCATGACTAATGAGATTCTGTCATCAACCAACACCACAATCTAGTCTTGTGTGTCATTGTTGTCTATCTACCTTCCACAATGACATCCGACTAGGGACATAACAAGAATGTACAAACTCTTAGCATCTGTATGATCTCATCGTTCAGGTCCTTAACCTGAAAGCATACGTCATTGAGTATTGTCATTCTCTAGACATTCAATCTGTTCTATCACTATCTCATATGACTGAACCAGATAGAATTGGAAGCTTGCCTTTGATGTTTATCAAATCAATCTTAATGTATCCCACCAATCATCCCATGATTGGCTCTCAGGGCATACATACCAACAAACTCCCACTTGCATTGCGAGCCAATCACCCTTGAATCATATTCATAGTGATCTTTGAACATGTCCCACATGTTATTGTGCTCTAGTGCGAACATAGTGAGTTGTGGAAGCACCTTGATAAAGTCAGTATAAATTGCATGTCTCACATCTCTTCGCTATACGTCACACGTATGAGATGGAGTTGCCATAATATGCGATCTAGTATTCCTTTTCTAACCTTTAGCCACATTGCATGATCAAAGATTCCATACTTGTCATCAATGAGCGGAATATATATAAGTTCATCTCATGAACTTCCAGATCCATATAGTGTCCACTGCTGTTCTCTAACACATATATACTCGACATTTCCTTTTAAATGGTTTTATTGGAACACTTCCAATTATCAACAAACTTTCACTTTTATATATCCTATATATATTTTGTGATTAATTTTCTGTCCTTTCGGAAGTTCGCATCAATGTAAGTCTTTACATTGAACTCTTCCTTATCTCCATAGAACTAGTACTTCTCAAGTACTTATCAAGTTCTCATGGTATTCCAGTAACCCTTACTAGAAGTAGACAGACATCCACTCGTCATGTCTCACATACGAGTTATCAGGATGAGCACATCATATTGCCATGTCCTACATACAAGATGATGAATGCATTTTGTTCTTGCCATGTTGATACATGCAAGATAATGGGATGATTACATACATGATAGATCCATATCTATTCTTAGTGTTCCCATTCTTCATAAGAATTGGACACTTGGCCTTGGGATATTAACTCCATGTAACATGGACAAGTTTTCTCCCACTGATTCTATGCATATTGAACCCTTCAGTACAGATTGCCAATGTATGCTTTCTCTTTTTAGGTCAAGAGGTTTTAGAGAACTATCTCTATAGATCTCTATTCCTATCACATAGGAAACATCTCTATATTCCTTAAAGATAATTTCCACTTTTGGATTTCCATTGTAGAACATTTCCATTTCACATCAACATGTGGAATGTGAATACACTCCCACTAAATCACAGATCCCTTCTTTATCTTGATATATCAGTCAAACCCTTTGACTATATCATCAAAGTAAAGATCCAATTCTGAGTTTCTTGTACTCAATCAATCACATTGATTAGTCCATTGTAACTTATAGACTTCATTTGCATTAGTGGATTCATAAACCTTATAGGTTGTGTCACGTACACATCCTTGTTTTATTCCTCATAGGAATGTGGTTTTAGTATCCATATGCCAAATGCCTTAGTCATTAAGTCGCAATCAACAAGCATCATCCTTCTCAAAATGTTATCCATGTGTCTTAACACTTAAGATTCATTTGCACTTATGGATTTCATCCAATGAGTGCTACCATCAAGGTCACACCTTATGGTTCACATGGATGTAATGGTCATAAACCATAACTCAAAATTCGGTTGCACACATTCATCTAGATAGTTGACTCATCACATGAACAACTCATCACATAGATAAACGAGGTGTATCTGTCAAGGATATAAGAACTCACAACTCCTTGTGATTCTTAATGTCCTTTATTAGTGTGGGGTATTCTTTTATTAAGAAGAATTCAGTTATTTGATAATCATTCTCTAACTCCTTAGAGTATGATTCCTTCTTGATTTATACATCACTATGCCTTAATCATGAGTTTGCTATGATACACTATCATAATCACTCATAAGGATCTCAAACATTTGGTCAAAGTATTTCATTCATTGATCTCATCAAGAATTAACACTTTACCAAATTTGCACTTCATTTATGATAATCTTGAACACTTCAAGATATTCATATTGGTATTTCTTTAAACACCATTTGAAGTATTAGCATTTGTTCCAATAGGCATGTAAATACATCACATGTATCATACCTAATAGGATAATCATTCTTCCACTACCTTTAGTGAAGATTGATTAATCATGTCCAAGATATTCATGTCTCTTACTGGTTCTCTAACCAAAAGAGTCTAGATTTATCCATCACATGGAAACTAGAAATGAATTTCTCATGATTGATGCTAATTTGATTGTTTGAGTTATTTATAACTTTTAGGTATCATTTTATCTTATGCATATCAAATACTAAAAGATAAACAAGGCATTGCCACAAAGATCATATCTTTAGAAACTGAAACATCTCTTTATTGATTGCCATCATTGTCATACAATATGCAAAAATAAAGTGTTTCTATCTATTGGCAAATATGAAATAGCAGTTCATAACTGTATTACATGCCTTTTAGACTGAAAATAAACTAAAGTAATACTATCTATGGTGGCAACACTTGCCCCATTTATTGAGTGCTTTACACTTTACATCTTGGTATCATACACCTCAAAAATGTTACAAGTTTACTTTCATGACACCTTTAAGTAGAGACGGTTGTCGCCTCCTTCTTCTTTTTTTCTTCCAGATAGAGAGGACAATTCCTTTTCCAATGTCCTGGCTTTTGACAATGGTAGCAATTGCCTTTCTTGGTCACACCTCCCTTGGCCTTGAGAGCTAAAGACGACTTGGGCTCCTTGCTAGCATCAGAACCTTTCTTAGATTTGCCCTTGCCCTTGCGCTTGGACTTGCCTTTCTTGATCATGATCACCATCACAGACTTAGGTTTTTCCTTCTTCATCTGTGTCTCAGCTGTCCTCAACATGCCCAACAACTCTGACAGTGGCCTATCAAAGTTGTTCATGTTGTAGTTCATCACAAACTGACTGTAGGATTCTGGCAACGATTGCAGTATCACGTCAGTAGCCAACTCTTGGCTCAGTGGAAATCCCAGTCTTTGTAGGTTCTCCACATACCCAATCATCTTGAGTGTGTGAGGACTAAGAGGATCTCCTTTTGTCATGACACACTTGAACAGTGCCCTTGAGACATCATATCTCTCTTGACGTGCTTGATCTTTATATATGTTCCTGAGATGATGAATCATCTCAATGACACCCATGTTCTCATGTTGTCTCTGCAACTCATGGTTCATAGAGCACAACATCAAGCACTTTGCATCAATGACATCATCAGAATGCTTCTTGTAAGCGTCCCTTTCTGCCTTTGGTGAATTAGGAACAGGTTCCTCTGGAGTTGGAGTATCCATGACATAGAGCTTTCGCTCTTGAGTGAGAACAATTCTCAATGTCATATACCAGTCGTGGAAGTTTGTCCCATTTAGCTTGTCCTTTTCAAGTACCGATCGCAAAGAAAAGTGATTGTTGTTTGTTGTCATTTGTACTACAAAAGGAAATATGCAATTTTAGTCCAAAAACTCCTTTTGACTTATTTGATTGGTTTGAAAAGTTGACGATATAATTAGGCCTTTAATTAATTATCGCTCCCACTATTTTAGTTCAAATTGATAGCCCTCACCAATAATTCAAAAGATTGCAGCGTACAACCTTCTAGTGGGCAAGATCCTAAAATCCTCCAAGTCATGGACCAGCTTGGGCTGTCACCCACAACTTAGATCTCTCAGGTAGGAAACTCTTGCCAATTGCATCATATGCAACTCTTGATAAGATGTCATATGCAACTCCTTGCCATGATCATCTCCATGCCTCAAGGTGCTAGATCATATCTAGGTCACCTTGTTAAGTACAACACAAAGCCAACATGATGAATACAAACCCTACTTGGGTAGACCCACATATCCATCCTTCACGCTTCCACGAGATAGACGGTGCACCACGCTTGGGCGTGCCCACACTTGGTCGATCAAGCTTTTCACATGTGTCACATTTGGAAGGCATCTAAAACTTAATATTTAATGAGGGATTTGGTTTTATATACATATACATATCCAATCACCACAATACATAGTACGTATCAAATACATGCTATATCCCACAAAAAACATGCAAAATGATAAAAGTGATGATTATGGCCATCCTAATGTGATTCCTCAAGCCAAGAGGAATCACGGTCATCTAGGTCTACATCACATGCAACCTGTACAAGATGAACTCTATTCTTTGCCTTTCAGGGTTTGATCAACTCATCACATGACTGATCGGCTGGCCATCAGGCCGGTCGGCTGGGTGCCACCAGCTGATCGGTTGGCTCCTCCAACCAATCGGTTCGCCTGGTCGTCATGTATCTCATCATGGCTGCCACCCGCTCGTCTCTCTCCTCGAACTAGTCATCAACCAATAGGCTCACTCCTTGAACCGATCGTCTGGAACGTCAATCATTCGGTTCACACCTTGAACCGATCATCTCAGCTGTCATCAGGATGTCCTCCGTTCTTCGACATAACAGGAAATTGAATTCTATCCTATTTTACATTGTAAAAAGAGAAACCTCGAGTTAAATTCGAGGGGAGAAAAGGTAGGAAATAAATCTCGAATTATTTTGAGTTACATCAGGAATAGAAGAAGGAAGATCGGTGCACAGACTGAGATGCAAGCAACCACATACAACCATACACAGATAGGGTTTATTGGCCATAACCACGCTATACATCCACCACCAAACTCATTTAAGGGTGACGCGTATCGAGTGCATTAATATTACATATCATATATGTATATTGGTATTTGTGGATTTAGGATTGGACATGCATAAAGCCAATTTTATTTGCATCGTATCCAATAAATAAAGGCGACAAACCAAAATCGATCATATCGATAATCCTAAAGTATAGAGCTATTGACGTGGCTCTGATACCACTGTTGGGTTTTAGGGGAGGCAGAGAAGGCAGCGGAAACAAAAATTTTCTCCCCAAAACCCAGAACAAGGAAACGCGTAAACGTCTATACAATAGGAAAGGAAGGTTTGTGGAATCATACCTTGTCTCGAGGCTTGCTTGGCGACAATACCTCGCGGCTTGCACAATCTTCACCTCCAGTCTTGGACGGTGTCTGTCCAGCTCCTGGTCGCACCGGGACTGACGACTCCTGGTCTCACCGGGACTGTCGGGATTGACAGCTGTCCTCCAAGCGGCAGAAACCTCCCTCCTCTGAAGTAGTCCACATGGACCACCTGGAACTCCAATCTCCTTGTCCCACAAGAAATTGGAAGCAGTCGAACCCTCCTGTCAGCGTACTAGTCACTGACACACTCTCCTGCCACCAGTCACTTTCTGTAGTTGTCTTTCCCTTGTTGTGCCTCCATTTTTGGGTAGCACTTGCTCCGGCTCTCTCGGTTACCAAAACCAGAGAGAACGACAACTTCACAGAGCAACTGGTTGCACTGTGTTGTTCTTTGAGAATCCCCCAATACCCCTATATATAGGAGGGTCATGGGACAGGGTTCTCAATCCCGGGCAATGCGGGACTAAAGCAGGAGTAGAAGGGTTCGAGATTTTCCACAAAAACAACCAACTGCGCAACCTGGACCGATCGTTTCATTCCTGTAACGGTCGGTTGGGGACCTGAACCGGTCAGTTGACACCTCAACCGATCGGTTGGGACACCTCAACCGGTCGGTTCACTTATGAACCGGTCAGTTTTTGGTCCTGGTCAGTTCCCGATTGACTTTCCATCTTTTGTTTCTAATTGGTATCAAATACCAATCCTTGTTCCAATCAAATTGGGCAAGTGAAACGAAAATAAATTTCTCACCAATCCTACTTTCCCAACTTGCTCGGTTGCACCAGTTGAATCGATCATTTCAACACTTGACGCAATCGTTTCACCCTGTCCTTGAGCCGATCGACTCATCACTTGAGTCGATCAGTTCACCAAGCTGAGCCGATCGGTTCATCACATGAGCCGATCGGTTCATCACATGAGCCGATCGGTTGGGAGTGCAGATTGTGCAGAAACAGTCAATTGCAGTTTCAATCAATCCGATACTCTAATCAATCAGTCCAACACCTTAAACACTATGATATTGAGCTATCAATTGATTGAGTGTTTAATTGAACTAATAAACTCCTTTAGTAATCAATCTAAACATTGTTTGTGGATAAAACTCCTCTTCCAGGTTAAATCCTATGTGTGTGACCCTGCAGGTCAATTTCACGTTGGCAGTGAAAGTCCATAACACTTATGACTTCACAAGCAAAGAGCGGTGCCTAGTCACACATCAGTGCTACCCAAGTGAAATAGAAAGTTGGAGAACAACTTTCAATCCTACAATCTGTGAATGGTGTTACAGTGAATGTATAATTCCTTTGTCACTGATATCCTGAATGAACTCGAGGCATGGAACAGTCATCCTGTCAGTGTTCATTCAATTTCTTGATCTCAGAGTAGATTGGAAGAGATATGTATGACATCAATATCACATACTAACCCACACATGCGTGCATGCCTTTCTCAATCCTACTCATCAAGTGGCCATGGATATCAAACTCCCTCAGGAGGGACAAATCCCATATCTATCACTCACCCATCAAAAGCCCCATGTGTCAAAGAGACCCAATCATCACCTTTATAACAACCCTTGTTTCAGGACTGCGTTTGATGATGTTAAAGTATGCCCTACGACATGTGTTGAGTGTAGTGATTTCAGGTCGAAGAATCACACTCGCCACCATCACTGTGAGTACTGACTGTGACTACCATGTCATGGTTCCATGTGTCAAACTCACGATGGGTAACTCACGATGGGTCTGTCTGGTACACTTGTTCTCTAACAAGTACCTATGTGTTTGGTTTGATATCTCTATATCATGACTAATGAGAATATGTCATCAAACAACACCACAATCTAGTCGTGTGTGTCATTGCTATCTATCTACCTTCCACAATGACATCTGACTAGGGACATAACAAGAATGTAAAAACTCTTAGCATCTGTATGATCTCATCGTTAAGGTTCTTAACCTAAAAGCATACGTCATTGAGTATTTTCATTCTCTAGACATTCAATCTGTTCTATCACTATCTCATATGACTGAACCAGATAGAATTGGAAGTTTTCCTTTGATGTTTATCAAATCAATCTTAATGTATCCCACCAATCATCCCATGATTGGCTCTCAGGGCATACATACCAACATGAAGTTCCTAGTAGTCTAAGAGGACTACTATAGAGTTGAGGAGGACTTTGCCACCTATTAGGAGGATACAGTCAACCTCCATCAGTGGTGATTGGCCAGGAGGCCACTGCTGACAGTCATATAGGTGCAACTTGAGAAAGAAGCACGCTGCAATAAGGGATAGTCATTGGACTTGCTCCAGGACCAGGTATATATCCCATTACACTATTGTTGATGTGATCCATTGGTTAAGGGGAATATGCCAGTAAATTTTTTGTCTCCGCTGCCACATTTGACGCCATATTTCCTTAACAATAGTATCAGAGCCATGTCAATTTATTATGCTTTGAAATATAATTGATATAAACATATTATGGATTTCATCATGTAATTTATTTCATATAATGAAAAAAATGATTAATGTGCATATCCGATTAAATTCCACATATGATCTCAACTAATATATATATGATATGATAAATATGCAATTTATGTGTGTGGCCTTAAAATTTGTTTTGATGGTGGATGTTAGCATGGTTACGACCAATAAACCCATAGACCTTCGTCTTAGTTGGAAGGTTGTTATTCCTTCTTATATCTAGGTTTTAATACCAAGACTCTCTCCCCTTGTCCATATCTAAAAGTATTAATTCTTTCCTTTGTATTCTCCCCTCAAATGTAACTTGAGGTTTCCATATTACCATGTAACAAGTTAAATAAGATTAGGATACTTATAATCCTTGTTGTGGCAATGAAGAAGTTCTACACCAGACAAAATGCCTATTTTAAAAGACAAACTAATCAGCTAGATGATCGAGGAGGCCAGACAATAAGAGGAGTTGACTAATCGCTCGGTGGCCCAAGTGATCTACTGGAGGTGTCCAGACATCACCTGGACCGGAAACCATGAAACCAAACTGAGAGACCAACCGATCGACCAGGAGGCAAACTGATCGGATCAAGAGTTGAATCAATCTATCTAGAATGTTACTAGGACATATCTTCATCAACAATAGGTTGCTACATATGATGTGACCGTATGTCGTAATAATTCCTTGTGACCCCAAAGAATTACAATTTAGTGTGGCCATAACCATTTCTTGTGTTCCACAACTGCATGTTTTTGTTTGTAGATATAGCATGTATATGATACATACTATATGTATGTGGTGATTGGACATGTATATGTATTTATATAAATCTCTCAATTCAATATTAAGTTTAGTTTCTTTCCATAATAAACACACATGAAAGCTTGATTGTGGGTACGCCAAAGCATGGTGTGTTGTCCATCTCATGGAAGTGTGATGGTAGTCATATGGGCCTTCCAAGTAGGGTGCATTACTATCATGTTGGATTTTGGGTCAGACTTAACTAGGTGATCATAATGAGATTAAGTACATCATAGCATGCAGATGACTAAGACAAAGAGTTGCGCACACCATCTATCCACAAATTGCATAAGATTCAATTATTTTAGGGATTGGCTCACTAGCAGATAGTATATTGCAATCTTCCAAATTGATATGTGAGAGATATCAATTTGAAAAAAATAGTGGGGAAAATAATTAATTAAAAATTTATTAATGTTGTTAGACTTACCCAATAAAGTCAAATGAAAACATTCAGAGAAAGTTTGCAAATTTTCTTTTGTAGAATGTAATGGCAAACACAAACATGTTTTATTTGCAATTGGTCCTTGAGAAGGACAAGTTGAATGGGAACAAATCCCATGACTAGTTCTAGACATCGAGATTTGTTCTCACTCAAGATCGCTAGCTCTATCTCCTGGAGACACCAGATTTAGCTGAACTTACTTCCAATGTGCCCAAGGCCAATAGAATGCTTACTAGAAGCACTCTGAAGATGTTGTGCATGTCAAGTTCTTGATGATGTGCTCAATGAACTAAGAGTTGTAGAGACAACATGAGAACATGGATGTTATTGAGATGGTTACATATTTTTAGAGCATGTACCAAGACCAGGAAAGATGAGAGATATGATGTCCCTAAGGCATTGTTTAAGTGCAATATGGCATAAGCAAATCCAGTAGGTCCCCATACACTCAAGTTGATTGGGTAAGTGGAGAACCTTGGTAGAGTGAGATTTCCCTTAGGTCAAGATTTGGCCACATATGTGAATTTATAGTTACTGTCGGAATCATACAGCCAGTTTGTCATGAACTACAACATGTATGATTTTGACAAGCCTTTGTCAGAACTACTTGGCATGTTGAGGATAGTTGAAGTGCATACGAAGAAGGAAAAACCCAAATCTGTGATGATGATCAGTAGAGGGAAGTCCAAGGGCAAGTAACTAAGAAGAGTTCTAAATCTATCTAGAAGCCTAAGTTTTCTGTATTGAAAGCTAACATAGGAGTAAATAAGGAAGGACAATGCCACCATTTTCACCGGCATGGACATTGTAAAAGGAACTACCCTCTTTACATAGAGGAACTCAATACAAAGAAGGATATAGAGTTCTCCACTTCAGTACACGAGAATAAGTTATCTAGAACTTTGCAAAGCAAGAGTCACTACTTGTCATTCATCTAAGCCTAGACGGCATGTAATGGAATTAGTGAATTTCTATTATGTACCTACCTTTATAAAAAAACATCATGTATCTTGTATGGACAAGAATATTATGAATATATTTGATTTCAAAGATAACATATTTTATGGAAATGGTTGTAATGTCTCATAATTTAAATTTGATAGTTCTAGAGACATTTATATGTACTTAACGACTCAATGACTCAAACAATGATTACCTATAGCATTCTGATCTAGATAGCATAAATGAGAAATTCATTTCTAGACTCCATAATGATGGTTGTCTAGGCTCTTTTGGTTATTGAACTGATAGAAACATGTGAATCTTATTTATTGGGTAATATGACAAAAATGTCTTCATAAGATGTAGTGGGAGAGTGTGTATTCTGCTAGGGCTCATACATACTGATGTATATAGACCTTTTAGAATAAATGCTAGAGGTGGTTAATCATACCTCATTATATTTGTTGATATTCTTAGTAGATACGGTATATTGTATGAAATACAAGTCTAATTATCTTGAATTGTTCAAGAAGATCATGAATGAAACACGTAACTATCTTGGTAAAAGTTTTAAGATACTTTGATATTGATCAATCTTGAATATTTTAAAACCAAGAGTTTGAGGACCTTCTAGGAGACCATGATAGTGTATCACAATAAACTCCACCTAAAACATAATGATGTATCAGAAAGAAGGCATCACACCCTATTAGTCATGGTGTGATTATCAATAACATTAGCTAATCTTCCGATTTCCTTTTGGCACATGTTATACACTAAAAAAAGGTACCGTCTAAAATGGTTCCAAAGACACCATATGAGATATGGCATGGGATCTATCCCGATATGTCTTTTATAAGTATTAGTACTAAAATCTTGTGTAAGAAAATGGTTTCTTAAAAGGCTTTGTCCACAAATCACATAAATGTTGTTTTTGTTCAATACTAGTTTTATATTCCAATCTAGCAACAAAAGTGTTTGTTGCTAGGATGGCTGCATTGCTACATGGAATTTGTTTCCAAAGGAGTTAGTGGGAGAAAATTAGAACTTGAAAAGTTTGAGACCAACAAGAAAAACCTAAAGAGGTAGGTATAGTGGGAACAATGAGAATCACAAATTGTTGTGGAATCTCAAGTTCCTTTATGTAACACAATACTCATTGATCTAGTAGAACACTCCTTGAGATTATGATGTCTTATAACTCCGAAAGGCAGTTAGTTGGTCATTTGATGATGAGACAAAAACCTATGTAGAAGATATTGAGGCACCATAATCTGAGAAATGGCTTGAGACCATGGGATCAAGGATGGATTTCATGTACACCAAAAAGATAGAACCGTGTTGGATCCACCTAAAGGGATAAAACCCATGCAGTGCAATTGGGTTTTCAAGAAGAAGACTGACATGGATGGTACTGTACAGACCTATAAGAGAAGAATGGTTGCAAAGGATTTTAAACTAGTTTAAGGTGTTGAACATGATGAAATTATTTGACCAGTTTCCATGGTTAAATCGATTAGGATCATGCTTTCCTTTACATCTTAGTATGACTATGAGATTTGTCAAATGAATGTTAAAACCCCATTCCTTAATAGGAACATTGTAGAGCATGCGTGTGTAACACAACCTAAAAAGGTTTTATAAATCCAATTTTTGCAAATAAAGTATAGCCTAAAAAGGTCAATCTAAGGATTGAAGCAAGCATCCCAGATTTGAAACCTTTGATTTGACAAGATAGTCAAAGAGTTTACCTTTAGTTAGAATGAAGATTGAAATTTTTTATTACAATAATTTAGTGCGAGCATATTCATATTCCATGTAATGATGTGGAATAACATCCTTATACTACAAACTTTAAAACCTGGCAAGGAAAATACCTTTTCTATGAAGGGGTTAGGTGATGCTTCCTATGTGATAGGAATTGAGATATATAAAGATAGATATTAAAAATCTTCTTGACCTGAGACAGAGCACATACATTGGCAAGATGCTAAAGGGATTCAGCATGCAAGACTCAATGAGAGAGAAAATATGTCCATGTTCCACAAAATTAGTCTCTCAAGAGCCCAATGTCCTAGTTCTTGTGAAGAATGGGATAATATGAGTGAGATACCATATGCATTCACAATTGGATCTATCATGTATGCAATGTGGTTTACTCATCCTGCTGTCTCATATGTATTGGACATGATGGGTGGATATCTTTTATATCTTAGTGAAAGTCACCTGACTATCATAAAGAAAATTCTTAAGTACTTGAGAAGCACTAAAAGGATGTGTTCCTTAGTTATGGTAATAAGAAAGAGTTGAATGTAAAAGGATGCATAGATGCAAGCTTCCAAAATTAAAAAATAAAATTAATGATCACAGTCTAAATTTGTGTTTGACCTTAAAATGAGAGTTGTAAGCTGGAAAAATTCTGAGCAAGAGATAGTTGTTTAAATCTACAATAGAATCCAAGTACCTTGTTGTTTTGAGAAAAGCATAGGATACTATATGGATTAACAAATTCATTTGGATGAACTTATGAGAGGTTCCAACCATTGGTGACACATTAGAAATATTGTGACAATAATTGAGCTACTGGTTAGTCAAGGAATCTTAGATAACATACTACATCAATTCTATCTCATACGAGAAGTCATACATTGAGAAGATGTGAAACTTGAAAAATGTCGACTAGAAGCTAACATTGCTAACCCACTATAAAAGCCCTTGCGCGGTAGAAACATGATAAACATGTTAAGATCACTTCGAATAAGATCTGTGGGTGATTGTCTCTAAGTGCAAGTGGGAGTATGTTGGTATGTATGCCCAGAGAGCTAATCATATGATGATTGTAATGGGGCATTAGATACCTGATTTAATAATGATAAAGATAATTCTATCTATTATGTTTGTATGAATCATGAGATGATGACACAAACATAGTAAATGTCTAAAGAATGATGTTAGTCATTCACATATGTCTTCATGTTAAGGACTAGAACAATGAGTCATATGTATGTTAAGAGTATATACATTCTTTTTATGTCCCTAGTCAGATATTATTATGGAAGAAAAATAGATAACAATAATATGTATGACTACAATGTATGTTGATTGATGTAGAATATCATCAGTCTTGATATATGATATCAAACCAAACACATGGGTACTTGTTAGAGAATAGTGTACCAGATAGACTCACCTTGAAAGTGATACATGGAGACCATGTAATGGTAGTCAGAATCATCTCACATAGTGATGGTGGTGATTGTGATTCTTGAACCTGAATTCACTACACTAATCACATGTCATTCAATGTATTATGACATCATCTAATGTGACCTTGAATAAGGGTTGCCATAAAGGTGATTCTTGGTTGTATTATGACACATGAGGATTGAGTATGAGTGATGTAGATGAGATTTTTCCCTCCTACTGGAGACTGATTTCATGTCCACTTTATAAGCAAGACTGAGAAATGTATGGCCATACTCATGTGACTTATGTGATATGTGAGCTCACATACATCTCAGACAGTCTTCTCTAGATCAAGGAATAAGGATTGAACATTGAGAGGTTGATGATTCCATGCCTCGTGTTCAATCCGCATTTCAAAGACAAAGGAACTATACGACCATGGTAACACTAATAATGAATTGTATGTTGAATTTGGTCTCAAACTTTCCAAAATACTTGGGAAGAAATTATGTGTTTCTAAATACCGCTAATTGTTTGTGATGTCATAAATCCATTATGGACATTGATTGCCAATGTAGATTTGGACCTATAGGGTCACAAGTATAGGATACACCTAGAATAGGAGTTTATTTATGAATGTGGTTTAAAGACGATTACTAAAGTGTTAGGTATTCAATTTAAATAAGATTGGTAATTGGCACTCTAAAATGATCGGTTCACCAAGTGACCCGATCGACTCAGATGTCTGAACCAACTGGTTCAGGTTGTGAACTGGCCGTTTGGTTGATCAATGCAATTGGATCAATGAATGATGCTAATATCATGTTGTGCATTAATCGATACAATTGCCAATACAATTGCAATTGGGAAGCATTGTGAACAACCATTTCAAGGGTCAACATGATCAGTTCAACTATGAATTGATCGGTTTGTTGTTTTCATGTTCCATGAAATTCATGAAAATTCATCTCTTCAAATCTCGAACGAATTGAAAATCCTGGCCTTAACCATCCTATAAATAAAGGGTAGTGGAGGCATTCTAGATACACAACAATAATCTCTAAAAATTATTTTATTCTCATAGTTGTGGTAAAGTGAGAACTCAAGCAAGTCGTACCTAAAAAGGTGGCAAGGGAGAGACAATTGGGAGAGAAAATTGGCACTAGCACGTTGATTCAAAGGGATAATTCCTTCTTGAATGTTAATCTAGAATGACAAGAGTTCCTGGTGGTCCACATGGACTACTATAGAGATGGGGAGGCCTTTACCACCTGCTAGGAGGATACAATCAACTGCCATCTGTGGTGATCAACTAGGAGGCCATTGGCGACAACTGTCCAGGTGCGACTTGATAAAAAAGCACATCACAACAAGGGATAGTCACTAGACTTGCTCCAAGAACATGTATATCTCTTGCAAACCCTCATTTCATTTATATAGTTGTTGACATGATCCACTATTCAAGGGGAATATGGCGATAATTTTTTTTATCCTATCTAATGCCTTGTTTCCCAATAAGAGGTATAGATGATTCTAAAGATGATGGTGAAGAAGATGAAACTCCTTATAGACGGCTTACCTATCGTGTTAAGCATGATGAAAAAGGCTATGGTCTTTCTAGGGATTCTTGACTCTAGTCTAGAGTGTCTTAGAGTTGTATTTTGTGAACTCTACATGTATAATTAAGGACACTCATATCGTAGATAATGTAATTGATTTCAGGTCATGTTGTGTGTTGTACGATTATTTTCTAAATATGGAAAATAAATAGAGAAGCATTTCAACCCCAAAAGATATAAACTATCCTAAGTTGGTTGAAAGATGCATCATACTCTACTATCATGTTACTCAACCCTTACATGTAAGGGAAGTCTAGAACAATAGCTCAAATGCTACCATTTCACCCAAGGGGTAGACCTCAATTTCTTATAATTTATGTAGGTCAAAGAGGGACCCAGTTTTTGGTATATGTCCTCTATTTAATAGGCTTGCAGATAATCGTCAAGATCTCTATTTGTTGTAATATTTGTTCTCCATGTTTTCTTACCTTTTATTCTACACAAAATATGTAGAGTAGTCCAAACCAACATACAAAAACACCACATTTCCTTGTCGTCCCACATGTGAATGAACTCACTCATTTGAATCAATGTCAAGTGCCTTGATACTTTGATGTTGCACAAACCAAATACATGTGTTCAAATGTTGAACACATAAGGGAACTTAAGTGGAAATGCTATGTGTCTTCTTTTCTGGAGAAGAAGAAGTAAGAGTTCATCAGGTGAGGGAACTAGGTTTCCAGTCTAGTATATATAGGTACATAGCTACGAGCATCTCTAAAATTCATAGAACTCCATCACAGGACAAGCTATCTCTCCTGATTAGGGGTGAAACTAGGCATGTTGGCCATGCGGTCAAATAACCTTCCAAGTGATTACATTCATGTCTCAAAGATTCAATACCTGGCAAGGAGACTATCACATTCTTCTTTTATTTCCAAATCAAGTACCTTATATTAGTGTGTACTCAAATTGTGATTATTGAATGAAAATCATTAGGAGTTTGAGTCACTATGTGCATATTTTAATGATGCCTTGTGGAAATTGCATCTTAGATTATTCAAATGCTTTTTTATATTGTCTGAGATGTTTATTGGACAAGTTCTTTACTTTCTCTCCTACCCCCAACATTTTGATGCAATAAAGGTGGAGGCGGCCCAACTATATTGAAATAAATCTTATTATGTATGTTTGTCTATTAAATAAGTTTTGTGGAACTTTAGTTTTCATAAGACACAATGGTACGCTAGAATTGTATAATACTTTCTTGAATCAACAAACGTGTTAAAAAATATAAGTTGAGGGGGAGATTGTAAAATCCACACATTAAAGCCCCTTAATAGTAAAGATTAAAATGTTCTTGTATCAAAGTTTTAACATATTTATAAGGGATTTATTATCTTCAAAAGTGGGGATAATGTTGACTTCACAAGTTACATTACCCAAATTTTTATGATGACTTCCCCATCCCACTCATAAGTGTAGAAAATTTTTATTGATAGACTCACTCCAACTTCTAAAATTTAGAAACCTTGATTTGTGGAAGATCACATGATACATGCTCCAAGTCTAGAGTTGAATAACCTAGATTCCAATGTGGGCCTTTAATATAAATATTTCTAATGATTGAATGACCTATAATTAAGATCAAATATGTAATATATTTAACTATAATTCATTATAGTTGTATGTAGGACAATTAGAAAAATTTAATCATTATCCATCGACCAAGTTCTCTTCAAGAACTCATATGACAACATTGTGTAGGATTTATCCAGTTACATGTATTAGGTAAGTTTTTTCAGGTGAAACTCAACCAACTAGAAAAGGTCTACATGTTCAAAGAGGTTCATCAACCATATTTTCAATCTTGAAATTCAAATGACTATCCTAGATGTGGATTAGATTTCAGTGTCTTCATCTAATAATGGGTTAAATAATTCATCTAATTGCACCATAGTTGTGCTTTTTGTAAAGTGCAAAGTAATCTTTAGAGGGGGATAACAAATGGAAATATATACATTGGACTTTCCATCAATCAACCAAAAATTTCTAAAATTCTTCTAAGTCTACTAGATAGTAGGCTCCCTAAGCTATAAATAAGACCTATATAAGAGGTTACCAAGTGTCACTTATACTATATTTAAGAGTTTTTCCTCAAAGAGCCCTTATCACCCCGTTGATGTTGATCGCTTGATACGCTAATTAGAATTCAAGGTCAATTTAAGAGAGATGGACTTCCTTGTTATTTGTAGATATCTCATCCTTATTCCAATCTCTTTCTATATGATGATTTTATTGATCTTATATGGATAAGGAAGGTGACAGGTAGGTGTCCCTAGGTAAGGGAAGGTAAGTAATTCCTTTATAAGGTTCTTGGCTCCTTTTGTCAAAAAGAAAGCTAGTTTGTGAACTAAAAAAAGAGGTCATGTGTTGTATACTCATGTGAATTGAATTGCTAGTACAGATAACATCAATAGATTTAGTTAAAATAGACCTATAATATAGATTTTGTACTGAGACCTACGTGTGTAACACTACATCTAAGGACCTTCTCTGTTAATTACAAGGGAAAGGCAAAATTGACCACATAGATACAATGTCAGTTTCTATGAAAACTGAACATCTAAGAGTGATATCAAGGTCATGGTATGGCTTGGTGTCATCAATTCTACAGAAAAGAACCAATGCTAAAGATCGAATCGTAGTCATTTGTTTCTATATAGCAACTGACATCAAATAGACCTACTTTGTCATTACTTTGAGTTTGAAGAATTGATGACACAGAGAGATACCACAACTTGATAGCACGACCATGTTGGATAGGTGATGTGGTGTTTACTGCATTAACAAATTGACCTAGGGTAGAAATCCCTTAGTTTTTTCCAAAACAAAGTGCAATATTACCACCCGCAAGTGGACAGGTCTTATCACAGTATAGTTAAGGATCAAATCCAAAGAGACAATGTTTTTAATAATCTTCCTATTTGTATCTATTTAAACTAAGACTATTATTTAGAACCAAGATTTGAATTGGGTTGATTTAAACTAATTTCAAGGAAAGTAAAAGAACAAAATTAAAACATGATCTAGATTAATGATGGAAATCACTAGGGTGATATTGAGTTTCTTCACCACTATACGCTCAAGCACATCCCTATCATGTCTAGGATAGATATAATGATCCAAAAAGAGCAAAAAATTGATCCACTCTCAGGTGTGGGAAATCGAGTAGATATCTCTATGAGCTTGATGTGTCCTTACTCACAAGTCATGTACCTACAACTCTAGAGATATCCACCCAGAAGTTCTTTTTTGGGTATAAACCAAGTTAATTGATATTCAAATCTTAAGAATATAAGTTCTCTCAACAAAGGAATGCAATAGATCATGTAGAGTAGGTGGTCAATCCAAAAAACATGCATAAATGATTAATATGAAGTTGGAAGAGTTATGTATAAGACATGGAGCTTAAAGGAAATGACATGTAAGAATGGGTAGTGGGGCTAATCCCCACACCACAGCGAGATGGACGACTCACTCTTTATAGCAGAAATAGGGGAAATAGAGGATAAGGAATATTACACCATGGTCATCATGGAAAAGACAGTCATAGCTCAAGGGAACATCAATCTTCTACATGAAGAAGGGGCTTACTCAATCGAGGGAAGATGAGAACACCTAGAATAGGCTTGGTGTCTCTGTCTTCACTTCTTCCATATTCGTTAGGATTTGCTTCGTTAGAGAAGAGGGAGAAAATGCTTGAATGGTGATAAAGATGGATATCCATGCACCTTCCTAGATGGATGATGGAGTGGGGTCATGGAGATGGATGGTAACACCACAACGGGGCCATAAGGGAGGAAAGTTGTGGGCTCCGATATCCAAACCACGAATTAATCCCGATTTAAACATGTGCGGAAGCAGTCGGTAAACAGCGGAAGACAAAAATCACGGGAAATTAAAACTTTTCGAGACAAGAGCCTGAAACCACAAACCTTTTCCATAGAAAAAGGATTTAACTGTTTACATCACTGAAAATTACTTCTTGAGTAATTATATACAACATGATACAAAATTCTCAAGAATTCATACTCCAAAACACTCTAGGACCTAAGAGTACAGAGGACACATAGGACTTGACTCTAACTACACCATGAAGCAGGCTAGATCTCCACCTGAGATATTTACTGCTCCTGATGCTGCTGAGGCTGGGATTGGTCACCTGTGTTCTTGTTCCTCCGTCTTCGACGACCACCTAAAAAGTAGAAGTCTACGGGGTGAGACAATTATACATAATTGCCCCAGCGAGAGTTATAACTCTCCACTAGGCTTTATAAGAAAAGTAAGGAATAACTAAAGCAATAAGAGCCTTCAAGATATTCACTAGCAGTTCTGATGATAAGCAAGAGTTCAATCAATATTAAAATATGAGAACATCTATGCTATTCAAGGTAACATCAATCAAATAACTCGTAGATAACTCTAACAGATATACTACGCTGTTGATTATGTTTTTCAAACATTATTGTTATGCCTTGTGGAGATGAGGCTTACGACTCATACTCCAACTGATCGCTAAGAAGTCACATCAGTATCATACATAGGTCATTAAAAGAGCCGGATTCTTATGACCTCATCTTCCTCAGTCAGTTAGAGGATCGAATGTTAGATATCTGGTGGGATATCTTTTGTTATAGCTCTCCAGGGTAAACTGGACCTTCGCTATTTTAGAGTTACAGTGGCGTTCTGTACTCTCTTCGTCATCGGAAGATTTCTTGTTTATCTTTCACCGATACGGTATTTGTGTCTTTAAGGGAGTGTAGATATACATCTCACCTTTAGGACTTTATGGTGGGGTCTGATGGACTACTAGAATCTACATCATCCTCTCACCTTTTCTTTTATAGTGAAGGTATGACGGACTACAAGAATCTACATCAAATACCTACACTAGGATGTAAGGTTCTACACATCCATGTACCCCACATACTCAAAAGTATGTGATCCAGGAGTTCCCTGAGGAAAACCTGTTTCACCATCATTTAGATTCTGACAATGATGGATCTATGATCAGGGCTCTACATTTCACTTGATTAGTTAGGTACATTCAGTATTCATATCATCATACAAAAACATTAGCATCACAGCTATATATGAGAATACTAAAATGTAGCAGGCCTAACTCATTTCAATTACCAGTTCTCAATTATCTCATCACAAGTCATCTGTCAAGCATGACCTTGATGGTGTTTATGGCTCTTACAGCCCATAAATCACAAAAGATGTCACTTAGCAGTGCATCAAGATGATTCACTATTCATAAAGCTTAAGACATGCTTTCAATGAATATAACATGGTATTTCATACCTGGGTATGACCATTATCTCATAATAACCTGCATGGTTAGTTCAGCAGATAATAGTAAACAATTCAATAATTAGGGATGCATTCCCAATTAGGGTTTCATTTGGAATCACCCTCAACTAGGGTTTCTCATGGAATCACCCTCAACTAGGGTTTCACATGGAATCACCCTCAACTAGGGTTTAATTCAATAACCCTGTCAATTAGGGTTTACTGTTCATCTTTCATGTCTATACCCTAAAATTAGGGTTTACTATTCACTCCATGGTGAATTGTACTCATTACATCATCATGTAAGAGAAACATCATCATTAAGGCTCTTGATTAAGATTAAGATCCATTATATATCATAATTAGGGTTTCCATGACCTCACATAGGTGGGTCATTCCCTAATCATGCACATTCATATGTAATTGAAGTATCTCACTTGAATTTCCTCTTTAAAAGGGTACTCTCTCTCTCTAGGATACTTTCTCTCTCTAGAGATACTTTCTCTCTCCTCCCACTAGTGGATGGTGACAACACCATTCTAGATCAGGTTGAGATAAGTCTCCATTGACTAACATAAGCCAAGACATCAACATCATGTGATTAGGGTTTGATTAGAACAAGGTTTTACCCCTTTAGACCCCTCAAGGGTATTTTGGTAATTTGCCACATGATCACCATCATGGGTTAACTCACTAATCACATAGTCCCTTAATGACCTGGGTTACCATTAGGGTTTAGTTTGGATCATCATTGAACTAATTACATCATCAAATGGTTAAGTACAAACCATCACCAACCTCCAAACGGTTTCAACCTTCAAACGGTTTCAACCACCCAAACGGTCTTGAGACCGTTTGGCCCCAAACGGTCTTGAGACCATTTGGATCCAAACGGTCTTGAGACCGTTTGGAGGTGAAGACCGTTTGGGAGGGTTGACTTCCAAACCGTTTGGAGCTTCAATCGATTTGAGACCGTTTGATCAGAATTGCTTGAGATCGATTGGACCAAACGATCTTGAGGTCGTTTGAGCCCAAATGGTCTTGAGACCGTTTGGCCCCAAACGGTCTTGAGACCGTTTGGTCCAAATGGGCCCAAACCGTTTGGACCTCCAAAGTGGTTCAAAGGTCACCAATGTTCATGGATATGTGTGTTGAAGCCCTCAATCGGTCAAATCTATGCTAACCACTTATAAATTGAGTCAATTAGGGTTAGCCTTAACCACTTAGACATCCAATTGACCCTCAATTGCAAGCCAATTAGGGTTCAATCGTTCTTAATTAGGGTTTCAAGTTGATTGGTCATCAATGTTCAACAAGGTGAATCAATTCAAGGTTGAACCTATCAATTGACCTCCAATTGGGCTCAAACTTGGCCCAAACGGTCTTGAGGTCGTTTGGACATCATCCAAACGGTCTTGAGACCGTTTTCCCAAAGTTTGACCAAAATCCAAGTCGTTTTGACTAAGGTTGAAGTCCAATTAGGTCAAAATCAGCAATTTTCATCAATTCATCAATTTCCTACAATTGGACCCTCAAACCATTAGATTAACTTAACCCTAGACCTTCAAACGGTCTTGGGTTGTGCCCAAACGGTCTTAGGACCGTTTGGAGGAATCCCCAAATGGTCTTGAGACCGTTTGGGTCCTTCAACCCAAAACTCAACAAGATCTATATGTCAAATCAGCACTCTTTCACCCGATTAGGGTTTCATGTTGAAGTACCTTCAACTCTCAATTGGTTAAGAATTAGAATTTGATTCTTTGCAGAGATGAAATTCAATATGTTAGGAACAGACCCTCAAACGGTCGTCCCTTGGTCAACTCTTTCAAATGGTCTTGAGACCGTTTCAATCCAAACGGTCTTGCAAGACCGTTTGAGAGCAAACGGTTTGAAACCGTTTGAACCCAAACGGTTTGCGACCGTTTGGACCAAAAGGGTCCAAGGTCGTTTGGAAAAGCAACATAGGGAATCACGCCCCTCATATTCAACCTCTAGCAAGGTCGGTTTCTCCACTGATTTGGTTGCAAACGTGCAAGGAAGAAGGGTGGTAGAAGGAGAATTTACCAAGTAAATTTGCAAGAATAAAGCATACTTATAAAGCAAGAGTTTAGAATTATAAAACCCGCCTAAAGGTTGATCTTAGAGCTCCAAGCCTTCAAGCTCCAAGCTTTAATGGCGTCCTGGAGCTTCCACAGCTTGGTCAGAGGTGAATTCTCCAAGGAAACGTTGCTTTGGTCGGCTAGAACAAGAAGACTAAGTAAACTAACCACAAAACCAACCTTAGAAAGTGAATTCCTTCATGAATTCGAGCTAGATGGTGGGGTTCTCTTACCTAGAACAGGTTGGTCGTCCCCCCCGAGCTCCAGAGCTATCCTTGGCCGTTTGAGCAAGAAAAGAAGAGAAGTGAAGGAAAGAAAGTTCGTTCACTTAATTGCAAGGGAAAAGGGCTTATGTACTTTAGCCTCTTTTACACCCTAAGGACCTCACAAGATTGGAAATCACATCTAGGTCCCTCCTTGCTCAAGGGCACGACCAAACCTATCTATCCTTATGCAAATCTCATGAAATCTCAAGATCTAAGGGTAAAGGAATCCAACCTTCAACTAGGGTACATACATGAAAGATTTCTATACCCAAATTAGGTGTCTTTTACCACAAAGTTCATCTTTTCTTATCTGATCAATCTTTGATGTGCCCCTTTCATCATTTCCACTCTAAATGATGACAAGAGTCTTAAAAGATGTTTTATATATTAAGAATTACAACTTGGACCCCTCAATTTGGGTAAATTGCACTTTACCCCAAATTAGGGTTTCTAAGCATGGGAATTGCTTCCACAGCTGCACCTTGGTGCTCAAGCTTGGGAAATCCCTTAAACTTTATCATAGACATCCTCATGATGTCTCAACATCAAAGGAACATCCTATCTTGTGAATTTTGCAAGTTCAACCCTTAAACTGGGTAATTTGCACATAGGTCCCTGCATACAACATAATGCTACAACTTTATACAAAAAGGAGCAATATTGAAAGTAAATGTTCCTGAGGAACTTAATTACATGCCAGGGAGTGTTCACAAGTATATTAATTACATATTTAGGCAAAACTTCCAGGGTTAGGTCATAACCCAGGTCAGGGGTGTTACAAATTCTTTACCCCTTCAAAAGGATTTCGTCCCCGAAATCGATAAAGCATATTATAAGAAAAGAGCAGGATATTTTCTTCTCATTTCATCTTCTAGTTCCCAAGTGGATTCTTCAACACAACGATGGTTCCAGAGGACTTTTACAAGGCTTATATCCTTCTTCTTTAACTTTTTAGTTCTGTTATCGAGGATTGACACTGGTCCCTCCTCATACGTTATATCTTCATTCCATTCTACTTCCATAGGTTGTAGAACTGACTCGGTATCTGGATGACATTTCCTCAGCATGGAAATGTGAAACACAGGGTGCAACTTCTGCAACTCTTGAGGTAACTCTAGTCTATAGGCCACCTTTCCAACTTTTTCAACAATTGGATAAGGTCCCATAAATCTAGGAGCCAACTTTCCTTTCTTCCCAAAACGAAGGACTCCTTTCCAAGGTGAGACCTTGAGATACACTCTGTCTCCAACCTGGAACTCTAAGGGTCTACGACGTTTATCGGCATATGACTTCTGTCTATCTTGTGCAGTCTTAAGTTGTTGTTGTATTACTTTAATCTTTTCTGTAGTTTGCTGCACAAGATCAGGGCCTAACAACTGGTGCTCACCAGTTTCATACCAACACAAGGGTGATCTACAACGTCTACCATATAAGGCTTCATATGGTGCCATATCAATGCTATGTTGATAGCTATTGTTATAGGCAAACTCTATCAAGCTTAGATGTAGATCCCAACTCCCGGTAAACTGGAGAACACATGCTCTCAACAGATCTTCTAAGGTCTGTATAGTCCTTTCTGATTGTCCATCAGTCTGGGGATGAAAGGCTGTACTAAACCTTAGCTTGGTGCCTAGGGCTCTGTGTAACTGCTCCCAAAAGCGACTTGTAAACTGGGGATCTCTGTCAGAAACTATAGTGACAGGAACTCCGTGCAAGCGCACTATCTCTTGAACATATATCTGGGATAACCTCTCAGCAGAATAGATTGTTTTGACAGGTAAGAAATGTGCTATCTTTGTCAACCTATCAACAATTACCCAAATGGAATCATGTCCTTTGTTTGTCCTGGGTAGGCCAACAACAAAATCCATGGTCACATGGTCCCACTTCCACTGTGGTATGGGTAAGGGTTGCATTGTTCCTGCAGGTCTCTGGTGTTCAGCCTTGACCTGCTGACACACAGGACACCTCAGAACAAACTCAGCTACATCCTTCTTCATTCCAGGCCACCAATACATATCTTTCAAGTTTCGATACATCTTGGTGCTCCCTGGATGCATAGCATACATCGAAGAATGAGCTTCTTCCAGGACTAACTTCCTCAGGTTATCCACATCTGGTACTATCATCCTTCCATGATAGCATGCCACCTGGTCATCTGACTCATGAAAACCTTCTCGTTTCTCATCACCAAACTCAGATCTAATCTGCTGTACAAAAACATCTACTTGTTGTGCCTCCTTTATCTGCTCTCTTAAGGTAGGTTTAATCTGCATCTCAGCTAACAAACCAGCTAACAATGATGCCTTCAACTGCACATTGTCTTGCCTTAAAGAGATAAGCATATCTCTTTTAGAGCATACTAAGGAACTTAGTTGTGCTCTATCCATGGTTGATGTTGCTGATTTCCTACTCAGGGCATCTGCAACCACATTGGCCTTGCCCAGATGGTAATCAATCGTACAATCGTAGTCCTTGATTAACTCCATCCAGCGACGTTGCCTCATATTAAGCTCATGCTGAGTGAAGATGTACTTAAGGTTCTTGTGGTCTGTGAAAATCTAAAAAGTTTCTCCGTAGAGATAATGTCTCCAGATTTTCAAAGCATGGACCACAGCAGCTAACTCTAGATCGTGTGTCGGATAATTCTCCTCGTGTTTCTTAAGCTGTCGGGAAGCAAAAGAAATCACTTGTTTATCCTGCATCAACACACATCCAAGTCCATTCTTGGAGGCATCACAAAAGATTATATATTCCTTTCCTTGCTCAGGTAACACAAGAACAGGTGCACTTGTTAACCTCTCCTTCAACAGCTAAAAAGACTGTTGACACTTATCACTCCAAGCAAAAGGAACATCCTTTCGGGTTAACTTGGTCAAAGGTAAGGCTATAGAACTGAAATTCTTAATAAACCTTCGATAATAACCAGCTAACCCCAAGAAACTTCTAATCTCCGTCGGTGTCTTCGGTTGTTCCCACTGCAGAACAGATTCTATCTTTGCAGGGTCAACACGAATTCCTGAGGCAGAAACCACATGTCCAAGGAAGGATACTTCAGACAACCAAAACTCACACTTGCTAAACTTAGCGTATAGCTTATGTTCCCTTAGCAAGGTCAAAGTCTGGCGAAGGTGCTGCTCATGCTGCTGAGCATCCTTACTATAAATCAGTATGTCATCTATGAAGACGACTACACACTGATCAAGGAAAGGTCGAAAGACTCTATTCATGAGTTCCATGAATGCAGCTGGTGCATTGGTTAGTCCAAATGACATAACCGTGAACTCATAGTGACCATATCTTGTCCTAAAGGCAGACTTGGATATGTCACTGTCCTTAATGCGGATTTGATGATATCCAGACCTTAAGTCTATCTTGGAAAAGACTGTTGCACCACGCAACTGGTCGAAAAGATCATCAATCCTCGGCAAAGGATACTTGTTCTTAATTGTTACTTTATTGAGTTGTCTATAATCAATGCACAACCGCATCGATCCATCTTTCTTTTTAACAAACAAAACTGGAGCACCCCAAGGTGAGGTACTCGGTCGGATGAAACCCTTCTCAAGTAACTCTTGAAGCTGTTTCTTGAGTTCTGCCATCTCAGCAGGCGCCATCCTATACGGAGTCTGGGCTATGGGTTTCGTATCTGGGACCAAATTGATCTCAAAATCAATTTCCCGGGGCGGTGGTATACCAGGAAGTTCTTCGGGAAACACATCCTCGAATTCCCTGACTATCGGAACTTCAGCAGGGTTGGAATTCTCCTTGGTAACATCTACCACATGGGCTAAGAATGCGTAGCATCCTTGCCTCATCAACTTATCAGCAACCATAGCTGATACAAGACAGGTGGGCAGAATCTTTCTTTCACCTTGAAAGATCCATGTGTTGCTTTCATCAGCAAACACTGCCAGCTTGGATTCACAATCCAAGACAACTCGATACCTTTCCAAGGTATCCATTCCTAGGATTATATCAAATCCTTGCATATCAAGCGGTATGAGATCCACTTGAATGCGATGCTTAGAAAAGAAAAGTACGCAAGGAGAGCATACTTCTTGCATAACAGCAGACCCACTCAACGGAGTCTCCAACAACAACTTATCTGCCCTATGACTAGTTGTCATATTGCAGTTACGAATCACTCTTCGAGTGATGAAAGAGTGCGTAGCACCCGGGTCAATCAAAACAGATACTACACAAGATTTAGACATATCAGAATATAAAAGTTCCATCTGACCTGTCACCACTTGTGGATTGACCACTGCCTCTGGTGGGTTCATAGCATAGAACCTCGTTGTAGCCTGTTGTTGAGGTGGTGCTGATGATCCAGCTTGAGATGCTTGTCCACGTCCTCGAGCTGCTCCTTGATGTTGTCTATTCTGAGATCCCTGTTGATTCTGTCTCGGGGTTTGTTGTGTCACACCGACAGCCCTAGAACGGCAATCCTTCATCAAGTGTCCCACCTTACCACAGTTGTAGCAACTCTTCTCCTGTTGCTGTGGTCTGGGTGGTCCAGTAACTGACACAGATGCAGAACTGTGCGTCCCTTGAAGCGGTTGACTTCGTCCTCTACCTCTGCTTGGTGTCCATTGAGTTTGAAAACTCGATCTGGGTGGTGGAGGGTTAGGTGCAGAGAATCTAGGTTTCTTGGAATCCCTAGATGAAGAACCCTGGAACTGTGGATATCTTTTATGGGTTTGTCTTTTCTCAACCACAGATCTCTCTATCCTTCGGACTGACTCAACGAAGGTAGAGAATCTCTCTCTGTTTTCTAAGGCAGACACAGGGGTTGACATATCAGAATTCATACCCTTCTCGAATCTTCTGATTCTTTCCTCATCCGTAGCAGCCATGTGCGGACAGAACCGCAACAACTCCATAAACTTAGCTTCATACTCACTAATGTTCATCATACCCTGCCTTAGTTTCTCAAACTGAGAGATCTTCTCATCTAGGAAGGTCTTTGGAAAGTATCTATTGATAAATTCCCGACGAAACTCTTCCCATGAGAACTCTACCCCAGGTCTCTTCTGCTCTTCCATGTTCCACCAGTGACCAGCACTTCCTTTGAGAAGATAGACAGCATGTCTAACCTTCTCAGCTTCAGGGATGTTGAGGATCCTGAAAGCCTTCTCCAGCCCTGTCAACCACAGATCAGCATCTGCGGGATCAGCAGTCCCATGGTACTCGGTAGCTCCGACACGACGTAGTCGCTCGAACGTCTTCCCGATACCTTGCCCCTCAGGCTGGACAGGTGCCCTAGGTGCAGGCATAGGCAACCTGTCGGTTATGTGTGTCATGGCAGTCATAAACTGCCCAAACATTGTCTGGACTGCTGGGTTACCTATGTCAGCTGGGTCAAACTGGGGTGGCTCTCTAGGTTGTTCTGGTACAGGCTGTTCCACCTCTGGTACTCCTGCACCGCCTTGAGGTGCACTGGCACTACTTTCTTCCACATACTCATCATGTGGCTCTGACATTCTTAAGTATCTTCTTCTCCTGAGGAGCAGAAGATTCTATTAGATGAGGAAGGAGTACTAAAAGTAGACTCGACATCCTAAGTCCTATGCCTCTGTAGACTCGACTGAACCTGGAGCTCTGATACCACTTAATTGTGGGCTCCGATATCCAAACCACGAATTAATCCCGATTTAAACATGTGCGGAAGCAATCGGTAAACAGCGGAAGACAAAAATCACGGGAAATTAAAACTTTTCGAGACAAGAGCCTGAAACCACAAACCTTTTCCATAGAAAAAGGATTTAACTGTTTACATCACTGACAATTACTTCTTGAGTAATTATATACAACATGATACAAAATTCTCAAGAATTCATACTCCAAAACACTCCAGGACCTGAGAGTACAGAGGACACATAGGACTTTACTCTAACTACACCATGAAGCAGGCTAGATCTCCACCTGAGATATTTACTGCTCCTGATGCTGCTGAGGCTGGCATTGGTCACCTGTGTTCTTGTTCCTCCGTCTTCGATGACCACCTAAAAAGTAGAAGTCTACGGGGTGAGACAATTATACATAATTGCCCCAGCGAGAGTTATAACTCTCCACTAGGCTTTATAAGCAAAGTAAGGAATAACTAAAGCAATAAGAGCCTTCAAGATATTCACTAGCAGTTCTGATGATAAGCAAGAGTTCAATCAATATTAAAATATGAGAACATCTATGCTATTCAAGGTAACATCAATCAAATAACTCGTAGATAACTCTAACAGATATACTACGCTGTTGATTATGTTTTTCAAACATTATTGTTATGCCCTGTGGAGATGAGGCTTACCACTCATACTCCAACTGATCGCTAAGAAGTCACATCAGTATCATACATAGGTCATTAAAAGAGCCGGATTCTTATGACCTCATCTTCCTCAGTCAGTTAGAGGATCGAATGTTAGATATCTGGTGGGATATCTTTTGTTATAGCTCTCCAGGGTAAACTGGACCTTCGCTATTTTAGAGTTACAGTGGCGTTCTGTACTCTCTTCGTCATCGGAAGATTTCTTGTTTATCTTTCACCGATACGGTATTTGTGTCTTTAAGGGAGTGTAGATATACATCTCACCTTTAGGACTTTATGGTGGGGTCTGATGGACTACTAGAATCTACATCATCCTCTCACCTTTTCTTTTATAGTGAAGGTATGACGGACTACAAGAATCTACATCAAATACCTACACTAGGATGTAAGGTTCTACACATCCATGTACCCCACATACTCAAAAGTATGTGATCCAGGAGTTCCCTGAGGAAAACCTGTTTCACCATCATTTAGATTCTGACAATGATGGATCTATGATCAGGGCTCTACATTTCACTTGATTAGTTAGGTACATTCAGTATTCATATCATCATACAAAAACATTAGCATCACAGCTATATATGAGAATACTAAAATGTAGCAGGCCTAACTCATTTCAATTACCAGTTCTCAATTATCTCATCACAAGTCATCTTTCAAGCATGACCTTGATGGTGTTTATGGCTCTTACAGCCCATAAATCACAAAAGATGTCACTTAGAAGTGCATCAAGATGATTCACTATTCATAAAGCTTAAGACATGCTTTCAATGAATATAACATGGTATTTCATACCTGGGTATGACCAATATCTCATAATAACCTGCATGGTTAGTTCAGCAGATAATAGTAAACAATTCAATAATTAGGGATGCATTCCCAATTAGGGTTTCACTTGGAATCACCCTCAACTAGGGTTTCTCATGGAATCACCCTCAACTAGGGTTTCACATGGAATCACCCTCAACTAGGGTTTAATTCAATAACCCTGTCAATTAGGGTTTACTGTTCATCTTTCATGTCTATACCCTAAAATTAGGGTTTACTATTCACTCCATGGTGAATTGTACTCATTACATCATCATGTAAGAGAAACATCATCATTAAGGCTCTTAATTAAGATTAAGATCCATTATATATCATAATTAGGGTTTCCATGACCTCACATAGGTGGGTCATTCCCTAATCATGCACATTCATATGTAATTGAAGTATCTCACTTGAATTTCCTCTTTAAAAGGGTACTCTCTCTCTAGGATACTTTCTCTCTCTAGAGATACTTTCTCTCTCCTCCCACTAGTGGATGGTGACAACACCATTCTAGATCAGGTTGAGATAAGTCTCCATTGACTAACATAAGCCAAGACATCAACATCATGTGATTAGGGTTTGATTAGAACAAGGTTTTACCCCTTTAGACCCCTCAAGGGTATTTTGGTAATTTGCCACATGATCACCATCATGGGTTAACTCACTAATCACATAGTCCCTTAATGACCTGGGTTACCATTAGGGTTTAGTTTGGATCATCATTGAACTAATTACATCATCAAATGGTTAAGTACAAACCATCACCAACCTCCAAACGGTTTCAACCTTCAAACGGTTTCAACCACCCAAACGGTCTTGAGACCGTTTGGCCCCAAACGGTCTTGAGACCATTTGGATCCAAACAGTCTTGAGACCGTTTGGAGGTGAAGACCGTTTGGGAGGGTTGACTTCCAAACCGTTTGGAGCTTCAATCGATTTGAGACCGTTTGATCAGAATTGCTTGAGATCGATTGGACCAAACGATCTTGAGGTCGTTTGAGCCCAAACGGTCTTGAGACCGTTTGGCCCCAAACGGTCTTGAGACCTTTTGGTCTCAAACGGTCTTGAGACCGTTTGGTCCAAATGGGCCCAAACCGTTTGTGACCTCCAAAGTGGTTCAAAGGTCACCAATGTTCATGGATATGTGTGTTGAAGCCCTCAATCGGTCAAAGCTATGCTAACCACTTATAAATTGAGTCAATTAGGGTTAGCCTTAACCACTTAGACATCCAATTGACCCTCAATTGCAAGCCAATTAGGGTTCAATCGTTCTTAATTAGGGTTTCAAGTTGATTGGTCATCAATGTTCAACAAGGTGAATCAATTCAAGGTTGAACCTATCAATTGACCTCCAATTGGGCTCAAACTTGGCCCAAACGGTCTTGAGGTCGTTTGGAAATCATCCAAACGGTCTTGAGACCGTTTGCCCAAAGTTTGACCAAAATCCAAGTCGTTTTGACTAAGGTTGAAGTCCAATTAGGTCAAAATCAGCAATTTTCATCAATTCATCAATTTCCTACAATTGGACCCTCAAACCATTAGATTAACTTAACCCTAGACCTTCAAACGGTCTTGGGTTGTGCCCAAACTGTCTTAGGACTGTTTGGAGGAATCCCCAAACGGTCTTGAGACCGTTTGGGTCCTTCAACCCAAAACTCAACAAGATCTATATGTCAAATCAGCACTCTTTCACCCGATTAGGGTTTCATGTTGAAGTACCTTCAACTCTCAATTGGTTAAGAATTAGACTTTGATTCTTTGCAGAGATGAAATTCAATATGTTAGGAACAGACCCTCAAACGGTCGTCCCTTGATCAACTCTTTCAAATAGTCTTGAGACCGTTTCAATCCAAACGGTCTTGCAAGACCGTTTGAGAGCAAACGGTTTGAAACCGTTTGAACCCAAACGGTTTGCAACCGTTTGGACCAAAAGGGTCCAAGGTCGTTTGGAAAAGCAACATAGGGAATCACTCCCCTCATCTTCAACCTCTAGCAAGGTCGGTTTCTCCACTGATTTGGTTGCAAACGTGCAAGGAAGAAGGGTGGTAGAAGGAGAATTTACCAAGTAAATTTGCAAGAATAAAGCATACTTATAAAGCAAGAGTTTAGAATTATAAAACCCGCCTAAAGGTTGATCTTAGAGCTCCAAGCCTTCAAGCTCCAAGCTTTAATGGCGTCCTGGAGCTTCCACAGCTTGGTCAGAGGTGAATTCTCCAAGGAAACGTTGCTTTGGTCGGCTAGAACAAGAAGACTAAGTAAACTAACCACAAAACCAACCTTAGAAAGTGAAATCCTTCATGAATTCGAGCTAGATGGTGGGGTTCTCTTACCTAGAACAGGTTGGTCGTCCCCCCCGAGCTCCAGAGCTATCCTTGGCCGTTTGAGCAAGAAAAGAAGAGAAGTGAAGGAAAGAAAGTTCGTTCACTTAATTGCAAGGGAAAAGGGCTTATGTACTTTAGCCTCTTTTACACCCTAAGGACCTCACAAGATTGGAAATCACATCTAGGTCCCTCCTTGCTCAAGGGCACGACAAAACCTATCTATCCTTATGCAAATCTCATGAAATCTCAAGATCTAAGGGTAAAGGAATCCAACCTTCAACTAGGGTACATACATGAAAGATTTCTATACCCAAATTAGGTGTCTTTTACCACAAAGTTCATCTTTTCTTATCTGATCAATCTTTGATGTGCCCCTTTCATTATTTCCACTCTAAATGATGACAAGAGTCTTAAAAGATGTTTTAGATATTAATAATTACAACTTGGACCCCTCAATTTGGGTAAATTGCACTTTACCCCAAATTAGGGTTTCTAAGCATGGGAATTGCTTCCACAGCTGCACCTTGGTGCTCAAGCTTGGGAAATCCCTTAAACTTTATCATAGACATCCTCATGATGTCTCAACATCAAAGGAACATCTTATCTTGTGAGTTTTGCAAGTTCAACCCTTAAACTGGGTAATTTTCACATAGGTCCCTGCATACAACATAATGCTACAACTTTATACAAAAAGGAGCAATATTGAAAGTAAATGTTCCTGAGGAACTTAATTACATGCCAGGGAGTGTTCACAAGTATATTAATTACATATTTAGGCAAAACTTCCAGGGTTAGGTCATAACCCAGGTCAGGGGTGTTACAAAAGTGAAGTGAGGTTCCACAATCTTCTTCCTTGTCTAGGCATAGAGTGGTAGGATCTTGATGTAAATGAGTGGAATCAATACCCTCAATGATGGAGGTGGTCAGGTAGTTAGATGTGGGGTGAGGAGCAACAACTTCTTTGATCTGCCTCTCCGTTAGTCTATGGATTGAAGTAGCACAGAGGTCACACTTTTTGGGAGTCAAGACTTCGGTGATCAACAAGAATGTGATTTCATCAAGCATTGGGAGTAGGAATGCCATCAGGTACCTAGATTTGAAATCCCATCAGGTGATGGTAGTTGAGATCCCATCAGGCATTGGGATTTGATATCCCGTTGGGCAGTGGGAGTTGAGTTCCCATTTGGAACTGGGATGACAAAACCTCATTGGGCTCCTGGGAAGAAGCCGAATGGTAGGACTGGGTCTAAGTGGTTCTCTCCAAAAATGGGCAATGAAGGTAATTAGAGAAGTTATTTTCAAAATTCCAAAACAAAGTGGATTTACAAGGATAAAGCATGAAAAATAAATAAGATGAAGGTAAAATAGGAAGTTAAGATATACAAAATTAGATGTTATCAACCCCTCAAACTTAGAATTATCTTGTCCCAAGGATTTAAAGGTCTTTCTTGGATCAGTGTTTTTAGAGCACTAAGTATGTCCTTACGTCATCTTTTAGGTTAAGATATTTGTGTCATGCTTTGTTTGGTCACACAAACCCCAAATTAATTATCAGAGATCTAGGATTGTGTGACCCTTCTTATGTGTTACAACTTTATTTTGAGGAAAGGTTTCTCCTTCATGAGGCAATTAGGATCCCATTTCCTAGATATACTGATGCAAGGTTCTGGAAAGAGGTACACTTCACACCCACCTTTTATATTTTGGGTTATTCTAACTACTTGTGTTGGGGAGACTGAGGTTGTGGTGTATTCTATCTTTCTCATGGTCATTCAACCATGACTATTGTTATAATGGCAGATTTACCTAACTGTCAGCCCTAATGTAGTCTCACATGGTTATTAATATCACCTCCAAACGAGGTGGGTGATATTTTGGCTCTCAAACTGTACCACCAGATGCAACATAGCTACATTCGTGAGTGCATTCATACAATGGTCGTGAAGAGTCCTTCAACATATTTTTGGGAATGACTCTCATGATTTTATTCACACTCGATTTATATTCTTTCTCACTCAGCTAGGGGTAATAGGTTTCTAGGATGTTTTGGCCACCAAGCCTCTTTTGATCCTTGGTGGGGATTTGAGCACTAGAAGGGGTAGTTGTTTCCTTTTACAAGATGTATGAACTTTCCAACTTGTACTTGGTTTTAGGATTATTAGTCTGGAGCATATCATATAGAGTCCTCTTTATTTCTAGGAGTTCATCCTGGGATAGTGAGCATCCTTCTGGATGCTACAGTCTCTTGAGATAAAGGTGGCATAAAAACATAGTTGTACTCATTTTTAGCTGATTTAGATAGCCCTAATTTGTCACTCTTGGTTTGAGGATTATTAGTTGGGAACATATCATATAGAGTCCTCTTTATTTCAAGGACTTCATCTTGGGATAGTGAGCATCCTTCTAGATGCTACAATGTCTTAAGATAAAGGTGGCATAAAAACATAGTTGTACTCATTTATAACGGATTTAGATAGACCTAATTTGTCACTCTTGATATATTATGCTAATAATTAGCTTAAAGACAAGGACATCTACAAATGAAAGTTATTATAAAATCCATGAAAATTGGATTCAAAAATTTCATGTGACAAATTTCCCTTCAATTTAGCAAAAAATCCCAATTTCTAACCAAAATTTTAAAAAATAATTTTTTGTGGTAATGTTGCAAGGAACTTGGAAAATCATGTTAAAATGAATCAACATAGAAGATAATAATTATATATTTTAGGATAGTACACCCTTAGAAAATTTCCCTCCCTCTCCTATTTAAAACCCCCCAATTGATCATACACTCTGTCCATAGTGTCAAAGATTGAGGTTGAATGTAAACGGGCAAGGTTTACTCATTTTTTACCAGTCCATCATTTTCCTAGCAAGATCATAGTGGAATAGAAACATAAATTCTATAAGAGGATGGTGACGATCATGATGCAGACTTTCAACCCTAAGTCCCCTCTAAGATAAGGCTTGCATCCAGTGTAGGTTGTAAGACCCCTGACCTTGATTTTTGGTTGAACATGCTTGATTATGATAATTGTATGCTTAAAACCTTAATTGAACCATAATATGTGCTTTTATATCATGTTACAAAATTACATTTCAAGTTTGGCCCAATTCAAACACTATTTGAGCAAGTTATGCAATTTTATGCTTATTTTGGACTTCTATGCAATTTACCCAAATCTAGGGTTTTTCTTGTAATTTTTCACACGATTGTTGTGCCTCAAATGTTTTTTTATCATGCTTGAGATATTTGTGCCTTGAGGAGCCTAGTTGCACCTTGGTTTGGTTGGTGACATCTACCTAGGGTTGAACTTAGGGTTTCCTCTCATAGATGGGCTGCCTTGAGTGTTAAAACTCGATGGTTCTCTTAGTTTGGTGAGATATGATTGTCCTCTTTGTGTGTTGGGATCCAATAGTGGTCCCTATAGGTGTGAGGATTGATTGTTTTCTCTCTTGAGATCCCAGGATCGATGATTTACCTAGAGAGGTGCTCAACCGATGGTTTTTCACCTTTGTGACCTAGGTCCAAAAGCAATGGTCACCCTACTGTGGGAGGTTGATGGGTACCCTAGGATTCAACACTCAATGTCTCTCCTAACTCTACAACTTATGGACCTTCTGGTTTGTATGTATGTGATCCTTTGGCTATTGGACACATGGCAAACATGGCTAGACACCTTAACATTTTCTTCTCTTTCACCCCTAGCTTTATATTTCCCCCCTCCCATGTAAATGAGTTATTTACACTCCTAACTCTCAATTTCTTCTTCCTTTCTTCTAATATATCATCCTCCTTTGCTTTTTGTGGAATAAGGAGCTCAAGGTAGAAGAAGGTGGCCGATCTACTTGCTTGTGCACCTCGGGTTTGGATCTACCCTAGTTGAGGTCGCTTGCTGCTTCTTTGCTTGGTTTCTTGGACTAGGTATGTGAGATCTCCATTCCTTCCTTCATTTACCTTGCTTTCCCACCTTCTCCTCTCTTCTTCTTTGTCATACCAATGGTTTTCCATGGTGGATCTTAATCTAGAGCTTGAAGAACATCCCCTGCTTGCTTCCTTGACCTAGGATTTGCTTCCTCTTTGGAGAAGGAGTTAACTTGGTCGAGTGGAGTGCTCAAGATAGGGTTTCCTCCTTTATTCCTCGAGATACCTTTCTTTTTGGATCTTCATATTGACCATATGAAACTTATATAACTTTATCCATGTTTATAGCTTACTCCTAGCTTGCATGTGTTAGATATTGCTTAAAAATGAAGTTCTAAGAAGAAAGATCCTATCGTTGCCTAGGGTTCAATCTTAAATGATGGTTCTTGAGTATTTTATCTTCTTGGATGAACCCTGAACCTTGTGCATGACCTTCCTTTGGTATTGCAAGTTCTTGAGCTAGCTTGCATATAGCAGATGATGGCTCTCTCTCCCAAACAATGGTTCTTACTTAGGGTTTTGAGTTGATTTTGCTTCTCATATTGCAACTCGATGGTTTTGTTCTTGGAACTATTTTGTTTGACCTTTTTGTGACATACAATGGCTTGACTTAGTTTCTATTTTATACCATCTTACTTCAAGAAATGATAGTTATTCTTCTTCACCAACCGATGGTCTTGAGTCACCATGAAACAATGGTTCATTCTTAGGGTTTTGGGCTGATTTTCCTCTTGTGATGCAACTCAATGGCTTGGCTCCTTGTGCCAACTGATATAGGCACTTAGTTTCTATTTTGACTCTATTTTGTGTTGAAAACTTATGGATTTGACTTAACTTCTATTTTGGACGTTCATATGCTCAAAGAAATGATAGTTTTAGTGCCCCCTCAAGTGGATCCACTTGTTGGTTTTTCCTCCTCATATCTGATGGTTTTATTTGATGTTTGAGACTTTTTTCTCCACCTTTTGACCAAACTCGATGGTCTCATTGGGTTCTAAACTCGATGTCCCTTATGAATTCAACAACAATGGCTTCCCTAGTTCATGACTCGATGGTCAACATCTAATGGTTCAATGGGTCAACAGCCATTGGGTTTTCTGGTCTACACTCGATGGTGTGTCTAGTTCTCAAGGTCGATGGTTTCACTAGTTTTTATACGATGGTCCTCAATCAATGGTTCTTCTAGTTCTAAACTCGATGAACATACTGGATCAAGACTCAATGGTATCACTGGTCCTAAGTTCGATGGTCCTCAACTGATGGTTACCTTGCTTTGAAAGTCAATGGTCTTCATAGTGTCACAATCAATGGTGGCACTGCTTTCACAAATTATGATGGACCTAAAGTCCACAACCGACACTGCCTCTAAAGTCAATAAACTATGGACCTTCTCAGTTTTTAATCCTATGTCTTCTCATGATCCAATAGTGGTGATTAGTGCATATGATTCAATGGTTTTTAGGTCATAACTTGATGGTTTTCCTAGATGAATGGATCAAGGTTTTACTTGTATTGCATCTGATGGTTTTACATATCCAACATCTGATGATTTTAGGTGGGTTTTATGTTTGGATGGTTTGGGTTTTATTCCCTAATATGATGGCTATGTTTTTTTATACATCCATGATCCAATGGTGGTGATTCATGCGCATCATTCAATGGTTTTGTTTGCCTTGAACCCATAGTCTTATGTGTGGTCTATGATTTGATGGGTTATGCTTATTGCATTTGGTATGATGGTGGGGATTTGATGATTTATAATCCATGTTTTTAAGCCCATGAGTTTGTATTCTTACCTTTGCCCTTGATGAATACAAACCTAAGGTTGTTGTAAAGTGTTGATTTGTAATGTTAGCTCAACTTACGTTGTTAAACCTAACCCTAGTACAACTAAATGATGGTGGTTAATCATATCTAGTTTCCTTGCATATTGATATAAGGAATTCCCTTAATGATAAGATAACCCTACTATGTTATCCTCATAACATTATTTAGTTCGTTATTGCAATGTTATGTTGAACATATGTATTAGAAACATGGTGATGGTTTGTTGAGCCTTTTGTAAGGCATGGAAAGATAATGATGCTCTTGTAGGAGATAATGTGATTGTCTTAATGACCTTTGGGCACGGTTGACCCTAATGGAGGTGTGATCCTCTTCATGATGTGATAAGGGTTCGTACCCTGGGATAGTGTGATAAGGATTTATATCTTGTGGTGTGATGACAAGTCGAGTCTCATGGATGGAAATGAAATAGTATCCTATGATGTTGAAATGAGGATTACGACTGATACCTTTTATATCTTCAAGAGTTGTTATTGTTAATGCTTTCTAGAAATGAATTAGGGTTTGTTTGTTCACTTGTTTTATCAGCCTTAATTCACCCGATTGGCAACAAATAATGAAGTGAAACCCTAATCATGTAGTGCCTTGTGTCACAGAACCATTCTAGTTTCAGGACTTCCTGGATGGGGAAACGAGTATTCCTAAGGGAAGCTCGAAGCGCATATTGTTGAGTATGTGGGATGCATGAGAATGTGCGTTCTTGACATCATGATCCCAAGGTTATGGAGGATAGTTGTGGTCATACCTCAGGTAGAGAATGATTATGGTCATATCTCAGATGTTTGTAAATGTGATGTGATTGAGGAAAATTGTGATTGTACCTCGGATGATAGGGTTTTGTGTACCCTATTTTATAGTGGTGTGTCATGTACCAAGGGTGGACTAGGTGTTAGAATCTTGACTATATGTTGTTGTAGGAAGTTTGGCTGATATGTCATTGTTGTTCACTCGTACTGACTGAGGGGGAGAGATCTAAGGATTCTGACTCTACTAGATCTTATATAGAACTAATTGTGACCAAGGAGTACTCAGTTGGAAGTTTGGGTGGTACAACTCAAAACTCCCTAGGGCTTAGTAAAAGATATATTCTAGCCATGTAGTATATATGTTAGGTTTATACACAGTGCTTCACATTGGATGATAACCCTCATTTGCTCCTTTTATACATTGATGTTGTATAACACAATATAGAAAGTAGTCATGCTTATGTTGTTAGATACTCATGTTGATAGAAATACTCATATCATAGATATGCTATATTTCTAGACTTGCTTATGATGTTAGCTACGCTTATGTTGCTAGACTTGCTTATGGTGTTAGCTATGCTTATGCTACTAGACTTGCTTATGATGTTAGCTATGTTTATGTTGCTAAACTTGCTTATGTTGTTAGTTATGGTTATGTTGTTAGCCATATATATGATGATATCCAAAATAATGATGATATTTTTATTTGTTCCATTACATACCTTGTTAATCATGTCTTTTGTTACTCTTATTTGTTTAATTTGCTTGACCTGCTTAACTATTTAATCAAATACCTTGTTGTAGCCAATAAGTGTTGTTGGGAGTTATCTCTCTCGCTAGGACATGGGTCTCACCTTGTGGGTCACCACATCTTTTTTGGTGATCAGAGGTAGTGGTAGCATACCCATGACAGTGAGGAGTTGTGGTGATGGACCCTAGAGAAGGTTGTTTCTATGTCTAGTATTTCCTAGAGTCATCTGTGTACCCTCAGGTCTGGGCAGGAAATTTTGTACATGATGTTTCAATCGACTCAAGCTTTTGGTAGCATTCTGATGCTCGTACATGCAGTATATCTAGATAATGTTCTTCTGTACATATATGTTGTGGTTGAGGCCATGGTGCAGTTGTAAAAGATACTTGGAATAATATGAATATATGTAGGATGTTGGGATTCTATGAAAATTTTCTTGGACATCTTTAGAAGGTTTAATCAGTTTTAATTATCCCCATTTTCTACCATTTGGTTAATTAGTGATTGATAGTGCTTTGAGGTTTTAAGTAATCTCATTTAGAGTGACGGTTTCTCACATAGGCGGTGAAAACCACACTAGTTGGATTGGCAAAGTTTTGAGGGATTCAATAAAAACAATTATGGCTTTGTGAGGTCTTTTCTAGGGACTACTTGATATCCCCTTCCATCTTCTTATATTAACTATATTATTACCTCTACGCAATCTTTGGATTTTTTCCTTTGTGACACTCCATGTCTTTAGTGTATTTCTTTGACGCATAGGTTACATATCAACTATGTAGAAAATTATCTTTTTTTGTCACATTCACTATTTGAAGTGTCCATTGGTCGTCATTTAGATTTGATAATTAATTATGTTTTTGGTGATCTTTTTAGATGTTGTATCAATCGTTATTTCCCTCTCACATTCTTCTTATTGATGATGTCATCCTATAGTGGATAATATGCCATGTGTGTATTTTTCGTACCATCCCCGGGTAGGGATTGGTATGATGACATCACACAAACTGTCATACAACTGTCTACTTTCAAGGTGACACAGATTTCATCCTTGAAAACATATATTCATTCTCTTTCAAAGACTACCTCTCTGAGGTCGTCATCTTCCTTCAGCTTGTCCATGATCATGTTTATGAATTCCACTGAAATACTCTCACATGACCATCTATCACAGATTGAGAAACTAGCTATGATAGTCACAACCAGTCCCTTGGGATTGCTTCTAGAAGTTCTTCTTTGAGTTGGACTGGGTGGAATTTTTCTTCAGTTTCTCCCTCCTCTTGTTAGTCTACTGTTGCAAGCTGAGTTGTTTTAGTTTCAACAATAGTCAGTAATACCATTTCGAATGTTAGAAGGGGTTTTGATGCCTACTCAGTCTCTGTATGAAATGTTTTTTGCTTAGATTTCGATTCTTTTGGAGGTTGATTTATTTCTTCTTATTGCACTGTGGTGGGCCAGCCCTTTTTTTATTTGAGGGCCCTTTTTTCCTCCGTTGGGTCTAGCCACAAATCCTTTTTCTATTCATTCCATGTGTAAAGAGGTGAGATCACATCCTTACTAAAATTTAAAGGAAGTACAAAACATCCATCTTTTTAGGAAGACAAAAGATATTGAGGGATGCATGTATAATATTCCAAGCAAATAAGCATGCACCAGATACATTGTAAAATGTCAATAGCAGTAGAAATAAAAGTACTAAGCCTATTGCATGGCTTTTGTTGTTCATTACATGATTGTTCCCAAAAGAAAAAGATAAGAGAAAATGATCTAGCTATAGAAACCTAGACATCCTTTCAGATAGCTTAAGATCTACTCCTGAGATGACTTCCTTCAAACTTGTCCTTCTCCTTGCTCAGCACCAGCACCTGGGTGGTTGGGAAAGCACCCAACAAAAGGGGAAAGAAGACAAGGTATCTGTCATAAAACTAGTCTAGGATAACAAGATAAGTAAAGCAAATAAGAACAGGTAGGGTTCACCATAAGATGAAGATAACAAGAGTATGAGGCTATATTCAAAAGAAACTTGCCATTAACAAATATATTAAAAAGGATTTGCATGTAAGATAATTATGTCTACCTAACTAAGTAGGGTTGAGGCACCTACCGAACCTCTAAGATATAGGTGAGCAGAGAATAAGACATTCCCAGTCACCTACACAATTATATAGGGGAGAATAAAAACATTCCCAAGGGTGATTAAAGGCATGCCCTCTGTGGGTGTTTGTATATAAGTATCACTACTTTAAATTAAATAGAACATAAATCTACATGCTAGAAAAGTAGTCATGGCAAGAATAGTTATAATATTCAATAAGCATAGCAGTGGGGTATAAGACCCAAACAAGAAGAAATTATAATCTGATTTGAGGTATGAAAAACATTAGGATTCAATAATAGAATATTTAGGGTTCATTTAAGCCTCATTAGGGAAATATAGGGTTTGGCTGAAATTATTCCAACATAGGGTGTAAGGAATGGACATACCTCTCTTATTGATATCTATTACTAACTTTCACCACTTTAATTGAGTCCAAGTTCCACTTTGCCTATTTTCAATGTATTAACATGTATTAGAGTACATAGTGCACATTAATGTATAGAAATCCTAATTTTAGAACTTTTTAGCAAAACTCGGATTTAGAATTTGAAAATATCACCAATGAACTTATTAGGTACTCCTAATGAATAAAACATATTTTATGTTAATTTTGGAGTTATGATGGTTAAGATGTAATTTTTATGGTTTTTATGCATTAAATTCATTTTACAAAAATCCCCCTTCGTCACATCATGAAATAAAACCTTGAAAATATTTTTAGCAGAAAGAGATTAATTTTCTAATTCCAAAACATATTTATTTTTCAAATTTGGATAAGTGGATTAGAAGATATGAATTTTTTAATATTGTCCAATAGGAAATTTCCACATCATCAAACCGGTCGAGATAATTGAAGAGAGAGGGAGAGGGAGAAAACACCATTTGACCCAAGATCAGGTTTGAAGTTGCATAGGTAACCAAACTAGAGTTTCTAGAGAAGGTAAAATTGCAAGAAACCAAAACCCTAGAAGAACATGGTAAAAAGAGATGGAGATCACCAGTTTTAAACATATAAGCATGAGTTTTAAGCATGTAGTATGCAATATATGAGAAGGGGGGTTATAAAACTCACCTCTAGGAAAGTAAGAAGGTCCAAACAATAAGGATAATGATATTAGAAGGTATGGTTGCTCCAAGCCAAGCTCCTTTCTTGAGAAAAGATCACCTTCTCCACTTTAGAGGTGCAAACCCTAGCAAAAGAGCATGGAGATGAGATGCTTCAGGGTTCTAGGTGGAGTTTTACCATTGAAGGTCATGGTTATAACCTGGAAGAAGGTGGGAGGAATACTAACAATATAAAAATAGGGAAGGAAAGGAGGATACTTACTAGTTTTGGTCAAAATCACCAGGGAGGAGCTTAAGAAATCCTAAATAGAGAAATTTGGAACCCTAGGAGCCTTCTTCACCAAGGTAGGCACCCTCCTTTACCTTGAGATAGTAACTTCGTGGAAAACCATAGAAGTGACAATGCTCTAAGCTGGGGGAAAGAGAAGGAGAGGATTTCTTCTTGGATTGGGAGGTGGGAAGGGGTAGGCATGGCTTTATAAAGAAGGGGGCAAGTATGATGTGTCTATGGGACTTTCCATGTGTCCTTAGGCTAGGGCTTCATGGCCATGCAAGAGGACAACTCATAGACTCTTCTTGTATATCAAAGGTCAGTCCTAAAAGCCCCTGGAAACTTCTAGGCCATCCCCACCATCCTTCAAATAAATAAATAACCCCATTGGTTAATAGCTTTTAAAGATAAGCTCATTTATAAAGAGGGTAATCCCTATAATGCCCTTGGAGAGAAACACCTTCAAACCAAGGTGCCAACCAGTTCCCCATGGTTGAAAATCTCGATAATGGTAAGGGAATATCTAAGGATTAAAATTCATGTGATAATTTGCAAAGAAAACCTCCCAATTGGGTAAATTGCATAAAAGTCCAAAATGTACCTAAAATTGCATCACTTGCACAAAAAACATCCAAATCGAACCAAATTTGAAACGTAGGCTCATTTTATGTTTTCAAATTCCATAAAAAAGTTATATTAACATTTAGACCACTTAATTATGGTAATTAAGCTTATTTAATACATTAATCAAGGTTTAGGGTCTTACACTTCTAGCACAAATTAATATACCATTATTCTACTAAAGTGGTGATTTTGAATTTTAGATCCTTAAATAAGCTTTCACTAAGGTATTTTTTCATAAACCCTTATATTGGCACAATGAGTGAATAAATGTTCACTAAACCACTATAAATTCCACTAATTAAACAGGAATGACATAAAGGATAGAAATGAAAAGGATACTTGGGAAAAAGATTTTCATTGAGATTACATCTAAGATTCACTATGTTACAGCACTCCATCCCTTTAAAAGGATTCTATCCTCAAAATCTCAAGAAAAAAGAGAAGGGTGAGTACGTAACATTTCATCTCTCAACTCCCATGTGGTTTCTTCCAGACCATGATATTTCCACAAAACTTTTACCAACCCAATCTCTTTGTTCTTCAGCTGCTTTAATCAGGAGTCAAGGATCTTCACAGGTAGCTCCTCATAGTTCAAATTCTCATGTATCTTCAAAGGCTCAACAATAATCAAATGAGAAGATTCCTTCACATACTTCTTTAGCACAGAGACATGGAACAAATTATGAATCTTATCATAGGAAGGCAGTAAAGCTAAGTGGTATGCACAGTCTCCAACCTTATCTTAGATTTCAAATGGTCCAACATAGCAGGGACTCAACTTTCCTTTAACTTTAGATCTAGCAATAGAATGGATAGGCTTGATCTTCAAAAATGCATAGTCACCCACTAGAAAGTTAACATCAGACATTTTCTTATCAGCATACATCTTCCGTCGGTCTTGAGTAGTTTTCATGCATTTCTTTATCAACTGTACCTTTTCTATCATCATTTGCATGTCATTAGTTTTCACTAGAGAATGTTCACCGACATCATCCCAATGCAAAGGTGAACAACATGGTCAACCATAGAGAGATTTAAAAGGTGGAATACCAATACTAGCTTGGTAGCTATTGTTGTAAGCAAACTCAGCTAATGGCATATACCGATCCCATGCACCACCCCAATCCATCACACAAGCATGAAGAAAGTCCTCCAGAATTTGAACTGTTCTCTCAGATTGACCATCAATCTGTGGGTGGTAAGTAGTACTGAAACACAAGTCAGTACCCATCACCTCCTGAATCTGACCCCATAAACGATAAGTAAACTTTGGGTCATGATCAGAAACTGTCACCTCAGGTACTCCATGAAGGCATATGATCCACTCAACATACAACTCAACCATATCCGCAACTTTGTAATTGGTTTTGGAAGGCAAGAAATGAGCATATTTTGTAAGCTGGTCAATAACCACTCAAACAACATCATAACCTTTCTTGGACTTGGAGAAACCAGTAAAGAAGTCCATTGCGATCTTCTCCCACTTCCATTCCAGAATTTTAAGAGGATGAAGAAGACCACCAGGTTGTTTATGTTTGATCTTGACTTGCGGACATGTCAAGCACTTCGCGACTAATAGAGCTATATCATTCTTCATGTTCTTCCACCACACACTTTGTTGTAAGTCCTTGTACATTTTTATTGTGCCAGGACGAATAGTATACTTGGACCCATGAACTTCACTTAGAATCTTATATCTCATATCACCTACATCGGGAATCCACAACCTTTGTCTGAAGCAGACAACACCATCCACTCCGATAGAGAAGTCAAATTGTGATTTCTTTATCAAGGCCTTCATCTCTTCTAGCTCAAAACTTTCCAACCGTGTAGAAATGACTTTTGAGATCTAGGTCAGCGTAACAGTAAAACTAGCCATATGAACACACAACTTGTCATCATCCACTGAATCGACAGTTTGAGGTCTCCAACTAGTCACATGTTTGAGATTTTCCCATACTGAACATCTCAGAGCAGCACAAACAGCATGCTTCTCGTGACTTAAAGCATCAGCTATGATGTTTGCTTTACCGGGATGATAGGTGATGGTAAAGTCATAATCTTTGAGATATTCCATCCACCTTCACTGTTGTAGATTTAGATCCTTCTGTGTCAACAGGTACCTCAAGCTTTTATGGTCAGAGAAAACTTCAAACTTCACACCATAGAGATAGTGTCACCAAATTTTCAAAGCATGAACGATGGAAGCAAGCTCTAAAACATGTGTAGGCCAATTAGCTTCATTTGATTTCAATTGGCGGGAAGCATAGGTGATCACCTTTCTGTCTTGCATCAAAAAACACCCTAAGCCTTATTTAGAAGCATCAGTGTAGATGACATAGGGTATGCCTTCAACATGTAAGGCAAGAACGGGAGTAGAAGTCCAACACTCCTTCAGCTTTTGGAAACTGTTCTCACATTCTGGTATCCAAGAAAACTTGACCTCCTTTCACATCAACTTGGTTAAAGGCAAGGAAAACTCAGAGAATCTCTTGATAAACATTCGATAGTAACCTGCTAAGCTGAGGAAACTATAGATCTCTGAGGGATTCTTTAGAGCTTTCCACTTGGTTGCAGCTTCTACCTTTGTAGGATCAACAACTATATGTCTGGTAGAAATCACATGACCGAGAAACATCACTTCCTTTATCCAGAACTCACACTTTGAGAATTTTGGATAGAGTTTATTTTCTTATAGTGTGTTGAGTACAATCCATATATGCTCATGATGTTTTTCTAACATCTTGGAATAAACCAAAACATCATTGATAAACACCACCACGAACTTGTCAAGGTATGGGAGAAACACTTGGTTCATCAAGTCCATGAAGGCAGTAGGGGCATTTGTCAAGCCGAAAGGCATGACCATGAATTTGTAATGCCCATAGTGAGTTCAAAACACCGTCTTTGGGACATCATCATCCTTCACGCGCATCTGGTAGTATCCACTCTGCAGATCCATCTTAGATAATATGGTGGCTAACTTCAGCTGATCAAATAGGGTGTCGATGTGAGGCAAAGGATAACGGTTCTTCACCATCACTTGGTTAAGCATGTGGTAGTCCATACACATCCGCATCGATCCATCCTTCTTCTTCACAAATAGGACAGGGGCTCCCCAAGGTGAAATATTGGGTTGTATGAAGCCCATGTCGAGAAGCTCTTCTAACTGCTTCTTCATTTTGGCAAGCTCGGCAAACGCAAAGGGGTAAGGCGGCTTCGATATTGGTGAAGTTCTGGTTACAAGCTTGATGGATAACTCTACCTCGTAAGTTGGTGGAAAACCGAGTAACTCCTCAGGAAAGACGTCTAGGAAGTCTTTCACCACATCTATGTGGTCGAGAGAAGAAGGTGTAGCCTCGAGGACTATAGAGGCTAAGAAAGATCTACACCCTTGTGAGACTAGCTTTTCAACTTTGATGGCAGAGATAACAAATTGTCGATCCTCTTGCTTCCTACCCTTAACACACAATCTCCCCTCAAAAGGATGTGACAAACTAACCTTTGATTATTCACAAAACAAAACAGCTTTGTACCTCTTCAACCAATCCATTCCTAGGATGACATCAAAGGTGGTCATGTCGAGCAAGATGAAATTTGAGGGAAACATTATACCAGATATACATAGGTACATGGACAGAGTTTGGAGATACGAAGATCAGATCTTACCACTAGGGGTTTTTACATCTAATATATGATCCATATACTCAGATTCTATTTCTAACATAGAAGCAAGCTGACAGGATATGAAGGTATTGAATGATCTAGAATCAAACAGTACCTTTATAGGATGCATATTAAGATGCAAGGTACCTTTAATAACTTCATTATCTTCATCTGCTTCCTCATCATTGAGAGTAAACACTATCCCATTCCACCTCTCCACTAGTGGTCACCTCAAGTTTTGGTCATTGTTGTTGTTATTATTATTTCACAGAGGCGGATTCTGCCTTGGCTGCTACGGCTGCTATGCATTATTTTGTCCCTACTAGAAATGGGGGCAGAGTGTTCAGATATGACAAACTTAGCCACACTCATGGTATGTCAGAGGAGGTCAGTTGTCTCTATGAGAAGGTGCATTGTTGATAGGATATCTCCCTGGAGGATGGTGGCGAGAGCACCTATTGCACCGATCACGTCCACGATTCTCATTTTAGGTAGGGTTCTTCCTCTTGTTGTTGTTGTAGCCATTACTGTATCCATAGAATTGGAATCCTAGGTAGGACTTGATGACCAGGGACTTATCCACCATCTGTTGGAAGGTGAGTGGAAGCTGTGAAACAAGACTTTGGTCCACTTGGTAGTTCAGGCCCTCCAACAACAATGTTTCCCTTCTCTCGGCTCCAAGGTTGGTGGTGTAGCGTTCCAGAAGTAGGAACCTTTGGATGTAGTCAGCCACACTCATGCTTCCCTACCTAAGGTTGTAGAACTCATCTTCCTTCTTTCTCAGGGAGGTAGGACAGATGTATTTCTCCCTGAAGATCTTTAGGAACTGGTCTCATTCCATGGTAGAGGTATCTCGAGTGCGGGCAACACCATTCCACCAGACATGTGTCGGTTCGTCCAGCACATACGTCATGAACCGAACCTTCTGGTGAGGAGGGCATGCCTTACCCTCAAAGTTTCGATCCAAATCCAACACCCAATCATCGGCTTTATCCAACATGTTGTGTTCACTTTCACCTTTGAAGTAGGGTGGCTGCATCTTTATGAAGTTAGTGAGGGTGAACTCCCTCGGCTTGTTGGCATTGGCGGCCACTGTGTGGAGCTGTCCCATCATGGTGGAGAGCAAATGGTGTAGCATTTCCAACTCTTGCTCCGGTGTGAAGGTGGGGTGCCCAGAGTAGTAGGGTTGACCACACTATGGCTAGCAGGAGTCACATGAGTGTTTTCCACATTGGATTCATTAGGATTCGACTCCTTTCCCTTATTCCTACTGTCAAACAAGTCACCTATCCTGAAAGGTAGGGTTAACATATTAAGTTCCCAGGAGTATTTGAATCATAGATGAGAAAAGAATAGAAGCATAGACGAGAAAAGAATATCTAGAATGTTATTGTCTAAAAGCATACCATTTTGGGCAATTCATATCAGCTTAGGCCAGGCTAGTATCATATGGGCATGGGAGTCCTCGTAAACCAAGCTAGTGGTGCAGAGGAAGATATTTCCATCCCTTGAAACCCTGATCCATTCTAGACACCTTTACTTCAACTTCATGTCCTAATAGTTCCCTAAAGGCTCTGATACCATGTCGTAAAGAGGCAAGATCACCTCCTTACTAAAATTTAAAGAAATTACAAAGCATCCATCTTTTTAGAAAGATAAAAGATATTGAGGGATGCATGTATAATATTCTAAGTAAATAAGCATGCACCATATACTTTGTAAAATGTCAATAGCAGCGGAAATAAAAGTACTAAGCCTATTATATGTCTTTCATTGTTCATTACATGATTGTTCCCAAAAGAAAAAGATAAGAGAAAATGATCTAGCTATGGAAACCTATACATCCTTTTAGATAGCTTGAGATCTACTCCTGAGATGACTTCCTTCAAACTTGTCCTTCTCCTTATTCAGCACCAGCACCTGGGTGGTTGGGACAACACCCAGAAAAAGTGGAAAGAAAACAAGGTATGTGTCACAAAACTAGTGTAGGATAACAAGATAAGTAAAGAAAAAAAGAATAGGCTAGGGTTCATCATAATATGAAGATAACAAGAGTATGAGGATATATTTAAAAGAAACTTGCCATTAACAATTATCTTAAAAAGGATTTGCATGTAAGATAATTATGTCTACCAAACTAAGTAGGGTCGAGGCACCTACCAACCCTCTAACCTATATGTGAGGGGAGAATAAGGCATTCCTAGCCACCTACACAATTATATAGGTGAGAATAAAAAAATCCCCAGGGCAATTAAATACATGCCCTTTGTGGGTGGTTGTACATAAGTACCACTACTTTAAATTAAACAGAACATAAATCTACATGCTAGAAAAGTAGTCATGCAAGAGTAGTCATAATATTCAATAAGCATGGCAGTGGGGTATAAGACCCAAACAAGAAGAAATTATAATCTTATTTGAGGCATGAAAAACATTAGAATTTAAGAATAGAAGATTTAGGGTTCATTTAAGCCTCATTAGGGAAATATGGGGTTGGCTGCAATTATCCCAACATAGGGTGTAAGGAATGCACATACCTCTCTTACTGATATCAATTACTAACTTACACCACTTTAATTAAGTCCAAGTTCCACTTTGCCTATTTTCAATGTATTAACATGTATTAGAGTACATAGTGCACATTAATGTTTAAAAACCCTAATTTTAGAAATATTTAGAAAAACTCAGATTTAGATTTCGAAAATATCACCAATGAACTTATTAGGTTCTCCTGATGAATAAAACATATTTTAATGCTAATTTTGGAGTTATGATGATTAAGATGTATTTTTTATGGATTTTATGCATTAAATTCATTTTACAAAAATCATCCTTCTTCAAACCATGAAATCATACCTTGAAAATATTTTTATTAGATAGAGATTAATTTTCCAATTCTAAAACATATTTATTTGTCAAATTTGGATAAACGGATTAGAAGATAGGAATTTTTCAATATTGTCAAATAGGAAATTGCCGCATCATCAAACCGATCGAGATAATTGAAGAGAGAGCAAGAGGGAGTGGGAGAAAATACCATTTCACCCAAGATCAGGTTTGAAGTTGCATAGGTAACCAAACTAGAGCTTCTAGAGAAGGTAAAATAGCAAGAAACCAATACCCTAGAAGAACATGGTAAAAAGAGATGAAGATCATCGATTTTAAACAAAGAAGCATGAGTTTTAAGCATGTAGTATGCAATATATGAGAAAGGGGTAATAGAACTCACCTCTAGGAACGTAAGAAGGTCCAAACAGCAAGGATCCTAAGATTAGAAGGTTTGGTTGCTCCAAGACAAGCTCCTTTCTTGAGCAAAGATCACCTTCTCCACTTTAGAGGTGCAAACCCTAGCAAAAGAGCATGGAGATGAGATGTTTTAGGGTTCTAGGTGGAGTTTTACCATGAAAGGTCATGGTTCCGACCTGTAATAAGGTGGGAGGAATACTAACAGCATGAAAATAGGGAAGGAAAGGAGGATACTTACTAGTTTTGGTCAAAATCACCAAGGAGGAGCTTAAGAAATCCTAAATAGAGAAATTTGGAACCCTAGGAGCCTTCTTCACCAAGGTAGGCACCCTCGTTTACCTTGGGACAGAAACTTCGTGGCCAAACATAGAAGGGACAATGTTATAAGCTCGGGGAAAGAGAAGGAGAGGATTTCTATGGTGAACCAAACGTAATTAACTAAGCGAAAGAGAACCATGTGCAGCGGATTACTGAAAATCACTAAAAATTAAAACCTTTTACAAAGAAATCCATACATTGGAAAACTCTTTCAAAAAGAACCAAATTAATTCAATTACATTTTGTTCACAAGTACATCTCTTGTACCATTCCTTCTCGAGGATTACAAGCATCAACTGCCCTGTTAAAACTGTGCATAGCCAGCATAAAACATTGAGGCATCAAGCCAAAATCTTAGATCGATTCATTAAACTAACTACTCACATCGAGGACCTGAGAGTACATAGATGACACATAGGACTCTATGTACAAGACATGACAACCAGTGTCTCCAACTGAGAATTCATTGTTGTCCCTACTACTGTTGCTGCTCTTCCCCTGCTGTAGGTTTTCTGCCTCTTCCTCCGCGTCTACATAAAAAGTTGGATTCCACGGGGGTGAGAAAATTTGAAATTGCTCCAGCGTGAGATATAACTCTCTTCCATAAATGTTATTATTGCAGTTTAATAAGATAAGATTGTATAGAGGAATCTTAAATTTTTAACAATAGTTAAATCAATGTCTAAACAGGTTAGAGCAATATTCTTGTTCTAAGCATTTCAGCTATGTCTTGATAAAACAGCATGTCACTTATTCAATAAGGAAATGAAGAACATGTATAAAATTTATCCGCTATAATAAGCAAGATAACATCATCTAGTGATTACCGTATTTCAACCTTAAGCAATTACGCTACATGGTTGATTATATTTTATAATCAAATTTAATGCCCTGAAGAGATGAAGTATACCGTTCATGCTCCAACCAACCACGATTAAGTTAAGCATCGGTACCACACAAGGTCAATGGAATAGCTAGACTCCAAGACCTCAACCTTCTCAGTTGGTATGAGATTATATGACAGAGACATCATGTGTTAAATTAGATTGCTAGGGTATATTGGCATCTTTGCTATAGAGTTATAGCCCGTAGCATATACTCTCTTTAGGGTTATGGCCCATAGACAATGCCTGGTATCATATCATTGAGTCATGGCACGTAGCCATACTCTTATTGGGATATGGTCTGTAATAAATCCCGTACATAGGATATAGCCCACAGCCATTCCTATGGGGACATAAGGATATAGTTGCCCAATTACCCCCGCATATTCAAAAATATGTGCTCCGAGTTTAACTCGTTTCACCATTCAGCAAATTCTGACGCTGTTGGATCTGTGGTCAGGGCAACTACATTATATGATATCACTTGATTAATTAAGTGTATTACCATATTATTTTAGCATCAAACAAGTTTCCAAACATCAATTATTTTAACATATGCTACAAAGAATGTGTAATACTTGCATCAAGTATTGTTCAAATGTTTAATAAAGCATTGGGATCTCAATCCCTCATTTCATCAGGAGCATACTCATCCTTTCACAAACTTATCATCATGATTATAGAAAATGGGTATTCAAACCCTAAGTTCATCAAAGAACACTTGTTACCATTTATCAGGTAACTAAAACACCTTCAGGTCATATAACCAAGGTAAATATGATACTTGTTACAAAAGCATCTCTTATGGCACACTAGGCCCATTATATCTCTTGTTACCTCTCACTTGGCAACAAGGCATGTTATGGCTCACAAGGCCCATAAAAAAATTTCAATAATAAAGCATCACAGCTCATACATGGCTATGCTCATCATCTCATGATACCTGCATGGTTAGTACACATGATAAAAATTATATATTTCAGCACAATGCAGTGCAAGGATAACATCACTATTCACTCATTAAGTTTAGGGTTTCCCATTTTATTTCAATCAGGGATACTCATTTCATTACCCAAAATTAGAGTTGTGGTTAATCATGCCATTGCCAAAAATTAGGGTTTCATACATCATAACCCAAAATTAGGTTTTCACATACCTTCACCTTAAATTAGGATTAGGGTTTACTATTCATATCCAATTAGGGTTTCTCATATTCAAAAATACCCAAATTACGGTTAGGATGTACTATTATCATCCAATTAGGGTTTATCATTAAAATACCCTGGATTAGGGTTTCTCATGTCACTACCCTAAATTAGAGTCACACCATCACCCTAGAATAGGGTTTTACATACAACTGCCCTAAATTAGGGTTTAGGTTCATCAACCACCTCAATTAGGGTTTCATGATCTCTTTATCAAGGATCATATAATAATTACATATTCTATTTATTTTGAATGTGTTGAGGCTGGATTGCTACATGATTATTATACATGTATGAATTTCTCTTTCTTATCCTCTCTAGGATGTTCATTACTCAAATCTTGATTAGATTGAATCAATCCTTTATTCATATACATTTAGGGTTAGCATAGTGTATTGAGTCATTGCTTCCATAAGCATCAAAAGATAACTCCTCTAAGGGTACCAATCATCTAAGTACATTAGGGATTCAACCATTGTACTTATCTTTGATAATCATCATTATCAATCATGGGATCAACTGATCTTTCAACACTTTAAGTCTTCAATCAATTTTGTATATGTTGAACCTCCATTCGGTTTTGACCTTTGGATCTTCAAATGGTTTGAAGTCAATTGCCCTCCAAACGGTTTTGAAACCGTTTGGCCATCTCGGGTTAAGATCATTTTCCCTCCAAACGGTTTTGAAACCATTTGGGCACTCAACATTAGAAACCGTTTGAACAATTCATCACTAAGATCGATTGGACAAACCAATAGTTGAAACCGTTTGAAGATTGAAACCACTTGGTCATTCAAATGGTTTTGAAATCGTTTGATTCCAAATGGTTTCAAGACCATTTGGACTCAAACGGTCTCAAGACCGTTTGGTCCAAAACATCTTGAAACCAAATGAATCATTTTGGGTTACTTTCAATCAATCAAATAGGGTTCCAATTATTCAACCCATCAATTATTGTAATCATTGGAATTACTTCATTTGAAACAATTGAATCACCATTCAATCATGACCTCAACTGACCTCAAACGGTCTTGAGGTCGTATGACCTCAAACGGTCTTGAGACCGTTTGACCCATCCAATCACTGAAATTGATTGAATTCAATTAGGGATTCTTCAACAAATTGATTTGGGGTTTGCAATCAAGAAGCCCTAAAGTATTGACCCATTTTGAAATTAATTCAATTGAAAACCATTGGATCATCATCAATTTATAACAACACCTGACCTCAAACGGTTTTTGAGTTCGTTTGACCTCAAATGGTTTTGAGGTCGTTTGACCGCAAATGGTCTTAGGACTGTTTGATCCCAAACAGTTTTGAAACCGTTTGGTTTCAAACGATCTTGAGATCGTTTGGTCTCAGGTCATTGAAACCGTTTTCCCAAGATATTAATTGAGGTGTGTGCTTAAGATGACATCATCATCTTCAAGCTTCAAACCTTCAAAACTTGTTGTGATCTTCATGGTGATTTCATCAATCAACCAAATAAAATTTTGGGAATGAAGAAAGAATCAACAATTGATAAAAGAATGAAATCAATAATAATGTTTGAGGGTTCAAGTTTTATAACCCACCTTCAAAGAAGCTTCAAAGCTCCAAACTCCACGTCTTTAATGGTGGAAGAAGCTTTCTCAACTATCCCAAGCTCGTGCTCAAGTCTTTGAGTGAAAAGAATGGCCAAAGTTGAAGATTGGATGGAGAAAAGAAGAAATCAAGCATTGATTTTCGATTTCCACCATGAAATCAAGGTGAAAGAATACCATGGAGCTTACCTACAGGTTGGGGATCGTCCTCCTCCTACTCCTAAGCTCCCTTGGTTGTTGGTTTACCAAAGAGTGAAAGAAGGGTCGAAATATCCTTTCATTTGAGTTGTAAATGGTGTTTTTATAAAGAAATTCAATGAGAGAGAAAGTGATAATTAATTCCTTTATTTTCTTAAATTGATGCCACATCTCCCCCTCATTTACTTGCCCACGAAGCCATCCTCTTCCCCTTCACAATCCTCTTCTTTATCCATGAATTAAAGGAAAAGAAATTAAGCACCTTAATCATTATAATAATAATATCCAAAAATTGAGTGGATATTACTTTTTAGTTAACTAATGTGAGTGGGTTCTCCACTCACTTAGGATATTTCGTGGCCTTTGCAAGGAAAAAGGTCATTCACACTTATGCAAATTCAACCATATCAATTTTGGTTGAAGGGCACTTCAATTAATATATTTATTTTTTCATTAAATTGAATTATGTTTCCAATTATGCTTAAATCTTGATTATTTTAATATCAAGATTCTCTCTCATCCAAAATGATTCAAATGAGATGCCCCTCTCATTTTATTTTCTATACATGATGACAATAAACATGATGGACTCTCTAGAAGTGGTATTTTGCATATTGAACCCTAGGTTTTGGGTAAATTGCACATTACACCAAAACTAGGTTTTAATGCACAAACATTGCTCAATAAGCTCTTTCTTGGTGCTTCTTAAGCTATCACAAGCCATACCTCTGCATCATTTTAATTATTATGATGCTTCAACATCTGAGGAACATTTTATCATGTAACAATTGCAATTTAACCCCTCATCTTGGGTAATTTGCACTTTAGTCCAAAATAAGTAAAACAGTATTTCAACATTATTAAAAAAGGACTAAAATTGAAACATAAGTTCCTCTTGAGCCTTAATTACTTTTAAAAAGATAAGATCAAGCATCTAATTAACTTTATTAAGCAAAACATATAGGGTTAAAGCATAACCCAGGTCCGGGATGTTACAAATTATCCACCCCTAACAGGGATTTCGTCCCCCAAATCATCAAGAGAAAAGAGAAGGGTACTTCCTCCTCATCTCTTACTCTAGTTCCCACTAGCCTCTTCAATGCCACAGTGATGCCACAGAACTTACACAAGACATATGTCTTTCTTTTTCAAATTTTTAATTCTTTTATCAAGGATCATCACAGGTCCTTCAACATATGATATATCATCATTTAATTCTACCTCCACAGGTTGCAAAACTAACTCGGTGTCAGGATGAAACTTTCTCAACATGAAGATATGAAACATTGGATGCAACTTATGCAGCTCAGGTGGTAATTCCAGCTTATAGGCTACCTTTCCAATCCGCTCAATGATTGGATAAGGCCCGATAAATCTAGGAACTAACTTTCCCTTCCTTCCAAATCTAAGAACACCTTTCCTAGGTGAGACTTTGAGATATAGTATGTCTCCAACTTGGAATTCTAAGGGTCTTTGCAGTTTGTCGGCGTACGACTTCTGTCTATCCTGTGCAGTCTTTAATTGTTGTTGGATTACTTTAATCTTCTCAATTGTCTGTTGCACTAGTTCAGGACCCAGAAGTTGATATTCTCCAGTTTCATACCAACAAAATGGATATCTACAACGTCTACCATATAATGCTTCATATGGTGCCATATCAATATTGTGCTGATAGATATTATTGTAAGCAAATTCTATCAAGCTCAAGTGTAGATCCCAACTCCCTACAAATTGAAGGACACATGCCCTAAGAAAATCCTCTCAGATTATCCATCTTTCTGTGGGTGAAAGGATGTACTAAACCTTAACTGCATTCCCAAAGCATTATGTGGTCATTCCCAAAAATGAATCATGAACTGGGGACCTCTATCAGAAACAATAGTAATTGGAACCCCATGCAACCGCACTATCTCATCTACATATATCTGTGCCAGCTTCTCAGATGTGTAGGTTGTTTTGACAGCAAGGATATGTGATGTCTTAGTCAACCTGTCAACTATCACGCATATGGAATCATGACCTTTGGTTGTTCTAGGCAAACCAACCACAAAGTCCATGATCACATGATCACATTTCCACTGCGGTATAGGCAAAGGTTGCATTGTTCCTATGGGCTTTTGATGTTCAGCTTTAACCTGCTGACACACCGGACACCACATAACAAACTCAGCTGCATCCTTCTTCAAACTAGGCTACCAATACATATCTTTTAAGTTATGATACATTTTGGTGCTCCCTGGATGCATAGCATACATCAAAGAATGAGCCTCCTCCAAGACTAACCTCCTTAAATCATTGGCATCAGGTACTACCATCCTACCATGGTAACAGACTACCTGATCCTCTAACTCATGAAAGGCATCCCATTTATCACTACCATACTCTGACCTGATCTGCTGAACCACCGTATCAGCTTATTGTGCTTCTTTAATCTGCTGTCTCAGAGTAGGTTTTATGTGCATCTCAGCTAACAACCCAGCTAACAATGATACCTTAAGTTGTATATTGCTTTGCCTCAAGGAGATAAGCATATCTCTTTTAAACCACACTAAGGAATTCATCTATGCTTTATCTAGGGTTGGTGATGATGATTTTCTACTTAGTGCATCAGCCACTACATTAGCCTTCCCTGGATGATAATCAATTGTACAATCATAGTCCTTGATTAACTCCATCCAGCGGCGTTGTCTCATGTTCAACTCATGTTGTGAGAGGATATATTTTAAATTCTTATGGTCTATGAAAATATGGAATGTCTCTCCATAGAGATAATGCCTCCAGATTTTCAAAGCATGGACCACAGCAACTAGTTCTAGATCATGTGTCAGATAATTCTCCTTGTGTTTCTTAAGTTGTCGAGAGGAAAAAGAAATCACTTGATTATCCTACATCAACACACATCCTAGACCATTCTTAGATGCATCACAAAACACTATGTAACCCTTCCCTTGCTCAGGTAACACTAGCACAAGTGCACTTGTTTACCTTTCTTTCAACAGCTAGAAAGAATGTTGACACTTGTCATTCCAGACAAAAGGAACCTCCTTCCTGGTCAACTTGGTTAGGGGTAAATCTATAGAGCTGAAGTTCTTAATGAACCTCCTGTAGTATCCTGCCAGTCCAACAAAACTACGAATCTCTGTCGGTGTATTTGGTTGTTCCCATTGTAGAACCGATTCTACCTTCTTAGGATCAACGCGGATACCTAAGGCAGATATTACATGTCCTAGGAAAGAAACTTATGGTAACTAGAACTCACATTTGCTAAACTTAGCATACAACTTATGGTCTCTTAGCAAAGTTAAAGCCTGGCGGAGGTGTTACTCATGTTGTTGAGCATCTCTACTGTATACCAAGATGTTATCTATAAACACTACTATAAACTGATCAATAAAAGGTCAAAAGATTCTATTCATGAGTTCCATGAATGCAACTGATGCATTAGTTAGTCCAAACGACATAACTATGAACTCATAGTGTGCATACCTTGTCCTAAAGGTAGACTTAGGTATGTCACTCTCCTTAATATGCAACTGATGGTATCCCAACCTCAGATCTATCTTAGAGAAGATAGTTGCACCATGCAACTGATCAAACAAGTCATCTATCCTTGGTAGAGGATACTTGTTCTTTATGGTTACTTTATTCAATAGTATGTAATCAATGCATACCTGCATCGATCCGTCCTTCTTCTTAACAAAGAGGACTAGGGCACCCCATGGTGAAGTACTTGGTCGGATAAAACCTTTCTCAAGCAACTCCTACAGTTGTTTCTTAAGCTCTACCATCTCAGTAGGTGTCATTCTATATGGTGTTTGTGCTATTGGTTGTGTGCCCAGGATTAGATTAATCTCCAAATCAATCTCTCAGGGCGGAGGTACACCTGGAAGTTCCTCAGGAAACACATCTTTAAACTCCCTAACTATCAGAACTTCAGAAAGATTAGAGCTCTCCATTGTGGTGTCTACAACATGTGCCAAAAATGCAAAACATCCCTGTCTCATCAGCTTCTCAGCTACCATAGATGACACAAGACAGGTTGTTAGAATCTTTCTATCTCCCTAAAAGATCCATGTGTTACCATCATTTATGAACACAGCTTGCTTGGAATCACAATCCAAGACAACCTTATAATTCTGTAGGGTGTCCATCCCAAGAATTATATCGAAACCTTGCATCTCAAGTGGTATAAGATCCACCTGAATGCGATGTTTAGAAACGGAAAGAGTGTAGGGAGAGCACTGATAAATGTGTTTTCATCGCTTTTATTTGCATCTTTTAGATATCTTTTTATGATTGTTTTGTTGTTTATTTTCTTAGTTTTATAATTAATTACATTATATTATATTTTTATCTTCAATAAGAATTTTAATTATATTTTCTTAGATTTTGTAGGAAATGGGATAAATATTCTTGGAGTATAATTGCACAATTTGCAGTAGTCCTGTAATTATTGTATATTTGTCACCAAAAGTGTCATAACTCTTGCATCCAAAGTCCAAATTGAGTGTACAAGTATTCATTGGAAAGGAAATTTAATTTCCTAAAATAATATTCTATAATTTGGACCGCTTTTTTGCATTTTATGGGAGTGAAATGCGTTCGAAATAGATACTGTGGGAATCTGTGTTGGAGAGAGTTACATGGTCAAGACAATTAAAGTCTATCAAATTCCTATTGACCAAATCTTGAAAATTCAAAAGGATAGATCCCTCTCTTTTTTCCCCCTCTTTTTTTGGATAGCCGACCCCTCCTTCTCCTATAAAAGGAAGGGCACTTCCTCCTCCCAAGCATCATCTTTTGTATCATCTTTGTACGGGATTTCTGAGCAATCTTCTTGTGTTCTTATGTTATTATTCTTTCCATCAATAAAGATTAGTTTTTGCAAGATAAGTGTTTCCTTCAATTGTTGTTCTTTTACTCTAGTCGTTTAAATCTAGTTTCTTCTTCCTATTATTCTTTCGTGGACTGGAGCAAGGGATTAAGCGTCGGCCATTTCATAGACTCTAGCCGAAGGAATTATCCTTTAGTAAGACTAGACTATGGCTAGAACTCTTCTTCTCTCCGTCTCCCTTTTCTCTACAAGCATGAGTGAGTAGTTCTATATCGAGACAAGGGGAATAACCCCTTAGCCATGACTTTATCAAATTTTCCTTCAAAATGATTCTAGATGGCTTTTGGGTTTGATAACTAATTGATCTATCAAAGTAATTAATTGATTTGATCAAAAGTTTATCTGGATGGATATGACTGTGAAAGTTCGGATTTAGAACAACAAACCCAATCGCATAGGAGTTTTGAAACGACCGTGGATCTTCTTCTTTTAGGATGATGAACTAAGAAATATGAGCACCAGGACCATTGGGCTCATGTGGAGTCCATCTTTAGTGGATTTTTATTAATTCACTTGCCGTCATCGAATCTGTCATTTTTAAGGATTAGTTCATTTTTTTCCTAGGCTAAGGTGGTGAAAACCCCTAAAGCTTTGATTCTCATCTCTTGATTTAATCACTGCTTGTTTTTGGTTTCTTTAATCTATAGTCTTTTCATTCATAATAGTTTTTCTTGTGCTAACAACAATCTTAATTTTCCTTGTGATAGGGCAAGTTTACATTCTTGTTAAGCGTATTTTTATTCTTGCATTTCCTTCCTTAGTGTTAATCATCAACCCCCAAAACTCGATTTTTACTTTTTGTTCCAAATCTAAAAAAATACCAAAAAACAAATAACAAGTTCTTCAAAACAATTGGGATAAAAAGAAACAATCTTAAAAAGTTGTCCTGTGGGATCGACCCTTTCTATACTAGCCTTAATCGGAAAGTTGAAAAAGGATAAACTCTAGGATAATTATCTTAGTGATTGTAAGTGCTAAGCAACGCATTAACAATTTGGCACCGTTGCCGGGGACAACATATTTGTTTCTTTCGAACCCCAAAATTTTTGAAATTTTTTTTCCTTTTTTATGCCTTCCGAGTAACATTCCAGAAGTGCTACTCCTCCTTCTGCCGAGTTTCCATTCTGGCAGTCCATTTTTTCTGCAAACATGCTAGTTTTTAAAAAATTGTAATTTTATTTAGTTTTGTAAATTTTAAGCTTGAGTCATAATCCCTTAGCTTATGCTTTTTTTTGTAATTTACGGTCTTGTACAAAATCTTTAGTTCTTTTTTTAATTGTAAAAAAAACTTTTCAAATGGAGTGAGCATTGCAATATCCCCCACAATGTTATTATTGTGGTCATTTCCACCATGCATCTCTTGCATGTCCAAATTTATCCCATAGCACCCCTCTCTATGAGTCCTTTCATCCTAGTGGGTACAATGTAAATCCTTATTTTTCTGAGAACCAATATGGGGAACCTTTCTATCCATATTCTGAGAGAGGGTACGACCAACAAAACTTTGGGGGAAATGGACCTATATATGATACCCAATATAATCCTCAACAAGAAGAGAAACTTAAGTCCCTAGAGAATATGGCAGCAAAACTCCTAACTAGCCAAACCTTATTGGCCACCTTGCTGAAAGCCCAATCCCAAAACCTAGATGTTCCAAATATGTTCCCCCATGACTAGGTGACACCTCGTAATATTGTATCTTCTCACTACGATGAGAGCAATGGAAATTATAATCCACCAACTTCTAAAGAGTATTATGAGGAGCAACACCACAACCAACATACTGGATACCATGACCAAGATCCTTATGGGGGGAATGGTGAGGATGGTAATTATTTTGGGTTGTATGAATCTAATAATGAAAATCAACTAAAAGAGAAACTTGGGGCTTTAGAAAAATGGTAGTAGAAGGACAGAAAAAACTAGAAACCAGTCAAGCCCTTTTAGCTACCTTACCAGAGGCCCAAGCACAAAAATCTATGGAGGACTTAGAGCAACGTAAGATGGTTCTTCCCGAAGATGATGATGATGATCTAATTTTTATGTCATATACATCAGATTCTAAAGAAACAATACATACTGTGGGGTTGTATTTCTTGTATGATGAGGACGTTGGAATTCCTACCCTTCCCTTGGAGACTTTATTACTCGAGTATGAAAAGTCAATCTCAGATAGTCGTCCTAAAGACCCAACAACCTTTCCCATCATTTGCAAAAGTCGAATTGTTATCGACGACCAATCCCCTCTGGTAGGATCTATTCTGGATAATGAGCAGCCAACCTCCATTGATGAAACGTTTCCTCCCATTCTGCCACAACCAATTCCCATTCTACATAAGGATGATATAGAAGTGGAGAATTCCTTAGAAGAAATCCATATACGCCCTTCTACTGGATGCAAGGAATATAACCCCATCTTTATCCTTCAAGAACCCTTGGGAAATCCTTGCATAGAGGAACTACAGTTACCTACAATATCAACCATGAAATCCATCTATCCCAAGGTTGATTGCATGAATTTTGAGGAGAGACAAAATATGTATGATATTGATTTAAATTCGTGTGTCCCTTTCATATTACCGCCAATTTTACGATATGCAGATCAATATGACAGAGGGAAGCCAAAGCATGATCCCCCACCCGATGTTATAGAGTCGGCACCATATGTGCCACCCACTGATCATCCGCCAATCCCCCTCAAGCCACGCAAATTTATGACATTTCCTTTACTACTAAAGGAAGATGTGTGGATCCTTTTGGAAGGAGTGCGAGGAAAAAGACATTATGAAATCCTCTTTCAGCCTCTACGGTCACCCATAAATTGGGTGTACCATGAAGCTCTTTTGTTCAAAGCTACAACCATCATCAACATCCCCTTCAGCTGGACATTTTTTGAGCTACCAGGACCTCCCAGTGATCCCAGTGATTTTCTTCCCTCCATCTTGGATTTGTGTTTTGCTCGGGATGAGTAAAATTTAAAGTTCGGGTGGAGGTGGATGGTACGTGATCCACCCCATTATCTTCCCTTTTTCCACATTTCTTTTTTGTACCTTTTATTATATTGCATGTACTTTTCTTTTTCTAGAAACTTTGGCCTTTATCTAGTCGGCCCATTAATTAGACGTATATCATTTTACCCCAAATTGAATTTTGTAAACTTTTTGCAAAGACTATTACAAATTGCCATGTCTGAAACCACCATGTCACCTAGGATCCTTAATAACATCACTCCTCGAAATAGTTGGCAAGTCATACGGAATCGATCAGAACCAAACATAATTTTCCCTATATTTAAACAATGGATTATCTTGTTATAAAATTTGTATGATGTGACTTATAGGAATACTCTAACTAGAGCAATGACACTCTCTGACAAAAATATATGAAAAAAAAATTGAAAGTTATAAGCACAAGAACATCTCTTCCTTCCCTCTATTTTTCTTCTAAAAAAAGAGAAGCAAAGAATCACCGCCAGAAAAAAATCAAGTCTGGGGTGGCATGCTTCCCAAAATGAAAACTTCATACCCCACAAAGGGGTGTACCATCAAAAGATGCCAAAAGTGCACATGAAAAAAAATTGTGACCAATGTAGCCACAACTCCATAAATTCATATCCCGAGTCGAATAGAGGAGGGATCAGTATATTTTCATCACTTCTTTCTTTATTTTTGCACCCCAAATTCGTCTTATTATTGTGGAATAACTTCAAAAAAAAAGTAATAAAAAATTGAGAGTGTCAAAGAGAAAGTAAGAGATGCATGTTTTTCTACAAATTCTTATTTTAGAAGCTAGATTTGACAATTGTTTTGATAGGGAATATAGAATTTTATGCTATGTGGTTCTAGGAGATCGGGTCACTTGGCCAAAATTTGGAGGTGAGGATTGTAGTGATTTTATTAAGGTGAGGATGGAATATTGGGAGTATAAATTGGACTTTATTTGTGATTTTACTTTCTTGAGGACAAGCAAAGATTCAAGTCTGGGATATTTTGATAAATGTGTTTTCATCACTTTTATTTGCATCTTTTAGATATTTTTTTATGATTGTTTTGTTGTTTATTTTCTTAGTTTTATAATTAATTACATTATATTATATTTTTCTCTTCAATAAGAATTTTAATTATATTTTCTTGGATTTTGTAGGAAATGGGATAAATATTCTTGGAGTATAATTGCACAATTTGCAGCAGTCCTGTAATTATTGTATATCTGTCACAAAAAGTGCCATCACTCTTGCATCCAAAGTCCAAATTGAGTGTACGTACAAGTATTCATTGGAAAGGAAATTTAATTTCCTAAAACAATATCCTATTATTTGGACCTCTTTTGTGCGTTTTACGGGAGTTAAATGCGTTCTGAATAGCTTCTATGGGAATCTACATTGAAGAGAGTTACATGGTCAAGACAATTAAAGTCTATCAAATTGCTATAGGCCAAATCTTGAAAATTCAAAAAGATAGCTCCCTCTCCTTTTCCCCCCTCTTTTTTTGGATATCCTACCACTCCTTCTCCTATAAAAGGAAGGGCACTTCCTCCTCCCAAGCATCATCTTTTGTATCATCTTTGTACGGGATTTCTGAGCAATCTTCATGTGTTCTTATGTTATTGTTCTTTCCATCAATAAAGATTAGTTTTTGCAAGCTAAGTGTTTCCTTCAATTGTTGTTATTTTACTTTGGTCGTTTAGATCTATTTTCTTCTTCCTATTATTCTTCTGTGGACTGGAGCAAGGGATTAAGCGTCGGCCATTTCATAGACTCTAGCCGAAGGAACTATCCTTTAGTAAGACTAGACTATGGCTAGAAATCTTCTTCTCTCTGTCTCCCTTTTCTCCACAAGCATGAGTGAGTAGTTCTCTATCGAGACAAGGGGAATAAACCCTTAGCCATGACTTTATCGACTTTTCCTTAAAAATGATTCTAGATGGCTTTTGGGTTTGATAACTAATTGATCTTTCAAAGTAATTAATTGATTTGATCAAAAGTTAATCTGGATGGATATGACCGTGAAAGTTCGGATTTAGAACAACAAACCCAATCGCATAGGAGTTTTGAAACAACCATGGATATTCTTCTTTTAGGATGATGAACTAAGAAACATGAGCACCAGGACCAATGGGCTCAAGTGGAGTCCATCTTTAGTGGATTTTTATTAATTCACTTGCCTTCATCGAATCCGTCATTTTTAAGGATTAGTTTGTTTTTGCTTAGGCTAATGTGGTTAAAACCCCTAAAGCCTCAATTCTCATCTCTTGATTTAATCAATGTTTGTTTTTTCTTTCTTTAATCTATAGTCTTTTTATTCATAATAGTTTTTCTTGTGCTAAAAACAATCTTAATTTTCCTTGTGACAGGGCAAGTTTACATTCTTGTTAAGTGTATTTTTATTCTTGCATTTCCTTCCTTAGTGTTAATCATCAACCCCCAAAACTCAATTTTTACTTTCTGTTCCAAATATAAAAAAATACCAAAAAATAAATAACAAGTTCTTCAAAATAATTGGGATAAAAAGAAACAATCTTAAAAAGTTGTCATGTGGGATCGACCCTTTCTATACTAGCCTTAATCGGAAAGTTGAAAAAGGATAAACTCTAGGATAATTATCTTAGTGATTGTAAGTGCTAAGTGACGCATTAACAAGCACACCTCCCACATAAATGTCGATTCAAGCAAAGGAGTTTCTAATAACAAGCTCTCTGCCCTATGACCAACTGTCATATTGCAGTCAAGAATCACTTCTCGAGTGATAAAGGAATGTGTAGCACCCGGATCAGTTAAAATAGATACGCAGTAGGATGTAGACATATTAGAATAAAACAGTTCCATCTAACCTGTCACAACTGGTGGGTTAACTACTGCATCAGGTTGATTCATCGTGTAGAATCTAGTTGTTGCTTGCTGTTGACCCGATGCTCGGTTGTTGGGTGCTGACGAACCAGGTTGGGACGCTTGCCCACGTCCTTGAGTGCCATTTGAAAATTGTATCTTTTGAGAGCCTTGCTGACTCTACCTCTGGGGTTGAGTCACCATTGTGTTCCCGACTGGACAATCTCTTGCCAGATGTCCCACTTGTCTGTACGGGTGACAGATCCTGGTCTCAGGATAAGGTCTATGAGGTCCAGTCACCGATGTTGATGTTATACTGGGGGCTCTATTCGGAACATAACTACGGCCCCTACCCCTGCTCGATGTCCATTACGCCTGGGTATTGAATCTTGATGGTGTTGTCGGTGCAGAAAACCTTAGCTTCTTAAAGCCCTCAGACCTCTATCCTTGGAATTGAGTATACACCTTCTTACCAATGGTTTGTTGCTTCTCGATCACATACCTATCTATCCGTCTCACGGACTCCATGAAGGTAGCAAACCTCTCCCTATTCTCCAAAGCAGACACAAGAGTGGTTAATTCAGCATTCAACCCTTTCTTAAAATGCTGAATTCTTTCCTCCTCCATAGCTACCATATGTGGACAGAACCGCAGAAGCTCCATGAACTTAGCCTCATACTCGCTAATGTTCATCGGTCCTTGTCTTATCCTCTCAAACTGAGATATCTTCTCATCTAAGTCTTAGGGAAGTATCTAATGACGATTTCTTGTCGGAATTCTTCCCATCCGATCTCAAGACCTGGCCTTTTTCCTTCTTCAATAGTCCAACAGTGACCATCACTCCCTTTCTGTAGGTACACTGCATGTATCGCCTTTTCGGATTTTGGAATATTGGGAATTCTGAAAGCCTTCTCCAGCTCAGTCAACCATAGGTCAGCATCAGTTGGGTCAGCTATACCAGCATACTTTGTGGCTCCTACCCGATGAAGCCTCTCAAAAGTTTTACCATCTCCCTGTCCCTCGTTGTGGGTTGGTGTTCTAGGTGCAGGCGGTGGCATCCTATACGTCATGTGTGTCAAAACTGCCATGAACTGCCCAAACAGAGCATTGAAAGTTGGGTTCTCTATCATGGCTGGGTCAAACTGGGGATGTTCAGGTGTCGGTTCCTCCCTAGCTTGGTCCCTTGCACCTTTTCCTGGTGCAACAATGCTACTCTCAGTAGCATGTTCCTCGTGTGATTCAGACATCTTCATGTTCTTCTTCTCCTATATGAGCAGAAGACACTATCAGATAAATTGGAAGACACTAGAACAGACTCTACAACCTTAATCCTATGTCTCTATAGACTCAGCGAACCTAGAGCTCTAATACCACTAAACTATGGCAAACCAAATGTGATTAACAAAGCGAAAGCAAATCATGTGCAGCGGATTACTGAAAATCACTAAAAATTAAAACCTTTTACAAAGAGATCCATACATTGTAAAACTCTTTCAAAAAGAACCAAAGTAATTCAATTACATTCTGGTTCACAAGTACATCTCTTGTACCATTCCTTCTCGAGGATTACAAGCATCAACTGCCCTGTTAAAATTGTACATAGGCAGCATAAAACATTGAGGCATCAAGCCAAAATCTCAGATCGATTCATTAAACTAACTACTGACTCCTAGGACCTGAGAGTACAGAGATGACACATAGGACTCTATGTACAAGACATGACAGCCAGTGTCTCCACCTAAGAATTCACTGTTGTCCCTGTTGATGTTGCTGCTCTTCCCCTACTGTAGGGTTTCTGCCTCTTCCTCTGTGTCTACCTAAAAAGTTGGATTCTACGGGGGTGACACAATTTGAAATTGCTCCAGCAAGAGATATAACTCTCTGCCATAAATGTTATTATTGCAAATTAATAAGATAAGACTGTGTAGAGGAATCATAAATGTTTAATAGCAGTTAAATCAATGTCTAAATAGGTTAGAGCAATATTCTTGTTCTAAGCATTTCAGCTATGTCTTGATAAAACAGCGTGTCACTTATTCAATAAGGAAAATAAAGAACATGTATAAAATTTATCTGCTATACTAAGCAAGATAACATCATCCAGTGATTCTCGTATTTCAACTTTAAGCAATTACGCTACACGGCTAATTATATTTTACAATCAAACTTAATGCCCTTAAGAGATGAAGTATATTGTTCATGCTCCAACCGAGCACGATTACGTTAAGCATCGGTACCACACAAGGTCAATGGAAGAGACGGACTACAAGACCTCAACCTTCTCAGTCAGTACGAGACTATATGGTAGAGACATCATGTGTCAAATTGCAATTAGCTTGTTAGGGTATATTGGCATCTTCGCTATAGAGTTATAGCCCGTAACATATACTCTCTTCAGGGTTATAGCCCGTAGCCAATGCCTGGTATCATATCATGGAGTCATGGCTCGTAGCCATACTCTTACTGGGGTATGGTCCGTAACCAATCCCGTACATAAGATATAGCCCGCATCCATTCCTATGGGGCATAAGGATATAGTTTCCCAATTACCCCCACATATTAAAAAATATGTGCTCCGAGTTTAACTCGTTTCACCATTCAGCAAATTCTGACGCTGATGGATCTGTGGTCAGGGAAACTACATTATATGATATCACTTGATTAATTAAGTGTATTACCATACTCTTTTAGCATCAAACAAGTTTCCAAACATCAATTATTCTAACAAATTCTACAAATAATGTGTAATACTTGCATCAAGTACTGTTCAAATCTTTAATAAAGCATTGGGATCTCAATCTCGCATCTCATCAGGAGCATACTCATCCTTTCACAAACTCATCATCATGATTATAGAAATTGGGTATTCAAACCCTCAGTTCATCAAAGAACACTTGTTTTATGGCTCACAAGGCTCATAAAACAATTTCACTAATAAAGCATCATAGATCATACCTGGCTATGCTCATCATCTCATGATACATGCATGGTTAGTACACATGATAACAATTATATATTTCAGCACCATGCAGTACAAGGATAACATCACTATTCACTCATTAAGTTTAGGATTTCCCATTTCATTTCAATCAGGGATTCTCATTTCATTACCCAAAATTAGAGTTGTGGTTAATCATCTCATTGCCCAAAATTAGGGTTTCATACATCATAACCCAAAATTAGGGTTTCACATACCTTCACCTTAAATTAGGATTAGGGTTTACTATTCACATCCAATTAGGGTTTCTCATATTCCAAATACCCAAATTAGGGTTAGGATGTACTATTCTCATCCAATTAGGGTTTATCATTAAAATACCCTAAATTAGGGTTTCTCATGTCATTACCCTAAATTAGGGTCACACCATCACCCTAGATTAGGGTTTTAAATAGAATTGCCCTAAATTAGGGTTTAGGTTCATCAACCACCTCAATTAGGGTTTCATGATCTCTTTATCAAGAATCATACCCTAATTACATATTCTATTTATTTTGAATGTGTTGAGGCTAGATTGCTACATGATTATTATACATGTATGAATTTCTATTTCATATCATGTCTAGGATGTTCATTACTCCAATCTTGACTAGATTGAGTCAATCCTTGAATGAAATACATACATTTAGGGTTAGCATAGAGTATTGAGTCATTGCTTCCATAAGCATCAAAGGATAACCCCTCTAAGGGTACCAATCATCTAGGTACATTAGGGATTCAACCGTTGTACTTATCTTTGATAATCATCATTATCAATCATGGGATCAACTGATCATTCATCACTTTAAGTCTTCAATCAATTTTGTATATGTTGAACCTCCATTCGGTTTTGACCTTTGAATCTTCAAACGGTTAGAAGTCAATTTCCCTCTAAACGGTTTTGAAACTGTTTGGGCATCTAGGGTTAAGATTATTTTCCCTCCAAATGGTTTTGAAACCATTTGGGCACTCAAAATTAGAAAACATTTGAACAATTCATCACTAAGATCAATTGGACAAACCAATAGTTGAAACCGTTTGAAGATTGAAACCACTCGGTCATTCAAATGGTTTTGAAATCGTTTGATTCCAAACGGTTTCAAGACCGTTTGGACTCAAACGGTCTCAAGACTGTTTGGTCCAAAACATCTTGAAACCGGATGAATCATTTTGGGTTACTTTCAATCAATCAAATAGGGTTCTAATTATTCAACCCATCAATTATTGCAATCATTGGAATTACTTCAATTGAAACAATTGAATCACCATTCAATCATGAACTTAGATGACCTAAAACGGTCTTGAGGTCGTTTGACCTCAAATAGTCTTGAGACCGTTTGGTGTCAAATGGTCTTGAGACCATTTGACCCATCTAATAACTGAAATTGATTGAATTCAATTAGGGATTCTTCAACAAATTGATTTGGGGTTTGCAATCAAGAAGCCCTAAAGTATTGACCCATTTTGAAATAAATTCAATTGAAAACCATTGGATCATTATCAATTTATAACAACACCTGGCCTCAAACAGTTTTGAGGTCGTTTGACCTCAAACAATCTTAAGACTGTTTGATCCCAAATGGTTTTGAAACTGTTTGGTTTCAAATGGTCTTGAGACCGTTTGGATATTAATTGAGGTGTGTGCTTAAGATGACATCATCACCTTAAAGATACAAACCTTCGAAAGTTTTTGTGATCTTCATGGTGATTTCATCAATCAACCAAATAAAATTTTGGGAATGAAGAAAGAATCAACAATTGATAAAAGAGTGAAATCAATAACAATGTTTAAGGGTTCAAGTTATATAACCCATCTTCAAAGGAGCTTCAAAACTCCAAACTCCACGTCTTTAATGGTGGAAGAAGCTTTTTCAACTATCCCAAGCTCGTGCTCAAGTCTTTGAGTGAAAAGAATGGCCAAAGTTGAAAATTGAATGGAGAAAAGAAGAAATCAAGCATTGATTTTCGATTTCCACCATGAAATAAAGGTGAAAGAAGACCATGGAGCTTACCTACAGGTTGGGGATCGTCCTCCTCCTGCTCCTAAGATCCCTTGGTTGTTGGTTTAGCAAAGAGTGAAAGAAGGGTCGAAAAATCCTTTCATTCGAGTTGTAAATGGAGTTTTTATAAAGAAATTCAATGAGAGAGAAAGTAATAATTAATTCCTTTATTTTCTTAAATTTATCTCCCCCTCAAATCCTTGCCCACGAAGCCATCCTCTTCCCCTTTGCAATCCTCTTCTTTATCCATGAATTAAAGGAAAATAAATTAAGCACCTTAATCATTATAATAATAATATCCTAAAATTGAGTGGATATTACTTTTTAGTTAACTAATGTGAGTGGGTTCTCCACTCACTTAGGATATTTCATGGACTTTGCAATGCACAAGGTCTTTCACACTTATGCAAATTCAACCATCTTAATTTTGGTTGAAGGGAACTTCAATTAATATATTTATTTTTGCATTAAATTCAATTATGTTTCCAATTATGCTTAAATCTTGATTATTTTAATATCAAGATTCTCTCTCCTACAAAATAATTCAAATGAGACGCCCCTCTCATTTTCTTTTCTCTACATGATGTCAGGAAACATGATGGACTCTCTAGAAGTGGTATTTTGCATATTAAACCTTAGGTTTTGGGTAAATTGCACATTACACCAAAACTAGGTTTTAATGCACAAACATTGTCTAACAGAAGACACCAAGATGGTTAGACACTCGAGTTGTTAGTGAGAGGTCCCAGGATCGAGCCCAGGCCACGGGATGAATAGAATGGCCAATTTTTAAAAATAAAAAAAATGCACAAACATTGCTCAATAAGCTCTTTCTTGGTGCTCAGGCTATCACAAGCCATACCTCTGCATCTTTTCATTCTTATGATGATTCAACATCTGAGGAAAATTTTATCATGTAACATTTGCAAGTTAACCCCTCAACTTGGATAATTTGCACTTTAGTCCAAAACAAGTAAAACAGTATTTCAACATTATTCAAAAAGGACTAAAATTGAAACATAAGTTCCTCTTGAGCCTTAATTACTTTGCAAAAGATAAGAGCAAGCATCTAATTAACTTTATTAAGCAAAATATATAGGGTTAAAGCATAACCCAGGTCAGGGATGTTACAATTTCTTCTTGGATTTGGAGGTGGGAAGGGGTAGGCATGGCTTTATAAAGAAGGGGGCAAATATGAGGTGTCTATGGGACTTTCCATGTGTCCTTAGGATAGGGCTTCATGGCCATGCAAGAGGACAGCTCATAGACTATTCTTGTATATCAAAGTTCGGTCCTAAAATCCCCTAGAGACTTCTAGGCCATCCCCGCCATCCTTCAAACAAAGAAATAACCCCATTGGTTAATAGCTTTTAAAGATAAGCTCATTTATAAAGAGGGTAATCCCTAGCATGCCTTTGGAGAGAAACACCTTCAAACCAAGGTGCAACCAGGTGCCCCATGGTTCAAAATCTTGATAATGGTAAGGGAATACATAAGGATTAAAACTTAGTTGATAATTTGCAAAGAAAAACCTCCCAATTGGGTAAATTGCATGAAAGTCCAAAATGTACCTAAAATTGCATCACTTGCACAAACAACATTCAAATCGAACCAAATTTGAAACTTAAGCTCATTTTATGTTTTAAAATCACATCAAAAAGTTATATTAAGGTTTAGAACACTTAATTATGGTAATTAAGCTTGTTTAATACATTAATCAAGGTTTAGGGCCTTGCACTTCTAGCACAAACTAATATACCATTGCTCTACTGAAGTGGTGATTTTGTATTTTAGATCCTTAAATAAGATTTTACTAAGGTATTTGTGCATAAACCCTTATATTGGCACAATTAGTGAATGAATTTTCACTAAACCACTATAAATTCCATTAGTTATACATGAAAGACATAAAGGACAGAAATGAAAGGGAAACTTGGGAAAAAGGTTTACATGGAAATTACATATAAGGTTCCTTATGTTACATAATGGTTGTCTTTCAGGAAGAGGGATGTCCTGGTAAAGTCTATGTGACATTGTGTCTGGAGGCATCATGGGTCATTGAAGAAGCGGCGGTCATAGATGACCTCCATAATGTAGACATTGTGCAGCAAATGTAGGTCTTCAAGAAATAGATCTTCAATTGAAATTCTCTTATTTACTGCTTCCATCAGCAGCAACACCATAAAAGCAAAGTCCCATGTGCTTATGATAAAAAAAAAATTCATTAGTGGCTTGTTTGTTGCATGCCCTTTGAATAGCATGTTGGAGCCTTATAGGGATCTTCTGGACTTCTCATGCTTCTACATTACAGATGACCATCACACTATAGGGTATATCCATAGGACAATAGTTTTACATAGTCAAATGTATTTTGTACATATCTACTACAATCAGCACCCATTGCATTGTCTTTCTCTAAGGTAGGATGATAAGCTTTTTCTCCCTCCTATTTACTACAAATTGGAGTTCCTTAACATATGATGAATTGTGTTTCTTTTCAAGCAACCTTTTCACCAAGATAGATGTTTCGTTGATGACTGGATGTACTTTTTCTGGATGTAGAAACTCTTCAAACACAGTTGCGCATAGCAATATGAACAAACACTAATGTACCTTGGCCTTTTTCTGAAGATCCCCCTAAAATGTTCACTTTCCAGAACTCTCCCTTGATTGTTGTACAAAATGTCTGACCTAGGTAGATTGTCATTCAGGACATCAACAAGGACATGGACATTTCTGAATTAAATTTTGGACACATTTGTCATATGCATCCCTGTCATTTTGCATAGAAGGGAAGGAGGTGCGGTGTAACAACCTCACTTTCGGCATCCCCCAATTAAAGAAAGACCTTCAAGTTGAGAGTCATTACCAATATTCTCAAAGATCCATAATTAGAAAATAATAAATAATAGAAAACAAATTCATTAACTCACAAATATTGTTTACAAAATGCTTACATGAAATTCTATTACCAAAACTATACATAGAGAAGAAGTATCTATCTAAATCATCCTTACTTAGATTAATGTCTTCACATGGTTTCATCTTCATCTTCATGTCCCTTATCATGTATATCGTCATATACCTAATATGTCGTGAAACAAAACACGATCAATATGACAAGTCATACCGGTATGTGGGGGATACAAAATCTTGCATCTATTTGTAACAACATAATGCAACCAAATTATGGTTTAACGGATCAAACTTTACTAATTAAACATAACTACTCAATCCCTACATATCCTTGCCTCTATGTTGTCCCTACAGTGGACTTGGATACTACCTCTCTCATATGGTAGATCTCAAATAGCCCCTATGGTCCTACCTTATAGGTATATCACAACCTAGGGTTTTGTAGTCATATGATCCTACCCTAGGGTAGACGAAAACATCGACTCATGATAACCTAATGATCCTACCCCAAGGGTAGACCATGTACTAGGTCATCCATCTCATCATCATCAAAGCTATAGAGGAGGATTAGGATCTGAGCTAGTCATGCACATATATTTATGGTGATAGTCATAGTCACTTTACAGTTACATGAAATAAAACTCAACCAAGTAATTATTTCTAAGCAACCAATAAAACCTCAGAAATTGTCGTGAAACTAGAGTGATTAGCCATAAGCGTAACCACACACCATTGTCAGGCAGATTATTCAATTATACTTCAAGTATACTATCCAATCAAGCAAGCAAATCAAGAAATCATCATATAATCTGCACTATGTGAATTATAAAGTGTCACAAAACATTTTAAATACATTACACCCTACTCGGTCCTAATGTAGGGTTTGGATTTCCTTGATTTTGAGTTATCAATATAGTTATTCTTTGGAACCGTTAATTCCCATGATTATCATTTTAATGACTTTAGAACCCTAATTCATATTAGGTGTAATCATGATCATCTAATCTACCATATCCTTTTATTATAACACCTAAATCAGATTAACTACATTAATCAACATAACAAGATATGGTCTTTAACCCTAATTACACATATGTATGGTCATTCACATTATATACTCTAACTATCATCATTATGGTCATGATCAATTTGATCTCTCATATTGTTCAAAAATATCAGATAAGAGCATAAAACAATGGCTTTCAATGTATTCAACATGTTAATGTACAAATCTAGAATTTTTAGTCTTTCGTCACCACTTAAACACATATAGAACACTACTTTTAGAACAAGAAGCCTAACTAGGTCTCAATTATATTTTATTTGCACTCCTCTCATTCTCCCGATCATTTTCATATGTATATTCGCTATATTCGGATATTTCTAGCTATTTATATGAATTAAACAAAAGAATAACATGTATACCTCATGATACTGCCATGTGGCGCCTCCTAATTGGCCGCCAAGTGACGTGCTGGTTAAGAGTAGGGGAAGCGTGGTTCACCCTCGCTTTTCCTTCTAGATCGGCCCACATCTTGACTTACCCAGTTATGCTGAACCCCGACCGGCTTCCTATCTGTCGTTCTCGTCTCCGCGCGAGAACCCTTGCGTGACCCCCGACGTAGTGCTGCCGTCAGCATTTGACGCTCATCCTCCAGTAGGTAGGTCTGCCAACCGTAGGCACCATCGCATTCTGGTTCTTTTCTTCCATGGACCACTGCTGGTGACACTCTCTCTCCTTCGGTCGCTTCTTCATCTCCCTCTTTTCTCCATCGCATCCAACAAGCGAGACGAGGGTTCAGGTCAACTTCCGCCAACCCCCGGGGCATCAGGGACCCAAAGTGGTCGACATTCCCATGCGTTGTCAGTCGCAACCCTCTCCTACCTTACGCCAGGTGCTCCTCTTCTACCACCCAGACACGAACACGAGGGTGTCATCTTCATTGCTACAGACTGTAATGCCTCCGCGCTCGGTCACCTATACATCTGCGTTGCTGTTCTTTTCCACGCCAATGTCACCCCAGCGCATCTGTCCTTGCCGCCACACTGAGGGACTCTAGCCCAGATGCTTAGGCACCGATGACGCCCTGTAGAACAGCGCCCGTCACCCTCTTCCATGAGGTGCCCATCCCATGGTGCTACGAGGAAGCCCACTCTTTTAGCATCATGGTGGCACATTGGCCCCTGACAGGTATCTCTGGAACCCTATTGCATCGCCAGAGCAAAGCAATGGGAAGAAGCAGTTCCCTCTACAAGCCCAAATATGATAGATGGAAGAGGGAAGGGAAAGATAATGGGTTCCGGTGGGATTATGTCACCAGGAGGTGGTGATCCAAGGGAGCATTGGGTGAGTTTTGTCCTGTCGAGGGCATTGATGATACGGTTGGTTGCCGCTGAGTTGATAGGAAGTAGAAGTTTTCCTTAGCTCTAAGCAAAACCCTACATGTTAGGCGGAAGGAGATGATGAAGAAGGAGAGGGGAGGATATCCAATGATAATGTTAACAACCCCCCCCCCCCCCATATACGATGCTCATAGGAGCCTTCCTCATATCTTGCCTCTTCAACTTGTTTCCAAATCCCAACTTTAATACCTTTTTACTTTATGGCACTCTTTCCATGTATGTGATTACTTGGTTTAATCCAATGTTCCTTTACTTAAAATTTTGGCTTTCAATCCTATAAATACCAAAGGCAATGGAAAGACAACATCACACTCTTATTTGGATTTGCGTAAACCAAAAAGCCTTTAACGAACACACATTAATGTAGGGAACTTTATTGGGTAGAGAATTCTAGATTATCCCTTCTTTCTCTCTCTTGATATATTCTTTAAATCATTTATAGGAAATCATTAATCTCTTTCCAAATTATATTTATTCTTTTGGGATCTAATGTGATGCCTTTTCCATACAAAGTTTGCTCCTTTTGAACATTAATTAAAACAATACCATCATCCTTGGGATATCCATATTTTCCCAATTATCTAGAATTTTCTTCCTTTATTCACTACTACAGAAATGGCTTATATCGTCACTTTTAATGGTGTTGGTTGTAATAATACACCGACACCTAAACCATACAATGTCGGTGTATAAAATAAGCCGACATCAATCTCTGAAGGGCGACCAGACACGTGTATCGCTTTTATTCAGTGTCGGTTCCTTAATAAGAAACTGACACCTAAAAGTAACTGCCAAAATCAAAATTTCTAGCGAAAAAAACCTCCAAAAATTGACATACATCGTCAGTTTTTAAAACAGAAACCAACGACGAAAGGTTTTCTGCAAGACAGAAATTTGCTTACATTTTATCATCAGTTTTGTGAGAATAACTGACGCCATTGTGTTTTCGTGCGAATAACCGCGAAAATTTTCGCCTCCCTTTAGTGTCGGTGTTTTGTTGCAAACCGACACGTATAGTTTTTATTGTCAGTTGTTGTTAGCAACCGACACCTATAGTAAACTTAACAGCGCGAGGCAGACTCTTCCTCTTCTGTTTCATTCATTTCTGCTGATCAGGGTTTTTGCTCCGACGATTGCTCTGACGATTCCGCTGCTCTGCCTCCGCCTCTGCTGCTGCGCTGCCTCCGCCTCCGCATCCGCCGTCGTCTGCTTCCGCCAGCCGCTGTCGGCGACCACTCTCCGCCCGGTGACCGCCCGACCAGAGCTCTCCGTCCGGCGACCGCCCGACCATAGCTCTCCGCCCGGCGACCTTCTTCCCGATGCCGACGACCAGCTCTCTGCCCGGAGCCCTTCTGCTCGACGACCAGCCCTCCTGCACGCCCATTATCAGGTTTTCCCCTGACCTTCCCCCATATTTTTGCTTTTCCTGTATCACACGAACGCCCATTAATCATATGACTTTGGTTGTGTGCTTTCTTTTTATATGTGTGGTTTACATGCATCAATATTTTGTATTGTTCTATGACAAACTGTATTTTGTTCTACACAATATTACTCACATTTACAACATACTCACATATCAATTCTACACAATATTTATCCTCTCTCAGTTCAAGTTTTAGAATTCTAGGTAGTTTTAAGCTACATCTTCACTACTTCAACCACTCAAAAGTTTTGATATGTAGATTCATCAAGTTGATGAATGCATTATTACATTGTTTAAAGCTTAATTAATTATGGAAATCTAATCATTATGTTTTAAAACTAATGAGAATATTTAAACATATTTGATTCACATAATTAGGGTTTGAGAATTGAAAATCCTAATCGACAAAAATTAGGGTTTTGGTAACATATGAATACAAAATTTGATCAGTATAGTCGTGTACTAAATGATTTTATATACAACTAGGATTTAGTTGAAATTTGTACATGGTTTGGAGAAATTAGATATTAGTTGGAAGAATTTTTTGACTTGTTTGTCAGCCGATTTTACCCAAGATAAACTCAATCGGCCATGTATTCAAACTGAAATATAGCAGTCTAGTATTTGAATTTTATCTTTTTATTGGTATATCCAATTGATCTGAAATTTTAATTATGTTTTGGAAACTCCATTTTGGACGCCTTGTTAAACTTTCCTAATTTTTTAATGATGTTTTAACTCTATAGAGAGGAGTGGCGGTTGAGTATTCCCTATATTAATTGACGATCCATGGGAAATTCTATGGATATGACTATGCTATTTCATGTGAATATTGCCTAAAAATTAGGTCAGTGGTCAATATGCTTGGGAATCGAATTGACATTATAAAATCATATTTTAATTGCATTAGAATGAATTATACAAGTGTTTATTGAGTCTTACTGAAATTGAATATGATATATACATAAGGATCAGTGTGAGGTGGCAATATTCCCTATTTAGGGTTGTGTTGATGGATTACTGAATTATGTAATTCTTATGATGTTGAACAAAAGATGACTTCTTGAAAACCCTAGAAGTTTAGTATTAAGACGAGTGTGAGTGATAAAGCTAGAACTTGTATATAATGTTGCAAATGTGATGAATTGTTGAAGTGTAAGTATTAATACTTGTATCAGATGGCTGATCAGGACCATGCTGATGATCACCGTGAGGGTGAGGATGTGCTTGCACCGCCTGACAATGTAAGTTTTAAGAATATATCCCTGAGGTTTCTATCTATATGTTCATTTATAATTATATTATGTAAGTGTGTTTTTATCAAATTTTAGGTTGGTGATGTACCCCTTGAAGAAATTACAGCACTTGATGAGTAGAAAAAGAAAATTGAGAAAGTGAGGGGCATCACAATGATGAGCAAGTTAATACAGCAAAGGGGCAATGGACCCAAATTGGTTGTGGATTTCGATCAGGTAGGAAATCCATATGGAGTGAACCACAACTCATTTGTTTCATATCTTGGGGTTCTTACTTGCAGTCATTGTAGTGTTATCCTAGAATCATGGCATAGAGTTCCTAAGGAGAAGAAAGACCACATATGGAAGGAACTATGCATGAGTTATTATTATTTGTAATTCTATTTGTGTAGATTACTAATTTTTAGGATACTAGTTAATAGCAATATATTCTATTTAATTTGCAGAGCATATTTGATCTGGATGAAAAGTTGCATCGTAAATGTGTGATGCAACATTGTGGGAGGGTCCTAAGGAACTATAGGACCAATCTCACCCGAGATTACATACGCGATGCTGAGAATAGGTTCTTGATAGATTCCAATTCTAGACATTGATCAGTATTTCACTAACTTTACACTAATAATTTTTGTTTGTATTCTCTTTGAAAAATAAATATAGGAAGAAGGAAGCCACACAAAAATGGAACTACTTAGACCCCAAAGATTGGGAGGTGTTTATTACCCAAAGAAAAATAGATGAATTCAAGGTATTAAGCGCCACCACTCCCAATTTCATTAATATACATTATTATGTATTCACCTATTCAAGATTAACCTTTAGTGTTACTAACCAAATCAATGTGCTAACTAACTAGGCTAAGAGCGATGCACAACGAGAAAGGCGTGCACTGAATGTGCACGACCACACAATGGATCCAAGAAGATATGCAGGCGTTTGCCAAAGACTACAAGCTGAGTCTACTCAGCCTGCTACTTCTACTCAGGAGACTGCAGAGTCCTCTACTACTTCTCCCGCACCTCTGCCTTGTCATGTTATGTGGATAGTTGAGAGGAAAAACAAGAAGGGAGATATATTGAAGCCCGCAACCGCTGAGGCGGCTGCAAAAATGGTAAAAATCAAACTCTTAGAGCAATCTATCGATATTGATTATTGTTATGTTTACTTATGAATTTTTGTTGATGGTTCTTAGTGGGAGCTGCACGAGCAGAGGAAGGAAGGCAAGTTCATCCCTCAGGGCACAAGGGATGAACTGACAGTTGCTCTGGGTAACCCAGAGCATCATGGACATGTAAGGGGTGCAGGCGCTGGTGTGGGCATCAAAGCATTCTTTGGGCAATCCCAGCGTAAACCTGTCCCAAAAGCGGGACTTTCACAAGCTGAGGTAACTTATTCTTATTTTAGAACGTTCTTGCAAAAGGGAATTCAATAATCAGAAACTAGCATTTCTTTTATCCATGTATAGGTAGATTCCTCAATTGATAAGAGAGTCGAGGAAGTAGTTGATAAAAGACTCCAGGAAGCATTTCACAAGTGGCAGGCGTCTCAGACTGCCACTCAGACAGTACCTGTGGCGAACCTCTCTTCTCCTACTCCTCGTACTGCAGAGGTTGGAGTAATCCTATAGACCCACCTAGCACGTCCTCTGTAATTATTTTTATGGCATATATAATAGCTAGTCTGTTCAAGATGATATGTTTGTGTATATATGCATATAACATTCTTTACGTAAATTTGTAGGGGTTGAAGCCATGCCGACTACAAAGTGAAGGATATATCATTGCAGATGCATCATCTTACCCACCCCTTAAAGGGTGCATGTTTCATGGGAGTCCAGTACCAGATGGCATGGTACGTGTGAGCCTCATACATATACTCGATGGATGGACGGATCTTGTACTGCCTCATGCACACCAAGATGCTGAAACACTTGGTGAGGCAGTAGGCGGAGTGATACTATGGCCCGAAGCGTATGTCATCTATACTGATATTGTATGATAAATTTCCATTACTTTACTTTGTTAGTGTGTATATATATATGAGTCAATTGATTTGAAATTATATATAGGTCAAAAAGACGAGACCCGCTACATCTCAGCCTCCACCTCCTCGACTACCAAGTTGGCTTCCAGGGGACCTACACGCCTCGATAGGTCCTAATTGTAGGAGTGTGGCAGTATGGATCGGAGAACATAATCCAAATTGCCCTATAAATGTTACTATTCCGGAGAATGTTGCAGGTAAATCATACGATAACAATCTATTTATACAAGTTTAACATACGTATTAATGCATACGTAATAGAAGTTCTGCATACCTATTAATGCAGGTCAAACATTCAGAAATAACATATTTATACAAGATATTTTGGAGTTGTTTAAGTATGAATGGATGAACACATCTATGATAGAGCTGTGGATATGGTGAGATTAATTAATGCATACGGAAATCTGGTTTATACATCCATATACCTTATTTTATATACGGCAATCTGGTTTCTTATATATTAATGCATACGTTATACATGTTTTGCAGCCACTTATACAAGACATGTAAAGATTTTGGGTTTTCCCATGTGGTATTTTTGGTTCCATCTTTGATTAGTCTTGTAGATACAAACCCTGGTTCAGTTACTTCATACTGCTGTGATGCTTTTGAATATTTTGGTAAAAATAATAAGACGGTGATAATAGCTCCATTCAATGTCGAGTAAGTTTACTTTGCTTGTAATTTGTACTTAAGCAAATTACGTTTTTATTGCGGATATTGAGTTATTAATTTTCTACTTTCTTACATGTAGTTCTAAGCATTGGGAGTTATTAGTTATTGTCCCCAAGACATTCACCGTCTATTATCTAGATCCTGCCGGGAGTGAGTTGGATGTATATGGACATGCAATTAAAAGGTCATTATTCTCGTGAGAAATATTTTATGTTTTTATATTTGTTAACATCTGTTACTGTATTACTATTTAATTATGCAATTTAATGTGTTACATTAACATATATAGGGCTTTACAAGAGTACAAAAAAGCTGGAGGAAAGGTCCCCAGGAAAAAAATCTAACACTCGTTTGGAAGAATGTGAAAGTAATTTCTTGACTCCAATGTATATATTATTTATGTGAAGTGTGCTTATTTGTATTTTTGAATATTTTGTATGTTTCAATTTATAGTGTGCTACACAAGACAACGGTTGGGCATGTGCCTACTATGTGATGTGATTTATGGACCTAATCATCAAACATGATGTATTGGAAATCGATAACATACAACAGGTATTATACATAGTCTCGTTAGATAATATGAAATATATGAATCTTATTATATATTATTATAATTATGTATGTACGTCATTCTCTTTGTAGGTCTTTAAAACTGAGGACTTCAACATAGGTGCAAAGCGTTTCGATGTACATGCTCCCTATACGAGAGATGAATTAGATGCTGTAAGAGAAGATTGGGCAAAATCCCTGCAAAGAATGGGAATTTTTCAATATGATTTTGATGACAATGATGACAATGATGATGATGAATAAAATAACTTTGTTCTCATAATTAATTTTGTGTGAATGTGAATGAATTTTTATGATTTGTCATATGTGTGTGAAAATCATCAATACATGAATGTTTCTACATGTGTCTGAATGTGAAAAGAGATGCAATAAATGGAACTGCAGGTTGCTACTGGTTTCTACATGTGTGTGATGAAAAAATAATATGAATTAAATTTCTTATACATGAGTGTGAATCACATATATAGTAATTTGTCCATCATGTTAATTTTGCAGGTTTGTGGCCTGTTGTTGGCTGATATCAATGGTTGTCGTAAAACTTGCAGTTCATAACTGAACTGCAGGTTTCTCATCCTACGACCAGCCACAGCAGGTCTGCAGACTGACAGAAAAAAAATCAAATCATAGGCGTTGGTTATTTGTATAAAACCTACGACATACGGTTACAGTGTCAGTTTCCATACTAGTACCGACGTCGATTTCCATACATAAAATACGTGTCAGATATCTATATAAAACCGACGATATATGGTTACAATGTCGGTTGCCATACTAGTAACCAACATCGATTTCCCTAATGAGACCAGACACCACGGCCGTGTAAGCGGGTGATTCAGTGTCGGTTTCGAAGCGGATAACCGACGCCTATACCCCCTGCTGGCGCGTTTTCGGTGGCACGCGAAGGGTTGTGGCGTCAGTTTGAGAACTGACGCATAAAGGTTGGGCTTTTAGCGGCGCCCACATAGGTGTTTCTTAGAAACCGACACTAAAGGCCTTAAATAACTGACACTAAAGGCCGATTATGTACTAGTGATTTATTATTTACAAGTTGAGACAAAATATTCTCATTTGATGCCTTAACCATTGCATTTCCAATATTAACTAGATAATTATCCTTTAATTATCCAAAGCGCCATGTATTTTATTTTCCTTTGGAAACTTGTCAATTATTTCATTTATTATAACAAAATCCATGATTATTTATTCATGAATAAATTCCTTCTATTTGTTTATCTACTACCACAAGAACCCATGCTCCAAAGATATTTAGCACTGTTATTATTCCACCAATAATACTATTGGGGAATATTATTTATCAAATCATACATTATCTTTATATTATTCAACTATACCTAAAATCGAGGATATAACATTCACCCCTCTTTAAAAGGAATTTTGCCCTAAAAAATCAAACCTAGTAAACTTTAAGGTGAATGAGATTTAATCTTAATTTCGAATTTTTTTAGGGCTAGCAACCATGCTTAGATATCCTTAATATCTTTTATTGGAAAAATTTGTCATATTACCACTAAGGTTTCCACCTGAATTCAACTCAAGGTATATATACATCCTTAGTATTACACAAGTTCATCTCTTGGTGATTACATTTTCCATTTGTGATTTCAATTTCACTTGGTGACTATCTTTTCACCTAGGTTTCTAGTATATTACTCATTTATTTTCACATAAGAGTGGGGTGACACCCCCAACCCTAAACCAAGTCATAAGTTATATTTTTAATTCCACAAAGTGCTTATATTTCATGAAGTTAAGTTCTTTCTCACTATTGAGTTTGTACACAACTCCTTTCATTATTACATGACTTCTTTGTATGTTTTTATATTTACACCTCAGGTATTGTAAGCCTTAGACACTTCCTTGAGGTCTCTAGGGGTATAGGTACTTTTTCAATTTATCTAATCCCTATGCATCTAGGGAGTGCCCTTCACATTCACCCATAGGCCACATGAACATCATGAAGGTGGCCAACCTCCTGAGACATGGGCCTCAGGCAAACGTAGTTGTTACCTCCCGACCACATGGTCTTGTACATTTGGGGTTGATCAACTCCTAATCCCATCGGTCCATGTACCTTTATTACTCCCTACTTGACCTTAGGATTGACGTCGGGTTCTATCCTTCCCAATGGTTCATTGCTAGAACATTATTTTTCATATGCAATTCTTTAAACCAGATTCCTCCATCTCTTATAATGCTCATTATTCACTTTATGTCCCCTCATTGGACTCATGGCAACATTTCAAGGCAATATTTCTTTTCTGGACTCGGTCTCATACAGTCAGCCACTTACATAGTGACTCTTCCTCATGTTCCACAGAGATTCCATACTTGAGTTCAAAGAATCATACTCAATATAGTTTCTTTCATCTTTGTTTTATATTAGGTGACATTCATAGTTACCTCAATCTTTAAATCTATTTGATCAACTAACCTTTCTAGGGAAGGTCCTAACCTAGGGTGTCTTCTTGGCTCCTAGGAGGAAGTTTGGCTCTCTAGCCACAACCTGACCCTCAAGGTCTAAGGTTTTGCCTCCCCCATAGGTCCTTTTCCCACTATTGGGTTGACCCACCCTAGGTTGGCACACTAGCCCTAAAGGTTTTATATCTTCATTTTTATGCATCAATCTTTATAATTATAACTTCCCAACCCTTGTTTGCTCAATCTCTGGGATACCCTCTCACGGGGTTTGTCCATGCAATGGACTCGAGCCACCTTCCCCTCTTGAGGATCAGTGTCATGTCGGCCTTCCCATCCATGGGCTTGACCTTTCTTGACCTCTAGGGTTTGATCATAGCCATCCAAACTTCCAAAGATAGTGTTGTGTGATTTCTACATCATCTTTTCACATACTATCACACACAAATTTGGTTCATTCTGGTTTTATTTAGCCTCTTTTCATATTACTTTTGTCATCTTTTAGTTACTTTACTTACCGCATAACTTATATTGCAGATATGTCCCAAAAGAACTGATTTCAGAGCTTAATTCTGCCAAAATAGCAGAATGCACGGTGTGCAGGACAAATGCACAGCGTGCATCACTTTAGAAGAAGTTATGTTTCACCCAGACAGCAGAATGCACAGCGTGTTCATACCTTGAACACGACATGCGAATTTCTAGAAATGTATAGAAAAGCATGTGCACGACATGCACTCAACTGCACGGTGTGCACCTGGAGCGTCAAGCAACCAAGAAAACTTCTGGAAAGTCACACGGTGTGCATTTCTTATACGCACACCGTAGTTCAACCTGGAGCAACCCGTCAGTGTTGGTGCACGGCGTGCACCCAGAATACACGACGTGCACCTGGCAGTTTCAGAAATTTGAAAAATACAAGTTTGTGTTTAAATGAAGGGGGGAACGGAAGGGGTAGTTATGTTCGGTCATTTTGTGTTAGTTCTCTTGTCCCATAGCAAGCCTAGAGAAGAGGAGGATGATTTAGAGGAGAAAAGAGGTGGTTCCTTGCCAAAGAAGCTCATCTCTTCTTCTCTTCTTCACCATTGTCTTCTCCAAGGTGCAACCAAGCTTCCCCAACTCTGTGCAGCTTCTTAGAAAAGGAGATAGTCCATTTTGGAGCAACTAAAGAGGGAGAATTTCATCCCTAAGCCGGAATTCCTCCTTCTTGTGGTTACAACTTCAGATCTCTTTGTTTTTCCTTCTCTAGATCATGTTTAGAACTGAATTTTCTATAACAAATCTGCAAGGCATGGTTATGGATGAGTAATTCACTTTTTCTTGGGCATGGGAGAGTACCTCCCATGTCATAGCATGTATGGAACAAGTGATTTCATACTAAATACTATGCTCCTTGTTTTTCTACCATGAATGTACCAGTTTATTTATTCTCTTGCATGTATTGATGGCCACTTTATATGCATGTTTTCTGCATTCTTGCTCGATCTAAGAATATAGGTATGAATGTATAGAAGTACCCTTCTTGGAAACTCTTTCTCTACCACAGGAGTGGAGAGAAATGAGTTGAGGAACTGGTTGTGATCAAAAATGAAATTTATGCATGAGAGTGCATCTTTGAGTTGCGATTGTTACACTTGCATCGGGAGGTGAAGTGGAACACAACTTTTCCTTTAACAAGAGCTTATGTATGTTTAAACTATCATGTTCCTATGATATGTTGTGATATGTGAGTGAAATTATAATGTCCAAGATCCATTAATATATGAACCTAAACTTTTCTAGTAATCTTTTCATTGTTAGTTTTTAATCTGATTTTTTTTGCAATTAGATAAGCTTCACCTTCTCTTTTAAACCGATCTAGATTGTTGAACTTTAGTGATGTTGCACTCATTTAATTGCCTAAGCTCCTTATGTTCGACCTCGACTACAACTACTCTCGTATACTTGCAGGATATAGCTAGTTGAGTAAAAGATCATTCTTATGATTGAAACTCGTTAGTGTAAATAACTAACAAGTTTTTGGTGCCGTTATCGGGGAGCTATGATATTTTATTTGGAGTAATAAGTACTAATCAGTATTCGAAGCTAGATCACCATTTCCATATTTTGAATTTCATATACCATTTAGTTGTGTTCTCAATTCCTCTTGTTATTTTTTTCAGGTTGTATGTATTGCACACAACGAGGTCTTCAAACATCTGTGTTGTTAGACCTTGAAATCGAGCGTACTCTTTCAAGCTTGAGAAGAGCAAGAAGAGTAGAACAACCATTGTTAGAAGGTACTCCGCCATCACCATCATTGTAACATCCCTGACCTGGGTTATAGACTAACCCTAGATGTTTTACCTAAATATGTAATTAAATACTTGTAATTACTCCCTGGCATGTAATTAAGTTCCTGAGGAACATACACTTTCAATTTTGTCCTTTTTAAACAAAGTTGTAGTATTGTTTTGTAGTATAGGGACCTATGTGCAAATTACCCAATTAGAGGGGTTAACTTGCAAATTACACATGTTAAGATGTTCCTCGGATGATGAGACATCATATGAATGGATATCATGAAGTATGATGGATTTCCCAAGTTTGGGCATCAAGATACAGCTTGTGGAGCAATCTTGGTGCTTAAAAACCCTAATTTTGGAGTAAAGTGCAGTTTACCCAAAATGTGGGGTGCAACTTGTAAAATACACCTTTTAGAGTATCTTTTATGACTCTTGACATCATTTATAGATGAAATGATGAAAGGGGCACTCCAATTGAATAATCAGATAAGAAGAATGACCTATGTAGTAAAATCACCTAGTATGAGTAAGGAGACCCTTCATATATGTACCTTAGGTTGCATGTTGGTTTTCTTTACCCTTGGATCTTGAGTTTTGATGTGCTTTGCTTAAGTTATGATAGTTTGAACGTGCCTTAGAAGGAAGGAGGGACCTAGATGAGAAATCCATAAACTAGAGGTCCTTATGGTGAAAACTAACCTAAGCTATATAAGCTTCTTCCTTTGCAAACCAAGTAAACGTATTCTCTTCTCTTCTTCACTTATCATCTTGCTCAACTGACTAAGGCAGATCTCTGGAGCTCAAGGAGATGACCAACTTGTTCTAAGGTGAGAAGGGACCATCTTCTAGCTCGGATTCATGGCGGAATTCCTTGTATAAGGTTGGTTTTATGGTTAACTCACTTAGGTTTCTTGTTCTAGCTGACTTTCCCCAACCTTTCCTTGGAGAATCACCTTTGGCCAACCTGTGGAGCTCAAGACACCATTAAAGGCTTGAAGCTTGGAATCTTGGAGCTCTAGGAACAATGTTTGAGGCGGGTTTTATAACTCTAAACTTCTTGCTTTATTATGCATATTTATGTTCTTGCAAACTAGTACTTAGTTCTTCTTCATCCCCATTCTTCCTTGCACTTTTGCAAGAAATCCGTGGAGTAACCGACCTGAACAGAGGTTGAAGATGATGGGCGTGAATTCCTAGGCAAATTTATCAAATGACCTTGGATCATTTGGTCTAAACGGTTTGCAAACCATTTGAAATCAAACGATCTCAAACTGTTTGATCTCATGCGGTCTTGCAAGACCATTTAGATTCAAACGGACTCCAAGACCGTTTGAAAGGGTTTAACAAGGTAAGACCATTTAGAGGTCTGTTCTAAACATGTTGAGTTTAATATCTACAAAGAATCATAGCCTAATTCCAAACCAATCACAGGTTGAAGGCACTTCAACCCCTTAAACCCTAATCGGGTGGAATTGCTGATTTCAAGGATAGATTTTGGTGAACTTTGGGTTGAAGGGCCCAAACGGTCTCAAGACCGTTTGGGGGTTCACTCAAACGGTCTCAAGACCGTTTGGTGACAACCCAAGACAGTTTGTAGGTCTAGGGTTAAGGAAATTTTATGGTTTGAGGGTCCAATCACAATAGGTTGATGAATTGATAAAAGTGCTGATTTTAGACCTAATTAGGGTTCAACCCTTATCAAATTAACTTAGATTTTGATGAAACTTTGGGCAAACGGTCTCAAGACCGTTTGGAGGGTGTCCAAATGATCTCAAGACCGTTTGGGCCAAGTTTGGGCCCAATTGAATGTCAATTGATGGGTTCAACCTCAATTAGATTCATGCTGATGAGCATTGATGGTTAACCGATTGCAAACCCTAATTGAGTTGGATTCAACCCTAATTAGCTTTCAATTGAGGGTCAATTTGGTGTACAATTGATTAAGTCTAACCCTAATTGACTCAATTTACAAGTGGTTAACAAGGTTATGCCCAATTGGAGGCTTCAACATAGATAACCATAATCGATTATAACCTTTGATGTACCTTTGAGGTCCATGCGGTTTTGAGCCCATTTGGACCAAACGGTCTCAAGACCATTTGGATCCAAATGGTCTCAAGACCATTTGAGGCCAAACGGTCTCAAGACCATTTGGGCTCAAACGATCTCAAGGTCGTTTGGTCCAATCGATCTCAAGATCATTTCATCTCATGCGGTTTCAAGGTCGATTCATTTCAAACGGTTTGGAGGTCAACACACCCAAACGGTCAACGCACCCATGCGGTCTTGGGGACCATGCGGTCTTGGTGACCATGCAGTCTTGAAGGTCAAAGTGCCCAAATGGTCAGCGCCCGCAAACGGTCTCAAGACCGTTTGGAGGTTGAGAGGTGAAACCGTTTGGAGACTTTTAGGGCTGTTTTTGCTTAATCGTTTGAAGGTGTAATTGGTCCAATGGTGGTCTAATCTAAACCCTAATGGTACCCCAAGACATTAAGGGGCTAAGTGACTAATAGATTGAGCCATGTGGTGATTAAAGGTGTACTTTACCAATGTGCCCTTGAAGGGTTCAAATATATGATACCTTGTTTTAATCAAACCTTAATGACATGATAGTGGAGACTTAGCTTATGTTAATCAATGAGGACTTGACCTAACCTATTCTAGAGTGATGTAATCACCATCTATTGGTAAGAGGAGAGAGAAGGTATCATTTATGGTTGAAACTCAAATAAAATACCTTCAATGTATATGAATGTGCATGATTAGGGTATGATCCACCTATGTGAGATCATGAAAACCCTAATTATGATAATTGATGAATCTTAACCTAATTTGAAGGCATCAATGGTGATGTTTCTCATACATGATGATGTTATGAGATCATTTCACCATGAAGTGAATAGTAAACCCTAATTCTAGGGTAATAACATGTAATGTGAATAGTAAACCCTAATTGGGGGTAATGTGACGAAATGTGCAATAAACCCTAATTCCAGGTTATGCTTTTAAGCATGAATCTTCATGATTTAAGTATGAAAGGAGGAACCACTATTTATAATCATAATGGAAGGGATTGGATAACCCTAATTGATGAAAATAAGGGAACCTAGCTCTTGTAAGAGTATGAAGGTATAACTCTTGAAATGAATTGTTTATTATTATTAGTTGAATTACCCATGCAGGTTCTTATATGAGGATGATCATATCCAGGTAAGGATTATGATACCATATTCATTGAAAGCATGTTGTTAGCTTAATGAATAGTGAATATGCTATGATGCCTAAGATTAAGTAACATCATATGAGATGATAGGTTGTAAAAGCCATGAGTAACATCAAGGTCATGCTGATTAAATGACTTATGATGAGTTGATATCCTTTGGTAACTGATATGAGTTAAACTTGATACATTTAGTATTCTTCTTGTATAGAAGTGTTTTAATATTTAAATTCTTGGAAACATGTATGATGTTAAAAGAATACTGAAATGTACCTAACTAATCAAGTATAATCATACCATGTAGAGCCCTGATCATAGATCCATCATTGTCAGAAGTTAAATGATGGTGAAATAGGTTTTCCTAAGGGAACTCCTGGATCACATACTTTTGAGTATGTGGGGGAATATGGATGTGTATATCCTTACATCCTAGTATAGGAATTGATGTAGATATATCTTAATCTATCAATCCTTCACTATATGTTTATGCCGGGGTGATGTAACACTAATCTCCCGAGGAAATCTTTTATACCACATCGATGAGAGATAAACAAGAAATCTTTCGATGATGAAGAGAGTATAGAATGCCACTGTGACTCTAATAGCGAAGTACCAGAATACCCTAGTAAGCTATAGTAGCAGAGACACTAGATGTCCTGCATGTTTTTCCTCACTAGGACTGAGGAAGATGAGGTTATAAGAACCTGGCTCTTTTGATGACCTAGGTATGATACCGATGTGACTTAATAGTGATCGGTTGGAGTATGAGCGGTATACCTCATCTCTGTAGGGCATAATAATAATGTTTGTAAAACATAATCAACCGTGTAGCATATCTGCTTAGGATGAACTACGAGATACAATGATTGATGATTACACTTCTTAGTACATATGTTCTTCATATTCTTAAATGCTATTGTCCTACTTAATGTCAATTTGTTGTTGATTACCTTAAAAGCTTTTATTGCTTATGTTGTTCTTTGATTGCTATAATAAAGCTTCTGGCAGAGAGTTATAACTCTCGCTGGGACAATTATTTAAAATTGTCTCACTCCGTAGACTTCAACTTTTTAGGTGGTCGTTGGGGACGAAGGAACCAGTCTGCAGGTGATCAGTATCAGCAGCAGCAGCATCAGGAGCAGCAGTGAATATCTGGTGGAGATACTGACTGTTGAGCCATGTAGTTAGTTAGTCCTATGTCGTCTCTGTACTCTCAGGTCCTTGGAGTTAATTGGTCTGAGATTTTGGTTTTCAATCTTGAGATTTTGTATCTGGTTGTATATAATCACTCAAGAAGTGATTTAGCAGAGATGTAAACTGTTTATCTTGATTTTATGAAAGAAGATTTATGATTTCAAGATCTTGTCTCAAAAAGTTTTAAATTTTCATGGTTTTTTGTATTCCGCTGCTAATCGAATGCTTCCGCTGAGTTTATATCGTGGTTTATGGATCATATCGTCTCAATTTAGTTGGTATCAGAGCTCTAGGTTCGCTGAGTCTACAGAGACATAGGACTTAGGATGTCGAGTCTATCCTTAGTGTTTCTTTCCTATCTAATAGAATCTTCTTCTCCTCAGGAGAAGAAGATATATAAGGATGTCTGAGCCACATGAGGAGTATGTGGCTGAGAGTAGCGTTGTTGCACCTCGAGAAGGTGCAAGGAACCCAGAAATAGAACAGCCCGTACCTGAGCCACCCAGGGAGCCACCTCAGTTTGACCCAGCTGACATGGGTAACCCAGCTGTTCAAACCATGTTCGGGCAGTTTATGACTGCCATGACACATATCACCGACAGGATGCCCATGCCTATACCTAGGGCACCTGTCCATCCTGAAGGACAAGGTATCGATAAGACGTTCGAGCGACTTTGTCATGTCGGAGCTACCGAATACTTTGGGATAGCTGACCCCGCAGATGCCGATCTGTGGTTAACCGAGTTGGAGAAAGCTTTTAGAATCTTGAACATCCCTGAAGCTGAGAAGGTTAGACATGTTGTCTATCTTCTCAAAGGAAGTGTTGGTCACTGGTGGACCATGGAAGAGAAGAAGAGGCCTGGAGTAGAGATCTCATGGGAAGACTTTCGTCGGGGATTTGTCAACAGATACTTTCCAAAGACATTCCTGGACGAGAATATCTCTCAGTTCGAGAGATTGAGGCAAGGCATGATGAACATTAGCGATTACGAAGCTAAGTTCATGGAGTTGCTAGGGTTCTGTCCGCACATGGCTGCCACAGAAGAAGAAATGATTAGAAGGTTCGAGAAGGGTTTGAATGCCGATTTGACTCCTCTCGTGTCTGCCCTAGAAAATCAGGAGAGGTTCGCTACCTTCGTTGAGTCAGTCTGAAGGATAGAGAGATATGTAGCTGAGAAGAGGCAAACCCATAAGAGATATCTGCAGTTCCATGGTTCTTCATCTAGAGACTTTAAGAAGCCTAGATTCTCTACACCTACACCTCCACCACCCAGATCTAGTGCTCAGACACAGTGGACACCGAGTAGAGGTAGAGGACGAAGCCTACCACTACGAGAGACTCGCAGTTCAACATCAATGTCAGTTACAGGACCACCAAGACCACAACAACTAGAGAGAAGCTACTACAACTGTGGGAAGGTGGGACATATGATGAAGGACTGCATGTCTAGGCATGCCAGTGTGACACAACCTCAGAGACAGAGTCAACAAGGGTCACAGAGAAGACAGTTTCAAGGAATAGCTAGAGGATGTGGACAAGCGTCCCAAGCTGGATCGTCAGCACCAACTAAACCTCAGGTGACAGTGAGGTTCTATGCAATGAACCCACCTGATGCAGTGATAAATCCACGGGTTGTGGCAGATCAGATGGAATTGTTATATTCTGATATGTCTACATCTTGTGTTGTATCTGTTTTGATTGACTCGGGTGCTACGCACTCCTTTATCACTCGGAGAGTGATTCGCAACTGCAATATGACGGTCAGTCATAGGGCAGATAGCTTGTTGCTTGAGACTCCATTGAGAGGGTCTGTTGTGTTACAGGAGGTATGCTCTCCCTGCATCCTCTTCGTTTCTGATCATCGCATTCAAGTGGATCTTATACCACTTGATATGAAAGATTTGATATAATCCTTGGGATGGATACCTTGGAAAGGTATAGAGTTGTCTTGGATTGTGAATCCAAGTAGGTTGTGTTTGCTGATGAAAGTGACATATGGATCTTTCAAGGAGAGAGAAAGATTCTACCCACCTATCTTGTGTTAGCTATGGTTGTTGAGAAGCTGATGATGCAAGGATGTTATGCATTCTTGGCCCATGTGGTAGATACTACCATGGAAAGTCCTATCCCTGCTGAAGTTCCTGTAGTCAGGGAATTCGAAGACGTGTTTCCTGAAGAACTTGTAGGTATACCACCGCCTCGGGAAATGGATTTTGAAATCAATTTGGTCCCAGATACACAACCTATAGCTCAAACACCATATAAGATGGCGCCTGCTGAGATGGCAGAACTCAAGAAACAACTTTAGGAGTTACTTGAGAAGGGTTTCATCCGACCGAGTACTTCACCCTAGGGTGCTCCGGTTTTGTTTGTTAAAAAGAAAGATGGGTCAATGCGGTTGTGCATTGATTATAGACAACTCAATAAAGTAACAATAAAGAACAAGTACCCTCTTCTGAGGATTGATGATCTTTTTGACCAGTTGCATGGTGCAACTGTCTTCTCGAAGATAGACTTGAGGTCAAGATATCATCAACTTCGTATTAAGGACAGTGACATATCCAAGTCTGCCTTTAGGACAAGGTATGGTCACTATGAGTTCACAATTATGTCATTTGGACTAACTAATGCACCAGCTACATTTATGGAACTCATGAATAGAATCTTCTGACCTTTCCTCGATCAGTGTGTTGTTGTCTTCATAGATGACATTCTGATCTATAGTAGAGATGCTCAGCAGCATGAACAACATCTTCATCAAGCTTTGACCTTGGTAAGGGAACATAAGCTATATGCTAAGTTTAGCAAGTGTGAGTTCTGGTTGTCAGAAGTATCTTTTCTTGAACACGTGGTATCTGCTTCGAGTTTTCATGTTGACCCTAAAAAGGTAGAATCTGTTCTACAGTGGGAACAACCGAAGACACCAACGGAGATCCGTAGTTTCTAAGGGTTAGCTGGCTACTACCGAAGGTTCATTAAGAACTTTAGTTCTATAGCCTTACCCTTGACCAAGTTAACCTGGAAAGACGTTCCTTTTGCCTGGAGTGATAAGTGCCAGCAATCTTTTCAGTTGTTGAAGGAGAGGTTGACAAGTGCACCTGTGCTTGTGCTACCTGAGCAAGGTAAAGGATATGTAGTTTTTTGTGATGCCTCCAAGAATGGACTCGGATGCGTGTTGATGCAGGATAAGCAAGTGATTTCTTTTGCTTCCCGACAGCTTAAGAAACACGAGGAGAATTATCCGACACACGATCTGGAGTTAGCTATTGTGGTTCATGCCTTGAAGATCTGGAGACATTATCTCTACGGAGAGACATTCCAGATATTCACTGACCACAAGAACCTTAAGTATATCTTCTCTCAGCATGAACTTAACATGAGGCAACATCTCTGGATGGAGTTAATCAAGGACTATGATTATACAATTGATTACCATCCAGGGAAGGCCAATGTGGTTGCATATGTCTTGAGTAGGAAATCAGCAACATCAACCATGGATAGAGCACTACTAAGTTCCTTAGTATGCTCAAGGAGAGATATGCTTATCTCTTTAAGGCAAGACAATGTGAAGTTGAAGGTGTCATTGTTAGCCAGGTTGTTAGCTGAGATGCACATTAAACCTACCCTAAGAGAGCAGATAAAGGAGGCACAACAAGTTGATGTTGCAGTTCGGCAGATTAGGTCTGAGTATGGTAATGAGAAGCGAGATGGTTTCCATGACTCAGATGATCAGGTGGCATGCTATCATGGGAGGATGATAGTACCGGATGTGGATAACTTGAGGAAGTTAGTCCTGGAAGAAGCTCATTCTTCGATGTATGCCATGCATCCAGGGAGCACCAAGATGTATCAAAACTTGAAAGATATGTATCGGTGGCCTGGGATGAAGAAGGATGTTGCTGAATTTTTTCTGAGGTGTCCTGTGTGTCAGCAAGTTAAAGTTGAACACCAGAAGCCTGCAGGGACAATGCAACCTTTACCCATACCACAGTGGAAGTGGGACCATGTGACCATGGACTTTGTTGTTGGCCTACCCAGGATAAGCAAAGGACATGATTTCATCTAGGTAATTGTTGATAGGTTGACAAAGATAGCGCATTTCTTACCTGTCAAAACAACCTATTCTGCTGAAAGGTTATCACAGTTGTATGTTCAAGAGATAGTGCGATTGCACGGAGTTCCTGTCACTATAGTTTCTGACAGAGGTCCCCAGTTTACAAGTCATTTTTGGGAGCAGTTACACAGAGCCTTAGGCACCAAGTTAAGGTTTAGTACAACCTTTCATCCACAGACTGAAGGACACTCAGAAAGGACTATACAGACCTTGGAAGACTTGTTGAGAGCATGTGTTCTCCAGTTTACCGGGAGTTGGGATCTACACCTAAGCTTGATAGAGTTTGCCTATAACAATAGCTATCAACATAGCATTGATATGGCACCTTATGAAGCTTTGTATGGTAGATGTTGTAGATCACCCTTATGTTGGTATGAGACTGGTGAACATCAGTTGTTAGGTCCTGATCTTATGCAGCAGACCACAGAGAAGATTAAAGTAATACAACAACAGATTAAGACTGCACATGATAGGCAAAAATCTTACGTCGATAGATTTCGTAGACCCTTAGAGTTCCAAGTTGGAGACAAACTGTACCTCAAGGTCTCACCTTGGAAAGGAGTCCTTCATTTTGGAAGGAAAGGGAAGTTAGCTCCTAGATTTATGGGGCCTTATCCACTCATTGAACGAGTTGGAAAGGTAGCCTATAGACTAGAGTTACCTCAAGAGTTGCAGAAGTTAAAACTTGTGTTTCACATTTCTATGTTGAGGAAATGTCACCCTGACACCGAGTCAGTTCTACAACCAATGGAAGTAGAATTGAATGAAGATATAACTTATGAGGAAGGACCAGTGTCAATCCTTGATAACAGAATTAAAAAGCTAAAGAAGAAAGATATAAGCCTTGTGAAAGTCCTCTGGAATCACTGTGGTGTCGAAGAAGCCACTTGGGAACTAGAGGATGAGATGAGAAGGAAATACCCAGCTCTTTTCTCTTAATATGTTTTATCGATTTCGGGGACGAAATCCTTGTAAGGGGTGGATAATTTGTAACATCCCTGACCTGGGTTATAGACTAACCCTAGACGTTTTGCCTAAATATGTAATTAAATACTTATAATTACTCCCTGGCATGTAATTAAGTTCCTAAGGAACATACACTTTCAATTTTTTCCTTTTTAAACAAAGTTGTAGTATTGTTTTGTAATACAGGGACCTATGTGAAAATTACCCAATTAGAGGGGTTAACTTGAAAATTACACATTTTAAGATGTTCCTCTAATTATGAGACATCATATGAATGGATATGATGAAGTATGATGGATTTCCCAAGTTTGGGCATCAAGATACAGCTTGTGGAGCAATCTTGGTGCTTAAAAACCCTAATTTTGGAGTAAAGTGCAATTTACCCAAAATGTGGGGTGCAACTTGTAAAATACACATTTTAGAGTATCTTTTATGACTCTTGACATCATTTAGAGAAGAAATGATGAAAGGGACGCCCCAATTGAATAATCAGATAAGAAGAATGATTTGTAGTAAAATCACCTAGTATGAGTAAGGAGACCCTTCATATATGTACCTTAGGTTGCATGTTGGTTTTCTTTACCCTTGGATCTTGAGTTTTGATGGGCTTTGATTAAGTTATGATAGTTTGAACGTGCCTTAGAAGGAAGGAGGGACCTAGATGAGAAATCCATAAACTAGAGGTCCTTATGGTGAAAACTAACCTAAGCTATATAAGCTTCTTCCTTTGCAAACTAAGTAAACGTATTCTCTTCTCTTCTTCACTTCTCATCTTGCTCAAATGACTAAGGCAGAGCTCTGGAGCTCAAGGATACAACCAACTTGTTCTAAGGTGAGAAGAGACCATCTTCTAGCTCGGATTCATGGAGGAATTCCTTGTATAAGGTTGGTTTTATGATTAACTCACTTAGGTTTCTTGTTCTAGCCGACTTTCCCCAACCTTTCCTTGGAGAATCACCTTTGGCCAACCTGTGGAACTCAAGATGCCATTAAAGGCTTGAAGCTTGGAAGCTTGTAGCTCTAGGAACAACGTTTGAGGCGGGTTTTATAACTCTAAACTTCTTGCTTTATTATGCATATTTATGTTCTTGCAAACTAGTACTTAGTTCTTCTTCTTCCCCATTCTTCCTTGCACTTTTGCAAGCAATCCGTGGAGTAACCGACCTGAACAGAGGTTGAAGATCATGGGAGTGAATTCCTAGGCAACTTTATTAAATGACCTTGGACCATTTGGTCTAAACGGTTTGCAAACTGTTTGAAATCAAACGGTCTCAAACCGTTTGATCTCATGCGGTCTTGCAAGACCATTTAGATTCAAACGGTCTCCAAGACCGTTTCATAGGGTTGACCAAGGGAAGACCATTTAGAGGTATTTTGTAAACATTTTGAATTTATTATCTACAAAGAATCATAGCCTAATTCCAAACCAATCACAGGTTGAAGGCACTTCAACCCCTTAAACCCTAATCGGGTGGAATTGTTGATTTCAAGGATAGATTTTGGTGAACTTTGGGTTGAAGGGCCCAAACGGTCTCAATACCATTTGGGGGTTCACTCAAATGGTATCAAGACCGTTTGGTGACAACCGAAGACCGTTTGGAGGTATAGGGTTAAGGAAATTTGATGGTTTGAGGGTCCAATCACAATAGGTTGATGAATTGATAAAAGTGCTGATTTTAGACCTAATTAGGGTTCAACCCTTATCAAATTAACTTAGATTTTGATGAAACTTTGGGCAAACGGTCTCAAGACCGTTTGGAGGGTGTCTAAACGATCTCAAGACCGTTTGGGCCAAGTTTGGGCCTAATTGAATGTCAATTGATGGGTTCAACCGCAATTAGATTCATGTTGATGAGCATTGATGGTTAACCGATTGCAAACCCTAATTGAGTTGGATTCAACCCTAATTAGCTTTCAATTGAGGATCAATTTGGTATCCAATTGATTAAGGCTAATGCTAATTGACTCAATTTACAAGTGGTTAACAAGGTTATGGCCAATTGGAGGCTTCAACATAGATAACCATAATCGATTATAACCTTTGATGTACCTTTGAGGTCCATGCAGTTTTGAGCCCATTTGGATCAAACGGTCTCAAGACCGTTTGGGCTCAAATGATCTCAAAGTAGTTTGGTCCTATCGATCTCAAGATCTTTTGATCTCATGCGGTTTCAAGGTCGATTCATTTCAAACGGTTTGGAGGTCAACATGCCCAAACGGTCAACGCACCCATGCGGTCTTGGTGATCATGCGGTCTTGAAGGTCAAAGTGTCCAAACGGTCAACGCCCCCAAACGGTCTCAAGACCGTTTGGAGGTTGAGAGGTGAAACTATTTGGAGACTTTTAGGGCTGTTTTTGCTTAATCGTTTGAAGGTGTAATTGGTCCAATGGTGGTCTAATCTAAACCCTAATGGTATCCCAAGACATTAAGGGGCTAAGTGACTAATAGATTGAACCATGTGGTGATTAAAGGTGTACTTTACCAATGTACCCTTGAAGGGTTCAAATAGATGATACCTTGTTTTAATCAAACCCTAATGACATGATAGTGGAGACTTAGCTTATGTTAATCAATGAGGACTTGACCTAACCTATTCTAGAGTGATGTAATGACCATCTATTGGTAAGAGGAGAGAGAAGGTACCATTTATGGTTGAAACTGAAATAAAATACCTTCAATGTATATGAATGTGCATGATTAGGGTATGATCCACCTATGTGAGATCATGAAAACCCTAATTATGATAATTGATGAATCTTAACCTAATTTGAAGGCATCAATGGTGATGTTTCTCATACATGATGATGTTATGAGTTCATTTCACCATGAAGTGAATAGTAAACCCTAATTCTAGGGTAATAACATGTCATGTGAATAGTAAACCCTAATTGGGGGTAATGTGACGAAATGTGCAATAAACCCTAATTCTAGGTTATGCTTTTAAGCATGAATCTTCATGATTTAAGTATGAAAGGAGGAACCACTATTTCTAATCATAATGGAAGGGATTGGATAACCCTAATTGATGAAAATCAGGGAACCTAGCTCTTGTAAGAGTATGAAGGTATAACTCTTGAAATGAATTGTTTATTATTATTAGTTGAATTACCCATGCAGGTTCTTATATGAGGATGATCATATCCAGGTAAGGATTATGATACAATATTCATTGAAAGCATGTTGTTAGCTTAATGAATAGTGAATATGCTATGATGCCTAAGCTTAAGTAACATCATATGAGATGATAGGTTGTAAAAGCCATGAGTAACATCAAGGTCATGCTGATTAAATGACTTATGATGAGTTGATATCCTTTGGTAACTGATATGAGTTAAACTTGATACATTTAGTATTCTTCTTGTATAGCAGAGTTTTAATATTTAAATGCTTGGAAACATGTATGATGTTAAAAGAATACTAAAATGTACCTAACTAATCAAGTATAATCATACCATGTAGAGCCCTGATCATAGATCCATCATTGTCAGAAGTTAAATGATGGTGAAATAGGTTTTCCTAAGGGAACTCCTGGATCACATACTTTTGAGTATGTGGGGGGATATGGATGTGTATATCCTTACATCCTAGTGTAGGAATTGATGTAGATATATCTTAATCTATCAATCCTTCACTATATGTTTATGCCGGGGTGATGTAACACTAATCCCCTGAGGAAATCATTTATACCACATCGATGAGAGATAAACAAGAAATCTTTCGATGATGAAGAGAGTATAGAATGCCACTGTGACTCTAATAGCGAAGTACCAGAATACCATGGTAAGCTATAGTAGCCGAGACACTAGATGTCCTGCATGTTTTTCCTCACTCTAACTGAGGAAGATGAGGTCATAAGAATCGGACTCTTTTGATGACCTAGGTATGATACCGGTGTGACTTAATAGTGATCGGTTGGAGTATGAGCGGTATACCTCATCTCCGCAGGGCATAATAATAATGTTTGTAAAACATAATCAACCGCGTAGCATATCTACTTAGGATGAACTACGAGATACAATGATTGATGATTACACTGCTTAGTACGTATGTTCTTCATATTCTTAAATGCTATTGTCCTACTTAATGTCAATCTGTTGTTGATTACCTTAAAAGCTTTTATTGCTTATGTTGTTCTTTGATTGCTATAATAAAGCTTCTGGTGGAGAGTTATAACTCTCGCTGGGACAATTATTTAAAATTGTCTCACTTAGTAGACTTCAACTTTTTAGGTGGTCGTCGGGGACGAAGGAACCAGTCTGCAGGTGATCAGTATCAACAGCAGCAGCATCAGGAGCAGCAGTGAATCTCAGGCGGAGATACTGACTGTTGAACCATGTAGTTAGTTAGTCCTATGTCGTCTCTGTACTCTCAGGTCCTTGGAGTTAATTGGTCTGAGATTTTGGTTTTCAATCTTGAGATTTTGTATCTGGTTGTATATAATCACTTAAGAAGTGATTTAGCAGAGATGTAAACTGTTTATCTTGCTTTTGTGAAAGAAGATTTATGATTTCAAGATCTTGTCTCTAAAAGTTTTAAATTTTCATGGTTTTTTGTATTCCGCTGCTAATCGAATGCTTTTGCTGAGTTTATATCGTGGTTTATGGATCGGATCGTCTCAATCATCACCACCACCATCTTCTCCACTTTTTGAGGAAACTGCACCAAGTGATCCAGCCATGGAGGACAACCACCCTTTAAAGGATTCTGTGATGTCAGATGCCATAAACATCTGTGGGGCCATTGACTTGCCTGTTGTAGAAGCGAATAACTTCTCAATTGCTCCTTCTATGATGCAAATGATATAGCAAAATTGTTTTTGAGGCACAGCCAATGAAGATCCAACTCTTCATGTTGCCGAATTCTTGGAATATCTGAATACCTTCATAATGAATGGGGTATCTCCTGAAGGAGTGACACTTATGTTTTTTCCCTTCACTCTAAGAGATAGAGCTAAGGTGTGGCTTTTGTCTCTTCCAAAGAAGTCAATCAAAAGTTGGGACCAATTCTTAAATGATTTTCTTGCAAAATAATTCCCACCCAGCAAAACAACCCAATTGAGGAATCAACTCACCAATGTCTCTCAAAATGAAGGAGAAACTCTTTATGATACATGGGAATGGTTTAAGATCTTCAACGCCTTTTCCCACACCATGGTTTAACTAACTGGTTGTTGCTTCAAACCTTCTATAATGGATTGTTCTACAACACTCGGTTGACACTAGATGCCACAGTTGGTGGTGCATTAATGACTAAGTCTTATATAGAGGCTTATGACATTATTGAAGACATATTGCTAAATCATTGCCAATGGGGAGGAGATAGGGGAGTAAAATCAGCCTCTAAAGCTAGTTCTTCAATCGGGAAACAAAGAGGGAAACATATTGTTGATGTCGTTGATCTTATTGTTGCTAAACTGGATGTTCTTACACAGAAGTTTGAGAAGATGACTACAACGCAAATCCAATCAGCTAAAATTATATGTGAAGCTTGTGGTAATGTAGGACATACTTCTTCTTCATGTTTTGCTCCTAATGCAATTGAAGGGAATTTTGAACAGGTCAATGCTATTGGAATGTAAGGGAATAAGCAATACAATCCCTATTCCAACACATACAATCCCAGATGGAGAGATCATCCTAATTTCTCCTATAGGAACACAAGAAACACTCCAAACTTTCAACAAGGATAGTAGAAACTGCAGCAACAACCTGTAAACCATCAAGGGAATCCGTCGGGTTTCAACAATAGGGGTTACCAACAGCCACAACAGCCCCAAGGTTCTTCCCTAGAAGCTATGATGGAAAATTGTATATCTACACAAATGCAGCAGAATGAAGAACTTCGAGGAAATGACAAGCTGTTGAAAGATGCCATTGCTCAACTTTCTACAAAGGTGGATGGTATTTCCACTCAAACCAAGATGTTGGATAACCAAATAGCACAACAAGCTCTAACTCAACAAAGGACTCTATAGTCCGGTCTCTTCCAAGCCAATCGAAAGTTAACCCAAGGCAACAAGCTAATGCAATTATTCTAAGAAGTGGAACTGAGATTGAAAGACCCTCTTCATCCAAATAGAAGAACATGGAGGTAGTCAATGAAGAGGAGTACAACACTCCAAATTGCAGCAAGGAGAAAGGTAGAACTGAAACACCACCTTCTTTCAAGGTCACTGCACCTTTTCCTCAAAGTCTTACCAATAAGAAGGAGGACCTCAAGTTTAGGAAGTTTATGGACATTATTAACAAATTACATGTCAATCTTCCTTTTGCTAAAGTTATTGCCGAGATGCCTTCTTATGTTAAATTCCTAAAAGATGTCTTGACTTAAAGAAGAAAAGTTGATCAGGTTGAAACAGTAATGCTTTTAGAAAGAATGAGTTCTATTATTCAAAACCGCCTTCCACAAATACTTGATGATTTGGGAGCTTTTACACTGCCATGTAAGATCAACAATACCACTTTTGACAAAGGGCTAGTAGACCTTGGTGCTAGTATTAGTATCATTTCGTCCACCTTATGGCAAGAATTGGATCTTGGAGACTTGAAGCCAAAAAAGATGGCTATTGAGTTAGCCGATCATTCTATTAAATACCCAAAAGATATAGTAGAAGATGTACTAGTGCAGATTGGGAAGTTCTATATACCGTGTGATTTTGTTGTTCTTGATATGGTGGAGATCCCTTCCAACCCAGTTCCTTTTGGAAGGCCATTCTTGAGGACTTCCAGATGTCTTGTTGATGTTCGGGAAGGAAAGCTCACTCTACGTGTTGGTGAAGAATCAATGGAATTCTCTATTCATGATGCAATGAAAGCACCCGCATGTGTTGAAGAAATTTGTTTGTTAGATACTACTGATCCAATTGAGGATGATAATGCAGATATTTCTGATTTGATGATCAATCTTTATGATGATGATGTGACTTAACTCAACAATTTAGAAATTCCTGGAGCCACTACTATAGAAATGGCTTATAATGCCACATTCAAATGTGTCGGTTGTATACAACAACCGACGCCTAATCAGTACAGCGTCGGTTAAAAAATGAAACCAAAATCTATCTATGAAGGGAGACCAGACACGTGTATCACTTTTTATTTAGTGTCGGTTACCAAATAACAAACCAACACTGAAAATTGACCGCCAAATCCAATTTTTCGAGAGAAAAAAATTACCTCCAAAATTTAACATTCAGCGTCGGTTATTAACAAAGAAACCGACGACTAAAGTTTTTCTGCAAAACAGAAATTTGACCAATTTTTGTCGTTGGTTTTCTTACACTCACCGACGCCGATGTGTTTTCACACATTTAACTGTGAAAATTTTCATCACCATATAGCATCGGTTTTTATAAGGAAACCGACGACTATGGTCTTAATTCGAGAACATTTATTTTTTTCAGCATATATATAGACGTCAGTTTTTCTTATTTGAATCGACGACTATAATCAAATATAAGTGTCAGTTTGTTGTTGGTAACCGACACTGATAGTTTTTAGCGGTGGTTGCTTCTAATAACCGACGCATATTGTTAACTTAACAGTACCCGTGCGAGCCAGACTTTCCCCTTTCCTTCTGTTTCATTCATTCTCCAATTGAGGGTTTTTGCCTCCGGTGATTCCTCTACTCACTTCCGCAAGCTGCTCCTATGTCGCCGCTCACCTCGGCCACCGCCGTTTGTTGGTGCTCCCGTCGCTTCTCTCCAGGCAGGCCACCGCCACAAAGGCCCTCTCTGCTCACCGGTCGCTACCCTCCATCTCTGCTCACCCTCTCTGCTCGCCGGCCCCTCTGTGCTCACCGACGCCCTAGCTACCGTCATTCTCTTTCGCTGTCGTGCCTGCTCTGCACCTACTGGTCGGCGCTGCCGCTCTGTGGAGCTCCTCTCTTGCTCGCTGCTTGCACCTGCTGCTCTCTAGGCTGGTCACGACTCTCCTAGGCATGCTCCCTGCACACTCTGCTCTCTATTCTCCAGAGCTACTCTGACCACAGCTCCTATGCGCCTATTTTCCGCCAGCGCCGCCACGAAGGCCTTCTTCCTCCTCTTCTTCCTCTACCCTCAAGGTACCCTACTCCTGCCCGACCACCATTGGATGGTCAGATTCACATTTATATTGCCAATAATGTAGGAAATTAATGCTAGCTCCAATTATAGACATATTAATGTATATGGTTTTGATCAGAAAAATGTGTAGATTGTGAATAAAATATACTTAAAGCTCTATTATTCTTCTTGTTACAAAGGTATAGTTAGTACATGAATATTAGATGATTATTCAAGAAAACCCTAGTTTGATGAGCATGTTGTTAATCGTGTTAATTATGATTTTTTATATATTCTGATGTCAGTATATAAGTATGTGATCCCAACATCTTAAATTGAATTAGAATGATTTCAATGAATTATAGGGTTTTAAAGTTGATAATCATGTACATGCGGAATAGGGTTATTAAACCAATGGTTATAACATAGTATGATCTTAATCTAATCTGGATGTTCATAATAACCTAGTATGTTAAATATGATGATTAGGGCTACCTATAATGTCTAGTAAATATTTCTAGCCCTTTTGTCATTACGGTAATTTTTATACATGTTTGTGTAAATTAGGGTTCTAATCTACCCTTTTGTCCTATATTTGATGCTAATTGTTTATATATGTTGATTTTGGGACTTTAGTGATGGACTTTGTCCTAAGTTGTTATTTTTTCATTTAATATGAACTCTAGTCTCATCTATCCTATCTTGGAAATCAGTAGTACATTGATGTAATATCAACTAAGGGCCCAAGGTCAGCCCCACCCCTCCCCACCTTTTCTATATTATCAATGAGCTTCATCTTACTCTTACCTAAGAAATTTTTTTCTTAATCTCTTATACATCACTATATTTAAGGTTAGTCTGTCTACTAGACTGTGGGGATTAACCATGTTGCCTGTAGTTTATAACATTACATTGTGAATTATTGCATGTTTGAAACTATTGATTTCTTGATTTATTATTTTATAATGCTCTATAGATTAGGATTAACCATGTTGCCTGTAGTTTATACACATTTATTATATACAAGAAGGACAGCACATGCATTTGTTGTCCTAGAAACCCGTTCAAGATTTACTCATTAGGAGTAAATCTTGGATAGTCCCCGGTTTGGGACTGTTCTTGAACACCTAATCTCACTTAGGATGTAAGTGTATAATGTGTATTGGATTTTCAAGAAAATTTCAGTAGCATTTCCCCATTTGTTCTCTAAGTACATATGTACTTGGAGAACAGCGGGGAAATGCTTCTGAAATTTTCTTGAAAACCCAATACACGTTATACACTTACTAGTGAGATTAGGTGTTCAAGAATGGGATGGGTGGTACTCATTTATTATATATAAGAATGACAGCACATGTATTTGTTGGCCTAGAAACCCATCTAGGATTTACTCATTAGGAGTAAATCTTGGATAGTCCCCGGTTTGGGACTGTTTTTTAACACCTAATCTCACTTAGGATGTTTTAACCATTAATTATATATAAGACCTTAAACCCTAAAGTTTTAACCATAAACCCTAATCTTTTAACCATTAATCACAATATTAGAGGCATGAATGTTTATATTTTTATATGTTTTATTTTTTTGAATGTGAACTTTACAATGTGAATGTGGACTTTACAGTGTGAATTACTTTACAATGTGAATGTGAACTTTACAATGTGAATGTGAACTTTACAATGTGAATGTGAACTTTACAATGTGAATTACTTTACAATGCGAATGTGTACTTTACAATGTGAACTTTATTATTAGTGTTACTTTACAATGTGAAATTTATAATTTGAATGTGAACTTTTAGATGGCTGAGCATTCCCATGATGACCGTGCTGATGATCACCGTGAGGGTGAGGACGTGCTTGCGCCGCCTGACAATGTAAGTTTTAAGAATATATCCCTGAGGTTTCTATCTATATGTTCATTTATAATTATATTATGTAAGTGTGTTTTTTATCAAATTTTAGGTTGGTGATGTACCCACTGAAGAAATTACAGCACTAGATGAGAAGCAAAAGAAAATTGAGAAAGTGAGGGGAATCACAATGATGAACAAGTTAATACAGCAAAGGGGCAATGGACCCAAATTGGCTGTGGATTTTGATCATGCAGGAAATCCATATGGAGTGAACCACAACTCATTTGTTTCATATCTTGGGGTTCTTACTCACATCCATTGCAGTGTTATCCTAGAATCATGGCATAGAGTTCCTAAGGAGAAGAAAAACCACATATGGAAGGAACTATGTGTGAGTTATTATTATTTGTAATTCTATTTGTGTAGATTACTAATTTTTAGGATACTAGTTAATAGCAATATATTCTATTTAATTTGCAGAGCATATTTGATCTGTATGAAAAGTTGTATCGTAAATGTGTGATGCAACGTTGTGGGAGGGTCCTAAGGAACTATAGGACCAATCTCACCTGAGATTACATACGCGATGCTGATAAGAGGTTCTTGATTGATTTCCAATTCTAGACATTGATCACTATTTCACTAACTCTACACTAATAATTTTTGTTTGTATTCTTTTTAAAAAATAAATTTAGGCAGAAGGAAGCCACAAAGTAATGGAACTGCCTGGACCCCAAAGACTGGGAGGTGTTTGTTACCAAAAGAACAACAGATGAATTCAAGGTATTAAGTGCCACTCCCAATTTAATTAATATACATTTTTATGTATTCACCTATTCAATATTAACCTTTAGGTATTAAGTGATGCTCAATGAGTAAGGCGTGCACTGAATGTGCACAACCACACAATGGGTCCAAGAGGATATGCAAGCGTTCGCCAAAGACTACTGCATGTTGAGTCTGCTCAGCCTACTACTACTTAGGAGACATACCGAAGCCCGCAACTACTGAGGCGGCTGCAAAAATGGTAAAAATCAACTCTTAGAGCAATCGATCTATATTGATTATTGTTATGTTTAATTACTTACTAATTTTTGTTGATGGTGATTAGCGGGAGCTGCACGAGTAGAGGAAGGAAGGCAAGTTCATCCCTCAGGGCACAAGGGATGAACTGATAGTTTCTCTGGGTAACCCAAAGCATCCTGGACGTGTTAGGCGTGCATGCGCTGGTGTGGGCATCAAAGCGTTCTTTGGGCCATCCCAGCGCAAACCTGTCCTAAAAGTAGGACTTTCACAAGATGAGGTAACCTATTCTCTTATTTTAGAATGTTATTGAGAAAGGGAATTCAATAATCAGAAGCTAGCGTTTCTTTTATCCATGTATAGGTAGATTCGTTAATTAATAGGAAAGTCAAGGAAGTACTTGATCAGAGACTCCATGAAGCAATTAGCAAGTGGCAGGCATCTCAGACTGCCACTCAGACAGTACCTGTGGTGGGCCACTCTTCTCCTTCTGCTCGTATTGTAGAGGTTGGGAGTAATCCTATAGACCCACCACCTAGCACGTCCTCTGTAAGTATTTTTATGACATAATAGCTAGTCTGTTGATAACACCAATTTTTGTGATGTTTTTGACCTTTATTCTGTTATCAAAAGTGCCCTTTTAACTGTTTTCCTCTCCTTTTAGATGTACTTTTGCAATAATTGGCCAAACAATGCTCTTAATTCAATATTTCCATCTTTTGCAGAGTTTTCCTCCATTATTTGATACATTTATCATCAATAAGGTCGTCCCAGACCACAAACAAGTTCCACCTGCATCGGCCTTCCAGATGGCCGATACGATGACTGCCCCACAGGGTAGCGCAACACACCGACGCGCGACATGAGGATGCAACACAAGAAGGAACTAGCGGGCGATACGTCTTTTACCCGACAGGGAGCCGAACTCGCCACGACAACTAAAACTTGTCGTGCGATACAGGCCACCCACCGGCAGGCGTCGCCCGTCACGTGACCGACAGCTGACATCCTTGTGTCGGGAGATACCGATATCGACCGTCCACTGACTCCGCGAATAAGGAGGACATGTGGCGCCCTGAGCACCATAACTTCCCCCAACCACTGCGTATAAATAGCAGCTACAGGAAGCCGAAAAGATAGGTCAGAACCCTATGCAAATCTTCTGAGGAAAGCTGCAAGAGTGATTGTATTGTGCCTCAATGATCGTGTCAGGAAACTCTAGGTGAGCACTTCCCCAACCTGAGAGGGAGGGAATGGTTCACTTAGATCGTCCCGAGCACCACTGCAGGCCGATATTGGCCAATGAGGATAAATGACATAAGTATCTGATACTAGATGCGTCTCTCTAGCCCGACACGATACCATACCCCGATACGCATCGCCCATCATGGTGTGTCACCTGAGAGGGTGTCGCCTGACATGTGCGTATCGGGAAAGGGTCCTCGCATGATACAATCCGCCTGTCACGATGTGTCGCCTGAGAGGGTGTGCCGCCTGACACGATTGTATCGGGCTAGGTTCCTGCCCGGTATCGGGCTGGAGAGTCTGCTATATTCTGTCGTCCTTCTATATCAAGAAGGCGACATCTATCTTTATTTCAGTCATTTAATTTTTTACTTATGCAATGTAATCAAGACCTTTATTTGTTTATGGAAATAGAAGAGTTTAATTACCTGCTGCTTTATGTTTGGTGCAATTGTTGGTTGACTGCTATGTTTAATATCTGAACTCTAGCTTGTATGTTTGGATCGCGTTTCGATTAGCTACTGAATCGTGTTTTCCCATCGCAACAACTTCGAGAGAGGTGTTGTGGCTCTAGTGTTTGGGCCGATTCTGGAGTACGAGAGTGCCCGGAATCAGAGTTGCTTCAGTAACCTTTCCACTCTAATTTAAGTCCAGTAACCTTGAGAGAGGTGTTGATGCTTGGTTAGAGGTACTCGCTCTGAGAGGAGGGGTACATGATGTTCCTGCTGCCGCTTGTTTTATCGAAGTTTTCTCCTTCACACCTTGCTTTAGCTTTAGTTTTATCTCTCTGTTTCTATTGCATGAAAACCCTTAAAAACTACTAAATGACTAAAACCTTAAATCTTTCTCGTAGATCCAATTGGAGATAGTTTTCTTTGTTTTATTGGTGTTATCTTGTTGTTTCCCTTTGGGGAATTTTACTATTTTTTTATCCCTTCCAGAGTGTAGCGTGTCGATTCAGCGTTCTCAACACTACCACCCTTGTCCCTATGTTCGACCCCGTATATCTACTTCGACCCCGTAAGCAAAGTTGCGGGGGCCTAGAAGGTTTGGGTTTATAAATGTAAAAGTCCGACTACTTCAAATCCACCTCCATTTTTGGACGCGCGATTTAGGCCGGTCAACTTTTTGGCGCCGTTGCCGGGGACAAGGCAAAACAGTACTGTAGATGAATCTGAATCCACTAACTACACTCCCGTGCCTCAAGCTTAGAAATGAGCATGACAACACTCTTTTTCTTTTCCTTTTTCCTTATTATTATTCTTTTCCTAAAATTAATAATTTGATTTTCTAAACTTGATTCTTCGTGCTATTTCAGGGTCTCTGAAGAACGGTGATTTGTTCCACCGAGCACGAACACCATGCCTCCTCACATTGAACAACCCCATTCTGAAGGGGAACGCCAGGGGAGGCCTAGGCCTGATTCACCCCCACCAGAGATAGACGACCGATACGACGGAAACAACCAACTCGAAGATCCAGAAATGGAGCAACTCGAGGATGATCGCCGCCGTAATAGGCGTCGCAACCACCAAAACATAGGAGAAACCAAGACCAAGAACAACATCGTGAGGCTAGCGACAGCGAAGATTCATAAGAAGAGGAGAAAACGTTGAGGGAGTTGGCATCCACGAAAGCTAACAACTCCCGGTGTCCCGTCATTATCCCACGTTTCAACGTGACAAATATTGAGCTCAAGCCGTCCGTAATCTCAATGATCCAGAATAAAAGCTTCAGGGGGAGTTCCAAGAACGACAACCCCTACCACCACCAGGACGCCTTCAAAAATATATGCGACACCATAAAGATGTGGGGGGTCCCCCAAGAAGTCATTTACTGCAAGGGCTTCATTTTCTCCTTGGAAGACAAAGCTCTGTCATGGTATCTTGGGTTGCCCCACTAATCTCTAAATGGATGGGGAGCACTGGCTGACGCATTCGTGAACAAATTCTACCCCACTGAAAGGACTGTGAGAAACAGGTAGAAGATAACCTCCTTTATGCAGAAGCCCAATGAGAGTCTCCATGACGCCTGGGAAAGATACCAGGAATATCAGAGGGACTGCCCTCACCATAACTATAAGAAGGGTTTCCTAGTCACCACCTTATACAATGGTATGACTCCCGATGAAAGGGTGTCGCTTAATGCGGCAGCAGGTAGTGACTTCTTTGGGAAAAAGCCGAGCAAGTCTGAAAGGATCATCAAAAACATGGTCGAGCTGCAAGCCGGCGCTGATTATGATAGATCTGACAGAGGACAGGCTAAAAAGGTCAGTGAAGGGCCCTCTCTTGAATCCAAGGCACTGGAGTCCATTACCTCACAGATATAAAGAATAGATACAGATGTTAAGCAACTGAGGGAATCTAGTGGGAAAGGAAAGAAGCTAGTCGAAAAGGTGATGAAGTGTGTAACCTGCAGTGAAGGAGGACATTGGGTAGATAATTGCATCTACACCCGACCGGATGCGACCAGTGATACTGACTCTGAAGACGAAGGGATTGAAAATGTCTCTTTCGTGAGTTTCAAAAGGCCAGACCACCCCAGTTTCAATTACAGCAACAAGGATGCGGCTGAGAACTCACATCAGCTGCATAGCTCGTCTAAGCCGTCGCAAGCCTTCGAGAAAAGAGGGGGTCCGAGTCAGTATGCCAAGAACACCCAGTTTCAGTCAGCCAAGGGAAATTTCCAGGTACAAGGTAAATATCAAGGGTCAAACAAAGAACAGGACAAGGGCTTGTGCCAATCGGATGTGATTGGCCATTTATTCGATTTCATGAAGAGGCAGGACACTATCAACAATCAACTACCGCAAAGCACGCTATCAAATTCCGGCATTTTGAACTCTTTCCAGGTACAATTGGTGGACATGCAGACGCATCAATGCTAGATTGATCAACAACTAGCTCAGTTGGCCGAGATCGTGAAGAACCCGTCAGGGAAGATACCATCAAATATCGAGACTGCTAAGAAGGCAGGACTATGACCGCAGAGGCAAAGATAAAGATGCAGGTAGAAGAAGTTGAAGACAGAAAACGCAGTGCTTCTCGAGAGGCATCCCGAGCTGTCTTTTAATTCCTAGAATAGGATGCTTTTACTTTCCTGTAAAACAAACATTACAAACATTATGGACTGTAATAAGGCCCGAGTCAGTGCATGTGCCACATGCGCTGACTCTTCTATTTTATGGGCCACCGCCTCAGTTTTAATTGACCGAGATGGGTAATACCATCTGAGGTCGGGATCTTAGTCTTAGGCCAATGATGTTTCACTCATAGGCGGCTTTTAACCACTCTATTTTCAAGTTTTTCTTCAAGGGTCATATCAGGCAGCAACCCAACCGGTGCTATGAACGCGCCCATATCGGGCAGTGGAATTTCGGGGATCGCAAAGGTCATGACGGATAGCATGCATGGGCGGCATACACTCGTATCGTGCAGTTGGAGTAATTACTCTTGTGTCGATAGATGGACTGCCCGACTTAGGAATGAATTACACCAACGGCCGGCGCGCGTCCCGGAATTACCAGTTTTACCCCAGTTGAGAATGCTATATAAAGCGTCGAGATTTTACCGTGTCGGGCTACTGCCTTACTATTTTCACTTACACGCGTTGTGCTAAGACTTTGTGAATTAGCTCCCGTGTCATGCAAGGCTCCCCTGTTCCCGTGTCGTGCGGAAGTTTAATAACACAGCGAGGTATAGCCCGACAGACTGTATCGCCTGACACGACTTTCCTTTAATGAGTAACTTATCGGGCTCGTGGTTCCTGAGCTGAGCAGCTTTGTATCGCCTGATACGTATGTCGCGCAACGTATCTTTTATTCATGTTTGCCCGATACGCCATGTTGGGCGATAGCTATGCCGCCCATCTTTGCACCGCCTCACCTGTTTTGTTGCCGGGCGACACGCTGCTTTCCTCTCAGAAAGCCATATCGGGTATCTTATCTTATCGCAACTGTATCGCCCGACACACCCTTGTCGAGCGACAGACCTGACGCGTATTTATCGCTGTATCATCTTGTTCTTTATCGCATATATGATCTTTCGACGTGACGGGCGATACCCATATCTCGTGTCGGGCTCAAGCTGAGAACCTCGTATTGCCCGATACGGGGGTGTGGGATCATTTTTATGTCGAAGCATACCTTATCGTGCATTCAGTTTAACCTCTTTAAAACATCGACAAGTTTAATTGATCAAGGAATTTGTTTATTAATTAACAGAAATGGCCCACATCAAGCAAACTATTGTCTGTGTTGACGAGCAAGGTAGAAGGATCTACCCCGACCTTTGTGGCGTTCCCTCCTCGGGCATTGAGGATTGCCTGCTGGAGGAGGAGGAGGACGCTGATCTCGAGGGGGATGTTAACGAAGAAGGAGGAGAGCCACGACTAGGGGGCGACGGGGACCTTCTCGACTGCCTTCGGCGCGGATGGTCGTCCCTCCTGTCCAGCCTCTCCTCGATCTTGTCGAGGCATTGGAGAACTTGCTGAAGCGTCACAGTCAGAGCCTCTAGTCCACCGGGAAGGCTAACTAGAGTCAGCAACTCTCGTTCTTGGCTATCCAGCCTATCTTGGAAAGATGCAAACTTGCGGGTTAAGGAAATACAAGTAGCTGAGTTGTTATTTGTTACCTCCCGCAAGTAGTCGAGCTTGTGTCCGAGCATCTTCCCGAGTGATGGAGGGGTTCGTGCGGGTCTCCCTTCCGTCCTCACGACACCTTGCTTGTGTGATGGTCTACCAGGTGAGGTAGAGTCTATCTGAATCGTTTGCGATGCGGATGTCGCCGGGCGAGGCGACGACGCTCTTTCAGCCGTCACCACCTTGCCTTCTCATCGTGGTGGAGATGGCCTTGGTGTGTGCGGATGCTGCTCCACCTCTACACTGTCAACGATCTCCTCAGCCGCTGTAAAAGAAGACACCGGTGGCAGTGTCAGTGTCAGCTGTGCACCTTCGAGCTCCGTTCTCAGGATCTCGTCGAACACCCCATTACTGGCATCCGGTTGAGGTGCTTCTTCTGCCTCTACAGGACTTAAAGGGATGTCGGGGGTTGCATCTGTCTCTTCCGTGACATCTCCCGTAGTTGCTGTCTCGGTGACCTCAACGATCACCGGGTCTTCTTCAGCCACCACAGTCGTTGTTGTGGTGGTGGCTGGTATAGTAGGAGCGACGACAGCTCTATTAGCAGTTGTCGTCGGTAGCTCCAGAATTGCTCTTTCTTGAACTCTGGTGGCGGCGGTGTAGGCTGCGTCTTTCGCCACAGTTTCAATCTCTGCAACAGTGAAGACCAGTTTTTCTACGTCATAGGTGGCACAATGGGGGAGCGGGAGGAGTATGTTTGTTCTTGAAAATTTGTAGAAGTAATCCCTTCCCTCTTTCTTTATGATGCTGGTCCTCATTAGGTATTTGATGTCGATCAGCTCATCGCCCTTCATCCTCGAAAGGCTGCACGACTCTTTCGGGTACCGAGCCCTGCCGCAATCAAGTTGATGATGCCACCCATACAATATTCTTTGGTGGCATCCTTTATCGAGTGCAGTCTATTTAGCAAGAACCGTCCGAGGTTGATCACTCGTCCCTCCATCATGTGCCACATGATATGGAGTTCTTCTGTGTAGATATTGCTAGACTCATTTTTGCTGAATAGCAAGCACGCCACCAGTTTGTGCACTATTCTCCAAAAGCAGGAGTGTACTGCTACCACCTTGCTTCCCAATTTAAATGACGATTTGCCGGTCAGCTTATTCCAGAGCTCTACGGGATTAAACCTGTCTCCTTCAGTGATTCTCTCACCGTTATCCATTAGATTCTTCTCCCCCCTCGCTGGAAGAGAAGATCTTGTTCAGCAGCTTCTCGGAGATGGCGTGCTCTGAGTTGTATAGCCGGGCTTGGAGTCTATCTGCTTCGCTGTATTCTTCTCTTTCTGCAGCAGAATTCTTCACTTGGTGGAGAGATGACATGAACTCCCTCGTGAGTCCGACAGAGCTCCAGCAGGACAGGAGAGCTCCTTAAGTTTGGAAGAAGAAAATCCCTCTGCCCACTGGATGAAATTGAAGATGATAACAGAGATATCAGCATCAGGGTAGACTCTTCTGATGAATCTGAGGGAGAAAAGGGGGACGTTTACACAGTCAATGAAAGACACCTCCCCCAAGGAAGACGCTCGATGGCAGATAGATTCTGTGAGCCATCTGAGATACCCTCCTTTGATATGGCCGACTTCAATAGAAGGACCATTAGATACCTGATGATTAGAGACCAGAATTTATTGAACAAGGTCTTAAGATCACAGGAAGATGAAGAAGACGTCGTCTGGAGCGATGGCTACTTCTCCGTACGACGGGAAGATCTTCGAAGTATGTTCTGCTTGCCGATCTTCGTCGGCGAAAGACTATTTAGGGTCCTTGAAAATGCGATAATAGAAAATATCGATAGCACGACAGGTCGGAAGACAATATACAACGCCACCCCAACCTTGGCGAGAAGACTGATGAAAGGAGATCCAGACTCCAGTGCGGTGGCTGACATGCTACACTACATCGAAAATGATAGACCAAACATCGTGTTGGCCCCGTATAAGCATTGCAATGTGTGGTTCCTCTGCGTGGCAGACCTCAAGAACCACGACGTCGAGCTATTGAGCTGCAGCAATGACGAGGTGCCATGCTCCGGGAATGTTTTCTGCCGCCCGGAGGACAAGAAATTGAGGCTCCTGCCGCTGCGTCTTCTACAAGCTATCAAGCAAGGAAGCCAACATCACAAAGGCATTTGGCACTTCTTTTCTATCAGAGACCTCCCCGTCCAGGTAGAAAGGGGAAGCGGAAATAGCGCCTTCTCCATCTTGAGCGCCATTGAGGTGCTGAATACAATTGGAAACTTGGGGGCCCTTAGGGGCACATGCTTCTATCGCCGTAGGGCCACATTCTCCATACTGCTGATTAAAGACAGACACTATTTCCGAGACGCAGGGGTACCAGAACACCTGTTGGATAATCAAGATGAGGACTCTTCACAATCCAGCAACTCCTCAGAAAAAGAAGCGGAGATGGCAACCGACAACTATGGGGCAGGCAAGCAGTTGGAGATCCTACGGAAAGTGCACGAGATGGAAGACACTGCTTCGCCTGAAACTACAGAAGGGCTGATCAAAACTTTTGACCCCTTTTCATGTGCAACTCTCACGCAGGAGCAGGTCAATGAAATCCATCTGAAGTTGGTTGATTCTACCCCATCGGATGTCATCTATCAGGCAGGCAATGTCGTAGTCCCAGTCGATGACTTAAGGGACATGGTAAAAGAAGGAGGATGCTTGGTTGTATCTGTGGCAGCCGCTTACATCCAAACTATACAACCAAGGCTCAAACACGCATACATAGCTCATCCTATGTTGATCAACGACATTTGCCTCGCCGATGAAACAGGAGCAAAGCAAGCATTCCTAGAAGAGTTGGAAAGCGAGGTTCCACGCACGATCTTCCTGCCCGTCCTACATTATAGCAATGGACGCTCCTGACAATGTACACTCGACAACGAGCGGGAATCTTCTACAACAGCTTGGACAACAACAAAAACCATCCAGTGTTGTGTATATCAGAACCATTGTCATCCGTCGAACGCTTAGTTCGAAAATACTACGACGAGGTGTCAAAGATGATCCAACCATTCCTAGACACTCAAGAAAGCAAATGGCACGAACTCCAATTCTGCCACCATAGTCCGCAGTAGCTTCCCCTATCTAACGACTGCATCATCTTTGTCCTGGGATGGATAGCAAATGAAGCAACGCCTGACCAGCTCCACCACATCGATTATCATAGCAAAAGAGGAGAATATGTGTGGGAGCTTCTATCTGACGCAGGCGCGCTCACCAGCTAACCTTACTAGAATAACATTACCTCACCCTATCTACTTCACAACTCTGGGATAGAGTGTGGAGTAAGTTTGGGGGGGTACCATGTACCAGTGAGGGAGGTATAAAAATTTTGAGAATTTTCTGACTCAATTTCTTCATTCTTTTGTCTCAAATTCTTTATCCCTTTGTTCTTTGTGTACATATATATGTTCATACCAAAGTTTTGAAAAAAAAATTTGTTTATATCATCTCCATACATATGTACAAAGACGATGTATAGTAAAAACCTAATGCGACTTCTTGCCAAGTTTGTTTTCTATGTGCTTAATGAGATGCAAGTTTTGTTATATCTTTCTGATAATGTTGCCTCAAACAACAAAAGACTATGTTTTTCCGTGCCAAAAAAATTCAAAAAAAAATAATAATCTCGCAACAGCTAAGAGACGAGTATGGAGAAGGAAAAAGCTGCCCAAACAGCAAAAATCCCTTTTGTTTTCCCTTACCCAATGAAAATCCCAAAAAGAGAAAGTAGCCTTATGAGAGTGAATAAAAGCATGAGAGTTGTGCCCAATAAAAGAAAAGAAAAAAATATATATATGTACACACTTGTTTTCCAAAAGTACCCATCTTTAGGCATGGTAGATCTGGGGCAGTGGTACGTAGGATGTGAAATCACTACTCTAAAGCCAACTGACTTGGACTGCAGGGACCACTTGCCTGCTAACGGACCCTTACCTGGATGGACTGATGGAAAACAAGAAAGCCTACCCTATACATAAATTTCTGCTCCTAAAGCTATTTGGTGTGAAAGTTAACTTCGGAATCATACACCAAAGTCTCGCTAAAACTGTAGAGAAAAATTTTACTGAAATAATAAGGCAGGAAACACAAGGTCTTTTGTTCGTAGTGGGGCAGCATTATCTCTAAAGGCATCACGATTCTTGTTTTACCTCTTGGACTGAAAACTACATCGAGCAAGAAGAAGCATCACAAAATAAAGTTTAAATATTGATTGAGGACAATCGAAATGCTAAGTTTGGGGGAGTTGATAACACCAATTTTTGTGATGTTTTTGACCTTTATTCTGTTATCAAAACTGCCCTTTTAACTGTTTTCCTCTCCTTTTAGATGTACTTTTGCAATAGTTGGCCAAACGACGCTCTTAATTCAATATTTCCATCTTTTGTAGAGCTTTCCTCCATTATTTGATACATTTATCATCAATAAGGCCGTCCCGGCCCACAAACAAGTTCCACCTGCATCGGCCTTCCAGATGGCCGATACGATCACTGCCCGATAGGGTAGCACAACACACCGACGCGCGACATGAGGATGTCGCGCAAGAAGGAACTAGCGGGCGATACGTCTTTTACCTGACAGGGAGCCGAGCTCGCCATGACAACTAAAGCTTGTCGATCGATACAGGCCACCCACCGGCAGGCGCCGCCCGTCACGTGACCGACAACCGACATCCTTATGTCGGGCGATACCGATATCGGTCGTCCACCGACTCCGCAAATAAGGAGGACACGTGGCGCCCTGAGCACCATAACATCCCCCAACCACTGCCTATAAATAGCAGCTACAGGAAGCCAAAAAGACAGGTCAGAACCCTGTGCAAAACTTCTGAGGAAAGCTGCAAGAGCGAGTGTATCGTGCCTCAGTGATCGTGCTGGGAAATTCTAGGTGAGTACTTCCCCATCCCGAGAGGGAGGGAATGGTTCACTTATGATTGTCCCGAGCACCACTGCAGGCCGATATCGGCCAACGAGGATAAACGACATAAGTGTCCGATACTAGATGCGTCGCTCTAGCCCGACATGATACTGGACCCCGATATGCATCGCCCGTCACGGCGTGTCGCCTGAGAGGGTGCCGCTTGACATGTGTGTATCGGGCAAGGTTCCTCGCACGATACAATCTGCCCGTCACGGTGTGTCGCCTGAGAGGGTGTGCCGCCCGACACGGTTGTATCGGGCTAGACTCCTACCCAGTATCGGGCTGGAGAGTCTGTTGTAGTCTGTCGTCCTTCCATATCAAGAAGGCGACATCTATCTTTATTTCAGTCATTTAATTCTTTACTTGTGCAATGTAATCAAGACCTTTATTTGTTTATAGAAATAGAAGAGTTTAATTACCTACTGCTTTATGTTTGGTGCAATTGTTGGTTGACTGCTATGTTTAATATCTAAACTCTAGCTTGTATGTTTAGATCGCGTTTTGATTAGCTACCAAATCGTGTTTTCCCGTCGCAACAACTTCGAGAGAGGTGTTGTAGCTCTAGTGTTTGGGCCGATTCTGGAGTACGAGAGTGCCTAGAATCGGAGTTGCTTCAGTAACCTTTCCACTCTAATTTAAGTCCAACAACCTTGAGAGAGGTGTTGATGCTTGGTTAGAGGTACCCGCTCTGAGAGGAGGGGTACAGGATGTTCCTGTTGCTTCTTGTTTTACCGAAGTTTTCTCCTTCGCACCTTGCTTTAGCTTTAGTCTTATCTCTCTGTTTCTGTTGCATGAAAACCCTTAAAAACTGCTAAATGACTAAAACCTTAAATCTTTCTCGTAGCTCCAGTTGGAGATAGTTTTCTTTGTTTTATTGGTGTTATCTTGTTGTTTCCCTTTGGGGAATTTTACTATCTCTTTATCCCTGCCGGAGTGTAGCGTGTCGATTTAGCGTTCTCAACACCACCACCCTTGTCCCTGTGTTTGACCCCGTATATCTACTGCGACCCCGTAAGAAAAGTTGTGGGGGCCTAGAAGGTTTCAGGTTATAAATGTAAAAGTTTGACTACTTCAAATCCGCCGCCATTTTTGGACGCGCGATTTAGGTCGGTCATCTGTTCAAGATGATATGTTTGTGTGTATATACATATAACATTCTTTATGTAAATTTTTAGGGGTTGAAGACATGCCGACTAAAAAGTCAAGAATATATCTTTGCAGAGGCGTCAGCTTACCCACCCCTTAAAGGGTGCATGTTTCATGGGTATCCAGTACCAGATAGTGTGGTACGTGTGAGCCCGATACATGTACTCCCCGACTGGACGGATCTTGCACTGCCTCATGTACACCCAGATGTTGAAACACTTGATGAGGCAGTAGGCGGAGTGATATTGTGGCCTGAAGTGGATGTCCTCTATACTGATATTGTATGATAAATTTCCATTACTTTAATTTGTTAGTGTGTATATATGAGTCAATTGATCTGAAATTATATATACAGGTCAAGAAGACGAAACCTGCTACATCTCGACCTCCACCTCCTCGACTACCAAGTTGGCTTCCAAGGGACCTACACACCTCGATAGGTCCTAATTGTAGGGGTGTTGCAGTATGGATCGGCGAACATGATACAAATTTCCCTATAATTGTTACTATTCCGGAGGATGCTGCAGGTAAATCATACGATAACAATCTATTTATACACATTTAGCATATGTATTAATGCATACGTAATACAAGTTCTGCATGCGTACATATTAATGCATAGGTATTAATGCAGGTCAATCATATGAAAACAAGATATTTATACAAGATATTTTGGAGTTGTTTTGTTATGAATGGCTGAACACATCTATGATAGAGTTGTGGATATAGTGAGATCTTGTTTATACATCTATATACCTTGTTTTATAAATGGTGATCTGGTTTCTTATATATTAATGCATATGTAATACATGTTTTGTAGCCACTTACACAAGATATGTACAGATTTTGGGTTTTCCCATGTGGGATTTTTGGTTCCATCTTTGATTAGTCTTGTAGATGCAGACCCACATTCAGTTACTTCATACTGATGTGATGCTTTTCAATATTTTGGTAAAAATAATAAGATGGTGATAATAGCTCCATTCAATGTCGAGTAAGTTTACTCTGCTTATAATTTGGACTTAAGCAAATTACATTTTTATTGTGGATTTTGAGTTATTAATTTTCTACTTTCTTACCTATAGTGGTAAGCATTGGGAGTTACTAGTTATTGTCCCCAAGACGTTCACTATCTATTATCTAGATCATGCGGGGAATGAGTTAGATACATTATATGGACATGCAATTAAAAGTCCATTATTCTCGTGAGAAATATTTCATGTTTTAAATATGTTAACATCTGTTACTACATTACTATTTAATTATGCAATTTAATGGGTTACATTAACATATGTAGGGCTTTACAAGAGTACAAAAAAGCTGGAGGAAAGGTCCCCAGGAAAAAGAATTTGTCACTAATTTGGGAGAATGTGAAAGTAATTTCCTGACTCCAATGTATATATTATTTATGTGAAATGTGCTTATTTGTATTTTTGAATATTTTGTATGTTTCAATTTATAGTGTGTTACACAAGACAACGGTTGGGCATGTGCCTACTATGTGATGCTATTTATGGACCTAATCATCAAACATGTCGTAATGGAAATCGATAAGATACAACAGGTATTATACATGGTCTCATTAGATAATATGAAATATATCAATCTTATTATATATTATTAATTATATATATATATGTCATTCTCTTTGTAGGTCTTCAAAACTGTTGACTTTAGCACAGGTGGAAAGTGTTTCGATGTACATGCTCCCTATACGAGAGATAAATTAGATGTTGTAAGAGAAGAATGGGCAAAAGCCCTACAAAGAGTGGGAATTTTTAGATATAATTTTATTGACAATGATGAATAAAGAATAACTTTGTTCTCATAATTATTTTTGTGTGAATGTGAATGATTTTTTATGAATTGTCATATGTGTGTGAAGATGATCAATACACAAATGTTTCTACATGCGTCTGAATGTGAAAAGAGATGAAATGAATGGAACTGCAGATTGTTACTGGTTTCTACATGTGTGTGATGAAAAAATAATATGAATTAAATGTGCTTATACATGTGTGTGAATCACATATATATAATATTGTCCATCTTGTTAATTTTGCAGGTTTGTGGCCTGTTGTTGGCGGATATCAATGGATGTCATAAACCTGCAATTTAGAACTGAACTGTAGGTTCTCATCCTTCTGACCAGCCATACAGCAGGCCTGCAAACTGATAAGAAAAAAAAAATTAAAACATAGGTGTCGATTATTTGAACAACCGACACCTAAGACATACGGCAGTGGTTTTTGACCTAAAACTGACGTCTATGTGACCAGGTACCACAGCCATACTGGGAAGCACGGCCGTGGTGGTAGGCAATTGATATGGCGTCAGTTATTAGCACAAAACTGACATCGGTTCAGATGATATGGTGTCGGTTATATTTAAAAACCGACGCCCATAGGCCCTTTGCTAGTGCATTTTTTGGTGGCGAGAAGCATTTCGACGTCGGTTATTTGAAGAAAACTGACACCTAAGGCATACAGCGGTGGTTTTTGACGTAAAACTGACGTCTTTGTGACCAGGTACCACGGTCATGCTGGGAAGCACGAGCGTGGTGGCAGGAAGGGGATCTGATGATATGGCGTCGATTATATATAAAAACTGACGCCCATAGGCCCTTTGCTAGCGCATTTTTCGGTGAAGGGAAGCATTTTGACATCGGTTCTTTTAATAACCGACGTCTATAACAATTCTATAGTGTCAGTTTTAGTAAACAACTGACGCCTATAGTCCTTTTGTTGGCGAGTTTTCGGTGATGGGAAGCATTTTGGCGTCGGTTGGGAACCGATGCCGAAGGGGTCCACCTTTAGCGGCACCCACTTGGGTGTCGCTTGGAAACCGACACTAAAATCCCTTAATTAACTGATGCTAAAGGCATGTTATGTAGTAGTGAGCACTTTCTATTTCTAAAGCACAAACTATTAATGAAGATGCTCCACTTGTTGATGATAAAGTTGATGAAGGTACAACAGGGAAAAAGGTAGAACTAAAAGCCCTTTCACCCAGGCTAAGGTATGCATTTCTTGACCCAAACTCTACATCCCATGTTATAATAAATAATGAATTAACCAATGACCAAGAAAATAAATTACTTGCTAAATTGCATTTGTATAAAGACATCATTGGTTATTCCATAGATGATCTAAAAGGCATTCATCCTTCAATCTGTATGCATAGAATTAATATGGAAGATGATGCTAAACCAACAATTGAACCACCTAGGCACCTAAATCAAAATATACTTGAAGTGGTAAAGAAAGAGATTTTCAAATTAATTGATGTTGGAATTATTTATCCCATCAGTGACATCCCCTGGGTTAGTGCCATTCATGTGGTTCCTAAGAAGGGAGGTGCAATTGTCATCAAGGGAGACAATGATGAGTTAATGCAAACATGTATGGTTACCGGCTAGTGTATGTGTATTGACTACCGGCGTCTGAATAAGGCAACCCACAAGGATCGTTTTCCATTGCCTTTTATTGATTTGATGCTTGAACGTCTCGCTAAGCATTTTTATTTTTGTTACCTGGACGGGTTATCTGGATTTTTTCAGATTCCTATTTATCCACCCGACCAAGAGAAAACCACATTTACTTGTACTTATGGAACATATGCCTATCGACATATGTCGTTTGGTCTTTGCAACGCTCCTGCTACTTTTCAGCGGTATATGATGGCCATATTCTCTGATTTTATTGAAAATATAATGGAGATTTTCATGGATGATTTTAGTGTATATGGTGATTCTTTTGATCAATGGTTATTGAATATGTCTTTAGTCTTAGCCCACTGTAAAAAGGTTAACCTAGTTCTGAACTGGGAGAAGTGCCATTTCATGGTACAATCCAGTGTAGTACTAGGACATGTTGTATCTAACAAAGGTATTGAAGTGGATAGGGAAAAAGTTGAAGCCGTTGAGAAGATGTCTACTCCATCTTCAGTTCAAGACATCCGAAGCTTTCTTGGACATGTAGGTTTTTATAGAAGATTCATTAAAGATTTCTCTAAAACTGCAAAACTGTTGTGTTCCCTACTTGCAAAAGATGTAGAGTGTGTGTTTGACAATGATTGCCGTACAGCCTTTTCTAAGCTCAAAGAGGCCCTCATTTCATCCCCAATCATTCAACCTCTGGATTGGGATTCCCCTTTTGAGCTAATGTGTGATGCAAGTGATTATGTAGTGGGGGCTGTTCTAGGACAGCGGAAAGACAAGTATCTCCATGCCATCTATTATGCAAGCAAAACCCTTGACAAAGCATAGATCAACTATACAATCACGGAGAAGGAAATGCTAGCCATCATTTATGCTTTTGACAAGTTCTGACAATATTTGGTGGGATCAAAGGTGATTGTATATACTGATCATGCCGCCATTAAGTATTTTTTGAATAAGAAAGATGCCAAACCACGTCTTATTCGCTGGATTTTTCTTCTATAGGAATTTGATCTTGAGATCTGAGATAAGAAAGGTACAAAAAATAATGTTGCTGATCATCTATCTAGACTAACCAAAGAGGTTGGAGACCCATTGCCCATTGAAGATCATTTGTCTATTGAAAAGCTCTATGCATTGTCATCTACTCAAGCACCATGGTTTGCGGACATCGCCAACTTTCTTGCCACTGGACAACTCCCACCTGATTTGATGTATCAACAAAAGAAGAAATTATTTCATGATGTGAAATTATACTATTGGGATGATCCATTGTTATTCAAGCATGGAAGTAATGGTCTGATCCGACAGTGTGTTGTTGAAGAGGAAATCCCAAATATTGTTGTTGAATGCCATGCCTCACCTTATGGAGGACACTTTGGAAGAGAAAAGACTGCTTCTAAGATACTACAAGCTGGTTTTTATTGGCCCACATTATTCAAAAATGTCAATCTATTTGTCAAATCTTGTGATAGATGTTAAAGAACAGGAGGTATATCCCTCCGTGACAACATTCTTCTCAACTCTATCTTAGAGGTTGAGGTGTTTGATGTATGGGGAGTGGATTACATGGTACCATTCCCATATTCTTACAGGTATCAATACATTCTTGTTGCTTGTGAATATCTATCCAAATGGGTTGAGTCCATTCCAACCCAAGTGCCAGATGCTAAATCAGTAATTAAGCTTTTTCAAAATATTATTTTCCCTCAGTTTGGAGTTCCCCGTGCCGTAATTTCATATGGAGGCACACATTTTGCTAAAAAACAATTCAACAACCTTCTCTCTAAATATGGTGTGACCCATAAGATCTCTACACCCTATCATCCTCAAACATCCGGGCAAGTAGAGGTTTCAAACAGGCAGTTGAAGAATATTCTTGAAAAGACTATTTCTAGTTCAAGAAAAGATTGGGCCTTAAAGATTGATGACGCATTATGGGCATACCGCACAACCTATAAGACCACCATAGGGATTACTCCATTCAAACTAATCTATGGAAAATCTTGTCACCTTCCGCTAGAATTGGAGCATCGTGCTTTGTGGGCAATTAAGTTCTTGAATTTTAATATGAAGAAAGCAGGAGAGAAACACTTTTTGCAGCTGCAGGAACTTGAAGAACTCCGCCTTGATGCTTATGAGAACGCAAGGTTGTACAAGGAAAGAACAAAGGCTTAGCATGACAAGAGGATCCACAGGAAAGATTTCCAAGAAGGAGATAAAGTCTTGTTATTCAACTCTAGATTAAAGCTATTTCCAGGGAAGCTAAAATCAAAATGGCCTGGCCCGTTCTTGGTGCTAAAAAAATTTCCATATGGAGTTGTGGAACTCCAAGGCAAAGATGGCAACTTCAAAGTGAATGGACTACGTTGCAAACTTTATTCTTGTAGAGATGAAGTAGAAAAGGGAACCTCTTGCTCCCTCTAAGATGCTTGAAGAAATTGAAAACTCTTACTCTATAGTCTAAATGGAGGACCTTATGGGAGTTGACCCCACGTTAGGATAGATTTCTTTTAAGTTCTTTGAGTCAAAAACACTTTTAAATTTGGTTAATAAGCCTATCATGGATGAATGTAATAATTTAGACTTGATTGCCACCATATCTATCTCTGTTTTGTGCTGACTGACTGCTATTTTCTACAGAAATTCCAAAATGCATGGAGTGTCTTTCTTTGACACGGTGTCCACCTCACCAGAAAATGCAATGAATGATGTTCTGGAAACATGCACAACGTGCATTTCCCGATGCACGTCGTGCACTTGAGAGCTATAAATATGAAAAATGTTTCTGGAATCTCGCACGTCGTGTAATTCGTGACGCACGTTGTGCAATTCGCGACGCACGTTGTGCAATTCGTGACGCACGTCGTGCACCTGGGAGCTATAAATACAAAAAATGTTTCTGGAATCTCACACACCGCATATTTCTTGACGCACATCGTGCACCTGGTTTTCCAAATGACAAGAAAATGTTCTGGAAACATGCATGACGTGCAATGATAAATGCACAATGTGCATATGTGCGCAACAAGTAGTCATGAATGTGTTTTCAACCACTGCAAGTTGTGCACTGGAACGTTAATGACAGTCTGAACTGACGAGGAACACACCGTGCATAACATGCATGTCGTGTCTTGTTTTTAAAAGACTAGTTAAGTAGGGCTGGAGTGCACGACCAAATTCACCACTCCAACCCTAGCAGTCGTGAACTCCAGTCGTGCACTACCATCGTCATCGTGCATCTCTGCATGTCATTCCCCCTCTCTACAGTCGTGCGCTGTCAACCAAGAGCAGCCATCTTCTCCAACCGCCTCCTCTCGCAGTCGCAGCTGAGCAACCGTAGTCATCTGCCGTCAAGTAATCCAGCTGCCTTCTTCTCTGTGACCAGCACCAATTCCTCTGTCTGCTTCCTCTCTCAGCTGCCGCCCTAGCGTCAAAGCCTAACGGTGTCATAGTTGAGCAACCACCAACGCCACCGTCAAGCAGCAAGAGGAGAATCCTGCCGATCCACCCCAACTCATCCTCCACGACCGGTGCCAGCTCCACCATCTCCGTCCGCCTCCTCTCTGCAACGCCTGACAGCAACAGAAACTCAAAGAATCGACACCACCGGCCTTCTTCCCCACCACACCCCTAGCTGCCAACTCGACAATGGTGCCTGATTATGTATGCAGTTTATCTGCAGGTGCAAGCCGTGCGCTCATTTTGCATGTCGTGCATTCATCTTCCAGGGCAGACACAACATCTTTGCGGTGCACACCGTGACAGCATATTGCACGCCGTATAGTACTGCAGCAACATGTCACCTATCAAGAGAAGCGTAAGCATATTCCATGTAGGACCTCCTTCATCCAGAGCACACCCAACTACAAGTGCAACACCTTCTGAGACGGAACCAGCAGCGTTTGTACCCTCCACTCAATTCCAAGTCACCCCAGAGGAAGATGCAGATTATCAGTTCCTCATCATCAGGCATGTTCTACCTTCCCACTATGTCTGCGAGGAAACCCTTGACAATTTGGGTTTCAAAAATGAGGTAATAGAGCATCTACGGTTCTTAGGTCTACACCTTATTTGCACTAAAGTGTCAAAGACCTACCCCCGCCTGGTTTATGAATTTTTTACCACCTTCAAAGCAAAATACGACCCACAAAACTGCCGTGAGCCGTATCTGAAAATCATTTTTCGACTTCTAGACAAATTCTTTTCTATGGATCTTAAATAGTTTTGTGTTTTACTTAAGTGCAACTATGGAGGGTATATTGATTATCCACCCACCGTCCATAGTGACACTTTTTAGTCCGATATTACTAGTGAAACGGTGCACAGAGCTAGAAATGCCCAAGCTTCTTCACTCCATAATCTATTTTTTAGAGTTATGCATCATCTTTTAAGCACAGGGCCCTTTGCTAAAAATGAGACTCAAGGTATCGTAGGAAAAAGTGATCTTTTCTTCTTATGGTGCATAGTAAATAATGAGCAAATTAGTTCTGGCCACTACATTGTAAATAAGCTTCTAGAGACCAAAAAGAAGAAGCAAAGAGAGATAGGTGACATCATGTGTAGTGGGTTGATCAGTATACTTGCAATTCGGCTAGGCTTAGAGGTGGGTGTCCTCGAACCTGCACCTAGGAAAAATTGTGTAGACGTCAACTATCTTATTTCTTGTGGCTTCATATCAAGACATGGCAGTAGCACAAGTAAATTCAAGGTTTTTATAACAAAGAAGCAGTTCATCATCATCTCCATTTCTACCAGCAATGATATCGGGAACAAAGCCACTTAGAAGGTGGACTTACAGCCTGAAGATGATGAAGAGACACCCACCCGCGGCGTCAGCAGCTCTACGCCAGTAGCTACACCAGCAGCTCCTGCTCCACTCCCACCCTCCACCAATACTTAGACGGAGTACACTTGGATGATGCCTGACGTGAGGCACCTTTATGGTTACGTTCAGTAGAGGTTTGACCACATCGACAGTCATTTCGACCAGATGAGCATGCATTACACTACGATGTATGACATGGTGAACCGGATGGATGCTCGACATATCTCTCAGGGCCATTACCCCGCCCCACCGCCGTATCAGTCACTGCCTCAGCAGCAGCCTGAGTTTCCACCATCTGATTGCCCACAACAACCACCACAGTTTTTATAACAGCATCCACCACAGTTTTTAGAGCAGCAACCCGACTCTTCTACCTAGCCGATGGACATCCCCGACATTGTCAGCCAGTTCTTCCCTGATCAGGAGGGCGGTGGCTCTTATTTGTGATCACATTGATTCCAGGTACCCGGTTATGAACTCCATAAGTTCGATTGATGTTGTGAGGACACTGCTGATTTCAAGCTTAGGGGGAGTACAACCAGTCGGTAGTTGTAGTTTTTCTTTCAGCTTTTCTTTATTTGAGTCAGTTGTATCATGTGTTTTCCTTTTTATTCCTTGTTCTGTTCCTTGATGGTAAAAATTAATATGACTTGAGACTATCTTATTAGAATGAACCCCCCTTGTATGTTGGAATCATTATGTCCTTTATGTGTCTTAGCTACATGAAAAGAAAAATCAAGAGCATGTATGAATGAAATGGAAACTGAAAAATCCTCATGTACATGATTTTGCCTTGTGTTTGTTGTTTGAAATCTCAAATTTTTTTACATCCTTGATTTCTCATTACACGTAACAGTTCCAAATTTTAAGCGAATGAATCAACTTGGCAACATTTAATAGAATACGGGATATTCTTGCCAAACCTTTAGTGCATCTACAATAAATTTTTCAGTGAAAAACTTTCAAAAGATTGATTTAAATCTGACTAGATTTAACATTCTTGTTGACTCTTTGGTGTTGTACCATCAACATTTTATCTTGACCCCATAAAAGATGGAAAATGGCCCACATATTATGCTAGCCTAGTGCAAGTCCGATCTGGCAACGATGGTTAGGTGATATGAAAATCAAAAGAGGGTAAAAACAACACCCCAACCGGCTTTCCTCATGAGCGTAAGCCTAAATTAGCAGCCGAATGTCGGAACCCAAAAATTCCATCATCATATCCTTAAGAAAAAGAGTGCAACTAAGTATTGTTAATGTTAGCATTGGTTTCATCATCGTATATTTGTACTAGCTGAAAACTTTGTAATGTACATGCACTGATTGTTTGGTTTGATTATCCAAATTCTTTTTAATGTTGTCTAGTTGATCATTTCATTTGTTTTAGAACTAACCCTGTTGGACTTAATTTCTCTATCTGGGATGTTGAAAATTTGAGATAACAACAAGGAACACAAGCACAATGTGCATGGTTGGCTGAGCTGATTACATACCTTCTTTTCTTTTAATCCATGCATAAACTTGATTTTTTTTCTTGAATGTAGCCATGTTCTTTTTGCTTGAGGACAAGCAATAGTTCAAGCTTAGGGGGATTTGTTGTGTGATTTCTATATCATCTTTTCACATACTATCACACACAAATTTGGTTCATTCTGATTTTATTAAGTCTCTTTTCATATTACTTTTGCCATCTATTTGTTACTTTACTTATCACATAACTTGCATTGAAGATATGTCCCAAAAGAACTTATTTCAGAGCTTAATTCGGCCAAAATAGCATAATGCATGACATGCAGGACAAATGCACAATGTGCATCACTTTAGAAGAAGTTTCATTTCACCCAGACAGCAGAATGCACAGCGTGTTTGGGCCTCGAACACAGCATGCGAGTTTCCAGAAATGTACAGAAAAGCATGTGCATGGCGTGCACTCAACTACACAGCATGCACCTGGAGCGTCAAGCAACCAAGAAAACTTCTGGAAAGTGACACGGCATGCATTTCCTATGTGCACGTCGTGCATAGTTCAACCTAGAGAAACACGTAAGTGTTGGTGCACGACGTGCACCCGGCAGTTTTAGAAATTTGAAAAATATGAGTTTGTTTTTAAATGAAGGGGGGAATGGAAGGGGCAGTTAGGCTCGGTCATTTTGTGTCAGTTCCCTCATCCCAGAGCAAGCCTAGAGCAGAGGAGGGCGATTTGGAGGAGAAAAGAGGTGGTTCCTTGCCAAAGAAGCCCATCTATTCTTCTCTTCTTCTCTTCTTCACCATTGTCTTCTCTAAGGTGCATCCAAGCTTCCCCAACTCCGTGCAGCTTCTTGGGAAAGGAGCTAGTCTGGTTTGGAGCAGCTAAAGAAGGAAAATGTCATCCCTGAGCTGGAATTCCTCCTTCTTGTGGTTACAACTTCAGATATCTTTGTTTTTCCTCCTCTAGATCATGTTTAGAACTGAATTTTCTGTAACAAATCTGCAAGGCATGATTATGGATGAGTAATTCTCTTTTTCTTGGGCATGGGAGAGTACCTCCCATGTCATAGCATGTATGGAACAAGTGATTTTGTACTAAATACTATGCTTCTTATTTTTCTACCATGAATGTACCAGTTTATTTATTCTCTTGCATGTATTGCTAGCCACTTTATATGCATGTTTTCTGTATTCTTGCTCAATCTGAGAATATAGGTAGGAATGTATGGAGGTACCCTTCTTGGAAACTCTTTCTCTACCATGGGAGTGGAGAGAAATGAGTTGAGGAACATGTTGTGATCAAAAATGAAATTTATGCACCAGAGTGCATTTTTTTGAGTTGTGGTCGTTACACTTCCATCGAGAGGTGAAGTGTAACACAACTTTTCCTTTAACAAGAGCTTATGTATGTTTAAATTATCATTTTCTTATGATATGCTATGATATGTGAGTGAAATTCTAACATCCAAGATCCATTAATATCTGAACCTAAACTTTTCTAGTAATCTTTTCAATGTTAGTTTTTAATCTGAATTTTCTGCAATTAGATAAGCTTCACCATCTCTTTTAAATCGATGTAGATTGTTGAACTTTAGTGTTGTTGCACTCATTTAATTGCCTAAGCTCCTTGTGTTTGACCTCGACTACAACTACTTTCGTATACTTGTGGGATATAGCTAGTTGAGTAAAAGATCATTCTTATGATTGAAACTCGTTAGTGTAAATAACCAACAGATAGAATGATGGGTTTGAGCAAGTTATATTCAGATTTTCATTTTCCATATATATAGCCATTGGTTACTTATGTTTTTTATGTATATACTCATGCATTTCCTTTATAACTTCTCAGCTTTATCTCTATGTGACACTCCCTCTCTAGAGTATTCATGTGGGGAATCATCTCTCTAGGGTAAGTCCCTACAGTGGACATCATATATAAGCCCTGGCCCAATCACCTGTCACTATAGTGGCAATCATCCATAGGCCTTTGACCGAGGTGATTATCTTTTCCGGACCAGATCACCAACCACCATAGTGAGCATACATAGGCCATCTTGACCCGAGGTGATTAGATAGGCCCAATCATACATCCCACATGTATAGCATACATCCATCAGAGTAAGTTGAGAAAGCTATATTATATCACATGTTCTTCATAAGTTTCATAAAACTTTTCTTATTAATTTCTTGTTCCACATGCAAACATGCATGGGAGACTGAGTCACTTAACTCATTAATATTCATATTCTTTCACATGCATCCTTCATGAATGGGTTACCAGAAATATTCATACTCTCTCTTTCCTCTTACCCTAATTGGGTCCACATGGGTAGGGTTTCTATTTCACCCACACTATTCCCATTATTTATGATTAGGGTTTGATGGTTAGGGTTAGGGACTATACCCTACCTCTTAGAGTTTCCATGTTCCTTGATCCTCTAGAGTTTTCTTAACGCAACCCTAGCTCCATTAGATCTTACCCTTGCAACCCATAATTATTTCATGTTACATGTACATTATTATTTTTCCACATTACATGTACATCATTATTGCATCATTCTTATATCTACTTAATTGGCAGAGAATTTCTTAATCCTACTTCTTCCCAAAACCCTAACTTTAGATGAGGAGAGAAATTCCTTTTAGGGTTTATTAAGCAAGAGGATGACAAATGTATGAAAGAGATGAGTTGAAATTCTAAAGGTATTTTACTTCAGACAAAGACTTCTGATTTTGTCCAGGCAGGATGCATGGGTCTGGGAGTCCTCGTAAGCCGACTAGCAGTGCAGAGAAAAACATTGCCTGCCCCCGGTCGTGGTCCCTTCTATACACCATCGTCTTTAGAAAATGCCCTAATAATTCCATCATATTTCTACAAATAACTTGAAATTATAAACTATTAAATATTATTTAACAAAATCTGGGGCTCTGATACCTAATGTAACGACCTCATTTTTAGTGTCCCCAAATTAAGGAAAGACCTTCAAGTTGAGATCCATTACCTATATTCTCAAGGATCTAGATTTAGCAAATAATTAATAATAGAAAACAATTTCATTAATTCACAAATATTGTTTACAAAATGCTTACATGAAATTCCATTACCAAAATTATAGATATAGAAGAAGCATCTATCTAAATCCTCCATACTTAGATTAATGCATTTACATGATTTCATATTCATCTTCATGTCCCTTATCGTGTATATCGTCATATACCTAAAATGCCATGAAACAAATCACACTCAATATGACAAGTCATACCGATATGTAGGGGAAACAAAATCTAGCATCTATTTGTAACAACATAATGCAACCAAATTATTGTTTAACAGATCAAACTTTATGTATTAAACATAACTACTCAATCCCTACATATCATTGTCTCTGTGTTGTCCCAACACTGGACATGGTTGCTACTTCTCTCATATGATAGATCTCAAATAGACACTATGATCCTACCTTATAGTTAGATCATGACCTAGGTTTGTGTAGTTTTATGATCCTACCCAAGGGTAGACCAACACATCAACTCATAATAACCTGATAATCCTACCCCAAGGGTAGACCATGTACTAGGTCATCCATCTCATCATCATCAAAGTTCCAGAGGAGGACTAGGATCTGAGGTCATCCATCTCATCATCATCCAAGTTACAGAGGAGCACTAGGATCTGAGCTAGTCATGCACATATATTTATGGTGATAGTCATAGTCACTTTATAATTGCATGAAATAAAAGTCAGCCAAGCAGTTATTTCTAAGAAACTGATAAAACCTCAGAAATCGCTGTGAAACTAGAGTGATTAGCCATAAGTGTAACCACATACTATTGCCATATAGATTATTCAATTATACTTTGAGCATATTATACAATCAAGCAATAAAATCAAGCAATCATCATATAATCTGCATTACGTGAATTCTAAAGTGTCACCAAACATTTTAAATACATTATACCCGACTCAGTCCTGATCTAGGGTTTAGATTTCCTTGATTTTGATTTATCAATATAGTTATGCTTTGGAACCTTTAGTTCCCATGATAATCATTTTAATGACTTTAGAACCCTAATTCATATTACGAGTAACCATGATTATCAAATCTACCATATCCTTTTATTATAACACCTAAATCAGATTAACTACATTAATAAACATAGCAAGATATGGTCTTTAACCCTAATTACACATATGTATGGTTTTTCACATTAGATACTCTAACTATCATCATTATGGTCATGATCACTTCGATCTTTGATATTGTTCAAAAATATCAGATAAGAGTATAAAACAATGGCTTTCAATGTATTCAACATTTTAATGTACAAATCTAGAATTTTTAGACTTTTAACACCACTTAAACCTATATATAACACTACTTTTAGAACAAGAAGGCTAATTAGGTCTCAATTATATTTTATTTGCACTCCTCTCATTCTCTCGATCATTTTCATATATAAATTTTCTATATTCGGATATTCCTGGCTATTTCTATGAATTAAATAAAAGAATAACATTTATACCTCATGATACTGCAATGTGGCACCTCCGAATTGGCCGCTAACTGACATGTTGGTTAATAGTGGGGGAAGTGTGGTTCACCCCTGATATTCCTTTTGGATCGGCCCACATCTTGACTTACCCAATTATGTTGAACCCTGACTGGATTCTTATCTATCATTCTCGTATCCGTGCGAGATCCCTTGTGTGACCCTTGGCGTAGTGCCACCATCGGCGTTTGACGCTCGTCCTCCGATAGGTGGTTCTTCCAACCATAAGCACCATCACATTTTGGCTCTTTTCTTCCATGTACCACTACTGGTGGATCTCTCTCTCTTTCGGTCTCTTCTTCATCTCCCTCTTTTCTCCATCGCATCCAACAAGTGAGACGAGGGTTCATGTCAACTTCCCAAAGTGGTTGACATTCCCATGTGATGTCGATCGCAACCCTCTCCTACCTTGTACCAGGTGCTCCTCTTCTGCCACCCAGACACAAACATGAGGGTGTCGTCTTCATTGCATAGACTGTAACGCCTCTGCATCTAGTCTCCTGTACGTCTGCGTCGTCATTCTTCTCCACACCAATGTTGCCCCAACAAGTTTGTCCTTGCCGCCACAACAAGCCTCAACACTGAGGGACTCCAGCCCGGATACTTAGGCACCAATGTCGCCATGTAGAGCAGCATCCTTCACCCTCTTCCACACGGTGCCCATCCCATGGTGCTATGAGGAAGCCCACTCTTTTAGCAACATGGTGGCACATCGACCCCCGACAGGTATCTCCAGAACCCTATTACATCACCAGGGCAAAGCGATGGGAAGAGGTCGTTCCCTCCGCAAGACCAAAAATGATAGATTGAAGAGGGAAGGGAAAGGTAATGGGTTTTGGTGGGATTATGTCACCAGGCGGTGGTGATCCAAGAGAGCATCAGGAGAGTTTCATCACATCGATGGCATTGATGATACGGTTGGTTGCCACTGAGTTGATAGGAAGCAGAAGTTTTCCTTAGATCTAAGAAAAACTCTACATGTTAGGAGGAAGAAGATGATGAAGAAGAAGAGGTGAGGATATCTAACGAGAAGATTACAACCCACCCCCCTTATATACGATGCTCATAGGAGCCTTCCTCAGATCTTGCCTCTTCATCTTGTTTCCAAATCCCAACTTAAATACCTTTTTACTTTATGGCACTCTTTCCTTGTATGTGATTACTTGGTTTAATCCAATGTTCCTTCACTTAAACTTTTGGATTTTAATCCTATAAATCCCAAAGTCAATGGAAAGACACCATCACACTCTTATTTGGATTTGGGTATACCAAAAAGCCTTTAAGGAAAACACATTAATGTAGGGCACTTTATTGGGTAGAGAATTCTAGATTATCCCTTCTTTCTCTCTCTTGATATATTCTTTAAATCATTTATATGAAATCATTAATTTCCTTTCCAAATTATATTTATTCTTTTGGGATCTAATGTGCTGCCTTTTCCATACAAAGTTTGTTCCTTTTGAACATTAATTAAAACAATACCATCGTCCTTGGTATATCCATATTTTCCCAATTATCTAGAATTTTCTTCCTATATTTATTATTTACAAATTGAGACAAAATATTTTCATTTGATGCCTTAACCATTGCATTGCCAATCTTAACTAGATAATTATCCTTTAATTATCCAAAGCACCATGTATTTTATTTTCCTTTGGAAACTTGTCAATTATTTCATTTATTATAACAAAAGCCATGATTATTTATTCATGAATAAATTCCTCCAAAGATATTTAATCTTGTTATTATTCCACCAATAATACTATTAGGGAATATTATTTATCAAATCATACATTATCTTTATATTATTCAATTTACTCAAAATTGAGGATATAACATGTGGGCCGTTATGGCATATCTTTTGGGGTCGAGGGTCGGGGTTTTCTAGTAGGAGCTTCTTGGAAGATAGAACTAACTCCTTCATGTTTATCTGATGTACCCTCTGCATATGTAGCTTTGGGAGCTTGTACTTCTGCCATAGACAGTATAGGTGTTTTCAGATTGACTGTAAGATTTTTTATATCATAAGTTCTATGATTGTTGTTCTCAGTTGGCAACTTTTTTAGCGATCGTCCCATCATATGCAACATTGTCACTAGGGGCGTTCTTAGTTTTCTCACTGAATTATTGGTGTAGGTCACATACGTCTAGATCTATGGCCATTAGTCTAGCTACTTCTTGAAATATATCCTTTGAGGACATGTTTATGCCACCATCATGAAGCTCATTTATATCTTGTGTTTTTCATGTAGTGTTTATAGACGGTTGCTTGGGCACCCTGTTATCTGCTCTCACTATGTCCACTGTTGTTGATTTTAGAGGTGGTATTTTGTCTTATTGAGGTGGATCCTCCTCCATAGGTTGGAATTTGGTATCCACTTCTTGTTGTACCACTTGTACAACTAAGCTATCCACTGGAAAGGAGTTTAAATCTAGATATGTGGCTATCGCATTGTGGTCTCTTTTTGGTTCTTCTTGATTACTCAGGGGAGCTTCAGAATTGTTCATCCTCTTATAAGATGAGGGTGCTTGCCCTTATCACCCTTGAGATGGTAGGTTCGACGAGCTCTAGGATGTAGTTTATGACGATGGACTGGTGACGTGTTTCAATCTTTTTCTTGTGCTCATTTCTTCATTCTGTAATGGCTCATCCTCCATGGTCTTTAGGAAATCTTCATGTTCCTGGTGTATCTCATCTCACTCTCTTCGTAGCTCTTCCATCTCATCCGTCATTGCGGATATATTCTGCTACTGAGATGCCATCATGTCTTGCACTAATTTTAGTAGTTTAGTGTTTCTCTCATCCAAGTGTTCTACCTGCATGGTTAGTGCCTATAGGAGGGATGAAATAAATGAATAACTAGAGGAGTTATGGATTTTCTCACACATAACGTTGAATTAACTTCCTAGTTCCTCTCCAGGACTTGGTGGGCATTGTGTTTTAAAATGGTGATGGTCCTATTCTAGTCACCACATTTACCATTTGTTGTGAAGACTCCTTATAAGCCACGGGTGTAGGTCGGGCAACTTGTTCTACTTCCACAATTAGAGTGGCATTTGCGTCACTTGATGCGGTTATTTTTGGTTGGTCTATACCTACCCTATTGATTGGCTCAGTTTCCCATGTTTCTTCTACCACATTCACCTGAGGTTCCTTAGGTTGGTTCCCCTGATCCTTAACTAGGGTTCCTATTTGATCTTCATTTATAGGAAGCTCAGTAATGAACATATGAACTTCTTCCACTTAGGCTTGATTATTGCTTTTAGTTTCAACTAGGGACTTGTCAACATTCTAGTTTGTGTATTGGACTGCTACCTCCACTTTGAAATCTAGTATCAGTGATAGCATTTGGTTCCATTTTGTTGTTTTTGCTTCTATCACTTGAGCAGGAACCAGGGTCATTATGGATTTTGGTTTCTTTGATACTGGCCTATGAACCTTAAAGGTTAGTTTCTTCCTAGATATTGGTTTTTTAGCCCTCTCCTCTTCTTTTCCCCTCAGAGCGGTTGTATTTTTTGGAGTATTAGTTGGTCATGCAATTATACAGGACTTCATTTTATTGATGTTGTAAATGGAGAAAATGATCTTGTATAATCATAATTTCTCATCTCGGGTAGAGGGAGTAAGTCATTATCTTGGTAAATTTGTAGAAATACTTCTCTCCCTACATTGTGATCACCCCCATCATAAGGATGTATTTGTGGTCAATGAGGTTGCTTCCTTTTCCCAAGTTCAAGTTCTAACTATGTGAGGGTGTCATAGATAAAAGAACCTAGTTTGTACCTTAACTCCCTAGTCAGCCTCTCCCATATCTATTGCTACTAAATTTTCTCACACTCTATCATACCCTACTTTTGTAGAGGTAGAGGCTAGAAGATAATGTTTAGTGTTTGTTCAGTTAGGATATACTTTTTTCAAACATACAGATAGAAAGCTTGAAGAATTCTCTAGCAATTTTCTTCTTTCTTTCTTCCACTGGTAGTTTCTTTAACGTACACATGAATTCAGCTGTAAGATTTATGTAGGACTACTAGTTGAATATATATGTGTGGAAGAGATTAGCTCCTCCTATGATTTCCTCTACTAGTTTAAAAATTCCTAGCTTCTCTAGAGTCTCTTGGCAAGCATAATGGGTTGCCTGATAAGCCTTGCTCTTAATGAACAGATTGTATTTTACCTAGTGTTTGTTATCCCTATGCCTAAGTACATATTCTAGTTGTGGGTCTACGGGCAAGTCTTCAACTTTTTTAGGTGTTGTGGGTGTCTTTCTAGATACGAATACTGTCAGAACTGAAAGCAAAATTGATTCTCTTGACTTTCCCTCTAATCTAACCTTCTTCTTTGCCCTTGTTTTCTTTGGTGTTGGGCACTTAAGAGGCATCTCTACTACTTTTCTTGTATTCTATTTCCTACCCTTGACCTATGATGCCACATATTTTGAGGATATAGTTGACTAGACCCACCCTTTTTCCTTAGATTCAACATGTTCATGTTCCAAAAGGAAGATTAACTATTCATTCCTTAGTTGTAGTTTAAGCTGATCAATCAAAGTTATTTCTTTGTTTGAATCTAGAATGCTTGTAATTTCCTTGATTGCCTTTCAATTCCCTCTAATAATGTGTCTTGTAGGTTCAGAGAGTCTGAGCCGATGACATCCTATTTAATAGATGGAGGGATAATCTATTAGTAGTAGAAGACTAGTTACACCCAACTGATGAAACATGTTGTATCGGGTTAAGATCAGTGGTTAGAACTGAACTGAACAATGAAGAAATTTTTTTGATGAGATTTACATTAAATGGAATTCCATCAACTAATGGGAATACTAAGAGGAGGAGGCCGACAAGAAAACCATCCAGTAGGCGATCAATGAGAACAAATTGGTGGTCCAAGTGAAAGAAAGGAAGCAAAGTAGTGATGGGTCAGTGAAAAAACTTGTCGGGGAAGTGATCGAAGAGTTTGAGTTTAACGGTTGAGAAGGAAACAAAATCAGCAAGATAAAGGGTGGGAGAATGAAGAAAGGTCAATGAAAGGTGGGGGTCTTTGACTAGGGTTTAGAGAAGGCGTACACGTGAAGTAAGGTTCTTGACGGGAGATTCTAAAGTCTTTCCCCTTTGGTGCATCCTTGGGTGGGTTGCTTTTGACGTGTCTCTATCCTTTCATTCTTGCAAGAAATTGGGCAACATTAATCACCTATTCTTACATTGTAGTGGGAACGATGATGAATGACAGTGATCAATGGAAAACTTAGGGAACTAACACAGGTGGAAGTGTCAATGGAGGCGGTCGATGGTGAGGGGAAGGGCGTCAGTGACATAATGGATCAAAAAAGGAGGATCTTCTTGCTCCAGAATGAAGGTTGCCAGTTGTAGCTCTAGGGTTTCACAAAGACAAAAATGAATTAGTCGGTCTGTCAACTTATATATGGGGTTAATATACCCTAACACCTCAGTGGTTATTTGGGCCAGAGAATTTAGTGGAAAATTGTCTTTTGGGGTAAGAATCTCGATGAGAAATCCTTCTCTTGGCACTCGATAGGATTCCTAAATAGGAGGTTTTTTCCTCATCAGTCTAATGAGAATTCCGAGTCTTGTCGATCGACAAGATTTTGGAATCTATTAGTCACCAAGCACTCTACTGGTTGTAGTGTCTCCCAATGGTCTCTAAAAGGATGTAGATTGTCCTATTCTTCATTAGCATAAAAGTGGGTCTATGAAGTCTACTTCTATTCTAAAGAACGTGATATTAGAATTTGTAAGTTCTACAAAAATGAGTTTTAACAATATTTATATGAATATTAGCAAAATTTCATCAACTTCCTATATAATACTACTTTTAGAAGGAAAACTATTTTTTTTCAAAATTGCAATAATGTAATATGAAATTGTAGGTATGGATAGGAAGTAGAATAATACCAAACCATCATACACCCTAAACATAGAAATTTTCACATTCAGAGCAAATACTAAATCTAAGATGAGGGGGAAAACATACTAGTTCGACCACAGAGTGTGGTTGCATTCCTATCAGCATTGTTTTCTCCATCTGAAATCTCAAAATAGGATGGAAGCATCAAAACATTAGATTGCATTTTGGGGTGCACTTTCTAATGGAAACCAAAATTATCGAACCTAAGATTTAGAAGAATTTTAAAAAAGAATCGTGTTGCATCATGAATAGCACCTGTGTTTTATGTTGTTGGCTTGACAAATCGATTTCAATCTTCAGGGAAGGTGCATGCTTGGAGAAAATGAGAGGTGTTTCCACACTCAGTCTGCTATTGTAAAGTATCTTTTCAAACATTGACCATTTTCCATGAACTCGCCAGACTTCTAAACTCCACAAAATAAAAGCACCATTCATGTAGATGTATCTGATGATGTATGGCTTAGACCAGTGGGGTAGGAATTTACCTGAAAATAGTCTCAATATTGAGTTAAAAAGTAAAACTTGATCTCTAACCTATATGTATTTCCTTTTTAGATGATCGTTGTGCCATAATTTTATTCACTCTATATAAATTAATGCATTCTCATACATGATCATCTTGAGTTCCTCAAGCTCCTATATTGTAGTAGTTTATTTTGACTAGCTTTCTTCATATGAAAATTTGGTTTCTTAATTGCCCACCAAGCTTTGTGTTCCAAGTCGACAGGAAGGTAACATGACTTTCCATAAATCAATCTAAAGGATGTGGTGCTTAGAGAGGTATTGAAGGTTGTCCTATAGGCCCAAAGAGCATCATTTATTTTGTTGAACCAATCACTCAGTTTGCAGACAATATTCTTATCCAATATGACTTTAAGCTAGTAGTTTGATACTTCTAACTTCCCACTTGTTTGTGGGTGGAAGGGATAAGATACTTTGTGATACATGTCATATTCCTTCACAAGTGTTTCAAAGCATTGTTCTAGAAAATGGAACTTCCATCATATAATATAATATAGGGGACCCCTAAAATGGGGGAATATGATGTCCCTAAATAGCTTGATAATAGGCCTTAAATCATTTGTCAGTAGATATATCTTCTATTCATTTGGAGACTAATCAATGGCTACTAGGATGTAGGAAAAGCCATATGAAGAGGAAAATGGGACCATATAGTCTACAACCCACACATCAAAAATTGTAACTTCATGCTAGAGTTTCAAGGGTATTTCATCCATCTTGGTGATATTACCAAATCTTTGGCATTTATCACACAACGAGACAAATTTGTAAACATCTTTGAATATTGTTGGCCAAAAGAATCCCTATTGTAGGACCTTTAATGTATTTTTCTTAGAAATTATGTGGCCTCTAGTCAGGGTTGAGTGGCACTATTCTATAACTGGAGGAGCTTCCTCCTATGGAATACAATGTCGATAAAGGTCATCGACACATAGTTTGAACATGAATGTTTCATCATGTTGATATTGTCTAACTTCATGCATGAACTTCTTTCTTGTAGTGCATGTGCACTCTAGATGAATAACTCCTATAGTGATATAATTGACATAATTTACATACTAGGGAATGGCTACAAAAGCTTTCATGATCTGATCACCTAGTAGAGAGTCATTTATGGTTATGTGATGAGTGATTATTCATCCTAATTTTAGTTGCATTTTCAGTTTATTTTTATATGCATTTCCATTATTTCACTTTAGAACTAGCTCATATTTAGGTTTTCTAAAGTTTTATGTTAATTTATAAGATTTTAATCCATCTCTCTAGTATTCATGGTAGTCCCACTAACCAACTAGCGGGCGCAAGAAACATTTGTAATAATTGTACCATATTTTTTATGATTTGTTCCTTTACCTAATATCAAAACCATCAGGTCACATCACACCTGCCAAGCCATCAGTTTTCTTCATTCTTCCACTCCATCAAAAGATTCTCCATCGATGTAGGCCATCAACCTTACATGAATACCCCCTCCCAGGGTGGATTTACATCAGTCTACCGAACCTTCGGTTTGGCTTCTCTTTGCAGCCATCGGATGACAATCAATGGTTGTTTGGACTTGTCTTCCAATGGTCATTGTGACTTGCCTTTTGATGGTACTCTTCTAAAGGCTTTCTTGTCTGCTCTCCTTCTAAAGATGTCATTATGCATGCATCTTTCGATGGTAGTCTTGCATGTGCCTTCTGATGGACTTCCAGACTTGTCTTATGATGGCCATCCTGCATCATCTTCTAAAGGTGGAATTGCACTCACCTTCCTAAGGAAATTTTTCTCCCTTCAAAATTTAGTTCTATTGCACCTTGTGATGGTTGTTCTGAGACTCCTCACCTACCAATGGAAGACATGTAGATCAATGACATGTCATCTTCCATGCACCATCACTAAATCATCACCTCCATGGAAACCTATAATTAAGTCCATGGTGGCTGGGAGAGTTCCAAACCCTTCCCTATGCCTATAAATAGAAGACCAAGACCAACAAAGAATGGTTCCACCACTAGATGTTTCTAGGCTTCCGCTTTCACTCCACACATTTGATCTCTAGGAGCAATTGACCTTCACCATCAGTTGACAAATGTTTGATAAGGAACCTTCTACCTTCTAAGAATTAGACATTGAAAGAGGCTTTTTATATAATGCATCTTTACATTACTAAATGACCTTCTCCATAGTCCCAACACCTAAAGAAGGTCAATGTCTCCTTACATTGGTAGATGACCTTCTATTTTGCCATGACAGTACTAACACCTATAGAAGGAGCAACAACGCTCCTCTTCCACCTCTGAAGAATGTCCTAGGGTGGTCGTGCTACTATGTCATCCACCATCAGTCTCTAACACTAAGACTTGGTTCCGCACACCATGGATTTGCTTTCATTTTCTACTGTGATCACGACTTTCTTCCTCTTTTCTTTTGTTGTTTTTGTTGTTGCTGCCGTGAATGAGTAGTCCTCTTGCTAGGGTGCAGGGAGTAACCCAACAGTATGACTTTATTTTCCTTACTGCATCTACTATACTATGGACCAATATATGCTTTAAATCAATCATTTTTATGATTATATTCTTATATGATCATCAAGTTTATATGTAAATCAGATCTCATTTGTAGAGAACTTTGAACCCAGGGTCTATGATACTGGTTGATTAATGTTAAATCCTTGATGAGAATTTTAGGTAGTTGGTTTATGGGGAAATAGATGTATGGTAGAGATGGTTACTTAGGGCAGCCTAAGAAGTCTGCCAAGGATGTAGTGCAGAAGGCCACACAACCTTACAATGTAACCATCTCTACTAGGCCACCCTGAGCATGCACCAGCCTCAATTTGATAACACCTCAGTGATTGAAGAAGTCAATGATGTCAACTCCATTCTAGGACAGGGGTACTACAACCCCAAAAGGCCAAGGAACCATCTAGGGTTCCAATATGGAAACACAGACGAAGCAGCAAAACCTCACTAGTTCCAACAAGGACCCAACCAAAATAAATTTTGGGTCCTCTTGGTTTCCAACAACAATAGAACTATCGATAAAACAACTGCATTCCTGGACGATACCACAACAACTTAAACCAAAGGGGCAACTAAAATCAAGGGAAGCAACCCTACAACCACCGAGGACAACTACTCCTTGGTTAAGGCATTCAACAGACTGCTCCATCCTCCAATGACAAATGCAGCCCTATTTTTGGCTCCATCTTGTGACATATTGCATTTCAATCACATTTGTACCTGTTAGATTACATGTTATTCCCCTAATATGCTTATTTGTGTAAAATGCACTTATGGACATTATTTACATGTTTCTCAGGTATTTGGACCATGCTTGGATGGAAGATAGAGAGAAAGAATGATTTAGGGGTTCTACTACCCCTAGAGAGGCCCAAAGTGAAGTCCAAGGCTCCCCCAAACTACCCCCAGTGGCCAAAGATCAATTGAAACAAAGATGACCAAGAATGAACCAAGTACGAGCTCAAACTACTGATATAGAGACTAACACGATCGTGGTGCCATAGAACGGTCATTCTAGCTCACTCAAAACCAAAAGACTCAAGCTTGAAGAAAAAACTCAGCGAATAGGCAGTACCACAAAGAATTCCCATGCAACATTCTCTGAGAATAGTCATGTTGCAGCTTAGTTAGTACGGGCATGGTGTCAAGAACAGGAAAGTCAACTCCCAGCCACCACGGTCGTGCCACTCATGCACCAACACGGCCATGGTGACCACCACGGTCGTGCCACATTTAGTTCAAAATCACCAAACTTACTATGATGCCAAAATACATGTGTGCAGTGGCACAATGACAGTCTCTTTCATGGACATGAACATAAAGATCGACATATACAAGACCTCAACCTGGCAAGAGATGAGGATATTGGACATTGTCACTTCAAGACTCTGACTGGTCATTTGATAGAAGGAGATCTGGAAGACAGACTTGATGATGACTTTTGTGATCAAAGAGAAACATAGGTTGAACAAATGAGAGATGCATTTACTACAAGAATGGACACATGATGATGCCAAGTGGATGAATGATGCAAGAATATCCAAGAAGACCAGGTGAAGGAATGAAACTCAATGCTTGTGGGAGGCAACCCACATAGGTTTGGAAATTTTGCAGCCAACCTTAAATGTTTGATACTTTTGGTTTATATTGTCACTTTCCAAGAAAGCACACACACACTTGTTTCTAATAGTTTTTGTCAATTTTTAAGATGTGCATGTGAAAATAGGGTGAAATGAAGGAAATATGAGTCAAATTGAGAGAAGGTTTCAATAAAAATCAGTTCGGATCCAAGTTTTGAGTTTTTGATGAAATTCAATGAGAAGCAACAGCTACAGTACCCACCACTATCGTGGTGAAGTACTCACAGATCACACACATTCCCTGGATTGAAGAAATTGGACAAAATGAGCCAACAACATGGACGTGCATCATGACACTTCCACGGCCGTTCCGTGCAACACGGCCATGTTGCGGCTCGTGCCCAGTAACTTAAGTCAGAAATCAACAGCTTTTCTAACTTCTCCATTTTATTTCTCACGAATGAAATGGCCTTCCACACCCTAGTAGTCATGCAGCACTCTGACCTCCATCTACCACCTTTGAATCTCCACCAAATCACCCCCAAACCTTCCCAAATCAATCCCCCATCATTTTCACTACCCTAACCTTCAGATTCCACCCACTTTCATCCACAAAATCCACCTTTTCTCTCCATTCCACCCCAACAGCCCCGTCTTTGGAGAAATTTCAAAATCTTTGATTTCTCCCCCAAATCCATCAGGGATGAAGAAAATGGCCAAGAAAATAGTGAAGAAGACCAAGGGTGTACTCTCCTACCAATGCCAGCCCAAGAATGCATCATCTTCAACTTTGGCATCTACTGCTCCGCCGTCTGCCTCCAGCTCTAGAAAAATTGCCCATTTTTGGATGTTGAGCTCAATGCCTTGGTGAACCCAATTGTGGAGGAGGCATCCCCTCAGTCACAGTCATTGTCTAGAGTAGCACCACCACTGCCCTCATCCTTTTGACCTTCTGTTTCCTTAGCTTAGGAGTCTATTTCTTCTGGGGTAGCTCCACCACCCTCATTGACTCGGTTGTTGGTTTTGGCCCATCCTTTGACATCCGCAACACTCCAGCCATAGCCACAGCCCCAATCATGGAGACAATTACTATTGAATGATGAAGATGAAGCAGTGTCGGATGCACCAAAGCAAGAGGCACCCCAACAGCAGCCTGAGAGAGAACCTGAGGTTACTAGCAGTCAGGCAAAGGAGCCAAAGCACCCGGAGTGCTTGGCACGCAAGGTGATTTCCACCTGTTACGCATGTCGTGCGACGATGGAGAGCTTATGTTTTTATGACTATTTTTAGGGCGTGATGGAAAAATGGACCTCTGTGAGATGTTGGCAGCACCACAGGATACTTATCTGGAGCTGACGTGTCAGTTCTTTGCCACCTTAGAGAAGGACTTTGAGGATGGATAAGATGCAATTAGTCATGATTGGGGATAAATGTTGAGTCATCACCTCATTAATGTTAAACAAGTTGTTTGCCTCCAGTGATGAGATGGAAGCTCTCCTGGATGGAGGAGGATAGAAAATAACTCAATTGTCACTTACAAAGACATGTGGAAGCACTTCATTGACCAAAGCAACTTTGTAGTAGGGAAATCTAAAACAAGCTTGATTCATAATCCATTCCTCCACTTTGTTTAGAAAGTATTTGAAAATACAATATTTTGAAGATATGAGAACCAAGGTAGTTGGATAAAGAAGGACCTTTTTGTCTAGGGTTGGACGGTCAAAGGGAAATATGTGAATGTGGGTGCTTTTTTGATTGATCACTTAAGGATGATCCCTTCCGAGAGTAAGAACCCATTCATTATGGGGGGGGGGGGGTTGTGGTGTCCATTGTGACTGCCCTGGGACATAATGTTTTTGGCTATACAAGGGAAGAAAGGGGGAAATTGGTAGACCTACATTACTTGGTTCGTTCTTCCATGATTTCTATAGTAGATCAAAAGATCATATATCAAGTCAACACCCCATATTCAGGTATTTCACTAGAGTTATGCTACCACAGTCCACCTCTTGTAGGTGAGTATGGCCTGAATCCAAATCTCTTGGAGACCCTAAGGAGATATAAGGAGGAGCACCCTAGAGAGGAAGGAATAACATAGGTGGTACTGGTTGAGAAATTTGAGAGTCACGGGTGACAGAGAAGAGGAGATCAGTAGAGGTTAGAGACACATGTCGAGTGAGAAGACGAGAGGCATAGGTAGGGAAAGTAGAGCCAGAGCAGCCTTCAGTGAACGTATACAATATGTCTACCATTCATACACAGCTTGAGGGTATTTAGGGTCCCTGGGAGAGAATTCTTGAGGGCACGGGATGAATTTCAATGCACATTGTATGCATTGTCGTTGGATCATCAGTATATGCATTATCAGATCAACCACACGTATTGATTCCAACATACACAGGCCTAGAGAAGCCCCCAATGGAGGGAAGATTGGTGGGGTGCATTGTCTGCATATCAGGTTTCCTACTTGTGGACTACTGGAGTAGCTACTACCTGCATCCTCCACCATAGGGAGGAGAACCACCGGAGCCACCACAGTGATCATCTATCCTACCACTCTTGTACTTTAGTGTCATGCTAAGGACGGCATGATTCAAAAGTTTGGCATGGTAATGTCGTATCCTCTCAGTCTCATTTCACTCTTTTTGCATTTCACCTATCATTTATTTTTGTTTTGTTGCTTTTGCTATGTAGGTTAGATTTTACCTAGTTTGGATTCCTGCATGTCATGTAGTTTACTATCTTGCAATTTTTGTGTAATATTCAAAAATTTGCTCTTTTTGTGATGTATTGCATATCATGTAGATTTTTTTAATTTTTGCATGTTTTAACTAGGATTTGCTTATTTTATGCTTTATGTTCCATAATGAAGGCTTAGATGTGATTGAAGACAATTTGGCACTATTTTGGCCAATTTTTCCCAAGTTTAGAACTTCTTGTCTAAAAAGTGTGTTTTGATCCAATCTCAACTTTTTGGATTGGAAATAATGATCTTTAACAAATGCAAGTGAATTAACATGGTTTATTGCTAAATAGCCTCAATCTTGACTTTTTACATGTGAACCACCTCTCCCATGCTTGTGTATTGTTTGGCTGAATTGTGATGTAAGCAAGCCACAAACGCTAAGAGTTTTGTATAATCTAATGATAGAAATGTTGTTTTAATATTTCTTGTTCATGTGGTGTGTCATTTCTTGATGAAATTGTTGGAGTAACTTTCATGTAGGAGATCCCATGTTGATGTCCACACTAGTAACCCCTCTTTGACTCACTTTTCTTCTACCATCTTCTTACCTCTCCACCTCATGAAAGGATGCCAAAGTGCACACATTCAGTGTAAAGAGTGTAACATCACCTCCTTACTAAAATATGGTAAACAAAACACCATTGGAAAACAGCAGAATATAAATTTCTAACTAAATCAATTTCATAAAAGATTGTACAAAAATACATCAACAATCTCCCTTTTAGGGTTACATCAACATATATAAAGTAGGATCTAGATAGAGGGAAATCTAACAACTACAGTCTTGTCTCCAAGCATCAACTCCATCAACTAAGTCCATGCCAAAGCTAAGATCTTCAGGTCTTATCCATCAACTTGCTCATCACCTGGGTGGTTGGGAAGGCACCCAGCAAGAGCGAAAAGGAATAAAAAGTATGTGTCACAAGCCTATTCTTGGATAACAATATAAGCAAAATATGAAAAAATAGGTTAGCATTCATCATAAGATGAAGATAACATGAGAATGAGTACATATATAAAAGAAGCTTTCAATAGATGCTTGCCGTAAACAAAGTATAATAAAATAATTACATGCATGATTAATATTGACTACCTTAACTAAGTAGGGTTGAGACACCTACCGGACCTTCAACCAAAGGGTGAGGGGAGAGTAAGACATCCCTAGTCACCTACACACATTTTGTGTGTGGGGGGGGGGGGAGAATAAGACATTCCCCAGGGGAGAAATAACACATTCCCCAACTATGGGTGGTTGTACATAAGTATCGCTACTATAACTAGTTAGTCAAATAAAATCATCATGCTAGAATCAATTGCAAGTAATAGCATCAATCAAATAGATCATACAAGTGGGGTACCAAGACCTAAGAACAATATTCTAAAATTGATTATGAGGCAAGTATAGCAAAAGAATCAAGAGTATATGATGTAGGGTTCAAATAAAGCCTCATCAAAGGAAATTAGGTCAAGGCACAAATATTCCCAACTTAGGTGTAAGATGCACATACCTTATTCTTTAGAGTCCTAGAAACCACTTTTAACAACTTTTAAATGAGATCAGAGTCGACTTTCCCTAACATGATAACCATGATCATGCATTAGAGTTGTAGTCATTCATTAAAGATCCAAAACCCCATAATTACTAATGTTTTCCACAAACCATCGAATCAGACTCTGAAACCATCACTACTGTTTTAGTGAGGTTCTTCTGATCAAAATAACATATAGCTTTATACATTTTTAAGATATAGACTTTTAGGGCTATTTTTTATGATTTTTAGTTAACTAAATCATCCTCAAAAACACTTTTGTGAAAACCTCAGAATCAAGCATCAAAATTATTTTTATTAGATATCTTATGTTTTTCTGATTCCGGAACATATCTTACTTTTATATTTTGACCAAGGTATCAAAAGATACGAATTTTTCAAAATGGACCAATGATAACTTGCCACGTAGACACTTCGTTTGAAAACAGAGACAGTGAGAGAGAGTGAGAGAAGGGGTAAAATAGTAAAAATGTGGGGTTCATCTCCCTCCCAGCCCCGATGCCATGGCGGAGAGCAAGCACCAGCTTTCTTGGGAAAAATTTGGGTGAATCCACTAAACTCGACGAAATTAAATACACAAGTACTCAAAATGAAGAGCACAAGAAACCGAACAAGATAGTACCTGAGATTGCACTGGAGATGGAGAGAAGGGCGCCGCAAGTTTTGCATCCTTGGTGGGTTGTAGCAAGGCCAAACAAGGGTGAAAATCCAAATTGTCTATAGCGTCGAGTTGTAAATACGATGGAGGTGCTAGAGGTATAGGTATTTATAGGCAAGAGGGTCTAGGTTAGGGTTTTCGAAGTTGGGGTGAGAGAGAAGCTTCGGGAGAATTGGGGATTCTCCAGATAATTGTGAAAACATCAAATATCTAGGATAATCTGGAGAGGATTTGTAAAAGGAGTCCAACGAGAAAAAATCACTTGATTTCATTGAGAAACGAGGGAGATATGGTCATCCCAAAATCACAAAAATTCAGAAATTACTGTTCACGCGGTTAAAGGTAGGGGATGACTCGGACATTTAATACAACTGTCCAACTTTGGTCTTTTGATGCATTTAATGTATAAAACTTTCTACAATTATTTGAGGGTGCAAACAAAGTCCAAATAAACTCAAATTTGGTAGGTCAACTGATTTTGAGTGAGGATCCAAATAAAAAAATAGATTTGCCTTTTGAGAAAGTTAGATTAGTTAATTAAGCTAATTATTATTTTCTCTTTCCTCTCTCATTAATAACTATAAAATCCTCCAAAATTAATGAAACTTCAACTTTAAGATATATTAAGTGTGTGGGATACAAATTTGCCATTATTTCCATTTTTTGGTGTTTTTTATTATTTTAATTAATGATTTGAAGGTTTTACATACTTTCTCTCTCCTAAATTCACCTTCTCATCAAATATTTTCCAAATGGAGTCAAAATTCATCCAAAGATATATTTTAACATGTAAAACACGAATTTGGCATTATTTTAATTTTTTGAAGACTTTATTATTTCATTTAATACATTTAAATTGTATCACTTATTTTATCCTTTTAATTTGTTAGAGGCATCTAGAAACCTTCTAAAAATGTAAAACTTGGCCTTTAAGCAATAATAAAGGTGTAGAACACGATTTTGGTATTAATTAATTTTTTCAACATTTATTAAATATTTTTGGTCTTTAAGTCATTTTATCTCTCCTGAATAAAATAGAATATTTAACATTAACCAAATTAAACACAAATTCACACATAGACTCATTTTGATATGTATATTACGAATTTGGCTTAAATTTCCAATTCTAGGATGTTATATATTTTATTTTCACCTTATTGGCTTATCTCCTATTTTCTTTTAATAAAGACTTTAATATATACATTTATCTTCCAAATTAGGTGATACTTGGCCCTTAGGTTTATTTTATGTCAAGAAAATGAGATTGTGACCCAAATTATCTTTGTGGGTTTCAATTTAGGATTTTTGGAATAATATATTCCTAATTATCTTCTTTTATCTGAAATATCCCATATTATCCCCAATTATTGCATTTATGATCTCCTTTATGTATATTTTGGGATTTCTTTTCTTTTTCATACTGTAAAGGATACTAGAAAGTTCTAGCATAAATTTATTTATTCTTTTTATTAATTAAGTGGACATTTTACATGTTAGACCCATTACTAAGCTTCCACTGAGGTATTTGTGCATAAACCCAAATTTTGGAATAAAAGGTGAACAAATGTCCATTAAACCATCATATTCTCCACAAATTAAACTGAAAGGACAAAGAGGATATAAATGAAAGGAAAAGATGGTAAATAGGTTCAAAATACAAAATTCCAGAATTTGGTATGTTACAGCACTCCACCCCTTAAAGAGGATTTTGTCCCCGAAAGCACTAGCAATTAGGGAAGAGTGAGTGTGCAACCTCTTATCACAAAACTTCAGGTTGTTTCTCCAACCATAACTTCCACCAAACAACTCATCAACATAAAATTCACAAGCATCTCAACATATGTTAGGTTCTCAAGGATCACCTAGGGTTCCACTATTAAGATTATTTTTATGAGATTTAACATTATTAACAATTTAGACTCATTGACATTATATTTCTTAAGATATCATATTATCATCATTATGATATATTCACTTGGTGAAGAATTATATTTCATTATTATGCACAATTATAGGTTACTCAATTATCTCAATATATTTTATCTTTAATAATTTGGATTTACACTTCATAATCATCATATGATCATTTTATTAATTATAACAAAGTATCTTGCATGGAATATTAAATTTGTGATTAAGTCTTCATTTACTACAAATTATGTCACATCAATTACATATATTTATATTAAACATTATCTCATTAAAACATTATCTTTATTTCCCACATTAATGTCATCATTAATTATTTCTCGTATTTATGCATTTATATTGTTGATTTTTGCACAATTATGTGAATCCAATCACTTCATATTCATATTGAAGCCATTACATGTATTTTAATGATCAAGATGAGATATATTACATACTAATGAATTGTTTCATATTAGGTGACTAATCACGTGTGTATTAGATAACAAGACAACATGCATTTCATATTGATGACTTGATAAATATGTGAACATATGATTATATATATATATATATATATATATATATATATATATATATATATCATCTATGTGTGTCAAATTATGTTATCTAATTATGACACCTAATGACACTATTTTAACATGAACATCATTAAGGATGTATATGTTAAGGTTATATGATTACAACTTAGGGTTTAGGATCAACTTGATCATTATATTTTATTATAACATGCATTAGGTTAGAATCATATTTCACATCATTAGGGTTCAAACATATAAATTATTCCTCAGATGATCATTATATGTTCATTAATATATGAACAGGCATGTTAGGGTTACAACTATAACTTGTCTTGTTAAAAATGAGGATCCAAGCATACTAACCTCCTATTCAGGGAGTTAGGGTTTCTAAAGATAGATTGGATAGACTTCAAAATGTTATAGGGTTCCATCCCCCTAAAGAGGATTTCGTCCTCAAAATCTAACCACTCAAACATCGACAACTAACTATACTCCACCCGTTAAAGGGTTCGACCCGTCAAGCCAAACTACATTAGGGTTAAAGGATGAGTCCAACTAAACCATACTCAAGATTCATCATGCTTCCACTACGCACTCTGATATCTTCCCAAACAACCAAACTCCAAGGTCTAGGTTCTATGGATAAACTATTAAAGAATGTGGTCCTGAGGGACATAAGGAAACTATCTCGGTATTCATCCTCAAACAAGTCATAAGGTTATCATATTAGGGTTCTAGGAGAAACCAACATACATGTGAAACTTAAGTCAAACTATTAGGATACCCAAAGATATACAACATAGAACTTAAGCTTACTATTGCCAAAAAGAAAACTATCTTGGACAATCTGTATCAGCTCAGGCCAGGCCGGTGTCATATGGATCTGGGAGTCCTCGTAAACCAAGCTAGTGGTGTGGAGGAAAATATTTCCAACCCCCAAAACTTGATCCACTCTAGACACCTTCTCTTCAACTTTATGCCCCAATAGTTGCGTAAAGGCAACCCTAAACAACATCAAGTTATACATATTTTAATTATGAGAATATTAGAGTTTTATTCATCAATACTATAAGGTGAAACTATAGGGTCCTAAATCAACCTATCATCATAATAGATCAAATCTAGGGCAAACATATAACTTAAGGGAAACTATGCAAATCCAGGGTTCTAACTAGGGAGACAAAACTAAAATAGTCAGATTCTGACTACCATGGGCTCCGATACCATGTTGTAAAGAGTGTGAGATCACCTCCTTACTAAAATATGGTAAAAAAAAACACCATTGGAAAGGGGCAGAATAAAAATTTCTAACTAAATCAATTTCATAAAAGATTGTACAAAAATACATCAACAATCTCCCTTTTAGGGTTACATCAACATACATAAACTAGGATCTAGATAGAGGAAAGTCAAACTACCACAGTCTTTTCTCCAAGCATCAAATCCATCAACTAAGTCCATGCCAAAGCTAAGATCTTCAGGTCTTATCCATCAAATTGATCATCACCTGGGTGGTTGGAAAGGCACCCAGCAAGAGGGAAAAGGAAGAAAAAGTATGTGTGACAAAACTATTCTAGGATAACAATATAAGAAAAACATGTAAAAACAGGCTAGCGTTCATCATAAGATGAAGATAACAAGAGAATGAGGCCATATATAAAAGAAGCTTTCAATAGATGCTTGCCATAAACAAATCATAATAAAATAATTGCATGCATGATTAATATTGACTACCTTAACTAAGTCAGGTTAAGGCGCCTACCGGACCTTCAACCAAAGGGTGAGGGGAGAGTAAGACATTCCCAGTCACCTACACACATTTTGTGGGGGGGGGAGAATAAGATGTTCCACATGGGAGAAATAACACATTCCCAAACTATGGGTGGTTGTACATAAGTACTGCTACTATAGCTAGTTAGTCTAATAAAATCATCATGCTAGAATCAATGGCAAGTAATAGCATCAATCGAATAGAACATAGAAGTGGGGTACCAAGACCTGAGAACAATATTCCAAAACTGATTATGAGGCAAGTATAGCAAAAGAATCAAGAGCATAGGATGTAGGATTCAACTAAATCCTCATCAAAGGAAATTAGGTCAAGGCACAAATATTCCCAATTTAGGTGTAAGATGTGCATACCTTATTCTTTAGAGTCCTAGAAACCACTTTTCACAACTTTTAAATGAGATCAGAGTCTACTTGCCCTAATATGATAACCATGATCATGCATTAGAATTGTAGTCATTCATTAAAGATCCAAAACCCCATAACTACTAACTTTTTCCACAAACCATCGAATCAGACTCTGAAACCATCACTACTATTTTAGTTAGGTTTTTCTGATCAAAATAACATATAGCTTTATATGTTTTCGAGATATAGTCTTTTAGGGCTATTTTTGATGATTTTTGGTTAACTAAATCATCCTCAAAAATACTTTTGCAAAAACCTTAGAATCAAGCATAAAAATTATTTTTTATTAGATATCTTACGTTTTTCTAATTCCAGAACATATCTTACTTTTATTTTTTGACCAACGAATCAAAAGATATGAATTTTCCAAAATGGACCAATGATTACTTGCCACGTAGACACTTTGTTTGAAAATAGAGACAATGAGAGAGAGCGAGAGAAGGGGCAAAATAGTAAAATCACAGGGTGTCATCTCCCTCCCAGCTCTGACACCATGGCAGAGAGCAAGTGCCATATTGCTTGGGAAAATTTTGGGTGAATCCACTACACTCGATGAAATTAAACACACAAGTACTCGAAATTAAGAGCACGAGAAACCGAACAAGTTGGTACTTGAGATCACGCTGGAGATGGAGAGAGCATGGAGAGAAGGGCTCTGCAAGTTTTGCATCTACGGCGGCTTATAGCAGGGTCAAACAATGAAAATCCAAATTGGCTATAGCGTCGAGTTGTAAATACAATGGAGGTGCTAGAGGTATAGGTATTTATAGGCAAGAGGGTCTAGGATAGGGTTTTCGAACTTGGGGTGAGAGAGAAGCTTCGGGAGAATTGGGGATTCTCCGGATAATTGTGAAAATATTAAAAATATAGGATAATCTGGAGCGGATTTGGAAAAGGAGTCCAACGAGACAAACATCACTTGATGTCATTGAGAAACGAGGGAGATATGGCCATATGAAAATCACAAAAATTCAGAAATTACAGTTCACACGGTTAGAGGTAGGGGATGACTCGGACATTTAATACAACTATCCAACTTTGGTCTTTTGATGCATTTAATGTATAAACTTTCTACAATTATTTGAGGGTGCAAACAAAGTCCAAATAAACTCAAATTTGGTAGTTAAATGATTTTGGAGTGAGGAATCTGAATATAAAATTAGATTTTCCTTTTGAGAAAGTTAGATTAGTCAATTAAGCTAATTACTATTTTCTCTTTTCTCTCTCATTAATGACAATAAAATCCTCCAAAAATAATGAAACTTTACCTTTAAGATATATTAAGTGTGTGGGATACGAATTTGCCATTATTTCCATTTTTTGGTGTTGTTTGTTATTTTAATTAATGATTTGAAGGTTTTACATACTTTCTCTCTCCTAAATTCACCTTCTACTCAAATATTTTCCAAATTGAGTCAAAATTCATCTGAAGATATATTTTAACATTTTAAGAATTTGGCATTATTTTAATTTTTAAATACTTTTATTATTTTATTTAATACATTTAAATTTTATCACTTATTTTATCCTTTTAATTTATTAGAGGCATCTAGAAACTTTCTAAAAATGTAAAACTTGGCCTATAAGCAATAATAAACGTGTATAACACGATTTTGGTACTAATTAATTTTTTTTCAACATATATTTAATATTTTTGGTCTTTAAGTTATTTTCACTCTCCTGAATAAAATAAAATATTTAACATGGACAAAATTAAATACAAATTCATGCATAGACTCATTTTGATATGTAGATTATGAAATTGGAGTTATTTTTCCAATTTGAGGATGTTAGATATTTTATTTCACCTCATTGGCTTATCTCCTATTTTCTTTTAATAAAGACTTTAATATATGCATTTATATTCTAAATTAGGTGATACTTGGCCCTTAAGTTTCTTTTAGGACAAGAAAATGAGATTGTGACCCAAATTATCTTCATGGGTTTCTATTTAGGATTTTTGGAACAATATATTCCTCATTATATTCTTTTATCCAAAATATCCCATATTATCCCTAATTATTGCATTTATGATCTCCTATATGTATATTTTGGGATTTCTTTTCTTTTTCATAATCTAACAAATACTAGAAAGTTCTACCATGAACCTCTTTATTCTTTTTATCACTTATGTGGACATTTTACATATTAGACCCATTACTAAGCTTCCACTGAGGTATCTCTGCATAAACCCAAACATTGGAATAAAAGGTGAAAAAATGTTCATTAAACCATCATATTCTCTACAAATTAAATAGAAAGGCCAAAGAGGAATATAAATGAAAGGAAAAGACGGGAAAGAGGTTCAAAATACAAAAGTCCAGAATTTGATATGTTACAGCACTCCACCCCTTAAAGAGGATTTCATCCCCGAAATCACTAGCAATTAGGGAAGAGTGAGTGTGCAACATCATATAACAAAACTTCAGGTTGTTTCTCCAACCATAACTTCCACCAAACAACTCATCAACATATAATTCACAAGAATCTTGACATAGGTCAGGTTCTCAAGGATCACCTAGGGTTCCACTATTAAGATTATTTTTATGAGATTTAACATTATTAACATTTTTGACTCATTTACATTATATTTCTTAGGATATCACATTATCATCATTATGATAAATTCACTTGATGAAGAATTATATTTCATTATTATGCACAATTATAGGTTACACAATTATCTCAATATATTTGATCTTTAATAATTTGGATTTACACTTCATAATCCTCATATGATCATTTTATTAATTATAACAAAGTATCTTGCATGGAATATTCAATTTGTTAGTAACTCTTCATTTACAACATATTATGTCACATCAATTACATATATTTATATTAAACATTATATCATTGCCACATTATCTTTATTTCTCACATTAATGTCATCATTAATCATTTCTCATATTTATTCATTTATATTACTGATTTTTGCACAATTATGTGAATCCAATCACTTCATATTCATATTGAAGCCATTACATGTATTTTAATGATCAAGGTGAGATATATCACGAATTAATGAATTGATTCACATTAGGTGACTAATCATGTGTGTATTAGATAACAAGGCAACATGCATTTCATATTGATGACTTGATAAATATGTGAACAGATGATTATATACATACATATATATATATATATATATATATCATTTATGTGTATCAAATTATGTTATCTAATTATGACACCTAATGACACTATTTTAACATGAACATCATTAAGGATGTATATGCTAAGGTTATATGATTACAACTTAGGGTTTAGGATCAACTTGATCATTATATTTTATTATAGCATGCATTAGGTTACAATTATCTTTCATATCATAAGGGTTTGAACATATAAATTATTCCTCAGATGATCATTATATGTTCATTAATATATGAACAGGCATGTTAGGGTTACAACTATAACTTGTCTGGTTAAAACGGAGGATCCAAGAATACTAACCTCCTATTTAGAGAGTTAGGGTTTCTAAAGATAGATTGGATAGACTTCAAAATGTTATAGGGTTCCATCCCCCTAAAGAGTATTTTGCCCTCAAAATATAACCATTCAAACATAATCAACTAACCATACTCCACCTCTTAAAGGGTTCGACCCATCAAGCCAAACTACATTAGGGTTAAAGGATGAGTCTAACTAAACCATACTCAAGATTCATCATGCTTCCACTACGCACTTTGATATCTTCCCAAACACCCAAACTCCAAGGTCTAGGTTCTATGGATAAACTATTAAAGCATGTGGTCTTGAGGGACATAAGGAAACTACCTTGGTATTCATCCTCAAACAAGTCATAAGGTTGTCATATTAGGGTTCAAGGAGAAACCAGCATACATGTGAAACTTAAGTCAAACTATTAGGATACCCAAAGATATACAACATAGAACTCTAAGGTTACTATTGCCTAAAAGCAAACTATCTTGGACAATCTATATCAGCTTAGGCTAGGCTGGTATCATATGAATCTGGGAGTCCTCATAAACCAAGCTAGTGGTACGGAGGAAAATATTTTCAGCCCCTAGAACCTAATCCATTCTAGACACCTTCACTTCAACTTCATGCCCTAATAGTTGCATAAAGGACCCCTAAACAACACCAAGTTATACATATTTTAATTATGAGCATATTAGAGTTTTATTCATCAAGACTCTAAGGTGAAACTATAGGGTCCTAAATCAATCTATCATCAGCATAGATCAAATATAGGGCAAACATGTAACTTAAGGGAAACTATGCAAATCTAGTGTTGTAACTAGGGAGAAAAAATTGAAATAGTCATATACCGACTACCATGAGATCTGATACCATGTTGTAAAGAGTGTGATATCACCTCCTTATTAAAATATGGTAAAAAAAACACCATTGGAAAATAGTGGAGTAAAAATTTCTAACTAAATCAATTTTATAAAAGATTGTACAAAAATACATCAACAATATCCCTTTTAGGGTTACATCAACATACATAAACTAGGATCTATATATAGGGAAGTCTAACTACCACAATCTTGTCTCCAAGAATCAACTTCATCAACTAAGTCCATGCCAAATATAAGATCTTTAGGTCTTATCCGTCAACTTGCTCATCACATGGGTGGTTGGGAAGGCGCCCAGCAAGAGGGAAAAGCAAGAAAAAGTATGTGTCACAAAACTATTCTAGGATAACAATATAAACAAAATATGTAAAAATAGGCTAGCGTTCATCATAAGATGAAGATAATAATATATAAAAGATGCTTGCCATAAACAAAGTATTATAAAAGAATTGCATGCATGATTAATATTGACTACCTTAACTAAGTAGGGTTGAGGCACGTACCAGACCTTATACCAAAGGGTGAGGGGAGAGTAAGACACTCCTAGTCACCTACACACATTTTGTGTGTGGTGGAGAATAAGACGTTCTGCAAGGGAGAAATAACACATTCCCCAACTATGGGTGGTTGTACATAAGTACCGCTACTATAGCTAGTTTGTCTAATAAAACCATCATGCTAGAATCAATGGCAAGTAATAGCATCAATCAAATAGAACATAGAAGTGGGGTACCAAGAGCCAAGAACAATATTCCAAAATTGATTATGAGCCAAGTATAGCAAAAGAATCAAGATCATAGGATGTAGGGCTCAAATAAAGCCTCATCAAAGGAAATTAGGTCAAGGCACAAATATTCCCAACTTAGGTGTAAGATGCACATACCTTATTCTTTAGAGTCCTAGAAACCACTTTTCACAACTTTTAAACGAGATCAGAGTCTACTTGCCCTAATATGATAACCATGATCATGCATTGGAATTTTAGTCATTCATTAAAGATCCAAAACCCCATAGCTACTAACTTTTTCCACAATCCATTGAATTAGACTCTAAAACCATCACTATTGTTTTCGTTAGGTTCTTCTAATCAAAATAACATATAGCTTTATACATTTTTGAGATATAAACTTTTAGGGATATTTTTGATGATTTTTAGTTAATTAAATCATCCTCAAAAATACTTTTCTGAAAACCTCAGAATCAAGTTTCAAATTTATTTTTATTAGATAGCTTATGTTTTTTATTCCAGATTATATCTTACTTTTATTTTTTGACCAACGAATCAAAAGATACGAATTTTCCAAAACGAACCAATGATAACTTGCCACGTAGACACTTCGTTTGAAAACAAAGATAGCGAGAGAGAGAGAGAGAAGGGGTAAAATAGTAAAAATGCAGGGTATAAACCATAAAGGATTTGATTAATAATCACAAAGGCAAGCTTCCAATCCATTCTATTTCATTCAGTTATGAGATAATGAGGAAACATTATGAATGTCTAAAGAATGACAATGCTAAATGATGTATGCCTTCAAGTACGTGACTTGGAGAATGAGATCATGTGAATGATAAGAGTATGTACATTCTTAATATGTCCCTAGTCGATTGTTACTATGGAATGTAGATAGACACCAGTAACACATAAGACTAGAGTGTGGGTTGTTTCACGACTAAATCTCATTAGTCATGATATGTCAATATCAAAGCAAGCACACAAATACATGTTAGGGAACAGTGTATCGGACAGACCCACCATTAGAGTGACACATGAAAACCTTCATTATTAGTCTTAGTCATCTCTCATAGTGAAGGTGGTGATTGTGGTTCTTAAAATTAAAATCATTGCACTCATCACATGTCGTTGGGTATGCTTTGACATCATCAAACGCAGTCCTAAAACATGGGTTGTTATAACGATGATGATTGGGTGAACTTGGCACATGGGGACTAATTGCGAGTGATAGAGATGGGATTTGTACCTCCCACTGGAGTATGATATCATTTCCACTTGATAAGTGATATCGAGAAACACATGTGCATGCACATGTGAATCAATATATGATATTGAGATCACATGATCTCTAATAGTCTGCTCTTAGTTTAAGAAAGATGAGATGAATGTTGAGAGAATGATGAGTCCAGACTTGAGTTCACTCTAGATATCAGAGAGAAAAGAATTATATAATCATTTACACCTTACACAGATTGTAGGTTGAAGTTTTTCTAAAACTTTCCATTCACTTGGGTAGAACTGATGTGTGACTAGGCACCACTCTTTGATTGTGATGTCATAAGCTAGTTATGAACATTCATTGCCAATGTGATATGGGGCCCATAGGGTCATGATGCGATGATTTTGAGTCGCATTTAGAGACCTATTTCATATGTGTTTTGTGCCTTAATTACTCATTTTTTATGGATATTATTGCATAATTCACTTTATTTGGTCTTTGCTATCATTTTATATCAAATCCCCTTTGTTTTACTATTTTGAGCATTATTTATCATCTTATTATAAATTGTGTGGATTTACTTGGTCTTGTTGTGAAATTTCAGGAAAAACAAGTATCTGCTTCCGTCGATACCATCGACCAAGCCACAGGTTGTCAGCCAAGAAGAGCAATACAGAGTCGATACTATCGACACTTAAGTCGATGGTATCGAGATCCCTTCAAGTTGCTGGCGAGGAAACTGTCGATACCATCGACCCAAGTCGATGCCATCGACACAAGGGGAGCTACAGCGTCGCTAAACGACAACAACCGACGCTAAAGGAGTCGATACCATCGACACACAAGTCGATGGTATCGAGATCACCACAGGCGCTCAGAATAAAAGAAAGGAAAGCTGCCGCTAATCCGCCGGGTCGATACCATCGACCCGCGTCGATGGTATCGACGCCGGCAGATATGCGTTGGATTTGTTTTGATCTCGATCGGACGGTTGTTGTTATTTGACGACCTAATTAGGGACTTATACCTAATGACGGCCGCCCAGACGAAAAGAGGATCTCATTTTAGATTGCACGAGTGCCGAGGAGGAGAGAAAGGAGAACGGAGGCCGAGAAGCTCATACCGGGTGATTCGGACGCTGCCGAAGACGATTTCCACCACCGATAGGCGGGGGAAGCTCGTGTTCTACGCCAAGGATCCACCAGTTCTTCTCCGTTCAGGGGTTTTCCCATTTATTTCCCATTTTTCTTATGAATTCCCCAATTTCTACCATGTATTCGTGTGAGATGAACATGAGAGGCTAAAACCCTCAATCTTTAGGACCGGGAGTAGCCCGGGAATGCATTGTATGACATTTTTATATCAATAATTCATATTTTTCTCTCAAATCTGTGGTATAGATTCGTTTTCTCCATTTCTATTGTTATGCTTGATCACCATAATAATAATTTAACACCCTTAATCACTTTGACAGAAGGATTAACGGTTGAAAAGAGACGAATTCTACATTAATCAATAAAACCCTTGACAAAGGAGTTGTAAAATTAATGGTGGGAACTGAGAGACCATTTATAATGCACTTAGTTTAGGGGAATGATTACTACGACGGTGGAATCAACCTAAATCTAAGTAGTGAATTACACCACGACAGTGGGTAATTCTGTTTTCAGGCCACTACCCGGATAGAGAGAGATGTGTGAGGAATTATATAAAACCTAATACAATGTTGACCCGCGGTGAAACCGCCATCCTAAAGATATCCCTTTGAATTGATTAAATTAACCTTTAATCGATTGTTTTCTTTGTTTGATTTTTTATTTTCTTTTTAATTTGAACACAAAACCCTACTTTGTTAATCGGTCTAGCTGATTGCAATTAGTTAGTAGAAGTCTATAATAATTCACGTATCCCTGAGTTCGACTCGGGCCTCACAAGGCCTATATTACTCGACGCGTATACTTGCGTTTTAGCGCGTAGTAAAATACACGTCAAGTTTTTGGCGCCGTTACCGGGGATACGGCGAATTATTGGCACTTTGAGTGCTAAGAGCGGCCATTCTAGGCCACATTTTTTATTTATTTTAAAACAATTTCAAAAATTCCTTTATTTCTCTATAATTGTGTTGACTCGTTCAAAGCATTGTACTGAACCCCTATTTCCATATTTCAGGTACTTTGCATGGTGCACACACGTAGTCGAGACTACGTGAATCGCACACCTGAGGTTCCATCTGCGGGACCAGAGGACGAGGACTACTACGAGGAGGAACACAACAGTGATATAAATTCTGAATCTGAGCAAGAACAAGAAGAAGCAATGGCTGAAGCACAGACAATATGGGAGAAGATCAAGGCGTCTTCTTCCTCGGCATCAAAGGGGCCTATAAAGAAACAAGGGCTAAACATTCCAACCTACAAGATCGTAACCTGGTTAAATCAAACGCATTTCACAGATTAAAAAATGAAGATCCAGTGGCCCACATCAGCCAGTTCGTGGAGAACTGCGATATGGTGAAGATAGATTGATTTCCGCAGGATGTGCTCTACCTCAAGTTATTCCCGAGTTCCTTGGCTGGAGTGGCAAGAGAGTGGCTTCATAACCTCGACGACGAGTTTGTTGAATCATGGGATCACATGGTGGAGGTTTTCTTCGAGAGGTTCTTTCCTCCTGAGAAGACCAATGATATGATCCGGAAGATCCACAATTTCACCCAACAGGCGGGTGAAACCTATTCTGAGACTTGGGAGTGATTTCAAGTCATGTTGAGGAGATGTCCACACCATGGACTGGACAAGGAAACCCAAGTGAAGATCTTCTACTTTGCTCTCTCCGAGCATGATAGAAGCAATTTGGACTCGACTGGCTCCGGATTTTTCTTAAATAACACTGATACAAGATGCTGGGAAATACTGAAGAATATGGCACGAAAGCAATCTTGGGGAGAAAGAGAAAGAGGCCCAGTTGAGCAAGCAAGAGTTGCCAGTGAGTCAAAGGCAATGAGAGAGCTGAACGAGAAGATGGATCTTCTCGCAAAGAAGTTGCTGCAGAAGGAAGACAATGAGTCCGAGGATGAGGCTCAGGTCAAGTACATGAGGCAACAGCAGGGGTACAGGAATAACGATTATTCATGGCGGAAGGACAAGAAATTTTCATGGAAGGATCCAAATAACTTTCTGCAGGATCCGGACGCCAAACCTGCACCGGTCACAGAGGACAAGAGCACGGAGTTGCTCAATCAAGTCATAAAGCAAAATCAAGAGTTGATGAACACTTTTGGGCAGCAAATAAAGCAGCAGGGTGAATTTATGAACCAGTTTGGGCAGACTTTGCAGAGCCACGGGGCTCAAATGAGAACTATAGAGACTTACATGGTGCAGATGGCAGCCGAGATTGCAAGCTTGAAGAAGCCGGCACATCCGGGTTTTCCGGGGAACACCAATGTTCCCGGGGGAAACCAACAGGCCAAGGCCATCTTATTGAGGAGCGGTAAGAAAGTGTTAAATCCAAGGGCGGATGACACAAGCACACTGCAGAACACAGTTGAAGAAGCAACAGTCAAAGAGCAGCCCACACCTATCATAGAGCAAACTGAGGACATAGCTGAAGATGGTAAGGAAGAACAAGCCACTGAGGAGGAACCACAGAAATTAACTCCCTATGTGCCACCTCATCAAAGGGCACATACCGTTCCGGTCCCCTATCCCAATAGTGCAAAAGCAAGAAAGGTAGATGCACAGTTTAAGAAATTTCTGGACAGCTTTAGGAAGTTATCAGTGAATATTCCTTTGCTAGATGCGATTGAAAAAATCCCGTCTTATGGGAAGTTTCTCAAAGATGTAATCACCAAGAAGAGAAAGATACCCGACACTGAGGTCGTGGTATTGAAGGAGCAAGTGAGTGCTTTTATTATGGGCACTTTGCTGCCAAAGAGACAGGATCCCGGTTGTTTCAATATTTTTTGCTTTATCGGGAAGTTCAAATTTGGCGAAGCACTTTGTGATTCTGGGGCAAGCATCAATCTGATGCCCCTTTCTACGTTCAAGAAACTTGGATTGAAGGAGTCGAGACCAAGTAACATGACCATCCAATTGGCCGATAATTCTGTGGTGAAACCGTATGGAATCTGTGAGGATGTTTTGGTAAAGGTAGACCGCTTTGTTTTTCCGGCTGATTTCGTCGTTATGGAAATGCAGGACGAGCACGGGAATGAGTTACTACTTGGTCACCCATTCCAAGCTACAGCTGATATGATCTTGGAGATGGGGAGAGGTCGCTTGACCTTGGGCATTGCGGATGATCGCTTTGAGATGGTCATGCCCAATGGTAATGCATCTAATAAAGCAAAAGCACATTGCAACATGGTTAAGCATGTGGAACAAAATATCTCACTTTGACTTGGGAAGCCATTTTTGGATATGGCTCATGTTATGAGCAGGATAGATAATGGGACCCTAGCAGTGGACCTTATGGAGCAAACTAAAGTTGTCTCTTTATGAAAGGCTGTTGGGTTTCCAAATGATGAGAATGAGGACATTCCATCTTCATGGGAGGATGATGTGATTATTACTTCCGTCTTTGATGCATATCCGGAATTGCCTTTGGAGGCGTGTTTGTTAAATATCACTTATGATTGGGTGCGGAGTACTTCACTCCAGGAGTGCGCCAAAATGCTTCAAATGCTTCCATGTTTCTACACGAGGCACTATGAAGATTTGGGTACACTTCCCCCACTGCTACAATCATCTCTTATTTGCCCACCGGATCTGGAATTGAAGCCATTGCCCCCGCATCTGAAGTACGTCTTTCTAGCTGAGGAGGACAAGTTACCAGTGATTGTTTCTGCATACTTGAGTGTGGATGAGGAGGAGAAACTACTGATAGTGCTCAAGAACCACCATGGAGCTTTTGGGTGGTCTGTGGCGGACATCAAGGGGATCTCCCCTACACTTTGCCAACACAAGATTCAGCTCGAGGAGGGAGCCAAGCCAGTCATACAGCCTCAAAGACGTCTAAATCCAAGCATGATGGAGGTTGTCAAGAAGGAAGTCATAAAGCTTCTTGCTGCAGGGATCATTTATGCCATATCCGATTCAACGTGGGTGAGTCCCACACAGGTTGTCCCTAAAAAGAGGGGAATCACTGTCACTACTAATCTTTTGAATGAACCTGTCACCACCCGATTGGTAACCGGGTGGCGTGTTTGTATTGACTACCGCCGATTGAATGCCGCAACTCTTAAAGATCATTTTCCATTGCCATTTATCGATCAGATTTTGGAACGTCTAGCTGGTCGGTCGCATTTTTGTTTTCTAGATGGCTATTCGGGGTATAACCAGATTTCTATTGATCCTTTGGATCAAGAGAAGTCTACGTTTACATGTCCCTATGGGACGTTTTCTTACCGCCGTATGCCGTTCGGTTTATGCAATGCGCCGGCGACTTTTCAACGCTGCATGCTCGCCATATTCTCTGACATGGTAGAGCGGTGTCTTGAAGTTTTCATGGACGACTTCTCGGTGTATGGAGCGTCTTTTGATGAATGCCTTTATAACTTAGATAAGGTGTTGCAGCGGTGCGAGGACACACACTTGGTCCTCAATTGGGAGAAATGTCACATGATGGTGACGGAAGGAATTGTGCTAGGACACAAGGTGTCTAGCAAGGGTCTTGAGGTAGACCCCGTAAAAATTGAGGTGATTTCTAAGTTACCCCCACCAAATTCTGTTAAAGGGGTGAGAAGCTTTTTGGGACACGCCGGGTTTTATCGGCGATTTATTAAGGATTTTTCGAAAATCGCAAAGCCATTATCGGTATTGTTGAAAAAAGACGCAGTTTTTGATTTCAATGAGAAATGTCTTCACGCATTCGAGGTTTTGAAGGAAAAGTTGATTTCAGCTCCGGTTGTTCAAACGCCGGATTGGACAAAGCCATTCGAGTTGATGTGTGATGCGTCCGATTATGCTGTGGGAGCTGTTTTGGGGCAAAGGGTAGATAACAAGCCTGCTGTGATTTTCTACGCTTCAAAAACGCTTAATGATGCTCAATTGAACTACACAACCACGGAAAAGGAGTTACTGGCCGTCGTGTTCGCCTTTGAAAAATTTCGGCAGTACTTAGTGGGTTCTAAGGTGGTTGTGTGGACTGATCACGCTGCAATAAAGTATTTGATGGAGAAGAAGGATGCGAAGCCTAGACTAATTAGGTGGATTTTTCTCCTACAAGAATTCGATATTGAAATTAAGGACAAGTCGGGAATTGAAAATGTGGTGGCTGACCACTTGTCTAGGTTAGAGAGGGTTGATGAACAAGGTTTGCACATACCCATTACCGAGACCTTTCCCGATGAGCAACTTTTAAAAATTGATTCTAAAGAACCATGGTTTGCGGAAATTGTGAATTATTTGGCTTGCGGGATCATCCCGGAGGATTGGTCCTATCAAGAGAAAAAGAAATTCTTTCATTCATTGAGATATTATTTTTGGGATGACCCGATTCTCTTGAAGCAGTGCAGGGATGGTATTCTTCGCAGGTGCATGCCGGAGGTGGAGTACGAGAGTGTTCTCCACCACTGTCATGCGTCGCCTACAGGAGGACACCATGCTAGCTCACGGACAGCAGCCAAGGTGTTGGAAAGCGGCCTTTATTAGCCCACTTTGTTCCGGGATGCCTATAATTTTGTTAGGCAATGTGACCCGTGCCAGCGCGCAGGTAATATCTCAAGGAGACAGGAAATGCCCCTGAATGTATTTCAGGAAGTTGAGGTATTTGATTTATGGGGCATTGACTTCATGGGACCCTTTGTGTCCTCAAATTCAAATCTTTATATCTTACTTGCTGTAGATTATGTGTCGAAGTGGGTGGAGGCAATCCCCACAAGAACTAATGATTCGAACGTAGTGTGCAGGTTTGTCAAAGAGAACATTTTCTGCAGGTTCGGGATTCCCCGAATGATCATAAGTGACGGAGGCACACATTTTTGAAATCAGAAATTCGCGACACTTTTAAAGAAATATGGGGTCAAGCACAACATCGGCACCCCATATCATCCACAGACGCAAGGACAAGTGGAGGTATCAAATAGAGAAATCAAGAAGATTTTAGAAAGGACCGTAGCATCCACAAGGAAGAATTGGAGTGTACTGCTACCGGACGCACTTTGGGCTTATCGAACGGCGTACAAAACACCTATAGGCACCACGCCTTTTAGGTTGGCGTATGGCCGGGCTTGCCATCTTCTGGTGGAATTAGAGCACAAGGCCCATTGGGCGCTAAGAAGGCTGAACTTGCGCTATGATGAGGCCGGGAGAAAACGGATGTTTGAATTGAATGAATTGGATGAGCTACGCATGACGGCATATGAGAATGCCCGCATCTACAAAGAGCGCACAAAGCTGATACACGATCGCCATATTGAGATGTGCACATTCAAGAAGGGAGACAACGTTCTATTGTTTAACTCCCGTCTCAAACTGCATCCCGGGAAGCTGAAATCCCGGTGGAGTGGACCCTTCATTGTGGAGGAGGTGAAACCGCACGGAGCGATTCTCGTGCGTGATGGAGATGCCACGTTCTTGGTGAATGGGCAACGCTTAAAGTTGTATTTTAGTGAGATTTACAAGAGGAAAGTGAATGAGGTCAAACTCATTTCACTTGTGCATGAATGAGATGGAGGGAAGACGTCTAGCCTAAGACGCTAAACAAGGGCGCTTGTTGGGAGGCAACCCAACCATCGGTACACTAGGATAGTTTAATTTTAGTCATAGATTGCTTTTATTTCGTTTGAATTTTAGTTTAAAAATGATACCTTGATTCGTTTGTTGAATGTGTAGGCACAGGAAGGATCGATACCATCGACACACCCGTCGATGGTATCGACATGGGTTCAGGTTGACACCAGCAGAAATCGCACTGCATCGATACTATCGACACCCCCGTCGATGGTATCGACATGGTCACATACAGGTCACAATAAAAGTGTCGATGGTATCGACACCCCAGTCGATACCATTGAGATCTCTGGAGATATTCAGATGAATTTTGCTCAGTCAACTCGATACCATCGACGGCCTCGTCGATGGTATCGACATCATCACAGGTTGAATGCAACACAACGGCGGTGTCGCAATAAAAGCTAGTCGATACCATCGACACCCGTCGATGGTATCGACGGACATGTCACCGATCCGCACACAGACATCGAGGACGATCGCAACAGCCACGTCAGCGATCCGGGTGCTGCGTCGATACCATCGATTTCCGTCGATGGTATCGACCCGTCAGCATTCCAGGTTTCTCGATCCAGCAAACGTCAGCCCTCGATACTCGCGAGGGGGGCGGATACCCGCGAGATGTGTCAATACCATCGACCCGCGTCGATGGTATCGACGGGTCAACAGGGGCGTCGATCAAGCCTATTTAAGGGGACTTGCAACGTCACTTAACGTCACCGAGCAAGTATCCTCCTTTGCGCCGAGCACTCCCCCGAGCCCTCCAAGACTGCAGAGAAGCGTCATCGAGCGGAGATCTTCATCGAGCGGAGAATTTCTTCTCCATCTTCACCGAGCTCTTTTCTTCTAATCCCATCTTTTCTCGCAACCATGGTGCACCCCGCCAGAGCGTCGTCCTCAAGCACTCACCCTATGGAGATCGAGGAGTTTGTTCCTCCCCCACCCGCTTCCATCCCTCGTCCACGCCTAATTCATTCCAACATGGACGTGAGGAAGGTCTACGAGGATATCATGAAGCGAAAGTTCGAGCCCACCCGGTATGTGGACCGGGGCATGATCCAGGAGCTGGGGTTCGAGGCCAACTTGGCCTATGTGTTGGCCGGGCATGCGCGGCACACCAATCGCCTTTATGAGATCGACTGTCATGCGGATGGGCAGCCGTTTTTCGGCGAATGGCCCACATACAAGGAACTGGTGGCTGAGTTCATGGCGTCTCTTGATATATGCGTCGTACCAAATGACGTGGTACCATCGGACCAGACGTGGATCAGGGGAAGGGTGTCCTTCCAACTCTTCAACAACAATTACAACATCACGTTGAAGTAGTTCAACGACATCTTCAACTGGAACCACAGCCGCAACGATCACCGACGTCCCGACGCCCGCACCGACTACGACCAAATCTTCGCCGAGCTAGTTATAGTGCCGACAGGAAAGACTGTGAGCTACCATAATGCAGCGGTAGCGGATTTTGAGCACCCGTTCGTCCGGGTCCTGCATAGGATGTTGAGCTTGACTTTCTTCGCTCGAAGCGATCTTGCTTTGAGCAAGTTTCAGGAGAGTGACCTGTTCTTTCCCTACGCACTCCTGAAACGTCAAGAGTGCAACTGGGGGGCGTTCTGGCTACAGCGCGTCCTGGCGGTGAAAAGGAGTACAAGGAAGGCTCCAATTCATTTTGGTGGTCTTGTCACCAAGTTGGCGCTTTACTTGGGGCTGAACCTTCAGTCCATGACTCCGATTTCTACGAGGAGCAAGGTGAACGTGCAACACTTGCACCGTTCAAACCTTATTCTTTTCCGGGACGGGTTGGCGTACGCTCATTGCCACGTCAACCAAGCTTATCAGGAGAGCTCCCTACCGGACGACATATTCAACATAGAGGGCAAGCAGCACTTCCGGTGGCCAATCATAGCCATCGAGTCCTCCGAGGAAGACGGCGGTGGTGACGAGCAAGAAGGCGAGGCTACAGAGGAAGAGGAGGCTTTCACACCTCTTCGAGCACGTGTGGCACCACGGAAGCGTCCTAGGATGCATCCGGGTGCATCTTCATCATCTCAGCCCCCGCCGCCATCACCACAGTACGAGCAGCCAACCGCGGATCCCTATTCCATGCAGGGGATGTACACCATGCTGCAGGACATCCAGCAGACTCAGCAGCAGCACATGGGTATGTATACCGGCATTCATGAGACTACGAGCCGGGTACTTGACAACCAACGGGCTATGTTCGAGAATGAGCGGCTCATCCTCGCCAACCAAGAGCAAATGCACACCCGGTTGCAGCGGATAGAGACGCAACAGGAGCCCTTCTTTGACCATTACTGGAGTCAAGACTACTTTGGAGGCTATCCACAGCCTCCGCCGAGGACCCAATATGATCCAAGCTTCCAGGGGGAGTACCCGTCTTGGGATCCTACGGCACCGCAATATCCACCACCGCCTCCGCAAGATTGATCAGGGTATCACTGTTCCACCCTTAAGTTGGTTTTTGACTATGAGGCCATAGTCGAATTCAAGCTTAGGGGGGTGGCTGGAACAACTCTATCTTTTATCTTTTCTTTAGTTGTTTTTAGTTTCTGCTTATTTTAGTGTTTGTTTAGGATCCACATCTATCTAGTGTAATTGTGGATGTCTTAAAAATTGTCATCTCGCCGTTTTCATGGGAAATTTAAGGAATTTTAAAAATTTTTGTGTCTTTTGGATAGCTTAACTTGGTTGTCCTTGGGAAACTTGTCCTATGAAAATGATTGATTATGTCAACTTTGAAGCAATATGTCACACCTACACCCCCATTGACTCATGAAAAGTGGATAGTAACGGTTGTTTGAGCCTAACCTAATCAAATGGTAATGAGACCTTAATTGGATATACGAGAAAGAACCCTTTGAACTACCACACATGTCAGTAAGGAGGGACACATGATATTTTTCTAAGGTTCAGTAACTTAATCTTGTGATCATTCCACTTCATATTTTTCCACAATCTACCAAAGAATTGGAAGTAAAGTACAGTTTTAATTCCTTCTTGCGTGCATAGCATGTAGATAGGATTTGCATTGTTATTTTCATATTTTTGCATAAAATAAAATAAAAAATATAGTGATTCATGCACATTACCTTTAGGTGCATGTCATGTAGTTGCACTCATAACTTTCATGATTTTCATGCATAAGTACACCATGTACCTCAGTTTGTCTTGAAAAGTGATCTAAATTGTCCCATACCCTCGAAATAGTACAAAGATTTCCAATCATGAAGAAAATAGCCTAACACATGTATCTCTAAGCAATTATGGATATGTGGGCTAAGAGGAAAAGAAAAAAAAAATCTGAAATTTGAAAGAAAGAAAAAAAAAAGAGAGAATTTAGAAGGAAATGGAATAAGAGGGAGAAAGGAACATGATATCACTTACATAACAAGGAAACTGAGTACATGATGTGGCTTAATTAGATTTCTATCTCTTTTTGAGGTGGAAGGTTAGTGCATGCATCATTCCACCCAATTTTAAGCATTAGGGCATTTTCAATGTGCATTTCATCATTTAGGGCATTTTGTTGTATGCATTTTGAAACTGTGTAATACTTCCAAATTCTTCCATGAACCACCCATTCCATCCACCCGTTGCTCGGATTGGTAGGCCACCGTGATTTTCTCCTCACTCATGTTTATCAGGAGAACTGCTTCCATGTAGATGGTAGTTAGGGCGAGCAACGTAGTGTAGGCGATCACAAGATGCACTAATGCTGAATCGGAAAATTTTATTATGTTAACTGCCTTATGTGATAGTGTTCATCGGTTTGAAGGATAAATTCTTTTATTGATGATTATTGTCGCCTGTAGGGTAATTACTGTTCTATGATTAGGAAAGGCCGGTTTGAGAACGTTCAGTGGGAGTCATGTGGAATGTGGGGTGATGTATTGATTGTTAGTTGACATCTGCAATTCTATTCTAAGGATTAGTTGCTCGAGGGCGAGCAATGTTTAAGCTTAGGGGAGTTTGATGCGATGATTTTGAGTCGCATTTAGAGACCTATTTCATATGTGTTTTGTGCCTTAATTACTCATTTTTTATGGATATTATTGCATAATTCACTTTATTTGGTCTTTGCTATCATTTTATATCAAATCCCCTTTGTTTTACTATTTTGAGCATTATTTATCATCTTATTATAAATTGTGTGGATTTACTTGGTCTTGTTGTGAAATTTCAGGAAAAACAAGTATCTTCTTCCGTCGATACCATCAACGGAAGTCGATATCATCGACCAAGCCACAGGTTGTCAGCCGAGAAGAGCAATACATAGTCGATACTATCGACACTTAAGTCGATGGTATCGAGATCCCTTCAAGTTGCTGGCGAGGAAACTGTCGATACCATCGACCCAAGTCGATGCCATCGACACAAGGGGAGCTACAGCGTCGCTAAACGACAACAACTGACGCTAAAGGAGTCGATACCATCGACACACAAGTCGATGGTATCGAGATCACCACAGGCGCTCAGAATAAAAGAAAGGAAAGCTGCCGCTAATCCGCCGGGTCGATACCATCGACCCGCGTCGATGGTATCGACGCCGGCAGATATGCGTTGGATTTGTTTTGATCTCGATCGGACGGATGTTGTTATTTGACGACCTAATTAGGGACTTATACCTAATGACGGCCGCCCAGACGAAAAGAGGATCTCATTTTGGATTGCACGAGTGCCGAGGAGGAGAGAAAGGAGAACGGAGGCCGAGAAGCTCATCCTGAGTGATTCGGACGCTGCCGAAGACGATTTCCACCACCGACAGGCGGGGGAAGCTCGTGTTCTACGCCAAGGATCCACCGGTTCTTCTCCGTTCAGGGGTTTTCCCATTTATTTCCCGTTTTTCTTATGAATTCCCCAATTTCTACCATGTATTCGTGTGAGATGAACATGAGAGGCTAAAACCCTCAATCTTTAGGACCGGGAGTAGCCCGGGAATAAATTGTATGACATTTTTATATCAATAATTCATATTTTTCTCTCAAATTTGTGGTATAGATTCGTTTTCTCCATTTCTATTGTTATGCTTGATCACCATAATAATAATTTAACACCCTTAATCACTTCGACAGAAGGATTAACGGTTGAAAAGAGACGAATTCTACATTAATCAATAAAACCCTTGACAAAGGAGTTGTAAAATTAATGGTGGGAACTGAGAGACCGTTTATAATGCACTTAGTTTAGGGGAATGATTACTACGACGGTGGAATCAACCTAAATCTAAGTAGTGAATTACACCACGACAGTGGGTAATTCTGTTTTCAGGCCACTACCCGGATAGAGAGAGATGTGTGAGGAATTATATAAAACCTAATACAATGTTGACCCGCGGTGAAACCACCATCCTAAAGATATCCCTTTGAATTGATTAAATTAACCTTTAATCGATTGTTTTCTTTGTTTGATTTTTTATTTTCTTTTTAATTTGAACACAAAACCCTACTTTGTTAATCGGTCTAACTGATTGCGATTAGTTAGTAGAAGTCTCCAATAATTCACGTATCCCTGAGTTCGACTCGGGCCTCACAAGGCCTATATTACTCTACGCGTATACTTGTGTTTTAGCGCGTAGTAAAATACACATCAGGTCACACACAAAGGAACTCATCTAGAAGAGGATTTTAATCTTACATGATGATTGGATTGATTACTAAAGTGTTTAGGTACTCAATTCACACAACATGATCAGTTGATTGCACTGCCAGTCGATCGACTCATAGGGTGAGACGGTCGTCTAGAGTGCCAAACAGTCATTTCAAGGGTTGTGACGGGTGTTTGGAGAGTCAAGCTGATTGAAACTGAATTGGCTGGAGTTATGCACGAATTAGACCCAACTAATTGGCTCACTATGTGAACCGATTAGCTCAGCTGAGTGAGATGAGCGATTCACCTGGTGAATTGATCGGCTCAATTGGGTCAGTGGAAGGTTCTAGCAACTTTCCCAAATTCATGAGAAAGTTTGATCATTTTGATTGTACAATTCTTGTGGTGCAAGGAATTAATGTTTATCATTAATTGGAAACAAATTGCCAATTTTGTATGTGATTGAAAAAATGGAAAACAACTGTCTCATAGTATAAGACGACAATCTCGCAATGCCATAGGATTGTCTGGGGTGCCATACGACCGTCTCATAGTTCACAAGTTGTAAAAATTTAAGATCTCCCAGTCCCTTTCACTCCTGCATAGATCCCGAACAATATGGTAATCTTGACCCTAACCCCGCCTATAAATAGAGGGGTACTGGGGGCTTCCCATAGCACAGCAATAATACAAACAATTAAGAATCAGTTGTTCTAACAATTGGTGTCCTCTCTAGTTGTGGTAACCAAGAGAGACCAAGCAAGTCCTACCTGACTAGGGAGGGATAGAGATAGGAGAGAACAATTAAGGATCATTGTTGTGGGAGAGCAAGTTGGTGACTAGTATGCCAATGGGAGGGTAAATCCTTCATGTCTGTTCTGGTTGAACGATAGGATTTCTAGTTGGTCCGGGTGGACTACCTATAGGTAGGATTCCTTTGGATGCTTCTAGGAGGACAATGCCAACCTATTCTCCATGGCGAGACCGTAGGAGTTGCTATAGAAGGTGTTTTGTTTGTTGTTCGTGGTGAAGACTAGGAGCGACACAGCCACCGTCCAAGAGCAACTTGAAGATAGTTGTAACTGCAATGAGTTGTAGTCACTAGACTTTCTCCAGGACCAGGTATAAACTCGTTAGACCATCCTTCCTATCTCATAGTAATTGACGCAATCTTGTTCTTATGGGAATATGAATAGATACAATTTTTGTTTCTGCTGCTATACGTTGTTCTTGTATTTCCCAATAGTGGTATCAGAGCCACATCAATTTACTATGTTTTAAGATAATTGATATGATCAAACTTTTAGTCTTATCATTTATTAATTGGATATGATGAGAATATTTAAAGTATCTCATATACGTATCTGATCAGAGACTGCATAACCTCAAACTAATATATATATATATATATATATATATACAAATAATATGGCATATATGCAATTTACAAGCATCACCCTAAAAGTGGTTTTGATGGTGGATGTGTAGCATGGTTATGACCTAAACCCTATATCTGTGTGTGGTTGGGTGGTTTTATTCTTGTTTATATCGATCTGCACACTGAACATCTTCCTTCTTATTCCCAATGTAAAGTTAATTCTTTCCCACCTTTACTCCCCTCGAATGTAACTCGAGGTTTCTGTTTACAATGTAATAAAGTAGTAATAGGATAGTTTCATTTCTTACAATGACGGTGAAGATGATCATCACCAAACGAGATGAATAGTTTGTGATACGAGCTTTCCGTTTGAAGGGCCATGGAGGATAGATCGATGGAACCAGATGACCGCCTGGTGAGCCCAACAGATCATTTGGAAGGAGTCCAAACATAAGTTGGACAAAAGGTCAGACAACCTTCTCAGAAGGCCCAATCGACCATTTGGAATGAGTCCAAATATCTATTGGATAGGAGGACCAACAAACCGGCTAAGAGGAAAAAAGTTGACCGGCCTAAATCGCATGTCCAAAAAGGAAGCGGATTTGAAGTAGTCAGACTTTTAAATTTATAACCTGAAACCTTCTAGGCCCCCGCAACTTTATTTACGGGGTTGAAGTAGATATACGGGAACACAGGGACAAGGGTGGTAGTGTTGGGAACTCAGAATCGACACATTGCACTCCGATAAGGGTAAGGAGACAATAAAGTTCCCCAAGGGAACAACAGGCTAAGATCGATAAAATAAAAGAAAACTATCTCCAACTGGAGCTACGAGGAAAATTAAGGTTTTAAAGGTTTTTCAGTTTTTAGGGTTTTCACGCAACGAAAACTGAGAGAAAAAAAACTACTACTTTTAGTAAGGAACGAAGGAGAAAGCTTCAGTAAAACAAGTGGCAGTAGAAACATCTTGTACCCCTTCTCTCGAGGCAGGTACCTCTAACTAAGCATCAACACCCCTCTCGAGGTTTTCGGTCTTAAGTTAGAGTGGAAAGGTCACTAAAGCAACTCCGATCATGGGCACTCTCGTACTCCCGTATCGGACCAAACACTAGAGCCACAACACCTCTCTCGAGGCCGCTGCAATGGGAAAACATGATTCGATAGCTAGTCAAAATGTGATCCAAGCGTACAAGCTAGAGTTCGGATGCTAAACAAAATAATCAACCAACAAAAGGTACCAAACATAAAGCAACAGATAATTAAAACTCTTCCAATTCCACTAGCATAAAAGGGTCTAGTTACATTGCAATAGTAAAGAAATTAAATGACTGAAATAAGTAAAGATAAATGTCGCCTCCTTGATTTAGAAGGGTGACAGGCAGTAGCAGATCCCCAAGAGCCTTCCAGCCCGATACCAGGCAGGAGCCCTTCCCGATACGCCCATGTCGGGCGGCACATCCTCTCAGGCGACACGCTCATGATGGGCGGACGTATCGTGCGGGGCGCTCATGCCCGATACGATCGTGTCGAGTGACACCCTCTCGAACGACATGCCATGACTGATGATGCGTATCGGGCTTGGTATCATGTCGAGCCAGAGTTTTTCTTAGGGTATCGGGTACTCATATCGGGCGTCCTTGTTGGCCAATATCGGTCTGCAGCGGTGCCCGGGGCAGATCCTAATTTAACCATTCCCTCCCTCTCGGGTCGGGGAAGTGCTCACCTAGTATCGCTCGGTACACCTCTGAGGCACGACACGCTAGTTCCAGATGCTTCCCCAAGTTGGCTTTCGAGAAATTCTGACCCTTTTTGTTCAAACTTTGTTACACATCTTCAGTCATTTACTTTCTTTACTATTGCAATGTAACTAGACCCTTTTATGCTAGTGGAATTGGAAGAGTTTTAATTATTTGCTACTTTATGTTTGGAATCTTTTGTTGGTTGATTGTTTTGTTTAGCATCCGAACTCTATCTTGTACGCTTGGATCACATTTCGACTAGCTACCTAATCGTGTTTTCCCGTTGCAGTAGCCTCGAGAGAGGTGTTGTGGCTCTAGTGTTTGGTCCAATACGGGAGTACGAGAGTGCCCAGGATCGGAGTTGCTTTACTTTTATTTTATCAATCTTAGCCTGTTGTTCCCTTAGGGAACTTTATTATCTCCTTACCCTTACCGGAGTGTAACGTGTCGATTCCGAGTTCCCAACACTACCACCCTTGTCCCTGTGTTCGACCCCGTATATCTACTTCGACCCCGTAAATAAAGTTGTATGGGCCTAGAATGTTTCGGGTTATAAATTTAAAAGTCTGACTACTTCAGATGCTCTCGGGCGACAGTGTATCGTGTTGCCCTGTGTCGGGAAGTGAGTGTATCGGTCGGCTGGTTGGTAAGGAGGCCGGTGCAGGTGGAACACGTTCGTGGGCCGAGACGGGCCTTTTTACTGATAAATGAGTTGAAAAACGAGGAAAACTCTGCAAAAACTGATAAATTTGACTTAATAGCGTAGTGTGGCCTGTTTATTTAAAAACATGACAAAAAGGAGAGGAAATCAGTTAAAAAGGGCAGATTTGACAACGAAATAAGGGACAAAAACATCACAAAATTTCATGTTATCAACTTGGGATTGGAAAAAAAACTTCAACGCCACCACACCAACTAAATTCCCCAACAACGGTGCCAAAAAGTTGACCGGCCTAAATCGCACGTCCAAAAAGGAAGCGGATTTGAAGTAGTCGGACTTTTAAATTTATAACCTGAAACCTTCTAGGCTCCTGCAACTTTATTTATGGGGTCGAAGTAGATATACAGGATCGAACACAGGGACAAGGGTGGTAGTGTTGGGAACTCAGAATCGACACGTTACACTCTGGTAAGGGTAAGGAGATAATAAAGTTTCCCAAGGGAACAACAGGCTAAGATCAATAAAATAAAAGAAAACTATCTCCAACTGGAGCTATGAGGAAAATTAAGGTTTTAAAGGTTTCTTAGTTTTTAGGGTTTTCACGCAATGGAAACAGAGAGAGAAAAAACTACTACTTTTAGTAAGGAACGAAGGAGAAAGCTTCGGTAAAACAAGCAGAATTAGAAACATCCTGTACCCCTTCTCTCGAGGCGGGTACCTCTAACTAAGCATCAACACCCCTCTCGAGGTTTCTGGTCTTAAGTTAGAGTGGAAAGGTCACTAAAGCAACTCCGATCATGGGCACTCTCGTACTCCCGTATCGGACCAAACACTAGAGCCACAACACCTCTCTCGAGGCCGCTGCAATGGGAAAACATGATTCGGTAGCTAGTCAAAATGTGATCCAAGCGTACAAGCTAGAGTTCGGATGCTAAACAAAACAATCAACCAACAAAAGGTACCAAACATGAAGCAGCAGATAATTAAAACTCTTCCAATTCCACTAGCATAAAAGGGTCTGGTTACATTGCAATAGTAAAGAAAGTAAATGATTGAAATAAGTAAAGATAATTGTCGCCTCCTTGATTTAGAAGGGCGACATGCAATAGCAGATCCCCAAGAGCCCTCCAGCCCGATACCAGGCGGGAGCCCTGCCCGATACGCCCGTGTTGGGCGGCACACCCTCTTGGGTGACATGCTCATGATGGGCAGACGTATCGTGTGGGGCGCTCATGCCCGATATGATCGTGTCGAGCGGCACCCTCTCGGGCGACACGCCGTGACTGGTGATGCGTATCGGGCTTGGTATTATGTCGGGCCAGAGTTTTGCTTAGGGTATTGGGTACTCATATCGCGCGTCCTTGTTGGCCGATATCAGTCTGCAGCGGTGCCCGAGGCCGATCCTAAGTGAACCATTCCCTCCCTCTCGGGTCGGGGAAGTGCTCACCTAGTATCGCCTGGTTCACCTCTGAGGCACGACACGCTAGCTCCAGATGCTTTCCCAAGTTGGCTTTCGAGAAATTCCGACCCTTTAACTGATTTAGTTAAATCTCAAAGTCCTGATTAATTTCGAGAGGATGACACGCAAGAGGGAACGGATGAGTGATACGCCATTTACCCGACAGGGAGCCGAACTCGCCATGACTACTGAAGCGTGTCACGCGATACAGGCTTCCCACCGGCAGGCGCCACTCGTCACAATGACCGACACGCACCCAGCCCGACACCATTGTGTCGGGTGACATGCGTATCGGGCACCCCTGAAGCCGCAATGATGGAGCTGAAGGAGGACACGTGGCGCCCAGAGAACCACATCCTCTCCCAACCACTGCCTATAAATAGCAGCTACAGGACTCCGATGGGACGGGTCAGAATTTCTCGAAAGGCAACTTGGGAAAGCATCTGGAGCTAGCGTGTCGTGCCTCAGAGGTGTACCGGGTGATACTAGGTGAGCACTTCTCTGACCCGAGAGGGAGGGAATGGTTCACTTAGGATCGGCCCCGAGCACCGCTGCAAACCGATATCGGCCAACAGGGACACCCGATATGAGTACCTGATACCCTAAGTAAAACTCTGGCCCGACACGATACCAAGCCCGATACGCATCACCAGTAACGACGTGTCGCCCGAGAGGGTGCCGCCCGACACGATCGTATCGGGCATTAGCGCCCCGCACGATACGTCCACCCATCATGAGCATGTCGCCCGAGAGGGTGTGCCGCATGACACAGGCGTATCGGGCAGGGCTCCCTCCTGGTATCAGTCTGAAGTGCTCTTGGGGATCTTCTACTACCTGTCGCCCTTCTAAATCAAGGAGGCGATATTTATCTTTACTTATTTCAGTCATTTACTTTCTTTACCATTGCAATGTAACCAGACCCTTTTATGCTAGTGGAATTGGAAGAGTTTTAATTTTCTGCTGCTTTATGTTTGGTACCTTTTGTTGATTGATTGTTTTGTTTAGCATCTGAACTCTAGCTTGTACGCTTAGATCGCATTTCGACTAGCTACCGAATCATGTTTTTCCGTTGCAGTAGCCTCGAGAGAGGTGTTGTGGCTCTAGTGTTTGGTCTGATACGGGAGTACGAGAGTGCCCAGGATCGGAGTTGCTTTAGTGACCTTTCCACTCTAACTTAAGACCAGCAACCTCGAGAGGGGTGTTGATGCTTAGTTAGAGGTACCCGCCTCAAGAGAAGGGGTACAGGATGTTTCTACTGCCGCTTGTTTTACCAAAGCTTTCTCCTTCGTTCCTTACTAAAAGCAGTAGTTTTTTTTCTCTCTATTTCTGTTACGCAAAAACCCTAAAAACTGATAACCCTTTAAAACCTTAATTTTCCTCGTAGCTCTAGTTGGAGATAGTTTTCTTTTATTTTTTTTATCTTAGCCTGTTGTTCCCTTGGGGAACTTTATTATCTCCTTACCCTTACTGGAGTGTAACGTGTCGATTCTGAGTTCCCAACACTACCACCCTTGTCCCTGTGTTCGACCCCGTATATCTACTTCGACCCCGTAAATAAAGTTGCGGGGGCCTAGAAGGTTTCGGGTTATAAATTTAAAATTCCGACTACTTCAAATCTGCTTCCTTTTTGGACGCGCGATTTAGGTCGGTCAACTTTTTGGCGCCATTGCCGGGGACAAGGCAAAACGGTACCGTTGACGAATCTGAATCCACTAACTACACTCCAGTGCCTCAAGCTTAGAAATGAGCTTGACAGTACTCTCTTTTTCCTTTTTTATATCTTAACCTGAAATGAGTCATTCGTATTATTAATATAGGTTTTCTAACTTGATTTTTATGTGTTATTCAGGTACTCAGAAGGAAGGCGTTCTGCTTAATTGAGCACCGACATCACCAGACATGCCGCCTCGCATTGAAAAACCTCTTTCAAAAGGTGAGCGACACGCGAGAGCTAGACCTCACTCGCCTCTGCCTGAGGACAATGATTGCTATGATGGCAATGATCAGCCTGAAGATCCAGAAACAAAGCAGTTCAAGGATGACCATCGCCGGGATAGATGTCGTCATCACTGGAGGCACAGAAGAAATCACAATGATTAGGATCAGAACGAGGGAGTGACAGCAACGATTCCAACGAAGAAGAAAAGACCCTAAGGGAGTTAGCTTCCACCAAGGCCAACAATTCCAGATGTCCTGTTATCATCATGAGGTTCAACGCAACCAATTTCGAGCTAAAACCATCAGTCATCTCCATGATCCAGAACAAGAGCTTTAGAGGAAGTTCGAAGAATGATAATCCCTATCACCATGTGGATGCTTTTAAAAACATCTGTGACACCATCAAAATGCGTGGAATTCCACAGGAGGTGATCTATTGCAAGGGTTTCATCTTTTCTTTGGAAGATAAGGCTCTATCTTGGTACCTGGGGCTTCCACACCAATCTCTTAATGGATGGAATGCACCAGCGGATGCCTTTGTAAACAAGTTTTATCCTACAGAATAAAGTGTCCGGAATAGACAGAGGATCACTTCTTTCATGCAAAAGCCAAACGAGAATCTACATGATGACTGGGAACGATATCAAGAATATCAGAGGGACTGCCCTCATCACAACTATAAGAAGGGTTTCTTGATAACTACTTTCTACAATGGTCTAACCCTTGAGGTAAGGGTTTCGCTGAATGCAGCAGTAGGCAGTGACTTTTTGGGGAAGAAGCCTAGCGAATCCGAGAATATCATCAAGAACATGGCCGAGTTGCAAGCCGGCACAAACTACGATAGATCACAAAGGGGACATGCTAAGAAGGCTAGTGAAGGGCCTTCAATTGAATCCAAGGCTCTGGAAACTATCACCTCTCAAATCCAGAGGATAGCCACCGATGTCAAACAGCTGAAAGAATCAAGTGGAAAGGGGAAGAAATAAGTCGAAAAGGTCATGAAATGTGTCACCTGTGGAAAAGGTGGACACGGGGTAAATACCTGTATCTACACCCGACCTGATGAGTCGAGCGAAAGTGAATCTGAGGCTAAGGAGACTGAGAACATCTCTTTCATTAATTTCAAGAGGCCATATCATCCCTGGTTTTAGTTATGGCAACAAAGATGCGGCTGAAAACTCGTATCAGCTGCATAACCCCACCAAGCAACCCCAAGTCTTCGAGAAAAGGGGAGGACAAAGTCAATTCACCAGAACCACTTCTTTCTAGTCAAACAAGGCAAATTTCCAAGGTCAAGGGAAGTACCAAGGTCGCCAAGCGGCAAACACTAGTCAAGGTCAAAGTCAAGCCAAGGAGCAAGGTCAAGATAAGGTTTCGAACCAACCAGACTTGGTTGGCCAGTTGTTCGATTTTGTAAAAAGACAAGATACCATCAATAACCAGCTGGCGCAGAGTGCGCTTTCAAGTTCAGGAGTTCTGAACACAATACAGGTCCAGATGGCAGACATGCAGATGCATCAATGCCAAATCGATCAACATTTGGCCCAGATGGCCGAAGTGATAAAGAATTCCTCGGGTAAAATACCCTCCAATGCTGAATCTGTCAAAATGGCAGTGTTGAGATCTGGAAGGACAGTGGAACGTCATGAAGAAGCCAGACCACAGGAACCTGAATCAAGGATTGTGGATGAAAATCCCGCAGAAGACGACAATCGAAAAGCTGATGACAGAGAACCTGAACAAAGATCCTTTGAGGAGTTATCTAGTAAGAGAAGCCCTTACTCTCCCAAGCTGCCTTTTCCATACAAGATGATAAAGGCACACCTTAAGAAATGCCATGAGAAGTTCTTGGAATCAATAAAGAAACTTCATCTCGAAGTACCCTTTTTGGACGCCTTAGAAGAGATGATGACTTATGCTAAGTTTCTCAAAGATTTGATTACCAAGAAGAGAAGAGGAGGAAGAATTGAAACTGTGCATCTAGAAAATATGTCCTATGCTTTTGTTAAATCAGATTTTCCCAACAAAAAGAAAGATCCAAGGGCTTTCACCATACCTTTTGCCATTGGAGATAATGTCGAACAAAAAGGTCTTGCCGATTTATGGGCTAGTATCAGCCTTATGCCCCTAAGCTTCGCGCAAAGATTAGGTTTGACTGATATGGTCAAAACCAATATGAGAATTGAATTAGCAGATCATACCTTTAAAAGGCATGTTGGCGTTGTTGAAGATGTACCAATCCGGGTAGGAAGTTTCTTCATTCTGTGTGATATCATTGTCATTGATATTGTGGAGGACCCTCATTGTCCTATCATCTTTGGACGTCCTTTCTTGGCTACAGGAAGGGTGTTGATCAATGTTGCTGAGGGAATAATCACTCTAAGGGTCAGAAACGACCACTTAGACTTCAAAGTAAAGGATGCGGTGAAAGGACCATCACTGTCAGAGTCTGCTTGCTTTGCGGACAGCTACAACCAATTTTGCGAGGAGGTAGAAGAAGACATCCTGATGGTAGAACCTCTTGTAAGGGCGATAAGCAGTCAATATTCTGACTCTGAAAGTCCAGAAGTTGTGGAGTTTCTCAGCTATCTTAACCAGTCTGATGAAGACCTGAGCAATGGGGATGAGGTAGTGGAAACTATTAAGTTTGCCTCTCTTGAGGAGGCACCAGAAGAAAGGTCACCCAAGGCCAAGCCTGAGTTGAAGCAGTTACCAGAAGGGTTGAAATATGAATTCCTAGATCGAGAGGAAAGGAATCATGTCATCGCCAATGCCAATCTTACAAAAGATCAGTTGGGCAGACTTCTTGAGGAGTTGAGACGCTACATGCGGGCTATAGGATACTCAGTAGAAGATATCAAAGGCCTTAGCCCTACATTGTGTATGCATCACATCAATTTGGAGGAATCCGCAAAACCTCTGGCTCAACCCCAGAGAAAATTGAATCAGATGATGAAAGAAGTCGTAAAGAAAGAAGTAATCAAGTTGAGGGATGTTGGGATCACTTACCCGATCAGCGACAGTAATTGGGTAAGCTCGATCCACGTAGTACCCAAGAAGGGTGGTATAACAGTAGTACAGGGAGATAAAGGTGATGAAGTGGCGGTTAGGACCATCACAGGATGGAGAATGTGTATCGACTACTGGAAGCTAAACCAAGCTACTAAAAAAGATCATTTTCCACTTCCTTTCATTGATCAAGTTCTTGAAAGATTAGCGCATCATGACTATTTCTGTTTCTTGGATGATTTTTTAGGACTTTATCAGGTCCCCATCTTGCCAGATGACCAAGAGAAAACAACTTTTACCTGTCTCTATGGCACCTACGCCTTTAGGAGGATGCCTTTCGGCCTATGCAATGCTCTCGCGACGTTTCAACGCTGCATGATATCAATGTTCTCAGATTTTCTGGAGGATATCGTGGAAGATTTCATGGACGATTTTTCTATCTATGGAAAAGACTTCGATACCTGCCTGAGAAACCTCTCTTTGGTTCTGCAACGATGCGAGGAGAAGAGTTTGGTTTTAAATCAGGAGAAGTGCCACTTTATGGTACAAGAAGGCATCGTACTGGGACATAAAGTTTTGAGGCGTGGCATCGAGGTGGACGTTAGCAAGGTTGAAGCCATATCCAAGCTTCCTCCACTAAAGTCTGTGATGGGAGTGAGGAGCTTCCTCGGGCACGCTGGCTACTACCGAAGATTTATAAAGGACTTCTCAAAGATTTCAAAACCGTTGTCCAACCTTCTGGTAAAAGATGTTGAATTTGTTTTCTCTGATGATTGTCTAATCGCTTTTCAGGCTTTAAAGGAAGCTCTTGTCTCACCGCCTATCCTCCAAGCTCCAGACTGGGATTTACCTTTTGAGCTTATGTGTGACGCCAGCGACTATGTAGTAGGAGCGGTCCTGGGGCAGAAAAAGGATAGAAAACACCATGTAATCTGCTACGCTAGTCGTACACTGGACGAAGCTCAGGTAAATTATACAACTACAGAAAAATAGATGCTCGTAATAGTCTTTGCTTTTGATAAGTTCAGATCATACCTCATTGTAGCAAAGGCTAAAGTCTACACAGATCATGGGGCCATAAGATACCTCATGCAGAAAAAAGATACAAAGCCTAGGCTTTTGAGGTGGGCCTTGTTACTATAAGGGTTCGACCATGAAATAATTGACAAGAAGGGTGAAAAGAATGTGGTCATCGACCACTTATCATGGATCGTTGTGGAAGAACAGAAGGAACCGCCTATTAATGACAATTATGCCGACGAAGCTTTGATGATGATTGAAATTAAGGAAGGGAGTTTACCCTGGTTTGCAAATATCTATGATTATCTTGTCTGTGGAGAACTGCCCCCTGACATAACTTATAACCAAAAGAAGAAGCTATTTACGGATGCAAAGAATTACTACTGGGACGATCCTCTCCTTTTTAGAAGATGTGTGGATAACTTGTACCAAAGATGCATTCCTAAAGAAGAGATCCCGAACATTCTGAAAGAGTGTCACGCCTCCCCTTATGGAGGACATCTGGCCAGCGAGAGGACCACCGCCAAAGTACTGCAATCAGGTTTCTACTGGCCCTCTTTGTTTAAAGACGTTGCAAGGTACGTAAAAGCCTGTAAAGAGTGCCAATTGAAGGGAAATATTGGACGAAGAAACGAGATGCCAATGGCAAATTGGGTTGAAGTGGAAATCTTTGATGTATGGGGGATTGACTATATGGGACCGTTTCCCCCATCAAAGGGATATCAGTACATTCTAGTGGTAGTGGATTATGTATCCAAATGGGTAAAAGTTGTTGCAACTCAAACGTGTGACGCTAAGTCAGTGATCAAGTTGTTCGAAAAGACGATTTTCCCTCGATTCAGTGTACCTCGTACTGTAATAAGTGACGGTGGGTCGCATTTCGGAGAAAGACAGTTTGAAGCACTCCTATGAAAGTATGGAGTTAAACACAAGATCGCTACGCCTTACCACCCACAAACTTCCGGGCAGGTAGAGGTTTCGAATAGACAAATCAAGCAGATTCTGGAGAAGACTGTCAACCGGACGAGGAAGGATTGGTCAATGAAACTTGACGATGCACTTTGGGCCTACAGGACTGCCTATAAAATGCCCATTGGAACCACTCCTTATAAGTTGATCTATGGGAAGTCCTGTCATCTACCCCTTGAGCTAGAACACAAGGCCCTTTGGGCGATTAAGATCTTGAACATGAATCTAGAGAAGGCAGGAGAGAAGAGATATCTGCAGTTGCAAGAACTCACAGAATTAAGGATGCATGCTTACGAGAACGAAAAGATCTATAAACAGAGGACGAAGGTGTGGCATGATGCCCACCTGAGAAGGAAGGACGTAAGTGAAGGCGACAAAGTTTTATTATTTAAATCTTCCATTCGTCTTTTTCCAGGAAAGTTACAAACGAGATGGTCCGGACCGTTCACCGTATCAAAGATATACCCGTCTGAAATGATGGAGCTATATGACAAAGATGATCCATCCAAGGTTTTTCAAGTGAACGGGCACAGGGTGAAAAGGTTCTATGAAGATGAAGCTTTCGTTAGAAGGACAGAGATCAACTTGTAGGACATGGATACTACTGAAGGTGAAAAGTGATGGACCTAGACCTGTCGAGCTGGCGACGCAAACTACAGCGCTCCTCGGGAGGTAGCCCGAGCTTTTACTTTTCCTAGAATAGGATTTTATTTACTTTCTTGCAAGAAAAACATTATGAACATTTGGACTGCAATAAGGCACGGGTCAGTGCATGCGCCATGTGCACTGACTCTTCTATTTTATGGGCCACCGCCCTATTTTATGAAGCATTGATGAGTAATACTATCTGAGGCCGGGAACTTAACCTTAGGAAAATGATGTTTTACCCTTCAATCACTTTTTCCTTCACTTTGTTTTTAAGTTTTTCATCTAGATTTTGTTCTGAAGGCTTTGTATCGGGAAAGTACCCCCTTTTCCTGATCGTATCGGGCAGCAACTCAGTCGGCGCGCAGACCGCTCTCATATCGGGTGAAGGTACATCGGGCGACGCATAAGCCGTGTCAGACGACACACCCTAGCGACGAGCACCCGTATCGGGCAAGATGAGTAATTACCCTTGATTAGACTGATGGACTGCCCGTCTCGGGAATGACTTGTCTCGACGGCCGACACGCATCCCGGATTTACCCATTTTACCCCCGGTTGGGATTGCTATATATAGTACAGACATTTTACCATCTCGGGCTACTGCATTTACTCTTCTAGCTACTCGTATCGTGCAGTGATTTCTCCCTTTTCTCGTGTGTCATCCAGCTAACTTTTGCACTCGTATCGCACAAGGTAGCTTCAGGTAGAAAAGGTATAGCCCGACAGCCTGCTTGCCCGACACGACCTTCTTATCGCGCACAGCGTATCGGGCTGACAATTTTGGTTGATTTTCCTTGTGTCGCCCGACACGTGTGTCGCACGACGCATCTTTAACACGCGCCTGCGCGATACCCTATATAGGCCGATAACCATATCGCCCATCCTTGTGCCGCCTCACTTGTTCTTGTTGTCGGGCGACACGTTTTTTATCGGGGAAGACCCTAGCGGGCACATTTTTCTATTGCTTGATTTTTTGAAAGCTTTGTATCGCCCGACACAAGCGTATCGGGCAAACATCATATCGCCTAGTGTTGAAGCCCGATACGGTGGTGTCGGGTAGCTTTTATATCGGGCCAAATTTTTTTATTGTGCAATCAATTTTCTGTTAAAACATCGGTATTGATTTTTAGTTTTGCCTATCTAATATCAGAACATTTAATCGATCAATGAACTTGTTTAATGATAATAGATATGGCTCGTAAAAAGCAAACCGTTGTTCGAGTAGATGAACACAGCATAAGAATCGACACTGAGGCCTCAGCTGAAGCAACAACGGTCGGGCAGAAATGCCGAAATCCTGAGGAAGCTAGGCCATCAACCGCTAAGGAGAGAGCAAGGACGGAAGAAGTAACGGCTCCATTCCTTTTTTCAGAGGATGCAGCCGGAACAAGTGCAAAGCTCTCAAGAAGGAAACGCAAGGCTCGTGCAGATTATGACGATGATGACCGACCTATGGTAGACAGAGAGCTCTTGAAAACACTTTTGGATACTATATCCAAAGAAGATGCTCCCCATGAAGAAGGTGGCTTCATGACTGATGAACCCAAAATACCCACATTCAATCTAGAAGCCACTGGAGAAAGACTTCCACTCATTTTCTCTTTTGGAGATGGTCCTAAACCACCGCAGAAGACAAACTATGATAAGGAAATGGATAAATTATGGGATGAATATAACTTATCCTTGAGGTCCATTGATATTTGTTCATACGATAGTGAAAAGGATGAAGACAAGCAATCTGAAAAAAGTCATTGTACTCAAGAGAAGCATTCATATATCCTTGATGACGAGTTTGGAATAGTATGTAAATCCTGCTCTGCTGTATTGCTAGAAATGAGGAATATACTACCGAATTTTGCCATCAACTCCAGCATATACAGCAAAATGCTATTGTGTGACAGAAAGGACGGCTCTTGGGGGATACCAAATCAAGAAAAAGTATTGGAAGAGATAAGTGGACTTCTCTGACTAGTTCAATAGATGATGAAATTTTAAAGAAACTGAGATTGATGATCTGTCCTTTTGTTCATGTTCACAATGGAAGTTTCTTAGAAAGTTTACCTGGTTTAAGGGAATGCCCAATAGTTTTGGATCTTCTTCCTCAGCAAAAGCACATGACAGATCTCATTGAATCCTACAATTCTGAACCCACATTTGCCTTTTGGTACAAAATTTCTTTGGTAGCCATCCACCCAGCACTCCGTGCTGCTGGCAAACTAACTGCGGCATCTTCGTCCTGGAATGCATATCAAATAAAGAGACGCCTAACCATCTCCACCACATCGACTACCACAGCAAACAAGGAGAATAGGTGTGGGAGCTTCTATCTGGCACAGGCACGCTCACCAGCTAACCCTCACTGGGTTAACATTACCCTACCTTATCTACTTCACAACTCTGGGACAGAGTGTGGAGTAAGTTTGGGGGGTACCATGTACCAGTGAGGGAGGTATAAAAAAAAATTAAAAAAAATTCTTCAAACTCCACCCCTTTTATTCTTTTGTTCTTTCCTATATCATGTGTACATATAAATGCTCATAGAAAAATTTTGCTAAAAATTTTGCTTATTTTATCTCCATGCATATGAACAAAGACATTATATAGTAAAAACCTGATACGACTTCTTGCCAGTTTGTTTTCTATGTGCCTAAGGAGATGCAGGTTTTGTTATGCCTTTCTGATAATGCAGCCTCAAACGACAAAAGACTACGTCTTTCCACGCCAAAAATTTTGAAAATTAATCTCGCAACAGCTAAGAGACGTGTATGCAGAAGGAAAAAGCTACCCAAACAGCAAAAATTCCTCTTGTTTTCCCTTACCCAACAAAATCCCAAAAAGAAAGAATAGCCTTATGAGAGTGAAAAAAAGCATGAGAGTTGTGCCAAATAAAAAGAAAGAAAGAAAATATATACACACACTTGTTTTCCAAAAGTACCCATCTTTAGGCATGGTAGATCTGGGACAGTGGTACGTAGGATGTGAAATCACTGCTCTAAAGCCAACTGGCTTGTACTGCAGGGACCACTCGCCCGCTAACGGACCCGTACCTGGATGGACTGATGGGAAACAAGAAAAAAACCCCAAAAGCCTTAAGCCCACCTAAACACACAACTTTCTGTCCCCAAAAGATGTTTGGTGTGAAAGCTATCTTCGAAATCATGCACCCAAGTCTCGCTGAAGCTGTGGAGAAAATTTTTGCTTAAATAAGGCAAGAGAAGTAAAGTTTGTTGTTCGTGGTTGGGTCGTATTCTTTGTAAGACATCTCAATGCTCGCTCAAACCCAGGGTCTGAAAACTACACCGGTCAAGAAGAAGCATCACAAAATAAAGTTTAAAGATTGATTGAGGACAATCAAAATGCTAAGTTTGGGGGAGTTGATAACACCAAATTTTGTGATGTTCTTGGCCCTTATTTCATTGTCAAATCTGCCCTTTTTAACTGATTTCCTCTCCTTTTTATCATGTTTTTAAATAAATAGGCCACACTATGCTATTAACTCAATTTTATCATCTTTTGCAGGGTTTTCCTCATTTTTCAACTCATTTATCAGCAAAAAGGCCTGTTCCGGCCCACGAACGTGTTCCACCTGCATCAGCCTCCTTACCAACCAACCGGCCGATACGCTCGCTGCCCAACACAGGGCAGCACGATACACTATCGCCTGAGAGGATGCCACGCAAGAGGGAGCGGACGAGCGATACGCCATTTACCCAACAGGGAGCCGGACTCACCACGACTGCTGAAGCGTGTCACGCGATACAGGCCACCCACCGCCAGGCGCCACTCGTCACGATGACTGAAACGCTCCCAGCCCGACACCATTGTGAAGGGTGACACGCGTATCGGGCACCCTTGAAGCCGCAATGATGGAACTGAAGGAGGACACGTGGCACCCGGAGAACCACATCCTCTCCCAACCACTGCATATAAATAGCAGCTACAGGACTCCAATGGGACGGGTCAGAATTTCTCGAAAGCCAACTTGGGAAAGCATCTGGAGCTAGCGTGCTGTACCTCAGAGGTGTACCGGGCGATACTAGGTGAGAACTTCCCCGACCTGAGAGGGAGGGAATGGTTCACTTAGGATCGGCCCCAGGCACCGCTGCAGACCGATATCGGCCAACAAGGACGCCCGATATGAGTACATGATACCCTAAGCAAAACTCTAGCCTGACACGATACCAAGCCCGATACGCATCACCAGTCACGACGTGTCGCCTGAGAGGGTGCCGCCTGACATGATCATATCGGGCATTAGCGCCCCGCACGATACGTACGCCCGTCATGAGTGTGTCACCCGAGAGGGTGTGTCGCCCGACACGGGCGTATCGGGCAGGGCTCCCGCCTGGTATCGGGCTGGAGGGCTCTTGGGGATCTGCTACTGCCTGTCGCCCTTCTGAATCAAGGAGGCGACATTTATCTTTACTTATTTCAGTCATTTACTTTCTTTACTATTGCAATGTAACCAAACCCTTTTATGCTAGTGAAATTGGAAGAGTTTTAATTATCTGCTGCTTTATGTTTGGTACCTTTTGTTGGCCGATTGTTTTGTTTAGCATCCGAACTCTAGCTTGTACGCTTGGATCGCATTTTGACTAGCTACCAAATCATGTTTTCCCGTTGCAGCAACCTCGAGAGAGGTGTTGTGGCTCTAGTGTTTGGTCTGATATGGGAGTACGAGAGTGCCCAGGATCAGAGTTGCTTTAGTGACCTTTCCACTCTAACATAAGACCAGCAACCTCGAGAGGGGTGTTGATGCTTAGTTAGAGGTACCTACCTCGAGAGAAGGGGTACAGGATGTTTCTACTAGCGCTTGTTTTACCGAAGCTTTCTCCTTCGTTCCTTACTAAAAGCAGTAGTTTTTTTTTCTCTTTGTTTCCTTTGCGTGAAAACCCTAAAAACTGATAAACCTTTAAAACCTTAATTTTCCTCATCGCTCTAGTTGGAGATAGTTTTCTTTTATTTTATTGATCTTACCATGTTGTTCCCTTGGGGAACTTTATTATCTCCTTACCCTTACCGCAGTGTAACGTGTCGATTCCGAGTTCCCAACACTACCACCCTTGTCCCTGTGTTCGACCCTGTATATCTACTTCGACCCCGTAAATAAAGTTGCGGGGGCCTAGAAGGTTTTGGGTTATAAATTTAAAAGTCCGACTACTTCAAATCTGCTTCATTTTTGGACGCACGATTTAGGCCGGTCAATGACATGTTCAAGGGTTGAACCAATCTACCCAGATTGGCAAGCATATTTCTACACCAACGTTAGGTTCATATGTGTGATGTGATGATTGACCTAGGTGGTAGTAATTCCTTGTGGCTCCATTAAACTACAGTAGACATGGCCATAACCATCACTTTTTGTTTTACATTTCATGTTTACATTGTGGGATATAGCATGTATTTGATACATACTATATCTGTGGTGATATGTGTGTATATATATGATATATATAAATCTCTCAATCAATCATGTTAAGTATAAGATGCTTTCCAATAGCAATACACATGAAAAACTTATTTGACTAATCGTAGGTTACGTCATCACATGGTGCACCGTCTACCTCATAGAAGTGTGATGGTAGTAATGTAGGTTCTGCCTTCACGGGGTGCATTATTGTAGTATTGGATATTGGGTCAGGCTTAACTAGTGAGTCTTAGATCATCTAAGCCTAGAAGCATAAATATGATTATGCAAAGGAGTTGTGCATATCATCTATCAAGAATTACATATGATGCAATTGGCAGAAGTTTCCTACCTTGGTAATTAACTATGTTTTGCAGCATTGGATGTGCCATAGTTGAATTATCTTGGATCTTGCTCATTAGAAAATTGATTCACTGTAATTTTCTAAATTGATTCTTGAGGGTTATTAATTTGATTAAAATAATAAGAACAATAATTAATTAAAAACCTAATTATTATTGCCCAAATTTTAATCACATCAAATCAAATCATATTTTAGTTTTTGATAAAATTGCAAATTCTTTTGTGGATCAAATGGTAACAAACAATAACCACTTTTCTTTGCGATCGGTCCTTGAGAAGGACAAGCTTAATGGGAACAACTTTCATGATTGGTTCAAAATGTTGAGAATCATTCTCACACAGGAGTGCAAGCTTTGTGTCTTGGAAACACCAGAACTAGATGAACCCCTTCCGACTGTACCTAGGGCTGACAGGGATGCTTATAAGAAGCGTACTGAAGATGTTGTGTATGTTAAGTATCTAATATGCTCCATGAACTATGAGGTGTAGTGGAAACATGAGAACATGGATGTGATTGAGATCGTCACACATCTCAAGAACATGTTCCAAGATCAGGCAAGACAAGAGAGATATGATGTCTCCAAGGCATTGTTTGAATGTCACATGGTAGGAGGAGATCCAGTAGGTCCTCATGTGCTCAAGCTTATTGGGTATGTGAGAACCTAGCTAGACTAGGATTCCCCTTGGGTCAAGAGTTGGCCGCTGATGTGATTCTACAGTCTCATCCTGAATCTTACAGTCAGTTTGTCATGAACTACAACATGAATGACTTTGACAAATCATTGATAGAGTTGTTGGTCATGTTGAGACAGCTAAGGGACAGATGAAGAAAGACAAGCCCAAGTCTAGGATGGTGGTCAGAAAGACAAAGGGGAAGTCTAAAGTCAAAGGCAAAGCTAATAAGAGTTCTAAAGCTAGCCAGAAGCCCAAGTCTTCATATCTCAAAGCAAATGGGGGAGTGAAGAAAAGAGGCAAATGTCACCATTGTCACCAGCCTGGACATTGGAAAAGAAATTGTCCACTCTAGTTAGAGGAACTAAATAAGAAGAAGGAAGGCAGTGAAGCCTCCACTTTATTTTTATTTTTTTGGGTAAGTCAGAGGGTTTTTATTCATCTTGCCCCTCTCCTACAAGCTAAATCAGAATTAAAATTACAATTCATAATAGGTGTTGAAGGAAAACGGGTAGTACTACTACCATTACAGGACTCTAGTTTTATTAACTCAACTAGACTAATAGGAGGATCTATATATATATAAAAATCCTCCTTGGTTTTTTGGTGTAATTTGGCAAGCATGTTTGCTACCTTGTTCCCCTCTCTCAACACTGTCTTGCAAATACAGGTCTACTTCCACTTACTTTTGATGTTAAGGATACGATTTGCTACCTTAGGGTACTCAACAATGTCTCCTTCTATGGCTTCTTTGGCGATCTTAGAGTCTGTCTCGCATATGATAAAGTTGTTATCAACAGACTACCCTACATCTGCAGCAAGCTCGATTGCGTGCAACTCTACTTCCAACACGCTGCTAAATTTCACCTTCTTCACCCATCCCCCAATCCATTTGCCATTGATGTTTCTACACACCACTACAACAGACGAGTGTTTTGCTTTGCTATTAAAGATATCATCTGTGTTGAGCTTTAGGTGACATTCTAATTTATTCCAGAGATGATGAGTAGCATGAGCAGCATCTGATGATAGCGTTACAATTGTTGAGACAACACCAGTTATATGCTAAGTTCAGTAAGTGTGAGTTATGGTTAGCTGAGGTGTCTTTTCTTATACATGTCATCTCAGGAGATGGAGTAAGTGTTGACCCTAAGAAAGTCAAGTCTGTTCTATAGTGGGAGAAGCCTAAGACTCCTACTGAGATCAGAAGCTTCTTAGGATTGGCAGTTCACTACAGGAGGTTCATCCATAACTTCAGTGTTATAGTGTCACCTCTGACACGCTTAATAAGAAAGAATGCACCATTTGTCTGGTCAGACAACTGTGAGAAGAGTTTTCAGATCTTGAAGAAGAGGTTGACTATAGCACCAGTTTTGATCCTACCCGAGGCAGGTAAAGGCTACATAGTGTTTTGTGATGCTTCAAGGAGAGGTTTAGGATGTGTGTTGATGCAGGAAGGCAAAGTAGTATCTTATGCATCTAGACAGCTTAAGAAGAATGAGGAGAATTACCCGACACATGATTTGGAGTTAGCTAAAGTAGTTCATGCTCTTAAGACATGGTTTCACTATCTTTATGGTGAGGCGTGTTAGGTGTTTACGGATCATAAGAGTTTGATAAATATCTTCACCCACAAGGATCTAAATCTTAGACTGCGGAGATGGTTAGAATTGATCAAGGATTATGATGTGACGATAGATTATAATACTAGAAAAGTGAATGTGGTAGCAGATGCCCTCAGCAGGAAGTCAAGTTCAATAGTTGATGTATTCTCTATGGCATGTTTTAGGAGAGACCTGCTAGTAGAGATGTGGAAGTTGAACTTAGACTTAGGGGTGACAGAGAAGAGTGGTTTGATTGCACAGATGCAAGTCAAGCCTACTTTTTATGATCAGATCAAGGAACTTCAGCAGAGTGACAGTGAGTTACGGTAGATCATGTAGGATATGACAGAGGGAAAAAGACCAGAGTTTTGGTTTTCAGATGATGGTTTGTTGTATCAGCATGACAGGTTGTGTGTACCTGGAGACAGTGATTTGAAAGAAAGGATTCTTGAGGAAGCGCATGCATCGATGTATGATGTGCATCCAGGCAACACTAAGATGTACAGGAATCTTAAGGAGTTGTATTGGTGGTCAAGTATAAAAAAAAGATGTAGTTGAGTATGTGGCTTGATGTAGTGTGTGCCATAAGGTTAAGGCTGAGCATCATAAACCTACAGGTAACTTGCAATCCCTTCCTATACCATAGAGGAAGTGGGAACATATCACAATGGATTTTGTGGTAGGGTTGCCCAGGACACCTAGAGGTTGTGACTCGATATGGGTGATTGTGGATAGACTGACTAAGTCTGCTCACTTTCTTCCTCTTAAGTCAACCTTTGATGTCCTGAAGTTGGCTAAGATATATATGGATGAGATAGTCAGGCTGCATGGTATCCCAGTTTCAATTATATCATATAGAGATCCTAAATTCACATCCAAGTTTTGGAATCAGCTGCATTGTGCTTTGGGCACAAAGTTGAGGTTTAGTACATCTTTTCACCCACATATGGATGGTCAGTCAAAGAGGACCATTCAGACTCTTGAGGATATGCTGAGAGCATGTGTCTTGCATTTCAGTGGAAGTTGGGAAGAACACTTGAGCCTTATAGAGTTTGCATACAACAATAGTCACCATTCCAGTCTTGGTATGGCCCTGTATGAAGCTCTGTATGGCAGAAAGTGTAGATCACCCGTATGTTGGTACGAGGTGGGTGAAAAAGAGATTCTTGGACCATAGATAGTGGATTTGACTATAGAAAATATTATAGTGATTAGAGAATAGTTGAAAGTTGCACAGGACAGGCAGAAGAGTTATGCTAAGAAGAGACATTGACCTCTTGAGTTTGAGGAGTTTGAGGTTGGTGATGAAGTGTATCTGAAGGTTTCACCATGAAAAGGGGTGTTGAGGTTTGACAAGAGAGGCAAATGGAATCCTAGGTTTATGGGCCCATATCCTGTCATTGAGAGGATTGGACCTGTAACCTAATCGTACCCTAGGGCAGTGCCCCTACCAAGCAGCAGCAGCTGCTGCTGCGAGAAGCAATAGCCAAGGGCTGTTGGGCGCGAGCAGCAGCACCAAGGAACGCCCTCAACTTCGGTTGTGACTTTAGGACTTGAATCTGCAACCAATAACCACAAGCAACACCTATCCAGCTCCCTTCTTCAACTTGTAGGTGAGGAAGAAGTTGCTACTTGTAGCAGCAGGTCTAAATCAGGAGCAGCTTGGTGCGGGAAAATACCATGAAAACGGCACCAATGAGTTTGGCCAAGGGTCCCAAACACGAATCCGCCGCCAACTAGCCACGAGTAGTGACAAATCAGCTGAGCCCTTCCATCTATGCATGAAGCAGGTCTGAACCAAGGTTGTTTACAGGTAGAAGACGACCCAGTGGACACCCAAAAATAGGCTCTGGATGCGTTTCTAGTTGAATTGTGGTCATGTCACCCGTTGTGAGTAGAATTTCACTCACTAAGCACATATAACTCCAACAATCGGGTGTTTTCTGTTGAAATTGGTATTTTTTGCAGATGTCAGCATTTACCCAGGTGTCGGGCAATGTCGGTGCCACTCGATTTCTAATTTACACATTTTATTTATTAACGTTCACACGACGCTAATTAGTTAATTGATATGTGTGATTTGGATTAGTGTAAATACACGATTGATCGAAACTAAATTGCTCGAGTAAATGTTAAACTCAGTAGCACATGACCAGTAACGACACAGTTTGGGTATAAACCCAGGTTGTACGTTTTTAGCAAGTTAATAGATGATCAATTTCAAAGAAATGACAATGACATGAAAGGGTTCAATAGAAACCTAGTTGCACACTCCTGGTCATATTTAATGTGAATTTATTAATAATTATACGAATTGACACGTTTCTCAAGGATATCATAAGAAATTCTCAGTAATTATCAATAATTTGTGTCATGATAAGTATTTAACTCTTAATTGGGTTAAGTGATGCACAACTTAGGATTAGGGTTGATGTGCATGTTTTTCTAGGAATTTAAGATAATTTACAAGTGCTACTGATGATTTCTCATATGTTGAGTAATCAACCCTTATCAGTATATTAAGATGTTTAATTGCATGATTTCAGTATGTATGTGCCAAGTTGACAAGTATTCTATTTATTTAAATCTACCTACAAGTACAATATGTTGATTTCTCAATAAATTATAGTGTTTGAGCATATTGCACTGCCAAGTTAGAAATGATATAAGTGTTGTATTTATAAGTTTCAGATAAATAGACTCAGTACCATAGAGATACCAAAGCCAAGAATAAGTAAGAGAGAGATGCAATGTAGTAAGAACTTTTCTAGAATAATAAATAATAGACATAGGTGCCCTGAACACCATAGATTCCCTATGAATGTCTGCACTATAGGGAGGAAACGATCCATCTTGGCATCGACCAGTATACGGGGATTGGAACGCACCCACAGAGCATGCGGGGAGACGAAGCCCTAGAGGAAGTCTCCTAAGAAAAGATAGGTTATCCAACATGAACCGGTGATCCCGGTGGTAACCCAGAGGTACCCACAGAGCATACCAAGATGAGGTCCACAGAGTGTCTTAGACCCTCCGCCTATGTACTCAGCCTTGAGGAGAGGTCTAGTTAAAGGCCAGCTGTTTATCCGCCTTAGTCAGATGTGACGGTTTGAGTCAAGCAGATTCAAATTCAGTTCTAGGCTTAGCTTCCCGGGTTTTAAGCTAAGTCTTGTACGGTGAGATCGTAGTTCGCTACGAGTCTTCATATGTAGAGTACACTGCATATGATTAGGGCATAAGATAAAATATGTTCATATAGGTTCACAGAGTTTCTTATAAGTTAAAGAGTTAAGAAATATTTGATTTAGTTTCACAGCAATAGTCCTTTAAATGAAATTTTAGTATTCTCTATTATTTAATCGTATCCACATCTTTGCAGCAGTTGTTATCTTAATGAAATGTTGACATCTCCTGTTGTTTAAATTATATTGCTTAGATCTGCTCAGTATAGTATTATCATGTATTTTATTCCAATTAATAAACATAAAATGAGTTATTCTTATCACTGAGCCAGTAGCTCACCAACCTACTGAAACATTTTTCAGGTCAGCGTCAGCACGAGGAAGCTGAAGGATCATATCACCCAAGTTCTTAGAAGGTAGTTCGTAGTTAGATATAGGTCTCTTAGTCCTTTCCCCTCGGTCCTTGGGCATGTGGTGTGGTAGTGAGAGAATGCAATGTAATATATAGTTTAGATTTCAGTTATTTGTTGTGCTTTATATTCCACATGAAAAATGTAATATGGCGTGTAAATCTGCTTTATCTATCTAGTAATGTAAATAGTAGTTGCTTTCGCAGTTTTATTATGATCTGATGTTATTCAAGCTATTAGGTTTTTCCTTTAAGTTAATTCTAAGTGATTAAGAAAAGATAAGTTTAAGGGTGTTTTACCGAGGATGACTCCCTGGTCTCCGGGGTCATTAGAGATGGCACGGGGATCGGGGCGTCACAGGTTTTTTGGTATCAAAGCATAGGTTGAGTATGTAGTTACTCTAAGTCAAAATTAGGGGATGATAAGAGACCAATAGGATTAGGACTTAGGTGTCTTCCTTCTAACTACAATTTTCTAATAGGAAGTGTTTTGTTATACTATTGCAGATGGTAGGAAGAGGACGTGGTCATGAGGACCAAGCTGAGAGCCACATTGGACCTGACCCTCAGGTGATAGGTCCAGGTGGTGGAGATGATGTAGATGAGGCATCAAGGATGTACAGGATGTTTCTTGAGACCAGGGAAAAGTATAATATGGAGAGGTGAGCTTCTACCTCGAGCATCAAGGACTTGATGAGATCCTATGAGCTAGTTAAGAAGATTGGAGGTACTGAGTTCAATGGAACTACAGACCCTGCAGTGGCAGATGAATGGTTGAGACAGTTAGAGAAAGTGTTCCATCTGATGGAGCTTTTTGAGGATAGACAAATCAATCACATAGTTTATTTTATTAAAGGTGATGCAGAGATATGGTGGCGTGGAGTGGAAGATAAAAGGAGGAACACGGTATTGACTTGGAAGGCAATGTCCCCAGTTACAGCAAGTGGCAACACAGAGTTCCCAGTCACAGTACCAGAATGTCCTGAGACAGGCTCTAGCTGGAGGACCCAGTTCCTATGTAGCTTCAGGTTCCCGAGATGGTGCAGCACCTAGTGCTAGGGAAGGACAACGAGGACATCGTGGGAGAGGAAGAGCTTCAAGACGCTTCTTCTCTTTGACACCACAAGAAGGTATTGTTTCTTCTTGAGTAACTACAGGAGAAATGTTTTTCTTTAATAGCATTTCAGTTACAGTTTGGATAGATCTGGGTGCTACTCACTCGTTTATATAGAGTTCTTTAGCTTGTGAGTTTAACATGTTAACCCAGGAGTTACTGATTGAGTTGTTGTTGATGGTTTCCGTTAGGTGAACCGACAGTGTTGACGGAGTTTTGCCCTGGATGTTTGTTGACTTTTGGTGGTTACACCATCGCGGTTAATCTTATACCCCTAGATGTTAACTCTTTTCAAGTTATCTTGGGTATGGATTTCCCAGAGACGTATTGAGTTCAACTCGATTGTAGGAAGAAAGAGGTTGTCTTTCAATAGGGTGGATTTTCTTGTGTCTTTACTGGAGACAGGAAAAGTTTTGCCTACGTGTATCATATCAGCTATTGTAGCTGATAAGATGTTGCAGAAAGGTTGTGAGGAGTTCTTGGCACATGTAGTAGATATGTAAGGCATGGGCCCACTGCCCAAGGCTCTAGTAGAGTTTCAGGAATGACGACTGGTCCCACAGACCACCACTAGCCTTAACTGTGTGCTTTATCCACACTCATGTGCAAGCTAGGGTAAACTTCCTGACTGGTCACCCATCCCAGTACTACTCCAAGTTGAGCACACTTAACTATGGAGTTCTTTAGTAATGGTATCCCATAAAAGGAGGTGCACCTTGGTGATATTGGTATTCCAATCATTCCTTTTAAGATCATTTTATCTGAGGCCTCAAATCCTGGGATGTTACAATCTCCCCCACTTATACTCTTGACGTCCTCATCAAGGATTAATTATATGACCTCATAATCTGACCTCATTTCAGTGTAGACCCAGAATGGCCCATGGACACCCTGCTCCCGATCACATAATACCAACGCAAGGGTGGCTACGTCACCATGGACATCCCTTTCCTACATGCTTGGACCGCACAGCTCAAGACTGGCATGCCACATGCCCATGTGGGCCCCACCTACTGGAGGGCTTATGGATCTGATACCATTTGTAATGCACGGGCCACTTCCCAAGGCTCTAGTAGAGTTTCAGGAATGACTATTGGCCCCACAGACCACCACTAGCCTTAACTGTGTGCTTTATCCACACTCATGCGCAAGTCAGGGTCAACTTTCTAACTGGTCACCCATCCCAGTACTACTCCAAGATGAGCATGCTTAACTATGGAGTTCTTTAGTAATGGGATCCCAGAAAAGGAGGTGCACCTTGGTGATATGGGTAGTCCAATCATTCCTTTTAAGATCATTTCATCTGAGGCCTCAAATCCTGGGATGTTACAAGATACTAGAGCAGAAAAGAGCATCGTCAGTCTATGGGATGTGCCAGTGGTCTGTGAGTTCCCAGATGAGTTTCCAGGTCTACCTCCTAAAATAGAGATAGACTTTGAGAACTAGGTGTTGCCAGGTAGTCACCCTATAGCGCTGCCATCTTACATAATGGCACCTACAGAGTTGAAGGAACTGAAGATCCAGTTACAGGAGTTACTAGATAAAGGTTTCATTTGACCTAATTCTTCACCATGGGGAGCTCCAGTCTTGTTTGTAAAAAAGAAAGATGGTACTATGAGGCTATGTATAGACTATAGATAGTTGAATAAGATCACCATCAAGAACAAGTACATGTTGCCAAGGATAGATGATTTTTTTGATCAGTTGCGTGGAGCGACGATCTTTTCTAAGATAGACTTGAGATCTGGGTATCATCAGTTGAGGATAAACGCTTCAGATATTCTAGAGTCGGCTTTCAAAACAAGATATGGGCATTATGAGTTTCTGATCATGTCATTTGGACTGACTAATACCCCAGCAGCTTTCATGGATATGTTGAACCAGATTTTCAAGCCATTTTTGGATCAGTTCATAGTAGTTTTCATAGATGACATTCTGATTTATTCCAGAGATGATGAGCAGCATGAGAAGCATCTGAGGATAGTGTTACAGTTGTTGAGACAACACCAGTTATATGCTAAGTTCAGTAAGTGTGAGTTCTAGTTAGCTGAGGTGTCTTTTCTTGGACATGTCATCTCAGGAGATGGAGTAAGTGTTGACCCTAAGAAAGTAGAGTCTGTTCTACAGTGGGAGCATCCTAAGACTCCTACTGAGATCAGAAGCTTCTTAGGATTGGTAGGTTACTACAGGAGGTTCATCCAGAACTTCAGTGTTATAGTGTCACCTCTGACACGCTTAACAAGAAAGAATGCACCGTTTGTCTGGTCAGAAAATTGTGAGAAGAGTTTTCAGATCTTGAAGAAGAGGTTGACTACAACACCAGTGTTGATCCTACCCGAGGCAGGTAAAGGCTACACAGTGTTTTGTGATGCTTCAAGGAGAGGTATACGATGTGTGTTGATGTAGGAAGGCAAAGTAGTATATTATGCATCTAGACATCTTAAGAAGAATGAGGAGAATTACCTGACACATGATTTGGAGTTAGATATAGTAGTTCATGCTCTTAAGACATGGTGTCACTATATTTATGGTGAGGCATGTCAGATGTTTGCGGATCATAAGATTTTGAAATATATCTTCACCCACAAGGATCTGAATCTTAGACAGCAGAGATGGTTAGAATTGATCAAGGATTATGGTGTGACGATAGATTATTATCCTGGAATAGAAAATGTGGTAGCATCTGCCCTCGGCAGGAAGTTAAGTTCAACATCTGATGTATTCTCTATGGCATGTTACAGGAGAGACATGCTATTAGAGATGCGTAAGTTGAACTTAGACTTAGGGGTAACAGAGTAGAGTGGTTTGATTGCATAGATGCAAGTCAAGCCTACTTTTTATGATCAGATCAAGGAACTTCAGCAGAGTGACAGTAAGTTATGGCAGATCATGCAGGATATGACAGAGAGAAAAAGACCAGAGTTCAAGTTTTCAAATGATGGTTTGTTGTATCAGCATGACAGGTTGTGTGTGCCTAGAGACAGTGATTTGAAAGAAAGTATTCTTGAGGAAGTGCATGCATCGATGTACGTTATGCATCCAGGCAACACTAAGATGTATAGGAATCTTAAGGAGTTGTACTGGTGGTCAGGTATGAAAAAGGATGTAGCTGAGTATGTGGCTAGATGTAGTGTGTGCTAGTAGGTTAAGGTTGAGCATCAGAAACCTGCAGGTACCTTGCAATCCCTTCCTATACCAGAGTGGAAGTGGGAACATATCACAATGGATTTTGTGGTAGGGTTGCCCAGGACACCTAGAGGTTGTGACTCGATATGGGTGATTGTGGATAGACTGAGTAAATCTACTCACTTTCTTCCTATTAAGTCAACCTTTGATGTCTCGAAGTTGGCTAAGATATATGTGGATGAGATAGTTAGGTTGCATGGTATCCCAGTTTCAATTACATCAGATAGAGATCCTAAATTCACATCTAGGTTTTGGAATCAGATGCATCGTGCTTTGGGCACAAAGTTGAGGTTCAGTACAGCTTTTCACCTGTAGATGGATGGTCAGTCAGAGAGGACCATTCTGACTCTTGAGGACATGCTGAGAGCATGTGTCTTGCATTTCAGTGGAAGTTGGGAAGAACACTTGAGCCTTATAGAGTTTGCCTACAACAATAGTCACCATTCCAGTCTTGGTATGATCTCGTATGAAACTCTGTATGGCATAAAGTGTAGATCACCCGTATGTTGGTATGAGGTGGGTGAAAAAAAGATTCTTGGACCAGAGATAGTGGATTTGACTACATAAAAGATTACAATGATTAGAGAATAGTTGAAAGTTGCACAAGACAGGCAGAAGAGTTACGCTGAGAATAGACGTAGACCTCTTGAGTTTGAGGTTGGTGATGAAGTGTATCTGAAGTTTTCACCATGGAAAGGAGTGTTGAGGTTTAGAAAGAGAGGCAAACTGACTCCTAGGTTTATAGGCCCATATCCTATCGTTGAGAGGATTGGACCTGTAGCCTATAGGTTGGAATTGCCATCCGAGTTGGCTAATCTACATGATGTGTTTCATGCATCAATGTTGAAGAAGTGTTACCCTAGTACAGAGAAGATAGTGGACCCAGAACCTGCACAGCTCAGATCATATGTGTCTTATGTGGAAGGACCTATTCAGATTGTTGATCGGAGGATCAAGAAACTCAAGAATCACAAGATACCATTAGTGAACGTTTTGTGGAGGTACCACAACTTGGAGGAGTCCACGTGGGAGCTTCAGTCACAACTTAGGAATTTTAGGACGAAATTCTTGTAAGGTAGGGATATTGTTATGACCCACTCCATGATTAACTAGTAAGCACATCTCTTAGTACATCAGTAAGTTGATTAAGTTGAGTTAAGTACTCACACATGAAATTAGTGCTTTGATCTATAGTTACAGTCTAATTAGCATGATTTCTCACCTTGAGGTTGTAGAGGATTTCACACTTGAAACTTTGCAAAAGAAATCGTTTGAACTGGACCTACGAGGCAAAAGTTATGGCATTTTTATATTCCTTGGACCAATTATGTAATTTTCCCATTAATAGGTTATTAACCTTTCCCTTTCCTTTATTTTTTCCTTATCTTCTTCCCCAACCGACCGACACCTGGCACTCGTTAAGCAGTGCCTAGTGCCCGATCGACCTACAATAGAGGAGACCAACAGTCTCCACCCTTCTGTCCTCCTTCCTTTCTTCACCCTATCCTCAACCTAGCAGCACCCTAGCGCCACCCTACCTAGCAGCACTATTGGCCGACCAGCGGTAGGTGTTGCGTCGACCAAGCAGTAGCGGAGGTAGCCGATTAGGGCCTTGAGAGGTCCGTTTTAGTGGCGCCCAGCTTCCCTTCTCCTTCCCCCACCATTCCTTCTCCTTCTTCATCCTAATCGTGCCCTAGGGCGGCGCCCCTACCAAGCAGCAGCAGCTACTATGAGAAGCAACAGCCAAGGGTTGCTGGGCGCGAGCAACAGCACCAAGCAATGCCCTCAACTTCTGCCGTGACTTCAGGACTTGAATCCACATCCAATAGCCATGAGCAGCACCTAGCAAGCTCCCATCTTCAACCTGTACGTGAGGAAGAAGCTACTTCTTGGAGCAATAGGTCCGAATCAGGAGCAGCTTGGTGCAGGAAAATACCACAAAAAGGAGCCAATGAGTTCGGACAAGGGTCCCGAACATGAATCTGCCGCCAACTAGCCACAAGCAGTGACAAATCAGCTAAGCCCTTCCATCTTTGTATGAAGAAGGTCCGAACCAGGGCTGTTCAGAGGTAGAAGACGACCCAGTGGATGCCCGGAAACAGGCTCTGGGCGTGTTTCCAGATGAATTGCAGTCACCTCACCCACTGTGATTAGAATTTCACTCACTAAGCACATATAACTCCAACAGTCGGGTGTTTTTGGTTGAAATCAGTATTGTTCACATATGTCAGCGTTTACCCGGGCAGTGTCGGTGCCGCTCGATTTCTAATTTACACATTTTATTTATTAACGTTCACATGACGCTAATTAGTTAATTGATATGTGTGATTTGGATTAGTGTAAATACATGATTGATGAAAATTAAATTGCTTGAGTAAATGTTGAACTCAGTAACACATGACCAGTAATGGCACAGTTTGGGTATAAACTCAGGTTGTACGTTTTTAGTAAGTTAATAGATGCTCGATTTCAAAGAAATGACAATGACATGAAAGGATTCAATAGAAACCTAGTTGCACACTCCCGGTCATATTTAATGTGAATTTATTAATAATTATATGAATCAACATGTTTCTCAAGGATATCATAAGAAATTCTTAGTTATTATCAATAATTTGTGTCATGATAAATAATTAACTCTTAATTGGGTTAAGTGATGCATAACTCAGGATTACGGTTGATGTGCACATTTTTCTAGGAAATCAGATATTTACAAGTGCTACTGATGATTTCTCATATGTTGAGTAGTCAACCCTTATCAGTATATTAAGATGTTTAATTAAATGATTTCAGTATGTATGTGCCAAGTTGACAAGTATTCTGTTTATTTAAATCTTCCTACAAGTACAGTATGTTGATTTCTCAGTAAATTACAGTGTTTGAGAATATTGCACTGCCAAGTTAGAAATGATATACATGTTGTATTTATAAGTTTCAGATAAGTAGACTCGGTACCATAGAGATACTAAAGCCAAGAATAAGTAAGAGAGAGATGCAATGTAGTAAGAACTTTTCTAGAATAATAAATAATAGACATAGGTGCCCTGAACACCGTAGATTCCCTACAAATGTCTGCACTTTAGGGAGGAAATGATCCACCCTGGCACCGACCAGTATACGGGGATCGGAATGCACCCATAGAGTGTGCGGGGAGACGAAGCCCTTGAGGAAGTCTCCTAAGAAAAGATAGGTTACCCAACATGAACAGAAGATCCCGGTAGTAACCCAGAGGAACCCACAGAGCGTACCAAGATGAGACCCACAGAGCATATCAAACCCTCCGCATGTGTACTCAGCCTAGAGGAGAGGTCCAGTTAAAGGCCATCTATTTAGCCGCCTTAGTCACACGTGACGGTTCGAGTCAAGCAGACCCGGATTCAGTTTTAGGCTTAGTTTCCCGGGTTTTAAGCTAAGTCTTGTATGGTGAGATCGTAGTTTGCTATGAGTCTTCATATGTAGAGTAACTACATATGATTAGGGCATAAGATAAAATATGTTCATATAGGTTCACAGAGTTTCTTATAAGTTAAAGAGTTAAGAAAAATTTGAGTTAGTTTCATAGCAGTTGTCCTTTAAATGAAATTTTAGTATTCTCTATTATTTAATCATATCTACAGCTTTACAGTAGTTGTTATCTTAATGAAATGTTGACATCTCCTGTCATTTAAATTGTATTTCTTAGATCTGCTCAGTATAGTATTATCTTGTATTTTATTCCAATTAATAAACATAAAATGAGTTATCTGCGATGGTTGGGTGAAATTCTATTCATTGAGCTAGTAGCTCACCAACCTACTGAAACATTTTTCAGGTCAGCGTCAGCACGAGGAAGCTGAAGGATCATATCACCCAAGTTCTTAGAAGGTAGTTCGTAGTTAGATAGAGGTATCTTAGTCCTTTCCCCTCGGTCCTTGGGCATGTGGTGTGGTAGTGAGAGAATGTAATGTAATATGTAGTTTAGATTGCAGTTATCTTTTGTGCTTTATATTCCACATGAAAAATGTAATATGACATGTAAATCTACTATATCTATCTAGTAATGTAAATAGTAGTTGCTTCCACAGTTTTATTATGATCTGATGTTATTCAAGCTATTAGGTTTTTCCTTTAATTTAATTCTAAGTGATTAAGAAAAGATAAAGTTAAGGGTGTATTACCGAGGATGACTCCCCAGTCTCTAGGGTCATTAGAGATGTCACGGGGATCCGGGAATCACAAAGATGGACAAGGTGAGCAAGAGTTGTGGAAGCTTTATTGTACATTTAAATTTATCATATTCCAATGGGTATGTAATAGAGTTTGTAGAAGCGCTATTTCATTATGCCAACAAATAGAAACATTTACTTTAAACATCTTGTATGATAAGAATGATGAATCTATAAAGTAAGATATTAATGTTTCAGTTTCAAAACATATGATTTTGTATGGAAATGCCCAAATATCTAATGATCTTTGCTTTAAAAGAATCTTTGATAAGTTTTTCAATGTTAATACCAAAGGAATGTAATTGATAACTCAAGACTATCATTAGCAATAGTCACCTTGAACGTACATATAAGAAATGCATGTATAGAATACGTATTGGTGTTAATCAAGATTTCCTTGGTTATTGAACCTAAGGAAGCATGCAAAGCCTTATTTACGCACAATGTGACATGCCATCCTTCACTAGATCTAGTGGGAGGATAAGATTTCCATCAGACTTTATTCATATGATGCATGAAGATATTATGGAATGAATGTTATAAATAATTACTTATACTTCTTTTGTATTACTGGTAATATGATGATATGTACTCAGTAAAATAGAAACATAAATCTCTTGAAGTGTTCAAGAAGATTATAAATGAACTATGACTTTGATGAAAGTATTATGAAACTTTGATGAGATCAAACATTGAAATATTTTTACATCAATACCTTGAGAACCTTCTAAGAGAGATCTATGGTACTGTATCACAAGTTAAATCCTTCTGAGCATGATGATGTGTCAGAATGAAGAAACTGTGCCATGATGAGTCATGATATAATTATCAATTGGTCTAATACTCTTATATCCTCATAAATATAAAGATATCACTAAATAATGTATTGTTTGAATGGTTTATAAGACATCATATATGATATTATTTAGGAATGTCCCAATATGTCTAAAGGATTGAAACCTACATTAAGAAAACAGTTTCTTGAAAAGGTTTATCCACAAACCATAATTGTATAATGTCACTATTTATCCCAATCCAACAAAAAAAGTTTGTTGAGAGGATAAATGACTTCCTAAAGAATCAGTGGGAGTAAAAGTAGAACTTGAAATGTTCGAGGACAACAAAGAGGTACAATGAGAACTAAGAGAATCACATATTGTTATGGAATCTCAAGTTTGTCATATGACACAGAATAAAGTAGTTCTAGTCTAACATATCTAATACTGAGAACTAGGAATCCATTGACTCTAATAGGTTGGTCATAATAGGATGAGACAACCACTTGACTGGGATCTATAGAATACCATAATCTAAGTAATGTCTTAAAAGGCAGTATGGGGTCCATGTAAGCTAACAAGGTAAGACCTTGATAGCGCCACCTAAAGGGGTAATACCTAAAGGGTGCAATAAGGTCTTGTGGAAAAGATCTATATGGACAACGTAAAAGGAAATTTTGGTTGAATAAGTTTTCAAATGAGTTCAAGTTGTTGAACATGATAGAAATTCCCTTACCAATTTCCAGGCTTATTGTTGTTGATAAAACGGACTAAGAGATTTGGCATATGAAGATGAATAAAAATTGGATTCCTTAAAGGGAATACATCAGAGGATGTGTATGTCACACAACCTAAAAGGTTTTATAACTTCAAGAAAGCAAATAAAGTCTATAAACTACAAAGTTCAATCTTGGATTGAAACAAGCAACTCAGAGGAGGAGGAACTTTTGACTTTACAAGTTAGTCAAAGAGTTTGCCTTGAATCAAGATAAAAGCTTAAATATGTGATTAAAAAATATTTTGTGGGAGCATATATTAGTATTCCACATATGATGAGGAATAACATCTCAATATTGTGAATATTGAGAATTGGCTTCAACAATGAAGAATTAGATGAAACATCTTAGGAGAGAAGGATCAGGACCTATGGAGATAGTTCTTGAATGTTTTACAACACTACTTTGAGCACATACAATAGCAATGTGTTGAAGGAGTTCAACACGGAAAGGATTCAGTGAGAGAGAATCTAGATTTGTCTCTCATGAACCATATGTTCCAATTCTTATGAAGAATGGAAATGACATGATTAAGATTCCATAGGATGTAACAATAGATCTATCACAAATGCTATAAATGTACTTATCCAATACAATCTTGTATCTATAAGACATGACAAGATGACATTGAATTCCGATAAGGGTTATTGGAATGTCATTAAAGATATCCATTAGCACTTGAGCAGTGCTTAAAGATAGATTGCTAGTAATTAAAGATAGCAATAAAGGAAGAGTTGGATGTAAAGGGTTACATTGATGCAAGCTTCCATAATGACAAAGGTGATCGCAAATTGTGATTTAAAAGGAGAAATATTGTTAGTGGGAAGGGTTCCAAACATACTAGTCATTATTCTTTCTATGATAGAAGTTTAGTATACTTGTGTAATGAACACAGAGTGATACTATATGGATCCAGAAGTTCATATGATGAACTTATAGGTGTTCCAACCATTGATGACTCAGTAGTAATAATGTGACAACAATTGAGCTACGTGTTAGGCAAGGAATATCATATACCATATTACGGTAGTTCCGCCTCATATGAGAAATCATACAATGAAGAGATAAGGAAACATGCAATGTACTGACTATAAGCAAAGTGTTGTTGACCGGCTAAATTAGCACCAGTGTAGTAGAAACATGGTGGACATGTTTAGATGTCTAAGAATATGATTCATGGGTGATTGGCTCTAAGTGAAAGTGGGAGTATGTTGGTAAGGTATGCTCATAGATCCAATCATATGATGATTGGCATGGTATAAACTATAAAGGATTTGATTAATAATCACAAAGGCAAGCTTCCAGTTCATTATGTTTCATTTAGTTGTGAGATAATGAATAAACATTATGAATGTCTAAAGAATGACAATACTCAATGACATATGTTTGCAAGTACGTGACTGGGATAATGAGATCATATGAATGCTAAGAGTATGTACATTCTTATTAAGTCCCTAGTTGGTTGTTACTATGGAAGGTAGATAGACACCAATAACATATAACACTAGAGTGTGAGTTGGTTGATGACTAAATCTCATCAGTCATGATATGGAAATATCAAACCAAGGACACAGATACATGTTAGGGAATAGTGTATCAAAGAAACCCACCTTGAGAGTGACACATGGAAACCTTCATTGTTAGTCATAGTCATCTCTCATAGTGATTTTGGTTCTTTGACCTAAAATCACTACACTCATCACATGTCATTGGGTACGCTTTGACATCATCAAATGCAGTCTTGCACATGGGTTGTTATAACGGTGATGATTGGGTGACTTTGACACATGGGGACTGACTATGAGTGATAGAGATGGGATTTGTCCCTCCTACTGGAGTATGATCTCTTGGCCACTTGATAAGAGAGACTGATAAATACATGTGCATGCACATGTGAATCAATATATGATAGTGAGGTCACATTATCTCAGACAGTCTGCTCTTAGTTCAAGAAACATGAACGTTGAGAGGATGACCAGTCCATGCCTCAAGTTTACTCCAGATATCAAAGACAAAGGAATTATACAATCACTACAACACATAAAACAGATTGTAGGTTGAAGTTGTTCTCCAACTCTCCATTCACCTTGGTAGTATTGATGTGCGACTAGGCACAACTGTTTGCTTGTGATGTCATAAGCCAGTTATGGACATTCACTGCCAATGTGATATGGGACCTATAGGGTCACACACAAAGGAACTCATCTAGAAGAGTAGTTTAATATTAAATGATGATTGAGTTGATTACTAAAGTGTCTAAGTACTCAATTCACACAATACAGTAGATTGCACTGCCAGCCGGTCATCTCACAAGGTGAGATGGCTGCCTGGAGTTCCAAACGGCCATTTCAAGGGTTCAGACAGGCATTTAGAGAGTCAGTCTGATTGGAAATGAATTGGCTAGAATTCTACATGAATTAGACCCAACCAATTGGCTCACTGGGTGAACTGGTCGGCTCAGTTGAGCGAGATGATCGGTTCGCCTGGTGAACCGATCGGCTTGGTTGAGCAAGATGGCTGGTTTACCTGGTGAACGGATCGGCTCTATTGGGTCAGTCGAAGGTTGTAGCAACTTTCCCAAATTCATGAGAAAGATTGATTATTTTGATTGTACATTTCTTGTGGTGCAAGTAATTAATGTTTATCATTAATGGAAAACAAACTCCCAATTTTGTATGGGATTGGAAAACTGCAAAATGACCATCTCATAGTAGGACATGATCATCTCGCAGTGCCAAACGACCATCTCTTGGTTCAAAGGATGCAAACATTCAAGATCTTTCGGTCCCTTCCACTCCCGCATAGATTCTGAATAGACAGGGAACCATGGTTGTAACCCTACCTATAAATCGAGGGGTACTGGGGGCTTCCCAAAGCACAAAAATAACATAGAAAATTGAGAATCAGTTATTCTGACAATTGTTGTTCTCTCTGATTGTCGTAACTAAGAGAGCCCAAGCAAGACCTACCCGACTAGGGAGGGATCGTGACAGGAGAGAACAACTGAAGATCATTGTTGTAGGAGAATGTATTGGTGACTAGTACACCAACAGAAATGACAAATCCTTCCTATTTGTTCTGGTTGAACGACATGAGTTCTAGTTGGTCTATGTGGACTACTCTAGAGGCAGGATCCCTTTGGCTGCTACTAGGAGGACAATGTTAACCTACAATCTATGGTGAGACTGTACGAGTCAGTGCAGAAGCTTTCTTGTTCATTGTTCCTGGTGAAGACTAGGAGCTGCACAGCCACCATTTAAGAGCAACTAGAAGATAGTTGCAACTACAATGAGTTGTAGTCACTAGATTTGATCCAAGACCAGGTATAAAGTTGTTAAACCATTCTTCCTATTTCATAGTAATTGAAGCAATCTTGTTATTATGGAAATACAGATAGATAAATAATTTATTTTCACTGCTATACTTTGTGCCTATATTTCCCAACAATTACACTCAAAGAAGAGAGAGAACTCTCTTTAGTACAACATTATACATTGGCACTTCTCAGTTCTAGAAAATCTCATGCTCTTAGGGTGCTATTTATAGGCTCCATGTCATAAGGCTTCAACTACAAATAAAAAATCCTAATAGGAGTCTAATACACAATAGGAGTCCAAGCTGCATGTAGATAGAGCCATCTCCAACTCCAAATAGGAATACTAATCCAAAACTAAGTAGGAAGCATGGGTTGGACTCAAACCAAGGAAAGACCCAAAATAGGAATGTCATACCATGTATGATTAGGATTAGGACTAGGAGTCTTCGAGGCATAACAAATCTCCACCTTGACTCAAAGTCAACATCTTGCAAGAAAAATAGCAATCGTCTTCTCATCTAGTCCCTAAGGGAATCACTGTTAGTTGTGAAGGCTAACTAATTCCAAACAGGTCTTGTACTTGGAAACTGGCAATAGCTTTGTCTTCATATCAGTAGGTATATTAGTGTTGATGATCTTCTTATCAACAGAAGTCTTGAAAAGCTCACAAATCTTATTCTCAAGAAAAGATTTCATCTCTTCATTCATATATGCAATCCATATAGAAGAATCTGGATTAGACACAGGTTCATCATAGGTAGATGATTCACCAGAATGGTTTATCTCTGTAGTAGCCCAGGCATATGAAACAATGTAATATGAATGCCTTACAGGTGGTCTGATATGTCTTCTTGGTCTCCCAAAGGCAATGTTATATGTCTATTCTTCAGGACTGTCATCTTCATTATCATTTGGATTTTCTTGTACATCAACATGGGGTGTCAGGTTGTGTGCATTGATTTTAATCTCCACCTACTTGGTGGAACTCTGAGAACATGTAATAGGAGAACTAATTCCATCTTGCTTTGCATAAAACATGGAAGACTCGTCAAATGTGACATTTCTTTCAATCAAGAACTTTGATGAGTTTGGCTCAGTGCACCAGAATCTATCTCCCTTTACACCATCAGCATAACCCATAAAAATGCACTTCTTTGATCTAGCCTTGAGCTTTCCTTCATTTGAATAGACATATGCAGGACAACCAAAAATGCACAAATTTGAATATTTTATAGGATGATCAAACTAAACCTCTTCTAGAGTTTTAAAACCAAGTGGAGTATATGGAGAACGTTTGACTAGGTAGGTTGCAGTAGAGATGGCTTCAGCCCAAGAATCTTTACTAAGACCTGCATTGATTAGCATGCATCGTGTACACTCTAGTAGGGATGGCAAACGAAGTTGTGCATCCATCACCTGAGCCGAACCATTGCGAACTGAACCGATTTATGGTATAACTGAATGTTTAATTGGGTGATGGTTCTGGTAGAAAAGGAACACCATTTTTATGGTATGGGTTGAGTGAAATTCTGAACCAATCCCCTCCCTTACCCGTTATAACCCTTAGTCCGGCTAGTAAATTTGCTTCCTTGCCTTCTGCCCCGGCGGAAACCTGGACGCCTACTCCTTTGTGGCAAATGCATCACAGAGCGATGCCAAACCCTTGTCTCTGGAGGATGACACTGCCTTCTCTTTCTTCTCTAGTAACGGTCTGAGCTTGGTTTAGGTTCTACAACTTCCTCCATTTACACCCCTATTTTAATTTCTTTGTCCCTGATCTGCACTGAGAAACAGAGTTCCTCATGCATCACCACCACTCTGGCGGCCTCAACAAAGATCTCCCGTCATCCTCATCCTTCAAGACGTCTCCCTTTACTTCTGGTTGATCCCCTCACATGCCTCTAGCATCTTTAATGGTGTTTGAGAAGCCCCTACTAACACTCTATAATGGTATTTGGCTGCACGGCTGTTCCCGCCACCACTACTGCATGTTGCGTCTGTCCCCACCACCGTATTCTCATGCTACCGCTTCTTCTATTCCCTCCACCTTCTGTTGTACCCATCATGTCGGGAAGATGAGGATGCTCCCAAGCAATCGACGCCGCAGGCAGCGCTGATGTCAGTCACTTGCACTGGTTGAAATGGTGTTATCATGGACATGGATGAATGTGATGACAGAGAAGGTTCAATGTGTGATAGAGGAATTTTCATTGTTTCCATTACGATTCAAAATGTGCATGCATGGCAGAGGGATTAAAAAGTCATTAAGCATTTGGTCAATGCATATGTGGGTATTTGGGTCTCCGCAGTTCCCCATCTGTGGGCATCCATTTGTGAGTGGTTTTAGTTGTGAATGGTGGTTGTGGATGACCTCATATATGGGTGAAGGGGAAACAGTGAATGGATGGTGTGAAACCACTCCATTGTCATCCCTACGCTCTAGAAGTGTTTTGTTCATGCGTTCTACAATGTCATTCTGCTCAGGTGTATGTCTAACTATGTGGTGTCTTGCAATACCTTCAGATTGGAAGAATTCATTGAATTCAGAAGAACAAAACTCCAAGTTGTTATCTATCCTCAGTGTTTTGATGCACCTTCCTATTTTCTTTTCAACTAGCATCTTCCACTTCTTAAACTAATCAAAAGCATCAGACTTATGCTTCAGAAAATACACCTAAAATTTCCTTGAGAAATCATCAATGGAGGTAAGCATACATATGGAACCACCCTTGGAAGGCACTTGAGAAGGACCCCATATATCAGAATGAATATAATCCACAGTCACTTTTGTAGTATAGTTTGTAGTTGAAAAACTGACCTTTTTCTACTTTTCCCATTACACAGTTCTCATAGAAATCAAACTTTTCAATAATGATATCACCTAGAAGTCCTCTTCTACTTAATAATTCGAGACCTTTCTGACTCATGTGTCCCATACTCATATGGCAGAATCTTGTGGTATGAAGATTTGAAGTGGTTGAGTAAGACGCAGCAGCTACACCAATCATAGTTTCACCAAGCATCTTGTAAAAGTTTCTAGGAATACATACTCCCTTTATCAGAACATCTTCTCCTTTGGTAATGGAAAAGATTCCATCTTCATCCATGTATGGAAAACTATTAGCTTCAAGTAGGCCAATTAAGATGAGGTTTTTTTTAAGGCCTTGAGCATGACAAACATTTGAGACAGTTCGGATAACACCATCAAACATCTTTATAAAGATTGACCCAATGTCAATAGTCTTTCTGGTGGTATCTTTCTCCATGTTTACTACACCTCCATCAAAGTGTTCGTAAGAATAAAACCAATCTCTATTGGACACATGTGATGTGAAGAACCGGTGTCTAGAATCCAAGAAGTTTGAAAAATTGACAGATGAGGAATAAGATGATGTTGCCATAAGAAAATAATTTAGATCTTCTTGTTCTACATTATCATTTGTAGGTTGTTCTTGTTTTTCATTCACCCTCTTCTTCTTAATCTGTAACTTGTAGCATTCATCAACGATGTGTCCTATCTTCTAACAATATTTGCATATCTTCTTGGAATTAGACTTAGATCTATGTGTCTCCTTCTTGTTATTACCCTTTTCCTTTGTTCAACCCCTCACCATAAGAGCCTCTAACTGACTTCCACTAGAAGAAGAAGCAATTAGGTCTTTATCAAACATGGTCTTTGACAACAATGAGGATATAACATCCTCCACCTTGATTTAAGATTTCTCATACAAAATAGTTTCACGAAATTGCTTGTATGAGGGGGGTAAAGAACACAACGAAATAAGGGTTTTACCTTCATTTTCAAGTTTAATATCTATGTTTCTAGATTCATAATAATAGAAGTAAACTCATCAATTTGATCACAAACAGAAGTACCTTCCACCATTCGGAGTAAGTAGAGATGATGCTTATGATAGAGTTTGGCTTGGAGAGACTTCATCATATATAGATCTTTGAGTTTCTTCCAAAGACCTGTAGTAGTAATTCCTTTGGAAACTTCAGCCAAAAAATTATAGTTCAAGGATAACTGGATGGCAGTAAAAGCCTTCTGGTCCATCTCCTTTCTTTTTGTCCTTCATAGTGCTTGTCATCTTCTCAATCCCTTCCAGAGCCGCAACAACTCCTTGTTAAACAAGCACACCACACATTGTGATCTGCCACAGTCTGAAATTGATTTTTCCATCAAACTCATCAATCTTGTATAGACTCGTCATCATTCGGATCTTTAACACGAGGCTCTGATACCAATTTGTTAGGATTTAAATGATAAAATATGACAAGTTTGTAGTGGAATAACAAGACGAGAATGATCACACAACCAAAGAACACAAGATTTATGTGGTTTGGTCTAGATGACCTACTCCACGGGAGGAGAGAGAATTTCACTATTACATGAAGATCACAAAGGAGAGATATTCTCAAAAAGAGAGAACTCAAAAAAACTTTAGAAGGTTACACCCAAAGAAGAAAGAGAACTATCTTCAGTACAACACTGTACATTGGCACTTCTCTTTAAAAGAAAATCGCATGCTCTTAGGGTCATATTTATAGGCTCCATGTCATAAGGCTTCAACTAGGAATAAACAATGCTAATAGGAGTCTAGTAAACAATAGAAGTCCAAGTTTCATGTAGATAGAGCCATCTCCAACTTCAAATAGAAATACCAATCCAAATCCAAGTAGGAACATGGGTTGGACTCAAACCAAGACAAGACCCAAAATAGGACTGCCACACCATGTAGGATTAAGATTAGGATTCTTCGAGGCATAACAATTAAAACCCTAACACTTATTGCTACTGTCATCATGAAAAAGGTCAGTAAGCACGCCATCAAATTTATATGTAATTAGAGTAGATGAAGTGACAGTGGCTCTCTAGAGGACACACCTTCAACTCTAAATGTATTGACAACCATTTTAAAGTGGGCCCCATGCAATCAGCTTGACTCATCCTTTTGGGAAGTGCTTCTACAATTAGGAACTATGGGAAAACATGGTCATGTATTTTAAATACAAAAGGTAGTGTTTAGTCCCATATTAGTTGTTTCGGGAATTTTCCTCCTCCTTTTATATGGAATTTTTCCATAGGATAATTGAGGAAAATAAAAGGAGATGTGCTACTCACGCGCATGGTGGGGCATCCCAACAGCGTTTGGGCCGGCCCGGTCCAGAGACCCTTTTACTTGTTATTTGACAAAGTCTCTATCGTCGTTTCAAGTAAGTTTCTGAAACAAAAACCTCTTTCAGTCTGTTCTCGTTTCTGATGTTCTCTAGAAGAACGATCGAAAGTCATTCACTTCACGTCATGATCTGTGAGTGCACGCTTCACATCGCCGTCACTGTTGTATTCAGGGAGGGTATCCACTAATTACTACTTCACTGACGAGTAAGGTAGAAATATTCTTAAGGACAGGGCAGTTTGCATGCCTCGGCGATTTGGTAACAGTTTCATATATACATTTCTCTTGTTTTTATCCATCAGAACAACAATCTTAAGAGTAATTCACATTTTGATGGGTACTAACATGGAAGGTTTTGAAACCCCCTCTACGCATGTGACGTCGTCAAATAATAACACTCAGATTGTTACTATTTCTACTATTTTGTAAATACCTCTGTATGATGTTACATAAAGTGAACAGTTTAATAGACAACATTATAGGCATTGGCAAGAAAAAAATTCTTACTGCTTTGGAAGTTTTGAATGTAGTATTTACTTTATCTAAACCTAAACCTAAAAAAGACTTTGTCGATTGGGAAAAAGCAAATCATGTTTGTCAGTATGTTATTTTAAGTACGATATCCAATCAACTATTTGATGAATACTTTCCAAAAAAAGTTTCTTTTGAAATTTGGGGAAGTCTAAATAAAAAATACATTATGGAAGAGGTTTCTACCCAGAAATTTACTGTTGTGAATTTTCTAAATTTCCTTATGACTAAAGATAAAAAATTAACAACTCAGATTCATGAATTTCATATTTTACTAAACTTAAAAAATGAAAAGATTGATCTTCCTGAGTCTTTCATTGTGGGGTCATTAGTTAAAAAACTACCTAGTTCTTGAAAATGTTATAAGAACAACTTAAAACACAAAAGAAAGACTAGGTCACTGGATGATATAATAATACACATCCAAGTTTAAGATCAAAATCATACTAGAGAAAATTTTGATTTGAATAAAGAGTTGCCATGTACTACAAACTTTGTTAATAGTGAAGTTAAAAATAATTCTTCTGATCAGTCTAAAAATAACTAGAAGAATAAGAAAGGATAGGCAACAAAGTTATTAAGAAAACGAATTTTTTTTTTGCTATGTTTTGTGGCAAACCTAGTCATAATTCTCCTAAATGCAGGCACTGGAAGAAGCAAGCAGTTTAGGATTCTAAGGAAACAACAATCAACCTTGTCACTAAGGACGTGTTTATGACATTCATCAACCTGGTCGGCATGGGATCATTCTAGCAGCACGATTGGATCATTGACTCTAGGGCTAGTCGCCACATTATTGCAACAGAGATGCCTTCATGACCTACTTAGAAGTATGATAGGATGAGCATTGGGTTGTCATGGGCAACTCCAATGCTTCTTCTATGATTGGAAAGAGCAATGTCATGATTAAGATGACTTCTGGGAAAATTCTGCTGATCAAAGATGTGTTGTATGTTCCAGACATTAGGCTTAATTTGATTTTTGTCTCTCAACTTGTTAAGTTTGGGGTTAAGGTGTCCTTTGGATCAAACAAGGTCATTCTGTCTAAGTCTGGGGACTACCTTGGTATGGGATACTGTCTAAATGGTCTCTTTCTTTTGAATGTACCAAACTCTTTTGCTAATGAAATTTCTTCTTCTACTTATATTGTTGACTCCTTTGATATGTGGCACAATAAACTTTGACATATTAATTTTAAATATGCACAATGCATGAAATATTTAGGTTTGCTAAAAGATATACATGGTGTTGTTGATTTATATAATAAATGTCAAGTATGTGATAAAACTAAATCTACAAGGAAACCATATCCTCAAATTTCATATACAAATTTTAAATACTAGACTTGGTACACACAGATATTGGAGATTTAAAAGGAAATTTGTCTAGAGGTAAAAAAAGGTTCTATATTATTTTTGTAGGTGATTTTTCACATTATACAAAATAATTTTTATTACATTCAAAGGATGAAGCTTTTGAAATGTTTGTTAAATATAAAATAGAAGTATAAAATCAACTCAATAAGAAAATAAAATATCTTCACTCAGATAGGGGTGGTGAATATGGTTGTTCTCCTTTTAATTATTTTTGTTTATTCCATGGTATTATACATGAATACACACCTCCATATTCGCATCAATCAAATGGGATTATTGAACGTAAGAATAGAACTCTAAAGGAAATGACGAATTCTAATTTAATTAATTCAGGAGCACCCAACAACTTATGGGGGAAGTGATTTTATCATCTTGTTTTCTTCAAAATTGTATTCCTAGTATGAAGATGAATAAGACACTGTATGAATTATGGGAAGGATATCCTCCTAATTTGAAATATCTCAAAGTGTGGGGGTGTTTATCTAAATTCTTATTAATTGAACCGAAGAAATGAAAATTGGGATCTAGATGTCTAGATGGTATTTTTATAGGTTATGCCCAATAATGTTGTAGAACCTAATACTATTGTTGAATCTAAAAATGCTAAAAAAATAGCATAATTTTCCTATGAAAACTCCTTTGGAAAAATTATCTAATCCTTTAAATGAACTTTTGGATAACATTCTAAGTACATCCTATAATAATGATGTTTTAGGACCTGATGATATAAAACCTAGAAGATCCACTAGGATGAGGAAGGAAAAGAATCTCAGTGATGACTTCTATCCCTGTATTGTAGATAATGACCCTCAATCTCACAGTCATGTGATTAATTCATCTGATTCCTCCTTATGATAGGAACCAATTAATAGTGAGATCGAATATATATTATCTAATCACACATGGGAATTAGTGGATCTTCCACCAGATGTGAAACCCATTGGATGTAAATGGATATTTAAAGGAAAATTAAAAACTAATGGGACTGTAGATAAATACAAAGCTCGGTTAGTTTCCAAGGGACACAAATAATAAAAGGATATTGACTATTTTGATACTTTTTCTCCTGTAACTAGAATCTCTTCAATCATGATTTTAATTTCTTTGGCATCTATAAAAAATTAATTATGCATCAAATGTATGTCAAAACTACTTTCTTGAATGGAGATTTAGATGAAGAAATTTATATGGATCAACCAGAAGGTTATATTATTCCAGGAAAAGAACATTTGGTATGCAGACTAATTAAATATCTCTATGTCTTGAAACAAGTACCTAAACAATGTCATGAGAAATTTGATAAAGTCATTGTACCGTACGGGTTCCATATAAATGAAGGATATAAATGTATATATTCCAAAGTTGATAACCACGGATGTGTTATTATATGTCTTTATGTGTATGACATGTTTATTTTTGGTACTAATATTGATATCATAATTACTACAAAAAGTATCTTTGCTTCTAATTTTGACATGAAAGATGTGGGAGAGGCAAATGTAATTTTGGGAATTAAACTTCTTAAAAGTGATGATTGCATCATGCTCTCTCAAGAAAATCATGTTGAGAAAATCTTCAAAAGATTTTCAATGTTTAATTGTAAGCTAGTTAGCACACCTTTTAATTCTAATTGCAATCTTATGAAAAATAAAAGTCTAGTATTCAACAAGCCAAATATGCACAGGTAATTGGAAGCATAATGTATTTAATGAATTGTAATTGTCAAGATCTAGCATATGTAGTGGGGAGACTAAGTATATATACTCAAAATCCTACCAAGGATCATTGGAATGCTCTACATAGGGTTTTAAGATACCTAAAAGGCACAATTAATCATGTATTGATTTTTTGTAGATTTCCAACTATGTTAGAAGGATTTTGTGATGCCAATAGGATTTTTGATTCAGATGAATTGAAATCTACAAGTGGCTACATCTTCACCATGGGTGGAGGTGTCGTGTCATGGAAATCCACCAAGCAAACTTGTATAGCTCGTTCCAATATGGAATCTGAGTTTATTACCTTAGAAAAAGCTGAAACTGAAGTTGAATGGCCAAGACATGTTCTAATGGATCTTCCCATTTGGGAAAAACCTTCTCTACCAGTGTTTATTCACTATGATAATAAAGCTTCCATAGAAAGAGCTAAAAACAAAGTTTATAATTGGGAAGAGTCGACATATTCATCTACGTTATAACATTGTGAGGTAGCTTATATTGATAGCATAATCTAAGTGGATTATGTAAAGTCAGAATTAAACTTGGACGATCCTCTAACAAAGTCATTAAGTCAAAGACTAGTGAGCAACACATCAAGGAGAATGGGATTATGCCCATATCAGAAGTCAAAGTGATGGATACCCAATCTTCATAAATTGTGATCCTGAGAAGGAGGTTCAATGGGAAAAAGTAAGTCACTAGACGACTAATGTATTATAGTAATTTATATCTTATTCTTATGATGTAAACAATTTATAGTGATTAAGTTGAAAATACTTTTCTTAATAGATTTCATAGCTAGTGACGGTGGTGTGTATAACTGCAATATATACTTGATGAAAGTCCAACTTTATATGAGTTGTGAAGTGGGGCCACTCCTGTTGAGATTTGAACAGATCTCTAGAGCACTCATGAATATTTCCAATAGACGCATGGCCATAAAGAGTCAAATCATAAGAATGGCAATTGATTTTATGAATGCAGTGTGAGTAATGAACCTCTAATCAGATAAAAGGGAAATTAGTTCAAGAACATAGTTCTACCTCTATGCTTTAATTCAAAGAACTTAGTTCTACTAAAGTTTATGCATTAAGTTCTTTCAGAGAGTTATTTTGGAGTTCTAATGTTTTTTTTTTGAAATAGTGGAGGATTGTTGTCTATTTCAAATATAAAATGGAGTGTTTAGTCCATTTTCCCTCCTCCTTTTATATGGAATCTCATCCATAGGATAATTGAGGAAAATAAAGGCAATGTGCTACGCACGCGCATGGTGGGGCATCCAAACAGCGTTTGGGGAGGCCCATTCTAGAAACCCTTTAACCAGGTATGTCAGCGCATGTCACATCCTACGAGTAGAGGGGTGCAAATCCGGCCTCTCGAGACTCCTTGTGTGGACACGGCCCCGCTTGATTTTTCCCTGTGGTTCACTGAACCATTTTTTATCATGTGTCGCATCTCTTCCCTTTGTGTCTGTTTGTTTGGGCGGTTTCAAACTGCAATACATCCTTTCATTGTTTAGTCGTGTGACTTTTGTTTTTTATTTAATAAAGTCTCTATCGTCGTTTCAAGTAAGTATCTGAAACGATACTCTCTCTCATTCTGTTCTCATTTCTGATGCTCTCTAGAAGAACAATCGAAAACCTTTCGCTCCATGTTGTGATATGTGAGTGCACACTTCACGCCACTATCGCTGCTATATCTTGGGAGGGTAGTCGTTGATTACTACTGCACCGACACTCTGTGTTGAATAAGGCAGAAATACTCTTAAAAATAGTGTAGTTTGCACTCATTGGTGATTTGATAATAGTTTCATATTTACATTTCTCTTATGTTTATCCATCGGGACAACAAACGTCATAGGGCATATCCATTAGGACACCATTACAGCAATTAGGATAGTAAATTCATGGGCAATTCAATGACCCAGGAGCAAGGCCACGGCATCCCTTCTCTTTCCCCGTATAGATAGTGAAGCAAGTGCCCATACAGGGGATCACGATGGTAACAATCTTCATACTAGGGCTGGCAAAATTTGTTCGAACTTGTGAACCTAATTGTGTCCGATTTGGAAAAAATTGGGTCCGGATTTTGGATGTGACATTCCGGATCGGTTTTGGATTTAAGATTACATGTCTGAATCTAAACCGGGTCAGTTCCAGGTTTAGAAATCAAACAAAACCGGGTTCTAAATACTTACTTATAGTATATGGGATGGATGTTATATTTTTAAGTGATATATGTGTTTTTTATTATAATATATATGATATTCAAACATATTATAGTTATTTAATATGATAATTGTGTTATTTTTTAATAGTACCATGATATTCTTGTTGTGTTAGAATTTACTTATGTGTTAGGTAACATATATGATGTCTTCTTTATAGATGTTATTATGATGTGGTATAAATATTATTTTAGTGTGATAATGGTCATCTCAGTTGGTTTGATGCCCTATATTTTGATGTGAATATGTGTTGTTTTAGTATGATAAGGTGATGTTGTAAAATCTTTGATTTGAGACGTGTTGTTTTAGTATGATATATGTGATGTTGTAACTATGTTGAGATTTTCTTATGTTTAGATGATATAAATGATCTATTCTTTGTATTATTTTTTTTAATAAAGTAAAAGAAAAATAATGTTATAATTTTTTAATATTGCACGACCATTGACATTTTTGGTATTTTATTTTAGATAATGAAATTATTTACAATTGTGTGGGTAATTTTATGAGAATTTCTTTTCTAAAAAAGTGTTTTCAAATCTGGGTTCAGGTTTGATTTCGGATTTAAATTTTTCAATTCAGGTCAGTTCCGAGTTGAGAGGTATGAATAAAATCCAGGTCTGGGTTTGGATTTAGATTTGACAGTCAAACAATCCGGACAAGATTTTTTGACCCGGAACCGACCCGAACCCGCTATTTTGACACCCCTACTTCATACCACTACCGATCCATCTTAGAGTGGCCACGGGCTCAAGGAGGTGTATATTCACGGGCAGCGGCGGAAGAGGCGCCTAGCAGCCTAAGTTTAAACCGGGTCATTTCATAGGGTCTGTTTTCTCTTTCTCTTAATAATTGATAGGGCCGGCACGTTGATCACGTCATATACAGCTACTTTTTCAATGTATTCGCTTGGTTATTAATATCAGATTCCCTTTCTTCCAGCTATTTCTGTATATGAAAAAACAAAGTTGGGATCGACCTATGGTTGTTTGCGCGCGCGGCAAACTTATGCACGATTCTGTATAGTTGTAACGAAACACCCAGACAATAGATTAAACCATCTCCCAAGATTCTTTCATGACGGTGTGCCTGCACTGTATATGACTTGGATGATTGGGACATATTATCTCTACCGTGTTTAGTTAATCGAGCTGGGAGAAAAAGTAATATTGCTAATCTATCTGATTGGTATTTGTTTATGATAGACCTATCAACAGTCTCTCGGCCACTAGTTTCACAGTTTAAAAACGGTTCTCTATTATATGGTATATTCACGTTCCTACATAAAGTCAGACTATTTCAAGGTCTATATTCCATTAAAAAATATACTGGCAATACAGCGCCAGTTCAAACATTCTTGTATAAATATTCAGGAGAATCTGACATGAGATGCAGTTCGGATGAAGGTGCTTGTGCACCAAGAATATACAATGCCTAGATTCCTTGCTCGAGGAATTGGATTCTAGATTATATTATTATGGTTACACTTTGTTAGGAGGAGTAATTTACGAAGGTGTTCAAAAATGGATATCGTGCATGCATGCCATGGTCTCAGGTGTTGGGTTCTCAACACAAGTGGGATGTACTTCGTTTGGAATCTAATAACAAGAAAAGAAAACCAAGGATTTGTTTGCTTCGTTGCTGTTTCTTGTGTGTATGCGAGCAGATTAATGGTGGTAAGAAAATGGCACTGTGAGTTTTACATCATGACGTGTAAAGGAAATATTTGAAAAGGATGGTTAAAGAAAAAACGAAACTAGTTTTCGCTTTGGACACAACTAGAAACCGCTAAACCAAAACATGGTTCTAACCAGGATAAGTCTTGCAGTCTGGGCACAGGTTTGTTAAACATCGACTGCGTTATGTTCCAAAGCATCTACATACAACCTTTTCCAGAAACTCCTCCATTTATAAGAAAGTTTTAGAATCCCCAAAGTTTCAGACATTCTTTAAAACGTAACACTTATTCCCACTTTTACCAAATCGTCGAATTGCCGGCTCTTGTTTTCCTTCTTCTTCTAATATCTCTCTTCCATGCTATTTTCTTTATTTCGTTGCTATTTTATCATAATTCTAAGATATCACATTTGTTGGACTGACATGGGCCTGGATTGTCAGCAAAATACTCAACATTTAAGGAGACGAGAGATTATAATGCGCAACTCAAAACTGAACCCACATTTAATATTATTATCTGTACGTTTTCCGATTTCTGTAGTAAGTAAAAATTAAAAATATTGTTTCAATATTTATAGCTTATTAATTTTGTTATTTTCAGAACATAATAATTTTTAGCTGAACATTTAAAGGTACAGATTATTATTCAACAAAGATGATATAGATTATATCAAATAATCGTTCAGAAGAAATGAATAATAGCATAGAAGAAATACTCTTATCTTCGTAATTTATATATAATGATGGAAAGTAAGTTCAAGTTTTTTGGATATTATCATCATATATTGTTGAATAGTTTGTATTTGTTCTAGATATGTATGCATGCTAGCTTACTGTGGCCATCAAGGGACAATTATTCCTTCTTTCCTGCTTGCAAACCTAGAGAACGATGGTTGTTATAGCTATCCATACACCCTCCTAGAAGGTAACCATTAAAGGGTTGAAATCAAGCGTCCTGAAGATGGTCGAGAACTGAGTGAGACTTTTATCTCAACAATGGAAGGATCTCATGCCCGAGTATTCCTCTTGATAATATTTCCTTCATAGATGAGATGGGCAACAACAAAATGACATGGGATCTCCTAGAAACATTATGTCTTGGCCCAACGCTCCTCACTTATTAAATTTCTAGATAAAATAGGCATAGTAATTCATGATGCTCATAGAGCCAACCAAACGATATGTGATATACAAAATGATCTGGGATAGGTTAACCAAAGGTATGAATCTTTAGCTATGGAGGTTCTTGATATGCTTTTTTTTATTAATTTCACGTTAATATCAATGAGCTCTTTGTAGACCCAATTGTATAAAAGTCATTTTTTAAATGAAAATTACATTCTGATAGGTATGTGGGGCTATATCCTACTAATAGACATAGATCTATTAGAAATCACATTAAAACCAATCATATATACATTATAATCACCAAACACGAAAAAATATATGATTGAGAACGACCAACTTGAGTCTATGGTTGGCAACATCATTAGTATTTGGGTTCAAAAACTATCTGTCTTAGTGGTGGAATTGATGTTGATAAGAATGGCAAAAAAGTCCAGTGTAATGACTTCATAATTTAGTATTTTAGTATGTCTATATCATCAAAAAAGCTTAGATGACAACTTTTATGGGGATTTTCATTGGCATTTAAGCTGAACCTAGCCCAAATAAAGATGAGTTCTTCAATGAGCTTATGGATTTAGCTTCGAGCTATCAAAATCTTTTGATTGGTGGTAGCTTTCCTTTCACTAGATTTTCATATGAATGATCTTTCAATGTTGGAACTTTGTCATCCACCAGTATTATATGAATAACTTTCATTCTTTCATTAATGGGTGATCTCAATCTAAGCAACACCAGATTTACACGGAGCAAGGAAAATAATGGGTGATTCTTGATTTTAATTTTTAAAGTCCCATGTAGGAAAATAGATAAGAACTAGTAGATCCTCGATGATCACCAATTTCTCCTCTTTCAAATATTTCAGTTGTACAAATTGTCTTAGACAAGGAAACCCTCTTTCACCTTGTGTCTTTGTAATTATCTTCTCCATTCTTAAACCAGTGTTTTAATTAGATTTGACAAATAACCTCATTTGTAAAATTAACAACTTACATAATAGTAACATCATGCAATTCATGGATGATATAATAATCTTTATTAGAACAAATGATGATAAAGTCATCAACTTTGAGAATTTTAGGTGTGTTCCAATATATCTCCTGGATTAAAATAAATGTTGAGAAATCTACTCTTGTTCGAGTCTGTATGACTGACTTTATAACAACTAAATAGTTATATGACATATTGCAAATTGAAATAGTTTCCTTTCAAATATTTTGTAGTATTGTTATCCCTATACAAAATTCCCAACTAAATTTAGATAAGAATATTCAGCACCTTGATTCTTGGAGGAAAAATACTTAAACAAAGATGACATGCTTACTTTTATGCTTATCTATTGGTATTACCTTCATATTTAAATAATTTATATCCCTTCCCAAATTCATTAAAAAGAATATGTATGGTTGTTGTAGATGTTTTATACATGGTTGTAAAAGTGATATTAAGAAGATTCACTTTGTTAACTAGTAGATGATTTGTAAATCGAAAAAACAATGTGGATGTAGAGGCTAAATGCTTGTTCAAGAAATTTTTTATAACATTAATGAGAATAAATATAACACTTCTAGATATTAACTTAAGGGTAATTCCTATAGCAAAAACCCATCCTAAAATCTAAAGGAAACCCACAAATTTCTATTCTTTTTATAAATATGTTATTAAGTGTCAAAACTTTATTAATAATGTTATCATATCTCTGGACAACCATGCTAAAACATGTATTTCTGATCTAACCCTTGGTTCCAACTAGGGCATGTATCTTGACTCATGCCATAAATCAACATCTAAAATATAATCTAACATATCTCTCTTTATAAGGCATAAAATCTTTGTTGTTTTTCTAGAACAGATCTGCTTAAAAGAACATTGACAAACATCAGACCAAATAATAGCTTTCATGAATTCAACTATAGCCTTAAAAACCTTAACAAAACATACGTTAGTTGGCCTTGGTGTCATGATTATAGTGTTAATAAAGCTTTTAGTTTTTCTATTTATACAGGTTGCAACACTTTCTATGAGAAACAATTTTGTAAGATTAACAGCTCATCTAATGCTAATATTTTCCTATGATTGATTGGAAATATAGGGCCAAATTTTTATAAATGACGTTTATTTATATTTGTCATGAGTTCTAATATAATGATCAAAATATATGTTATACTTTTTTGACTGTAAATGTTCCATAAAAATATGGTATAATCTCTTCCATAGACTAAATGCTAGTGATGATCAGTCTTATATTTACTTTATGCACTACATTCACAACAAAGAAGCTTGCACAAATTATATCTTCCAAAAGCTAACACATTAGCATCTTGTATTTTGTTATCTATTTGAAATAGCACCAAATTGAATTTTATTTGATAATGAAACATTTTCATGTATCTCTATTATCTCTAATATGTACCATGATTTTTATTTTTGGGTTCATCATTTTATGGGTAATTCTTCATCAAACCATAAGCTTAAAGCATCTCCTCGTACGTTCTTAGTCTACGATGAGGATGAGACCTTCTCCTCCACAGGTATGATCAACTTTGAAGTTGATGAAGATGAGGGCATGGCTTCAGCTAGGGTCCTAAAGTCTCCATGATCCTCTTATTTATGATGTGTTTTAGTGGAATGTAATAAGGAGAGCCCCACCCCCATTTTGGACATGACAACTTGACGCACATGATTGGTCTTGGTTATTTTTCCCATTGGGCCAACCCTACCACATAAAGGGTTTCACTGCTTGTGAGTTGTTTATTTAAGGTATCCTACCCTTTTGTACTTTTTGAGAGGCATTGTTGGTGTATCTCTATGATCCCATGCTCAAAATAGAGTATGTGTGTGCATTCTTTGGTTTGTTATATATTTTCATATAAGATAAAGTTCATAAAAAATCATACATGCTCCTAGGGGCATAATGTTGAACATTGTTGTAGTAAAGGGTACGAAACGTGGGTTGAGTTTTAGGAGTAAGAGAAGTGACCTGGTGTGGGTTTTAGCGGCTCCATCTTCGTTGGATGTCATTCTTAGATGTTCTTGATTGGAGTAATGCACCACAAGGAAAAGTAAGACCGGTGAGTGTTATGCATTAAAAATATAAATATTTTAATTACTAAAATATAATTTTATTTAAAAATTATAAACATGTGTGCAAGTTTTCACTTTTAATTCTTAGAATAAGTACATATGAGTTACACATGAGAAGTTGAGTTCTATTATGGGCTTAATTATTTTGTCACAAACCTGAGTCCATTCCACTTTGAATTCGTCTTCTTTACATAACACAAATACTTCATCCCAATTTAAAAAATTAAAAAAAGGAAAGCCACTAGATAAAATTATGGCTCTGATGATAAAGACGACAATCATTAATGGTATCTTTTGGTAAGGTTTGGGGTGAGTGAAGGGTTTTGTTGAAACATGGGCTTTTGGATTTTTTAGAAAACATGTAAGATTTTTGGAAGAGAAAAACTTAGAAGATGAATCATAGATGTCACCAGAAAAAGGTATAAAAAGATAGATAACTATAGAAACTTCCATTGACATACAAAAAGATACCCCTTATGAGTGAGAATCGCCATTCACCCGGTAATGAAAAAGTATCATCTGAATAGGTAATGAGAAAGTATCATGATCCAACTAGCTGCTTCTTCTTTTTTTGTTGGCGGTCAACTGGGACATAACGGTGTCGCAACATGGAGCATAAAGTAGCACGGCTATGAAGGAGTCTATAAATGTCAAAAACTCCCATCTTCTCCCGCCATCATATAAGTTCCTCTAGTTCCTGTTTCCAAGTGTGCTGTGCGCGCCCTCATCCGCCTGATCATCCAGCAGCTGTTTCCAAATGGCGGACCAGTCGTGTTCGACCATCTTCACGACCGGCGGCCATGGTGCCGCAAACCTTTCGACGGCCGCGGTGGCGTTCCTCTGCGGCCGCTTGGACAACTTCACCGCCCAGTTCGATACCGTGTCAGCGCAGTTCACCGACGCCGCCTCGGCAATAGACACGACCTACCTGCTGTTCTCCGCGTACTTGGTGTTCGCGATGCAGCTGGGTTTCGCCATGCTATGCGCCGGCTCCGTCCGCGCCAAGAACACCATGAACATCATGCTCACCAACGTCCTGGACGCCGCGGCGGGAGGGATCTTCTACTACCTCTTCGGGTACGCCTTCGCGTTCGGGAGCCCGTCGAACGGGTTCATCGGGAAGCAGTACTTTGGGCTCAAGGAGGTGCCGGCAGTCGGGGCGGACTATTCCAACTTCCTGTACCAGTGGGCCTTCGCGATCGCTGCGGCGGGGATCACGTCCGGGTCCATCGCGGAGAGGACGCAGTTCGTGGCGTATCTCGTATACTCTGCTTTCCTGACGGGGTTCGTCTACCCGGTCGTCTCCCACTGGATGTGGTCGTCCGACGGGTGGGCAAGCCCGACGAGGACCACCGGAGACCTGCTCTTCGGGTCTGGAGCGTTTGACTTCGCCGGGTCCGGGGTCGTGCACATGGTCGGCGGCATCGCGGGCCTGTGGGGTGCACTCATAGAAGGACCTCGGAAGGGGCGCTTTGACGTCGACGGCCGAGCAGTGGCAGTCCGCGGCCACAGCGCTTCTCTAGTGGTCCTCGGCACGTTCCTTCTCTGGTTCGGCTGGTATGGCTTCAACCCTGGTTCCTTCAACCAGATCCTCAAGTCCTATGGCCCGCCCGGGTCCATCAACGGTCAATGGTCTGCTGTCGGCCGCACGGCGACGACCACCACCCTTGCCGGCTGCGCCGCCGCCCTGACTACCCTCATCGGGAGGCGCCTAATGACGGGGCACTGGAACGTGACCGACGTCTGCAACGGTCTCCTTGGCGGGTTCGCGGCCATCACGTCTGGTTGCTCCGTCGTAGACCCCTGGGCCGCCATCATATGCGGGGTCGTCGCGGCAGGGGTGCTAATCGGGTTCAACAAGCTCGCCGAGATCTGCAAGTACGATGACCCGCTTGAGGCCGCTCAGCTCCACGGTGGGTGCGGCGCGTGGGGGCTCCTGTTCACGGGCCTGTTCGCCAAGAGAGAGTACGTGGATCTCGTTTACTCCAACAAGCCCGGCAGGCCGCACGGGCTCTTCATGGGCGGCGGCGGGAGGCTCCTGGCGGCGCAGGTGGTCGAGATACTGGTGATCATTGGATGGGTGAGCGTCCTGATGGGCCCTCTTTTCCTGGTATTAAATTTCTTCGGGCTCCTCAGGGTCTCTGAAAACGAAGAGATGGATGGAATGGACCGCACCCACCATGGCGGGTTCGCATACGCGTATGATGACCCGGCCGGCGCCAGCTTCAAGGAGGGCGGCGACGCATTCATGCTCCCCTCCGCCGCCACATCAGCACAGGTTGGCTTAGACCCATCGCCGATGTCCACGCCGGAGGGAATCCGCATGGGAGACATGGTCTCCCGCACCCAGAACGTGTAAGACACCTGCCGATTCGTGATTGTATGTAAAAGGGTTTGAAACATTTCCTTCGTGTGTGTTTTCTTTGTGGCATCTCATCTCGCATTCAGGCACCACATAATTGCTTAGTCGCGTGTCATCTTCCTTAATTGTTTGGATGATAAAATCTTAAGAGGGTTGAGTTTGTCAAGAGTCGATTGCTCCCACACTTTATGCTTCAAAGAATGTTTTGTTTCCATTAACTATGACGAGTGCTTGTTTCCGTTTGGTTGTTCTTGTCAAGAAGGAATACATGCAAGAACCAAGTCGTCGTTGCATTCTTGTAAACCTGCATTGCAATGCACAAGACCCCCTGACTTGAATCATATTGGACTAAAGATAAGTCTGTACAGTATGACAACTAAACTAGCTATATACTTGAAACACTCCCCAAAGATGCAGCCTAGAAAAAACAATATCATCTTTGCATTTACATACACAGAATAAAAGATCATAAGTAACAATTTCTCACCTTACCGGGGTAAGAATTGTGTCATGTTTGCATATACCATGTAGCCAACATATAAATGATGTGTTGTCCTACCGAGGAAAGAGCCATGCTAACTCTTACCAAGGAAGGCATTACTTTAAGCCTCACCAAGGTGAGCACAACTTCAAATCTTACTATATTAAACACAACCTCAATCCTTACCGGGCTAAGCCAGCTACAACTATCGAGAATGAGTCATCTATGAACCCATTCGCGATCTATCAAATTAAAAAAAAAAAAAAAAAAGAGAGAGAGAGAGATTGTTTGCAACCTATTTTGGGTTTCCACAAATATGTGTATTTTCTCGTTTTCATAATTGGTTTATAAAAAATTGATCCACTCCACTTAACCTAATAATCATGAACCAAATGATAGTGAAGCAAATCAAGCTATCCAGGACACGTCCACATACACAAAATGAGCCATGATCTTTGGTGTAACCTTATATATCTGAATTTGGTCATAAGACACGGAAGGTCGCATTATATTGAGAGAAAGAAATGAGAACCTCTTTCTTGCACCAAACTTCAAACCATACATACATCATTTAGAGCTTATAGTTTGACTTTTATGTGGAACCTCAATAGTATGACACCCACACTCACTTTTCTGATATTTTGTGGAATCTGATAGCATGATATTTGAGAATCAAATCAATAGGCATTGTGCCAACCTAGGTATGTGCTCGATGTATTCCCATGTTCAAGTTTTCAATTTTATCATAATTCTTGTAACTATATTATATTTTCAAGGGATTGTGTGGAAGATCCTTGTGGGCATGCAAAGGAAGTGTGTCCACACCTAAGTATTCGTAGAGATCTCACAAAAACAACTTTGACCGAGTATCATCAGGGATATATAAAATCTTGTTTCTTAGAGGGTGCTTTATTGAAGTGCACTTTTGTATTTTTATGGAAGATTTCAAAAATCATAAACAATATGAGTCTAACACCAGGCAAACCCTAAAACCAACCCCCTACTTCTATAAAAGAACCCCTCGTTTGTCATTTACAAAGTATAGAAAGGATCCACCAAGGTTCAAACCCTATGAGATACCAAGATACTTTAATTTCTCAAAAGCAACCAAAACCCTAGATACTTGTAGAACCCCTAATATTAGAGGCATGTGGCGCTGACTAAATTTCATTGGTGTTTTTGGCATATATATAACCTTGGTGGGAAACAAAGGAAGGTGCTTTTATTAGAATTATACAATGTCTAAGCATATATAAGATGTCTCACTCCAATGTAGACTCGTCACATCCCATGGCTTTTAAATCCTAAGTTTTCTGATGATAAAAGAACGCACAACTGATCTTTCCTTCAAAAACAATATGTGGGCTATCCACTGCCAGTCACCTAATCTTGAAAATTTAGATTTTTTGGTCCCTATGCGCGAGAATTTGAAGGCTCAGATGAAAATAGCTCCTTCATTTGAAATCATAAAAGTGATTAGTTATCAAAATCATTATATAACTCTCTTAATAATATGAATTTATAAGAGTATATCATGTAAATCATATGATTTTACAGACTTTATACATGGACATATTATTGTGCAATCTAACATGAATTTGAATTGGTTGTCAAATTGGATGAATTTGAAGTTCAACTGTCATGTGTCCTATCTTTCAAGTCAGCCATGAATAGAACATAAGAACTCAGGAGTTAATGCTATAAGTATACAAGAAATATAGATTGCTATATGGAATAAAGAAAAATTGAAATTGAGATATAAGTATCCTTCAATTACATGGATCAAAATTCTATTAACAAGAGAAAATGGTTTTCAAGTAAGAGAAGGTGGTGTTGGCATACAAATAAGATCAATAGGGTCTCTTCCCATGGTGTCATTCATAAGAAAGTTCTCCAATAAGGTATCATTAGGTGCAAAGGTTGAATTCTATAGGGCGAATGATAGATTAAAGCTTTATATACCTAGACATAGGATTAAGCCCAAATATCAGGTATGTACATTCTCTGTTTTATTTTGGACATTATTTAACTAAAACCTACATTATTTTATTGAGGTGTCTCTTGAACTTTAATTCTTTTGGAAATCCATTTATTTGGACATTCATATTCCTTATCTTGATTCATTACAATCATGTGGATATTGAACTACTATGTTTATATGGGTTCTTGGACACCACTTACTCTAAATGCCTTTTTATGTGAAATTGACTTAAATTATAGTCTTACCACTCTATTTATGCATGATGCGTGTTTGACTAGAATATCTAGAATAGTGGTACTTATTGTTGGTATGAATGCCCAAAGAGCCAATCATATGATGATAGTAATAGCATAATTTTTTATTGTTCTATTTAATAAATAAAGGCAAGATTCAAATTTATTATATTTAATTCAGTTATGAGATAATGATGTAACATTATAAATATCTAGATAATAACATTACTCTATGAAGTATGTCTTCAAGTACATGATTTGAGGAAATGAGATCATATGAATGTTAAGAGTACATATATATATATTCATTATGTCCCTGATCGGTTGTTATTGTGGAAGGTTGATAGACAAAAAAGACACACAGGATCAGAATGTGAGTTGGTTGATGATAGAATGTGACAGAGTGAGTTTTACATATATATTATTTTGTTCCTCTCTCTTACAATTTTAATTGTTCCAATTATGCCCTCAATCATCCCTCTCACTAATTTGATTAAATGGATCATCAATTTCACTTAAGACCATCCATAATGGTACATAAAGTCAATAATACAAGTATTATGACATTTAGTCAATTGACATAGTCAATAATCGAATTTTGACTCCAATATTGCACCATAGCTAAATCATAGCATTTTAAAACTATGCCTAAAATCTCATTACAATTGGAATTACCAATTTAGAGTTATTTACATTTGAAATTGTGTGTGTTATGTCACCTAATCTAGCCTAGGACTAAGGTTTGCGATTTAATCAGCCATTTATTATTGTCACGCGGTCATTGGGACTACTTTGGGCGTGGTCCACTCGCTGGATTTAATCTTAGCCACCCGATTGGATGCGCGTTGATCCACTCTGGATCCAAGGATGAGGACCTCGTCTTCCACCTCCGAAAGAATCGGTCCCCGCCAGTAGCTGAACATGTGACTCCTCCAACGGCCCTCGCGCCCGAACCCTACCTCCTCCTCGTGAGATCTTTGGAGGACTAACTCCTCTCCTCAAACCGAACTCAACAATCCTCACCACGTCACCCATCTCCCTCGGATCAGGGAGAACAACCTCCCGAGCTCTCGCGCCTCTCACTGGCGGTGACGCATGGTTTAGGGCTTAGCCCTCTACTCCACCCCAGGTCTATAAAAGACCCCCAAAAGCTTCCCTGACCTCCCTTTCATCTTTCCGCACCATCAATTCCACCGGGATTTGCTCCCTTTTCCCTGACCTCAAGCACCTCCAACTCACCTGACTTCGACTTCGCCCTCCCTCCAGTGGTCCTCTCCGCTCAATTGAATGCAACCACACCATCTAAGGATCTCGGCGAGATGACCGACACCTTCAGTTGGAGCCGCGAAGGCCCAGGAGCCTGGGTCGACTAGCCGCCGCAGCCGAGCTCCAAAGCTCCACCGTCGGCAAGGTTGGGACCATCTCGAAGCCACGGGAAGATCGCAACAGCATCAGTAGACTGCCGCAAACCTGTTGACTCCCTCAATCCAACCCGAGGGCAGGTAACTCTCAACTTCCCTCTCCAACCTGTGCTAGCCTGTTTTGAACGGAATACGATGCCCAGACCATCTTTTCCGACGAGCCCGACCTCCCCACAACCGTCGTGAGTCTGCGAACTCAACCTAATGGTCAGCATAGCCCATTTCACCCTAAGAACCACATCCCACATTCGATCGACCCAGCTCTCCCATGTTGCCTCGTTGTAGCCATGGCGCGAGCAACAATCAAAGGGGTGACCTTCCCCTTTTACCCTTGCCCGATCACGATGCACAGGTGACCCTCAGGGGCACTTCTGACCTTTCACCTTTTAGCCTGACCGTCCTGAACGAGCACTTGCTCGCGGGTCAGTGAGAGGGTCCGGTTGGTCGGATCCCTCGCATGATCCGCGAGGCAGAGCTCGCAAGTTTTTTTTATTTTTTTTTTTAATTTCTTTAAAATTTCCTGATTGGTCAGAGCTTATGAAAACCCTAGAAAATGGTAGGATCATCAGAAAATATCAAATAAATATACCATTGTCAACAGAAAAATATAATCTGTTTAAATAAAATCATTCCAGGACCTAGATCCTATTCCTTCTCTAAAAATGTGGCCTACATACCTAAAGACCCCTTTATATTTACATATTATGTAATAATGGTCATTACTAATTTCCAATCTACTTGAGAACATTTTTAAACCCTAATTATGATCTTGGTCATCATGTTACTCGAAATCCTATCTAAGAAGGATAGTTGATTCAATAATTGAGAAGAACCCTAATTTCTAGTTTTTCTTACCTTATTATGAATACTATGCACAATTTATGAAAAACCCTAATAAATAAGATGTCCTTAAATAACTTGGACGACCCTAATCTTAGACCCCAACTCTGAAACCTATGGATCCTAAAGTGACATCCTAAATAACCTAAACCCTAATTATAATAGTAATTAATGTTGATTGATGTGAAACCATGGTGACCTTAGGGTTTTACTATATTTCCGAGTGATCTACTATCTTTCTCCTAACCTATGACTTGTGGAATTCATATCTGAGAATTAAAGGTACGTGGATATAATTATATGACTAGTTTTGCTGGATGTTAAGTATATGTAATTGTTTGCATGAAATTGATATATATTGATGGATGTGAATATATGATTAATTGATGATTTACCGCCTTGAACATAAAAGAACATAATTGAATATAAGTGAAATGTAGTTACTAGTGGTGATCATTAAACTCCCTATTAGAGAGGGAAAGCTTTAATGTCAACTAGCACCTCCCTAGAGTACATGGTATATGGGGAGATCCCTAGAGTACAAGGTACATGGGGAAGGGCCCACTATTTATGTGATTATGTGCTAAGTCCACCATAGTAATGCATGTTCACTATAAATGAGGCTAATAACTTGGGATTACCTGATTTTCTGCCTTTAAATAACATTTTCTTTCTCTTTCTCCAATTTGAGTATTTTATATACCAGCATAGTATAGCTTTTAATTCCACATACCAACTTTCTTGATGTTTTTGTTTCTCGTATTTTCTAGGTACAATGAACAATTGATAATAGATGAAGCACTCTAAAGTACCTGAAGCCACTAAATAAAGATCATGGAGGATATGAGATAGATTTCCACTTCTCATCATATTCATTTCAGATAGATAGTCTTTATTCTTCTAGATGATGTAATAGGATATTATAGATCCTATGTAATAATCACATTTCCTTTTTCATAGACTTATTCTTCTCCTTTCTCAAATATTAATATGTATGAATTTATCTCTCATTATTGAATGAAGTGTTGTGTGGCTATTTACTATGATGTGAACATGATCTTGGCTTATCTCTGATTTTAGTTGGCTATCTTGATTTCTATTATTTTCCCTTTTGACATTTATAGATATGAGTGCATGCATATATGTATATGTCACTAAGGAAAGTATGTAGAAATTGGGGTCGTCACAGTTGGTATCAGAGTCGATGTTCACACATCATAGTCACATGACTTTCATTCACCCTATTATGAGTCTAGGGTAGTCCTTGAGTTAGGGATGTGAAGGGTTAAGGTGACTAGGATAGCATCTGCCTAAGGTCTGGCTAAAGTCTCCGAGCCACTTTGCTTGGCAATCACGAGGCTACCTATAAGGCAGTGTGAGTCTACCTTGCTGATATCCTAAATGTCCCTTACTTCTTGGGCATACCTTAAATTAGGATCCTTCTCATCTATAGAAATTCCCTCTCATATTTTCTATAGGAATATTTTCCCTCTTATCTCAATTTTTTTTTATTTCTCTTCCCTTCATCTTTATGATATAAGATTAGGAAAGAGTCTCTCTATTTAGAAAGTCTTAAGGACCGACCAATAAGGACTTTTAAGGTATCCTCCATAAATTGTAACATCAAGAACGCTAATAAATGATGTAAAAAAATAATGAAATGACATATTGATAATGACAAATAAAATTGTTGAGTAATAAATCTAATATATCCCAATTAATTTCAGGATGCCTCCTAAGACTCGCAGCTCAGGGGAATCGTCCTCTAAGAAAAGAAAAGAACCTGAAACCTCTGAAGTACCTGATCTCGATGTTGCGGCCAAGGAAAGGTGGGAGGAACAGAAGAAAATCCTTCTAAATTTTATGGAAACCCTCGCCACAAAAGGGACCCCCGAATCTAGCTCATCTAAGAAGAAAGAAATGACAGTGATAGATTTTATTAAACTAAACCTTGATTCCTTTTGGGGAGAGGATCAGCCTGAGGTCATGGACAAGGCTGAAGCCTGGATTTTTTCCATAGAGAATGGTTTTCATACCCTAGAAGTACCCAATGAGAAGAAGGTCAAGTTCAATACCCATTTGCTTAAGGGAGGGGCAAAAATATAGTGGGAGAACTATGGCGGGAATAGGGGTGAGGAAATAGACAACATGGAGTGGGAAGCCTTTAAAAACCTCTTCATGGATCGTTTTATGCCCATAGCTGAGAGGAAGAGGAAGGAGAATATGTACATGGAGTTAAGGCAGGGTAATCTTTCAGTAGATGATTACACCCAGAAGTTTAGGCTTCTGGAGCGTTATGCACCCATCAGGACTGAAGACCGTCTTACTGAACACTATGTTGACTACCTTTCTGCCCACCTAAAAACCCTAGTCATAGCCTCTCGTCCCAGAAGTATAGATGAAGCCCTAGATATGGCCCTCAAGCAAGAGAGAGAGCAAGGAATGCAAAAACCTTCTAGCATGGGATACTTAGGGTTAACCACAACTGAAGAAGATAAGTTTAAGAAGTTCAACCCAGGCCATAACAACAAGGGATCGGGGAAAGGAGGAGGTTCAGGAAAAGGAGGACAGAAGCACAATCGAAATCAACAGAAGATTGTCCACCCGAAGTGCAAGACTTGCGGACGACACCATGGTGGAGTATGCTGCCATACCAAGCCAGTCTGCTATAACTGCAAAAAGGATGGTCATTTCGTCGCCAAGTGCCCCACTCCCTCCATCTTTGGCAATCCTGTGGGTGGTGCTCTGCAGCCTCAAGGACACCGCAATGGCAGGGTATTTGTAGTAAATGCAGAAGAGGCCAAGGCAAATCCAAACCAGCTCTGTGAAGGTAACCTAATTTCTTTATATTTCAATATCTTATTCAATCTTGCAATTATTCATAATTTGATTACCTTATATAGGCACTGTATTATTAAATGGTCATCTTGTTAAGGCTTTATTTGACTCTGGATCTACAAATACATTTATTTCTCAAACTCTGGCATCTATATTAAATCTTCACATAAGGGATTTGGGATATATTCTGGATGTGTCTACTCCGAGTGGAAAAATACTCACAACTCTGCAGAAAACCAATGAACTTTCTCTTAAATATGAAAATCATGATATGCCCTTCGAATTCATTCTCTTAACTATGGAAGACTTTGATGTCATACTTGGAATGGACTGGCTTTATACATACCATGCTCACATTGATTGTAGAAACAATATGGTGGCCCTCTCTCAACCTCATTCTTATCCTGTGAAAATCCCTAGGGGAAGCGGATTCTGTAATAATATTATAATATCCTCTCTTAAAGCTAAAAATCTCATTTCTAAAGGATGTAAAGTCTTCCTCGCATTAGTCTTAGAGACCAGTCCTAGCAGTGGGCCTGTAGAAAGTTTGGAGGTGGTACGTGACTTCCCTGACGTTTTTTTGGAGGAGCTTCCTGGGCTGCCTCCAAATAGAGACATTGAGTTCTCCATAGATCTTCTTCCTGGAACCACTCCGGTTTCTAGGGCACCGTATAGGATGGCTCCTGCTGAGCTTATGGAGTTGAAGAAACAGTTGCAAGAACTTCTCGATAAAGGTTTCATTCGTCTTAGTGTTTCTCCCTGGGGAGCTCCTATTCTTTTTGTTAAAAAGAAAGATGGTTCTATGAGTATGTGTATTGACTACCGCATGTTGAACCAAGCTACTACAAAAAACAAGTATCCCCTTCCTCGTATTGATGACCTTTTTTATCAGCTTCGTACTGCTAAAGTATTCTCAAAGATTGATCTTCGTTCTGGATACCATCAACTTAAAATCAAGGATTCCGATATTTCAAAAACTGCTTTTCGAACCCGTTATGGGCATTACAAATTTTTAATGATGTCATTCGGGTTGACCAACGCACCAGGTGTATTTATGAATCTGATGAACAAAGTCTTCCAACCCTATCTTGATGAGTTCATGGTCATCTTCATTGATGATATCTTGATCTATTCTGATTCTATGGAAAAACACTGTGAACACTTGCGATCAGTTCTTGACATTCTTTGAACCCAGAAGTTTTATGGCAAACTTTCAAAATGTGAATTCTGGATTGATAAGGTCATGTTTCTTGGACATGTCATTTCTGGAGGTAGTATATCTGTTGATCCCGCCAAAGTCTCTGTTGTACTTGATTGGCAACCTCCATGTAATCCTTCAAAAATTCGGAGTTTCCTGGGTCTGGTCGGATACTATCGTCATTTTATTCCAAATTTCTCCAGAATTGCACTTCCTCTAACCAAGCTTACTCGGAAGGATGAGAACTTCATCTGGTCAACCACTTGTGAGTCCAGTTTCCAAAAATTAAAGCAGAAGTTGACGTTGGCTCTTGTTCTCGTTCTACCCTCTGGTAATGAAGGATTTGTGATATTCACTGATGCTTCGAGGAATGGATTAGGGTGTGTCCTGCAGCAGAATGGTAAGGTAGTGGTCTTTGCGTCTAGACAGCTAAAACCCAATGAACTTAATTATCCCACCCATGACTTGGAATTAGCTGCAATCATTCATGCCCTCAAGATCTGGAGGCACTACCTGTACGGGGAAATGTTCGACATCTTCACCGATCATAAAAGCCTGAAGTACATCCTGACTCAGAAGGACTTGAATCTGCATCAACGCCGATGGAATGAATACCTAAAGGACTATGATTTCACCATTGCCTATCATCTGGGTAAGGCAAATGTAGTCGTTGATGCCCTTAGCAGAAAAAGGGCAGTGTGTGCATCCCTTTCTATCCCTGAATGGAGAAACATGGAGGATCTAGTGGGATGGAAACCGCAGTTTCTGTCTGATCGTGTGCATGTTAATAACATTTCCATCACGTCCAACTTGCATCTCGATCTTCTTGAGGCACAAAAGGCTAGTCCTAGTCTTGCAGAGCTCTCTTCTCTTCTGTCAAAGCCGCAAACACATCTGTCTGTGGGTCTTGATGGAGGTCTCTGTTACAAGAATCGTATATGGGTTCCTGAGCAGTCAGTTGTAAAGACAACAATTCTAAATGAAGCACATGGGTCTAAGAACACAGTTCATCCAGGCACGACAAAGATGTACAAAGACCTACAATGTCAGTTTTGGTGTAGAGGCATGAAGCGTGATATTGCCGATTTCGTGTCCAAGTGTTTGACATGCCAAAGGATCAAGGCCGAACATCAGAGACCAGGCGGTCTACTACAACCCCTTGAAATTCCGGAATGGAAATGGGAACACATCACCATGGATTTCGTGGTGGGGTTACCCAGGACCAGGAAGGGATACGACGTTGCATGGGTCATAGTGGATTGTCTCACCAAGTCAGCTCATTTTCTTCCTGTGAAGACTACTGCAAAGGTTTCTGAGTTGGTGGACCTCTACATATGGGAGATAGTGTGTCTGCATGGAGTTCTAGCATCTATTGTCTCAGACAGGGACCCAAAGTTCACATCAAAGCTGTGGAAGCAGGTTCAAGAGGAATTGGGCACCAAGTTGAACTTCAGTACAGCCTACCATCCACAAACAGACGGGCAGTCAGAGTGTACAGTCTAGATTCTAGAGGATCTTCTACGAGCTTGTGTTCTCGATTGGGAAGGCTCGTGGGACCATTACTTGCCTTTAGCTGAGTTTGCCTATTATAATAGCTATCAGGAAAACATCGATATGCCTCCCTATGAAGCTCTTTATGGCCGACCATGCATATCACCTTTACACTGGGACGATGTGGGAGAACGTACCCTGATGAAGTCCGAGGAGATGCAGTTTTATACTGATCAGGTTGCTCTAATTCGGCAGAGGATGAAGCGGGCACAGGATAGACAGAAGTCATATGCATATGCTCACCAGAAGGAATGTCAGTTCAAGGAGGGCGATCATGTCTTTTTGAAGATCCGACCTATTCGAGCTTTAGCCAAGAACAAAGGAAAGCTCAGTCCTCGTTATGTGTACCCTTCGAGATTCTAGAAAGGATTGGTGAATGTGCATATCGTCTTGCTTTGCCACCTCAGTATAGTGCCATGCATAATGTGTTTCATGTATCTAATCTGAATCCCTATGTCAAGGACTCCAGTCATATCTTGAATCATGAGCCTCTCGAATTGAAGGATGATCTGTCATATGTTGAGTCCCCAGTCAGAATTCTCGACTTCAAGTCAAAGGAGCTTCGCAGTAATCGTCATATTGAAATAGAAAGTTCTCTGGAGCCACCATGATGAAACGGATGCCACCTGGGAGCTAAAGACCGAGGTCGAGTAGAAGTATCCATATCTTTTCCAGGCTGCTTGAATTTTGGGGGAAAAATTCTTAAAAGGAGGGGAGAATGTGACAGGGTGAGTTTTACATATATATTATTTAGTTCCTCTCTCTTACAATTTTAATTGTTCCAATTATGCCCTCAATCATCCCTCTCACTAATTTGATTAAATGGATCATCAATTTCACTTAATACCATCCATAATGGTACATAAAGTCAATAATACAAGTATTATGACATTTAGTCAATTGACATAGTCAATAATCGAATTTTGACTCTAATATTGCACCATAGCTAAATCATAGCATTTTAAAACTATGCCTAAAATCTCATTACAATTGGAATTACCAATTTAGAATTATTTACATTTGAAATTTTGTGTATTATGTCACCGAATCTAGCCTAGGACTAAGGTTTGCGATTTAATTAGCCATTTATTATTGTCACGCGGTCATTGGGACTGCTTTGGGCACGGTCCACTTGCTGGATTTAATCTCAGCCGCCCGATTGGATGCACGCTGATCCACTCTGGATCCAAGGGTGAGGACCTCGTCTTCCACCTCCGAAAGAATCGGTCCCCACCAGTAGCTGAACTTGCGACTCCTCCAACGGCCCTCACGCCCGAACCCTACCTCCTCCTCACGAGATCTTTGGAGGACTAACTCCTCTCCTCAAACCAAACTCAACAATCCTCACCATGTCACCCATCTCCCTCGGATCAGGGAGAACAACCCCCCGAGCTCTCACGCCTCTCTGATTTTAGTTGGCTATCTTGATTTCTATTATTTTCCCTTTTGACATTTATAGATATGAGTGCACGCATATCTGTATATGTCACTAAGGAAAGTATGTAGAAATTGGGGTCGTCACAGTTGGTATCAGAGCCGATGTTCACTCATCATAGTCACATGACTTTCATTCACCCTATTATGAGTCTAGGGTAGTCCTTGAGTTAGGGATGTGAAGGGTTGAGGTGACTAGGATAGCATCTGCCTAAGGTCTGGCTAAAGTCTCTAAGCCACTTTGCTTGGCAATCACGAGGCTACCTATAAGGCAGTGTGAGTCTACCGTGTCGATATCCTAAATGTCCCTTACTTCTTGGGCATACCTTAAATTAGGATCCTTCTCATCTATAGAAATTCCCTCTCATCTTTTCTATAGGAATATTTTCCCTCTTATCTCAATTTTTTTTTAATTGGTCTTCCCTTCATCTTTATGATATAAGATTAGGAAAGAGTCTCTCTATTTAGAAAGTCTTAAGGATCGACCAATAAGGACTTTTAAGGTATCCTCCATAAATTGTAACATCAAGAACGCTAATAAATGATGTAAGAAAATAATGAAATGACATATTGATAATGACAAATAAAATTGTTGAGTAATAAATCTAATATATCCCAATTAATTTAAGGATGTCTCCTAAGACTCGCAGCTCAGGAGAATCGTCCTCTAAGAAAAGAAAAGAACCTGAAACTTCTGAAGTACCTGATCCCGATGCTGCGGCCAAGGAAAGGTGGGAGGAACAGAAGAAAATCCTTCTAGATTTTATGGAAACCCTCGCCACAAAAGGGACCCCCGAATCTAGCTCATCTAAGAAGAAAGAAGTGACAGTAATAGATTTTATTAAACTAAACCTTGATTCCTTTTGGGGAGAGGATCAGCCTGAGGTCATGGACAAGGCTGAAGCCTGGATTTTGTCCATAGAGAATGGTTTTCATACCCTAGAAGTACCTAATGAGAAGAAGGTCAAGTTCTTCACCCATATGCTTAAGGGAGGGGCAAAAATCTGGTGGGATAACTATGGCGGGAATAGGGGTGAGGAAATAGACAACATGGAGTGGGAAGCCTTTAAAAACCTCTTCATGGATCGTTTTATGCCCATAGCTGAGAGGAAGAGGAAGGAGAAGATGTACATGGAGTTAAGGCAGGGTAGTCTTTCAGTAGATGATTACACCCAGAAGTTTAGGCTTCTGGAGCGTTATGCACCCATCAGGACTGAAGACCGTCTTACTGAACACTGTGGTTACTACCTTTCTGCCAACCTAAAAACCCTAGTCATAGCCTCTTGTCCCAGAAGTATAGATGAAGCCCTAGATATGGCCCTCAACCAGGAGAGAGAGCAAGGCATGCAAAAACCTTCTAGCATGGGATACTTAGGGTTAACCACAACTGAAGAGGATAAGTTTAAGAAGTTCAACCCAGGCCATAACAATAAGGGATTAGGGAAAGGAGGAGGTTCAAGAAAAGGAGGACAGAAGCACAATCGAAATCAACAGAAGATTGTCCACCCGAAGTGCAAGACTTGCGGACGACACCATGGTGGAGTATGCCACCATACCAAGCCAGTCTGCTATAACTGCAAAAAGGAGGGTCATTTTGTCACCAAGTGCCCCACTCCCTCCATCTTTGCAATCCTGCGGGTGGTGCTCCGCAGCCTCAGGGACACCGCAATGGCAGGGTATTTGCAGTAAATGCAGAAGAGGCCAAGGCAAATCCAAACCAGCTCTGTGAAGGTAACCTAATTTCTTTATAATTCAATATCTTATTCAAGCCTACAATTATTCATAATTTGATTACCTTATGTAGGCACTGTATTATTAAATGATCATCATGTTATGGCTTTATTTGACTCTAGATCTACAAATACATTTATTTCTTGAACTCTGGCATCTATATTAAATCTTCACAAAAGGGATTTGGGATATATTCTGGACGTGTCTACTCCGAGTGGCAAAATACTCACAACTCTGTAGAAAACCAATGAACTTTCTCTTAAATACGAAAATCATGATATGCCCTTCAAATTCATTATCTTAACTATGGAAGACTTTAATGTCATACTTGGTATGGACTGGCTTTATACATACCATGCTCACATTCATTGTAGAAACAAGATGGTGTTCCTCTCTCAACCTCATTCTTATCCTGTGAAAATCCCTAGGGGAAGCGGATTCTGTAATAATATTATAATATCCTCTCTTAAAGCTAAAAAGCTCATTTCTAAAGGATGTAAAGTCTTCCTCGCATTAGTCTCAGAGACCAGTCCTAGCAGCGGGCCTGTAGAAAGTCTGGAGGTGGTACGTGACTTCCCTGACATTTTTCCGGAGGAGCTTCCTAGGCTGCCTCTAAATAGAGACATTGAGTTCTCCATAGATCTTCTTCCTGGAACCACTCCGGTTTCTAGGGCACCATATAGGATGGCTCCTGCTGAGCTTATGGAGTTGAAGAAATAGTTGCAAGAACTTCTCGATAAAGGTTTCATTCGTCCTAGTGTTTCTCCCTGGGGAGCTCCTATTCTTTTTGTTAAAAAGAAAGATGGTTCTATGCGTATGTGTATTGACTACCGCATGTTGAACCAAGCTACTATAAAAAACAAGTATCCCCTTCCTCGTATTGATGACCTTTTTTATCAGCTTTGTACTGCTAAAGTATTCTCAAAGATTGATCTTCGTTCTGGATACCATCAACTTAAAATCAAGGATTCCAATATTTCAAAAACTGCTTTTTGAACCCGTTATGGGCATTACGAATTTCTGGTGATGCCATTCGGGTTGACCAACGCACCAGGTGTATTTATGAATCTAATGAACAAATTCTTCCAACCCTATCTTGATGAGTTCGTGGTCGTCTTCATTGATGATATCTTGATCTATTCTGATTCTATGGAAAAACACTGTGAACCCTTGTGATCAGTTCTTGACATTCTTCGAACCCAGAAGTTTTATGGCAAACTTTCAAAATGTGAATTCTGGATTGATAAGGTCATGTTTCTTGGACATGTCATTTCTGGAGGTAGTATATATGTTGATCCCGCCAAAGTCTCTGTTGTACTTGATTGGCAACCTCCCTGTAATCCTTCAAAAATTCGGAGTTTCCTGGGTCTGGCCGGATACTATTGTCGTTTTATTCCAAATTTCTCCAGAATTGCACTTCCTCTAACCAAGCTTACTCGAAAGGACGAGCACTTCATCTGGTCAACCACTTGTGAGTCCAGTTTCCAGCAATTAAAGCAGAAGTTGACGTCGGCTCCTGTTCTTGTTCTACCCTTTGGTAATAAAGGATTTGTGATATTCACTGATGCTTCGAGGAATGGATTAGGGTGTGTCCTGCAGCAGAATGGTAAGGTAGTGGCCTTTGCGTCTAGATAGCTAAAACCCAATGAACTTAATTATCCCACCCATGACTTGGAATTAGCTGCAATCATTCATGCCCTCAAGATCTGGAGGCACTACCTGTACGGGGCAACGTTCGACATCTTCACCGATCATAAAAGCCTGAAGTACATCCTGACTCAGAAGGACTTGAATCTGCGTCAATGCTGATGGATTGAATACCTAAAGGACTACAATTTCACCATTGCCTATCATCTGGGTAAGGCAAATGTAGTCGTTGATGCCCTTAGCAGGAAAAGGGTAGTGTGTGCATCCCTTTCTGTCCCTGAATGGAGAAACATGGAGGATCTAGTGGGCTGGAAACTGCAATTTCTGTCTGATCATGTGCATGTTAATAACATTTCCATCACGTCCAACTTGCATCTCGAACTTCTTGAGGCACAAAAGGCTAGTCCCAGTCTTGCAGGGCTCTCTTCTCTTCTGTCAAAGCCTCAAACACATCTTTCCGTGGGTCTTGATGGAGGTCTCCGTTACAAGAATCGTATATGGGTTCCTGAGCAGTCAGCTGTAAAGACAACAATTCTAAATGAAGCACATGGGTCCAAGTACACAGTTCATCCAGGCACGAAAAAGATGTACAAAGACCTACAACGTCAGTTTTGGTGGAGAGGCATGAAGCGTGATATTGCTGATTTCGTGTCTAGGTGCTTGACATGCCAAAGGATCAAGGCCGAACATCAGAGACCAGGCGGTCTACTACAACCCCTTGAAATTCCGGAATGGAAATGGGAACACATCACCATGGATTTCGTGGTGGGGTTACCCAGGACCAGGAAGGGATACGATGATGCATGGGTCATAGTGGATCGTCTCACCAAGTCAGCTCATTTTCTTCCTGTGAAGACTACTGTAAAGGTTTTTGAGTTGGCGGACCTCTACATACAGGAGATAGTGTGTCTGCATGGAGTTCCAGCGTCTATTGTCTCAGACAGGGACCCAAAGTTCACATCAAAGCTGTGGAAGCAGGTTCAAGAGGAATTGGGCACCAAGTTGAACTTCAGTACAGCCTACCATCCGCAAACAGACGGGCAGTCAGAGCGTACAGTACAGATTCTAGAGGATCTTCTACGAGCTTGTGTTCTCGATTGGGAAGGCTCGTGGGACCATTACTTGCCTTTAGCTGAGTTTGCCTATAATAATAGCTATCAGGCAAACATCGAGATGCCTCCCTGTGAAGCTCTTTATGGCCGACCATGCAGATCACCTTTACACTGGGACGATGTCGAAGAACGTACCCTGATGAAGTCCGAGGAGATGCAGTTGTATACTGATCAGGTTGCTCTAATTCGGTAGAGGATGAAGCGGGCACAGGATAGACAAAAGTTGTATGTAGATGCTCACCGGAAGGAACGTCAATTCAAGGAGGGCGATCATGTCTTTTTGAAGATCCCACCTATTCGAGCTTTAGCCAAGAACAAAGGAAAGCTCAGTCCTCGTTATGTGGGACCCTTCGAGATTCTAGAAAGGGTTGGTGAATGTGCATATCGTCTTGCTTTGCCACCTCAGTATAGTGCCATGCATAATGTGTTTCATGTATCTAATCTGAATCCCTATGTCAAGGACTCCAGTCATATCTTGAATCATGAGCCTCTCGAATTGAAGGATGATTTGTCATATGCTGAGTCCCCAGTCAGAATTCTTGACTTCAAGTCAAAGGAGCTTCACAGTAATCGTCATATCGAAATGGTGAAAGTTCTCTGGAGCCACCATGATGAAATGGATGCCACCTGGGAGATAAAGACCGAGGTCGAGAAGAAGTATCCATATCTTTTTCAGGCTGCTTGAATTTTGGGGGCAAAATTCTTAAAAGGAGGGGAGAATGTGACAGAGTGAGTTTTACATATATATTATTTAGTTCCTCTCTCTTACAATTTTAATTGTTCCAATTCTGCCCTCAATCATCCCTCTCACTAATTTGATTAAATGGGTCATCAATTTCACTTAAGACCATCCATAATGGTACATAAAGTCAATAATACAAGTATTATGACATTTAGTCAATTGACATAGTCAATAATCGAATTTTGACTCCAATATTGCACCATAGCTAAATCATAGCATTTTAAAACTATGCCTAAACTCTCATTACAATTGGAATTACCAATTTAGAGTTATTTACATTTGAAATTTTGTGTATTATGTCACCTAATCTAGCCTAGGACTAAGGTTTGCGATTTAATTAGCCATTTATTATTGTCACGCGGTCATTGGGACTACTTTGGGTGTGGTCCACTCACTGGATTTAATCTCAGCCGCCCGATTGGATGTGCACTGATCCACTCTGGATCCAAGGGTGAGGACCTCGTCTTCCACCTCTGAAAGAATTGGTCCCCGCCAGTAGCTGAACGTGCGACTCCTCCAACTGCCCTCACGCCCAAACCCTATCTCCTCCTCACGAGATCTTTGGAGGACTAACTCCTCTCCTCAAACTGAACTCAACAATCCTCACCACGTCACCCATCTCCCTCGGATCAGGGACAACAACCCCCCGAGCTCTCGCACCTCTTACTGGCGGTGACGCATGATTTAGGGCTTAGCCCTCTACTCCACCCCAGGTCTATAAAAGATCCCCAAAAGCTTCCCTGACATCCCTTTCATCTTTCTGCACCATCAATTCCACTTGGACTTGCTCCCTTTTCCCTGACCTCAAGCACCTCCAACTCACCTGACTTCGACTTCGCCCTCCCTCCAGTGGTCCTCTCCGCTCAATTGAACACAACCACACCATCTAAGGATCTCGGCGAGACGACTGACACCTTTGGTTGGAGCCACGAAGGCCCAGGAGCCTGGGTCGACTAGCCACCGCATCCGAGCTCCAAAGCTCCACCGTCGGTGAGGTTGGGACCATCTAGGAGCCACGGGAAGATCGCAACAGCATCAGTAGACTACCACGAACCTGTTGACTCTCTCAATCCAACCCGAGGGCAGGTAACTCTCAACTTCCCTCTACAACCTGTGCTAGCCTATTTTGAACAGAATACGATGCCCAGACCATCTTTTCCGACGAGCCCGACCTCCCCACAACCTTCGTGAGTCTGCGAACTCAACCTAATGGTCAGTGTAGCCCATTTCACCCTAAGAACCACATCCCACATTCGATCGACCCAGCTCTCCCATGTTGCCTCGCTGCAGCCATGGCGTGAGCAACAATCAAAGGGGTGACCTTCCCCTTTTACCCTTGCCTGGTCACGATGTACAAGTGACCCTCAGGGGCACTTCTGACCTTTCACCTTTTAGCCTGACTGTCCTGAACGAGCACTTGCTCGCGGGTCAGTGAGAGGGTCTGGTTGGTCGGATCCCTCGCATGATCCGCGAGGCAGAGCTCGCAAGTTTTTTTTTATTTTGTTTAATTTCTTTAAAATTTCCTGATTGGTCAGAGCTTATGAAAACCCTAGAAAATGGTAGGATCATCAGAAAATATCGAATAAATATACCATTTTCATCAAAAAAATATAATCTATTTAAATAAAATCATTCTAGGACCTAGATCCTATTCCTTCTCTGAAAATGTGGCCTACATACCTAATGACCCCTTTATATTTACATATTATGTAATAATGGTCATTACAGATTTCCAATCTACTTGAGAACATTTTTAAACCCTAATTATGATCTTGGTCATCATGTTACTCAAAATCCTATCTAAGAAAGATAGTTGATTCAATAATTGAGAAGAACCCTAATTTCTAGTTTTTCTTACCTTATTATGAATACTATGCACAATTTATGAAAAACCCTAATAAATAAGATGTCCTTAAGTAACCTAGACAACCCTAATCTCAGACCCCAACTCTGAAACCTATGGATCCTAAAGTGACATCCTAAATAACCTAAACCCTAATTATAATAGTAATTAATGTTGATTGATGTGAAACCATGGTGACCTTAGGGTTTTACTATATTTCAAGGTGATCTACTATCTTTCTCCTAACCTAGGACTTGTGGAATTCAGATCTGAGAATTAAAGGTACGTGGATATAATTATATGACTAGTTTTGCTGGATGTTAAGTATATGTAATTGTTTGCATGAAATTGATATACATTGATGGATGTGAATATATGATTAATTGATGATTTACCGCCTTGAACATAAAAGAACATAATTGAATATAAGTGAAATGTAGTTACTAGTGGTGCTCATTAAACTCCCTATTAGAGAGGGAAAGCTTTAATGTCAACTAGCACCTCCCTAGAGTACATGGTATATGGGGAGATCCCTAGAGTACAAGGTACACGGGGAAGGGCCCACTATTTATGTGATTATGTGCTAAGTCCACCCTAGTAATGCATGTTCACTATAAATGAGGCTAATAACTTGGTATTACCTGATTTTCTGCCTTTAAATAACGTTTTCTTTCTCTTTCTCCAATTTGAGTATTTTATATACCAGCATAGTATAGCTTTTAATTCCACGTACCAACTTTGTTGATGTTTTTGTTTCTCGTATTTTCTAGGTACAAGGAACAATTGATAATAGATGAAGCACTCTAAAGTACCTGAAGCCACTAAATAAAGATCATGGAGGATATGAGATAGATTTCCACTTCTCATCATATTTGTTTCAGATAGATAGTCTTTATTCTTCTAGATGATGTAATAGGATATTATAGATCCTATGTAATAATTGCATTTCCTTTTTCATAGACTTATTCTTCTCCTTTCTCAAATCTTAATATGTATGACTTTATCTCTCATTATTGAATGAAGTGTTGTATGGTTGTTTACTATGATGTGAACATGATCTTGGCTTATCTCTGATTTTAGTTTGCTATCTTGATTTCTATTATTTTCCCTTTTAACATTTATAGATATGAGTGCACGCATATCTATATATGTCACTAAGGAAAGTATGTAGAAATTGGGGTCATCACATAGAATCTCATTAGTCATGATATGGCTATATCAAACCAAGCACGCAGAGACATGTTGGAGAATAGTGTATCAGACAGACCCACCATGAGACTGACACATGGAAATTGTTATTATGGTAGTCATAGTCATCTCTCATAGTGATGGTGGTGTCTGTGGTTCTTAGACTCAAAATCACTACACTCGTCACATGTCATTCGGTATGCTTTGACATCATCAAATGTAGTCCTGAAACATTAGTTGTTATAACGGTAATGATTGGGTGACTGTGACACATGGGGACTAACTGTGAGTGATAGAGATGGGATTTATCCTTCCTATAGGAGTATGATATCCTAGGCCTCTTGATTATTGAAACTGAGAAATGCATGGTCATGCACATGTGAGTCAATATGTGATATTGAGATTACATATATCTCAGATAGTCTGCTCTTGTTCAAGAAACAAGATTCAACATTGAAGAGGGTGACTACTTCATGCCTCAAGTTCAATCTGGATATCAGTGACAAAGGAATTATACAAACACCGTAACACCAAACATAGATTGTAGGTTCAAGTTGTTCCCCAACTTTCTATTCACTTGGGTAGCATTGATGTGTGACTAGGCACCACTCTTTGCTTGTGATGTCATAAGTTAGTTATGGACATTCACTGCCAACGTGATATGGGACCTATAGGGTCACACACATAGGTCTTGACCTAGAAAAGGAGTTTAATCTTGAATGGTGATTGAATTGATTACTAAAGTGTTTAGATATTCAATTCATGCAACAAAATCAGTTGGCTACATTCCCAGACAATTGGATCAGTCAAGTGAGATTATTGTTTGGAGTGACAGATGGTTGGTTCAAGAGTTGAAATTGTCATTTGGAGTATCAGATTGATTGAAACTAAATAGTCTAAGCTATGCTCAAACTGAGGTGTGAACTGACCGGTTCAATCTATTGAATCAACTGGCTCAGTTCATCTCAGTATACGAACATTTGGGTGAGCGATATGACTGTCTTGCATAGGCGAGATTGATTAGTTCATGGGAAATTCAATTGTTATAAGGAATTAGTGTTGGCGTCATGCCGTGCATTAATTGGATTCGAATTGCCAATTGTGTATGTGATTAGGGAACTAGAAAATGATTGTCTCACGTGAGAGATGACTATTTGGGTTGCCAGACAGTTGTTTGGGTGTTTGTAGGTTGTGAAAATTCAAAATTTTCTGGTCCCTTCCACTCCGGCATGGACTGGGAACCCTAACCCAAACCCCACCTATAAATAGAGGGGTACTAGGGGCTTCCCAGAGCACAACACAGACAATTGAGAATCAGCTCTAACAATTTTTGTCCACTCTGGTTGTGGTAGATCCCAAGCAAGTCCTACCTGACTAGGGAGAGATATCTATGGGAGAGAACAGTTGAGGATCATTGTTATGAGAGAGAAAGTTGGTGACTAATATGCGAATGGGAGGGAAAACTCCTTTATGACTGTTCTAGTATAAAAATAGGAATTCTATGCAGTTCTTGTGGACTACTCTAGAGGTAGGAGTCTTTTGGCTACTGCTAGGAGGACAACTTCAACTTGTAGTCTGTGGTGACACTGTAGGAGTCACTACAGAAGATATCCAGTCTGTTGTTTATGGTGAAGACCAGGAGTTGCATAGGCATCGTCTAAGAGCAATGAGTCAACAGTTATGAAACTACAACGATGAGGAGATGTCACTGGACTTACTCCAGGACCAAGTATATCCTCAAAACTATCATTCCCATCTTATAGTTAATGACGCGATCTTCTGATTTATTGGGAATTTGGTAGATAAAATTTTCATTTTTACTGCCTATTCTGTAGCCATATTTTCCTACATTGGTATCAGAGTCAATGTCAATTTACTATATTATGGGATAATCGATATGATCAGATTTTAGTTTTGTAATTTAATTATTAAATGTGATGTGATTAATTTCATGTCCAATCAAATGTCACGATAATCTCAAACTTATATATATATATATATATATATGATATACATATATGCAATTTACATGTGTCACCATAAAAGTAGTTTTGATTGTGGATGTGTAGCATGGTTATGGCCAATAACCCCTATTATCTATGCATGGTTGTGTGGTGGATTTATCCTTTTATCTTAGTCTTCATATTGATCCTTTGTCTTATCTTCCCAATTTAAAGCTAATTTTTTCCTACCCAAGCTCCCCTCAAATGTAACTCATAGGATAGTTTACTTTCCTATTATGACAAAGAATATGGACGTTCTGATGATGCCAACCGACTGACTTGGAGATGTGCCAACTGACTGGAGTATCGAGGAGGATCAGATGGACGAGCTGTACTAACCGGCTGGTGGACCCATCTGATCAGGTGGAGGAGCCAATAGATGGTGGACAGAAGAACCATGCGAGCAGTAAGACAACCAAATGAACGGCCAAGAGGCGAGCTGATCAGTTCAAGGGTTGAACCAGTCAACTCAGATTTGTAAGCACGGGGTTTCATCAACAATAGGTTTCTACATGTGATGTAGACCTAGGATGTGGCAATTTCTTATGGCCTCAAGGAATTACATTAGGCTAGCCATAACCATCGCTTTCATTTATTGCATGTTTTCTTTGTGGGGTATAGCATGTATATGATGTGTACTATATATATGGTGATTGGATAAGGTATATGTATTTATTGATACAAACTCCCTCAAATAAAAACTATATTAAGTCTTAGATGTTTTCCAATAGCAACCCACATGAAAAGCTTGATCGACCAAGTATAGATTACGCCTTCGCATGGTGTGTCGTCTATCTTGTGGAAGTGTGTTGGTAGATATGTAGCATCTTCCTTCGTAGGGTGCATATCTATCATGTTAGTTGTTGGGTCAAGCTTAAATTGGTGATTCTAAGAGTGTCAAAGTCGAGAAGTATGCAGAGTCAGTATGACAATGAGTTGTGCATATCATCTATCCATAATTGTGTATGATGCAATTGGCAAAAGTTGCCTACCTTGATAGTTGGTTGTGCTTTGCGTTGTTGATCGGGCCATAGTTTATCTTGAATCCGGCCCACTAGAATATTGTATGCTATAATATTCTAAACTGGTATGTGAGGGCTATCAAGTTTAAATAAAATAGTTGGAGTGATAATAATTAAAAACCTAATTAATATTGTCAAATTTTCAAATCAAATCAAAAGCTTTTGACAAAAGAAAATTTTCTATTGTAGAATCAAATGATGAACAAAGTTGTATTGCGATCGGTCCTTAAGAAGGACAAAATTGATGGGTCAAATTTTTATGAGTGGTTTTGAACTTTGAGAAGGGTTCTAAATGAAGAGTGCAAGCTCTACATCGTTGATAAACCAGTGCCAAAAATACATGTTCCTGATGCACCTAGGGAACAAGTGGAGGTTTACTGGAAGCATGTCAATGATGCCTTAGAGATAAGGTACCTTATGCTTAGCTCCATGAACTATGAGTTGCATGAGCAGTGTGAGGACATGAGTGTTCTTGAGATGATAACACATCTTAAGAAAGTGACATGTGGCCTTACAAAGTAAGAAAGGGATTGTATCTTAAAGGTTCTACTTGAGTCTAAGATGACATAGGGAACCTCAAAGGAAGAACATGTGCTCAATATGATTGGACATGTGTATCATCTTGAAGAACTGGAATTCACCTTGAGCCAAGAGTTGGCTACGGATATGCTTCTAAAGTCAATGCCAGAATCATATAGCCTCTTTATTGCATGTCATCATGTGAATAATGTGGCTGACCACATGTCAGACTTGTTTGCCATGTTGATTCATGCTAAAGAAAAATTGAAGAAGGACAAGCCCATGATGATGATCAGCGGAGCTGAGTCCAAGGATCAAAGCAAGGCCAAGAAGAGTTATGAGATCGACCCCAAATCCAAATCTTCAACACTTAAGATAAGGAGAAAGAAAAGTACAAGAGGAACTCATCCTTTGTACTTGAAGGCATCCAGGAAGAAGAAGATGGGGATGGGGATCTCCCCTTCAGGTATATTTTTTATTGAGATAAACCTATCTACTTCTTCATCATGGGTAATAGACACTGGATGTGGATCTCACATATATTCTCATATGTAAGATTTAAAAGGAAGTAGGCCTTTGGTAAAAGGTGAGGTGGAACTACAAGTTGTTGATGGCGCAAGAGTTACCTCCAGCGCAGTTGGAACCTATAGTATATCTCTGCCCACAGGGCTTGTAATAGAGTTAAAAAAAATGTTATTATGTACCTACTATAAATAGAAATGTCATTTTTGTATCTTGTATGGACAAGGATGTATTTAAATTCCATATTAAAATTGGTCGATGTTCTATTTTAAAAGATGGGATCTTTTATGGCAGTGCCCCAACGTCTTATGATCTTTATTTGTTAGATCGAAAGACATATGTTTATAATGTAAATATCAAAAGACTAAAACTCAACAACTAAAATAAGACATACCTTTATCATTGTCATTTAGGGCACATAAATGAGAATCACATATCTAGACTTCATAAGGATGGTTATCTAGACTCTTTTGATCTACAATCAACGAAGACATGTGAATCTTGTTTATTGGAAAAGATGGCTAAGACCCTTTTCACTGGTAACAATGAGAGGGCTAGTGATCGATTAGGACTCATACCTACTGATGTGTGTGGACCTTTTAGAACAACTGCTAGAGGTGGGTATCAGTACTTCATTACCTTAACTGATGACTTTAATAGGTATGGATATGTTTATTTAATGAAACATAAGTCAAAAACTCTTGACATGTTCAAGGAGTTTATGAATGAAGTATAGAACCAACTTGGTAAAAGTATTAAGACACTTTATTCTGATCGAGGTGGAGAATACTTAAAGTAAGATTTTAGAACCTTCTTAAAGCCCATGGAATTGTATCCCAGTGGACTCCACCTAGATAACCATGGCATAATGGTGTGTCAGAAAGAAGGAATCACACATTGTTGGATATGGTGTGAACAATGATGAGTTTAGTGAGCTTTCGAATACCTTCTAGGGGTATGCTCTAGAAACCACCACGTTAACACTAAATTGGGTACTATCTAAATTAGTTCAAAAGACACCATATGAGATATGGCATGGAAAGCGTCCCAAAGTGTCTTTTATGAAGATTTGGGGATGTGAAGTTTATGTTAAAAGAATGTTTTCTGATAAGCTTGGTCCCAAATATGATAAATGTTATTTTTTTGGATATCCTAAAGAAATAAGAGGATATTACTTTTATTCCCTCTCTGGCAACAAAGTCTTTGTTGCTAGGGGTGTTGCATTCCTTGAGATGAATTTCTTTTCCAAAGGAATTAGTGGGAGGAAAGTAGAACTTGAAGAGGTTCAAGACCAACAGGAGAACATAGAATCAACACATAAATAAGAGGAACCAAGAGAATCACAAGGTGTTGTGGAATCTCAAATTCCTCAAGTAACACAGGAACATCATAGATCTAATAGGACACGCCTTGAGCGTGAAAGATTTGGATATCTTGTGACTCAGGAAGGCAGTGAATTGGTCATAGATGATGAGCCAATAATCTGTCAAGATTCTATTGAGGGACCAGAATCTGATAAATGGCTCCAGGCCATGAGATCTTAGATGGAAACCATATATATATATATATATATATATATATATATATATATATATATATATATATATATATATATATATATATATATATATATATATATATATATATATATATATATATATATATATATCAACAAAGTATGGACTTTGGTGGATCCACTTGATGGGATAATTCCCATAGGGTTCAAGTGGGTCTTCAAGAAGAAGACCGACATGGATGGAAAAGTTCAAACCTATAAGGACATATTGGTTGTAAAGGGTTTCAGACAAGTTCAAGGTGTTGGCTATGGCAAAACCTTTTCTCTAGTGGCCATGGTTAAATCCATCAGGATCATGCTTGCTATTTCAGCTTATTATGACTATTAGATTTGGCATATGGATGTTAAAACTACATTCCTTAGTGGGAGTTTTCTTGAGGATGTGTATATGACACAACCTGAGGGTTTTATAAATCCAAAATTTGCAAACAAAGTATGTAAGCTACAAAGGTCAATATATGGATTGAAGAAAGCATCTCAGAGCTGGAACCTTCATTTTAATGGGAGAGTCAAAGTGTATGGCTTTATTCAGAATGAAGATGAACCTTGTGTGTACAATAAGGTTAGTGGGAACATAGTGACATTCCTCATATTATATGTAGATGACATATATTGATGGGGAATGACATCACTACTCTACAAAAGGTAAATATATGGCTTGGAAATATTTTTTTAATGAAAGATTTGGGAGAAGCATCCTACATCTAGGGGATAAAGATCTATAGAGATAGATCTAAAAGGCTTCTTGGACTAATTCAAAGAACATACATTGACAAAGTGTTGAAGTTGTTCAGAATGAAGAACTCAAAGAGAGGAAACCTACCTATGTGTCATGGTGTCCCCATCTCTAGAGCTCAATGTCCCAGTTCTTGTGAAGAAAGGGAATGCATGAGTTTGATTCCATATGCCTCAGCAATTGGATCAATCATGTATGCAATTTTATGTACTTATCCAGATGTCTTATATGCCTTGAGCATGACGAGAAGATATCATTCAGACCCAAGTGATGATCACTGGATGTCTGTGAAGAACATCCTCAAGTACTTGAAAGAACTAAGGATCAGTTCTTGGTCTATGACAGATAGGAAGATTTGGTGGTAAAGGATTACCCCGATGCAAGCTTTCAAACTAATCAAGATGATTACAAATCACAATCAAGATTGGTGTTTTGCCTAAATATTGGAGTTGTGAGCTGGAAGGGTTTCAAGCAAGAGACAGTTGTTGATTCTAAAATAGAGATCGAGTATATTGCTACATTGAATGAGGAAAAGGAGGTTGTATGGATCAAGAAGATCATCTCTGAACTTGGGGTCATTTCAAGCATCAACGACGCAATTAAGTGGTATTGTGAAAACAATGGAGCTATTGTACAAGCTAAGGAACCCAGATCACATCAGCGCTCAAGCATATACAAAGGCAGTTCCATCTCATATGTGAGATTGTTCAGCTAGGAGATGTAAAGATTTATAGAGTACCAACTAAGAATAATGTTGTTGACCCCTTGAAAAAGGCACTTTCATAGCAGAAGCATGATGGTCATGTTAGATCATTTAGGATAAGATTCATGGGTGATTGGCTCTAAGTACAAGTGGGAGTATGTAGGTATGTATTCCCAGAGATCCAATCATATGATGATTGTAATGGAATAATTTATAATTATTTTGATTAATAAATAAAGGCAAGCTTCCAATTTATTATGTTTCATTCATTTATGAGATAATGATGTAACATTATAAATGTCTAGAGAATAATATCATTCAATGACATATGTCTTCGAGTACATGATTTGAGGAAATGAGATCATATGAACATTAAGAGTACATATATATTCTCATTATGTCCCTAGTCATTTATTATTGTGGAAGGCTGATAGACAACAAAGACACACAAGATCAGAGTGTGAGTTGGTTGATGATAGAATCTCATTAGTCATGATATGGCTATATCAAACCAAGCACACAGATACATGTTGGAGAATAGTGTATCAGACAGACCCACCATGAGACTCACACATGGAAACCATTACTATGGTAGTCATAGTCAACTCTCATAGTGATGGTGGTGTTTTTAGTTCTTAGACCTAAATTCACTACACTCATCACATGCCATTTGGTATGCTTTGACATCATCAAATACAGTCCTGAAAGATAGGTTGTTAAAACGGTGATGATTGGGTGACTGTGACACTTGGGGATTGATTGTGAGTGATAGAGATGGAATTGGTCCCTCCTACAGGAGTATGATATCCTAGGCCTCTTGATTAGAAATACTAAGAAATGCATGGCCATGTACATGTGAGTCAATATGTGATATTGAGATTACATATATCTCAGACAGTCTACTCTGGTTCAAGAAACAAGATTCAATGTTGAATATTGTGACTACTCCATGCCTCGAGTTCAATTTGGATATTAGTGAGTGATAAAGGAATTGTAAAAATACTATAGCACCAAGCACAGATTGTAGGTTCAAGTTGTTCCCCAACTTTCCATTCACTTGGGTAGCACTGATGTGTGACTACGCACCACTCTTTGCTTGTGATGTCATAAGTTAGTTATAGACATTCACTACCAACCTGATATGGAACCTATAGGATCACACACATAGGTATTGACCTAGAAGATGAGTTTCATCTTGAATGGTGATTGAATTGATTACTAAAGTGTTTAGGTATTCAATTCACACAAAAAAATCAGCTGGCTACACTGCTAGATGATCGGCTCACTCAAGTGAGATGGCTATTTGGAGTGTCATACGATCGGCTCAAGAGTTGAAACGGGTGTTTTGAGTATCATACTGGTTGGAACTAAATTGGCTAAGTTCTGCTCAAACTGAGGTGTGAACATATCGGTTCAATTTGTTGAAATGAATGGCTCAGACAATCATCTGGGTGAGAGATATGACCATCTTGCATAGGTGAGATCGCTCAGTTCATGGGAAATTTGATTGTTACAAGGAATTAGTGTCGACGTCATGTCATGCATTAATTGGATTCAAATTGCCAATTTTATATGCGATTAGGAAACTACAAAATGACCATTTCACGGTGTGAGATGACTGTCTAGGTTGCCAAACAACCTTTTGGGTGTTTGTAGGTTGTGAAAATTCAAGATCTTATGATCCTTTCCACTCTCGCATGGATTGAGAACCCTAACCCAATCCCAGCCTATAAATAGAGGGGTCTTTGGGGCTTCCCAGAGAATAACATAGACAATTGAGAATTGGTTGTTGTCCTCTCTGGTTGTCATAACCAAGAGAGCACAAGCAAGTCCTACCCAAATTGGGAGGGATAGCTAAGGCAGAGAACAACTAAGGATCATTGTTGTGGGAGCAAGTTGGTGAGTAGTACACCAATGGGAGAGACAACTCTTTCCTAACTATTTTAGCAGAACAACAGGAGTTCTAGGTGGTTTGTGTAGACTATTCTAGAGGCAGGAGTCATTTGGCTACTCTTAGGAGGATAACATCAACTTGCAGTCCATGGTGAGACCGCATGAGTCGTTGTAGAAGTTTTCTAGTCTGTTGTCTGTGGTGAAGACCAAGAGCTGTACAGACACAGTTCAAGAGCAACTAGTCAATCGTTGTGAATCTAAAATAACAAGGAGATGTTGCTAGACTTGCTCCAGGACTAGGTATATCCTCAAAACTATCCTTCCCATCTTATAGTTATTGATGCGATCTGCTGGTTTATGGTTAATATGGAAGATAAAATTTTCATTTCTATTGCCTATTATGTAGACATATTTCCCTACACTTATGTACAACCATACTTATAAAAGGTACATCCTATTCTTCTCGGGACGTGTGTTTCCACCCTTGTTTCTTTTAGGCCATGATCCTATGGTGTTATGGCCCTATTTTAGGTATATTTAGTCTACAATGTTATGCATACAAAAAGTTATTGCTTTATAATGAGATTCTTGATAGTTGTTATGTCAAGACACTTTTATTCTCATGTTTGTAATCTAGATTTTAATATGCCACATTTCTTTTATTTTCTTTTATACTTACCTAATTACAAATAGCCCCCTTCTTATTGGAACATCTCTTTTGCACTTATAATCCTAAATAATGCCCAAAGTGTTTATTATATGTACATACTTAGCTCTTTGTTGGCCTCTATGTTGTTTCCTATATTCTAGGCAATGTCCCCTTCCACCTAGGTTTAGGTACATTAGAAGACAAGGACTCAAAAAGATCACCTACATGACATGAACTTAAAGATAACTTGTAATATCTAGGTTACTCTCTGCTACTGGCTTTGTTTGTAGTTAGTTCAAGTTTTTGTAATATCACCGTTTTATGGTGAGGAACAATCGTATAATGATACACAGTGTAAATTTGTAATAGTTTTGTTTCTGATGCTTATAAACTTCATGCTCTGATATGTATACCATTTGTGAAATGAATGAAATTCCTCCTTTCCTCCAAACAAAGTGGTTTTTATTTCTCAAGTGAAGAGTGGATCCCCTCTCAGGTTACACTCTTTACAGTAATTCACCAAGTGGAAATTAAATAAAAAGTGAAAATATGAGAACCCGTTATACTAAATGAGATTACTCAAAACATAAAACACAATCAATCACTAATTAATCACATACCCAAAAATATGGGTAAATTAAAACCGATTTCAGCATCAGCACCCCCTCATAAACATTTGCATAAGATCCCAAAATTTTTCTTATATCCATATTACACCAAGAATTTGATACAAATTGATCTATTGCCTTAGCCACAACATATATACACAGGAGAACAATATTCGTGTATGTCATACAAATAAGCATTAACATGTTTACAAAATCCTGATTCAATTGAAACACCATATACAAACTTTTCCTGCCCGAACCTGAGAGTACAGGGATGACTCTAGGACATACTAGACATCTAATCAACTTTATCAAAGATTCATTACTATAGCTCCTTGTGACGACAGACTCCAAACATCGGATATTAATTAATGTGGAATTAAACATTAGCAGTGGATTACTGAAAATCACTAAAAATTAAAACCATTTACAAAGAGATCCATTTTTAGGAAACTCTTATAACAACAACCAAACTATTATATACACATACATTCTGGTCCACAAAGTACATTCCACGTACCTTCTCTTCTCAAGAATTACATACAACAGTTGCTCTGTTAATTCTACACATAAGCAACATAAAATCTCGAGACATTCAATGCCAAAATCTCATATCAATCATAAAAGCACTAACTATTGACTCCTAGGACCTGAGAGTACAGAGACGACACATAGGACTCATATTTACAACTCGACAGTCAGTATCCCCACTTGGGATGTTACTATTGTCCCTGATGTTGTTGTCCTTCCCCTATTGTAGGGTTTCTACCTCCTCATCCTCGTCCACCTAAAAATGTTAGATCCCACGGGGGTGAGACAATTGAAATTGTCCCAGCGAGAGATATAACTCTCCGCCAAAAACATTATTATTGCATGTAAGAGTAATAAACTGAACAAAGGAATCTCTATTGAACAGTAGGATTTAATCATTATTAATCATAATAGAGCAATGTCATCCTCTAAAGCATTACAATTATAAATGATAAAGCAGTAGATCATCTATTCATTTTAATAAGGAATATGAAGAACATGTATAATATCTATCCATTTTAGGATACAATGAGAAATGTAACATCAACCAATGATTTCTGTAATTCGTCCTTAAGAAAATATGCTACACAGCTGAATTACATTTTACAATCATTCTTATGCCCTGAGGAAGTGAGTTGTATCGCTCAAATCCAACCTTCGGTTATGAAACCCAAAGCTGGTGCCATACAAGATCAAAGGAAGAGTCGGACTCCTCGATCTCATCTGTCTCGGTTAGTGCAAGACCACAAGCAGGACCGCAGTCTCTTTCTTAAGTGATGTCAGTCACAGGGTTAGCTATCATGGCTACCCATCCTCTAGCCCGCCTTGGTACAGGTCTCGGCGCTAGTAAATTTGAGCCATGGGCCAGTTCACTGTGCTCACTGAGCCATGAAACGCATTCATGCTCCATCACAATGAGCCACGGGCCTGTTCACCATGCTCTTAAATATATCTTGAGTGTATAACCGAAGTTGCACTCTAATCCTCCTATTTTTGGCTAGGAGCACCCTGTATATTCAAAGATATATGCTCTGGATTAACCAGCAGGTAAACTCGTTTCACCATCACCAGCTACTGACGGTGATGGATCTATATCCATGGCTCTACATGATAATATTCCACTTGATTATTTAAGTACATTATCATATTCTTTTAGCATCAGTCAAATTTTCAAACAAGAATTATTATGACAAATGCTACAAAGAAACAATACTCTTATCAAGTACTTTTCAAAACTTTATTAAACATTGGGATCTCAATCCCTTATCTCATTACTGGGAATTCACATCCCTTAACAACATCATCATCATGTTTGCTGGATCTGGGTATTCAAACCCTTAGTTCATCATTGAACATGATTAACACTATCAGGTAACTATTACCTCCAGGTCATCTGACCAAGGTATTCATGATACTTGTTACACAAGCATCTCACATAGTTTACCAGACATATTAACTTATTATCACCTCTTACCAGGCAACAAATAAAATAATGGCTCACAAGACCCATTAACAACATAACTCATACTTGGTTATGCTCATCATCTCATGATACAAGCATGGTTAGTATACTAGATAATAACCATATCAATTACACATCAAAATTATGAAATAAAAGGATAGCATCACTATTCCCTTATCAGGGTTATGGTTTCCCATTTTATCAATTAGGGTTTCACATAACATCACCCCATATTAGAGTTTCACCTAACATCACCCTATATTAGGGTTTCACATAACATCACCCTATATTAGGGTTTCACATAGCATCACCCTATATTAGGGTTTCACATAACATCACCCAATATTAGGGTTTCACATAGCATCACCCTATATTAGGGTTTCACATAACATCACCCTATATTAGGGTTTCACATAACATCACCCTATATTAGGGTTTCACATAACATCACCCTATATTAGGGTTTCACATAGCATCACCCTATATTAGGGTTTTACATAACATCACCCTATATTAGGGTTTCACATAACATCATCCCATATTAGGGTTTCATGTAACATCATCCCATTTTAGGGTTTCACAACCCATTACTCAAATTAGGGTTAGGGATTTCCCATTTCATTTCAATTAGGATTTCTCAACCCATTACCCAAAATTAGGGTTAGGGTTTCTAATCCTTCTCGATTAGGGTTTCCATTCTCCATTAATTAGGATTTTATGATTATCTCATTAATCCAAACCCTAAATTAGTGCTTCCTCATATCATGGAGCACATAGAATTATTTAAGTATTAAATCATACTTATCATTGTTCCATGTACTAGGAACACACATCACCATCATATCTTATTAGGCTAACTTAACATTTCACTAAGGACGTGCAACCATGCACATCATAATGTATTGAATTATTACCTTCATAAGCATCAAATAATAATCACTCAAATTATGCTAATCACATAAATACTTTAAAAGTTCTTCCATTGAAATCGTCATTGAGATACCCTTCAACCACTTATGGGGTTATTAGTAATTACATGATTAGAACCAATTAGACCTTCAAACGGTCTTGGACCAATTGACCCTTCAAACGGTCTTGTACCAATTAACCTTTCAAACGGTCTTGAGGTCACTTGACCTTCAAACAGTCTTGAGGTGCTTGACCTCCAAACGGTCTTGAGGTGCTTGACCTCCAAACGGTATTGAGGTGCTTGACCTCCAAACGGTCTTGAGGTGCTTGACCTCCAAACGGTCTTGAGGTACTTGACCTCCAAATGGTCTTGAGGTGCTTGACCTCCAAACGGTCTTGTCCAAAATCTTCAATCGGTTTTGAAACTGTTTGATCAAATCAATTTTGAATAAGTTTAACCCTAAACAGTTTGGGACCGTTTGATTTGAATATTAATAAACCCCAAAGGTTTGAGACCGTTTGATTTAAATATTATTTAACCGCAAACGGCTTGAGACTATTTAGTCCTCAAACGGTCTGAGACTGTTTGGTCAATTCAGCTTGAAATAGTTTAACCCTAAATTAGGATTATGATCTCAATTGATTTAGGGCTTTGAACCCAATCGAGCTAGGGTTCTAAAATTAATTGAATTTGATTTATTTGAAGTTATTAGGTCATGAGACCAATCAATCCTTGAACATATTGAAACCATTTAATCTCTAACGGTTTGAAACCATTTTACCTCCAATCGGTTTTGAAATCGTTTGGTCACCAAACGGTTTGAAACTGTTTGGTCCAAAATGGTTTGAAACTGTTTGGTCCAAAACGGTTTGAAACCGTTTCACCAACACAAAGTGAAACTGTTTGCTCATGACATTTATTGAGGTGTGTTCTAAGATGATGTCATCATCATCAAGCTTCAGACCTCCGATTTCTATTGCCTTGTAAATGATTAATTCAGCAATAATTCAAGAAGAAATAAAGGATCAACATATGATGAGAAATTGAAATCAATAATAACATTGATGGGTTCAAGTTATATAACCTGCCTTCAAAGTAGCTTCAAATCTTCAAGCTTCACATCTCTAATGGTGAATGAATCTCCTTCAACTATCCAAGGTCTGTTTCCAACTTTTTGGATGCAAAAGACAGTCAAGGTTGAGCATTGGATGGAAGAGAGAAGAAATTCAATGTTGAAATCCGATTTCAACCATCAATTTAAGGTTGAAGATGAACATGGAGCTTACCTTCAGCTTGGGGAATGTTTTCCACCTGCTCCTAAGATCCTTTGTCATCGGCCAAAGTAAGAGAAGAAAGTGGTTTGCAAAATGGCCTTTCAAGTAAGGAGAAAATTGAATATATGTGATTGATTTTCTAGGAGAGAGAAAGTAGAAGGAATTTCATCCATTTTATCGCCACATGCCCCCTCCCTTCCTTTCCTCCTAAGCCAAATCCCTTGCTCTCAAAATATTTTCGTTTATCCTTGAATTAAAAGCAATCCACTCAAGCACCTTAATTAATATAATACTATTATCCATTTTTAGTGGACATTACTTTTTAATTAACAAATGTTAGTCGGTTCTTCACCTAATTAGGATATTTTGGTGCAAATCAAGGCATTTGAACGTCCTTGCACTATAGGATTTCAACCAAATTCTTTTTAGTTGATGGGCACTTCAATTAATATTTTTTTTTGCTACAAAATAAATTAGGGTTTCAATTATGCTTATTTCTTGATTATTTTATTATCAAAATTATCTCTCCTCAAATGTGGTTCAAACAAGATGCCCCTTTCTTTTATTTCCTCTAAATGATACCAAGAAACAGTAGGGACACAATAGAGGTGGTATTTTACATATTCATCCCTAGGTTTTGGGTAATTTGCAAATTACACCAAAACTAGCATTCAATGCACAAACATTATTCAAACAAGCTCATTTTCAAAACTTAGGCTTGTGGAAGCCATACCTCAGCATAATTCTCATTCTTATGATGCTACAACACTTGAGGAACATTTATCATGTAACATTTGCAAGGTAACCCCTCAAATTGGGTAAATTGCACTTTAGTCCAACATAGGTAAAACATTGTTTCAACATTATTCAAATAGGACCAAAATTGAAACATAAGCTCTACTTTAGTCTTAATTACTTTTCAAAATATAAAGACAAGAATCTAAATAACTTACTTAAGCAAAACTCCCAGGGTTATGGTATAACTCAGGTCAGGGATGTTACAAATTATCCACCCCTAACAGGGATTTCGTCCCCAAAATCATCAAGAGAAAAGAGAAGGGTATTTCCTCCTCATCTCCTCCTCCAGCTCCCATGTAGCTTCTTCAATGCCACGATGATTCCAAAGAACTTTCACAAGAGCTATGTCTTTCTTCTTCAACTTTTTGATTCTCCTATCAAGAATCAACACTGGTCCTTCCACATAGGATATATCTTCATTTAACTCTACCTCCACAGGTTGCAAGACTAACTCTGTGTCAGGGTGACACTTCCTCAGCATGGATATATGGAATACTAGATGCAATCTATGTAGTTCAGGTGGCAACTCCAACTTATAGGCTACCTTTCCAATCTGTTCAATGATTGGATAAGGCCCCATAAATCTAGGAGCTAACCTACCCTTCTTTCCAAATCTAAGAACACCTTTCCAAGGTGAGACTTTGAGATATACTATGTCTCCAACTTGGAATTCTAAAGGTCTCCGCCGTTTATCAGTGTATGAATTTTGTCTATCTTGTGCAGCCTTTAACTATTGTTGTATTACTTTAATCTTCTCAGTTGGTTGTTGAACTAACTCAGGACCCAAAAGTTGGTATTCTCCTATTTCATACCAGCATAATGAAGATCTACAACGTCTACCATATAATGCTTCATATGGTACCATATCAATACTGTGTTGATAACTATTTTCATAAGTGAATTCTATCAGACTCAAGTGTATATCCCAACTTCCTACAAATTGAAGGACATGCCCTAAGAAAATCCTCCAAAGTTTGTATAGTCCTCTCATATTGTCCATCTATCTATGGGTGAAAGGCGGTACTAAACCTTTACTGCGTACCCAAATCTTTATGTAGTCGTTCCCAAAAATGAATCGTTAATTGGGGACCTCTATCAGAAATAATTGTAGCTTTATGTAGTCCTTAATTAACTCCATCTAGCAGCATTGTCTCATATTTAACTCATGTTGTGAAAAGATGTATTTTAGGTTCTTATGATCTGTGAAAATCTAAAATGTTTCTCCATAGAGATAATGTCTCCAGATCTTCAACGCATGAACCACTACAGCTAATTCTAGATCATGTGTCGGATAGTTTTCCTCGTGTTTCTTAAGATGTCGGGAAGCAAAAGAAATCACTTGTTTATCCTGCATCAACACACATCCTAGACCGTTCTTAGAAGCATCATAGAAGACAATATACCCCTTCCCTTGCTCAGGTAACACTAACACAGGTGCACTTGTCAACCTTTCTTTCAACAACTAGAAAGAATGTTGACACTTGTCATTCCAGATAAAAGGAACCTCCTTCCTAGTCAACTTGGTTAGGGGTAAAGCTATAGAACTAAAGTTCTTAATGAACCTCCTATAGTAGCCTACCAGTCCTAGAAAACTACGTATCTCCGTTGGTGTCTTTGGATGTTCCCACTCCACGATATATTCTACCTTTTTAGGATCAAAACGGATACATGTGGTAGATACTATGTGTCCAAGAAAAGACACTTCTGATAACCAGAATTCACACTTACTGAATTTGGCATATATCTTGTGCTCTCTTAGTAAATTCAGTGCCTGACGGAGGTGTTGCTCATGTTGTCGAGCATCTTTACTGTAAATCAGGATGTCATCTATAAAGACTACTATGAATTGATCAAGGAATGGCCGGAAGATTGTGTTCATGAGTTCCATGAATGCAGCTGGTGCATTAGTTAGTCCAAATGACATAACTATGAACTCATAGTGACCATACCTTATCCTAAAGGCTGACTTAGGTATGTCACTCTCCTTGATACGTAATTGATGGTATCCTGACCTCAGATCTATTTTAGAAAAGATAGTTGCACCACACAACTGGTCAAACAAGTCATCTATCCTTGGTAGAGGATATTTGTTCTTTATGGATACTTTGTTTAGTTGTCTATAGTCAATGCATAATCGCATAGACCCTTCTTTCTTTTTCACAAAAAGAACTGAAGCACCCCATGGTGAAGTACTCAATCGAATAAAACCCTTTTCAAGCAACTCCTGTAACTGTTTATTGAGTTATGCCATCTCAGTAGGTGCCATTCTATAAGGTGTTTAAGCTATTGGTTGTGTGTCCGGGATTAGATTAATCTCAAAATCAATCTCTCGGGGTGGAGGAATACCTAGAAGTTCCTCAGGAAACACATCCTCAAACTCCCTAACAATCGGAACTTCAGAAAGACTAGGACTCTCTACTCTGGTATCTACCACATGTGCCAAGAATGTGAAGCATCCTTGTCTCATCAACTTCTCATCTACCATAGCCGACACTAAGTAGGTTGGAAGAATCTTTTTGTCCCCCTGAAAGATCCATGTAACACCATTGTCTGAGAACATAGCCTACTTGGAACCACAATCCAAGACAACCTTATACTTTTCTAGGGTGTCCATCCCAAGTATTATGTCGAACCCATGCATCTCAAGTGGTATAAGATCCACCTAAATTCTATGTTCTGAAATGGAAAGAACATAGGGAGAACATACCTCCCGCAGCACTGCAGATCCAACTAATGAAGTTTCTAATAATAGATTATCTGCTCTATGACTGACAGTCATATTCCAGTCATGAATCACTTCTCGAGTGATAAAAGAATGAGTAGCACCCGGATCAATTAAAATAGATACAAAGCAAGATGAAGACATATCAGAATGAAATAATTCCATCTGACATGTCATGAATCGTGGGTTAACCACTGCTTCTGGCTGATTCATAGCATAGAATCTTGTCATTGCTGGTTGTCGACCACTTGCCCTGTTGTTGGATGTGGATGAGCCAGTTTGGGATGCGTGTCCACATCCTCAAGTGCCACTAGAACACTATTTACTCTGAGAGCCTTGTTGACTCTACCTCGGTGGTTGGGTTACACTCATGTCTCTAACTAGACAATCTTTCATCAGATGTCCCATCTTCCCACATTTATAACAAACTCTGTTCTCCCGCTGTGGTCTAGATGGTCCTGTTACTAACATTGAAGCTGAGTTGTGGGCTCCTTTTGGTGGCAAACTATGACCTCTACCCTTGCTGGATGTCCATTGTGTCTGGGTATTGAACCTTGGTGGTGTTGTTGGTGCAGAAAACCTTGGTTTCTTAAAACTCTCATACCTCTATCCTTGGAACTGTGTGTACCTTCTTACTGTTGGCCTAACATTTCTCAGTCACGGACCTTTCTATCTTCCTAACTGACTCCATAAAAGTGGCAAACCTCTCCCTATTCTCTAGAGTAGATATTGGTGTTGTTAAATCAGCATTCAAACCCTTCTCAAAATTCTGAATTCTCTCCTCATCTATAGCAGCCATGTGCGGACAGAACTGTAGAAGCTCCATGAACTTAGCTTCATACTCACTAATGTTCATTGGTCCTTGCCTTATTCGCTCAAACTGAGAGATATTCTTGTCCAGGTAAGTCTTGGGAAAGTATCTACTAACATATTCACATTAGAATTCTTCTCATCCGACTTCAACACCTGACCTTTTGCCTTCTTCTATGGCCCACCAATGGCCAGCACTCCCCTTCAAAAGGTACACTGTAAGCCTAACCTTCTCAGCTTCTGGGATATTAAGAATTCTAAAGGCCTTCTCCAGCTCAGTCAGCCACAAGTCTGCATCTGCTGGGTCAGCTGTACCAGCATATTCAGTGGCTCCTACCTGGAGAAGCCATTCAAAAGCCTTGCCAGCTCCATGTCCCTCATTGTGAGTTGGTGCCCTAGGTGCAGGTGGTGGCATCCTATCCGCCATATGCATCATAGTCACCATGAACTGCCCAAACAGAGCATGGAAAGCTGGGTTTTCTAGTGTAGCTTGATCAAACTGGGGATGTTCAGATACTATTTCTTCTCTGTCCTGATCCCTTGCACCTCCTCCTGGTGTAGCAACACTTCTTTTAGTAGCATGTTCTTCGTGTGATCCATCCATCTTCAAGCTTTACTTCTTCTTCTGAGAGCAAAAGTCACTATCAGATAAACTGAAAGACACTAGAATAGACTTAACGACCTTAGTCCTATGTCTTTGTAGACTCAGTGAACTTAGAGCTCTGATACCACTAAATTGTGATGACAGGCCCCAAACATCGGATATTAATTAATGTGGAAGTAAACATTAGCAGTGGATTACTGAAAATCATTAAAAATTAAAACCATTTACAAAGAGATCCATTTTCAAGAAACTCTTATAACAAGAACCAAAATATTATATACACATACATCATGGTCCACAAAGTACATTCCATGTACCTTCTCTTCTCGAGAATTACATACAACAGTTGCTCTATTAATTCTACACATCAGCAACATAAAATCTCGAGACATTCAATGCCAAAATCTCAAATCGATCATAAAAGCACGAACTACTGACTCCTAGGACCTGAGAGTACAGAGACAACACATAGGACTCATATTTACAAGACTCGATAGTCAGTATCCCCACCTGGGATGTTATTGATGTCCCTGATGCTGTTGTCCTTCTCCTGATGTAGGGTTTCTACCTCCTCATCCTCGTCCACCTAAAAATGTTGGATCCCACAGGGGTGAGACAATTGAAATTGTCCCAGCGAGAGATATAACTCTCCGCTAGAAACATTATTATTGCAGGTAAGAGTAATAAACTGAATAGAGGAATCTCTATTGACCAGCATGATTTAATCATTATTAAGCATAATAGAGCAATGTCATCCTCTAAAGCATTACAGCTATAAATGAAAAAGCAGTAGATCATCTATTCATTTTAATAAGGAATATGAAGAACATTATTAATATATATCCATTTTAGGATACAATAAGCAATGTAACATCAACCAATGATTTTTGTAATTCGTCCTTAAGCAAATATGCTACACAGGTGAATTACATTTTATAATCATTCTTATGCCCTAAGGAAGTGAGCTGTATCGCTCAAATCCAACCTTCGGTTATGAAACCCAAAGTCGGTGCCATACAAGATCAAAGGAAGAGTCGGACTCCTTGAACTCATCCATAAAGGTCAGTGCGAGACCACAAGCAGGACAGAAGTCTCTTGCTTAAGTGATGTCAGTCATAGGGTTAGCTCTCATGGCTACCCATCCTCTAGCCTGCCTTGGTACAGATCCCGGCACTAGTAAATGTGAGCCACGGGCTAGTTCACCATGCTCACTGAGCCATGAAACGCATTCATGCTCCATCACAATGAGCCATGGGCCTGTTCACCATGCTCTTAAACATATCTTGAGTCTACAACCGAAGTTGCACTCTAATCCTCCTATTTTCGGCTAGAAGCACCTCGTATATTCAACAATATACGCTCTAGATTAACCAGCAGGTAAACCCATTTCACCATCACCAGCTACTGACGATGATGGATCTATGGCCAGTTCTCTACATGATAATATTCCACTTGATTATTTAAGTACATTATCATATTTTTTTAGCATCAGTCAAATTTTCAAATAAGAATTATTATGACAAATGCTACAAAGAAACAATAATCTTATCAAGTACTTTTCAAAACTTTATTAAACATTGGGATCTCAATCCCTTGTCTCATTACTGGGAATTCACATCCCTTAACAACATCATCATCATGTTTGCTGGATCTAGGTATTCAAACCCTTAGTTCATCACTGAACATGATTACCACTATCAGGTAACTATTACCTCCAGGTCATCTGACCAAGGTATTCATGATACTTATTACACAAGCATATCACATAGTTTACCAGGCATATTCAACTTCTTGTCACCTCATACCAGGAAACAAATAAAATAATGGCTCACAAGACCCATTAACAACATAACTCATACCTGGTTATGCTCATCATCTCATGATACCTGCATGGTTAGTATACTAGATAACAACCATATCAATTACACATCAACATTATGAAATAAAAGGATAACATCACTATTCCCTTATCAGGGTTAGGGTTTCCCATTTTATCAATTAGGGTTTCACATAACGTCACCTCATATTAGAGTTTCACCTAACATCACCATGTATTAGGGTTTCACATAACATCACCATATATTAGGGTTTCACATAGCATCACCCCATATTAGGGTTTCACATAACATCACCCTATATTAGGGTTTCACATAGCATCGCCCTATATTAGGGTTTCACATAACATCACCTTATATTAGGGTTTCACATAACATCACCATATATTAGGGTTTCACATAGCATCACCCTATATTAGGGTTTCACATAACATCACCCTATATTAGGGTTTCACATAGCATCACCCTATATTAGGGTTTCACATAACATCACCCTATATTAGGGTTTTACATAACATCATCCCATATTAGGTTTTCATGTAACATCATCCCATTTTAGGGTTTCACAACCCATTACTCAAATTAGGGTTAGGGATTTCCCATTTCATTTAAATTAGGATTTCTCAACCCATTACCCAAAATTAGGGTTAGGGTTTCTCATCCTTCTCGATTAGGGCTTCCATTCTCCATTAATTAGGATTTTATGATTATCTCATTAATCCAAACCCTAAATCAGTGCTTCCTCATATCATGGAGCACATAGCATTATTTAAGTATTAAATCATACTTATCATTGTTCCATGTACTAGGAAGACACATCACCATCATACCTTATTAGGCTGACTTAACCTTTCACTAAGGACATCCAACCATGCATATCATAATGTATTGAATTATTACCTTCATAAGCATCGAATAATAATCACTCTAATTATACTAATCATATAAATACTTTAAAGTTCTTACATTGAAATCATCATTGAGATACCCTTCAACCACTTATGGGGTTATTAGTAATTACATGATTTGAACCAATTAGACCTTCAAACGGTCTTGGACCAATTGACCCTTCAAATGGTCTTGGACCAATTGACCCTTCAAATGGTCTTGAGTTCACTTGACCTTCAAACGATCTTGAGGTGCTTGACCTCCAAATGGTCTTGAGGTGCTTGACCTCCAAACGGTCTTGAGGTACTTGACCTCCAAACAGTCTTGAGGTGCTTGACCTCTAAATGGTCTTGAGGTGCTTGACCTCCAAATGGTCTTGAGGTGCTTGACCTCCAAATGGTCTTGAGGTGCTTGACCTCCAAATGGTCTTGAGATACTTGACCTCCAAACGGTCTTGAGTTGCTTGACCTCCAAATGGTCTAGTCCAAAATCTTCAATCGGTTTTGAAACCGTTTGATCAAATCAATTTTGAAAAAGTTTAACCCTAAACGGTTTGGGACCGTTTGATTTGAATATTAATAAACCCAAAAGGTTTGAGACCGTTTGATTTAAATATTATTTAACCCCAAATGGTTTGAGACTATTTAGTCCTCAAACATTCTGAGACCGTTTGGTCAATTCAGCTTGAAAACGTTTAACCCTAAATTAGGGTTATGATCTCAATTGATTTAGGGCTTTGAACCCAATCGAGCTAGGGTTATGAAATTAATTGAATTTTATTTATTTGAAGTTATTAGGTCATGAGACCAATCAATCCTTGAACCTATTGAAACCATTTAATCTCTAACGGTTTGAAACCGTGTGCCCTCCAATCAGTTTTGAAACCGTTTGGTCACCAAATGGTTTGAAACCGTTTAGTCCAAAACGGTTTGAAACTATTTGGTCCAAAACAGTTTGAAACTGTTTGACCAACACAAAGTGAAACCGTTTGCTCATGATATTTATTGAGGTGTGTGCTAATATTATGTCATCATCATCAAGCTTCAGACCTCCGATTTCTATTGCCATATATATGATTAATTCAACAATAATTCAAGAAGAAATAAAGGATCAACATATGATGAGAAATTGAAATCAATAATAACATTGATGGGTTCAATTTATATAACCCACCTTCAAAGTAGCTTCAAAACTTCAAGCTTCACGTCTCTAATGGTGAATGAAGCTCCTTCAACTATCCAAGGTCCGTTTCCAACTTTTTGGATGTAAAAGATAGTCAAGGTTGAGCATTGGATGGAAGAGAGAAGAAATTAAACGTTGAAATCTGATTTCAACCATCAATTTAAGGTTGAAGATGATCATGGAGCTAACCTTCAGCTTGGGGAACGTTTTCCTCCTGCTCCTAAGCTCCTTGGTCATCGTCCAAAGCAAGAGAAGAAAGTGGTTTGCAAAATGGCCTTTCAAGTAAGGAGAAAATTGAATATATGTGATTGATTTTCTAGGAGAGAGAAAGTAGAAGAAATTTCATCCATTTTCTTGCCACATGCCCCATCCCTTCCTTGCCTCCGAATCCAACTCCCTTGATCTCAAAATATTTTCATTTATCCTTGAATTAAAAGCAATCCACTCAAGCACCTTAATTAATATAATACTATTATCCATTTTTAGTAGACATTACTTTTTAATTAACAAATGTGAGAGTGGGTTCTTCACCTACTTAGGATATTTCGGTGCAACTCTAGGCATTTGAACGTCCTTGAACTATAGGATTTCAACCAAAGACATTTTAGATGATGGGCACTTCAATTAATATTTTTGTTTTTGCTACAAAATAAATTAGGGTTTCAATTATGCTTATTTCTTGATTATTTTATTATCAAGATTATCTCTACTCAAATGTGGTTCAAACAAGACGCCCCTTTCTTTTTATTTTCTCTAAATGATACCAATAAATAGTAGGGACACAATAGAGGTGGTATTTTACATATTCATCCCTAGGTTTTGGGTAATTTGTAAATTACACCAAAACTAGCATTCAATGCACAAACATTATTCAAACAAGCTCATTTTCGAAACTTAGGCTTGTGGAAGCCATACCTAAGCATCATTCTCATTCTTATGATTCTACAACACTTGAGGAACATTTATCATGTAACATTTTCAAGGTAACCCCTCAAATTGGGTAAATTGCACTTTAGTCCAACATAGGTAAAACATTATTTCAACATTATTCAAATAGGACCCAAATTGAAACATAAGCTCTCCTTTAGTCTTAATTACTTTTCAAAAAATAAATATGAGAATCTAAATAACTTACTTAAGCAAAACTCCCAGGGTTATGGTATAACCCAGGTCAGGGATGTTACACTCCTCTTTGCTGCCACATGTTTGTTTTCGTCACTTCCGATTACCTAAAAAAATGTGGCGAACCACAAGGGTGATACCCATGTTCCAGAAAGCGATATAACCTCCAACAACGTTTATTGATTACAACATTTTTATATAATTAAATAGTTAAGTAGGTTAATCAGATATAACAAATAAGATCAGTACTACTGATGATTAACAAAATACATAAAGGAGCAGATAATAACTATCATCATTAGCCAGACTATCATCCTTTATCTTATTGCCAATATAAGCAATTTAGTAGAATATGCCTATCTAGCATCATGAGCAAGTCTAGTAACATAGCATATCTAACAACATGAGCATGTCTAATTGGTTGAACATATCAACATCAGAAGAAGAGCTAACAACATAAGCACAACTATCTCACTAGGCATGATTAGCAGTATATGCATCTCTAGTTACAAAGGCATCGCTAGCATGCTAAACATAACTAACAACATGAGATAGCTAGCATCATGATTATAATCAACATTAGCAGTATAGTTATCAGCATAATCATGTCTAGTGTATGTACGCATCTACAATCTTAAGCATATCCACAACATAAGTATACTATCTCTTAATTGCACTAAGCATCATCTTTATGTAAAGAGAGCAAACAAGGGTTATCATCCAATGTGAAGCGACGTGTATAACCCTAAACAAATATGATATATGGATGTATTACATCTTTTAGTATGCCCTGAGGAATTTGAGGATACCACTCAAAATCCAACTGACCACTGCGAAGTAAAAATAAGTGCCATACAAGATCTAGGAAGAGTCGGACTCCTAAGATCTTCTCCGCCCCCCGTCAGTATGGGTCTGTCATAGCGACACATAAGGTCAAGCTACTAATAGCCTAGTCCATCCTTGGTACAGGTCACGACACTAGTGAAAGGAGTTGGGTACGCATACCCTACCATCTGAGGTACAACCGCAGTTGTCCTCCAATCTTGTCGCATATATAATCACCGAGACACGACCACAGCTATTCTCAATCACTTTAGATGTATGAGGCATGACCATAGCTAACCTCCAGATCTGCATTATGGATGACAAGGATATATCCTCAACTTGCCACCCCCACATACTCAACAGTATGCGCTTTGAGTTTCCCTTAGGAATACTCATTTCACCATCTGGCAAATTCTGACACTCGGATGGATCTATGGCACAGGGTGCTACATAATTAGAGTTTCACTTGATTAGTTATGCCAATTGGGTGAATTAAGGTTGCATCAAACAAGTGGACATACAAACCCTAATTCACTTCTAGAAAGCATATAAATATCACAACTTTGAAAAGATATAAAATGTGTGAAACATAATTTCTCATCTCATCATCACATGGTACTATTCACTTTCCATTCATGAGACCACACTAGTCTGTTGACTCAAGGTCAATTAGGTCAATGTTGACTCACGTCTAAATTGACTAAACCCATGTTTTGATGATGACTAATCATTCCACATATTGGTGTCTAATGCCTCTACTTGAGTGTTTTCAGATTAGGTATAGACACACTCCAATTGCCCTAACTTGTGCATATCAAATTGGAGAAAAGACAAGTCAAAGTCATACAAGTGCACGCTTTTGTAATATGATGTATATCCATTAGAATCATGTTGTAAATCACTTGTAATGATTGTATGACTTGTAATTGAGCTTAGAAAAATATCAGGAGCACTTAGATCGAATATCAAAGCACTTTAAATGCATCTTTGAAAATCAATTACACACACTTGATCGGTCCAGTTTCCCACCCTGAAACTCGACCGATCAACCTTGATCGATTTTCTAAAGATTGCATCGGTCGAGTTGTGCACTCACAGAACTCGACCGATTGGGTAGTAGGCCATTTCCAGTTGAATGGTTGGTCGAGTTTCCTCAGGACAAACTCGACCGATCCTTTGAACATCGGTTTGCCTCCTACTTGATCGGTCGAGTTACACCCATAGAAACTCGACCGATTGCACTGTACGGAAAAGTCAGAAAAGTGTTTCTAGCCATTGTGGAGTTGCAGCAAGTGAAAATAGATCTGTTGCAAGCCACAAAATGGCTAGTTTTCATTCATAAGTGTTCCCAAAGGCTAAGAGGCATCCCCAGCTATAAATAGGACCCCTTGGGCTTCATTCCAAGGTTGAGCATTCATTGCAAACTCTTTGTGAGGTTCCTATTCTATAGTTGAGTGCTTCCTACAGCCTCCTCTCTCTCTCTAAGCTTAATCACTTGCTACATCCATTAGAGTGAGTAGGAAATCTGTAAGAGAGCTAGTCCTACATGTATATCTTGTGAGGCTCTCACTTCCACCACCTCCCCATCTCTCATTTGCTATCTTGAAGATGAAGGTTATCTCTCTTGTCCAAGAGAGGTGAAGAAGATCAAGGGAAGGAGTCCCTTGGTGAAGATCAAGGCAGAAGACTTGGAGCTAGAGTGGGTAAGCCCTTGGAGAAGGCAAAAGACTCAAGCTCAAGTAGGTAAGACCTTGGTGGAAAGCTTCTCCGAGTGAATGTGAAGTCAAAGGCGGAAGATCCAAGAAGAGTGGGTAATTCCTGCAAGGCCGAAGACTTGTGCAAGAGTGGGTAAGTCCTTGGAGAAGGCCGAAGACTCTTGCAAAGTGGGTAAGTCCTTAGTAATGTTGAAGACTCTTTGTATTGGATAGGTAAGTCCTTTTTTGGTCATGTATTGTATGTCTTATTAATGAATATAAGAGTGCAATTGTTTGAAGTCCTAGAGGTTGACCTCTCTAGGCATGTGGACTGACACACTTCTAGTTTGAAGTGTGGAACCACTCTAAATAGCTTGTCTAATTGGTGCATGTTCAATCTCTCTTATCCTTGCTATGCATGATTTAGTTGCACTCAAATTACCTATTTAGCAACCTTATCTTATCATATATTTTGAAGGTTTAATGAGTTTTGTTTAAGTGCTTTCAGCTCTATTCACCCCCCCCTCTAGAGCATCTAATCACCCATCTAGGATCCAACAAGTGGTATCAGAGCGGGTCTTCTCCAAGCATACTTCAACAAGTAGGAGAAGATGGGTGACTACCAAGGAGGGAGAATCAGCCTACCAATCTTTGATGGGAGCAACTTCCTATATTGGAGAAGAAGGCTTCAATTCTACATCCAAGGATCAAGTCTTGAGATGTGGCAAATGGTGAATAGCCCATACATGCAACCAAAGACAAAGATTGAAGAATGGGATGAAGCCGCCTTGATGAAAGCAACCTTGAATGCTAGAGCCATGCATATACTATATGCCTCCATGACCCCCACCGAGTTCAACTGGATTTCTTCTTGTGAGACGGACTATGAGGTATGGAGAAAGCTTTGCATCACTTATGAAGGGACAGGTCAAGTGAAGGAAAGCAAAGTCTACATGCTCAAAGGGCTGCTTGAGAACTTCAAGATGGGAAAGGAGGAGAGCATGTTGGATAAATTGGATATTATGATAAATCCCTTTGTTTCGATGATGACAAACATTTCATTCTTATTAATCTAACGAGCTACTTGAGTGTGCATGACTAAGATGGATGGCAAAGCAACTAGGGAAAATCCACAAGCTAAAATGTTTATATTTTCATGCAATGTAATCATTATTGTAAAAACTTGTACAAATATATAATGTACAAGTACTTAGAATTGCATGTAAATCAAGCGTTAGATTTTCCCTAGACAAACACCATAGTTAGACATGTCATCCCATTTTATTAGGATCACCTTTGCACACTCACACATATAATTAATGCTTAAATTGAAACCTTGAAACAGGATCATTCTCGGTCGACAAACTCCTCGACCGAGACACTCTCGGTCGACAATCTTCTCGACCGAGAAAGATCCAAAGTAGCCGTTAGACACAACAGACAAGTTAGTTGGTAGTTGAAGAAAGACGTTGCAAATCACTTGTTCCAGAGAGCCTGTCGGTCGACAAAAGTTCGACCGAGTAGGTGTCTCGGTCGACCATTTGTCGACCGAGATGGTCTCTGACAGCAACTGCAGAATAAATTAATTAGTCGTTGTTAAAGCAACAACTTTGTACCTAACGGCTAGTTAAGCACTTAGAAACCCCTAGAAGTTGTCTAGAACGTCCTTAAGCATACTTAGGCCATTCCTATAAATAGGACAAGCCATAGGACACTAGAATTCACTTGTTACACTTGAGAATACACTTGAGCATACTTGAGCAATCTTTTGCAAGCAATTTGAGCACTGTGATCATTGGCCTACATTCTTCTTAGCTCAATCTCGTGTCCTATAGGCTAGATTCTCCTACCCACAGCAATCACAAGTTCACATTCTTGGCTAGGAGATCTTACGCTTGATCTAGGCATATCAAGCCTCGGGCTTAAAGGATAAGTTGTAATTTCCTTTTTCTTTCTTGTTCCTTTTTATCTTTTGTACTCTCCTTGCTACTCCTAGGGTTGGAGGCTGCGGATTGGAGAGGGTTGACTTCTCAGGTGGAGAAGGGGACTTCAAGCTACTTCAAGAAGGCTATCGCAAGGGAAGCTACTTCAGAAGGCTGGTGCAACGGGAGTTGGTGCATCTACTTCAAGGGAAGGCTGCTTCAAGGTTGGCGATTACTTCTAGGTGAAGGCTGCTTGAAGGGTTTAGGAAAAGAGATTGTATTTTATGTAAATTCCTTGAGAGGTAATAAAATAAATTTCTTTTCAAATCCCGGTTGGGTAAGCAACCGGGTAGTGGATTGACGGCTATAGTATTTGCTATAGTTGGAACCACTCTAAACCTTGTGTCTCTTTGTCCAATATTTTCATTGTGGTTGTTTGAGTTCAATAATTGTTAAATTATCTATAAAACTCTATTCACCCCCCCCCCCTCTAGTAGTTTTCAATTGGTATCAGAGCAAGGCTTCAAGGAACCCTAACCAGGTCTTGAAGAATGGAGGGAAATGGTGAAAAGTGCTTGGACGAAACCACTACATGCTGCAATTGGTGTTTAGGAACAAACCACAAAACAACCGGATGCCCATGGAGATCAAAGGAAGAGGATAAGCACAAAGAATGCTTTATTGCTACAACTAGTGAAGAAGAAGAAGAAGAAGAGGTAAGTCTTTTTTATTTATCTAAAGAAGAACTAGTTGCTATTATTGAAGAAACACATAATAAATATGTTGAGTGCAAAAAGAGATTAAAAAAATCAAATAAGGAAAATGATGATCTAAATGTTAAACTTCTTGCTCTTGCATCTGAAAATGAGGATCTTAAAGAGGGAAATAAATTTTCTAATCTTAAGTTAAAATCTATGGAAGCCGATTGCAAGCTCCTTTCTGTTGAAAATTCAAACTTACAGACTCAAGTAAACGATCTTCAAAAACAACCATTATTATGCACCCATATAGATTATGACACTATTGTTAAAGAAAGAAATTTATTGCCATCCAATCTAGACCAAGCAAAAATAGACATTAAGAAAAGAATGTATGAGATTGCCAAGCTACAACAACAAGTTCGTAATTTGAATAACCATGGCATTCTTGATCAAATTCTAGATAATCCCTATCAACAAATTGGGAGAAGGGGACTAGGTTACAAGCCTAAAGGAAAATCTCATCAACAACCTAGTCAGAGAAAGTCACAAACCCAATCTATATATGTACCTAAAAGGACATCCTCACCTAATGACAACATAGGACACAACCATAGAAAAAGATATGAAGTTGACTCAATATGTTGTCATTACTGTTTGCGCCTTGGTCACTATTCATTTTCATGTCCTTATAAGAGAAAAGATGTAGAGTTAGTTTGGGTTCCAAAACCTCCAAACTAAATGAACAAAATCAAAGTTGAGATATGACAAATGACATTAGTTGCATATTTCTATGTCTATCTCAACTCTACATAATTACAAATATAAATGAAATTAATATTAGTTTGTTCCCTAGATGATTTAAAGTCTAAGTCAAATGAAAAAGAAAATTCCTATTTTCATATAATTTTTCGTAAAAATATTTTATGGTCTATTCATATACTAATTATAATGGAATTATCATTGTATGCTTTATACCATGCTTTCATCATTGGGTGCGCATAGAAAATTGTATGCAAACAAGCAAAATAACTTATTAGTCATATGTTATTGCTTGCAACAAAATCTCTAACTCAGTATCTTTGAAATAATTAAATTGTGTCTCCAATTAAGTAGTATGCTTCAACTTGATATTTAAATTTTATGCAGATATTAAACTCAATATATTCAATCTGAAAAATCTGCAAAATTTGCCTCTTGGTCAAAATAAAACTTGACTAAGGGGCGCTATGGTCGTAGTCAAGGGCGACCTAAAATAAGCTTCGACAAAAATTGCTTATTTGGATATCATTTTATTGTAATTAATCTTAGAAGCTTTAAATTATTTCAACAATATTACTCCCTTAGAATATCCATATATATGCTCTACAAAAATGATCTACCATTTGCATTTAAAAATCAGCTTTAAAAGATGTACTCAGTAAGTCTGTCGGTCGACGAATTCGTCGACCGAGAACCTCTCAGTCAGCCCATCTCTCTCGACCGACAAATACTAAACAGACTCAATATTGGACGAACTGTCGGTCGACAAATGCTCGACCGAGACAACGTCGGTCGACAAGTGCTCGACCAAGAAATAGCCGTTGGATACGACCGTTGTAAACTGACCGTTATGACCGTTTTTGACCGTTGGGGAACCAAGTGGCGCGTCTGCAACTCGACCGTTGCGGATGCTCGGTCGACGAATCGTCGACCGACCAGGTCGCTGGAATGCTATAAATAGGAGCAAAAACGAGTCACTTACTCACACTTGCATTTCCTTGCCTCCATAGTCCATCTCTAGTGTATTTTCGTGCAACCCTTCAGCATTCTTATCCTCCAATCTTCCTTGCTTCTTCTCCACACTCAAGAAACACAAATGGCCTCATCCTCAGCTGTCCGTGGGAAGAAGAAAGTCGCCGGAAGAAAAAGGAGAGAAGATCGGGAAGCCACTCCGCCACTGACGATCATCAACGACATCGCCTTCGTCGACGGAGATGCTGGAGATCGATATCTACGGCTTTCCTATAAAGCTCCTCTTCCCCGACGCCCGGTCGAAGCTATGGACTTCATCAACATAGTCGATCTGGAGAATCTCTTTGGAGTGCAAAAGCTGAAGGACTTCATCAATCCTTCTTTTCCTTTCTATTCCACTAAGGTAGTCAACGAATTCTATGCTAATCTCTTATCCCACACCGAAAATGAAACCACATTCTTTTACACCATGGTCAATGGGCATAGTTTTAAATTTACCGAAGGGGATATTCTTGATATGCTAGAAATTGATATAGATGAATACCAAGATTTCCTTGACCTTACCACCGGCAACCCACTAAATTTATTATCCCATGATGACCACTCCACTAGCCTTAGTGATATAAAAAGAGTCATATTTCAAACCAATACCACTTGTCATGAAGATAGGGGAACCTATTATGCAATAAACCTGAAACCGGCATGTAGGATAGTAAACCTCATTGTTTCCACAAACATACATCCAAGAGCCAATAAATCTGAGGTCCCTATTTTCCGCATGTGTCTAATTTATGCTATCATAAAAGAAATTCCTATAAACTTCATTCGCATAATACTTAAAAACATGCTTGAGTTTTCTGGCAATCCACCGTATGCCGATTTTGTATGCCAGATCACTCAACATTGTCTTAAGTTACAAATTGAAGATATGGGGTATACATGGGAGCGTAGACCACCAAAGATAAGTAAGAACACCGTAGAGAAGATGGGGATTGACTTTGGTCATAAAAGGGCAAGAGTAGAAGGAGAATCATCACATCAAGATATACCACCACCCCCTCCTCCTACTAATCTTTCTGTTGATCCCATTCAAAATACTCTCACTTATCTTGTCGGCTCCCAATATCATCTTAGTAACCAACTCAACTATACCCACCATGCCATGACATACTTAAATCAAAGAATGCAAAATCTTTCTCCGAGTCAAACCGATGAATATCCGCATTCCTTAAATCCTGGCATGCTCAACCCATTTAACCCTTCATACAACTACTATCAAACTCCACCTCCACCATCAATGGATCTTGCACATACTCAATTTTCCTCCATGCAATTGCAAGATATAGCTGCTCACTTCCGATTTGATCGAGTTCCCACATTTCTGGAAGCATATGCGTTAACTACGACAGGTGCTTTGGATTGGCAAACTCTGGTCAAATATTATGGAGCCGAGCCATTCCTTGGGAAAGATCCGGACATCGATGTAATTCTTAAATCTTTCCAGTGAAGTGTTGAAGTTGTACTAGTTGTAATGACAATGATTGTAATAAATTGGTCATTTCTATATGATTGTAATATTTTCCATGCTATTGAATGAAGTTTGCCATCTTTGCTTGATTCAAATGATTATTTTTTTTAAGCATATGAGACATCTTCAAAAATATGGATTATAAGTTCGTTATTGTAGCGCATAACAAATAAGGGGAGTAATAATTAAAACAGGCAACTATTAAAATTATGGCTAAATTGACAAATGACAAAACAGTTCTCCAGAAACATCCTCGGTCGAGCAACTAGTCGACCGAGAACATTGTCGGTCGAGCAATTGTCGACCGACCGGGTTTCTGTTTTCCAGACTGACATAAATTGCATACATCTTTGTTAAATCATGGAGATCATCTACAACATTTTATATATTTGCTTAGTACTCAAACTTTCATTTGAGATATCTATCTAAGGGGGAGCAAAGCATCAGACTTCGGGGGAGATCTTAAAAACAACTTTGACTATTTGGTTGAAGAAGCTTACAAAAACATTGTAACCACCATGTGTAGCTGGACATTTTCCTTGATTATAAAGCAATTTATGAATTTATTCAAAATAGTATCTTGTACTTGAAGGAACTCTCTACCCAAAACAGGGCTTAACATCCCTTGTATTTGGATGGAGACATTTTTATGTACTCTAAGCTTAGAGGATTCTCATTTAATTTAGGGCTTAACATCCTTTGATAAATGAGAAATCAATATATATTCATCATACGCTTAAGGGAATCTCATATCATTTCAAGGCTTAACATCCTTTGCAAATGATTGAGAAACAAATTATGGATAAATTAGACACAAATCCATGTTTCTAATAGGATGTCTATTTAAGGGGGAGCATAATATTAAGGGGGAGAAGAAAAATAAAATATTCAACTTGGATATCTTTTTGAAATGACAAAGGGGGAGAAAGAATATAAAAATCAAAAATATAAATGAGTTTTCATCACATCTTGGCCAGCACTCACTTGCAAAACATAAATGGCTACAAAAGGTAATTTTCAGGTATGAAACTCACATGAGTTATATTTCCTTATTTCATATTTAGGAAATGTTTGTCATCTTCAAAAAGGGGGAGATTGTTGGATAAATTGGATATTATGATAAATCCCTTTGTTTCGATGATGACAAACATTTCATTCTTATTAATCTAACGAGATAGTTGAGTGTGTAGGACTAAGATGGATGGCAAAGCAACTAGGGAAAATCCACAAGCTAAAATGTTTATATTTTCATGCAATGTAATCATTGTTGTAAAAACTTGTACAAATATATAATGTACAAGTACTTAGAATTGCATGTAAATCAAGCGTTAGATTTTCCCTAGCCAAACACCATAGTTAGACATGTCATCCCATTTTATTAGGATCACCTTTGCACACTCACACATATAATTAATGCTTAAATTGAAACCTTGAAACAGGATCATTCTCGGTCGACAAACTCCTCGACCGAGACACTCTCGGTCGACAATCTTCTCGACCGAGAAAGATCCAAAGTAGCCGTTAGACACAACAGACAAGTTAGTTGGTAGTTGAAGAAAGACGTTGCAAATCACTTGTTCCAGAGAGCCTGTCGGTCGACAAAAGTTTGACCGAGTAGGTGTCTCGGTCGACCATTTGTCGACCGAGATGGTCTCTGACAGCAACTGCAGAATAAATTAATTAGCCATTGTTAAAGCAACAACTTTGTACCTAACGGCTAGTTAAGCACTTAGAAACCCCTAGAAGTTGTCTAGAACGTCCTTAAGCATACTTAGGCCATTCCTATAAATAGGACAAGCCATAGGACACTAGAATTCACTTGTTACACTTGAGAATACACTTGAGCATACTTGAGCAATCTTTTGCAAGCAATTTGAGCACTGTGATCATTGGCCTACATTCTTCTTAGCTCAATCTCGTGTCCTATAGGCTAGATTCTCCTACCCACAGCAATCACAAGTTCACATTCTTGGCTAGGAGATCTTACGCTTGATCTAGGCATATCAAGCCTCGGGCTTAAAGGATAAGTTGTAATTTCCTTTTTCTTTCTTGTTCCTTTTTATCTTTTGTACTCTCCTTGCTACTCCTAGGGTTGGAGGCTGCGGATTGGAGAGGGTTGACTTCTCAGGTGGAGAAGGGGACTTCAAGCTACTTCAAGAAGGCTATCGCAAGGGAAGCTACTTCAGAAGGCTGGTGCAACGGGAGTTGGTCCATCTACTTCAAGGGAAGGCTGCTTCAAGGTTGGTGATTACTTCTAGGTGAAGGCTGCTTGAAGGGTTTAGGAAAAGAGATTGTATTTTATGTAAATTCCTTGAGAGGTAATAAAATAAATTTCTTTTCAAATCCCGGTTGGGTAAGCAACTGGGTAGTGGATTGACGGCTATAGTATTTGCTATAGTTGGAACCACTCTAAACCTTGTGTCTCTTTGTCCAATATTTTCATTGTGGTTGTTTGAGTTCAATAATTGTTAAATTATCTATAAAACTCTATTCACCCCCCCCCCTCTAGTAGTTTTCAGAGCATAGCCAACATGTACTCAAGGCTCAACACCATCTTGAATGGTCTTGCTGTTCTAGGACATCCTATGTCTAGTAGAGAGATCAACTCAAAGATCCTTAGAACTCTCCCCAAGAGGTGGGAATCCAAGGTGACTTCTATTGAAGAAGCAAGGTCTCTTAGGGATATTCCTATTGAAGAGCTCATTGGAAATCTACAAGCACATGAAGCTACACTTGACAAGAGGGAGGAAGTAGAAAGACAAGAGAAGAAAGAGCTTAAGAGAATGAAGAAGGCTGAAATAAAGGCTCAAATTGAAGCTATCATGGAATAAGTCTCTCCATCCTCTCAAGCTAAAGAAGATGCCATGTACTCCAAGGGTAACCCCTACAAAGGCAAGTCCTCCTCCATCTGGTGCTTCACATGTGGAAAGAAGGGTCACTACAAGGAAGATTGCCCACAAGGCAAAAAGACCCATCTTCACAAGAAGAAATGGCAATCAAGCTCAAGTGGCTCCTCCAACTCAAGCTCAAGTGAAGATTCATGTGAAGGATCAAGCTCAAGCTCTAGTGATGAAGGAGAATGCCATTTTGCCCTTATAGCTTCAACAAGTGAAGACTCAAGTGAGGTAAATCTAGACTCTTTAGATAAAGAATCTTTAATTGCTATTATTCATGATATTTGTGCCTCTTATAAGTTTTCTAATTAGAAATAGAAAATGCCTCCTTGCTTGCTAAAATCAATGGGCATGAATCTTGTTCTAGCTCTACAAATAGAGAGAATGATGTTGCTGCTCTTCATATTGATAGAGATTCTTATTCAACTAAATCTCTTTGCTTAGAAAATGATCTTTTGCATGCTAGAGATAATATCAATAATTTGTCTTCTACTATTGCTTCTCTTAAGCATGATAATGATAGTTTGAGATCATCTTTGCAAAGATTCTTAGTTGGTAAAAAGAGTCTTAATGACATCCTACACCACACTACTAAACAAATTGGTAGACATGGTTTAGGGTATGATAGTAGTCAAGGGAACAACAAAGATAAAGAACCTCCTATATTCCATGGAGAATCCACTAGTTCCAAGACTATGGGCACATGTAATTATTGTAATGAAATTGGTTATTATTCTACTTGTTGTCCTTTTAGGAAAGCACCCAAGAGCAATAGGACTTGGGTTGCTAAACTAACCCCTCCGGACCCAAAAATATGATTGGGGACCATTTCATCTTTCTTCCTGTAGGTACTTGCAAATGGATTGACTTGAGCCACTAATTTGCAAATTGACTTCTCAATCCACATGAAAGAAGAAAGGTGAGATGTGTAGAGGGTGACAACAAGTGGAAAAGGAAATGGTAAGCACAAAGGTAAATGTTTTATTGCTTATAACCTATCCTAACTTGTTTTTATCAAGTTAGTGTGCACTATACATATGGTTTTTGAGTCAAAAGTGGCATTTTGTGATTCTCTTCACACTCTTGCTCAAAAACTATTTCTAATGCTTCTATAGTGCATTACTAACTTGCTTAGACATGTTTGGATATGGTTTGTATTTTTAGCATGCCTTTAAATATGTTTTTATGAAATATATGTGCCTTTTGACAGCTGCTCTATCGGTCGAGTTTTCCCTATTGAAAGCCAACCGATAGGCACCAAGAGCGTTTCCAGCAGCTATCATCGGTCGAGTTGTCAATGCACAGAACTCGACCGATCACACTGTGCACAGAATATACAGTTGGCTTATTGGATGAGAATTTCCCTCTCAACTAGATTTTCTCAACCAATAGCCTTATTCTTTGGCACTCTCTTTTGGTACATTTATATATGCATATTTCCATGTTCTAAATTGCCTATCTTGCTTACAACTCTATCTCTCTAATTGCTCTAAATTGGTATATCTGTATCTTGCAATTACTTTCTTTGAGTTGTTTTGCAGGTTTTGATGATGATCTCTTTGGATCTCTTGGTTGTGTCTAAAATCGCTTCTGTTGTACTCTAACTTGCTACATCTATATAGGTGTATATCTTGTTTTGATACAACCTTGAGGTTCATAGGGGTAATCATCTTATGGTAAGGATGCATATCTAGTGAGTTATATCCTTTCATGCTTCTAAAATTGCATATCTCTTTGTTTGGATATATCTCTACATCTACTCATAGCTTGCTCTTTAACTTGTGTATCTTTTGGTATCTCTTGCTATGATCTAGATCCTACTAGTAGTCTTAACTTGTGCTATCATCTACTAGTAGTTCATATACATGTAGTTCTAACCCTGTTTATAATTGACATCTTTGCTCATCTATATGCTATGCTTGTATCTTGTCTCATACATGCTCAAGATTGTTCTTTAAATTGCATATCTACTATCTTGAGTTGATTGCATAACATTGTGATGCAGGGTACATAGATCTACATTATATGTAGAAATTGGAGTATTTTTGGATTTTATGCAGCTTTTGCTCCAGTTTTAGTTTTTTGGTGCAAGACTAGTGTTTTTCATGCAGAAACGACCTTCTGAGCAAGACTCATTGCTTTGCCATGAGCTCCGATGGTTTTTGGTCAAATTCCATCATCTTGAGGGTCAAAATTGTGATTTATTATTTTTCTGCAGCACTTTATCTTGCATTTTTGGTTGTTCAAGTATATGCTTTAACTTGCTTTTCTTTCTATGCTTGGACAAGCCCCTATCTGTGCTCTTCTACTCTCCTTATATATATTTGTGTTATCTCCTTTTCTCTTTAACAAGTGATGTTTCTTATTTCTTCATAACCCCTCTTTTTGAAATGACAAAGGGGGAGAAAGGTATGTCTTCTTTTAAAAAGAGGAAGAAGGCATGTCTTACATGAAGAAGAGAAGTATGTTCATGTAAAGGGAGAAGGTAAAGGGGAGAAGACATATATGTATAGAACATATATGAGTAGAAGACATAGTATTCTATAAATGTTATGAAAGCTAACCATGCAGGAGAAATAGCATCAATTGAGGGGGAGAATGAAAACTCCATGTGCATCAATTGAGAGGGAGCATATGAACTCAATTCCATTGAAACCCCTAGGTTTCTCCAAAGGTATGAATTTACTTTAAAGCTTTCAATACATTTATGGAATGGTTTGTCATCTTCAAAAAGGGGGAGATTGTTGACTCAAGGTCAATTAGGTCAATGTTGACTCATGTCTAAATTGACTAAACCCATGTTTTGATGATGACTAACCATTCCACATATTGGTGTCTAATGCCTCTACTTGAATGTTTTCAGATTAGGTATAGACACACTCCAATTGCCCTAACTTGCGCATATCAAATTGGAGAAAAGACAAGTCAAAGTCATACAAGTGCACGCTTTTGTAATATGATGTATATCCATTAGAATCATGTTGTAAATCACTTGTAATGATTGTATGACTTGTAATTAAGCTTAGAAAAATATCAGGAGCACTTAGATCGAATATCAAAGCACTTTAAATGCATCTTTGAAAATCAATTACGGCACTTGATCGGTCCAGTTTCCCACCCTGAAACTCGACCATCAACCTTGATTGATTTTTTGAAGATTGCATTGGTCGAGTTGTGCACTCACAGAACTCGACCGATTGGGTAGTAGGCCATTTCCAGTTGAATGGTCGGTCGAGTTTCCTCAGGACAAACTCGATTGATCCTTTGAACATCGGTTTGCCTCCTACTTGATCGGTCGAGTTACACCCATAGAAACTCGACTGATTGCACTGTACGGAAAAGTGCAGAAAAGTGTTTCTAGCCATTGTGGAGTTGCAACAAGTGAAAATAGATCCGTTGCAAGCCACAAAATGGCTATTTTTCATTCATAAGTGTTCTCAAAGGCTAAGAGGCATCCCCAGCTATAAATAGGACCCCTTGGGCTTCATTCCAAGGTTGAGCATTCATTGCAAACTCTTTGTGAGGTTCCTATTCTATAGTTGAGTGCTTCCTACAGCCTCCTCTCTCTCTCTAAGCTTAATCACTTGCTACATCCATTATATTGAGTAGGAAATCTGTAAGAGAGCTAGTCCTACATGTATATCTTGTGAGGCTCTCACTTCCACCACCTCCCCATTTCTCATTTGCTATCTTGAAGATGAAGGTTCTCTCTCTTGTCCAAGAGAGGTGAAGAAGAACAAGGGAAGGAGTCCCTTGGTGAAGATCAAGGTAGAAGACTTGGAGCTAGAGTGGGTAAGCCCTTGGAGAAGGCAAAAGACTCAAGATCAAGTAGGTAAGACCTTGGTGGAAAGCTTCTCCGAGTGAAGGTGAAGTCAAAGGCAGAAGATCCAAGAAGAGTGGGTAATTCCTGCGAGGCCAAAGACTTGTACAAGAGTGGGTAAGTCCTTGGAGAAGGCCGAAGACTCTTGCAAAGTGGGTAAGTCCTTGGTAAGGTTGAAGACTCTTTGTATTGGATAGGTAAGTCCTTTGTTGGCCATGTATTGTATGTCTTATTAATGAATATAAGAGTGCAATTTTTTGAAGTCCTAGAGGTTGACCTCTCTAGGCAAGTGGACTGACACACTTCTAGTTTGAAGTGTGGAACCACTCTAAATAGCTTGTCTAATTGGTGCATGTTCAATCTCTCTTATCCTTTTTATGCATGATTTAGTTGCACTCAAATTACCTATTTAGCAACCTTATCTTGTCATATATTTTGAAGGTTTAATGAGTTTTGTTTAAGTGCTTTCAGCTCTATTCACCCCCCCCCCTCTAGAGCATCTAATCACCCATCTAGGATCCAACATAGTCATCATACTATCACAAAATAATAATCTTTTTCACTACATCACAGGGTATCAACCCTTATCAACATAAGAGGATTACACCTCATTCAGGGTTCAACCATGCCCAAAGATCATTAAGACCATCATAATATCACAGGATATAAATCCTTTTCACAATATCATAACGTATTAACCATTATCAACAAAAGAGGATTACACCTCATTAAGGGCTCAACCATGCTCAAAGGTCATTAAGACCATCATATTATTCCCTGCAAGATCATAATTATCTTTGCATGCCTTATAATAAGGCTCAACAACATCACTTATATATAATACACAAGATCAGCACAATATTGCATTAATGAACTAGGTTATATTCATAAACAATCATAGTAGGTTTATATTAACATTAAGAACATTGATTTATTACATCAACATGCAATGAATCTAGATATGATTAACTCTCATCATATTCATAATGCACATGTTTAGAATAATAAAGGATCAACCATGTGGCTATGATAACCACCAATTAACATACCAAGGTTATGATCATGTTAAGGAGGTTATTCCACCATCATTCCATCATATAAGAATGTTAAACATGAATACTCATCTTTATCTATTTGCATTAGAGTTAGGTTCAACGTGATAAATTATATCAATGTTACTCAATAGCACTCATACCCAAACCCTAACACACAGCATCCCCATCGGATCATGGATGCATAAGGTGAAGCATCACCATTGGTCTAAGGCTTAATTGATGCTAAAACTATATCATTAACTCACCATAGATTGTGGAGATCTGATCCACCATCATTATTGATCATTAAATTACTATAGGTTGTTAGATAAACACTATATTAATTAATCAGCATCAAATATTAAGTTGATGTCATCATTAATTGATAACATCAGTAGGGTACTTAATGGTTGATCATTATACTTCTAATTGATCCAAAACCTGACCTAAGGGGGTGACCATAGGTTGTCACCATCATTTGACACACTTTATCATGACCATGAGTTGTTATGAAGACAACACCATAGGTTTGTTGCAATGGTACCATCATCGGGTCATGGTTTATAGAAGAAATCAGCTTTAAACCCAAAAATTGATCATTGTTTGATAGGTTCTTAGCACCATAGGTTGTCAAAACAACCTGATACAAGTCATATTATACCTTAGTAATAACGTACACATTATCACAGGTTCATCTAGAACTGAAATCAGAACATGGAACATTATGAAAATTAAAATCCAAGTCAAGCATAGCTTTTTAGTGCATAAATCATCATTTTCAAGCAATAACATGAGATAGTAAGCTTATGGTAAGCAATAAATGTGGAGCAAGTTATAAAACTTGCCTCTAATGAGAAGATGAAACCCCCACATAGAAGAAATCTCGAGTAGGTAGGGTAGAAAATCCAAGAATAAGCTATGAATTTGTCCATCTAGCACCTTTCTTCACCAAATGAGCAAACCCTAAGCATAAGGAGCAAGAAAGGTAGGTTTTTATAGCTTTAGAGAAATGTCTACCATGGAACATCAAGGTTCTGACCTAGAGGAAGGTCTAAGGAAGGAGGAGAGCAAGAAAAATGAAGAAGGAAGGAAGAAAACAACTTGCCTTGGTTGAATTCCCTAGAAGATGACCTTGGAAACCCTAGGTAGGGCTAGATGGAGCCCTAGGAGACCTTCTTCTCCAAAAAGGGGTTGTCTTCTACCTTAGATCAGTTGGTTCCACAGAAAAATAGAGTGGATTCATTGCTCCAGTTTAGAGGAAAGAGAAATCAAGCATAGTTTCATATTTGGGCAAGGAAGAGGCAAATATAGCCCATGGATAAGGATAGAAGCAAGCATGAGGTGTAAAAGTAGCTTCCCCATGTGTTTATGGCCTTAAACTTGTGGCAACACAACCCACTATCACACATAAAATGAGGTGTTACGAAAAAACATGCGGAAGTCACCATAACCACAGATTATCGAAAACACGGGTTAATTAAAACCGATTGCGGAAAACTGATAAACTGAGAAACTATTACATTCCAGTCCACATCCTGTAAGGAAACAGGTTATATAAATATATACAAGCCTTGATACATGTCCATAGCCTAGATCAACAGATGTCCTGTCATACCATCTCACATAGTTCATCACCTATTCATACATACATAGAGGCCCACATTCGGCCAACAGCAGGATATACGAAACACCAATGATAGAACATTGGGAAACAATGTCAAAATACCGCCAAGGACCTGAGAGTATAGGGATGATTCTAGACTCTACAACAAAACATCCAAAATAGCAGCATGTCCATCGCTTGCCTTCTACTGCTCTTCTTGCTGCTCGGCCGCAACTCTGTGACCACCACCACGTCTAGCTCGACCACCTAAAAAGGGTGTAACTCAGCGGAGTGAGACAATTGAACATTGTCCCAGCGGGAGGCATAACTCCCGGCCAAAACTACAAACCTCAGGTATATAGAAAGCAGCTAACTGATAAAAAGTATGATAACAGTAGTTATAAGATAAGACTGTTCATACTTATCAAGCTTACCAAAAGTACTTGGTCATCTATCCAACTATTTCCTTATGAATCATGATTAACAAGATAGGATGTATAAAGCTTACAACATATGAGAAAGGTACAAGCAACTGCAAGATACAAACAAAGTTAACTACACAAACAAGGCCTCAACCAATGTTTCGTGTTTAACTTAAGTAGTAATACTATTCGGCTGAATTACGTATTATTATGCCCTGAGGAAATGAGTCGTACCGCTCAAATCCAACCTTCGATTGTGAAACCCAAGCCGGTGCCATACAAGGTCAATGGAAGATCTGGACTCCACGACCTCGCCCCTCATGGTCAGTGCATGAGTACAACACAAGCAGGACCGCAGTCTCATGATGAAGTGGTCTTAGCCATAGGGTCAGGCTACCCTCTGCCTAGCCCGCCTCGGTACAGGTCTCGGCGCTAGTGAAACTGAGCCATAGGCCTGTTCACCGTGCTCTGAGCCATGAACGCATTCATGCTCCTCATATCACATATCCTGAGCCATGGACCTACTCACCATGCTCTTTATCACAATTGGGCTACGGGCCTGAATCCGCACCCTTGAGTCTACAACCGAAGTTGCACTCTTACCTCCTCACTTTAGGCTAGGAGAATCCTCACATATTCAACAATATGCGCTCCGGGTTAACCCACAGGAGAACCCATTTCACCATCACCAAATTCCTGACGATGATGGATATATGGCCAGGGCAAACTACATGATAGATTTCACTGTGATTAATTAGTATCTTTTATATGGATTGCAAGATTCAACCAAGTTGTATAACATGTAATAAATACAAATGGGAAACAATAAAAACTCAACATTATGCTTTTACTACCATTCACATCATATTAATCCATCACAAGGATCCCACATTACATGTCATCACTTGGCCTCTTATCAATCAGTCTAGATTCATCACACATCATGGGATCTCAATCCCTAATCACATAGTGCCACTGCCTCTCAGGGCTTACATCATCATTATCCTTTTGGAACATCATTCATAATATACCTGTTATCTCATTGTTCTCATATAATCATTCCTCATAGCCTTTCATTTGGATATGCATTACCTGCATGGTTAGCACTATTCAATGATCAATATGAATAACTTAGAACTCATTTTATCAACACAGGGTGAAATTTAGAATTAAGTGCATTATCAACACAAAGTGACATTAATGATTATATCCTTTTCTTAATCATACCTCGTCTTATGTTCACATGTATAAGGCACCTCATAAAGCAAACCCTAATACATGCTCATTATTGTTCTTAGCATTAAAGAGATAATCAAGGGGGTCACACTCGTGTATATAGCCATGTTAAGCTTAGATGAACAAGCTTTATCATAAAGAATACTACTTAAGCATGTACAACGTCACCATCGTTATATACAACAATCAGCATTCTAAGATATGTGTAACCCTCACTAGAAACACTAAGGACCCTCACTAAAAACACTATCAGGCAGGGCTCACCCTCATCCAAGGATGTACCGGGCAACCAACTTATAACGGCCCATGTGCAGCGCGCAATGCCGCGTCAAGGGCAAGCGTGCAGCGCGCAACGCTGGGTCAAGGGCATACTATGTAACGGCCAAGGATCAACCGTGCAACCGTGCCGGGCAGGGTATAACGGGCAATGCGCAACGCTCGTCAAGGCGTGCAGGCTATCAGGCAATGGAGTGTCAGCTGTGTGATGCGCACTAGGCGTGCAGCTCATGCCGGGCGACATGGTGACGCGCACCCGGGCGTGCAGTGTCGGGCGACGCAGTGTCGAGCTCATTTACAACGTGCATAGGTAGCGTGTAGCTAGTTCTAGCGTGCAAGGACCTGTGTCGAGCGTGCAGCCTATGTCGGGCGTGCAGGGGTAGTGTGCTTGCCCGCCACAGCACAACGACGTGCACCTCAAGAGTTATTCATGCAAGGCAGGGTTGTGACACCCATCACCAAAGGAACCAAAGGGTATATCGGCCATATATGTACCGTGCAAGGGGAGGGGTCTAGGTCAAGAGGGTTGTCGGGTAGCACCTCCCCATGCCCATATCGTCCAAAGGTGTTAACTCTCAAGGCCATCTACCACCTCACACATGGACGCATAAAACCCTAGTAGGTCAAGAGAAGGCTCACCTCAATCAATTAAGAAGGAGGGGTCTTGCACTTCTTCTATCACCAAACAGGTCACAAGGAGGAACCCTAGAAAAGAGCCACCACTAATCGAGCTCACCTTATAGCCCATGGTGAGAGGAGAGTATTGCTCAAGCAACTAGAACACAAGCTCACCTCAATCGACCAAGAAAGTGGGGTGTTGCTCATGATACTAGAAGCTCAAACTCACTCCTCTAGACCAAGGGGAGAAAGGAGTATTGCTCACCTACAAACCCTAGATCACAAGGATCAGCCAACATGAAAGCTAAGCAAGAAACTAAGCTACCAACATGAAAACGAGATCGTAGCAAGAGATAATGTAGTTAGGGTTAGAAGTTATGCAACCTGCCTTAAGCAACTTCAAGCTCCTAGCTCCAAGCACCACCAAGCAAGGAAGATGGAGACTCCAAGGCTAACAGCCACCACTTGCTCCTCCAAGGTGTGTCGGCCACCAAGCTTGCTCCTTCAAGGGGGGGTATCGGCCACCACTAAGCAAAGAGAGGGTTGTGTCATGCAACAAGGTGGAGAGGAACCAAAGGACCAAAGGGACCCTAAGCTAAGGAAAGGAACCACCTATATAGAAGGGAAGGAGGGAGAAAACAAGGTTGGTTCAAGCAAGGTGTCACTTGCCTAGGGACACTTGTCCTAGAGCACAAGCCACCACACTAGCAAGCTTCATCCACATGTCCAAGATGTGCTCCAAGTGTCCACTAAACAAGGTCAAGGCTAGGTCAAGCATCATGGGCGACACAACAAATTGCTCCTTGGGTGACACACATCTATGTTGGCCGACACAAACACCCCTAGGCCGATACACATCCACACTTGGCTGATACAAGGCTCAACCCTAAGCTAAGCAAGGCACCTCAAGGCCCAACAAGCTCAACTAGGCCCAAAAGAACTCAAGCAACAAGCCCAAGCCTTCCCCTCCACACAAGAGGAAGCAAAGAGAGAGAAACACCTTACAAGGTGGCAAACTTGCCTACAAAACCCTAGACTTGGGTTATTTGCAAGTAGCACCTCCAACTCTCAACAAAGCTCAACCAAAACCTTAATCACTACCAAAGGTGATTACCAAGCACCAAAGCACCAAGGTTAAACAAAGCAAACAGGGTAAGCCCTAAATGAAGGTCAGGGTCCTTACAAGCTAACCCCCTTTAAGGGATTTCATCCCCGAAATCCGAAGAGAAAAGTGAGGGATACTTCCTCCTCATCTCTTCCTCAAGCTCCCACGTGGCTTCCTCAACGCCACGATGATGCCAAAGAACCTTTACAAGAACCAGATCCTTTCTCTTCAGCTTCTTAACTCTTCTGTCAAGGATCGCCATAGGACCTTCCTCGTAGGTCACATCTTCATCAAGCTCAACTTCAACTGGTTGTATCACTATTCCGGAATCTAGATGGCTTTTCTTCAGCATACTGACATGGAACACTAGATGTAACCTATGCAACTCCGAAGGAAACTCTAACTCGTATGCTACCTTACCAATGCATGCTATGACTGGGTAAGGCCCCATATATCTGGGTGCTAACTTACCCTTCCGACCAAACCTCAGCACACCTTTCCAAGGTGAGACTTTGAGATACACTTTGTCTCCTACCTGAAACTCCAAAGGTCGTCGGCGATTGTCGGCATAAGACTTCTTCCTGTCCTGTGCCGCTTTCAACTGTTGTTGTATCACTTTGATCTTTTCTGTTGTCTGCTGCACTAACTCAGGACCCAACAACTAATGCTCACCAGACTCGTACCAACACAAAGGAGATCTGCACTTTCTTCCATACAAGGCTTCATAAGGAGCCATGTCAATGCTCTGTTGATAATTGTTGTTATACGCAAACTCTATCAAACTCAGATGTACATCCCAACTGCCTAGAAACTGCAAAACACAAGCTCGAAGGAGATCCTCCAGAATCTGAATAGTCCTCTCCGACTGTCCATCTGTCTGCGGGTGAAAGGCGGTACTGAATCTCAACTGTGTTCCCAACGCCTTATGCAATTGTTCCCAGAAACGGCTTGTAAACTGAGGACCTCTATCAGAAACTATCGTTGTTGGCACACCATGCAAACATACTATCTCATCCACATAAACTCGAGCGAGTTTCTCAGCTGTATACGTCATCTTTATAGGTAGGAAATGGGCAGACTTCGTCAATCTGTCCACTATCACCCAAATGAAATCATGATTTCTAGTTGTCCTGGGTAGGCCAACTAAAAAATCCATGGTTATATGATCCCATTTCCATTGCGGTATTGGCAAGGGTTGCAACGTACCTGCCGGCTTTTGATGCACAGCCTTCACTTGCTGACAAACCGCACATCTATCCACAAACTCAGCTACATCTTTCTTCAAGCCTGGCCACCAGTACAAGTCCTTCAGACTATGGTACATCTTGGTAACACCTGGATGCATAGCATACATCGACGTGTGTGCTTCCTCGAGCACCAACTTCCTTAGCTCATCAACATCAGGAACCATCATCCTATTGCGATAGCAGACTAGCCCATCCTCAGACTCATGAAACCCATCACACTTTCTGCTGCCAAACTCTGATTTGATTAACTGTACTGCATCATCTGTCTGTTGCGCATCCTTGATCTGCTGTCTTAACATAGGCTTGACTTGCATCTGTGCTAGAAGTCCAGCTAACGAGGAAACCTCCAGCTGCACGTTCATCTCCCGTAAAGAGACAAGCATATCCCGCCTATGGCATACCATAGAACTCAACTGTGCCTTCTTGGAAGAATAAGAAGACTTTCGACTAAGTGCATCAGCTACCACATTCTCCTTACTAGGATGATACTCGATAGTGCAGTCGTAATCATTGATCAACTCCATCCATCGACGATGTTGCATGTTCAACTCTTGTTGTGTAAAGGTGTACTTCAGGTTCTTATGATCCGTGAAGATCTGACACACTTCTCCATAGAGATAGTGTCTCCAAACCTTTAACGCATGAACCACTGCCGCCATCTCCAAATCATGAGTCGGATAGTTCTCCTCATGTTTCTTAAGCTGCCACGAAGCAAAAGAAACCACATGATCTTCCTGCATCAGCACACATCCTAAGCCTTTCTTGGAAGCATCACAGAAAACCACATAGCCTTTCCCAGGCTCTGGCAGGATTAACACTGGAGCACTGGTCAGCTTCTCCTTCAAACTCTAAAAAGCTTGTTGACATCGATCATCCCAAACAAAAGGTACATCCTTCCTAGTCAACTTTGTCATTGGAAACGCAATTGTACAGAAGTCCTTGATAAACCTTCGGTAATATCCAGCTAAACCCAGAAAACTACGAACTTCTGTCGGTGTCTTCGGCTGTTCCCATTCTGTAATGGATTCCACCTTCTTCGGATCTACTTTGACCCCTTCTGCAGATATCACATGGCCCAAGAAAGTTACTTCTTCCAACCTCAACTCACACTTACTAAACTTGGCATACAGCTGAAGTTGGCGAAGAAGAGTCAACGCTTGTCGAAGATGTCTCTCATGCTCTAGCATGTCCTGACTATAGATCAAGATGTCATCTATAAAGACTACAACAAACTAATCTAAGAACGGACAGAACACTCTGTTCATCAAGTCCATGAAAGCAACAGGTGCATTGGTCAGCCCGAACGGCATAACCACGAACTCAAAATGACCATACCTCGTCCGAAAAGCTAACTTTGGTATGTCAACCTCCTTGATCCTCAGCTGATGATATCTGGACCGTAGATCGATCTTCGAAAACATTGTAGAACCACGCAACTGATCAAACAGATCGTCTATTCTCGGTAGCGGGTACTTGTTCTTAATCGTGACCTTGTTCAACTATCGGTAATCTATACACAACCTCATCGAACCATCCTTTTTCTTGACGAACAACACAGGAGCACCCCAAGGCGACGTGCTCGGTTGGATGAAACCTTTGTCCAGCAACTCTTGCAACTGCTGCTTCAATTCTGCCATCTCTACTGGAGCCATCATATACGGTGTCTGTGCAACTGGCTACGTCCCTGGGAACAGATTGATCTCAAAGTCAATCTCTCGGGGTGGAGGAACACCAGGAAACTCCTCAGGAAACAAATTCTGCAAACTCTCGGACAACTGGCACCTCTTCAAGGCTAGGACCTTTCGCCTTTGTAGCCACGACGATATCCACCACATGGGCTAGGAACGCCTCACATCCTTGTCTCAACAACTTATCTGCCACCATAGCTGATACCAGACACATTGGAAGAATCTTCCTCTCTCCTTGGAAGATCCACTTCTCTCCATCATCATCAAACACTACCTACTTCAATCCGCAGTCCAAAACAACCTTATACTTCTCTAAGGTATCCATCCCTAGGATGACATCAAACCCATGCATATCAAGTGGCATAAGATCCACCTGAATGCGGTGTCCCGAGAAAGACAAGACACAAGATGGACACTCTTCTCGAAGCAACGAAGAACCAGCAAGAGGGGTTTCTAACAACAAGTGATCCTTCTTGCGACTAACAGGTAAACGACAGTTCTCAAGCATACTATAGGCGATAAAAGAGTGTGTAGCACCCGGGTCAACCAGAACAAATATAAAGCAAGAAGAAGACATATCAGAATGAAATAACTCCATCTAACCTATCACTACTCGCGGGTTGACTATCGCCTCCGGCTGACTCATAGCATAGAGTCGAGCCGTTGCTTGTTGTCCACGACCTTTGCTTCCTTGAGCAGACGATCCAGCCTGAGACGCTTGACCGCGTCCTTGTCCCCTACTACCAATAGGCTTCTATCGATCTGATCCCTGATGATTCTGCCTCGGTTGTTGCGTCACTTCAACATATCTATTCAGGCAGTTGAACCTCCAATGCCTGATCTGACCACACATATGGCATGCTCTATTGTCAACCCGTGGCCTAGATGGCCATGTCACTGCCACAGAAACCATATTGTGTGCCTTAGATGGTGAAGAAACGTAACCTCTTCCTTTACTTGGAGACCACTGAGACGGTCCACCAGAACCTCTCATCACTGACGGTGTTGAAAACCTGGGCTTCTTGAATCCACCAAACCTCTGACCCTGGAACTGAGCAGGTCTCTTCTTAGCCATAGACTCTCTCTTCTCCCGTACTGATCGTTTGATCCTTCGAACGAATTATACAAATGTAGCAAACCTCTCTCGGTTCTCCAACGCAGACACAGGTGTTGTCAGCTCAGAGCTCAAACCCTTCTCAAAACGTCTGATCCGTTCATCATCTGTCGTTTCCATGTGAGGACAAAACCTCAATAAGTCCATGAACTTGGCTTCGTACTCAGTGATGTTCATTGTTCCTTGTTGCAGACTCTCAAACTGATCGATCTTCTCATCTAGATACGTCTTGGGAAAGTATCTGCTGACGAACTCACGCCGAAAGACCTCCCAACAGATCACCTCACCAGGCCGCTTCTCTTCCTCGATGGTCCACCAGTGACCAGCACTACCTTTCAGAAGGTAGACAGCGTGCTTTACTTTGTCTGCTTCAGGGATGTCGAGGATCCGGAAAGCCTTCTCAAGACTTGTCAGCCATAGATCCGCATCCGCTGGATCAGCCGTTCCAACATAATCTGAAGCTCTGACTCGGCGAAGCCGCTCGAAGGTCTTCCCAATACCCGATGCTTCTCCATGGGGAGCATGTGCTCTCAGAGGAGGCATTGGCAATCGCTCAACCATGAGATTCATCGTAGCCATCATCTGCCCCATAAACTGTTGGTAAGCAGGATGTTCAAGAATGGTTGGGTTAGGTTGGGGAACCTCAGGCACCCGATCTTCATGTGCCTGCCCAAAAGCTCCATCAACTGATGCAGCATCGCTGTACTCAGCAGCGTGTTCTTCATGATTTCCAGACATCTTGACTTTTCTTCCACTGAGAGCAGAAGATGATTGTGAGGAAATATGGAAAGCATATAAGAAAAGACACAACCAAGTCCTAAATCCCTGTAGACTCAGCGAACCTAAAGCTCTGATACCAAAACTTGTGGCAACACAACCCACTATCACATAGACAGCGAGGTGTTACGCGAAAACATGTGGAAGTCACCATAACCACAGATTATCGAAAACATGGGTTAATTAAAACCGATTGCGGAAAACTGATAAACTGAGAAACTATTACATTCCGGTCCACATCCTGCAAGGAAACAGGTTATATAAATATATACAAGCCTTGATACATGTCCACAGCCTAGATCAACAGCTGTCTTGTCATACCATCTCATACAGTTCATCACCTGTTTATACATACATAGAGGCCCACATTCAGCCAACAGCAGGATATACGAAACACCAACGATAGTACATTGGGAAACAATGTCAAAATACCGCCAAGGACCTGAGAGTACATGGATGATTCTAGACTCTACAGCAAAACATCCAAAACAGTAGCATGTCCATCGCTTGCCTTCTACTGCTCTTCTTGCTGCTCGGCCGCAACTCCGCGACCACCACCACGTCTAGCTCGACCACCTAAAAAGGGTGTAACTCAGTGGAGTGAGACAATTGAACATTGTCCCAGCGGGAGGCATAACTCCCTGCCAAAACTACAAACCTCAGGTATATAGAAAGCAGCTAACTAATAAAAAGTATGACAAGAGTAGTTATAAGATAAGACTGTTCATACTTATCAAGCTTACCAAAAGTACACGGTCATCTATCCAACTATTTCCTTATGAAACATGATTAACAAGATAGGATGTATAAAGCTTACCACATATGAGAAAGGTACAAGCAACTGCAAGATACAAACAAAGTTAACTACACAAATAAGGCCTCAACGAATGTTTCGTGTTTAACTTAAGCAGTAATACTATTCGGCTGAATTACGTATTATTATGCCCTGAGGAAATGAGTTGTACCGCTCAAATCCAACCTTCGGTTGTGAAACCCAAGCCGGTGCCATACAAGGTCAATGGAAGAGCCAGACTCCACGACCTCGCCCCTCGTGGTCAGTGTACGAGTACAACACAAGCAGGACCACAGTCTCATGTTGAAGTGGTCTTAGCCACAGGGTCAGGCTACCCTCTGCCTAGCCCGCCTCGGTACAGGTCTCGGCGCTAGTGAAACTAAGCCACAGGCCTGTTCACCATGCTCTGAGCCATGAATGCATTCATGCTCCTCATATCACATATCCTGAGCCATGGGCCTACTCACCATGCTCTTTATCACAATTGGGCTACGGGCCTGAATCTGTACCCTTGAGTCTACAACTGAAGTTTCACTCTTACCTCCTCACTTTAGGCTAGGAGAAACCTCACATATTCAACAATATGCGCTCCAGGTTAACCCACAGGAGAACCCATTTCACCATCACCAAATTCCTGACGATGATGGATCTATGGCCAGGGCAAACTACATGATAGATTTCACTGTGATTAATTAGTATCTTTTATATAGATTGCAAGATTCAACCAAGTTGTATAACATGCAATAAATACAAATGGGAAACAATAAAAACTCAACATTATGCTTTTACTACCATTCACATCATACTGATCCATCACAAGGATCCCACATTACATGTCATCACTTGGCCTCTTGTCAATCAGTCTAGATTCATCACACATCATGGGATCTCAATCCCTAATCACATAGTGCCACTGCCTCTCAGGGCTTACATCATCATATCCTTTTGGAACATCATTCATAATATACATGTTATCTCATTGTTCTCATATAATCATTCCTCATAGCCTTTCATTTGGCTATGCATTACCTGCATGGTTAGCACTATTCAATGATCAATATGAATAACTTAGAACTCATTTTATCAACACAGGGTGACATTTAGAATTAAGTGCATTATCAACACAAAGTGACATTAATGATTATATCCTTTTCTTAATCATGCCTCATCTTATGTTCACATGTATAAGGCACCTCATAAAGCAAACCCTAATACATGCTCATTATTGTTCTTGGCATTAAAGAGCTAATCAAGGGGGTCACACTCATGTATATAGCCATGTTAAGCTTAGATGAGCAAGCTTTATCATAAAGAATACTACTTAAGCATGTACAATGTCACCATCGTTATATACAACAATCAGCATTCTAAGATATGTGTAACCCTCACTAGAAACACTAAGGACCCTCACTAAAAACACTATCGGGCAAGGCTCGCCCTCATCCAAGGATGTACCGGGCAACCAACTTATAACGGCCCGTGTGCAGCGCGCAACGCCGCGTCAAGGGCAAGCGTGTAGCGTGTAACGCTGGGTCAAGGGCATACCGTGCAACGACTAAGGATCAACCGTGCAACTGTGCTGGGTAGGGTATAACGGGCAACGCACAACGCTCGTCAAGGCGTGCAGGCTATCGGGCAACAGAGTGTCAGCTGTGTGATGTGCACTAGGCATGCAGCTCATGCCGAACGACATGGTGCCGAGCAGGGTGACGCGCACCCGGGCGTGCAGTGTCGGGCGACGCAGTGTCAAGCTCAGTTACAACGTGCATGGGTAGCATGTAGCTAGTTATAGTGTGCAAGGACCTGTGTCGGGCGTGCAGCCTGTGTCGGGCGTGCAGCCTGTGTCGGGCGTGCAGCCTGTGTCGGGCGTGCAGCCTGTGTCGGGCGTGCAGCCTGTGTCGAGCGTGCAGCATGTGTCGGGCATGCAAGGGTAGTGTGCTTGCCCGCCACAGCACAATGACATGCACCTCAAGAGTTATCCGTGCAACGTAGGGTTCTGACACCCATCACCAAAGGAACCAAAGGGTATATCAGCCATATATGTATCGTGTAAGGGGAGGGGTCTAGGTCAAGAGGGTTGTCGGGCAGCACCTCCCCATGCTCATATCGTCCAAAGGTATTAACTCTCAAGGCCATCTACCACGTCACACATGGACGCCTGAAACCCTAGTGGGTCAAGAGAAGGCTCACCTCAATCAATTAAGAAGGAGGGGTCTTGCACTTCTTCTATCACCAAACGGGTCACAAGGAGGAACCTTAGAAAAGAGCCACCACTAATCGAGCTTACCTTCTAGCCCATGGTGAGAGGAGAGTATTGCTCAAGCAACTAGAACACAAGCTCACCTCAATCGACCAAGAAAGAGGGGTGTTGCTCATGATACTAGAAGCTCAAACTCACTCCTCTATACCAAGGGGAGAAAGGAGTATTGCTCATCTAAAAACCCTAGATCACAAGGATCGGCCAACATGAAAGCTAAGCAAGAAACTAAGCTACCAACATGCAAATGAGATCATAGCAAGAGATAATGTAGTTAGGGTTAGAAGTTATGCAACCCGCCTTAAGAAACTTCAAGCTCCTAGCTCCAAGCACCACCAAGCAAGGAAGATGGAGACTCCAAGGCTAATGGCCACCACTTGCTCCTCCAAGGTGTGTCGGCAACCAAGCTTGCTCCTTCAGGGGGGTATCGGCCACCACTAAGCAAAGAGAGGGTTGTGTCGTGCAACAAGGTGGAGAGGAACCAAAGGACCAAAGGGACCCTAAGCTAAGGAAAGGAACCACCTATATAGAAGGGAAGGAGGGAGAAAACAAGGTTGGTTCAAGCAAGGTGTCACTTGCCTAGGGACACTTGTCCTAGAGCACAAGCCACAACTCTAGCAAGCTTCATCCACATGTCCAAGATGTGCTCTAAGTGTCCACTAAACAAGGTCAAGGCTAGGTCAAGCATCATGGGCGACACAACAACTTGCTCCTTGGGCGACACACATCCATGTTGGCTGACACAAACACCGCTAGGCCGATACACATCCATACTTGGACGATACAAGGCTCAACCCTAAGCTAAGCAAGGCACCTCAAGGCCCAACAAGCTCAACTAGGCCCAAAAGAACTCAAGCAACAAGCCCAAGCCTTCCCCTCCACACAAGAGGAAGCAAAGAGAGAGAAACACCTTACAAGGTGGCAAACTTGCCTACAAAACCCTAGACTTGGGTTATTTGAAAGTAGCACCTCTAACTCTCAACAAAGCTCAACCAAAACCTTAATCACCACCAAAGGTGATTAGCAAGCATCAAAGCACCAAGGTTAAACAAAGCAAACAGGGTAAGCCCTAAACGAAGGTCAGGGTCCTTACATAAACTATTAAGAATATACAAGCACACACACAAGCAGCTCCCCCACCGTCCCTATTAACCTGCTTAGATTTCCTTTGTCGAAATTCCCAGCCAATCACATAATTCATTAGTTGATAGCTACTAAAAGTAGCTCATTTGTGAAGGAGTAAACCCTAAAATACCCTTGATGAAAACACCTTCCAACCATGGATCAACTAGGAGATACATGGCTCAAAAATCTCAAGAATGATAATATAAAATCTAGAAAAATAATGTATGTGACAAATTGCAAAGAAAACCCCTCAATTGGGTAAATTGTAGAAAAGTCCAAAATGTACAGAAAATTGCATAATTTGCTCAAACAGTGTCCAAATTGGACCAAATTTGTAACTTAAGCTTGTCTTATGATTTCAAAACATATAAAAAGGTTATATTAGGGTTCTAAGAATTCAATTATGGTAATTAAGCTCATTCAACTCATTAAGCAAGTTCAGGGGCCTTACAACTATAAACCCCTAATAGGGATTTTGCCCCCAAAATCTAAGGTAAAAAAAGATGGGTACTTCCTCTGCTCCTCATCCTATTACCTTCACATGGTTACTTTCATATCATGGTGATGTCACATCATTCATACATATCTCATCTTGGGTCAACACAAAAACCCCCACATAAGAAGACATTTGCATATATGGAACATAGAAACTTGTTGTGCCACCTGTACAAATCTAATAGTAACTTTCAACTTTTGGACTCGATTGTCATCTTGAACTATTCTATATGTTGTATCACACATCACTCAGAGGCCACACACACTGGATCTTACCAAACATAAAACATCAGGTATCTATTATCATATGCAACTTTATAGTGTTTCATCTCTATGCTCCTTTAATGGTTGTTGTAATAAACAACTCAATCAACCATGTAGGCACCCCCTAGTTTTCAATAAATTATGAGGAATATGTTTTTAGAGGATTCTCTAATCATATCGATGGTGGATTGACCATCTATTTGGTTGAAGAATCATACACTTGTATATAACTGTTAACAAATATAACTTCCTAATTGACCTTGTTATGGGTGGAGCAACGACATTGTCTTCATCTTATTAGGACTCACATAACATACTTAACAGAGGTATCATAACTCTTAGAGGATGCCCTAGTCAATCCCCAATGCACTCTTGTTCAACTTGTCTCATAGCTATTGCTACTTCGGCAACCCTAAGGTTTTTGAAGAAATATTGATCATATTTTTGACCATATTTGAAATAGTTTGACATGTCATCATTCAAAGCTTGATATTACTTGAATGACATGTATGGAACACTCTGTTCCTCATATTCATAAATTCTATTTGTACATTGGTTAGTCTATAGGACATAACTCTAAACTCATCATGATCGTGTGAATTATGTCATCCAATCTAAATCTTATGCATTGATATTTGATCATAGGTTTATCTTAAAGGAACATGGTATCGCATATATATTGACCAATAAACCTTCTATCCTTGATAGTGGTATTGTCCAGCTATCCCTAAACCATACACTACACTATAGAATCACTTTTGCTTTTCCTTCCTAACAATATTTAAAGGGTCATCATCAACTCTCTCTCTCTAAGGGAGAGGAATACTTGTAATGTTCATTTAATAAACATCTTCAACCTTCACACACTTCCCATACTATTGACACATCTTGGATACTAGGATTCATTACCTTGTTATCCACCTCATGTGTTATAAGGAACTCACATCCTTATCTCATCTACTTTTACCAACATAATAAATTTCAAAACATATAAGAGGAGTCTCCCAAATTATTGGAAGGCTCAAAAGAAAACTCATCACAAACTTTATGATCTTGGAACCATAGTCCAAGCAACCTTATGCTATAATAAGTGATCCACCTTCATGTTTGTAGTGAATCCATACGTACCAAGTGGCAATGATCCACTTGAAAGATGTGCCCTAGAAAGGAAAGACGCAAAGGGAAACACACTTCCCACATCATAGAAACATTGTTCAAGGTCACTAGCAAAAAGGTAACCAATTCTATTTTCATTGTTCAAGTTACAGCTTCTTATGTATCATTTTACCTTTTTCATTTCAGGTTCCTTGCCATTAGCATAGGAATCATCATGATTAACATATCTCATTACTCCTTCCTTGACGACAATTTATCACACTTGGTATGTTCTCTTATTTTATTATGTTTTTCAACAACTTATCGACATGTAAATCATCATATTCCACATTTTCTTCATTAAATTGGGATCATCTCCATTAATTTCTTTTACATGTCATGCTGATTTTTCATTAACACTTTCTTACATACATAGGTTGGTCTGATATTAACTCAGGTTCCCTTATTTCTTTGTCATTGTTCCCATTCATCTTCTCATTTTGTACTTATTATAGGAGTTCTCTCTATCTTATGTGGATACCTTGATTCACTTTATAAGCATAGACTTGTTTGTCTTTTACTTTATTATCTTCTTGAATCACATCTTCAAGAACTCCTCTTTTCCTTATTTGTATTCAGATTTAGATTTCATGGTGTTGTATCTTTCTCTTGTATTTACCAAACATTCAAGTTTTGATAGAAAATGATGCAATTCACATCTTCTTTAAGGTAGGATTGAGATATTCACACCATGATCTCTTATTTTTTATGCTATTTAGATTGTCTCAAAATGACTACTTGATCAGAGTAATCATAAAGATAACAATCTATGAGTTCCATACTTACCTTTTCTTCAATAATTGAATACCTGGCCAGGGCACCCAAATATTGGGATTAGACAGTATGCACCATATTTTTATGTCATATTCCTAACTTAGACATCATCCTAGTCCTAAGTCCTAGTGTCCCTATAGACTCAGTGAACCTAAAGCTTTGATACCAACCTGTGAGAACATGTTACACTAAATGAGATTACTCAAAACATAAAATACAATCAATCACTAATTAATCACATACCCAAAAATATGGGTAAATTAAAACTGATTTTAGCGTCAACACCCGCTCATAAACATTTGTGTAAGATCCCAAAATCTTTCTTATATCCATTCTATTCCAAGAATTTGATACAAATTGATCTATTACCTTAGCCACAACATATATACACAGGAGAACAATATCCATATATGTCATACAAACAAGCATTAACATGCTAAAAAAATATTGATTCATTTGAAACACCATATACAAACTTTTCATGCCCGGACCTGAGAGTACAGGGACAACTCTAGGACACACTAGACATCTAATCAACTTTATCAAAGATTCATTACTATAGCTCCTCTTTGCTGCCACATGTTTATTTTCATCACTTCTGATTACCTAAAAAAATGTGGTGAACCACAAGGGTGAGACCCATGTCCCAACAAGAGATATTACTCCAACAATGTTTATTGATTACAAAATTTTTAAGTAATTAAATAGTTAAGCATATTAATCAGATATAACAAATAAGATCATTACTACTGATGATTAACAAAATACATAAAGGAGCAAATAATAACTATCATCATTATCCAGACTATCATCCTTTATCGTATTGCCAATATAAGCAATTCAGTAGCATATGCCTATCTAGCATCATGAGCAAGTGTAGTAACATATTATAGCTAACAACATGAGCATGTCTAATTGGCTGAACATATCAACATCATAATAAGAGCTAACAACATAAGCACAACTATCTCGATAAGCATGATTAGCAGTATATGCATCTCGAGTTACAAAGGCATCGCTAGCATGCTAAACATAACTCACAACATGAGATAGTTAGCATCATGATTATAATCAGCATTAGCAGTATAGTTATCAGTATAATCATGGCTATTGTATGTACGCATCTACAATCATAAGCATATCCACAACATAAGTATATCTACTATCACTTAATTGCACTAAGCATCATCTTTATGTAAAGAGAGCAAACAAGGGTTATCATTCAATGTGAACCGTCGTGTATAACCCTAAGCAAATATGCTATACGGTTGTATTACTTCTTTTATTATGCCCTGACGAATTTGAGGATACCACTCAAAATCCAACTGAACATTGTTAAGTTGAAATCAGTACCATACAATATCTAGGAAGAGTTGGACTCCTAAGATCTTCTCCACCCCCAGTCAGTACGGGTCCTCCACAGTGACACATAACGTCAAGTTGCTAACAGCCTAGTCCATCCTTGGTACAGGTCACAGCACTAGTGAAAGGAGTTGGGTACGCATACCCTACCATATGAGGTACAACTACGGTTGTCTTCCAATCTTGTCACATATATAATCACCAAGACACGACCGCATCCGTTCTCAATCACATCATATGTATGAGGCATGACCATATCCAACCTCCACAATTTGCATTGTGGATGACAAGGATATATCCTCAACTTGCCACCCCCACATACTCAACAGTATGCACTCTGAGTTTCCCTTAGGAATACTCGTTTCACCATCTGGCAAATTTTAACACTCAGATGGATCTATGGCATAGTGCGCTACATGATTAGAGTTTCACTTGATTAGTTATGCCAATTGGGTGAATTAAGGCTGCATCAAACAAGTGGACATACAAACCCTAATTCACTTCTAGCAAGCATATAAATATCACAACTTTAAAAATATATAAAACGTGTGAAACATAATTTCTCATCTCATCATCACATGGTACCATTCACTTTCCATTAATGAGACCACACTAATCATCATACTATCACAAGATAATAATCTTTTTCACAATATCATAGGGTATCAACCCTTATTAACATAAGAGGATTACACCTCATTTGGGTTCAACCATGCCCAAATATCATTAAGACCATCATAATATCACAGGATATAAATCCTTTTCAAATTATCACATGGTATTAACCCTTGTCAACACAAGAGGATTACATGTCATTCAGGGCTCAATCATGCCCAAAGGTCATTAAGACCATCATATTATTCCCTGCAAGATCATCATTATCTTTGCATTCCTTATAACAAGGCTCAACAACATCACTTATATATAATACACCAGATCAGCACAATATTGCATTAATGAACTAGGTTATATTCATAAACAATCATAGCAGGGTTATATTAACATTAAGAACATTCCTTTATTACATCAACATGCAATGAATCTAGATATGATTAACTCTCATCATATTCATAATGCACATGTTTAGCATAAGAAAGTATCAACCATGTGGCTATGATAAACACCAATTAACATACCAAGGTTATGATCATGTTAAGGAGTTTATTCCACCATCATTCCATCATATAATAATGTTAAACATGAATACTCATCTTTATCTATTTGCATTAGAGTTAGGTTCAACATGATAAATTATATCAATGTTACTAAATAGCACTCATACCCAAACCCTAACTCACAGCATCCCCATTGGATCATGGATGCATAAGGTGAAGCATCACCATCACATTCCATACCATTCTCAAGTATGAACCCACACATAAATCAAGGTATGACGATTGAGTAATGGCATACTAGAGTTTCAACAACAGTAACGGAGTACATCATGATTGCATTAGTCATTGAAGGACTATTCATACCCAATTACCATCATTTAGTTATATTAAAGCTAGGTATAACAAGTTATACCTCATTAGGGTTACATATCAACACAATATGGTTATCATACCTTCTATTCATATGAGTGAATAGGTAAGACTACCTTATTAAGGGTAACCCTCCATTTGTTCCATCATCATTCAACTTGTATCACCATACCACAATGTTACCCAGAACCATTGGATGTTTAAAAGGTAATACCTTTGGTTGTTTATATAAGTAAACACCTTAGATAAGCCACCTATGAAGTCCTTGATTTGTTCTCTATAAAGAGTCACCATCTAACCCTAGACATTCCTTGATTAAAAACACAAACAGTTCCATTGAGAGTAGGGTAAAACCCATAATCGACTGTTCAGTTAAAACAAGCCATCCATTGTCAACAAGTAAGCTCTTTAAGTTGATCATATAAAGGAAACCATATAAATCCAATTATTAGTACCAACATTACATTATCCATCATTCCACTTTATTGGAGGATTAAACATTAGATTTTGACCATTGGGTCAAGTTCATATATTAAAACCATCAATTACAGTATAGGTTCGACCATTGCATCAAGTGACCCAAGAAACCATTGGTCTAAGGCTAAATTGATGCTAAAACTATATGATTAACTCACCATAGATTGTAGAGACCTGATAAACCATCATTAGTGATCATTATATCACTATAGGTTGTTATATCAAGACTATATTCATTAATCAACATCAAATATTAAGTTGATGTCATCATTGATTGATAACATCAGTAGGGTACTTAATGGTTGATCATTATACTTCTAATTGATCCAAAACCTGACCTAATGGGGTGACCATAGGCTGTCATCATCATTTGACACCCTTGATCACGACCATGAGTTGTTATGAAGACAACACCATAGGGTTGTTGCAATGGTACCATCATCAGGTCATGGTTTATAGAAGAAATTAACTTTAAACCCTAAAATTGACTATTGTTTGATAGGTGTTTAGCACCATAGGTTGTCAAAACAACCTGATCCAAGTCATACTATACCTTAGGAATAATGTACACATGATCACAGATTTATCTAGAACTGAAATCAGAACAGGGAACATTATGAAAATCAAAATCCAAGTCAAGCATAGCTTTTTAGTGCATAAATCATCATTTTCAAGAAAGAACATGAGATAGTAAGCTTATGGTAAGTAATAAATGTGGAGTAAGTTATAAACTTGCCTATAATGAGAATATGAAACCCCACACAGAAGAAATCTCGAGTAGGTAGGGTAGAAAATCCAAGAATAAGCTATGAATTCGTCCATCTAACACCTTTCTTCATCAAATGAGCAAACCCTAAGCATAAGGAGCAAGAAAGGTAGGGTTTTAGAGCTTTAGAAAAATTTCTACCATGGAAAATCAAGGTTTTGACCTGGAGGAAGGTCTAAGGAAGGAGAAGAGCAAGAAAAATGAAGAAGGAAGGAAGAAAACAACTTGCCTTGGTTGAATTCCCTAGAAGATGACCTTGGAAACCCTAGGTAGGGCTAGATGGAGCCCTAGGAGACCTTCTTCTCCAAAAAGGGGTTGTCTTCTACCTTAGATCAGTTGGTTACATAGAAAAATAGAGTGGATTCGTTGCTCTAGTTTAGAGGAAAGAGAAATCAAGCATAGTTTCATATTTGGGCAAGGAAGAGGCAAATATATCCCATGGATAAGGATAGAAGCAAGCATGAGGTGTAAAAGTAGCTTCCCCATGTGTTTATGGCCTTAAACTATTAAGAATATACAAGCACACACACAAGAAGCTCCCCCACCATCCCTATTAACCTACTTAGATTTCCTTTGTCGAAATTCCCAGCCAATCACATAATTCATTAGTTGATAGCTACTAAAAGTAGCTCATCCTTGAAGGGGTAAACCCTAAAATACCCTTGATGAAAACACCTTCAAACCATGGCTCAGCTAGGAGCCCCGTCGATAAAAAATCTCAAGAATGATAATATAAAATCAAAGGAACATAATGTATGTGACAAATTGGAAAGAAAACCCCTCAATTGGGTAAATTATAGAAAAGTCTAAAATGTATAGAAATTTGCATAACTTGCTCAAACAGTGTCCAAATTGGACCAAATTTGAAACTTAAGCTTGTCTTATGATTTAAAAACATATCAAAAGGTTATATTATGGTTATAAGAATTCAATTATGGTATTTAAGCTCATTCAACTCATCAAGCAAGTTCAGGGGCCTTATAGAAAATGAAATCACCACGTCATAATATCATGCAATAAATGAGAGAATGTGGGAGTAGATTGGATTGAATTTGTGTTACAACCTCGGTAATATGAGAAATTTTCATATCAATGAGAGTTATTAAAGATACACTAGTTAAAACTTATCCAAGAAAGGTTTCTAGACCTAATGTTTGAGGCTAATATGAGTTGCAAATTCATGTTAACCCAATTAGAATCTTGGGGACAAAATTCCTTTTAAGGTGGGGTGAATGTAAGATTGTCAAATTTGATAGAGTTAGATTCTATTCAATAAGAATGTATTGAGATTCATTTTAAGACAATCATAGTAATATTATAATGATGGATCAATAGCATGACTTTGAGTGAATTTGGATAAGGAATGAAATTTCTAAAACTTGTTTAGGTCTTCATATTATGTAAGTAAAGTAATATCAATAAAATTTATCATATGAGGCTTCCATTAAGAAAGTATATGTGTTCAAGCCTCAATTTAGTAATTAAAAATATAATTAATTTTGTAGACCTTTTGGGAGGCTAAGTAATGGGACATGGGCCCTAGAACCCAATTCAAGACCGATTGGGTCTCGTTTACATATGGTTCCTAGGAATATAAAATTAGGAAATGAGTATTGTGTACTCATAGTAAATACTCTAGATAAGTTTAGTATATGGATAATTGAAATACAACATTATAGGAGAAATTACAAAAGATTATACTCTCTCATTATCTAAATGATTAATTGAAACATTATCTAAGTAATGGTTGGAAACCAAGTTTTGGATAATAGATATATGGTTTAAGAAATTATCTTCTTTTGAGTGGGAGATAATGGTGAAGGAAGTATTATCCTAAATTTTACAATATATTGGATATCCCATGTGGCCTAGGGAATAATCCTAAAGTTTTGGGATTTTATCTAAATATAAGAAAAAAAGAATTAGAGTCTAGTCGGGCTCTAGGTCAGTGGGTACACAGGCAACGGGATCTTCCTCCCTAACCTAGTAAAATATAGAATCCTAAATTTTGTTCCACATAATTGAACCCAAACTATCTCTCCTTTATCTCTCTCTCTCTCGACCTCCCGACATCCAACCAACTTTGGATTCTTCTCTGGATTGCACCTGCCTTTTCACAACCCCAACCATAGGCAACAGGTATGGGTTATCATGGATTTCCTCAACAAATAATAGTTTTATTCTTTGTCTTGAGGGCATGTTGTAGACATCAAGGTTTGCCTACCCTAGTACATATATAAGGCCTTGATACCTGTAACACCCGGGCCCACTTCCTATGGCTCTAATAGAGTTTCAGGAATGACGACTGGCCCCACAAACTACCACTAGCCTTAACTGTGCACTTTGTCCACACTGACACGCAAGCCAGGATCAACTTCCCGACTGGTCACCCATCCTAGTACTACTCCAAGCTGAGCACGCTTAACTATGGAGTTCTTTAGTGACGGGCTCCCGGAAAAGGAGATGCACCTTGGTGATATGGGTAGTCCAATCATTCCTTTTAAGATCATGTTATACGAGGCCTCAAATCCTGGGATGTTACAATCTCCCCCACTTAGACTATTGACGTCCTCGTCAAGGCTCAACTATAAGGCATCATAATCTCTTCCCCATTTCAGTGCAGGCCCACAATGGCCCATGGACACCCAGCTCCTGATCACGAAATACCAGCGCAAGGGTGGCTACGTCAACCATGAACAACCCTTTCCTACATGCTTGGACTGCACGGCTCAAGACTGGCATGCCATGCCCATGTGGGCCCCACCTACTGGAGGGGAATTGGCTCTGATACCAAATGTTACGACCCCACCTTCCGGTAACCCCCAATTAAGGGAGACTGAGAAGTAGAATCCGCACCCATAATTTCTGGATCAAAGGTTCGGCACTTAACCGAGAACAATTATTAAATTCTAACAGACTAAACTGAAAAGTTGTAAGAAAATAAACTTTCGCATACCATTTTGAAAACTTGGATCTATAAACTTCTATCCACTTATGGATTCTATTCTAACTAATTCTCCTTGTATTTTACTTCATCTATTTCACAATATGATGATTTTCTATTTGTCCTTTTGGCTTGTACCTAAAATGCCGACAAACAAAACGTCGGTCAGCCGAAGTTGGTATGTGGGGGAAATAATAAACGTGCAACTATGATAACAACATAATCATTCAATTAATCATTTAACAACCAATATTACGTTTTAAATATAACTCTGTGATCCATGAGTACCCTATGCTATCCCTGCAGTGGACCTGGATACTACCTTCCTTATGGTAGATCCCCATTAAACCCCTCATGGTCCCACCTATAGGTGAACCAGTTTCTAGGGTTGAGTCGCATGGAACTACTCGTAAGTAGCCCACTCCTTAACTCATGGCATGCTAATGGGTCTCATGGCACTACACTTGGTAGCCCAATTTCTAACCCACGATAACCTAGACCTTACTCTAGGTTACCCCTTTTTAGCCTTGACAAGCCACAGAGGTGGTTCCGGATCTAGCCAGTTATACATGTATATTCATAGTTATAGTCATAGTCACTCTATAGTTGCATGAAATAAAAGCATCCAACAGTTATTTCAAGCCGTGAGGGAAACGTCGATAAAATCCTCGGAAAACTAGTCGGGATAATCATAAGCGTAACCACATACCTTTTCCATGCAGAATATACAGTTATACTTTGAGTAGATTCAATCAACCAGTCGAGCAAGCAACCAAGCAAATGATTGTTTAATCTGCATGTCTGTAAATCCTAAATTGTCACCATCACATATTATTCCAAGTAAATCTTAATCGATCCTAATCTAGGGTATTAGGGTTTGGTTAAGGAATAGATGTACAAACCCTAATTCCATCGCATAATTATTTATTAGAGTTATTAGTCCCAATTAGACATCATGTGTAACCCTAATTAACATATCCCCCAAATCTGTCTGTTATGATCGCTTAGATCCAATTTACGTTCACTAACCATATCTTAGTTTTAAAACCTAATTCTCATAAGCATGATTATACATATGGGACATTGTATCTTTTCAACATCATTAACATGATCACCTTCATTTCTCATATTGTTTAAAAAAATTCAGATAAGAGCATAAAACAAGGGCTTTTAATTTAATTATCATGTTTAATATCCAATCTAGGGTTTCCATTTATAAATCTTCACTTAATGTAATTAACATGTTTCATACCCAATTAGGTTTGTCATACCTTTTAATGAAAAAAATTTCAACTAATCTGCAGACCCAGACGGTGATCATGTTATGATGTTGAAAAGGTATGAAAAGATATGGTGAAAAGTTATGACCCCACCTCTTGTAACATGATAACCCCCAAAAAGTATGAAAAGATATGAAATTCCTAACATTTAGGGGAATGCCAATGAGGAAAATAAAAGAGAAATAAAGAGAAAACTTCAAAAAGAGTTATTTTAATAAGAAATAACCAAGATAATAATAAATAATGGACATAGATGCATCTAATAAGGATAATGAGTATCCTTAAAAAGTAATTTCGAAATATTAGAGTTTCTTAGGGTCTAAGGAACCCCAATGGAGAAAAAGAAAGAGAAAATACCAATAATAGAAATAAAAAGATAATGTGAATACATAATTAATGGATTATGTGGGTTTGTTAAGAAGAAAGTATTTTCTACTAAAATAAATGTAAATTCATGCCAATGAATTTAAAAGGCAAGCATAAAGAGAATAAGAGAGAGAATTTTCGAATTTCCTTAATAACCAAGGATTTTGGATGATCAAGGAAGTATTAAAAAGGGAAATATTATATAAAGGAATCAACTACACGCCAAGAAAGGAAACTGACTCATTTCCTCCTGAATATATATAGACTCTTGCGTACCCTCAACCATGTAAGGGCTTGGGCTGATGCCTCATAGCCAGGGAAGATCGTAGATGTCAAGCGTCCCTCTTCCCGATCTTCTATCCTTTCTGCCATGACCAGAGGGGGTGGTGCGATCCCAGATGTGGTGCTAGACCAAGGAGGGAGTTCGAGGAGGGACACAAGGCCCTTCTACATGGCGACGAGGTTACGCATTCGGAGAGTTGTCCACTTTGGTCGTCGACGTTACGTCTGCAAGTAGGTCACTATTCGCGGACCTGGTCACATGCGCTCGACTTCCATGGCCACAACTTGAAGGCCTTGTCGTGCACGGAGGGATGCGGTGGAGGTAATGGAACCTTCGTGGATGCCGAGGAGCCAGAGACGGAGCGAGGAAACCCTCCCCCGAGCCGCTACAGGCGGACGCATTAGGTCATCGTGAGGTAGAAGAAAAAGCAGGTGGTTTTGGACCGTTCTACCGTACGCGGGCTGAAGAGGTGCACAACTTAAGTGAGGACAATTGCGTCTTTTCGAAATTTTCTCATCTAAAATGAGCCACGTTGCATGGGGCAGGACACATGGCGACTTCTGATTGGCTCTGGTAAGTGATATCTTACAAAAATCATATATAATAGACCGTAGCTCGGATAAATACAAATAATCTATGTATTTTGATCAAGAGAATGAGAGGAATTCAATAAAAATACTTTTAAAGATTGATTCCGTTCCTAATTGCAAAAGTACAATAAGTTGATGAAAAGTGCATTAAAGTTAAGTTAAAAACCCTTTTTGCAATTAAAGGTTGAATCTAGTATGCTTAATGGGCTAATATAAGTGTTAATAACATGTTGAATGATAATGTTAGATTTAAACCTGATCTAGATGTGAAATTACATGATTTAGGGTTTTTACCTCATATGAGAATGATTAAGCATTTAGAAACCCTAATTTAGGGTAAAAGAGGATAAGATCATATATAATTTGAAAGATGTGAAAATATGTGGTTATATGACGGTTCTAATCTATTTCGAGCATTAAAGTTCCTAATTTTGGATAAAAACCCCAAATGTAGTGATTAGGGTTTTCTCATGAATAAAAGGTATAATTAATGGCAAATTGAGTTCATATGTTAATTAGACCATAATGAACTTTGAATTGATGATAAATGTGTATAATGCTCTTGTCATGGATTAAAAGGATAAAATAGTAGCCTTAATGAAAAAGAAGCATAATTGATTATTAATGTGCCTGTAATATGAAAATAGGGTTATATGTTGTTAAATGATGTGCACAAATCATATCATATTTTGGATCATGTTTGGTTGCATATCCATATTGTTTTGACTCAATTATCACTCTCATTCATGTTGGATTCTGTATTTTTAGCTATTCTTACTTGTCTCATGGTTTGGATTGTAGGTAGTATATTTTGCAATGAAATGATGAGGAATATATCATATTATCTCTTATTGGATCACTCCTCAAATATCTACATGTTTTGGGGTTCGAAATTATGCAAATACCACTTTTTACGTCATGTAATTCGGACCTACACGCTGAACGTTATGAGCAGAATACACAACAGCCCAGAACAGCCAAGTGCACGATGTGCACCAACAGTGCACGTCGTGCACCTGGGACAGTTGAGCAGACTTAAAGTTCTGGAAAGTTGCACGGCGTGCACGCAAGTGCACGCCGTGCACCTGGGAGCTAAAGTTTTCTGGAAATTTACACGGTGTGCATTTCTTCAGCACACGCCGTGCACAGTGCATTCTGGAGCAAATTGAAAGTTTCTGGAAAGTTGCACGGTGTGAAATTTTGGTGCACGGTGTGCACCTGGCAGTTTCAGCATTTTGAAAAATATGAGTTTTTGTTTAAAATGAAGTGGGAACTTAATGGGCGGTTATGCTCGGTCATTTGCGGAAGTTCTCTCATCCTAGAGCAAGCCTAGAGCATAGGAGGGCGATTTTGAGGGGAAAGGAGGTGGTTTCTTGCCAAATAAATCCCATTCTTCCTCTCTTCTTCTCCAAGCTTCTTCTCCAAGGTGCAGCAGAGCTTCTTCACTCCACATAGCTTCTCGGGAGGGAATTTTGTCCAGTTTGGAGCAGTTGTAGAAGTGGGATTTTGTCCTTAAGTCGGAATTCTACCTTCCTTTGGTTACACCTTGGGATTTCTTAGATTTTCCTTCTCTAAACCATGTTTAACTCTGAAATTTCTGCACATTTTCTGATGTACATCATTATGGACGAGTAGACTCTTTTTCTTGGGCATGGGAGAGTAACTCCCATGTCATAGCTTGTATGAACATATGAATTTCGTACTAAATATTAGTTTCTTGTATATTCTAAGAGTTGTTTCAGATCCGAAACGCTTGTTTGTGTGATTGGCCATCATACTTGCATGTTTTATACTTTCTTTCATAATCTGTGAAGATGTGTTTGAGAGTACGGAGTTACTCTTTTGGTAACTTGTCCTTGACCGCGAGAGTGGCTGGGATTATGTTGAGGAGCAAGGTTTATGATTTGAAATGAAATACATACACGAGAGTGATGTATGGAGTTAAAATCATCATCACTTCACTGGGAGGTGAGTGATGACTACAAACCTCCTTTGCAAGTTAATTAACATGTTTAAATTCGTATTTTAATATAAGCTATGATGTGATAGTGAAATCCCAAGTCTAAGATCCTTCCAAATCTGAATCTTAACCTTTCTTAAGTGATAATTTACTATTTTGTTTTAAATCTATAATTTAGTTATTCTAATCCAATCATCTTGTGTACAACGATCTAGATTATTGAAAATCATAACCCTTGCGCCTAACTAACCCACACTCCTTGTGTTCGACCTCGACTACAACTACTCTCGTATACTTACGGGATATAGCTAGTTGAGTAAAAGATCATTCTTAATTATTGAAACTCGTTAGTGTAAACAACCAACAAGTTTTTGGCGCCATTGTCGGGGAGCATCGGTATTCCTGTTAGAGTAAGAGTTGTTGATAAGTAAATGAGACTAGATCACAACCTTCATATCCACCATCATATATATATCATAATTCATCATGATCATCATAATTTGTTGTATCTTCCATGTTTGTTTTTGTATCTCACTCACCTTGTTTATTTGCAGGAGCATATGGGGTGTTCATAAAAAGATCCTTGAACCGTGCATATCTCTACATTTAGAAAATGAACACACTATTTGCAGCCCTCATGGAGCAAGAAGGAGTGAAACCCAAACATGTATGGAGGAATCACAACCCACACAACCATCATCCATGTCACCATCATATGCACCATCCTCATCTACACATCCTTCATCCACACCACCATCAATCACACCTAATTCACCGCCATCATATATACCACCAACAACCATACCACATTCTTCCACACCCTCATATACACCACCAACATCCATACAACATACACCACCACCATCTATGCCACCTCTACCTAATCCTCTGGATTCGCATGAAGAACTAGTCAAGGAGGATGACCTTCCTCTTAAGGACTACTTTGGTACAACTGCAATGCACATGAGTGGGCCTATTAATATTTCAGAATTTGAGGTAGAGGAGTTTTCTATCAGCCTATCCATCATACAATTGCTACAGCTGAATGCATTTGTAGGGACACCAATGGAGGATCCAAACCTCCACATTGTTGAATTTCTACAGTTGCTAAGCACCATAAAGATATATGGTGTTCCTACTGAAGGGATATGCCTAATTCTTTTTCCATTATCTCTTAAAGATAGAGCCAAGGCATGGCTCTATACTTTGCCAAAGAAGTCAATCAGCACTTGGGAGGAGCTTCTAAAGGTCTTTTTGGCAAGATATTTTCCACCTAGCAAAACTTTGCAGCTAAGGAGTCAACTCATCAATTATTCTCAAAGGGATGGAGAGACCTTGTATGATACATGGGAGAGGTTCAAAGATCTTCAACATCTTTGTCCACATCATGGTCTAAGCAATTGGCTTCTATTGCAATCTTTCCATAATGGTTTGTGCTACAATACAAGGATGTCTATTGATGCAGCTGCAAATGGAACTCTAATGAACAAATCTTATAGAGAAGCCTATGCTATTATTGAAGATATGGCAGTAAATCATTGCCAATGGAGTCCGGCTACAAGCTACCACCCATTCTTTTCACATACTACTTCCAGAATGCAAAGGAAAGATCACACGGTTGGTGCTATAGACATAATTGCAGCAAAGATAGACACTTTATCACAAAGGTTTGATAAGCTAAGCACACAGCCATTTCAAGAAGCCAATATTATTTGTGATTCATGTGGGTTGCTTGGACACTCATATTCTACATGTTATGCTTATTCTATTTATTCTCCAATGGGCTACACTCCACCGTACTTCTACATCAATGCAAACCCAAATTTCATTCAGCCACAACAACCACAAGTAACTTCTAGATTAGAGTCCATGCTTGCAACATTTATTTCAACTCAAATGCAGCAAAATGAGGAGTTCCATCAACAAAGACAATCAATGAAGGGTGCCATTTTCCAACTCTCTTCTAAGGTGGACGATATTACCACTCATGCACACATCTTGGAGAAACAAATTACCCAGCAAGCTCTTTTTAGCAAAGAAGCATTTCCACCTTTCTTGCCTAGTCCACCGAAGATGAATCCTACATATTTCAGGCCGGTGACATTGAAGAATGGAGTTGTTATAGAGGTATATCCTTCAAAGTATGATGATGTTGATACCCATGACGATTATGAAGTTTCAACTAAAGGGGAGAAAGCTACAACACATGCTCTACATGTTGATTCTTCAAGCAAGCCACATGTCCTTCCTCCTCACATTCTAGATGACACATTACTTTATAATGAGAACACTCTTCCCAACTCATATTTTGATGATGCTTCAAAGAAGAATGAAAAGACAAATAGTATTGGCATACAAAAGACTATTCTTATTGCAGCTCATAGGTGCTTTCGCTTGCCCCAAATCAAGGACATATTTGTAAGGAGACATAAATCTTTAGCACAACAATTTCCAGCTGTAAATCAAAGCACCGGTCCTCCATGGACTTTGATGTTTCCACCATGATGAGGTACCCGGTTGTAACCTTTTTAGTTTGATTTATGCAGTGAGGACACTGCAGATTTCAAGCTTAGGGGGGAGCAACCAGATTGTAACCTAGTTCTTTTAGCTTTTCCCTTTCATGTTATTTGCTTCTTGTCATTTTCTTTTGTTTTGTGTTCACATTTCAGTCTTTTGTTTTCAATTCTGCTCTTCTGGTGGAAAATCTAGTATGATATGAGGTTTATCTTTTATATGTGGATAAAACTCCTATGCTTAACTGATTGTCCTCTTTTGATGAGAAATATCATTTGGATAAATTGTAAAAGGCATGCATTAATCAAATGAAACCTTTTGGCCATCAACATATGCTTAACTCTAGCTTATGCTTCTAGCCTGAACATTCATCTTTCACATCCTTGATTGCTTAAAACATGTAATGGTTTCAATTTTTGTGAGTAAATCAACTTCACAACATCATTTGGAATACGGGATGCCCTTGTCAAGCTCTTAGTGCATTTTCAACCACTCTTTCAATGAAAAAATTTCAAAACAAATGAATGAAATCTAGCTGATGTTGCAATTTAGTTGACTCTCCTATGTTTTGGAAATTTTTAAAATTTCTTTTGCCTTATCTCATCTTTACACCCCATAGAAGATGGCTACACTGCCCACATATCATGCTAGCCTAGTGTAAGTCCGATCTAGCCACGATGGTTAGGTGGTATGTCTTAAAAGAGGGTAAACACCCCAACCGACACTCCATGTGTGCATAAGCCTACATTAGCAGCCGAGTGTCGGAACCCATAATCTATTGTCATATCATTTTTTGGAAAGAAGGAGAGTACAACTAAATTTGTTAATTTTAACTAAGATTTCATCTTTTGTATCCTTAATAGTTGAATGTTTGAGTTGCACATCCACTAATTGCTTGGCTTGGTCATCCAAATTCTACTTAGTGTTTTTTAATTGATTGATTTATTTAATTGTGACCACCCCTACTGAACTAAAAATCTCTTTCTCGGGTGTTTAAGTTGAATTGATGTCTATGAGCATAAACATGTTAATCATGGTTGGTTTGGTCTTATACACATCTTTCATTTCATTTGATATATTCATGAACTTGACAATTCTTCATTTATGTTTCTATGCTCTTTTTGCTTGAGGACAAGCAATGGTTTAAGCTTAGGGGGATTTGATGTGCACAAATCATATCATATTTTGGATCATGTTTGGTTGCATATCCATATTGTTTTGACTCAATTATCACTCTCATTCATGCTAGATTCTGTATTTTTAGCTATTCTTACTTGTCTCATGGTTTGGATTGTAGGTACTATATTTTGCAATTAAATGATGAGGAATATATCATATTATCTCTTATTGGATCACTCCTCAAGTATCTACATGTTTTGGGGTTCGAAATTATGCAAATACCACTTTTTACGTCATGTAATTCGGACCTACACGGTGAAAGTTATGAGCAGAATACACAACAGCCCAGAACAGCCAAGTGCACGTCGTGCACCAACAGTGCACGTTGTGCACCAACAGTACACGCCGTGCACAAAAAATGCACACTGTGCACCTGTGAGAGTTGAGCAGACTTAAAGTTCTGGAAAGTTGCACGGCGTGCACACAAGTGCATGCCGTGCACCTGGGAGCTAAAGGTTTCTGGAAAGTTACACTGCGTGCATTTCTTCAGCACACGTCGTGCACAGTGCATTCTGGAGTAAATTGAAAGTTTCTGGAAAGTTGCACAGCGTGCACTTTTGGTGCACGGCGTGCACCTGGCAGTTTCAGCATTTTGAAAAATATGAGTTTTTGTTTAAAATGAAGTGGGAACTTAATGGGCGGTTATGCTCGGTCATTTGCGGAAGTTCTCTCATCCTAGAGCAAGCCTAGAGCATATGAGGGCGATTTTGAGGGGAAAGGAGGTGGTTTCTTGCCAAAGAAATCCCATTCTTCCTCTCTTCTTCTCCAAGCTTCTTCTCCAAGGTGCAGCAGAGCTTCTTCACTCCACATAGCTTCTCGGGAGGGAATTTTGTCCAGTTTGGAGCAGTTGTAGAAGTGGGATTTTGTCCTTAAGTCGGAATTCTACCTTCCTTTGGTTACACCTTGGGATTTCTTAGATTTTCCTTCTCTAAACCATGTTTAACTCTGAAATTTCTGCACATTTTCTGATGTACATCATTATGGACGAGTAGACTCTTTTTCTTGGGCATGGGAGAGTAACTCCCATGTCATAGCTTGTATGAACATATGAATTTCGTACTAAATATTAGTTTCTTGTATATTCTAAGAGTTGTTTCAGATCTGAAATGCTTGTTTGTGTGATTGGCCATCATTCTTGCATGTTTTATACTTTCTTTCATAATCTGAGAAGATGTGCTTGAGAGTACGGAGTTACTCTTTTGGCAACTTGTCCTTGACCGCGAGAGTGGTTGGGATTATGTTGAGGTGTAAGGTTTGTGATTTGAAATGAAATACATACACGAGAGTGATGTATGGAGTTAAAATCGTCATCACTTCATCAGGAGGTGAGTGATGACTACAAACCTCCTTACAAGTTAATTAACATGTTTAAATTCGTATTTTAATATAAGCTATGATGTGATAGTAAAATCCCAAGTCTAAGATCCTTCTAAATCTGAATCTTAACCTTTCTTAAGTGATAATTTACTATTTTGTTTTAAATCTATAATTTAGTTGTTCTAATCCAATCATCTTGTGTACAACGATCTAGATTATTGAAAATCATAACTCTTGCGCCTAACTAACCAATGCTTCTTGTGTTCGACCTTGACTACAACTACTCTCGTATACTTGTGAGATATAACTAGTTGAGTAAAAGATCATTCTTAATTATTGAAACTCGTTAGTGTAAACAACCAAATTAACATAACCTTAATATTGAATAATAGATGAGATAATTAGGGTTTATGAGTAATGGTATAAAATTAGGGTTTAATATGGTAAAAGATGAAGGGAAACCCTAATTGTAAAATGAAACCCTAAAATGGATCCAGAAACCCTAGAAAGTGAATCCAAGTCAATAAAGTAGATTCTTGATAAAGTGTGTAATAAATAGAGTACATATTCTTTTCAGGAATTATGTGATTGTTGAATTGCTTGCTTGGATTGCATTCTTGGTTGGATTTGCTTAATGTTGTGAAATCGTCAAATCAGGTATGTGGTTACGCTTATGATTATCCTGACTAGTTTTCTGAGGATTTTATTGATGTTTCCCTCATGGCTTGAAATAACTGTTGGATGCTTTTATTTCATGCAACTATAGAGTGACTATGACTATCACTATGAATATACATGTATAACTGGCTAGCTCCGGGTCCGCCTCTATGGCTTGTAAAGGCTAAAAAGGGGTAACCTAGAGCAAGGTCTAGGTTATCGTGGGTTAGAAATTGGGCTACCAAGTGTAGTTCCATGAGACCCATTAGCATGCCATGAGTTAAGGAGTGGGCTACTTACGAGTAGTGTTGTGTGACTCAACCCTAGAAACCGGTTCACCTATAGGTGGGACCATGAGGGGTTTAATGGGGATCTACCATAAGGAAGGTAGTATCTAGGTCCACTGCAGGGATAGCACAGAGGATGGGGGTACTCATGGATCGCAGAGTTATATTTAAAATGTAATCTTGGTTGTTAAATGATTAATTGAATGATTACATTGTTATCATAGTTGCACGTTTATTGTTTCCCCCACATACCAATTTCGGTTGACCGATGTTTTATTTGTCGGCGTTTTAGGTTCAAGCCAAAAGGACAAACAATAAATTGTCATATTGTGAAATGCATGAAGTAAAATGCAAGGAGGATTAGTTAGAGTAGAATACATACTTGGATAGAAGTTTAGAAATCTAAAATTTTCAAAAGGTATGCAAAATTTTATTATAGTTTTTTAGTATAGATTGTTGAAATTTAATAATTGTTATTGGTTAAGTGTCGAACCTTTGATCCAGAAGTTATGGGTGCGGCTTCGACCTCTTAGTCTCCCTTAATTGGGGGTTATCGGGAGGTAGGGTTGTAACATTAAGGGGAATGCCAATGAGGTTACTGCTTTTTAGCCTTTACAAGTCACAGAGGTGGATTTGGATCTAAGCCAGTTATACATATATTCATAGTGATAATCATAGTCACTTTATAGTTGCATGAAATAAAAGGCATCCAACAGTTATTTTCAAGAAACCGATAAACACGTTCGGAAATCGCCATGAAACTAAAGCGATTATTCATAAGCGTAACCACATACCTTACTGGTGAGCCATGCAGATTATTCAACATGCACTTCATGTATATTCAACCAAGTCAATCAACACATTCCAAGCAAATCAAGCATTCATCATTTACAATCTGCATGTATGATATTTCTAAAGTGTCACCATCATAATATTCGTATTAAACCCTACTCAGGTCCTAATCTTGGGTTTAGGCTTTCCTAATACATATTTATCATTAGAGTTATATTTCAAAACTCTAATTTCCCATAAGCATTGTTCTAATGATTCAATAGCCCTAGATCATATTAAATATGGCCATGTTTAGCAAAGTTACTATGTAATAGCATCATGAGCCCTTACCTCAGATTTTATGCATTAACAATATGGCAAGTCATGATATTTAAACTTTAATTCTTCATATTCATATTAGGAGTCTTAATTATCATCATTATGGCCATGATCATCTTGATTCACCACATACCAGCTTTGGCTGACCGACATTTTGTTTATCAGCGTTTTAGGTACAAGCCAAAAGGACAAACAGTAAATCGTCATATTGTGAAATACATGAAGTAAAATACAAGGAGGATTAGTTAGAATAAAATCCATAAGTGCATAGAAGTTTAGAGATCCAAGTTTTCAAAAAGGTATGCAAAAGTTTATTTTCTTATAGTTTTCCCGTTTAGTCTATTAAAATTTCATAATTATTCTTGGTTAATTGTCGAACCTTTGATCTGGAAGTTATGGGTGCGGCTTTGACCTCTCGGTCTCCCTTAATTGGGGGTTATCGGGAGGTGGGGTCGTAACATTTGGTCGTAACAAAGGAGTATTAATGACAAATCAAGTTCATATGTGAATTAGATCATAATGAACTTTGAGTTGATGATGAATGAGCATAATGATCTTGTCATGGACAAAAAGGATAAAAATGGTAGCTTTAATGTAAAAGAAGCTTAATGAACTTATTTAATGGTTAATTATGCCTTTAATCCAAAACTGAGGATTAGATGTTGAGATAATTAGGGTTTGTGATCAATTGCGTTAAAATAGAGTTTAAAATAGTAAAAGATGAAGGGAAACCCTAATTGCAAAGTAAACCATAAAAGAGGTAGAAATCCTAAAAAGGAATAGAAACCATAAGTAGCAATATGGTTTGGATAGATTTTGATAAAAAGGAATTGGATGTAATTTTAGGAATCTTGTACTTGCTTGATTGGATTGATTGGACTACTCTGTCTCAAATCTGCATGTACAGGTATGTGGTTAATTATGAATAACCGCCTTAGTTTCCCGAGGATTTTCCGGATGGTTAATCGCATTGAATGCAATTATCATTTTGGATGTTCATACTTGCAAATCATAAAGTCACTATGATTATCACATTAATAATAGAAGTATGTATTCTCGCACCTACATGCCACCCTGATGGATGATGCCAAAGGTCAGGCCCAGATGGGTAGACCAATGGGCACCATGAGTGGTGAACCCAGGCACCAAGCTCAGGAATGAGAAGGTGGCCTATGATATTGAATGACTAACGGGCACTATGAAGGGTGACCCCAGGCACCAAGCTCGGGATTGAGAAGGTGGCCTCAGGTCATTGGCAAAAGAAACCCTAAGGTGGGTATGCCAGGGTTAGGGTAAAAGCGGTGGAGAATGTCATATTGAAAAGCATAAATTGACTTGTTAGTTAACTTGATTGTGATAATTAGATTGTTATCCATATGTGCAAACTTTTGGTTGTCCCCACATACCAGTATATTTCGATATGCTGACCGACATTTTGTTTGTCGGCGTTTTAGGTACAATAGTTGAAAGAACAAACAGTAAAGTGACACATTGTGGAAATAAGAAATAAAGTGCAAGGAGGATTAGATAGAATGAATCCAGGTTACGGATAGAGTAGCTTACCAAAGTTTTAAAAAGGTATGCAAGGTTTTATTTTATGCCAGTTTTTAGTTTAGTTGGTAAAATTTTATAATTGTTAGTGATTATTTGTCGAACCTTTGATCATGTTAAATGGGATAATGGCTCTGACCATCTGGTCTCCCTTAATTGGGGGTTACCGGGAGGTGGGGTCATAACATTTGGTCTCCCTTAATTGGGGGTTATCGGGAGGTGGGGTCATAAAAAGAAAATAGGTGAGAAATATTCATAATTGAGTAATATCTTTCACCTAAAGAAAGTACACGTTTTCTTTTAGATAATGAGTCCAAATTTGGCAGAGATGTATATTAAGTTATTAATAAGTTTCCCTCAAATTTTGGGATTAATTGGATGAACGGTTTGAGAGATATGAATTTTACAAGTTTCCTAAAGTGTAAGGGATAATATTAAATGTCACAATTGATGTTCTAATATGAGGCTTGCTAGCCGTTGGATCAAGATCCAACGGTAGCTGCTTTTCGTTTCAGAATAGGAAAAAGGGAATAGTATAATGTGAAATCAATTCGTTAGATTGCTTTCCCTGATCATCCACGAGTCCTAAAAAGACAATAGTTGATTTCGAGGGATTAATTCGGACCTTTACACCCCCTGTTTGCATAGTTGTCGTGCGGGATTGGGATTTCCCCAAATCCCAGTTTGTTCACAAATGAAAGTCATGTGGGATGTGATTTCTTGACAACCAGTATGTATAGGAGGCCTCTTGAGGGGTCTTGACGCCCTTGCAATCCCATAAATACCATACCCCGAGTGAACGGCAGTTCTGGAGAGACTAGTGGGCATAGAGGGTCCCTAGTTTCCCTGGCGTCACGAACCACCAGACCTGGGACAGCTTCGGGAACAGCCGCCCTTGTACGGAAGCAAGACATGGATGATGGAGGGTAGGCTCGGCTGAGAGGCTCGATGGCCTTGTGTACCTGTACGGGAGTCAGAGGTGAAGAAAGGGGGCGCCGCGATGGGCAGGTGGCCGCCACCCCGCCATGCTCTGTTTTACATAGTAAATAGAGGGCAGGTTGCGCGCGTGAGGAAGACGAAGGCTGAGCGGGTCAGCCGGGTCAGATGGGAATCAGACCTAGGTGGCGATCTGTGAGCCAGGAGGTAGATCGTATTAAAATGAAGCAAGGTGCTGACGTGGCAGGCCACGATTGGCCCAATGGTAATACTTTTTACAAAAATCATAAAAATTCGTAGAAAGCTCCGATGAATAAAGTTAAAACATGAAAGTTGCTTAGAAAAATACGATAAACACGTTAAAATTGGTTTGAGAACATGAGTATGTTCCTATTTGCAAAAGTATATTAATCTAATAAAAATGCTTATGTATTAGATTAAGAAACCCTAAATGAGCAGAATGGTTAAGTTTATATTGCTTAGTTGATGAAATTGAGTAATTGCAACCTGATGAATAATTAATGATGAACTTGAACCAAATCTAGATGTTTCTTGCATGAATTAGGGTTTTTACCTCATATGAGAATGATTGAGCATTTAGAAACCCTAATTTAGGGTAAAAGAGGATAAGATCATATTTAATTCGAAAATATGATAATATGTTATTAAATGATGGTTCTAATATATTTTGAATATAAAAAGTTCCTAATCATGAATAGATACCTTTAATATGATGATTAGGGTTTTCAAAAGGATAAAGTTAGAATTAATGATAAATGGAGTTCATAGGTGAATTAGATCATAATGAACTATGAGTTGTTAATCCGGAATGAAACAAAGATGATAAAAAGGCTCTAATGTGAATATGTGAGTAATTAGGGTTTTGCACCTATAATTGTTGTTCTAGGGTTTTGTGGATATAAATGAGGAAAGTTGTAAAAAGATCAAAAAGAACACTAATAAAACCCCAATTCGGATTAGAAACCCTAGAAAGTGAATTCAAGTCAATTAAATAGATATATTCTTGGTAAAGTGTAGTAAATAGGTTACGTATGCTTTTTAGGAATTCTGTGAATGTTGAACTGCTTCTTGGATTACTTGCTTGCTTGGAATTGTTATTAGCTTATTGAATCTACAAATTAGGTATGTGGTTAATTATGAATAACTGCCTTAGTTTCCCGAGGAATTTTCGGATAGTTAATCGCATTGAATGCAAATTACCAGTTTGGATGTTCATACTTGCAAATCATAAATTCACTATGATTATCACATTAATAATAGAAGTATGTATTCTCGCACCTACATGCCACCCTGATGGATGATGCCAAAGGTCAGGCTCAGGAGGGTAGACCAATGGGCACCATGAGTGGTGACCCCAGGCACCAAGCTCGGGAATGAGAAGGTGGCCTATGATATTGAATGACTAGAGGGCACCATGACTGGTGACCCCAGGCACCAAGCTCGGGATTGAGAAGGTGGCCTTAAGTCATTGGCAAAAGAAACCCTAAAGTGGGTATGCCAGGGTTAGGGTAAAAGCGGTGGAGAATGTCATACTGAAAAGTGTAAATTGGCTTGTTAATTAACTTGATTATGATAAGTAGATTGTTATCCATATTTACAAAAAAAATTGGTTGTCCCCACATACCAGTATATTTCGATATACTGACTGACGTTTTGTTTGTCGGTGTTTTAGGTACAAGATTGAAAATGACAAACAGTAAAGTGGCATTTGTGGAATTAAATAAGAGTTAATGTACAAAGGAGGATTAGTTAGAATAGAATCCTGATGCGGATAGAAGTAGATATCCCAGTTTTGGAAAAGGTATGCAAAGTTTTATTTTATACCAGTTTTCAATTTTGTAGGTAGAATTTGATAATTGTTATTGATTATTTGTCGAACCTTTGATCTTGTTAATTAGATAATGTCTTTGACCTTTTGGTCTCCCTTAAATGGGGGTTACCGGGAGGCGAGGTCGTTACAATTAGGGTTTATGAGTAATAGCATAAAATTAGGGTTTAATATGGTAAAAGATGAAGGGAAACCCTAACTGCAAAACGAAACCCTAAAATGGTTAAAGAAACCCTAGAAAGTGAATACAAGTCAATAAAGTAGATTCTTGATCAAGTGTGTAATAAATAGAGTACATATTCTTTTCAGGAATTATGTGATTGATGAATCACTTGCTTGGAATGCTTTCTTGGTTGAATTTGCTTAATGCTTGTGAAATCATCAAATCAGGTATGTGGTTACGCTTATGAATAATCATTTTAGTTTCACGGTGATTTTCGAACGTGTTTATCGGTTGCTTGAAATAAACTGTTGGATGCCTTTTATTTCATGCAACTATATAGAGTGACTATGACTATCACTATGAACATATATATAACTGGCTAGATCCGGGTCCACCTATGTGGCTTGTAAAGGCTAAAAAGGGGTAACCTAGAGTAAGGTCTAGGTTATCGTGGGTTAGAAATTGGGCTACCAAGTGTATGCCATAAGACCCATTAGCCTGCCATGAGTTAAGGAGTGGGCTACTTATGAGTAGTGCCATGTGACTCAACCCTAGAAACTGGTTCACCTATAGGTGGGACCATGAGGGGTTTAATGGGGATCTACCATAAGGAAGGTAGTATCCAGGTCCACTACAGGGATAGCACAGAGGATAGGGTACTCATGGATCGCGGAGTTATATTTAAAACATAATCTTGGTTATTAAATGATTAAATGGATGATTACATTGTTATCATAGTTGCACGTTTATTGTTTGCCCCACATACCATCTTCAGCTGACCGACGTTTTGTTTTTCGGCGTTTTAGGTACAAGCCAAAAGGACAAACAGTAAATCATTATATTGTGAAATACATCAAGTAAAATATAAGGAGGATTAGTTAGAATAGAATCCATAAGTGGATATAAGTTTAGAGATCCAAGTTTTCAAAATGGTATGCAAAATTTTATTTTCTTACAGCTTTTCAGTTTAGTATGTTAAAATTTAATAATTGTTCTTGGTTAATTGCTGAACCTTTGATCTGGAGATTATGGGTGCGGCTTCGACCTCTCGGTCTCCCTTAATTGGGGGTTATCAGGAGGTGGGGTCGTAACATTTGGTATCAGATCTAAAACCCCTCCAATAGGTGGGGCCTAGATGGGCATGGCAGGTCAGTCTTGAGTCGTATAGTCCAGGCATGTAGGAAAGGGTCGTCCATGCTGACATAGCCACCCTTGCACTAGTATTCCATGATTGGGAGTTGGGTGTCCATGAGCCAATCTAGATCTGCACTAAAATGGGGAAATATTGTGAGGCCATATAATTAAGCCTTGACGAGGATGTCAAGAGTCTAAATGGGGGAGATTGTAACGTCCCAGGATTTCAGGTATCGAATAACATGAAGTTAAAAAGAATGATTGGACTACCCATATCACCAAGGTGCACCTCCTTTTCTGGGAGCCCATCACTAAAGAACTCCATAGTTAAACGTGCTCAGCTTGGAGTAGTACTAGGATGGGTGACCAGTCGGGAAGTTGACCCCGGCTTGTGCGTGAGTGAGGAAAAAGCACGCAGTTAAGGCTAGTGGTGGTCTGTGGGGCCAGTCGTCATTCCTGAAACTCTGCTAGAGCCTTGGGCAGTGGACCCAGGCATTACAAATGGTTTACTTCATGGATCTCAGGATTTCACCCCTACACACAAAATTCTACTCTCCTCTGTCTCACTCAAGTTCATTGGTTTCGAGAGCATTCCACCACTTTTTGGAAACTTTCACTTTCAACATGATGAACGGCCTACGTGCCCTTGACGCCTAGTCATTCCGAAGAACACTACCCCCCCCCGTCTTACCGCGGCTGCTGGCACGGAGTTAGCTGGGGCTTCTTCCTCGAGTCCTATCATGATCGCGCACTCGACGAAAGAGCTTGACAAGCGGCATTGCCCTTCTTCACTCACGCGAGATTGCTGGATCGGGCTTGCGCCCATTGTCTAAGATTCCCCACTGCTGCCCCCCCCCCGAGGGAATCTGGGTCGTGTCTCAGTCCCCACGTCTTCAACCTCTCGGTCTCCCTTAATTGGGGGTTATCGGGAGGTGGGGTCATAACTTTTCACCATATCTTTTCATACCTTTTCAACATCATAACATGATCACCGTCTGGGTCTGCAGATTAGTGGAAAATTTTTCATTAAAAGATATGAAAAACTTAATTGGGTATGAAACATGTTAATTACATTAAGTGAAGATTTATAAATGGAAACCCTAGATTGGATATTAAACATGTTAATTACATTAAAAGCCCTTGTTTTATGCTCTTATCTGTATTTGTTTAAACAATATGAGAAATGAAGGTGATCATGTTAATGATGTTGAAAAGATACGGTGTCCCATATGTATAATCATGCTTATGAGAATTAGGTTTTAAAACTAAGATATGGTTAGTGAACGTAAAGTGGATCTAAGCGATCATAACAGACAGGATTGGGGGATATGTTAATTAGGGTTACACATGATGTCTAATTGGGACTAATAACTCTAATAATTAATTATGCGATGGAATTAGGGTTTGTACATATGTTCCTTAACCAAACCCTAATACCCTAGATTAGGATTGATTAAGATTTACTTGGAATAATATGTGATGGTGACAATTTAGGATTTACATACATGCAGATTAAACAATCATTTTCTTGGTTGCTTGCTCGACTGGTTGATTGAATCTACTCAAAGTATAATTGTATATTCTGCATGGAAAAGCTATGTGGTTACGCTTATGATTATCCCGACTAGTTTTCCGGGGATTTTATCGGCATTTCCCTCATGGCTTGAAATAACTGTTGGATGCTTTTATTTCATGCAACTATAGAGTGACTATGACTATCACTATGAATATACATGTATAACTGGCTAGATCCGGGACCACCTCTGTGGCTTGTCAAGGCTAAAAAGGGGTAACCTAGAGTAAGGTCTAGGTTATCGTGGGTTAGAAATTGGGCTACCAAGTGTAGTTCCATGAGACCCATTAGCATGCCATGAGTTAAGGAGTGGGCTATTTACGAGTAGTGCCATGTGACTCAACCCTAGAAATTGGTTCACCTATAGGTGGGACCATGAGGGGTTTAATGGGGATCTACAATAAGGAAGGTAGTATCCAGGTCCACTGCAGGGATAGCATAGGGTACTCATGGATCGCGGAGTTATATTTAAAACGTAATATTGGTTGTTAAATGATTATGTTGTTATCATAGTTGCACGTTTATTGTTTCCCCCACATACCAGCTTCGGCTGACCGACGTTTTGTTTGTCAGCATTTTAGGTACAAGCCAAAAGGACAAACAGTAAATCATCATATTGTGAAATAGATGAAGTAAAATACAAGGAGGATTAGTTAGAGTAGAATCCAAAAGTGGATAGAAGTTTAGAGATCCAAGTTTTCAAAAAGGTATGCGAAAGTTTATTTTCTTACAGCTTTTCAGTTTAGTTTGTTAAAATTTAATAATTGTTCTCTGTTAAGTGTCGAACCTTTGATCAGGAAATTATGGGTGCGGATTCTACTTATCGGTCTCCCTTAATTGGGGGTTACCTGAAGGTGGGGTCGTAACAATACCCCCAGTCATCCAATGGGAACATTTCCTAGCTCCGTGTATATCATATATAGAAGACACCACCAATTCAATCCTTGTGTCGTACTAACAGCAAGAGGATTGCTCTGTTGAAGGAGATGACCACAACAAAGCATGAAGGAAGGCTCACACACTCCCTGATAGGACCTTCAACCACCACTAGCACCAGAGATGAACCTAAGTAAGGACCTCTCCTCATAGTGTGTGGTTCTTCTCCCTATTTCAGACCTTGGTTCGAGGCCATGGGTCCCCCATTCCCAGTCATTTTTGGCCTTAGTCCACTGTTGGTCAAATCCAATGAGGGCTACCGAAGATGCGCCAACCTCCTCATGGCCTATGGAGCCCAAGAATCGGGGAGTCAACCCTCAATTGACTCATCTAGGGTTAGGGTCAAGCTACTCCATGAGGAAGGAGATGACCCAGGGTCAAATGACCCTGAAAGCCCTGAGGGTGTGAGTAAAATGTGAGGGTACTAAGGTCTTTTTACCTAATCCAAAGTCGGCCCTAGACATAAATAAAACAAGTGTTATATGTTGATATGCCAGTATCCTATTCGTTGATTAAAAGTTATCTTGCATTAACTCTAGTTAATTGTTGAAAGATCATATACTGGTAAAACTATATATCAAACTACTCAGAAAAGTGTATAGAATACAGATAAAATATAGTGAGATGCCAGTAATGCTTCCTATTTAAAAATTATATTGGGTCATACTTAAGTAATGATGCATGCATGTAAATCCTAATGTTGAGGCTAACTTTGATTAAGAATGATTAACATGTGATTTACTCTGATGTGATCAATATACTTAGCAACATGAGGAATTCATAATTTATTTGTCAAATGAAGAGGTTAGCTTGATGCATGAGTATGAACTCTAATGTTAATGGATAAAATACTGACTATTTTAAAATAATGTTACATTGAAATGTATTGTGATGGTGAATTGATCTTGGTTCTATAATATGATCCAGATTATTGATGATGAAATAAAATGTATATAATATAACACAGAGTTACATTAGTATGCCTAATTATGATTCTAGTTTGAAAGTGGGTTTGATATATGTGAATGATGTGAATGTTATATGCATACCTTAAATCTAATGTTTATATCATGATTAATAGATATCACCTGATTGAATCTAAAGTTATGACAATGTAATGATCAATCCACAATTAGGGTTACACCTAATGTGTGATTATGGTTTATAACCCTTAAGACTCCTGATATGATGGAATTAGGGTTTGTAAGCCTTATTCATAATACAAACCCAAGATAGCCCCAAACCCTAGAACCTAAGTTAGTTTTAATTGGTGTCATATGGATACCTTGGTGACATATTGGTAGTATGTATATTTCATATAATGGTGATTGATTATAGTTTGCTTGATGATTGGATTTCTTATACACGCTTGAAGTACATGGATAGTAATTGCATGTGAATCTGCATGACAGTTATACATGGTTATTTATAAGTACCCACATTATCAAATTCTGAAATATTCTTTAAGGTTTCTCAATGTTTGATGAAATAAGTTGTTGGATGTGAATTTACTTCTTTTTCAACTATTTAATTGTAATATGAGTATCACATAAAGTAATTTATGATATTTGGAATCCTGAGTTACATGTGTCAAGGGGTAATACACATAAATCCAATGATGGAAAGTGATTACACCCAAATGGTACACCATACATGGGTTAGAATATGTAATGCAAATGTCAGTTCATATTTGTAAGTATTTTATGATTTAATATATTTTATCTTGTATACAACTACGTACATAGTATAGAAATATGTTGATTTGTGTATTTCTTTGTCGGCGTTCTATGTAACTACTACACATAAAGTTATGAAGACATGGAGATTCAAATGAAATAAATTGAAGATATTAAAGCTAAGTCACGAGTACACTTATCCAGATAGTATTATTATTTCTTCTCATGTTTGTTAGTGTCTCATGTAAAACTCATGTAACTCCTTAGAGGGGCCTCCTTATACATCTTGTAAATAATATTTATTCAATCAATGGGAATTGTTAATTATTATTTATTATGTGTTCAGTCTAGATCTTAGAAATTTTGAGTAATGAATCTTGACTTTATGGTCTATCTTAATTGGGGATATTTAAAAGTGGGGATCGTTATACAAGATTTCTAATAAACCCTTACAAATGAAAAGGGCACAGTGGTCATTTTGCTACAGTTGCTCCTAGATAGTTTGATAGGGTGACTAGACTCAGTCTGGACAGCCGACCAAGATGTCCAGTTGAACCGTTGGATACAGCCCGATCGATCAACCAGACTGTGTCTATTCGGCCGATCATCCTGGCTCAACCAACCTATCAATAATGCCTAAATCCTTTAGCAATCAATTAACCGTATGCCCATGATTATACCCCTTTTCCTTATGCATCCTTTTGTATGTGATCCTATAGGCTCTAAATTATAGTGGTATCAATAATTGTATTATGATTTCACTGACAATGATTGGTATCTAGCAAGACTTCATTGTCACTCAAGTAATTGGAGAAGTTGGAGAATAATGACATCCTAGTATTTTAATTAGTGTTACAATGAACATATAATCCATTTGTCACATATATCTAGATTGAAACTGAAGCATAGAATGTTGTCTTCTTATCATTCAATTTGTGCTTCATGAACTAGAGCAGACTATTCAAGATATTATGAGCTCAATTTCATATGTTGACTTAAAAGAGCATGGTTATGCTTTTCTATAATCCCGCTAATCAAATGGTCGAGAAATCACTCCAAAGGAGGGACAGATTTCATTTACATGACTCATAGTAATCACAAGTTTTATGGTGTACCCAACAACCACCTTTCTGTCAACCCTTATTTCTGAGTCACATTGGGCTAGTGTCGAAGTATACTAACAACATGTGATCACTGCAGTGACTCTAGGTTTAAGAATCACGTCCTACTATCACTTTGGATATGACTGTGACATGTTATTATATGACTTCTGTGTGTCATTATCATGGTGTTTCTATCCAGTACACGTGTTCTCTAACAAGTACATATGTATCTAAGTTGATATCTAATATCAAGACTAAAGAGACATAGTTATCACTCAACATACATACTAGTTTGATATATTATTATTGTCCCATAATATCCATAACAATAATTCACTAGGTATTTGACAAGAATATATATTCTTAAATATATATATATATATATGATGTCATATTTAAAACAAAATCATATATCATTGAGTCATTATCTCAATAGTAAAGTAGACATCATAAGTGAAAATGCTCTTCAATTAATAACCGAATTGTATACAAAATATCTCTTTTACAATTAGGACATGCCAGGACATATAACTAACAGTGGACTGACGGTATTTGAGGCTGGAACCACTCTACATCTTTTGGTGTGTGTGGTTGCCTTTTCTATTTATTACTTACTTTACTCTTTCCATTGTAATATCTTCTTAAGCAAATTGCATTTAACCAATTATGTGTTTTAAATTGCATAGATTCAAATTTTCTCTATTCACACCCTCTCTAGAACTTTCACTAACAGCCAGCGACTAGTAAAGTATGAATATTGGAGTTTTGTATACTTCTCTCCTCTCTCTTGTCTACTTCTCTCCTCTCTTTTTCTATTATCCTCCTCTTTTTCATATCGTAATAATATGTTTAGTACATTACTAGTGTTTACTTCTCTCCTCCCTCTTGTTTACTTCTCTCCTTTCTTTTTTCTACTTCCCTCTTTTTTTTGTTCAATGTTCTTTAAGCATAGTACTAATGTTTACTTCTATCATCTTTTTTGTCTACTTCTCTCCTCTCTCTTTTCTACCTCCTCTTTTTTTATATCATAGTAGTATCTTTTAGTATTGATACTAACGTTTGCTTCTCTTACTCTTTTTTCTACGTTTCTACTATTTTTTCGACGTTTCTACTCTTTTTTTATACTTCCTAATGTTTACTTCTCTCAACTCTCTTGTTGGCTTCTCTCCTCTTACTTTTCTACTTCCCGCCTCTTTTTTGGTATTGCTCCCCAGTTTTTTGGTATTATACCAATGTGACTTCTCTCCTTTCTATTGTCTACTTCTCTCCTCTCTTTTTCTACTTCCCTCTTTTTTTTTTACTTTTGTCCTCTCTCTTGTCTACTGTTCACCTCTCTTTTTCTACTTCCCTCCTCTTTTCTAATTCTCTCTTCTCTTTTCTCTTTTCTCTATTTCCTCCTCTTTTTCTACTTCCCTCCTCTCTTTTCTTGTACCATTTATTTTTTATACTTTTCTCCTCTCTTTTTTCTTTATATACTTCTCTCCTGTTTATTTTGTTGCGTGGAATAAATTTGTTGTACGGATTTATTGCAGATGGAAAAATATGTTGCAAAAAGAAGTTTATTGCAGGTGGCATGGAGTTATAATACGAGACTGTTCATTTTCCCATATCCAGGTGAACAAGCAGGGATATCTGTGCGAACGGCTAGAATATTTTTCCATGAAAAGAGAGAAGGTTGAAAAGTTTTACACTGTCGATTCGTACGCGGTACATATTCCACATCAAAACACTAACCTACCAAACAAAAATAAAAGCTGACATTTAAACTCACGCAAATAAATTGCGATGTACTAGACAGACCCTTACGGCAAAATAATCCTAATACCCACCAAAACATCTTCAATCCACAAGTGAAACACTGGCCAGCGGTGTGGGAGCCCCAATTTTGCTGTGGAGGGGCAGCATGCAGATCAAAGTTGCCTTTCACGGTTTTTGTTACTTGCAGCTAGTTGCTTTGTTGCGTTAGACCAATTCACCGTTGTTAATTTTACCTCACGTGCACATTGGTCGCTGGCCTACTGGTGGATGAGGCCCCGCAAAGTGTCAACCCAGTGGCAGAACCAAACCAAAAAATTACATGGAGGGGGCTGAAATCATATATGTGTGTATTTTAACACAAAGGGGCTGAGTCGAAAAAAATACAAACATTAAGAATGGAACTTGAGTCTCTAATTTTTGGAAACCAGTTTTTTACCACTCCAACTAGCTCATTTTTTTGTTAACTATTATGCAGTTAGTACACGTGATCTATATATAATACTAAAAGAACCACTACTTGTATTCTCTTTTTTTTTTTTTGAGGGGGGCGGGGTGGGTAAAGCCCCGGCAGCCAGTCCAGCGCAGCAAACAGGACTGGCAAAAATGTTGAGCTCCACCCACCCGACTGGAAAATAGTGTCTTCTAAGTTTGAAATAGTGTCTGGTTTTAAAGTTGAGTAGACCCGACCTGGGTCTTTTAACTTTGGGTCGGGCATTGTTGTGCGCTGCAAAAACTACGGACCCGAGGGTCCCGAGTGTGGAAGCAATCATCCCAAGTTAGCTTGCTACCACGGGCGACTACAAGACACCAACCCCGGCATGGCAATGGATCGATTTTGATCCAATCCAAATCCGATCCGACCCGCAGTTACAAAAAATCGAACCTGGTCTGATCCGAAAAAATTCGCAATGAAAAAAATCCGTACCAATCCGATCTAATCCGCAAACTATGAAAACATTACATTGTAGTTTGAATTTAATTATGATTTATAAAAGTCTAACGTAAATGCACAAATCAAAACAACACATACTTATATAAATACATTAATTGCATCCCACCAACAATACACATTACCGCCAAACCATTCTAAATACACACCAATAATGAGTATAGGATGGAGCACAACAGAGTTCATCATCTTATTTTGTTGTCGTGTCCTTCCACGTTCCCTATCCCTATGTTGGCATCATTCTGCTTGTTCCAGGTTACTTTCCTTCGTCTTCAACCTCCTCGTCTAATTATTCATCCATCCATCGCCACAAATCTTTCTTTCTTATGTATACGCCACTCGTTTCATCGACATCCAAGCTCTTCTTCTAGCCCTTCGCTGTTGTTGTAGTCGCGGCGTCCAAAACTGTAACTTCAAGTTGGCCAACCCAGCCACATCTGATATGCTTCGCCCACTCCGTCATCTCTACTGCTCCCGCACAAGTGGCTACACTTCAGCCACCTCGAGTTCATGTGCTCTGATACCACCAACGTCTCCGGCCGATTCTCCCACAGACTCAACATATCCCTCGCGGCCGCGACGCACATGTCTCGTACCTCCTCCACTTCGGCAACCTCCGCTTCCTCTTCTCTGCACCCTACCCCTGCGCCGCCACAACCGCCATCCGTTCCTTCGACACGGCCCGCTGCCATCACTGCGCCACGGCCTGGCCGCACAGTCGGCGTGCTTGTGGACGACAACATTCGTTTACCGTGCCTGATCGAGGATCAAGGCCGTGTACCGTGGACGCCGAACTGGCGGCCACTCCTTCAGGCAAAGAGCGGAGCTGGAGAACTACGTCTGGCAGCTTGTCGTAGATTCACAGGTGTGGTTCAGCTTCACTAGGGACAGGGAGGCCACGGTCGCTGCGCTAGGGTCCAGCCGTCCAGGTAGTGGGGAGGCAGTCAAGACAGGGGAGAAGGAACCTGCACCGAAGAGAGTGAGAGACGCGGCAAAGTTGGGTTTCGTTGCGGATCAAACGGGTCCGCAGGGAATCCGCAGGTTTTTTGGACGTCGCACCACGGTGAACAAATGATCCGCCAGACTGATCCGCAACAATATCAGAATCCGCAAATATACTCTAATTGCGAATCGAATCAGACCGGATCGGATCAAATAGGTTTTTTCTGCCATGCCTACACCAAAACCTGCACCGAGGACGAGCCCCCAGAGGAAGGGGCAGTAACATTGGGCCTCCTCCTTCTATTAGTCCTCATGCTGGTCCATGCGGATATGCTCTCGCGGCAGTCCACGGAACAGAAAGGGTTGTTGCCCCTATACATGTATATGTCTCGGTTGGGCTGCAGGTGCCTGCCCGAAGAAGCCGCTGCCGCATCCTCATCCTCGTCAGGGAACCAAGTGGCCGGCGAGTTGTCCGCCATTCTTACTGAGCCAACGTTGCTGATGGAGGTTGCATTTTCTTGTCCTGCCAGTTCAGTGTCTCAGACTTGGTTGGCTTACTTGGGTATGGTGAAAGAACTTCCCCCGTTATCTTCACCCGTATACCCAATAGTCATAGACCACCAATCGTGGCACTGTCAACAAATTCCTAGACCGCGGTCCTATTTCTCGCTCTAAGGCGCGCTGCCTACCGGAGGAAGAGGCGGCGGGATTGGTTGCGCTGGTGGAATCAAGAGAAGAGACTCTCCTCACCGTCTTAAGGCAAGTGGAGGTTGAGGAAAACGACTCGTGTGACGATGATGGAATGGTGGCGGAAGGTTTGTTTCCCAGTGAAGAAGGCCTGAGAGCATATGGATCACAACTTGCTGGCCCTCGTCACGAGGCTCTGAGGGTCTGATCTGGTTTGGTCGGGTCCAACATTTTGGATGGGGCTAAAACGAGTTGCCAGGCCTAGCAGCAATTGCCAAGGTTATTGCAAATTCCGTAATACATGTAAAGCGGATGGTGTTGGGATTTCCATCTTCTAGGAAAGTGATTTGTTAAATGCTTCTTGTGTAAGGTTACTGAAAACCACTTTGGCTAGCACAAATCAGAGATGGTTTTCAAAATGCAAATTCAAGCTTGTCTAACACATCAGCTCCTATTACAAATATGAGATGTAAACACTTGCTTTAGAGATTGAAAACATATGATTCCATGTCTTTATTTTTACAATTTCAAACAGCTCAGGCTCATTTATTCCTATCTAGGAAACCAGTAGAGTTTCTGAATTCAAAATTCCAGTCCACACCAAATCAAATTGTACCCATAAATACCACATCTTTATGCCTAGTTTTCTTTGACAGACTTTTTGCCCATTCTTTTGCATAGCAACTTCACACACTTCATATCAGTGGAGGAGAAAATAGAGGGACGTGTTATTACAATCATTTGAAAGAAAAGAAAAAACGCACTGGTAAAACATTGGGCTATCTTTGACTTTGCGTATATTGATCCCTGGCTAGAAGCCTACCATTTCAAACAACAGAGGTAAGATAAATCATAACGTCCACATATCATCACTGCAAAGTATGAATGTGTCAGCCTACTTCACTGTATTTGAGGTACTCGCCCCTTTCATTAAGAACTCGGAACTTTAATTTCTATTGCAGAGGAATCTGAATGAAAGATGTCATATTCACAATAAAGGACTACCAGCCACTCTCCGAGCTGTCAGGGTTTAAAAATTCTTTCACCACTCATCAAACTACTGTATACAAAAAGTTCACAACATCCTCTCCAAAAGATAGAAACCAATTGCTAGCCTGAGTAACATGTAGACAGACATCGCTACTATATCCTTCTGGCAACCGCCCAGCCCACACTGTATACAATGATAATAGCATCAAACTACTGCATACAAAAAAGTTCAGAAAATCCTTTTCAAAAAGTAGAAACCAATTGCTAGCCAGAGTAACATGTAGACAGAAATGGTTACTATATCCTTGTGGTAACTGCCCAGCCCAACCCAGCCCACTGTGTACAATGATAATAGCATCGAACTATAACAAGAGTGTTTTACCCATGACATTAGTTTTGATTTCAAATAACTTATCTACAAAGTTCTCCGGGCTACTAATTAATACAAGATGAGAAACAATATCTAAAATTATGTGTATTGTTGGTCTTCCAGATGACTCACCATTCACTTCCGCCAGACCACCCACCCCTGCTTTCAGTTTGTGCTGGAACCGTTTTTTTGGATGCATCCCAGTCAGTGCTACTGGTAGCAGCGCCTTTGTTGTAATCATCAGGAGCTTTATCACCAGATTGATCCCAGCTCCTGCTACTGCTGGCACCGCTACCACTGCCAGCCCAAGCTTCATTAGTGCCCCTTTCTGGGCCACCGGTCCAACCTCCTGTGCCACTACCAGCACCACCCCAACTATTGCCAGCAGTACCGTCATGCCGGTTGTCTTCGTTGCCCGCTGTGCCACTACCAGCACCACCCCAACTATTGCCTGCAGTACCATCATCCCGGTTGTCTTGGCTACCACCACCACCCCAGCTGCCCTCTCCGCCACCGCGACCGCCTCCACCCCAGCTGCTGTGACCGCCACCACCGCTGCCTCCACCCCAGCTTCCCGTGTTTCCACCAGCATTCCCTGCCCAGCTACCTGGGAATTTTTCTCTACCGGGAGAATTTTGAAATTTAGCACCAGGGAAGCTACTTAAACCGTCATCTTTGTCATTTGAATCAGAACCCCATTTAGAATAACCAAAATCCGAATCCTGGCCTTCATGATTACTGTTTCCTCTTCCCCGCCCACGGCCACGACCGCGCCCAAATGGACGTGGAATTCCACTTGGGTGTCCATCTCGCATGTTGTTTCTATGATCAAATCTACCACCTGTATAAATAGAATAAGACTGGTTACTACATGACAATTATACCAGCAATACCATATACAAACATACAAAGTTTCAAGGAAGACCGTTTAGAAATAGCAGAAGCTGCATCAAACTTAAAAGATCACAAATTCTGGTTAAGTGAGAAAACAAGAATTCACATCCAGAAGTCGGGTTTGGCATTCAAACTTTATCCTTGAGAAGTTGAACAGATTCTTATTGTATATATCCATTGATTCCTTGAAAAACAATTTAAATGATGTACATGAAGAATAACTATTGACAAGCCTAGAATTTGCAAAGAATAGCAGATAATTATTTACGAACAACATACATTTTAGCAAAGTTTTCATACCCGACCAGGAGGTCGACCCGGCAGAGCTCCCGGGTCACGGGTCTCCGGTTCAACCGCTGGGTCGACCTGGTTGACCCGGTGACGTCATCATGACATATATAGAGAGAGAGTCAGGCTAGAAGACACTCGAGTGTATTCGGAGCAGAATACACTCAAGTAGTTTTCATGATGCAATATTTTTTTCAAAAATTTAATCCGTTGATCTTCTTAATCATCTTGTGAATAACTCATATAAAAAATTTGAGCACATTTGGACATTTATAGGTCATGTTATAAAGACCGCAAAAATTATGCATTTCAAATTAGTTTTGTATGTCGATTTTGTTGCCCTCGGATGAGTGACTTACACTCATCCAAATGGGCTCAAAATTTGTATGTAGCTAATTATAGTATGACAATGAAGAACAATGGTTTACATCTTGCAAAAAATAGTCCTAATATGCAAACACACGAGTGTATCTGTGCGATATGTACACTCAGAGTATTCTAGCCTGACTCTCTTTCTCTCTCTCTATATATATATATATATACATACATATATATATATATATATATATATAGAGAGAGAGAGAGAGAGTCATGCTAGAATGCACTTGAGTGTATTCGGAGCAGAATACACTCAAGTGGTTTTCATGATGCTATAATTTTTTCAAAAATCTAATCCATTGATCTTCTTAAACATCTTGTGAATAGCTCATACGCAAAATTTGAGCACATTTGGACATTACATGGGGTTCAACTGGGGGGGGTCGGCATTCCTACGTGCTCCTCCTTGCCCCCGGCCCGTTATGGGGGGTCGGGTCACCCTTGGTGATCCTGAAGCGGGGTGGCAGCATGAAATAAAGACCGCAAAAATTATGCATTTCAAATTACTTTTGCGCATCGATTTTGTTGCCCTCTGATGAGTAGCTTACACTCATCCAAATGGGCTCAAAATTTGTATGTAGCCTAGTTATAGTATGACGGTGAAGATCAATGGTTTACATTTTGTTAAAAAATAGTTTTGATATGCAAACACACTTGAGTGTATTCGTGCGATCTGTACACTCGAGTGTATTCTAGCCTGACTCTCTCTCTCTCTCTCTCTCTCTCTCTCTCTCTATATATATATATATATATATATATATATATATATATATATATATCCACACGTACAAGACATGAGAGGCGTTGATGATGGATTCTTAATAATCCAACCGTATGGATTTGAAATATACCATAATATTTACCTACATACCAACTTTAGTTAACAAAGAAATACTTATATGCTCTATATTGATCTTCATGCTGACTATTTAATACAAAAAAATGTACAACTGGAGTTGCAAAATGTCTCCCATCACAATTATTTTCTGTGGAGGTAAATGAGTTAATGCTCTTTTCATCTATAGATTTTCATTTTGGTATGAAACTCTAAATTTATAGTAATTCATGTCATTCATGCTCTCACTCTGAATTTTTCTCATTGGATTGCAAACCCATACTTATATTTATACATATATACACATACACACACATAGTGCATTGACACCTAAACACCTTGTGCCTTAAAAAGTATAAGCTGACTATAGAATCAGTACAGGCACACGAAAAAAGGGGCAATATTCAGTATGGCATGGCTACATAGAGAAACGGAGATTGCATATTGAAAGGGGCGTCTAAATGTCAAAGAATGGTGGACCTAGCAAATCCTCTAATGCAAAAAAAAAAAATATTTTTGAGGCATTCTAATATTAATGCAATAAAATCAACCAAACAGGAAATGTCATTCAAAAAATAACTCTTGAGCAACAAATATATCATCAATCAAGCTACACAATGGAAAATTCAATAAGTTACTACCTCTAGATCCCGGAGTGGATCTTTCCCCATCTGGATCAGCTTGCCCTCCCCATCCATCACCCCAGTTGCCACCGATGGAGGTACCTCCACCTGAGCCACCATTACCAGGACTTCTGATTGGAACAACAGCAGCTAAAGACTTCATAGATAATCCTGAATCCAAAGGCACCTCGTCTATATGCTTCTGAAAATAAGACACAAGCCGGTCAATATTATCAAACTCCTTTTTCCTGAACCTGAATCCCTTGGGATATAATCCTATATATTCATGGTGTGGATTAGAGCTCCGAATATATGTCAAGATAAAGCTTCCCGGATTGTCATGTGAAATGCCAAAACAATACACTATTCTGTTGGGAGTCTCTGCTTTTTCAGCCCTCAAACGAGCATCTACTTCTTCTTTTATACCTTTTCTGAACTTCCGATATCCAAGCATATTTTTCAAATGAGATACCAGCGGATCAACATACCGGTCCATTAGCTGATCAAAATAACAATTTAAAATCAATCAGAACTCTATCAGACATCATGATATTAGGAATCAAATAGGAAAAGGAAACTGCCAAGGATACAAAGAAGCTGCTGGAAGGTAAATAAATCAAAAGGCAAAGCATAATCTTAAAAGAACGTTAAGGAGCTTCATGAATCGGCACTCAACCCATATCTATTTGTTCTTTTATGGATGCGTTGACAAAGCATGTTCAAAATAATATCCTTTGGTGCCTGTTATTTGCTGATGATATCATGATATTGTGTTGATTGATGAAAGAAAAGAGATACTGAATGATAAAGTTGAACTTTGGATAAATGTGTTGCAATCTAATGGGTTCACATGATTAGTAGAAGCAAAATTGGATATATGCACTGCAATTTTAGCCAATCTAGAATTGTGAATGGAGTCAAGTTGGATGGAATGGATGTCTGATATGTGACAAGTTTCATTACTTAGGTTTTATTATTGAAAAGGAGGGTGAGGCCCAAGATGATGTTTGTCACATGATCACCTGAAGATTCCTCTCAGATTAAAAAACAAGTTTTATAGAACAGCTATACGGGCAGCCATGCCACATGGGAGTGAATGTTGTGCATCGAAGTAAGGCCTTAACAAGATAAATGTAGCCGAAATGTGTATGTTGAGATGGATGTGTGGAAAGATAACAAAGATCGTCTATATCAGGACCAAAGGGGGGTGGTGAGCATCAAGGACAAGTTGCGTGAAGGCCGTCTAAGATGATATGAACATGTGCAACGCAGACCGACAAAAGCATCTATTTGAAACAGGGTTATTGAGTCAAGCACAATTAAAAGAAGCAGGCAGACCTAAATTAACTTCGAAAGAGCTTATAAAGAGACATTTTGAATCTTTACATCTTGATTAGAGTATGGCCCATAACATAATTGATTGGAAAAGAAGAATCCATGTAACCGACCCCAACATGGTTCGGATTGAGGCTTAGATGATGATGATGATGATGGAGCTTCATGAAGAAAATTTGGGAACGTACAATTTAAAGACATTAAAAGCAAAAGTGAAAACTGCAATCTTTTACAAAACAGATCCATAAAATTAATGTGAAAAGTGTGCATTAACTGGAGAAGATAATAATAGCATTGAATTTACCAAGCTGCAACCTTGCATCCGCAATTGAGATCGGTCGACCAATAGACTTTTGGGAGAAAGTAGCATTTTTTTAGGATTGTTATTCATCTGAATGGATCCCAAATAAATCGTGTAGCTATTTTTTTGTGTGAATTTTTATATTCAGCTAATGTGAGAAGTGTGCATTAACTGAAGAAGATAATAAAGCATTGAATTCACCAAGCTGCAGCCCTCTATCCCCAATTGGGATGGTCGACCACTAGACTTCTGGGAGAAAGTAGCGATTTTTTGTGAATTGTTATTCAGCTGAATGTTTCCCAAAAAAAAATAGGTAGCTGTTCTATTTTGTGTGTGAATTTTTATTCAGCTGCGTGTTATCCGAACAAAACATAAATTGGAGACTTTCCACGACTTTTCATGAGTTTTAACAAATTTTCACACTTTCTCACTAATTTTCACAGTTTTGCATATTTTAATATAGAATGGGTTTTAAGCATGAATTGAGGTTTCACCGACATCGGCAAAATTTTGCCAAAAAATTTGATTTCGACACCATATGCTACAAAATCTTGCCATTGTGCTGCTATGTCGATAACAACGAAATTTTTTGCCCAAATTTCAAAACTTTCCCAAGGAACAGGAAATTCTCATTTCCTCCCCACATGAAGGACCACCCCACCTATCCCCATATCAAATTTTAATGCATAAAACGATGCATTTAGGTGTAGAGATCACGCCTGTCAAATTTTATGGCTTCATTCGTTCATTTTAACGTCAAAACAGACACGGTTGCAAAATTTCTGTCGAAATTTCAAAAAAAATTAGGCTGCGATACGGTGTCGAAACGACATCATCAAGGAAGTTTAGACGCAAACTTCGACAAACTTCGATGGCGATTTATGAAGAAAATGATGTGAATTTGAAGGAAACTTCGATTGAAAACTTATAATTATGTTATATTTCTATCTTATAATTGTTAATTTAACAATAAACACGATTCATGACTCTCTAGCCCTAAATAGGTTGATAATACAATGTGTTTCTCTCAATGGTCAAACGTATAGAGCCAAACAGTAGTTACAAGACCCTCTTTAGGAAAGAGTGGTAAAAACAAACATAGGAGTTGATATTAGAAGTTGTGCAGAGGGTTGGAGGTGACACTCACTTATGCCATATACGGCCATCGGGGAACTAGTTAGGATTAATGTTCTGGGTCGTCTCAGCTTTGCCCCAACTTTGCCAACTTCGAGGAAACTTCGACAACTTTAGAGAAGTTTGAACGAAAATACACACAAAAAGTTTAACTTCGACGAAACTTCGGAAAATTCGCCCCGAAGTTTGGACGGGGCCGAAGTATTAGGGATTTGACTTCGCCCATGGTCGAAGTTCGAAGTTTCGGCAAAACTTCGCCCAATCCATGGCCCTAACCCAATCCAACCTAACCCAACATCACGTAGCTCCTTCTCCCTCTCCCACACTACAACTACAGGGTTATTACTCCCCTTCTACATCTTGCAATACAACATACTCTTCCATATATTTATGGTATCTTCCATGTTACTCACTCATGCACATTTACATATAGATGTGTATACACATATATACATGTACATGTATATAAGTATATATATATATATATATATATATATATATATATATATATATATATATATATATACTTATCTTGATTTCTTTACAAATAGTAGAGATTAAACTTCGATTAAATCTAAACATTCACATTTCTTCATAAATTTTCTTAAATTACAATCTTTATAGGAGCCAAACAACTGTTGGATCCCAAATTTGTCATTGTTGTACATCCTTATAGGACAATTGACTTTTGACTCAACTAGTCAACTTTGACGGATGTGGGAATATGTAGAGACACAAGGAATCTTTAAAGTTTGAAATGAAACTTTGAAATAAACAAGCTAAAAACTGGAGATACTACGAGGGAATTTAAAATCAAAGATCGCATTCGCTAAAACATATTGTCTATTTCAATACTAGTTCAAAGACATCAATGAATCAAAAAGTGGGTGAAGCGGCTACTTAAGCGCCCAAGCACGTCCCGTTGTAATTTCAACTGAAGTGGGTTTTGAAGTGTTTTCTAGTGAAGCGGTCGTTGTTTCCCACTTTTTGCCGCTTCAGGCCGCTTTTTCAGCCCCGCTTAAGCGGCCGCTTCAGACTGTTTCACGGCAAGTATTACTGGAGTGGCCCAATCACACGTAAAATCTATAGAAAAATGTAAGCACTACTTTTGGGAGATGTGATGTTCCAGGTGTTGTATTTCAAAAGGTGTGAGAAAGTTAAGTAGTATTTATTCTTTACTCCGTTACTGTTGTTTGTACACTCTGTACAGCTAGACTAGTAGGTTGTACTGTCAAGTTTGTGTATGATATATCATGTGTGTTTAATGTTGATAGTCTAATAGTCTGACATTTTGTATGCTTGTAAAAAAACCTTTGCACAACCATCTATAGACTGTAACACAATGATGTCGTAAAATACGATTATATTGTCAATCATGTACTAAGTGTAGTATTTTATTGCTCTTTACGATATACTATGTATGATATTGATATGTATGTTTAATTTTGTTTATTACCACTGATAGATTAATAGTCAATCATCGTGTATACTTGTACAAAACCTTTGCACAACAACCTGTAGACTGTAACAAAATAAGGTCATAAAACTTGTTATATCGTCTATTATGTACTAAGTCTAGTAATATATTGCATTTTAGGATTTAGTGAGTAATATCTAATTATCTTGATTCTACTATATTGTCATGTATTTCTCTTTATTACTGTTTAAATGTGCATATGTTTATATCATGTAGAAGACTATGTTACTTCGTCAGCAATATTTGTAGAAAGTACTAGTGTCTAACTACTACTACGTACTAATGTTTTTTTGCTAAATGATAATCTCTAAGTCCAGCTGCTGAAACAATATTAAGTACATAGTACTAGTATGATACTTGATTGTTGGGTAAGGACCATGGGTTTTCATGATGTTTGAATGTTTTTAACTTGTAACAATTTACTTTTATAATTATGACCCTTTTTAATATGTGAAAGTGATTCTGATGCAATGAAATATAATTCAGAATGCTTGATTTTTTAGTACTATATCTTTATGTTTGCAGTATGGTAGTCACTAAATTTTTCTACATTTTTTAAAACAACGTAGACCACTTTTTCAAAAAGCGCCCGCTTTAGTTCGTTTTAAAACCCGCTTTCCACTTCAAGGGGGTCAATTTGCACGCTTCCTGCTTCCCGCTTTCCAAACCTAGAAAGACATACATTTAAGCAAAGACGTTTACAGTTTTTTATGTTGGTAACTATGAACATAAAAACAAGTAGGATAAATGTTTTTTGGTAAATAGGATAAATGTTTTTAAAAACATGGAATTGATAACTATATCATAATATAATCTGAAAATCAATGGATGAAGGAAAACCAGCCTCATCAGCTTTGCATAACATAACAACATAGCCTAACAAATAGCAGCATACAGAGCTGACAACAAGTCGCCAGCAGCAGGAGGAGGCAATATTAACCTTGTCAATTACAAGGATGTCAACGACAAGAAAGAATCGTGTTGTGTTGTGTCTGCCTGTGTCATCAACAAATGGGCCTTGTCGATTGACATGGGATGTATTTTCCAAGGGAGACCGCCTATCATCCTATTCTAAAAAGTCAGTGGTAGTTAGTACAACAATGCCATGTGGTATCTTGTCCCGTGTATTAACTTTATCAGTCCTAACTAGGGCCCCCTCCTGGCCAAAAATATAAGTGATTGAGTTGGATGCTCTACTTACATGCCTAGAAGAAAAGAAATCAAAAATAACTGCTAATTTCTAGTGTACAATAACCTAAGAGACCTAAGTAGTCTCTCATACTAGGCCAATTCTTCATCACATTTACAAGAATACAAGAGTATGTCTCTAATTTGATTCCATGACAGTTTTCTTTCTTTGCTTCTCAGATTGCCATCCTGGCAGCTGTTGTTCCCGCAATATCCACCGGACATTGACATGTGATGATAAGTTGCTAACAAAGGATAATTTGGAAGGTTACCCGAATTTAACATCAACACTTGTTGAAAATGACGACATCATCAACACTTACAACCTCATCAAATCACATAAGAAAATAATTTAAAAAATACCGTATACAAAGCTGGCAACAAGTCTGTCGCAGCAGTAGCAGGCAATGTCAAGTTGACAGGCGGCCAGGCGTTCCATATGGACGCCCAGGCATTTCTAGGCGTTTTTATATATACCTTGTTTTAATATATATATATATATATATATATATATATATATACTATATATAATCTTGTTTTAATATATATAGTATTAATGTATATATATATGTGTATATATATATATATATATATATGTGTGTGTGTGTGTGTGTGTGTATATATATATATATTAGTAGATATATCTGAATTGCTTATATAGTAGAAATAGTACATTCGAAAATCTGAATTTGTAGAACTTTTTTAGAAGATATTTGCCATTTTCCTTTATTGGGTTTTTGTAAAGCCGATTTGAATTAATCACAAAATTGATTACTCATAATCAGAAATCAGAATTGTCAAATATATTTGTATTTCTATTCATGAGGCTATACATTCATAAAACAAAACATTAGATTAATAAAGTCAAATAGTAGACAAGTTAAAACAGTACATTAATACTAATCAGTAGATAAGATAAAACAGTACATTAATACTAATCAGTAGACAAATTAATAAAAAATAGTAGATAATAAATACAAATCAGTAGATAAGTAAATACTAATTAGTAGATATATAAAAATACAAATCAATAGATAAGTAAATACAAATCAGTAGATAGAAAACTCAAAACATTAATTAAGTAAATATAAATCAGTCATAAATAAAATACAAAACATTAGATAAGTAAATACAAATCAGTATATAAAAAAATCAAAGCGTTAGATAAGTAAACTCAAAGCATTAGATCAGATCAGTAGATAAAAAAATTCAAAGTGTTAGATAGGTAAACTCAAAGCATTAGATAAATAAATATAGTCAGTAGATAAACAAATACAAAGCATTAGATAAAAAAGTACTGCTCAGTTGATAAACAAATATAAATCAATAGATGATTAAATAATTTTAAAAAGTAGATGAACAAATACAAAGCCCTAAATTCAAATAATGTGATGAATCAAAAATCATTAGATAAACAAATCAGTAGATAAGTAAATATAAATCAGCACATAAGTAAATACAAATCAGTAGATAAGTAAATACAAATCAGTAGATAAGTAAATACAAATCAGTAGATATATAAATTCAAATCAGTAGATAAGTAAATTCAAATCAGTAGATAAGTAAATTCAAATCAGTAGATAAGTAAAACTAATCAGTTGATGGAAATCAGTAAAATAAAAAACTTTGTTACATGTATTACTTCTGGGCGCCCAGGTTGAGGCGGGCCTTGGGCCGCCTGGGCGCCCGCCTGTACAACACAGATGTCAACCTTGACGTTCGACAAGGATGTCATTGGACTGTGTCTGTCTGTGTCATCAACAAGTGGGTCTTGGCGCATGTCGGTTGACATGGGATGATAAGTTGCTAGGAAAGGGTAATTTGGAAGCTTACCAAGATTTGACATCAACACCCATTGACGATGACGACATCGTCAACCCTGACAACCGATCGATGATTCACCTATTGTTAAGAATTATTCACAAAATGATTCCATGTAATCATGTTGCAATCTCCTACAAAACAATGGCCCTCCTAAACGGCCATGTAATGGGCTTTCAGCTATGTAGGACGCATATTGATACTGGTTTAAGGAAATAGTGTAGGAAAAAATGAAATACATGGTCAATTAGCACTAGAGGGAAAGCAGTAATTACAGAGAAAAACAGAATACATTTGGACACTAACTAATATGTAGGTGTAACTTTGATTTAATTGGTCACCTGCTGCAAGGTTAAACAGACACACAAATGAGGAATCAACTTGTAAATGGGCTACTTTCACTTAAGACTACAGGTGTAGCTTCCCATTTGCACAAGAAAATCATAGACAGTCAATGGATGATAACCTAACCAAACACACACACAGACCATCACCACCATATAAACACTTCAATAATATAGATCTTTGTCCCACACTAAATACCATAAATTCAATCACTCTTTATCTTAGTATGAACTAGCACTCATTCAATAAATCCTTCATGTTGACATAGTTGATGCCACTTATCAAAAGTTTCATTGACAATAACAAAAAATGAATGGGATGAGTAAACATCGTCAATCAGCATCTGAACTCAAGTTGAGCCAACGTGGTTGAATTTGGAAGACAGTTCATGGGCGTCTATTAATCCGAGCTGAAGACACATACTAAGCACGTGCTACACAATTAAATTAATGTATTATGTGACTAAGAAATATGTGTGTACTTTTTATCTTAGGCATGAGACAATTAACAATCAATATATAATTATTATTTAAAAAAATCAAATCAACTCTTAAAAAATAGAACTCTTTAATTGTCAGTCAACTCCTCCCGACCTATAGAGTGTGATTATAAAAATTATCTCTTTTTCAAAAATTAATAATAAGTAATTAAGCAAACAGCTGTAGTACAATCAATATATACTTCCACGGACATGCTGCAAAAGCGCATAAATGTTGTCTCACAAACTTTTTTTCAAACTTATCCAAAGATCTCAGGCAAGCAGGAAAATATGTAATCATCTTTCCAAACTTATCCAAACAACCAGTGCAAGCACGCAAGCAGACATGATAAGTAGTATTTACAATAGTTCACATATACTGTTAAAGTGGATTAGCTCGATGAACTTCCATCTAACTCCCTCCAACTTGTAGTACGTGATTATCAAAATCACAGGTGCTCCCCTTCTTGATCATGTGCCTCTTGACGACCAATATATATTTACTAATAATAATTAATATACCCGCTAAAATAAAACACCTCATATTATTATCCATTGACTCCCTTCGACATGATTACCATAATTATATATGCTCTAAAAAAAGGTAAGCACACAACTGTACGTTTAGCTCGCAGACCGGCTGCATAAACACGCAGGCGTGTTGTTGAACCATGCAGACGGAGCTAAGTAATCTCTTTTCAAACTTATCCAAAAAAAGCCCAAAAGATAACACTGCTTTCATATTATTATTCAGCACGACCGGAGCCATGTTTTTTATATTATTATTTGGTGTTAAAGTAAAAAAAAAAACAGCCAAATAGAGAACAACAGTGTGTCTTTTTGATAGGGCAATCGATAAATAGTATTGACAATAATTTACATATTTTGATAATATAGATTGGCTCGATGAATTTTTAGCTAACTCCCTCCGATTTGTAGCATGTGATTACTAAAATTAAATGTGCTTCCCTTCTTAATCATGTGCCTCTCGATGGCCAATACATAATTACTACTCATAACAATTTATATACAACCTGCTAAAAGAAAAACAGCTCACATAATTGTCAATTGACTCCCTTCGATATGTGATTACCTTAATTATAATGCTCCAAAAATAGGTAAGCACACAACTGTACCTTGAGCTCATAGACAGGCTGCAAAAACACAGATGTGTTGTTGAACCATGCAGACGGAGCTAAGTAATCTCTTTTAGAACTCATCCAAAAAAATTTGAAAAGCCCAAAAGACAACGGTGCTTTCATTATTATTTGGCACGACAGAGCCGGAGGGATTAATACTACTACTATATATTATTATTCGGTGTAACAGGAAGAAAAAACAAAAGAAGCAGCCGAACACAGAGGTACGATTAACAGACAGTAGTTTCCATAGGGTAGATAGATTATGAGCCTTTCCTAACATTCTTATTACCAATCCAATAAAGGAGTGTATGTAGGTTGTGCCATGCACATGTGGCATCACACTAAAAATGAATCTCCATGATAAGAAATTTGGAGGTAATGGGATTGCTTCATTGTCGAATAAAGGATTAAGCTGAGTTAAGTCGAGTAACAACCAAAACTTCTATTAAAACATCTCAATTTGTTTTAATAAAAAACATTAGCTCACCGGACGCAAAGTATCAAGTTCACAAAAAACAATCAAAGAAGTATAAATATGCATTTCAATTTGACAAGCATAATATTGGTACTGCAGCAATTTCAAAGAACATATATACAAAACAAACCTCATCAAGATCCTCGAAAGTATCATCTCCAATTGTTAATTTTTTTCCAATCCGCAGCAGGCTCGTAATATCTTTATGATCCTTGCCTCCTTCAATGATTTCTTTATGTGCATATACTCCATCATATACTTTCAAGGTAAGAGTTAGGTGGGATGGTCCATTACGACTTGGACGGATGATGCTTTCACCTGCTTCCTTATCTGAAAGGAGCTAAATACACACAACAAAGAGGACCACAATCAGAAAAAACTGATTCTCTGGTTCTTATTGGTACTGCTGCATATACATATGAAAAACAAGATGACAAATAGCAAAAACGGATTATCTCATTTGTCTAGATATAATGATCTTTTAGTACGATATAGTTTTCAAAACTTTCTTCAATGATAACCAGGGCAAAAAGGCACAAGATAATATATTGAGATGAAGAAGCACCTCCATGGCCTCATCGGCAGTTAAGTTCTGAAATCGAGGATGAACAATCATGCGAGGTTTGAAATGTCTCTTGGCCCGTTCCTTGTCTTTTCGAGCTTTATCTTCACCCCGTACAACAGTATGTTCTGGTGTGAAAAAATCATCGACTTCTTTAGGAGCATACGGCCTATCCAGATCTCTTTGCTTGTGAGTCAAATATACCTGACATCTTGCTGTATCAACACCTTTAATTTTGCAGGTAAGCACATCACCTTCATGAACCATTTCTTGTAATTCCGAGGTATCTATATGCCGATCTGTAAAGTCTGCTATACTTAAAATGCCCTTCAAGCCAGAATCAAACTGGCAAACAACACGCTGCTCTTGAACAAAACGAACAGAGACTTGCACAGTTCTTCCCTCAGATATACTTTCATCACTTTCACCAGAGATCATCTGGAACTGCTCATCGGCATTTGGTTCGCTGTAAGGTATTCTCCAGTCTTCAAACCCATGAAGCAACTCCCTCTTAATATCAGAAAGTGTTTCTCTTTTTCTACTTCCAGATTCAAGTTCAATGGATTCAGCATATTCGTCAATAATCAAGGCCCTGAGCTGGTGAGGTTTTTCTCTAACATGATCAATCAACATTTCCTGAGTTTCCTCATCAAGCTCGGCATCTTCTGGTATTTGATCTCCATAATATGCATCTTTGGCCATGCGCTTGGCCAAACCATACGATTCTGGATGTATTCGAGTGTCATCCAGCGGATCCATTATATGACTGGTGATGCTTGCTGTTCCACTTCGACGAACTCGAATAAAGCCAATGGCATTTAAAAAGTCTTTTTTCCTAGGAATTCCTTTCGCAATCTCCTTGCGAGTGAAAACTGACCCAAGCCTTACCAATGTCCTTTGCAAAGCAGATGCCTTCCTCGGACCTAGACCTGATATAAATTGCAATGGAGCAAAAAGCCATTCGTGACTGCTAGCCAAATTGACATCAATACCAACTTGGTTGGTAACATCTACCATCACTTGTTCGACGACACCATATTTCTCATCCGAATCAAGAAAACTTTCCAAAGAACAAAGTTTCCAGGAAAGAATTTCTCTTTCTCTGCCACAAAGAGTAGCAACCATTGCAAGAGGATTCTGAATATACCTTCCAAGAGCAACAGCCCGCTTCACAATCCCTGCTCAATACAGGTGAGACTAGATGAGAAAAGAAGTAATACATATATAAGGATAAGCATAAGCTACAATATACTTGCCTGGCTGTCCAGGTAGCTGATCAGATGAAATGTTCGAATTCTCATATAGCCGAGGCAAAGCTTCATCGGCAAAAACAGGATTCAACTCAAAATCTGAGCCAACATCTCTTGGATGGTCCTCAATTATGTTGTAAATAGTCTGATGACAAAAGAACGACGGAAATCATAGGTCAAATAAAAAACATCAGCAAAAATTGAACAAAATAGAGCATATCTGGATCGCAGACACGTCTAGGAGTATACATGATTTTGTTTATTTTTTATAAATCTAGAGACATATATTCACATAATTGAAACAAAGTATAACTAGCTGCACAAGACTGGCAAAGATTAAAGTCAATATCAACAACAAACTGCTATTACGTATTTGAAAATACAATCAACTGTCACACACAGTATTAGAAAACAACACTCGACATATCTAGTGTGCATAAATGAATCCATAGCTACATGAAATGGTCACACTGACAGTGTGATAGCAAGACATACATACGCAGCACATTTAGGAATTGCATATCGCATGAGTGAGTCCAAAGATACATGAAATTGTTACACTAACCGCATGATAGCAAGACATACATATGCTGTGCATTAGAAAATGCATATACAGATACATGTTGTAATTGGCTGCATTCTTAAACATCCATCAAAACACTAACCTGATGGTGTACCTGTAGAAACTGTAGCAATGGCACAAAAATTATTTCAATTGGATTAATAGCACTGGTAGATATAGTGCTTTCTTGTCAGTTGTCCAGCTTGCACGGCAATATGTGGCTGCTAACTCGGCGAGTTTTGTCACCCAAAGGAGCAGTGAAAACATTATTTGTCTGGAAGATGTGGTTATTTACCAATTCATTCACATCAGGTGGAGCAGGTAACCAGCGAGTAACTAAGGATCATGCTTTCCAAGCACTTGACATAATTCCCGGTGTTGAATGGGAGATGTGAGGGGTGATGCGTTCCAGAGAGGAGTTAGGGTTTTTATTGTTTCATTGTTGCCATGTCAAAGAGAATATAGGCATAATTTCAAAACTTAAAAGAAAGCACAAGCTCAAGTTAAAGGGTTTTAATAGAACTCAAGGCAGTCCCCAAGCATGAAAATTGGATTCAGGAAGAAGAGAGCCTGGGGATGGCCTTTTGTGACCCTGGATGAGGGAGGACAAAGGAGGGTACGACAATCCTATCATGGAATAACAACAGCTTGCATTAAGTCTCAAAAAGAAATCAGAAATCCATATATGTGGAGGAAATATGAGTGGAGGATAGGATGGAAATTGGGCAAGGGTTGGTTGGTAGTAGAAGGTTGGAGAGTCATGGGCAAAGTGATGATACCAAGTGCATCATATCGAGTGCAAGTGAAATTTTGGTTTATTTTCCACATGACATTAGTGCATTGCAGTAGACTTCAAATATAATGTGCGAGTACATACATCAATATCATGCATAAATATACACGCCTACAGTGTGCGTGTGTGTGTGTCGAGTGCAAGTGTTTATGTGCATATGTGTGCGCTACATATTGCATACTCATATTATGCCTAAATAGGTCCACCCAAATTCCAACTCACTTAGTGCTAACCACATATCGCTCTGATGATTGTATGAGTGTGGAAACGCCGATAGCAATTCATGCCATTGGTAGGACTAAATAGGTCTTACCACATCCCGAATCCCTCAACATCAACCATGTCTATCTGTAATGATCACATACAGTTGCATACTCTCTAGTGGGATCACCAAAGGCATCCATCTCAGAACATCATGATGTAATTCAGCAGAATCAGCACAGGTGCACAGTTTAAAATGTCCAATTCCAATGCCATTTTGAATGGTCCAGAAAAAGATATTTACATAAATTTTGCAAATCCATTCTCGTCAACACCATATTACAACACAAATTTCAACATCAAAATAAAAGATTTGAAGTCATGGAATCTCCACAGAATGATCTACATACATAAATACACCTAATTACGCAATTAATATCATACATGAGTGAGTGAAAAGATACAGCTGTCTCAATAGGGATATTGATTATGCAATCTATACATATATATTCTTATGCAATAACAAGTTATATCTTATATCTTGCATTCATATTAATAAAACATAACAATTCTCATTGTCCATTTTTTTTTCAATTTTAAACAAAATCACACTGGAAATTTCGATGGTAGGTACATAGTCTAAGACTCTGATCACTTTTGGACTTTAGGAAAGGACAAAATTCTAAAATCTAAGTCTAATGAACTTGTCGCTTAGTCATTCTCCCCCTCCCTGTTTCCTGACGCTCGCTCCCCTGCAAGACCCGTGATACTCACTGACAAGGCAACAGCTCTGCACCTCCCCTGCCGCCTCCTCTCCCTCTCAAATTTGTATCTTCCACACATGGCACAGCCGGACAACAACCTTGCATGGAGGAGCAAGGAGCAGCAGCTTTCACGGTTAGTTTTTCTTTCTTTTTTGTTTTTTATTTACTGCTATCTCTGTCCCTTCCTCCTCATGTGCCTCCTCTTCACGTTCCCCCTACCTTTTTATTTTCTTTTTTTTACTAGTATTGTTGGACCTCCTCTGTTGCCTTTTTTCTTTTCTTTTTTGTTACTACTGCTGCAGTTGTTGTCAACCTCAATTGCCTCCCCCCTCATCTTTCTCCCCCTCATTTCTCCCCTCCTGCTCTTCCTCCTCCCCACTATGCATGCTCCTCTTCCCATGCCTTCTTCTATCCTTCTTTTACTTCTTGGATTGCATCCTCGGCCCCCTCTTCCAATGTGCGTGCTCAATTGCATGCTCACTGAATTGAACAATTTGAACAAATTAAGATTCAATTAACGTAATATAATTATATTTTTATAAATGAAAACAAATCATATGAAAAACGCAGCGTAGGCGCCTATGCTGTCTAGGTGCCCTAGGAATGCATGTACAAGCTAACTTACCTAGAAGCCAACAAACTTCAAGGATGTTATTACGATGAAAAAACAATGTGTGAAATTAAGAATTGAACTAATGTAATTGTGTTGATTACAAAGACTGACAACCTCTCTTTTATATAGGAGAGGAGAGACGCCCTATTACTTAGGACCCAAGTAAACTAGATGGGCTGGAATATAAAGGCCCACTAAACTAATTAGCCTATTAACTAATAGACTAATATGGACTCTCTAACACTCCCCCTCAAGCTGGAGCATGGGTGAAACACATGTCCAAAGCTTGGAGGTTACAAGACTCGATAAAATGATAAAAGAAATTATAACTGAAAGATAAATATCAGTCCCATACAAAATATGTTACTCCCGCTGAAATAATACTCCCCCTGAATCTTATGGTGATAATGACTCTGCAGGCTGAAGATACTCGAGCTTTGAAGAAGGTCTTCCTTAAAGTGCATCTGGAATGAGGACATCTGAAGAATGGACCTGATACAACTGCAATAATACGCCACTGGAATACATGCTTAACGCGGCACGAACGCGGACGGACGATCTACTGCTTGATACGATGCAGGAACCATAAAATTCTGACGCATGAAGCTTGGGGGCTTGACGGGAAAGGAGATCATCCATCAAGGAAGGTCCCAAGTAGATCAGCAACAGGTGATGTCGATACAACAGATACGGCTCGGAGAAGACGTGATGAAGCAACTCAGTGAAGATTAACTGAGCTTCTGAAGAAGCACCCATCTGTCTCATGTGAATGCAACTGAAGGAATACACCACCAACACCTGACGTACATAATGCGGCACGAACGCAGATAGCGGTGTCGACGTTGAAGAAGATCCTTCAATGATGGCTGAAGTAGAGAACTGGTGTGCTTAACAAAGTGAAGCTCCATGAAGATAATAGCCTGGAACATATAACTTGAATACATATATCATCATCTCATCTCATACTCTCTCTCTCATACATTCTCTCATATGCTCTCATGCTCGCTCTCTCTTCTCATCTCTTCCTTTCCTCTCTATCCCCCCCCCCGCACACCAAATACGACTAGAGTGAGTGTTTGGTGTGGAGAAAAGGATACATGACCACCCCGTACTGTGGAAAGGGAACACACAAGATATGGGTCGGTGGGAAAGGAATTGGTGGATTTGAGAGGATTATGTGATATGGAGATGTATAAAAATGTGGAGAATGGAAACCGATAACCGGAGAGAGTATACTAAATGGGTCAACATGAGATCCGGGTAGAAAAATAAATGGATCTATTAAGGATCCGAATAGAGACAGGGATAATGCATATCGGGGTAGTAAACATGGTTGCTTGGTAGCGGTGGAGAGTGATGGGTGATCGCCGGCTGTAGATGGCAGCAATAGCATGATGACGCACAAAGCAGCAAACGGTCCAATGAGGATCGCCGGGATGATGATGGAGCAGCTTGTGGATGATTGCTAGATATGACGCTCGGCTGATGAAGCACTTTGTCGCAACATAGGAGATGACAAAGGGTCTCCTGCGTGACTCCGGAGATATTGCATGCCAAGAGGATGCATGCGGAGCCAAGGCGGAGCCTCTCCAAAGCGGCGATGAAGGTTGATCTGAAGACTTCATGAGATGGAGCGTCGGTTGAAGAAGTGTGATCAATGTTTGGGATACGGTTGCTTGGATAAAGCAACACTGCAGCCTACGAGCACAGATACAACGGCGAGAGGCAATAGCTTGTGGGATAGGTGTATCCTTTTCACGTCGTCGCTGATCAACTCTCGATACCATCGACAGTCCACATCGTCGCTGATCAACTCTCGATACCATCGACAGGACTGTCGATGGTATCGACAGGACTGTCGATGGTATCGACAGACGCTCTTCTGTCGCTGTGATAAACTCGATAGTATCGACGGGGATGCAGGTTGCTTCACGGATGGTCGACGATGGATGATGGACACTCATGGAGACTGACGGTTGGCTGTTGATGATAGCAGCAGCAGCGGCAGCTGTTGCTGCTTGCTGATAGGTGGCGGAAGATGGCTGCGGCACCTACCCACAATGGCGACTGCTGCGCCTGGCTTGGGCAGCGGCGACGGTTGGGCGGCTGCTGCGACAAATGGTGGTGGCGTTGGCGTCGGGTTGGTGTGTTGTGATGGCTGGCAAATGTTGTTGTTGTGATGGATGCATCAGAAGGAGCGATGGGTGATGGCGGCAATAGTGGCAGCAGCGATTTTTGCGGCTGTTGGTCGACGGCAGCAGCGATTGCTGCTGGTTTCGAATGGCGGATGGAGATTACCGCCGGATATGGCGGCTAGAGAGAAAGGGAAAAATGAGCCATGTAGGCCGGATTTGCCTAGCGGACAGCCGACCTAGGCAATGGCAGCGGCCGCCCGCAGGTGGACAGAGCCCGCGGTTGCTCTCTTCGGAGGGAGGAGCGGCGGCGACTGCAAGGGAGAAGTCGGCGGCTTGGAGGGAGAGAGAGGGAAGCGGCGGCGCTAGGGTTCTCTCAAGACGGAACCCGCTCTGATACCATGTGAAATATAAGAATTGAACTAATGTAATTGTGTTGATTACAAAGACTGACGACCTCTCCTTTATATAGGAGAGGAGAGACGCCATATTACTTAGGACCCAAGTAAACTAGATGGGCTGGAATATAAAGGCCCACTAAACTAATTAGCCTATTAACTAATAGACTAATATGAACTCTCTAACACAATGAATCTACTTCTATCTTGGAAAGAAACTAATGGAACCTGAGAGAAGTATCTTTATTAGATTTGTTTTCAAGATAAAACTACTATATCTACCCATTGTCTACTAGATGTACCTTTTGATTACAACATTGTGTAATTTTAAGCCATCAACGGCATTCCCTCACTACTGTGTAGCCATGTTTACCCATTGATATATTCATTCATGTCTTGGGTATTCTAACACCTGAGACTACTACGATTTATGTAGATGTACCATACCAACAACCACAGCTGTGTACATATTTGATAAAATGCTAAAGTTCATTGTAATTCTTGTAATATATAGTTTAATAAAATATTAAATATGTGATAAACTTTATGAAAATATAGGATTCAAGTGAAAACCCTGATATATAATTTATCTTGTAATTGAACTATAATGTTTGATATTGTAAGCTCGCAACCTGTTATTTTTTAATTATCATCAAGTCGTAGTCTCTCTGTCATGAAAAACGTAGAAATAACAAGTCTAAAATCGATATGCTTAGATGTGTAGTTAGAAATCTATTAATGCACAAGTTACATATATGTCATGTTTTAGCTGAAATATGATTTTACCAAATATTATCACAATCTAACTATTTTTAGCTTAATTTTGTTGAATTTTATTTGAAAATGTTCTTGATGTTTCCTCAAACATTCCACAAACTTGATCTTCCTCCAGAACCTGGGCGCCCAGCCTAAAGCCTAACAAGGCTGTTGGGCAGTCTGGGCGGGCTGGGCAGGTGCCTAGGCGGCGCCTAGGAGCTTCTTGGCGGCTACTGTGCCTAAAATTTGTGTTAATGTTTCATCAAACTTTCAAGAAACTTGCTCTTCCTCCAAAACCTGGCGCCCAGCCTAATAATGTTGTTGAGCAGTCTGGACAGGCACCTAGAAGTGCCTAAGCGGCTACTAGACCTAAAATCTGGACTAATTTTTTTCTTCTTATATATTTTCATATTTTTGATATTTATTCTTCCTATTTCTTCTTTCCTCTTGTTTTTTCTTTTCCTTTATAGCTCCATCAAGCAGCAAAGTTGTTGCAATGTAACTACATTCCTCTTTATTTTTTGTTTCTTATTTTTGTGTTACCAAGCAGCAAATTGTTGCTATGTTATGTTGCTGCACTATTAAGATATTATCCATTTACTATTGTTCCACTTACTGATTTATTATATACTACAATGGGTTTTTTCTTCTTCACCCTCCTATTTCTATAATTTGTTTATTAAGTTTTTTGTATGAATGTAATGTACTCACATCAATGCAATGCTAATTTCTTGCTTGCATTTTCAGTTTCTACTCTAGCATTCCTATAGTAGTTCTAATTATTCATATCTATACATATAGTCACTATATTGTTAATCATCTTTCTGATCTCCTCCCTACTTTCATTTTTTATTTGTTCTTCTGCCTCTACCAGTCTTCAACTGCCTTATTTTTATTCTCTCATGGTATCACCATACGTAAGGTTCATGCTGCATGATGATATACTCTTTTTTCTTTTTTCATTCTTTCCCAACCTCCTTATTGATTTCTTTTTTAAATGGACAAAAAACCAAAATAACACACTTTAATAAAAATATGTACTGAAATAGCACCAAAATCATCTTAATTCCTGAAATAGCCCACTTTTTGAGAAAAGCGCCAACACTTTTGGCGTTTTACTGTTTCCGGGACCAAAAGCGCCAAAAACATGGCGTTTTTGGTTGAAAGCGCCCAAAACATTGCGTTTTCAGGTAAAAGCGTAAAAAATTAGGCGTTTTTAGGTGAAAGCGCTAACTTTCCGGTGTTTTAAAACAAAGGCGCCAACTTATTTGGCGTTTTCACACTAAAGCGTCAACCCATTTGGCGTTTTCAATTAAGCTATTTTGTAGCGGCTACTAACAGGAGGTTGTTGTTTGTGGGTGAATGAGCGTGTCATCTGAGCCGACGAGGGACAAGGGAGAAGGTGTCCTGTTGAATGCATCGGCGCCGACAAGGGACAAGGGAGAAGGTCACGAATGGACCAAACATCAATCCGAAGCAATGGAACTCATCTGTGATAATTAAGTTGATGTCCATATTGCCTCCAACTTGATTTTCACGAATGGACCAAACATATTGAAGTTGATTGTCATTTCACTCGGGAAAAGGTACAAGATCACCAAATTGTACTTATTCCAGTCCGCTCAGAACATCACGTGGCTGGTCTTTTCACTAAATCCCTCAATGGATGCTGAGTAAAATTCCTATGTAACAAGCTTGGTGCTTTGAAATCTATGCACCAACTTGAGGGGGAGTGTTAGAATAATAAGTATTTATTCCCTTTATTCATTATTCTTTATTTTCCTATATATTTCTTTGTATATATGGGACTAGTCCCACGTGTAAACGGGTATTAGCCATCACCCGTGTCTATATGCATAGGTGTGCCCTGTCAATGCAAAGGCATCTCATTCCGCACATTACTTTTCATGTTTACATTATTAATTTTATCACAATGATTTTAAGAAATATAGATAATGACAATCTCAGATTTAGTTTGGATTTAGACATTAAAGAGTCGAGTTTGGTTCTTTGTCTAGCACATTACCAAAAGTCAAGGCTCTAGTCGGTTCCGGGTTGGCCAATTTTACACAAGGAATGAGGTTTTCTCAAAATTGGCGAAATTTCGTCAAAATTTCGATTGTGATAGAATCTGGTATCGAAACATGCGACTGTCAATTTCAGTCAAATCTACTACCAAGATTGCATTTATCGTCGATTAAAAGTTTAATGATTTTGATGAATTTCGTCATGGCATGATGTCATAGTGGCAAGGTTGGGCACATACCTGGTGATTTTCAATCCATTTGCAACCCATACATACAGCTTATATACTTCTACATTTCATAAGTATTTCCATTATATGTGCATATATTTTATGGATATGTACATACTTATTTCATAAATTTAAGGATATAACATATTTATGGTAAATTTAAGCATTAAGCCATGTTAGAAATATAACCATAACATGTTACCATTTCAATTCCTATATTAGGTTTTGGGGCTCTAAGATATGTTCTAGATAGTTTTTATTGCAATTACAGCGATAGTTTTTATTGCAATTACAGCCCTAATAGGGGTAATAATGTAATATAGTCTCTGCATAAATAGGCAGCAGTTTTTATTATGTTTCAAATGATTTTCACTCTGACAAAGCTTATGATACATATTTTTTATATCAAGCATAGGTATATAGTGTTTTTAATGCAAGAGTAGATCTAATTAAACCATTATGATCTTTTACACTACAAATAAGATACAACAAATTCATCAACACAGAAATTGAATTTAAGGTGTAGCTACTGACTGGAAATGGAGATTAAGGCTATTTACCAAGCATGTAAAAAGTAAGTATTTGTGAAAATTGGAACTCTAAAATTAATAGCAATGATCAGTAATAGGCTAAGGAATGCACAAATATACAAAAGGGGGATTGTAAGATGTGGCACAGGTCAAGTCCCACCTCCCTGGGTCACCTTGACGGCGTGTACCTTAACAAATATGCTTAACGCTAATAAAAAGTGTTATATTTGTCTAAGCAATAAGAGCAAAGATTCTTAAAAAAGTAATGCCACCTACAGAAAAAATGTTGGGGTATTATACAAGAAATAAATACAATTTGTTAGGGGGAGGGGGTCAGACTGTAACCTCATTGATTTCATCTTTCAAGGTCCTACATTGGACATTTGCTGCGCCCACACAGACGACATCAGGTTGGTGATCAGTCATGAACTTCCGGAGCCTTTGCTGGTCATTTTTCTTGCGCTGCTCATGTATACCTTGGGACCTCGCATTGATTGAACCAGCATATAGCACATCCACTACTTCACCTGCGGAATCCAACATGACAAATGTTGTTGCAGGTTTTCCAGGACCCCAACAGCAAGCCATGACTGACGGAGCAGATTCTTCCTCGTTTATTCTGTTTTTGTTCTGGCACGGTCCAACAGAAATCTTCTTCCACAATTGCCTCCCATATTCCTTCATTAGCCAATTCTTCGCTTTAGTGGTAAGCTGTGACCGAGCTTCCTTCTCCATAGAAGGAAGCATGTATTTAGAAAATGAATCATTTAAAATCTGTTCACGTTGTGCATTCCACAGCTGAGCTGATTTCCTAACATTTTCACTGAGATAATAAGTACGAAAATCAGCCATGAGTTTCTCCTGAACATCTCCAGGCAACTTTATCGAAACTTGAAGTAGTTTTTCCTCCTCAGCTTTCTGTACAAGAAGCCATTGTGCGTCTAAAAATTTGGATAGAGGCTTGTCTTTTAGCCACTTCACTCCAAAAAACTGATGAGAAGAGTCAATTAGTGTATTCCCTTCGGGCGTGGGACTCGTAGACACAACAGCATTGCTCATAAATGTAGTTCTAACATGTTTCCTGACACTTGGCTCGCAACTTATCTCAACAGAAGCCTGTAATTGAATAATGATTTACAAAAAGTTAAAAGTAATACTAAACTAGTATGACTACCGTGAACTATAAAGTATGAGAATGTACCATGTGCCGAGCACCATCCAGTACATCCTTAGCCTCTTTGAACCTCTTACACGTGAAATGGATAGCTAATTCATCAGGTCCTTCTTTAGAATCTTCTAGTTCGTCAGCTTCCTGCAGTTTATATGAACAGTTATGTCACGATGTCATAGAACATCAAACATATCATGACTTATTTTTACTGCCCACGATAAGCAAATATGGTAACACCTTCTAAATAATTTAATAGAGATGAGCAATTTGAACTGGCCATTACAAGACTCCTAAATGCCTCAACTGATATTTCAACAAGAGGGGGGGGGGGATATTGCGTTATGGTGAGAGCTAATCATGCATCATGAAAATTAAGATAGCCATTTCAGATATAATACAACTCAATAGGATCTCCTGCTGCAACACATGGAAGTCCGTTTCCGTAAAGCAAATATTTTATAATTTGTTTCAGAAGACAGATTTTGAGAGGTTTCATTATAGAAATCCTTCATTACATTATACAGCAAGAGCACTGCTAGCAAGGCCTGACATTTGTACTGTACCTTCTTCATAGTTAGCAGCAGTTTAACCAAAAAAAAGATTATTCCGATTGCTTAACTAGTTTTCTACAATCACTAACTCTCCTACAATAATTATGATATATCACAAATTCTGTTATGAAATGTGAATTTATGCACCTAACTTCAAAAGCTAGAGAAAGCTATACATAAGATTTTTGTGTAGGCACATCCCTGATAAAACCCACACTGGATGTTACTGCAACAGCCATCCTATAACTATAAGGAATGGTAGCACATAAAGAAGTGACATATAAACGACAAAATGAGGTGAAATCTATTTTTAGGGATGCATATAATCAGCTGCGATACTATTTTATGGATTGCTGGCGCGGAGTAGCACGATTGGTGCAGCTTGGTAAACCCCAATGAAGGGTCCCACATTCGACCCCCACTGGGAACTATTTCTCGAAAGTGTTTACCCTTTGGGTAGGCCAATTGTGTGTTTAAAATGGTTCCCATGTGGGTGGAGCCCAAGGGTTTTTCGTTGTTGGTGTGGGTCACAAAATGGCCCTGCCTGGAAGCGTTTCCCTTGATAATTTTACATAAAAACTACTTTATGAATCCTGCAAAGCGCATGAAGGTAAATTTGTTCAGGAGTTGAATTTGTGCATTAATATAGGGTCCAAAATAAGAAATGCCAAAGTTCAAACGTTTTAACGACGCCCTCATTTCAAGAACTCTTCAAACAATTTTGAGTACCTCAAGTCAGCCAAACCCAGTCACTGTCGATTTATGTGTCATCATATACCTTTACTAATTCAACTAACATGTGATTCACAAAAAGAGTCACATATACACCTAAGAAAGTGCCCAAAGTTTGCAATTAGTCGGCCACAACATTGCTAGTGCATTGTGCACTACATTTTGTCAAACAACCAAACCAAATAGTTTTCAATTTATGTCTCTTGATGAAGTTTGGTAAATCATATTCAAGCATTTGTATCTATTATGATGGACACAGTTTCTCTAAAGTTTCTACGGCCAAATTTGCACTGACACACTCAAATTTGATGACCATTGCATTGCAAAATTCTGTCAGCTAGAGCTGAAAGCTCAAGTATCCAGATAAGCTACATACAGAACAGATAGAAAGCATGCAAATACTTTAATCTGTCAATTGTTATTGAAAAATTCTAAAGAAATAAAGTGCATGCACGAATTACCATCTTTTCCAAGGCAAGACCAAACTGCTCTGGGCTTCGTCCAAACTTACTAGCCACTTCCCAGAGACCACTTTTACAGCATTCACTGTATAATGATCTCCTTGTCGGCCGCTTATACTGTCCTTCATCAACTTCACCTGGGGGGAAATGCAAATTAAACTTCATATCAACATCGTCAACCTCTCTTTGTGACTTGGCATCCTTGAGGGATTCAATAATAGATCTGAAAAGTTTCCGTTTCATGGCAATCCGTGTCTCATCATCGATCCTTCTAGCCTCCTCCTCGAACCTTTTGGTATAATAACCGTGAAGGGCATTTTTTCTTTTTTGAATAAGCAGCCATTTTACATCCAAATTTTGAATTGCCCAAAGAATCTAAACATTGGATAAATAAGTGTCATGAACATGAAAATATAAGTAACAAAAGGCGTCAGCAGGCACAGACATTGTACATACCTTGTGCCATTTTAGCCTAGGAGTCCTATCAGATCCAGTACCCTCATCTACCAGATCCTCATCTGGGTCTTTCAAAAGAGTGAAGCATAACTCCTTACGATACGTTGCAATAAAAGGAATCTAGTACAAAAAGAGACTCAGCAAGTACTATATATCATATATAAAGCCTTATGTAGTTACTCTTCTTCATTAATGTGTGTGTTAAGTGTTTTGGCGGGAGGGGATCCTCTTTATGTAAAAAGAAAGTACACGGCTAAAACTAAAGCAAAAAAAATGCTTATGCAACAGTAGTAAATCAATTATATATAGAATATCATGTTTAGACCCTTTAATTGAAAAAACACTTTCAGGTGCAATATTAACACATTTAAATACTTATAACTTGAATACATACCCTACAAGATGTCGGTATCATTCAGGTAATGTGCCCTAGATTATCATCTTATTTTCCAATAAAATTATCCAGTGAATTACTAAAAAAACACAGTATTATAAGTAAGAGTAACTTACATCGTTTTTAGTATGAATCAATCTAAGAACATTGAAAATATGTTCCTCATGTTCTTTCTCATGCTCCCGATCAAAAAAGGAAGGAAATTCAGAAACAAGTTGGTTATATATCCAAGCTGCTTCCTCCTTTATAATCTGGTTATCAGTTGGAGGAGGGCCAGTGATCTCTTCACTCAACTGCATGTTAAACATCAGTTTTCTAAAGTCAATACTATATGCATTATTAAGAGAGCATTTCGAAAGTCAAAATCTGAGGATACATTACTTTTATAGTTCGACAATCAGACATAAATATTAAAAAAAAGTGAAATCAACCACTACAAAAAGAGTCACTTGTTATGTAAATAAGGAAATCAACCTGAAACCTCTCAGGTGTATCAGCATCACGTATCTGTTCATCCCTTTGCGTCATATAATTCTTCTCTATAACAAGTGGGTCAAACTCATTTTCTAGCCTATTGTCGCCCCATTCAGAACCATCACCAGAGGCATTTGCTGCTAGACCCTTCTTTCTAAGGGTTAGGAGCTCATCAACATCACCAAATATTTCATGAGCTTCCTGCAATGCAGATGATGAAACACCAGGAGCCTGTCTAAGCTTCTTTTTCTTAATTTTCTTTCTTCTGCAAGAATAAAGCAGGATTGAATTCGATCAGCACAACTTGCTGCGAGCTTTTCAACAAACAACTATATAGGAAAGGATGCACACCGAACAGGAGCACCGTCTTCATCAAATTCCTCTTCTTCATCAACAATAAAATCAGCCATCTCGTCCTCTTCACCGAGATCAACATCTTCCTCCTCTTCCTGCTGCTCCTCTTCGTCAGCAATATCCTCAGGAGGCGCAGCTGAATGCATCACAGAATTGCTTTATCACAACACTGCATTTTGTGCGTGCGTGTGTGTTCATTTAAGAGTTGAAAGCACATGAGTCTCCCAGTATACATACCTTCATCATCACCAAACAAAGTGCGTTTTAGCTTTTCTTCTGCAGTTTTTCCACCTTTGCCTTCCTCGTTAGTTTCTTCTTCGTCAGAAAACCCTGAATGCCCGCCCCCTGCACCATCCCTACCAGCCTTCTTGAGTCGCTTAAACTTAGTGCTGCCCTGTTAGCATCCATAAATGGTTATTAGTAAGTCTCATTTAAGCATTGGATACAGAAAGTGATGATATCAGAATAGGGGGGACAGAAATTGTGTTTCTAACCGCTTTAGGGCGATGAAACCCTATGTTGTTGTCCTCCAGAAGTTCATAATCATCTTCGTCGAGATCATAATTTTTCTTAGATTCCCTGCAGTAATCCACGTCAGAGAGAAACGGGCTAATATTTGAACTAACCACCGAAAAATCACATAGCTGGAGCATTTGTTTTTCTACCGCTTCTTCCGTTTCTTCTTTTTGTGTCTCTCTTCATCGCTGTTTCCTCCGTCGTCTTCTTCTGGCTCTTCCTCGTCGTCGTCAACTATGAAATCGTCTTTTTCATACTCATCGGGCCCTTCATCTGCTCCGAGAAAGACATATCATTAGCAAAGCCACGAGATTTTAGAAACGCCAAATTAGACAGGCAAAAAACAAACTTAGTTTAAGGGCCATGCATGTTCTTACAAACACATCTAAACGAGATGGCGTAACTGGAGAACCAGACAGAGCACTAAAAGGCGACAACGACGACGGATTTACACTCACCATCTTCGTCTTCCTCGTCATTGTCCTCGGCTTCTTCCCCGGCCTCCTGGTCCACGGGGAGATCCTCTTCTTCCTCGTATCCCTCGTCATCGGAGACTACTCTTCCTGGCATCTTTGTTTGATACGGTCACAACGTAACCACAGAAGTTATCGAAGACTGAGAAAGGGATAGAGGAGAATGTAGGGACCGATATTGATGTAAATCTATGTGGCGGCGAGGGGATTGGAAATGGAGGCAGCCGAAGAAATTGGGTAAACGAGGCCTCGCCACTGGCTTCTTTCGTCCGCGCACGGTGGCCGGTGAGCAAGCTAGGGAAGCTTGGGGGCTTAGGGCAAGCGAACTGAGCAAGGGATTGGGAACGAGAAGAAAAGAAACGGGAAAATGGAAGAGGAAATCGGAGAAGTGGGAGATAACCGACAAAGAAATACGAAGAATTGCTGCAGATTCGGCGGTGTGATAGAAAGTATTCGATAAGAGGACTGTGGGTTTAATTTGCCAAAATGTCCGTGCTTACAGAACAATCTTCGTATCTATAAGCCGGTTGAGGTTTCTTTTGCAATTTTTTAATCTATTTTTCTGAATTACAGAATTAGAAACTGGTCTTTGTATTCTATTTTATATTATAAAGGAAATAGTGTGGAAGGTGTGCATAAAAAAGTTATATATTCAGTTACGAATTGGTTTTTAATCCTGAGGTAACAACAAAAAGAATTGACGATGTCATTCCCCGGGAAACCAATCATCGTTTTTTTTAATCTTTTACTTACAAATCTTCTTCATTGACATTATGTACGGTGTGACATAAAAAAAATTACAATACCCTTCTAATCTGCCGTACACACGAATAATTATCTATTAACTACAAATTTATCATTTTAGTTTTCTTTAGCAAAATAAAATGGTGCAACACTACATTTGTAGTTTCAAATAATCCAAAATTCTCAAACATGTGTAATGCACGGAATATATTTAGTATGCATAAAAAATCAAATAGATTCTTACTTTACGTAAATTTAAACTTATTCTCAATATCACTAGGTAGATACATCTTCTTGTAAGAGTTACTTTTGATATTTTTTTTTCAGGAAAGGTAATGTTATATAATAAAAACACAAGCGAAGACCTACTTATGTGGAGAACCAACATGAAGTTTGTTTTGAAAAAGAGAGCAGCTGAAAAGAAAGAAAAAAAACTGAAAAAGACTGAAACAAAAGCGTAACGAGGCAAAGTTTAGCTAGCTGGGGGGAGGCACCCCTTAAGACAAACCTCCTATCAAAATATAATGTTTTTGTATTCTAGTGATATTCCTGATTTGAAACGACTTTGAAATGATTGAAAGTCACAGAAGTTGTTGCACTAAGCTGACCCCAGCCTCGTCATCTACCATAGCTTTCAGATCACAGAGAAATGTTGCTTCAGATTCGCCTTCTTCCGATTCAACCATTCTTCCATCTGTTATTTTTCCTGCAGTTTTGTAAGAATGTGAAGATCTGCATCTATTTGTGATATAATAATTTTTGCCAAATTTTTGACGTTGTTGAAAGTTCTATTGTTCCTTTCTTTCCAAAGGTTCCAGCAAATTGTGATGAAGATATCATTACTTTTGAAATTTCTGTAGTGTCTTAAAGGAGTTATTTGGATGGGGAAAATGTCTTCCTGAAGATCGGGAAGACATTTTCGCATGAAGTGTGAAAAAATATTTTGTGAGAAAGTACATTTAAAGAAGATGTGGCTGACTGAATCGCTATTTTTTTCACAGAGGACGCATCTGAAAGGTCCAATAAAACCCTTTCTTGAGATGTTTTCACCTGTAAGAAGTTTATTGTGTATAAGAAGCCATAAGAATGTTTTGTATTTTTGAGGCCATTTTTGTTTCCAAAGCTTTGATGATGATGGTGAGATACCTCTGATGCTGAGAAAATTGTATGCAAGTTTGACCAAATACTCTTTCCCCCATTTCCAGGTGATGTTATTTGAGGTGTTGTTTTCCAACGTACTAGCAAGATTTCTGAATTCATTTTGACTAACCTGGGGAAGGATACATCTTTTTAATGAGTTTGGTTTGTTACTTGTCATGAGAGAAAGGGCTTTATCAATTTTTAAGTTGAGAAGTTTTTTTGGAATTGACCAAGATGTTTTAAGGTTTACAACAGAGTTTTTCTCATACCATGGGTCAGTCCAAAAGGAAATGTTTTTGTGAGAATGTGGAGGAGTGATTATGATTTGTGAAATCATGTTTATATTTTTATTGATGAATTTCCAGAGTGGGGAAGCAGATTTTCACTGGATATGATGCCAAGGAGGTGAGTGATGATAGTATTTATTTGTGATAATATTTGTCTAGATTTTCTTTTTATTTTGGATAAGACAATCAATGATTTTAGTGATGAGGCAGAGAGAGTGTGTTTCAATGTTTATAATTCCCCAACCACCTTGATCAATTGGTGCTGAAATAGTTTTCCAATTAACTAGATGATAGTGTTTCCCTGGTTTATCTTGTTTTTGAACATTATTCCAAAGGAAATTTCTCCAGATTTTGTCAAGTATGGATTTAGTTTTTGAGGGCAAGGGAATACAGCTTAAGAAGTGTGTTGTTATAGGAGTGATGACACTATTTAACAGGGTGAGCCTTCCCGAGAGATTTAGGAAGTTGTTTTCCCAGCTAGTGAGTTTTGTGTTTATTTTTGAAATTATGGGTTTCCAAATAGCATTTGAAATGTTATATGGGGTGATAGGGAGACCCAGATATTTGATCGGAAAATCTTCTGTTCTGCACTTTAGGAAGTCTTTTAGATTCTCCAAAGAGGATTGTTGAATATTAACCCCAAAAATGGAGGATTTTTTAATGTTTACTTTCAGTCCAGAGATATAAGAGAATATACCTATGATCCTAAAGATATTCTGAACAGAGGATATATCTGGAGAGGAGAAAATGATTGTATCATCAGCAAGTTGGATAATATTCTCCTGGCAGACATCAGGAGCCGAAATGAGTCTATTTTGTTTACCCATGTGGAACATGCGAGAGAGAATGGTGGTTAAAATGATGAAAAGGTATGGGGAGAGTGGGTCCCCTTGTATAAGTCCATTGGTATTATGGAAATAGCCAAAAGGAACACCATTTATGATTGTAGAGAAGTGATTTGTAGATATACATGCATGGATCCAAGAGATCCATTTGTCAGGAAAAGCAAAACCTTTGAGAGTCTGCAGCAGACAGTTCCAGTTGACAAAGTCAAAGGCTTTTTCGAAGTCCAGTTTAATGGCAAGGAGGGTTTTTTTTTTGTGTGACATAGATGGATAGTTTCATTTACCATTAAAAAAGCATCTTGGATGCTTCTATTTTTAAGAAAGGTGGATTGGTTTAGAGGAATGATATCGTCCATGAGCGGTTTGATCCTATTTGCTAATGTTTTTGCAATGATTTTGTAGGAGGTGTTTATGAGACTGGTAGGACGAAAGTGTGAAATTAGTTCTGGTTTGCTGTTTTTTTTATCAGAGAGATGAAGGTTTTATTGATGTATTTGATGATGTTATAGGGTTTGAGCTTGCATGGAAGGCGGAAAGAAAGGCAAGGAAGTCATGTTTATAATGGTTCCAGTTTGCCAAATAGAATTCCGCATTTAGGCCATCTGGTCCAGGAGATTTATTTTTGCCTAGGTCAGAGATAGCAGATTGTAATTCCTCCAGAGTGAATGGTTTAATGAGATCGTGTGGGTTTTTTATTTTATTTTGACAATTTGAATTCCAATGAAGGTTATTTAGACCAGATGGGTTGTGTTTATTGTTGAAGATTTTATTAAAGTGGTTTTTATATGGGTTATGATGGATTGTTTGTGAGATGTGAGTCTTCCATTTATCATAAGGTGAGTTTTAGCATTATTTGTAAAATTTTGATTGCAGATTTTATGAAAGAATTTAGTATTTTTGTCACCTTCTTTAGCCCATGAGATCTTGGCCCTTTGTCTCCATTTAGTATCAATTCTATTATTTATATGTTCAAGGTCATCTTTAATGGAAATGATCAAGGCAGGATCAGCTGATGGGTCTTTTTCAACATGGAGAAGTTGGTCTTCGAGGTTTTTTTGAGTTTCAGATAAGGTCGAGGGGTTTAGAATTATCCATTTTTTTATATGATTTTTGATGTGTTTTGTGTTGTTTAAGATGTGTAGACCTATGTTTGTTGTTTGTGGGTTAGCAAGAGACCAGGTTTCAAGACAAGATCTGGAAAAATTGTTGATGTGAAGCCAGTTGTTTTCAAATCTAAAGGGACGAGATCCCCAACAGCTAGAGGCGGTTTCGAGTATTAAAGGAAAGTGATCAGAAATTTTTCTATGGGAGATATAAACAGAAGAGAGTGGGTGTTTGTCTTCCCAAAGGTTTGAACAGATGAAATGATCTAGTCGGGCAAAGGACTGGTTTCTAGACCACGTAAATAAGGCATTTGTGGGGACAAGATCGATGAGTGAATGGTTTGAAAGCATTTGTTTAAATTTTTTGTCAGCATCTGTCATAGGAGAGGGAGATGGATTTATGTTGCACCGATCAGAGATCTGGGTAACAAGGTTAAAATCTCCACCAAGGACCCAGGGTGACTGATGGTAATTTGTGAAGAGATTGAGCAGCTCCTCAAGGAAGGTGGTTTTGTCATATCCTGGTTCCCCATAGATACCAGAGAAAGACCAAAGGTAGTCATCAGCAAGATTTTTAAAGTCAATCGTAATCGAAAAATTTTGAATAGAGGAGTTTAGCAAAGTGAGGACCTGATTATTATATCCCACAATGATACCCCCTTTAAAACCCTTGGGAGGAAGCTGAATCCAAATTGTGATTCTATTTCCACCAATAGTTTTGAGGGCGAAGGGGGTGAGAAAGGACTTTGTTTCTTGGATGGAGATTAAATCTATTTTGTTTTTATAAATATGAGATCGTATTTTTTTTCTTCTTTGCAGGTTAGCTGCACCACAAATATTCCAAGTAGAGATTTTCATGAAGAAGGAAAAGAGAAAAACAGAATAACTAATTATCATGTTAACAACTTTTCTTAGACCAACCCATGAAGGATTCTAGGTTATTAAGCATAAATTGTGCGTCATCATTCTTTTCAAAACTAAAGCCTATCTTGTTAGCAAAAGATGTGAAACTTTTAGTACTAGACCAAGAAGCTACATCATCTATAGTGACAGACTTATTATTTTTTTATGTGATAGAGATGTAGAAAGAGTTGACGCAGAGGAAACATAACTGATTGAGCAGGGTGGGGTGTTACCTCTCTTTGGCCTGTTAATGATGTTGGAACCTTTGTTGTTGGCTTGGTCTGGCTGCAGGATCTTTTGCAAGTAGCTTGAGCTTGTCTTTTGCAGAGGGCTCTCCTGCTCCGAACTCTGCAGCGAGGTTTCCTTATTTTGTAAAGATGAGTCTTGAAAAACAGAGTTTTGATTGTTCTTGTTTGGGGAATGCCAACTTTCCTTCGTAGATGAAGGAGATGGGCAAGGTTTATTTCTTGGTTTGGTATTGGTAGCGGGGAGGGGGGTCAGGAGATCTGTTTCTTTTTTTGTTTTGAAGAGGATAGGTGCTTTCAGAAAGATTTGTTGGTTTCCTAATCCAGACTGGGTTTCTGGCAGGAGGAACTCTGGTATGTGAGATAGGGTTTTTTCCTTTGTACGGGCTGAACCATGAATGGGGGTGTGAGGAAAGCTCGGAGAAAGCAGTGTTGTTAATAGTGGGGTGTTCAGCAGCAAGCTTGAGATGGTAGATAGATTCTCCAATCCTGATGTTGATAGAAGGTGGAAGGGAGATAGCAGCTTTGACGGAGAAAAGGCAATATGCTTTGATGTATTGGGTGGGATGGAGCGTTTCAGGGCTAATGTATTGAAGTGTAGCCCCAATAGAATGGGCAATACCTCTGAAAATCTCAAGCTCCCACAGATGTGGAGGAAGATTTGAGATGGCTACCCAATCGAAGCCAACAGCAGGAGCTGGGAAGGAGCCTGAATCAGCAGACCATTTGGAAAGATGCGCCATGATAAAGCTAGAGCCGCAAGGTATAGTAAGCACTGGGTTGAAGATATCATTAATTTGTGTTCCTTCCGGAATAGTGTAAATGAGATGGGTGGGCGAGAAAATTTTTGGTTTGAGGATGGTTTGGCCTGGGAGAAGAAGAGCTAAAGCTCTAGTAATATCAAGAACATTGATTGGATTATTGTTCATGTTGTTTTCTATTGTAACAAGTATGCTTCTGAGGGAGAAAACCTTGAGTAATCTCATGGAGTTAGCAGGGAGATCCATGGCTATCGCATATTCAAGGTGGTCAGGTGTCTTCATGGTTGGAACGGAGGGAGGAAGGTTGATACTATGGGCTTTGACAGAAGGGGGTTTTGATGGAGAGATAATTTGTTGAGTGTGATATTTGGAAGGGATTCTTGGCGAGCGATAGGGTTTTGATATAGGAGATGTCCTTGAGTTTGAGTTTGCGAGACAAGGGTTTGTTGTTTTTTCATGTTCGGGCGGGAGATTTGCTAGACATGCAAAGGAATTTTTTGAATGGTAATGATTAAGGGAGGGTACAACTTTTGGCCAGTAGACAGCAGAAGAGTGTTTTGGGACCACTGAATAACTTTGGAAAGGGGAGTTTCACATCGAACGAGAGTGCATGTGAGAAAGGTGAAGATTTGGCTGTTGTAAAATCCTGTTGGGGTGAGGTCGAGCCAAACAGAACCTTTTTATGTGCCCTAGGCAACCACAGTTGAAGCAAGTGCGTCGTGAGAAGCACCTGGAAGTAGAGTGGTTGTTACTGTGGCAGAGGGAGCAGAAAAGGGCTCGAAAATGTTTTTTTGGGGGGACCGTTTTCCATTTTTGGGCGGTGGTTTTTTTTTTCTAGAGTGTCGTTTATGAGAAAGGAAGATTTAGCTTGTCCCAGAACAGGAAAGGCAAGATTTAAGAGATAATTGTCCTTAGGGATGATTTCCTCTAGCAGGGAGGGATTTGGACGGAGGGTTTTGTATAAGGACGAGAGTTTTGGTCTGTAATCATTGTCTTTAATAGAAGGGGAGGGAAAAACTTTATACCTTTCTGCGATGGAGCTCTGTTGTTGAACCATGGGAGATGTGACCTCGTCTTCTTCATCTTCTGATCCTGAGGAGATGGAGATGGGCCATGATTTTTCACCCATTGGGGGTTGGTGTTCTGCCCTAACGAAGAGTTGGTCCGCAGAGTCTGTGGATGAAGTACTGTCTTGATCGTGTCTTTTGTAGAGATAGGCGAGAGATGGTGGAGTTTCATGTATGAAATCGCGAACCCACGCACGAAAGGTGCGATCTTCATAGGGTTGAAGGAACATTGACCATTCCGGTTGAAGGTTTAGATCCATGCGCATCTCTTTCCAACCTTCCGAGATGAGGAGGAAGGGGGCTTTTTTACCCCAGGTTGATTCTGATGGGGTAGACCATGAAATCATAACCTGGAATGATCGGTGACCAATGTTTATCATACAGATGCCTGGAGAGATGTCATATTTGTGATATATCCAAGCTCTAGGCAGTGGGATAGTTCTTAAGAAGTTTGGATCGGAGAGATGGATCTCTAGGAAGGGGAAGCGCGAGTTCATGTTGAGTGAGGAAGATGGGGTTTTTGTGATGTTGTTGGACTTTAGGGTTTTATGTTTCTGAAGAGCACGACGGAAAGATTTGATCTTGCCCGAGTGTTGCATGCATTGTGCTTTTATGCATGAGGCGAGGATGAGGGCGCCTCCAGTTCTCATATTGAATATCGATCGTTAGGTGGGGCTTTTATTGCGGCTCTTCTGTGCCAGAGTTAAGCTGATGTGAACTTGGAATCCCACAAAATCTAGGGAAAGAGAATATATCCGACAGAGAGAATGAAGATGGGTAATCAATGAGTTGTTGCTTGCATGTTCCTAATGTCGATTGGGAGACACGAGGTGTGGTGTAAGATGAGGCTTTATCCAGCGAAAAACTTGAGAGATGTAACCGAAAGGACTGAAACGATGAGGCTGTATAATTCAGATGTTTGCAAAAATATAACTTATTTTTTACCGTAGCTCTGAAGTCGACTGCTGTGGTGGAACCCTTAGCCTGCAAAGATAGGAAGGAGATCTGGGGGAAGGATACCTGAGGAAAAAAGGATTTTTGTGGCCCAAAAAGGGAGGAGGCGGTTTTCGAAGAGATGATGAAGGAACTTTCTGCCGTTACTACAAGAAAGAATAGGGAGGCGGAGCCTCGATGGAGTTGAGACTTGATCTTGTCGATGAAGTGAATCCCCGTCACTAAGGTGGAGAAGTGAGTGATGGGAGGAGATCACCTGAGGGGGAGCGACTGACCTGGGAGACGACGGACTGGTGGGAGATTCCTAGAGAGAAGTTGGAGCTTTCTCCCTCTAACTTACCATTTGAAGAAGTTGTAACCTAGTCTCATCAATAATGGCTGATTTGAGCTTTTGCCTAGTTACTTTTGATACTTTAATAAGGTGATGTGTCATTACTTTGCCTTGTCAATGGAAGAAAATACTAAATCAAAGTTATGAGTAAGGTAAAAACAAAAAAGGATATATATAAATCTAAAATTATTGGAAAAATATAGATAAATAGGGAACCAAATTTGACTCCCACACCTAAAGGAGCTATAACCATTTCTTAGTACCAGCAACATCACAATATGGATTCTTTTTCATGTCGAGACGTAGGACCAGCACGAATCCAAGTTTGGCATTAGTTGTTGTACAGCCAAACACTAGTAGCCACAAAAAGGCAGTGGAGGTGTAAGGAGTGGGACCCGATAGGGGAGCCACCCACTTACTCAATGTGGAATAATAGAAAATCATCCAGTGTCAAGTTGGATAATAATTTGTTTACAAAGGATGATATACTATAATTCAAGTATGTAGTGTATCATTCACCATAAACTTTTGCAGCGGAAGATAAAAATTAAACTATTATAATATTTATGTCTATCATTGTTCTTCACCATGCAAGTTGTATATAAAAAAAATTATAGGATGTAATATATAACATAGGGCCAACAGAGCGTACACCAACCACTTCCATCTACTTCCCTAGAAAGCTCAACTACACATAGATAAATCCTGGTCAATTGTAGTCCACTCCTCCTTCCTCTCCACCTATGGATTGGAAGAATACCCCACGAGAGAAAATAAAGTGGATGTTGTCAGCATACACAGTGGTATGTACATAAAATAGTGATTGCACAACACTAGGAAAAAGAAAACAAATAATGTAACAACGCTTCCCAGATAAATAGAAAAAAATCATCCAATTGGATATCAAAAGCAATCTTCATGTAATAAGACAAAAGATTATATGAAGAAAATAATAAAGTTTATAAATATCAGTTCTTGCCTTTAAATCTCAAATAGAGAACAAAAATAAATAATCAGAATTATACATGCAGAGTATCATGACAATAATAAGTACAATAAAATTCAAGGTATATGGCATCACCACCATAACCACATATTATGGTATCCCTACCATAATATTTAGTGGGGAAATGGCATCACAACATTGTTACTCAAAGATAGGAATCACCATCTCCACCCTCTATTGATAATACACACAAGAGGGATACACCACCTAGTGTGTACATTTTATAAGTTATATAAACCAAACATGCATTGTTAATAGAGAGGCAAGCATCAGTTTAGTTAGATCACAGTATGGTGTCCAATTTAAAAGGACACTATAAAGATGTATAAATTGTTGGTATGTATGCCCAGAATGTCAATCATGTAATGATTGTAATATGGCATGATGTAATTGTCTTGATAATAATCAAAGGAAATTTCATCCATTTTGTTTTATTATGTTATGAAATAATGATGTACCATAATAAATTCTAAAGATTGATGATACTCGATGACATATGTCTTCATGTTTAAGACCTAGACAATGAGATCATATGTATGATAAGATTACATACATTCTCATTCTGTTCCTAGTCAGATGTTATTTGGAAGCGAGTAGAGAATGGTAATACATAAGACTAGAACGTGTGTTGGTTGATGACAAGATCTCATTAGTCATGATATGTGATATCAAACCAAGCATATAGGTACTTGTTAGAGAACAGTGTATCGGACATACCTACCTTGAGAGTGATACATGAAACCATTGAATGGTAGTCAGCATCAACTCTCAAAGTGACAGTTGTGATTGTAGTTCTTAAACCTGAAGTCATTACACTTAACACACATCATTCGATGAACTTTGACACCATCTAAATCGTCTTGAATAAGGGTTGTCATAAAGTTGGTGCTTGAGTACATTGTGACACGTGGGGACTGACTGTGAGTGATGTAGATGGGATTTGTCATTCCTATTGGAGATGATATCCTAGCCACTTGATAAGTGAGACTAAGAAATACATGGCCATGCTCATGTGTGTCAATGTGTGATATTGAGCTCACATGTATCTCAATAGTCTGCTCTAGATCTAGAAACAAAGATTGAGTATTAAGAGGATGATGATTTCATGCTTCGCATTCAATTTGTATATCGGTGACAAAGGAACTATATGATCATGGTAAACTGATCACATATTGCAGGTTGAAGTTGTTCTCTAACTTTCGAATTACTTGGGTAGAAATTATGTGTAGCTATATATTTCTTGTTGCTTGTGATGTCATAATTTAGTTATGGATATTCACTTCCAACGTAGCTTGGGACATGTAGGGTCACACACGTAGGATACACTTGGAATAAGATTTTACTCATGGATAAGGTTTTAACTTGGTTACTAAAGTGTTTAGATAATCAACTTAAACAACATTGGCTGATTGGAATCTAAATCGATCTATTGAAAATTGAATGTATCAGTTCTTAATGTAAGTCGACCAGTTCAAATTGTGAGTCAATCGGTTGAGCGATCAATAAGACTGGATCAAGGATTGATGTTGACTTCATGTTGTGCATTAATCGTCACATTGGAAGCCAATATGTCTGTGAAAAGGAAATATTGTGAACCAACTGATTCACAAGTGAATCGACCTATTCAGAAATGAACCAACCATTTCATGATTCATAGCTTCCAGAAAATTCATGAAATTATGTCTCTTTGACTCCCAATTGATCTGGAAACTCCGACCCTGGTTTATCTATAAATAGGGGGTAGTTAAAGCTTTCAGGAGACACGACTAACATTCATAAATGTTGTCCTCTCACATTTATGGTACAATGAGAGTCTGAGCAAGTCTTGCCCATAAAAGGGAGAGACAGCAAGGTAGAACAAGTCGGCGCTAGCACATTGACATCGAAGGGACAACTCCTTCCCTTTGGCTCTGGTCATACAACATGGAATTCTCAGTGGTCCACATAGAATACATAGAGGTGTGGAGGTCGTTGCCACCTGCTAGGAGGACGTTGTCAGCCGTCGTATGTGGTACTACATCAAGAGGTCGCTGACGATAATCGTTCAACTATTGCTTGTAAAAGAAGCATGCTAATGCAAGGATAGTATGCAAATATTTGAAATGATAAATATACATATCGAATATATACCACATAAGATATATATATATATATATATATATATATATATATATATATAGAGAGAGAGAGAGAGTCAGGCTAGAATACACTCGAGTGTACGGATCGCACGAATACACTCAAGTGTGTTTGCATATCAAGACTATTTTTTGCAAAATGTAAACCATTGATCTTCACCGTCATACTATAACTAGGCTACATACAAATTTTGAGCCTATTTGGATGAGTGTAAGTCACTCATCCAAGGGCAACAAAATCGATGCGCGAAACTAATTTGAAATGCATAATTTTTGCGATCTTCATAACAAGAGCTATACATATCCAAATGTGCTCAAATTTTGCGTATGAGTTGTTCACAAGATCAACGGATTAGATTTTCAAAAAAAAATATTGCATCATGAAAAACTACTTGAGTCCGCTCCAGATACACTCGAGTGTATTCTAGCCCGACTCTCTCTCTCTCTCTCTCTCTATATATATATATATATATATATATATATATATATATATATGTTTGTGTGTGTAACATAAAATATATATATGCAATCTATACGTATTTCCCTAAAAATGTTTTGATGGTGGATGTATGTGTGGCTATGGCCTAAACCCTTTTGTTGATGTGTGATCAGTTGAATGGTTTAATTCCTGCTTTCTAAATTCAATTTGCATACTAAGCCTCTCTCTCTCTCTCCTTCCATTTTTAAGTTAATGATTTCCTCCCTATGTTCCTCTCAAATGTAACTCGCGGTTTTATTTTTACAATATAATAAGTTAAATGGGAATATGATAGTTTTATTTCCTGATTTAGCAAAGAGAAGCACTCTGCACCAGACGAGTCAATTGAATTAGAAGTCTAATTGATCGACTGGAGGACAGACGACATGAGGAGTCGATCGATTGATTGGTGGACCAACCGATTGACTGGAGGAGTGCAATCACTGCTTGGGCCAGAGGTCAGCCAACTGATCCAAGAGACAAATCGACCAACCAGGAGGTGAACCGATCGACTCAAGGGTTGAGTTGACCGGTCAGACTAGTTTCAACACAGATTTTTGCAAATACAAGTTGTTACATATGATGTGGATCTTAGGAGTTAGCAATTTTTTTGGCTCCAGATAATTGCATTAGTATGACCATAACCATCACTTGTATATTTTGTGATTGTATGTTTTATTGGTGGATGTAGCATGTGTACGATACATATTATAAGTATGTGGTGATTAGATATGTGCATAAAATCTCTCAATAAATATTAAGTCTAAGATGTTTTCCATAGCGACACACATGAAAAGCTTGATCGACCAATCGCAGGTTATGCCAAAGCATGGTGCGTCTTCTATCTCGTGGAAGTGTGATGATAAATATGTGGATTTGCCAAAGTAGGGTGCATATTGTATCATGTTGACTTTTGGGTCAAGCTTAACTAGGTGGCTTTAATGAGATTATAAGACCCATGACCTAGATTTCTGGATAACCTTGTTTTATTGGCATAATAATATGCTTAGAACCTTAATCTAATCTCTTGAGATGCTTTAATAACACATGACATGTTTATGTTTTCAATTTGGTCCAATTTGAATAATGTTTGAATTAGTTATGCTATATGTGTGCTTATTTTGGACCTAATTGCATTAATTTACCCATGTTGAGGGTTTATCTTGCAATTTGTAAAATGTTTGATGTGCCTCACATATTTTAGCATCATGATAGGGACAATGATCCTCAGGGGTGCCTTGTTGTACCTTGGATGTTGAGGTGGCATCATGAGTGGATGTTTAGGGTTTGCTTTGATGCCTTGTGTAGATGGTTGACCTGGCTTGAGTGTTGATTGTTTGATTTGGTTTTCAGTGAACCACCTTGTCGTGTCTTCAACCTTGGTGCCTTTGGTCAATGAGTTTTAGAAGTGTACCTAGTGGCCTTGGCAATATAAGAGCCAAGAATTACTAGTATGTTTTCTATGCGATCGATGACCCCTCCTTGTTTCTCTTCGACCATGAGCCCTGTGGGTTGTGTTCTCTTTGACTGATGGTCCTTTGGACCAAGTGAGGTCACTAGTCTACCTTGGTTTTAATGACCCTTGTTGCATGAGCATGTTTAGTGTTTACATGGATGTTCTTTGATGGACAAGTGGCATGTTTAGTTGGATACCTATCATTCCTTACCTCTCTCCTGCCCTTGGGTATATGCACCCCTCTCTTTTCCCATGCATAGATCTTTTTGCACCCTCTCTTTCTTCTCTCATCCTTGGAGCTCGTACCTATTGGTGCTTCTAATAGGAGGAGCTCCACCTAGGAGCAAGGAGGTCGAACCTTGCACGTGTGCATCTAGAGTTGGAGCTACTCTCTTTTGGAGATCCTTGATGTTCCTTAACCTTGGTAAGTGATCTTTCCTTAGTTATGTAATTCTCTCCAACAGAGGTCGAATCCATGGTTTTCCATGGTAGTAACCAGTGAGATGAAGACCTCCTCTTTCTTTTCTTTCTTTCCTAGCCTAGGTTTCTACATGAGCCATCATTAACCTATGGTTATGTTTCCTCTTTGAGGTGATGCTAGCTTGGGCGTGGAGTTGAACAAGCTAGGGGTTTTCTTTCCCTTTTGGAGATTCTTGCTTGTGGAGTGGTTTTCCTCTTCAATCCAAGGCGAATTATATAACTTTCCCCTCAATTACTGTCACACAAATTCTTGCATGTTGATAATCTATCCCTGATACATGGATCTTAGTACCATGATGATAATATCTATGCTCTAGGGTTTACTTTTCATGGTGATCGTAGGTAGATCATCTTATTTGATTAACCCTAATTTATGTGGCTGGACTTTTGTTTTGATAGTGGAAGTGGGGATCTTATCTAACATATGAGCAACCTTGGTTTTCTTTCTCATGATTGTGGTTTTTTCTTTCTTGTTTGACGATGGAAGTTTTGATTACATGCATGAAGGTGGAAATGTTGGTTTTCTCTTCTTGTTTCATGGTTTGGTTCTCTCTTTCTTGGTGATAATCAGATTTAGAGTTTTGGTTGTGATCATCTTCTTGAGTTTTCTTTTGGTGATTCTCAATTTCATAGTGTTTTGTTCTTTCTTAATGGTGGGGGTATTGAATCCTCTTGGTGATAAAAATGTTGATTATTCCTCCTCGTATCATGGTTTGGTTTTCTATCATGTGGGGATCAAAATTAGGATTTTTGTAATGACCATCTTGCCTTGTGTTTAACTCCTTGGAGTTTTCAGTTTCATGTTGATGGACAACCTATTTTGATCATGTTTTGGCAAGTGGTTTTCTCACTCTTAATGTTCTTCATGATATGGTACAAGTGGTTGAAGGATTTATAATGGGTTTTGGTCGCTAGGATGGTCATGTTCTTCATGATATGGTGCAAGTGGTTGAAGGATTTGTGATGGGTTTTGGTCGCTAGGATGGTCTATTTGAGAGGTCAGATAGATGACCCCTTATTCTTCGGTCAATGAGTTTGTCTTTGGTTCTTTTCAATCGCATGACCTGGTTTTCTCTTGGACATGAGTGTGATGTTGTCCTCTTCAACCTAGGTGTGATTGTTGAGTTCCTCTTTGATCGAAGGAAATGTCTTATTCTCTTTGATCACAAAGGCAAACCCCTCTCTTCAGTCGCTTGGGTTGATGATGGTCTTCAACCATGTTGGCAGGTTCTCTTTGATCACATAGATTTGGGACTTAAATCCCATTCGGTCGATGGTATTTCCTGGACAACCGTTTGCTTTGTGTGTCTACCTCATGATCATGATGGTTGGTCTAATAGTCCCAAGAATGTCGAAGATCATGCTATCTAGGGTTTAATGCTAGTTGCTATTTGGAAACCCTAATCTGGGTGTGATGTTTAGAAACCCTAACCCTAATGTGAGTACGTGATAATAATGCTTAGTTTCTTGAGAAGGTAATGTGTTGATGAAGTATCTTCTTTCTCCCAACATGTTATAATACTAACTACATGTTGAACTAACATCATAGCTAATGATTGTTGTGGTATCACTTGTGTGACACACATACGATGAATGTGAGCCTTGATGAGGCATAGTGAGGTAATGATGTTGGTCTTGTAGGTAACTATGTGAATGGTCTTATGACCATGGTATAGGCTTAATGCCTAATTTTGAGGTGATGTCCTCTAGTGATGTGATGAAGGATTGATATTCCATGGTGATGGCCTTGTGTATGGTAGTGAGATAGTACCATGTGATGACGTGATCCAACTTTATGCTTAATACATTTTATAATTATTGACGTTGCAATCTACCCTTACCTTATAGAATTTATTTAGGGTTTGTGAATTGTAACTTGATTGATGCATTAAAGATACCCAATTGGCAATAATTAATCAAGTGAAACCCTAATCATGCAGTTTGCATGTGCCATAGATCTATTCCAGTGTCAGAACTTGCTGGATGGTGAAATGAGTCTTCCTACAGGAAGCTCGAAGTGCATACTATTGAGTATGCATGGTGCTTGGAGTTTACATCATTATCATCCAGATCACAAGTGTGTTAAGAACGGTTGCGGTCGTGTCTCAGTGATTATATTATGTGATGTGATTTGAGGACAACCACAGTTGTACCTCGATGGCAGGCTTTTCTCTTATACCCTGGTGTCTAGCGTCATGACCTGTACCAAGGTGGGCTAGATGTTTCAGCTTGACTATATATCGTTGGTGGTAGTTGACTGTTATGTCTCTACGATGTCTCTCATATTGACTAGGAGGTGGAGGTGAGATTGTGGATTCTGGCTCTTCCATAGATCTTGTATGACACTGATTTCGACTTAGCTGTGATCAGTTGAATTTGGGTGGTACACCTCAAATCCTCAGGGCATTATTAAAAGATGCAACACATGTGTGTAGTATATTTGTTTAGAGATAAATGTGTTCACATTGGTTAATGCCCTTGCCTTGTTCTTATACTACTCAGTTGTGTTATAATATGGTAAGAGAGATTCACATGTTATACATGTTTTTCATATTCCTTTTCAATGCATAACTTTTTCTACTTATTAGTTGTAGTTGCTTAACATGCTTAGCTTATATAATCAGTTTTTAATCATTCTTTTGGTTGAATATGCTCATCCTGCTAATAATGTTGCTTTCATGCTTAAGTATAATTTATGTTTAGAATAGTTGTTGGCGGAGAGCTATATCACTCGCTGGGATATGGGTCTCACCCATGTGGTTTGCCACATGTTTTTAGGTGGTTGTGTGTGGCATGGTAGAGATCGTGCGGTTGAGGAAGAGCAACAAGGAAATCAGTAGTTTTTGAAGGTTGGATATGCTCCTAGTGTATTATAGTAGAGTTCTATGTGTCATCCTTGTACTCTCATGTCCTTGGGAGGGATGTGTTTGGTAGATGTTGTATATTGGTATGCATTTTGGTAGTATGCCCGGGTTGTATATAAGTGGCTTGCATATGTGAACTCGTATCTTTTGCAACAGGCGTGTGGTAGGATGGTCATTATACAATGATGTAATACCTTTATGGTATGGTATGCGATATAGATATGTGGTGACAGGTTGTGAACCTTTATGTATATGTTTCCGCTTGAGATAGTTATTTGAGATCGATTTTAATTTACCTTATTTTGTGGTAATGTGCTTTATTAGTTGTTAATTTTGTGCTTTGTTTTGGGTTATCTCGTTTGGTGCGATCGGTGTCTCGTACAGATTAAGTGCCTAGAAGCATAAAGATGGATTTTGACAAGAATTTCTACGCACCATCTATCGAAGAGTTGTACTAGATGCAATTGACAAGAGTTACCTACCTAAATAGTCAAGTTGTGGGCGGTCAGCCAAAGTTGATTCAAGATTTGATGAAATATGAATCTTATCTTAATAGAAGGTTATACATTGCAATCTTCTGAATCAATAGTGAGGGCTGCCAATTTAAACAAAATAGTGGGAGTGATAATTAATAAAATGGCTAATTGATATCATTAATATTATCAAATCAAATAAAAAGTGTGTGACAAAGTGCAGATTTACTTTTGTAGAAATAAATGGAAAACACACTATCATTGCGATCAGTCCTTAGAATGACAAACTAAACGGGATAAACTTCCAAACTTTTAGGACCTTGAGAAACGTTCTCAATCATGAGCACCAGCTCTATGTCCTTGAAACACCGGTAATAGAGGAACCCATACCAAATGCGCCTAAGGCTGAAATGGATGCTTACTTGAAGGATGCCAATGATGCGACAAACATCAAAGACCCTATGTTGGGTTGTATGAACTATGAGTTGCATAAACATCATGAAAACATGGACATTTCGATATGATAACACATCTTAAGAATCATGTAAAGCAAGAAAGGTATAATGTCTCCTGCTATTTGAGTGCAAACTGACAGAGGGAGATCCAACAGAGCACCATGCGTTCAATATGATTGGGCATGTGGAACGTCTAGAGAGACTGGGATTTCCTTTGGGTCAAGAGTGGCTACAAGTATGATTCCACAACTAATGTTTGAATCATATAACCAGATTATCAAGAACTATTACTTGAGTAACTTGGTGGAACCGTTTGCTAAATTGTTTGACATGTAGATGAATGTTAAAGCACAAATGACGAAGGACAAACATGTGATGATGAAACAGAGTCCAAGGGCAAAGGCAAGGCCAAGAAATGTTCTGAGTCCAAGTTGAGGTCCAAGTCTTCTTCACTCAAGATAAGGAGAGGGGTAAGTTCAAAAGGAATCTATCCTTTTCACTTAAAGAAGTTGAGGAAGATAAAGCAAGGGATAGACATCTCTACTTTAGGTATATACGTTATTAAATTAATATTGATACTTCTTCATCTTGGGTACTGGATATTGGATGTGGATCACACATTTGCTCAAATGTGAAGGATCTGAAAACAAGTAGACCTTTGAAGAAAGGTGAGGTTGAACTTTGCGTTGCTAATGGAGCAAGAGTTGTTGCCACTGCAGTTGTAACCCACGAGTTATATCTGCCAAGTGGGCTTGTAAACAGAGTTAGAGAAATTCTATTATATACCTGCCATTAATAGGAACATCATTTTTGTATCTTGTTTGGACAAGAATGGATTCAAATTTCTTATAAAGAATGGTCGACATTCTATTAGTAAAGATGGGGTCTTTTATAGTAGTGCCTCAATGTCGTATGGTCTATACTTGATAGATCTAGAGACGAACATATATAACATAAATACCAGAAGGCTAAAACTCAATAACTCAAACCAAACACCTTTAGTATTGTCATTTAGAGCACATAAATGAGAAACACATCTCTAGAGTCCATAAAGATGGTCATGTAGACTCTTTTGATTTCAAATGAATAGAGACATGTGAGTCTTGTTTATTAGTAAAGATGACAAAGGCTCCTTTTACTAGTAACAATGAAAGGGCAAGTGATCTATTAGGACTCGTACAAACTGATGTATGTGGCCCTTTTAGAACAAATGTTAGAGGTGGTTACCGATACTTCATTACCTTAACTGATGACTTCAGTAGGTATGGTTATGTTTACTTGATGAAACATAAGGCATAAACCCTTAAAAAGTTTAAGGATTTCATGAATGAATTACATAACCAACTTGGTAAAAGTATTAAAACACTTCATTCCAAATGAGGTGAAGATAACTTAAGCCAAAAGTTTGAGGACCTTCTACGAGACCGTGGTATTGTATCACAATGGACTCACATTGAACACCACTCAAGATGATGGTGTATCATAAAGAAGGAATCACATTTTACTAGATATGGTGTGATCAATGATGAGTTTTGTTGATCTTCCGACTTCTTTCTGACGACATGCTCTACAAACCGCAACGTTTACACTAAACAATGTACCATCTAAATTGGTTAAAAAGACAACATATGAGATATGGACTGGGAGCATCCTTTTATGAGGATTTTGGGATGTGAGGCTTATGCGAGGAAATTTTTTCTTGGAAAGCTTGGCCATAGATCAGATAAATGTTATTTTGTTGGATATCCCAAGGAAACCGAGGGATACTACTTGTATAGCTCATCTGTCAACAAAGTGTTTGTTTCTAGGGATGTTGTATTCCTATAAATGGGGTTTTTTCCCCAAAGGAATCAGTGGGAGGAAATCGTGAAGAGGTTTGAGACCTATAAGAAAACATTGAACCTATAGAGATATAAAATGAACAAGGAGACTCACAAATTGTTGTGGAATATCAAGTTCCTAATGTAACACAAGAACCTCGTACATCTAATAGGACACACCTTGAGCCTGAAAGATTTGGTTATGAAGTGACTCAAGAAGGCGATGAGTTGGTCATAGATGATGAGCCAAAAACCTATCTAGAAGCTATTGAGGGACCAAATTCTAAGAAATGATCAAGGCCTCCATGTACACCAACAAGGTATGGACCTTGGTTAATCCACCCAAATTAGTAAAACCCATAGGGTGCAAGTGGGTATTCAAGAAGAAGACCGACATCGATGGTAATGTACAAACCTATAAGGATTGATTGGTAGCAAACGATTTCAGACAAGTTCAAGGTGTTAACTATGATGAAACATTTTTACCAGTTGCCATGGTTAAATCCATCAGGATCATGGTTGCCATTACAACTTATTGTGGCTATGAGATTTGACAAATGGATATTAAAACCACTTCCCTTAAAAGGAAATCTTTTTGAGAATGTGTACATGACACAACATGAGGGTTTTATAAATCCAAAAGATGCAAATTAATCTGTAAGCTACAAAGTTCAATCTATTGATTTAAGCAGGCATCTCAAAGCTAGAATCTTTGATTTGACGAGACAATCAAAGAGTTTGGATTTAGTCAAAATGAAGATGGACCTTGTATATATAAGAAGGTTAATGGGAACATAGTTATATTCCTCGTATTGTATGTAGATGACATATTATTGATGGGGAATGGCATCCTTGCCCTAGAAATGGTAAGGAACTGGCTAGGAAGTACCTTCTCTATGAAAGATTAAGGCAAAGCATTCTATATCTTAGGAATCAGGATCTAGAGAGATATATCTAGAAGGCTTCTTGACCTAAGCCAGAGTACATACATTGACAAAGTGTTGATGAGGTTCAGTAGGTAGGACTCAAAGAGAGGGAATTTGCCTTTATCTCATGTAATTATCCTCTCTAAAGCCAATGTACCAATTCTCGTGAAGAACAGAAACACATGAGTAAGTTTCCATATAAATTTGCAATTGGATCTATCATGTATGCAATGTTATGCACTCGTCCAAATGTTTTGCATGCCTTGATCATGATGAGAAGATATCATTCAGATCCCAGTGAGAGTCACCAGATTGTTGCAAAGTTGAGAAGAACTAAGGATCAGTTTTTTGTTTATGGCGGTAAGCAATAGTTGGGTGTTAGGGGTTCCACCCATGCAAGCCTCAAAATTGACAAAGATGATTACTGATTACGACCAAGATTTGTGTTTTGCCTCAACAATGGAGCTATGAGCTATAAGAGTTCAAAGCAAGACACAATTGATGATTCTACAATAGACTCGATTATATTGAAGTAGCTAATGCAACAAAGGAAGTTTTCTGGATCAAGAAATTCATGAGTGAACTTGGGGTGGTTCCAAGCATCAGTGATGCAATAAAGTTGTATTGTGACAACAATGAAGCTATTGCACAAGCTAAGGAATCCATATCGCATCAGCATTAAAACACATACTACAACAGTTCCATCTCATACGAGAGATCGTACAACAAGAAGATGTGAAGATTTGTAGAATATCGACCGAAGGCGATGTTGTTGACCCATTGACGAAAGTACTTTCACAGTAGAAACATGATGGACATGTTAGATCACTTAGAATAAGATCGTGAGTGATTGGCTCTAAGTGCAAGTGGGGATCTGTTGGTATGTATGCCTAGAGAGCCAATCATGTGATGATTGTAATATGATATGATGTAATTTATTTGATAATAATAAAAGGCAATTCTGTTTATTTTGCTTTATTCAATTATGAGATAACGATGTAACATAATAAATGTCTAAAGATTGATGTTACTCAACCACATATGTATTTAGGTTTAGGACTTAGACAATGAGATCATATGTATGGTAAGTGTACATACATTCTCATTGTGTCCCTAGTCGGATGCTACTTGGAAGCAAAATAGACAATAATAATACATAATACTAGAATGTGTTTTGGTTGGTGGTAGAATATCATTAGTATGATATGTGATATCAAACCAAGTACATAGAAACATGTTAGAGAACAATGTACCAGACAAACCCACCTTGAGAGTGATACATGGAACCATTGAATGGCAGTCAGGATCAACTCTCAAACTGATAGTGGTGATTGTGGTTCTTAGACATGAAGTCACCTACACTCATCACATGTCCTTCAATGAACTTTGACACCATACAATGTGACCTTGAATAAGGGTTGTCATAAAGGTGGTGCTTGGGTACATTGGGACACATGGGGATTAATTGTAAGTGATGCAGATGGGATTTAACCCTCCTACTAGAGATGATATATTGGCTACTTGATAAAGCAAGACTGAGAAACACATGGCCATGCTCATGTGAGTCAATGTGATATTGAGCTCACATGTATCTCAACAGTCTGCTCTGGATCAAGAACCATAGATTGAGTATTAAGAGGATGATGATTTCATGTCTCACTTCAATATGGATATCAATGACAAAGGAAATATACAATCACAATAACACTAATTACAGATTGTAGGTTGAAGTTGTTTTCCAACTTTCCAATTGCTTGGGTAGCAATGATGTGTTGTTAGATAGCACTCATTACTTGTAATAAATTGGTTATGGACATTCACTGCCAATGTAACTTGGAACTGATAGGGTCACACACATAGGATACACTTAGAATAGGAGTTTACTCGTAGATAACATTTTAACTTGGTTACTAAAGTGTTTAGGTAATCGACTTAAACAACATTGGCTGAAAACTGACTGATTGGAATCTGAATCGACTGGTTCAGAAGTGAACTGACCAGTTCAAAATGTGAGTCAATCAGTTCAGATTGTGAATTGACTGGTTGAGAGATATGTAAGACTGAATCAAGGATTGATGTTGACATCATGTTGTGCATTAATTTGCACATTGAAAGCCAATATGTTTGCGAATAGGAAATATAGTGAATCGACCGATTCAAGTGTTGAACTGACCGGTTCAAGTGTGAACCGACTAATTCAGAAATGAACCGTCTATTTCATGATTCACAGATTCTAAAGAATTCATGAAGTTTCATCTATTTGACTCACACTTATGGAAACTTTGACCATGGCCATATATAAATAGGGAGGTAGACAAGGCTTTCAAGAGATACAACTAACATTGACAAATGTTATCCTCTCACAGTTGTGGTAATGTGAGAGTCTGAGCAAGTCTTACCTATAAAGGGAGAGATAACAAGGGAGAACAAGTTAGTGCTAGCACGTTGACATCAAAGGGACAACTCCTTCATGTTGGCTATAAAGCGTCACATGGAGTACTCAGTGGTCTGTGTGGACTATGTAGAGGCATAGAATTTGTTTCCACCCGCCAAGAGGACGTCATCAACTGTCGTATGTGGTGCTACATCAAGAGGTCATTGCCGAAAATCGTACATGTGCTGCTTGTGAAAGAAGCACGTCGATGTAAGGATAATCACTGAACTTGCTCCAGGATCAGGTATATGCCTTGCAATCTTTCTTCCCAATCCATAGTTGTTGACGCGACCCGCTGGTCAAGAGAAATATGGAAATAATTTTTATATTTCTGCTGCCATCTTTTTTGCCATATTTTCCTAGATAAACATGATCAAATATACTACATGGCCAACACATGGCAAATTAGGATTTCCATTGAATATGGATCAATAAAATTGATCAGTATGCAAAGTGAATGAAGCAACAATAAGATATGAGAATATGATTCAATTTTGCAATTAAAACCATCCATAAGACAAATTTTAAGAATTGAAACCAGTTCGTTGAACTGTATGTAAATATGTGACATTTAAGATAATATGTCACAATAAAGTCTAAGAGAGAGAAAATAAAACAATTGTCTAATATGTCTCATAACAGAATGTAACATGCCTCAAGAACGTGTATCCAAAGTCAGGGTCAAATCCTAGACCCAGATTAAGCACTTTCACCTAATCACATTAGGTATATAATGACTTCTAATTATATTGGATTTAAACACTTAGATGTTGGCTACTTATTATATTGGATTTAGGTTATGAAACTAATACCATTGGACATGGTTCATTATTATGATTTTAGAAAATATTTTTAAATACTTTCTTGATGAGTAGATAATTAGTTATGAATTATATAAGATTCTACCCTTTACTGAAATTCTTGTAGAATAAATAAAACAAAAAGACTATATAGAATCACATCACACGTCACAAGATTGATGTGTGATAGGGCTTAGCAGTAAATTGTAATTGCCAAAGTCTATGTGATGAAATCAAATGCAAAGCGTCAAAATACAACCAGACCCATGCTAGCACTATGGTAATTAATAAAACAAAGGACAAGATAGTCCAATCTCAGGCCACTGTCCTCTTTGTTTTTCCACATGATAATCAAATAGAGCTGGCCAAGCTCGAGATTTAGTATGTGAAATAAAGACATCATCATATATGATTACTGGTTAGTCGCTCTCTAGCTTCTCCATATATGTTGATCGTACTGAACCCAAGAAGAGGGCTCAAGGAAACCAAGAATCCTGATCGCGGGTGCCACTATGACTGCATTAAAGCGAATGGTCTACCCACCCAGAACAAACACCACTAGTAAAACAGAGAGTACCATGATGTTCACAAAACCACAATGATGATGCAGGCAAGAAGAGCCAAAATGGAGGAGGTGGCATTATAGAAATCATAACCATCACTACTACAAAAATGACCTATAACGTCACATACAAAACTGAGGCCAAATGATATGACGTCAGCTTAAAATGACAACTGACACCTAATGTGAAGGCCGAACAATTTACAAAAGACATGGGTATCACTTTTTCTATAACGTCAGTTGTTTGACAAAAAACCGACGTCCATAATCACCTGCAAAATACATTTTTTCAGGGAAAAATATTTGCCTCCAAAAATTTTCAAACCGACGTTGGTTTTATAACCACCGATGACAAATGTTCCGCACCAAGACCCGCGAAACTAATTGGTTGTCGGTTGTTTCTCAAAGGAATGACAACTAAATATCCTTCACGAGGCAAAATTTGTTCCCTTATTTGTTGTCGGTGGCATAAAATAACTGACGCCAATAGGTTCTATAAGGCGTCAGTGTAGTTTAATAACCGACGCCGATTGGTAACTTAATAGCACCCGTGCGGGCGAGAGCCAGATCAAGCTTCGCCTAGCTAGCTAGCCCTGTTTAGGTCTGGTGATTTTTTTGCCGCCTACCTTCTCTGCTCACCGACTGCCTGCCGCCGTGAGTCACCGGCCTCACCTCCGCGCATGCCGTCAGTCGCCGCCACCACCTGCTCTCGTCGCCGCCACCACCGCCAGAGCAGTTTCTATCCAGTCGCCAACCTCACCACCTGCTCCCGACGCCACTACCACCTGCTCCCGACAGAGCGAGCCTCTAGCCACCTTCATCTGCTCCAGTCACCGACCTCACCTCCGCGCGCGCCATCAATCGCCGCCACCACCTATTGCCGTCGCCGCCACCACCGCTAGAGCAGCTGCTATCCAGTCACTGACCTCACCACCTACTATCCAATCACTGCCTTCATTTTCTCCAGTCACCGACCTTCATCTGCTAGCCCCCACCACCAGAGCAACTGCTATCCAGTCATCAGTTTCATCTTTTCCAGTCGCCGACCACCTCCACCTCTGACCGCCACCACCACAGCCTTCTCGATCCACTAGTATGATGAGTGGTTAATTAATACGTACTAGATTTGAACTTAGGATTAATGATTCCACCATATAGTTGATTACTATTGAATAATTAGGTTTAATGATGCATTAATGAACTTAATTAATTGATAGTGCTTTCTTTATTTCTTTTTGATAATGATGATGATCCAATCGTCTCACTAGCCACTGCCTACACCTCCTCTACTTCACCTCCAGCACCGCTCGGGGTATATAGGGATGTACAATCATCCGAAAATTATCACAAATGGGGAACTAGGTTTAGATTTATTACCTCATTGTACAATATCCTGAAGGTTGTGATTTGTTCATAGATGTCCACTAAGGCTTATTGACCATTAGGATCTTGTGATGGCCCCTCCCAACAACGTGTTGGTGGTCATGTTGCAGGTCCTCAATGTCGGAGTTCAGGAACATCTTCCGTCTCTCTTAAGAGATCCCAACAACGTATGGTCCTTTGTGGTGCCCCCTAGAGGTGTGGGAGTGGGTAATCAGACCACGACAACTCAAAATTAGGTGGCCACATTGGGCTTGCAAGAATTCCAGTCAAGTAGGGGTGAGGGATTAAGGCTTTGTCTACTACAATTGCGAGATTGAGAAGTATTGTGGTGGCTCTGCGGTGCTTTCCACATCCTTATATAGGGCTAGGTAGCAGTGGTCAATAGGCTATGAATTACGACTAAACTCCCAATTCTTTTATAATTGGGAATTTTTGGTGATGTGTCATGAAGGTGGTCTAATTAGGGCTTGATTGATATATTGCATTATCCAGAATCTGTTGGGATAACCATCATGCTTCCAGAAGGACTAGAGGGATTATACTTGTTTGATGACAACATGGACTGTTGCATCCAATCCCAGCTTGATCCGGGCGAAGGGGATGGCACCTGACTTGCTACTCTGCTCAGATCTGGATCCAGATTTGGGTGAGGGGGATCCCCACATAAACAACCTAACTAAGGTAAAAATTTCATCTACAACCCTGTGTTCAAGGCTTCAATTAGGTTACACGGTTGATTCAGATTTAACTAAAATTTAGAGGTAGCTTCCTAACATTATTATCTAGCTTGAATTAAAAATTTGGATTATTATATTACTTCCTCAACCAAATACATACATTCTCTTACAACTATCTTTTTTACTATGTTATTCATTAATATCCCAATGTGAGTGTGCATAACTTGGTATCTTCATTATTGGCTTAAAATAAACTGTAATCAACATCATGGGTAAAATCTAAACTCATACATGGAAGATTTTTATTGAAAATTACCATAAGCATAATCTAGGATTTGCTTAGAAAGATTAATATGTGCTTAGAGCTAGTTACCTAGGAAAGTGCACACTTTTACATCCTAGCCTCCTTGAAAAGGGTTTTGCCCTCAAGATCCAACTAGTTTGAGAACAAGCGAGGATGTGTGTGTTCCATGTCTATCTTTAGCTCCCATGTGGCGTCATCCTCGTCATGATGATTCCAAAGAACCTTAACCATCTTGATCTTCTTGTTCCTTAGATCCTTGATTTTTGTGTCTAGAATCTTCACACGTGATTTTGGATAGGCAAAATCATCTCTCAGCTCGATTGACTCAAAATGCAACACATGACCGGGTTCACTACACAACGCTTGAGATTAGTGATGTGGAAAACATCATGCATTGCACTATATTGAGGCGACAATGCTAATCCATGTGCACATTCTCCAATCTTCTAAAAGGATCTCGAAAGGTCCCACTAACATTGGGCTCAACTTGCCTTTGTTCTTTGCTATAGCTCGAAGGGGGCGAATCTTGAGGAAGACATGATCTCCTGGCAGAAAGTGGAGATTGGTGCATTTAGTGTCAGCCTTATGACTTCTAGCGGTCATGATCTCTCTGCAACCTTTGCTTAATCAAGGAAACTTTATCAGTGTACAATTGTAGTTCCTCAAATCGAAGTAGGGACCGTTCACCCACGTTGTGCCAATGGAGAGGTGATCGATATGGACTTCCAAACAACGCTTCATATGGAGGCATACCGATGCTCGCTTGAAGCTATTATTGTAGGCAAACCCAGCAAGTGGGAGATATCTATCCCACTCCCCAGTCAAGAACACATGCTTGAGGAAGATCTTCTAACATCTGAATCATTATTGAGATTGCTCATCAGCCTAGGGGTGATAAGCGATGCCAAACTCTACCATATCCTAAACTCCCCTTGGACCTACTTCCAGAGCTTCAAGGTGAGTTTTGAGTCTCGATATGAGATTTTGGACTGCCAAATTCAATGTTGAAGTACAATATCAAGGATATAGAGTTCTGTAAGGTCAAAGACTTTTAGCTATGGTCTTCATAATGAGTGGGTTTGGTCAGAAGGTCGAGCGCAACCTAGACAATTTAAAACCTTTTCTATGTCCTTGACAAACCCACCACAAAATCCATGGTGATTTGTTCCCATTTCCACTCAAGGATCTCAATAGTCTGTAGAAGTCCATCTAGCCTTTGGATCAAAAGCATTGCAAGTCTTTGTACATCTTGGTGGTGCCTGGATGAACTGTGCATTTAGATCCATGTGTTTCCTTCATAATTTGATGCTTCACATCTGACTCTGTCGGGACCCATATGCGGTGCTTATATTGGATTTCCCCATTAAAACCAATTGATAAATGAGTTGCGGCTTTGATAGAAGAAACATGAGTTCTTCAAGGCTAGGGCTCACCCTTTGTGCTTTGAGTAACTCAAAGAGCATGTAAAGCCGAGGTCTAGGTGACAAAGTCTTTGAGTCACTTCCACTGAGTAACTAGAGTTTAGGCACAAAGAAGGCACTTACAACTGAGTGCATCGACAATAACACTCGTTTTTTTAGATGATAGGTTGTAGCAAAGTGATCTTTTAAATATTACATCCATCTCCTTTGGCGCACATTAAGGTCCTTTTGAGTCAAGAGGAGCTTGAGGCTTTTGTGGTCAGTAAAGATATCAAAAGTAGAGCCATAAAGATAGTACATCGATATCTTAAGGACAAATTATGGCAGCTATCTAAGTCATGGGTTGGGTAGTTCAACTCGTTGGGGTTTAGCTGTCTAGATGCACACACTACTACCTTTTTATGCTGCTCCAAAATACACCCTAGACCCACTTTTGATGCATCAAGTTAGATCACAAAGCCGTTGTACTAGAAGGTAGCTTTAAAACAAGTGAGGAGGTAAGTTTCTATTTGATCTCCTAAAAGCTAGCTTCACAAGCATTGGGCCGGACAAACTTTCCATTCTTACGGGTGAGTTTAGTCAGAGGTAAGGAAATCTTAGAGAAGTTAGCTATGAACCGTCTATAGTACCCAACAAGCCCCAGAATAGCCTTCACTCCAGCTTGGTCAACAAAAATAGCACCATTAGGTATTATGGCCCAAAAACCCAACTTTATCAACTAATTCACATTTTGACAACTTTCCATAAATTTTTTGTATTCTTATTATATCTAGAACTATAGCTAAGTGTTCTTGATGTCATTCAACATTGTCAGAGTACATGAGAGTGTCAGCGGTGAAGATAACAACAAAATCATCTAAGAAAGGTTGAGACACTATTCATTAGGTTCATAAATACCCCTGGAGGATAAAACAAACCAAAAGGCATCACAAGAAACTCGTAATGACCATATTTAGCACAAAAAGTGGTCTTTGGAATATCAATTCTCCTTGACCTTAAGTCGATATAAAAAGCGAAGATCTATTTTGGAAAAGACTCGGGCAGAATGAAGTTGATCAAAGAGGTCGTCAATATGAAGGGCATACTTATTCCTGATCGTAGCTTTGATTTATCATTTGAGAATCAATACACATGAGCGATCCATCCTTCTTTTTGACAAAGATGACAAGTGTGACCCAAGAAGACACACTAGGGATGATGACCCCTTATCTAAGAGTTCCTAAAATTGTTTCCTTAGTTTAAACAACTCGGCCAGGACCATTTGATAGGGTACCTTAGCGATAGGAGAGGTACCCCAGACTAGGTCAATGGAGAACTCATTATCCCTATTTAGTGGAAGTCCTAGAAACTCCTCTGGAAGCACATTTGCATTATCATGTTCAATCTTCAAATTCTCTGTCTAAGTTTTTCTAGGATCATCCTTCGACGTGAGTGCAATGAAAACTTGACATCTGTTTGCCTTAATGGTGGAGATCACACTGGAACTAAAGGGTTCTTTCCTACCATGGATGACTAGAGGGGATAGACCATGTGGATACATTTTAACTTTTTTTTTCTACAATCAAGTTGGACACAATCCTTGAATGACCAATCCATCCATAAGATAGTATCAAAATTATACATAGTCTTAGAATTACTTTGTACTTAATAGGAGTGGCATATGTTTTTTGGAGTTTAGTGTATATTTTTCCACTTGGTGTGGTCACATCGAGAATATAGCCTAAATCCTTGATGTCTAAGTTAGTGTATAGGCCAAATATCGTGATATGAAAGTACAAGTGGAGCCAGAGTAAAAAAGGGCCTAGATTGGTATATACTATATAATCATGGTTTCTACATTAATTAAAGTGTTATATGTTTAAGCATTTAATCATATTATTATTATGAAAGGGACGTTCATAGATGAAAGACATGCATGAATTCAAAATTACCTTTAATTAAACTGTTTCCATTTGCCTTGGCCTCTTTTACATCCATGGTATACTCCCTGCCTTGCCTGCGATCAGAATCATTTTGGACGCTCCTAGGATAATGGAGCTGGGAGAGGAAATGACCCTCTTTGTTGCAGTTGTAGCACACCGACTTTGTGATTCTATATGGGTCAGATCTTCCATAGTTCTTACACTCGGGGACTTCATTCTCTACATGGGTTAGATCTTCCACAACTCTTACACTCGGGGACTTCATTCTTAGTTTCCTTCTTCGGTCGCTTGATTTTGAGCCACTATGCAGACACATGTCCCTTCTTATTCCCTCCCTTTTCGTGCTTTCATTAACCCTTAGCTCAGCCATGACCACGGTGGCTCCTTCAGCAAAACTTGGGCACCCCATTCCACCCCTTTCTCCATCCCCAAGGTTCACTCCATAACTAGGGAAAAATCACGAGCTTCATCAAAGATTTGAGGCTTTGACGCTTTCACATAGGGCTAAAGATTGATAGATAGACGGTCAATAAAGTTGTCCACCCTCCTCTCCTCAATGGGTTCATGAGCAAAATGTTTAGAAGGTGAAACTTCTGAACATACTCAACGACGGATAGGTCTCCTTGCCTAATTTGAATGTATCATCTCTCTTTCTCCTATCTGGCTGGGTGTAGGATAAATCTAGCAGAGAAGATATCGTAAAACTCATCCCAAGGCAGAGGATCCTTGCCTAAATTCCTATCTATGGAGTAATTCTCCCATCATAATTTGGTTGAACCCTGGAAATGCTAGGTGACAAAAGTTATCTTCTTCTCTCCAGGCCTGACTTTATAGGTATTTTCAATTGATAGGATCCGAGTAGCATCCTTATCAACAACCTCAGTTTTATCCTCTTCTGAAAGTATTTTTGGTTGAGGCTTCACAACGTCGATAACAATGACTTTCTTCTTGGGTTTGGTGGAGGCAGAGGGGTTGCTATCATGGGAGGTTTCCTTAAGGGCTAGGGAAGAGATACAATATATGAAAATTTTCCTTTGCTTATCCCGTTCACAAGTGCCATAACCTTGGCTTCAGGGTTTCCATATTCCTCTTTTTCATCTGCTTTCCTCTTTCCTTTAGCTTGATTCTTCTCAATACCGATTGACAGACTCCTTAGTGTTTTTGTTTCCTCTAGTTTTTTGAGGCATCTGAAGAAGATGTATTAGTATATATGTGTTATTGCGTCATGCTATGTTATTTGTTTTGTTATGTGCTTTAGACTTGTCTTCCCTTTAGCTTTTCTTTTATCCCATATTGCATAACTTTGTGTTTCTCTTACTCTCTTATCCTATAAAAGAGAGTCCATTATGATTGTTTTAGACGTATCAATAAGACTTTTCTATGTGGTATCAGACGGCTACGATCCCCCTTCACCTCTTCACCCAACCCTAATGCCTCCTTATTTCTAACCCTAACCCCTCTCCCCATCTATTCCTTCATCAACCCTAACCCCCTGCCAAACTACTACCCGTCACTCCTGTTGTCGCCCCCCCTCCTCCCCTCCATCCCCCATTCTTCCAGCCGCCACTCCCTACTCCCACCTCATCGACCGCTGCCACCTCCCCACTCCTCCCTAGCCTGCCGCCCCCACCCACATACCCCCTTTCCACCACTGCCAAAGCCCCACCCATCCCTGTCGTCTCTACCCACCCACACACCCCCTTTGCCGCCACCTCTTCTCCTCTCTGCCACCCTCACCCACCCCTCCTCCCAGCACAACAACCACCCCGCCATCCCTTGCCGCCACCGCCTCCGCCCTGCAATTGTCACCCTAACCCCCACCACTCCGTTGTAGCTCGCCGCTATCACCCCACAACCCTTCCACCGGCCAAATCCAATAGCCTTTTTCCCACTGACACCCTGCCACCATCTATCCTATCCCCTCTCTACCGTACACCCCCCTCACATTGATCTCCTACTTCGTCTCTGAAAACTTTCTAAAAATTGCACGTGGAAGTTCTAAAAGGCATATGTTTGTTACCTGCCCACGCCTCATGGTGGAGTAACTCTCTCCCTATGGTGGCATAGGTTTTTCTCTAATCTTCTGCCATTCTTTGGTTTTCTCAGATCTGATGGTTCAAATCTACTGCTGTTGGCTACTACCCCGTTGCAGGTTTCTTCTGATCTATTGATCTATGCTTTCTATTGCCCATGAGTTGGGTTACTACTTTTGCTACTGCATGCTGACTACTGTTGCTGCCCGCTGACTACTACCGTTGACCCTGAGTTAGATCTCTTTTTTGTTTGCTACTGCTTCTTGCCTACGTATCTGTCATGTGGCACATCCATCTGATGGTGTCTATTGAGTCGCTTTGGACACTCTATGTCACTAATGTGAAGTTGTATGGATCCAACTACCACACTTGGTCTATGACCTTTGTACTTAATGTCAAAGCTCATGGCCATTACTTGCATCTTACCTCTGATGCTCCAGCCATACCTACTGATAATGTTGATGAGAAAACTAAACAAGCCTACGATCTGTGTACTAAGGAGGAATCTGACGTCATGACTTGAATGGTCAACAATGCTGATCCTAAAATCAGCGATCTCTCCTTTGCTTGTGGACTGCTAAAGCCATGTGGCACCAAGTCTCACATGTTTACTCTCATCAACAAAATTCGAAGAAAGTGTTTGAAATTTTCAAACACTTGGCTAAAAAGGAGTATTCTACTACTGATTATGTGGCAGATTACTATAATCAATGTTGCGCTCTCTGGGATGAGTTTGAGGTATATCACCCCCTCTCTACTGATATCACTAAAATAAAACAAAAGTGCAATGAACTTCAACTCGTACAATTTCTTGCGGTCTTGCCCTACTCATTTTCTAGAGTGGTAGATTGGATCCTATCCAGCGACATGTTGCCTACTCTACGTGATATCCTGAAAAGGGCCCAATGGCTCCCGTCTGTGTCTCATGTGTCACCTGACCACTCCGATGATGTTGCTCTTATAGTCCACTCCGAAGACTCCTTCTTTGGCCGAGGCCGCAACCGAGGTCGTGGTCGCTCTATTACTGGGCCTGGTCGTTGTTCATCTTCAACTGGTCCTGACCCATCTTCTTCTGAACAACGCTACTGTCACTTTTGTGAACAAACAAAACATACTAAAGACCGCTGTTGGATTAAGCATGATAAAATTGCATAGGCGAATTAGGTCACTACCTATCAACCTGATTATGCACCATCCTCTTCATCCCAACCATTTGTAGAATGGATTCACTTTGAGTTCGAAAAGTTGCTTTAGGCCCGCCTCGCTCCCTCCACTACTGATGCCTCTACTGATGAAGGTTCTGCTCTCCTTGCATCCTCTGCACCTTATGGTAAAAATAAATGGGTGATTGACTCTGGTGCCACCTCCCATATTTTTGGAAAATTTAGCATTATTTTCTAAACTTCATAAAACTTTTGTTGTTCCACCGGTTACACTTGCTAATGCTTCTCAGACTCCTGTTTCTGACATCGGGAATGTTTGTACTCCTAACAAACTCTTATTGCGCTCAACCCTTTATGTTCCCAGATTTCCTTTAAATCTGTTATATGTTAGTAGAACTGTGAAGAACCTACAATGCTCTATTACTTTTGACTCGAACGATGTTGTTTTTTAAGGATCTGCGTATGAGGATGAGGATTGGTTCAGGCCATGAGGGACCAGACGGGTAATACTACTTGGATACAACAAAGACTACTACTCTACAGACTACATCTGTGACAGACCTCCAATGGCATTATCGACTGGGACATCCATCTTTTGCAAAATGAAGCATTTAATTCTTGCTATTTCAGATTTTGTTTTTCATTGTGAAACTTGCCAGTTGGGCAAACAAACTCATGCTAGTTTTTCAAAAAAGCCTTGTATTGGTTCAAAACAACCTTTTGATATTGTGCATGGTGATGTTTGGGCTCCATGTTCTGTTCCAAGTACTTCTGGATTTTGGTACTTTATGAGCTTTATTGATGACTTTTCTAGAACTTGCTATTTTTATTAAAAGATCGATCTCACATGCTCAATAGTATCACCTCCTTTTTTGCTGATCCTTACCCAGTTTGACCAACCTATTAAAGTTTTTTGCACTAATAATGTCCTAGAATTTGTGCTATTGTCTGTCATCCAGTTTTGTCACAAGATGGGTACTATTCATCAAACTTCATATTCGTACACACCCCAACAAAATGAGGTTGCAGAGTGCAAAAAATGAAACATCCTAGAAGTTTCCCACACCCTTTTTTTACTATAATGTATCCAAAATCTTTTGGCCTGAAGCTATCTCTACTGCATGTTACCTTAATTATTTGCATACCCTCTTCTGTCCTTGGCAATCAGGTGCCTTATCAAACCTGATAAGAGCTAGAGTAGATATACAGCAGATAACCAGATCAGATATGAAATACGAAGAACAATATATATATATATATATATATATATATATATATATATTATATATATGTTGTCAAAAAAGTAACTATGGTGATCAGAAAGTAACTACACGAATAAAAGAGTAACTTTGTACAAAATATATAGCAGATATATATAAGGACGGGTTTTTTGATTTTGGAGGGGCAAATGATATTATTTTTGGCTAAAATTTTTTGGAGAGCTAGACAAAATAGTCCTCTACAATTGCGAGAATTTTTTTTTTGAAAAAAAGTGGTCGAAAGGGTGGGCGGGTAGCTACCCACGTGGGCAATAAAGATGGGCCCTATATATATGCATGTATGTATATCACAACTTACCATGATACCATAGAAGTATATAACTAGATGCAAGGAGTACTTAGGACAGGTATAAGAGACAATCATACATTATTCCAGGCCTCAACCAATGTTTCATGTTTGCCCTAAGCAGATATACTATACGGATGATTTACCATTTATTTTGCCCTGAGGAAGTGAGCCGTACTGCTCAAATCCAACCTTCAGTTGCAAAACCCAAAGCCGATGCCATACAAGGTCAATGGAAAAGCCAGAATCGACGACCTCTACCCTCGTGGTTAGTGCACGAGAACCAAAGTAGGACCGTAGGCTCTTGCTTAAGTGACCTTAGTCATAGGGTCAGCTCTGCAGGCTACCCTTTCTCTAGCCCACCTTGGTACAGGTTACAACGCTAGTATACCTTGAGCCACATGCCTATTCGTCGTGCTTCCGAGCCATGAACGCATTCATGCTCCATCACACTGAGCCATGGGCTTGTTCACCATGCTCTTTCACATTGAGCCATGGGCCTATTTACCATGCTCTTATACACATCTTGAGTCTACAACCACAGTTGCACTCTAATCCTCCTATTTTCGGCTAGGAGAAACCCCACATATTCAACAATATGTGCTCCGAGTTAACCCGCAGGAGAACTCATTTCACCATCACCAACTACTGACGATGATGGATCTATGGCCAGTGCAAACTACATGAAAGGTTCATCTGTAATTAATTAGTATATTTTAAGTGGATTGTTGGGATCAACCAAGTTGTATTCAGCAATTCATAAACAAGAGTAAACAACATAGATTCCATCATTCTGTGTCACACTATTATTGTTATTCTCAATGTCATCAACATCATCATGATCCATCTCAAGGATCCATCATCACATATTGCCACTTGGCCTCTTTCCAATCATCATGATCCATTACAAGGATCCAACATCACAGGGATTCCATCCCACCATTAAGCACAAGTTTCCAACACATAGGCAACACTCATCATATACCATCATGGTTCACATAACACATAGTGTTCCTCATTATCTCAATATCAAGAGAATGTCACCAATGACATAATTATAGCTCATACCTGAGTACACATCTCATCTGAGGAACCTGCATGGTTAGTATGCTCAAGAGTAGATAATCACTTCATCATGGAGATATGTTGTGCAACATTAGATGACCATGCATATACATAACTTCCACATATAACATTCCAAATAATATTAGGGTTTTGAGCAAACATAGAATGTAACCTTCACTAAAGCATATCGGGTAAGGAACAACCCTCACCAAAAGGCACAACGACCCTCACCACAGGTGCATCGACCCTCATCAAAAGTGCAGTGGTTACAACCACACCCTATCCAGTTGTGTCAGTCAGCACTATCGGCCAACACCCATACCGAGCAAGGCACAAGCCATCTAATATTAGGCAGCACCTCCTCAAGCTAAAACGTACAACACCAAAACATCCAACTTGTATCGCCCAAGCGACACAACAACATACCAGGCAAGCACCACAACGTGCAACGCTGTGTCGGGCGACGCTATACCAGGCAACGTGTAACGCCCCATGACGGGAAAAACCGTGCCAGGCAACGCCCCTCAGTAGAGTGTCACAGAAGGAAACACAACACACCATATTGGGCAATGCCTCAAGGTCGTGATGGGTAACACCACACAACAGGCACCACATCACCCAAAGATCAGCCCTACCATCCAAGGGAAACAACACATCAGCCACCTACTGTATTGCCCGAGGGATCACCAAGGCAGTCACCTATTGTATCGCCCAACCCTAGCTCAAGGGGAAGAGAGGGATATCGGGCAGTACTACCCATCATGGGTATCGTGCAAGGCCATGACGTCCAAGAGGTCAACTCTTCCAAACACATATCTCGGCTAAGGGACCAACTAGGTGTCAACCAACCACTTCGTCCAAACCCTAACCCTAGGGTAGGAAAGGGATATCAGTCACCTCACCTACAAACCATATCGGGTCACTAGGGTTAGAAGGTTTCAACCTCATCACAACCATCCTCACCATATCGTCCAAAGATACCAAGAGTGTTGGCTCACCTCTCAAAAACCAAGTGAGAGGGGTTTTGCACAACCTCAAGCTTATCGGGCAACAAGGGTAGAACAATGCCCTATCGACCAACCAACTCCACATATTTCTCGAACATCTAGGCCACAGGCTCACCTCTCAAGACCAAGGAGAGAGATGGGTCTCGCATAAGCTCACCTCTCAAGTCTGAGGAGAGAGGGGGGTCTTGCCCAAGAACACACCAACAAAGGTATGGCCACCCCCTATCGCCCAAGGCACAAACTAAAGGTAAAACCCTAAAGGCATATCGTGCAACTAGGATAGGACAACCCTCTATCGACCAAGCCAACCACTGTGTCACCCAACACCATAGGCTCACCTCTCAAGCCCAAGGAGAGAGAGGGATATTGCCTCACGGGCACACTACACACACCTTTGAACTAAGGAACCCTAAGCTCACCTCTCAACTAAAGCGAGAGAGGGGTTTTGCTCAAGATCCCCTAATCAAAAGGGTAGGCTGACACAAAGGGAAACCAACACCCCACATATCGTCCAATAAGATCTAGGGCACATAACAGGCAACAACACTACTAGCTAAAGAAAGAAGCATTACTAGGAAGATATGTAAGGCCGATCGAGACAACAAAGAAACATGTAAAGAAGATAGTATAGTTAGGGTTAGGAGTTATGTAACCCACCTTAAGCACAACTCCAAGCTCCAAGCTTAGTCCACCAACTAGAGAAGGAAGCAAGAACAACAACAAGATGTATCAGCCACCACCGAGGAAGAAGAAATCGGCAGCAACAACAGCTATATCGGCCACCTCCTCTCCTTCCTTCTTCTCGGCCACCAAGGGAGAGCAAACGGCTAAGGGACAAAGAGATCCCAAGCAAGAGAAAAGAGGGACATATATAGAAGAGGGTAAAGGGGAGAGAAAAGCAAGGTGGCACCCGACCTAGGTACACTTGTCCAAGGGCCATGCTACATGCTGACACCCCACACCATTTGTCTAAGGTCTCGCCACTTGCTAGCAACAAGAACCAAGTGTCCAATAAAGGGTGACACAAATGATGCTAGGTGGGGGGTGTGTCGCCCAACATGGCAACCCGTCACACCCACCAACACCCCCTGGCTGATACACCTCCCTTTCCTGACACACCATGGTCGACATAAGGCACCAAGCACATTCTTGCCCGATACACTCAAGCAAGGAGAAAAGGCTTCAAGCCCAACAACAAGCCCAAGATTAAAAGAACTCGAACGAGGCCCAAACAACTCAAGCAAGGCGCCCTAACCCATCCTCTCAACCCTAGAGGATGCAAAGAGATAAGGAGGACTCTCAAGGTGACAAGCTTGCACAAAAACCCTAGAACTTGGGTAAATTGCAAGTTGCACCTCAACCCCACAACAAAACACAACAAACACTACTCACACCTCAGGTGATTAGGCAAAACATAAGGTTTAGGCAAAGTAAACAGGGTAAGCCCAAAATGAAGGTCAGGGTCCTTACAATCATCATCATCATCATCATCATCATCAAAAAGAAACAAAGAAAGAATTATCAATTAATTAAGTTCATTAATGCATCATTAACCCTAATTATTCAATAGTAATCAACTATATGGTGGCATCATTAATCCTAAATTCAAATCTAGTACAGATTAATTAACCACTCACCGCACTGGTGAATCGAGCAGGCTGTGGTGGCGGTGGCTGGAGGTGGAGGTGGCCGGGCTGGAGGTGAAGGTGGTCGACGCTGGAGGTGAAGCAAAGGAGGTGCAGGCGGTGGCCAGTGGTGGCGACTGGATCATCATCATCATCATAATCATCATCAAAAAGAAATAAAGAAAGCACTATCAATTAATTAAATTCATTCATGCATAATTAACCCTGATTAATCAATATTAATCAACTACACAATCTTCGAGAAACTAAGTACAAATCTAATTAATTAAGTTCATTAATGCATCATTAACCCTAATTATTCAATAGTAAACAACTATATGGTGGCATCATTAATCCTAAGTTCAAATCTAGTACATATTAATTAACCACTCACCACACTGGTGGATCGAGCAGACTGTGGTGGCAGCAGCCGGAGGTGGAGGTGGTCGGGCTAGAGGTGAAGGTGGCCGGTGCTAGAGGTGAAGCAGAGGAGGTGCATACGGTGGCCATTGGTGGCGACTAGAGCATCATCATCATCATCATCAAAAAGAAAAAAAGAAAGCACTATCAATTAATTAAATCCATTCATGCATAATTAACCCTAATTAATCAATATTAATCAACTACACAATCTTAGAGAAACTAAGTACAAATCTAATTAATTAAGTTCATTAATGCATCATTAACCCTGATTATTCAATAGTAATCAACTATATGGTGGCATCATTGATCCTAAGTTCAAATCTAGTACGGATTAATTAACCACTCACTACATAGGGGGATCGATTAGGTTGTGGTGGTGGCGGCCGGAGGTGGAGGTGGTCGGGCTGGAGGTGAAGGTGGTCGGTGCTGGAGGTGAAGCAGAGGAGGTGCAGGCGGTGGCCAGTGGCGGCGAATGGAGCATCATCATCATCATCATCCATCATAAAAAAGAAACAAAGAAAGCACTATCAATTAATTAAATTCATTCATGCATAATTAACCCTGATTAAACAATATTAATCAACTACATAATCTTAGAGAAACTAAGTGCAAATCTAATTAATTAAATTCATTAATGCATCATTAACCATGATTATTCAATAGTAATCAACTATATGGTGGCATCATTAATCCTAAGTTCAAATCTAGTACGGATTAATTAACCACTCATCGCACTGGTGGATCGAGCAGGTTGTGGTGGCGGTCGGAGGTGGAGGTGGTCGGGCTGGAGGTGAAGGCGGCTGACGCTGGAGGTGAAGAAGAGGAGGTGTAGGAAGTGGCCAGTGGCGGTGACTAGAGCATCATCATCATCATCATCAAAAAGAAATAAAGAAAGCACTATCAATTAATTAAATGCATTCATGCATAATTAACCATGATTAGTCAATATTAATCAACTACACAATCTTAGAGAAACTAACTACAAATCTAATTAATTAAGTTCATTAATGCATCATTAACCCTAATTATTCAATAGTAATCAACTATATGGTGGCATCATTAATCCTAAATTCAAATCTAGTACGGATCAATTAACCACTCACCACACTGGTGGATCGAGCAGGCTGTGGTGGCGGCGGCCGAAGGTGGAGGTGGCCGAGCTGGAGGTTATAGTTTGGAGGGGAGTTATGTTTCTCACTAGGACTGTGTGTCTCACCCCACTGGTTTCAACCTTTTTAGGTGATCGAGCTAGATGTGGTGGTGGTCGTGAGGTTGCTGTCGAGCAGCAAGAAGACCAGTAGAAGGCAAGGTTGGATATGTTGATACTGTGATTGTTTTGTAGTAGAGTCTTAGAGTCTCCGTGTACTCTCAGGTCCTTGGAGGTGTTTTGACGAGGTTTCACTATGTATGATCTCAATATGGTTTCTTATATCCTGTTGTTGGCCTGGCTAGGTCTGATATGTATATAAATAGGTGATGTATCCTTGACAGATATGGAAAAGATGGATCATATGTGTTGATGGACATATATCACGCTTATGTATATATAACATGTGTCCTTATAGGATGTGGATCTGGTTGTAATAGTTATGTTCTTATGACATTTTCTGCAATCGGTTTTAATTAACCCGTCTTTTGATAATATGTGTGGTTTATGGTGGTTCCGTGCATTTTCACGTGGCATTTCGTGTGGCAACACATCCCACTATCACACAGACAGCGAGGTGTTACGCGAAAACGTGCGGAAATCACCATAACCATAGATTACCAAAAACACGGGTTAATTAAAACCGATTGCGGAAAGCAGGTAAACTGAGAAAACTATTACATTTAAGTCCACATCCTGCAAGGAAACATGTTATACAAACATTTACAAGCCTTGATGCGAGTTCACGGCTTAGAGGAACAACTGTCTAACCATAACATGAGTTCATCACCTGTTTATATGTACATAAAGGCCCACATCCGGCCAGCAGCAGGATATACAAAGGATCAACAACTATACATCATGAAACAACGTCAAAACGCTCCCAAGGACCTAAGACTACAGGGATGACTCTAAGACTCTACTACAAAATAGCAGCATATCCATCACTTGCCTTCTACTGTTCTTCTTGCTGCTCGGCCGCAACTCTGCGACCACCACCACATCTAGCTCGAACACCTAAAAAGGTTATAAACCAGCAGGGTGAGACACACAGTCCCAGCGAGAAACATAACTCCCCGCCGAAACTACAAAACCTCCGAAAGATAAAGCAACAACAGCAGATAACTGATAAGAAGTATCACAAGAGCAGTTTATAAAGTAAATTTGTTCATACTATCAAGCTTACCAGATGTACAGAAGGCATATACCCAAATATTTCTTTATGGAACATGATTGACAAGATAAGATTTCTAAGGTCTTACCACATATAATGAGGAACATATAAGTAACTGCAAGATATGACAAGATTATCTACACAAGCAAGGCCTCAACCAATGTTTCGTGTTTTGCCTTAAGTAGTAAATACTATTCGGCTAAATTATGTATTATTATGCCCTGAGGAAGTGAGCCGTACCGCTCAAATCCAACCTTCGGTTGTGAAACCCAAGCCGGTGCCATACAAGGTCAATGGAAGAGCCGGAATCCATGACCTCCCATCTTGTGGTCAGTGCACGAGAACCAAAGTAGGACCGCAGTCTCATGCTTAAGTGGCCTCAGTCACAGGGTCAGCTCCATAGGCTACCCTTCCTCTAGCCCGCCTCGGTATAGGTCACAGCGCTAGTATATCTGAGCCACGGGCCTATTCACCGTGCTCTGAGCCATGAACGCATTCATGCTCTATCACTCTGAGCCATGGGCATGTTCACCATGCTCTCTCTCTCTCTCTCTCTCTCTATATATATATATATATATATATATATATATATATATATATATATATATATATATGAGTCTGCAACCGAAGCTGCACTCGATTCCCTCTCTATTTAAGGCTAGGAGAAACCACACATATTCAACAATATGTGCTTCCAGGTTAACCCGCAGGAGAACCTGTTTCACCATCACCAGCTACTGACGATGATGGATCTATGGCCAGGGTAAACTACATGATTTGTTCCACTGTGATTAGTTAGTATATTTTAAATGGATTGCAAGATTCAACCAAGTTGTATAACATGCAGACTATAACAAGAATGAACAGTATGAAACTTAATATTATGCTTTTCTTATAATCCACATCATCCTGATTCATCACAAGGATTCAATATTACATGTTACTACTTGGCCTCTTGCCAATCATCTAGATCCATCTCAAGGATCATCACATTGCCATGGGATCTCAATCCCTTATCACATAATGCCACTGCCTCTCAAGGCATTCTCATCAACTTAGGCACTTTAGCCAAACTCATCATTCATGTTATCTCATCATCAAGAGTAACTATCACAGCAATGTTACTCATCATATATACCTCATAGCCTTTTACTTGGATATGCATTACCTGCATGGTTAGTATCCACAATAATCATGGATTAATAGAAATATCATATTATTGATATAGGTCAATATTGATGATTAGGTGTTGCGATCAGAGATACAGTTCATGCAAAGCAATCTTAGATTCTTACCATTATCTCAGCATTATCTATATCATTAATATGGTTACACACACAATTACTATCATGGTAAGATATATAGATGTAACCTACTATCACAATTACCATCAAGCATGTCAAGGTTTACTATCAAAAACCAACGTGATTTATTAACAAGAGCTAGCGCATAGATTTCCATAAGAGACCATACCCTCACTAGAAGTGCCCGCTACCCTCACAAGAAGTGTGACGGGTAGGGCACCCTCACTAGAGGTGGTATCGGGCGGGGCACTCTCCCCTATCACCCAACACTCAACTCCTGTCGACCAAGCAGACCAACATTTAACGTGCAACGCTCCATCAGCCATCTAAGGTGTAACGGCGTCGTGTTACCATCTGAACCAGGCGTGCATCCCAACTCATGTCGCGCAACGGTGCGTTGTGCATCTCTGTGTTGTGCAACAGGGGCGACAACCCTAACGCCTATCGGACAGCAGGATCAAGAGGTGTATCGTGCAACTGGGAATAACGTGCAACGTCGTGCTGTCGGCCAACACAAGGCAGGGACTGGTATGACACCCGTCACCATATCACAGAACTGGCTATCAACCTCCATACCTCAAAGCACAACAACACCAAGCTACATCTAAGTCATGTGTGTCGGGTAGAGTACTCAGCAAGAGGCAATGCCTAAGGGTGCAACTCAAACAGCCCGCAAGGAACTTGTCGTTCAGCCAACCTATCCATGACTTATCGGTCGTCACAAAGCAAGGATTGTGGTGTGACACCCGTCACAAGGTCAGGGACCAGGGTATATCATCCATCACAGCCACCACAACATATCGTCCGAAGCTTTAGGTCAAGAGGGGTATCGGGCAGGTTACTCATCCAAGTGTGATGCCCGACACACACCAAGCAGGGACCAAGGGTGACGCCCGACCCAACCACAACATGTGTCGTCCAAAGCTCAAGGTCAAGAGGGATATCGGGCAGCACCTCCCCCAAGATCATAACGGTCAAGATACAACTCACAAGGTCGTCATCAACCTTAAGCACAAGGGCAAAAAAAACCCTAATGGATCAAGAAGATGGCTCACCTCTCAACAACTAAGAGAGAGGGGTCTTGCACATCTCCTATCACCAAACGGCAACACAAGGAACAACCACAACTAAGGTTCACAACTACCACCAAGCTCACCTTTCAAGTCCATGGTGAGAGGAGGGTGTTGCTTAAGACACTAGAACACAAGATCACCTCTCAACTTAAACGAGAGAGGGGTATCACCCATGCTACTATAACTCAAGCTCACTCCTCTAGACCAAGGAGAGAAAGGAGTGTTGCTCACCAAGAAACCCTAGAACACAAGGTTCGGCCAATAAGAACAACTGAGCAAGAAACTAAACTAACAAAAAGCATAGCCGATCCTAAGCAACATATAAACAAGAACATAGAAGATGGTAATGTAGTTAGGGTTAGGAGTTATGTAACTCACCTTAAGCAAGCTCCAAGCTCCTAGCTCCAAGATCCAAGCACCACCACAAGAAGGAGAGCAAGGCACTCTAGGGTTCGGCCACCACTAGAGGAAGAAGGAGACTCCAAGGCAAGGATCGGCCACAAAGCTTGCAAAAGAAGAGAGGCTGTCGTGCACCAAGGAGAGGAAGACTAAGGAACTAAAGGGATCCTTACCAAGGGAAAGGAAACACATATATAGAAGGGGATGGAGGAGAAACCAAGGTAGAGCAAAGCAATGTGTCGCCCACCTAGGGACACTTATCCATGATCAATGCCACCACTCCAACATGCCCTAAACAAATGTCCAAAGCCATTGCCACATGCAAGCATCAAGCACCAAGTGTCCACTAGTGGTGACACAAACGAGGTCAAAGAAGGTTAAAGGGTCCATGGGCGACACACCTCCATGCCATGGACGACACACCCACTCCATGGCCGTCACAACCCTGGGCGACACACATCCTGGGCGACACACCACTGGCCGACACAGGGCTCTCTTGCCCGACACAAGGTCCAAAGAAACAAAGGCAAGGTACAACAATGCCCAACAAGATCAGCCAAGCCCAAAGGAAACTCAAGCAACAAGCCCAACCTTCCTCTCAACACTAGAGGAAGCAAGGAGAGTGAGGAACACCACACAAGGTGACAAACTTGCCCACAAACCCTAGACTTGGGTTGATTGCAAGTAGCACCTCCAGCTCTCAACAAAGCACCAACAAACCCTAACCACCACAGAAGGTGATTAGCAAGCAACTAAGCATCAGGGTTAAGCAAAGCAAACATGGTAAACCCTAAATGGAGGTTAGGGTCCTTACAAGCTAACCCCCTACAAAGGGATTTGGTCCCCGAAATCCGAAGAGAAAAGCTAGGGATACTTCCTCCTCATCTCTTCCTCAAGCTCCCACGTGGCTTCCTCAACACCCCGATGATGCCAAAGAACCTTTACAAGAACCAAGTCCTTCCTCTTCAACTTCTTAACTCTTCTGTCAAGGATCATCACAGGACCTTCCTCGTAGGTCACATCTTCATCAAGCTCAACTTCATCTGGCTGTATCACTGTTCCTGAATCCGGATGACTTTTCTTCAACATACTGACATGGAACACTGGATGTAACCTGTGCAACTCTGGCGGCAACTCTAACTTGTAAGCTACTTTGCCAACATGTGCTATGACCGGGTATGGCCCAATATATCTGGGTGCTAGCTTACCCTTTCGGCCAACCTTAGCACACCTTTCCACGGTGAGACTTTAAGATACACTTTGTCTCCTACCTGGAACTCCAAAGGTCGTCGGCGATTGTCTGCATAAGACTTCTTCCTTTCCTGTGCTGTTTTCAACTATTGCTGTATCACCTTGATCTTTTCTGTCGTCTGCTGTACTAACTCAGGACCCAAAAGCTGATATTCACCAGACTCATACCAACACAAAGGAGATCTGCACTTCCTGCCATATAAGGCCTCATAAGGAGCCACGTCAATGCTCACTGTTGTTATAAGCAAACTCTATCAAACTGAGATGTATGTCCCAACTGCCTAGGAATTGCAAAACACAAGCTCGAAGGAGATCCTCCAGAATCTGAATAGTCCTCTCAGACTGTCCATCTGTTTGCGGGTGAAAGGCGATACTGAACCTCAACTGCATTCCCAACGTGTTATGCAACTGTTCCAAAAAATGACTCATGAACTGAGGACCTCTGTCTGAAACTATCGTTGATGGCACCCCGTGTAAACACACTATCTCATCCACATACACTCGAGCGAGCTTCTCGACTGTATATGTCGTCTTCACATGTATAAAATGGGCAGACTTCGTCAATCTGTCCACTCTAACCCAAATGGAATCATGATTCCTAGTTGTCCTGGGTAGACCAACTACGAAATCCATGGTTATATGATCCCATTTCCACTGTGGTATCGGCAGGGGTTGCAACGTACTTGCCAACTTCTGATGCTCAACCTTGACTTGCTGACAAACTGCACACCTAGCCACAAATTCGGCTACATCTTTCTTCAAGCCAGGCCACCAATACAAGTCCTTCAGACTATGATACATCTTGGTGACTCTTGGATGCATATCATACATCGAAGTGTGTGCTTCCTCGAGCACTAACTTCCTCAGATCATCACCATCGGGGACCACCATCCTATCACAATAGCAAACTAGTCCATCCTCAGACTCATGGAACCCATCACGCTTTTCGCTGCCGAACTCTGATCTGATCAACTGTACTGTATCATCTACTTGTTGTGCATCCTTAATCTGTTGTCTTAGTGTAGGCTTGACTTGCATTTGTGCTAAAAGTCCAGCTAACAAGGAAACTTCCATCTGCACATTCATCTGCCGCAAGGAAATAAGCATATCCCGTCTATGGCATACTAAGGAACTCAACTGTGCCTTCTTTGAAGGAAAAGAAGAAGACTTTCGGCTAAGCGCATCAGCTACCACGTTCGCCTTACCAAGATGATACTCGATGGTGCAGTCGTAATCGTTGATTAGCTCCATCCATCGACGTTGTCGCATGTTCAACTCATGCTGTGAAAAGATGTACTTCCGATTCTTGTGATCTGTAAAGATCTGGAACACTTCCCCGTAAAGATAGTGCCTCCAAATCTTCAACGCATGAACCACTGCTGCCAACTCCAAATCATGAGTCAGATAGTGCTCCTCGTGTTTCTTAAGTTGTCGCGAAGCAAAAGAAACCACATGATCTTCCTGCATCAACACACAACCTAAACCTTTCTTGGAAGCATAACAGAAAACAACATAGCCCTTTCCAGGCTCTGACAGGATTAACACTGGAGCACCGGTCAACTTCTCCTTCAAACTCTGGAAAGCTTGCTGGCAACGATCATCCCAGACAAAAGGTACATCCTTTCTGGTCAACTTCATCATCGGCAACGCAATCGCACTGAAGTCCTTGATAAACCTCCGGTAGTATCCTGCTAAACCCAGGAAACTATGAACTTCTGTCAGCGTCTTCAGCTGTTCCCATTCTGCAACGGAATCCACCTTCTTCGGATCCACTTTGACTCCTTCTACAAATATCACATGGCCCAAGAAAGTCACTTCTTCCAACCAAAACTCACACTTATTGAACTTAGCATACAACTGATGTTGGTGAAGAAGAGTCAACGCTAGACGAAGATGTCGCTCATGCTCTTGCCTGTCCCGACTGTAGATCAAGATGTCGTCTATGAAGACTACAAAAAATTGATCTAGGAACGGACGGAACACTCGGTTCATCAGATCCATGAAAGCAGCAAGTGCATTGGTTAGCCCGAACGACATAACCACAAACTCGAAGTGACCATACCTCGTTCTAAAAGCTGACTTTGGTATGTCATCCACCTTTATCCTCAACTGATGATATCCGAACCATAGATCAATCTTCGAAAACACGGTAGCACCAAGCAACTGATCGAACAGATTATCTATCCTCGGCAACGGGTACTTCTTCTTGATCGTAACCTTATTCAAGTGCCAGTAATCTATACACAACCGCATCGATCCATCCTTCTTCTTGACGAACAACACTGGAGCACCCCAAGGCTTCGTACTCGGTCGGATGAAACCTTTCTCCAACAACTCTTCCAACTTCTTATTAAGCTCTACCATCTCTACTAGAGCCATTCTATATTGTGTCTGTGCAACTGGCTGCGTTCCTGGAATTAGATTGATCTCGAAATCAATCTCTCAGGGTGGAGGAACACCAGGGAACTCCTTAGGGAACACATCGTCAAACTCCCGGACTACCAACACCTCTTCAAGGCTAGGACCTTTTGCCTTGGTATCCACAACGGTATCCACAACATGAGCTAAGAACGCCTCACATCCTTGTCGTAACAACTTATCTGCCACCAAAGATGACACCAGACACGTCAGAAGAATCTTCCTATCTCCTTGGAAGATCCACTTCTCTCCATCAACATCAAACACAACCTATTTGGAACCACAGTCCAGAACAACCTTATACTTCTCTAAGGTATCCATCCCAAGGATAACATCAAAACCATGCATATCAAGTGGTATAAGATCCACTTGTATGCGGTGTCCCGAAAAAGATAAGACACAAGATGGACACTCTTCTCGAAGCATCGAGGAACCATCAAGAGGGGTTTCTAACAACAAACTATCTTTCTTACAACTAACAGGTAAACGAAAGTTCTCAAGCATACTATAGGCGATAAAAGAGTGTGTAGCACCCGGGTCAACCAGAACAAATATAAAGCAAGAAGAAGACATATCATAATGAAATAACTCCATCTGACCTGTCACCACTCGCGGGTTGACTATCGCCTCCGGCTGACTCATAGCATAGAATCGAGCCGTTGCTTGCTGTCCACGTCCTCTGCTTCCTTGAGCAGACGATCCCGCTTGCGATGCTTGACCGCGTCCTCGCCCTCTGCTACCACTGGGCAGCTATCTATCTGACCCTTGATGATTCTGCCTCAGCTATTGCATCACTTCAACATCTCTGCTTGGGCAGTTCGACTTGAAATGCCCTGTCTGACCGTAGATATAGCATGTTTTAACTTCAAACCGTGGCCTAGATGGCCCTGTCACTGCCATAGAAGCTGTACTATGTGCCTTTGACGGTGAAGAAACATAACCTCTTCCCTTACTCGGGGACCATTGCGACGGTGCACTGGAACCTTTCATCACTGACGGTGCTGCAAACCTTGGCTTCTTGAAGCCGCCAAACCTCTGTCCCTGAAACTGAGCATGCCTCTTCTTAGACATGGATTCTCTTTTCTCCCTTACTGATCGTTCGATCCTCCGGACAGATTCCACAAATGTAGAAAACCGCTCTCTGTTCTCCAACGCAAAAACAGGTGTTGTCAGCTCAGAACTCAGACCTTTCTCAAAGCGTATGATCCGCTCTTCATCTGTCGTCGCCATGTGAGGACAAAACCTCAACAAATCCATGAACTTGGCTTTGTACTCGGTGATGCTCATCGTTCCTTGGTGCAGGCTCTCAAACTGACTGATCTTCTCATCCAGATACGTTTTTGAAAAGTATCTGCTGACGAACTCGCACCAGAAAACCTCCTAACCGATCACCTCACCAGGTCACTTGTCCTCCTCGATGGTCCACCAGTGACCATCACTACCTTTCAGAAGGTAGACAGCGTGCTTTACTTTGTCTGTTTCGGGGATGTCGAGGATCCAAAAAGACTTATCAAGACTTGTCAGCCACGGATCGACATCCGCTGGATCAGCCGTTCCAGCATAATCCGAAGCTCCGACTCGACGAAGCCGCTCAAAGATCTTCTCAATACCCGATGTTTTACCATGGGGAGCCTGTGCTCTCGGCAGAGGCACTGACAATCTCTCTACCATGAGATTCATCATAGCCATGATCTGCCCCATAAGCTGTTGGTAGGCAGGGTGTTCAAGAATGGCTGGGTCAGGTTGGGGGACCTCAGGCATCTGATCTTCATGTGCCTGCCCTATAGCTCCATAAACTGATGTAGCATCGCTGTTCTCAGCAGCATGTTCTTCATGGTTTCCAGACATCTTAGCTTTTCTTCCGCTGAGGGTAGAAGATGATTGTGAGGAAATCTGGAAAACTCACAAGAACAGACACAACCTAGTCCTAAATCCCTATAGACTCAGTGAACCTAGAGCTCTGATACCAAACTTGTGGCAACACATCCCACTATCACACAGACATCAAGGTGTTACGCGAAAACGTGCAGAAATCACCATAACCACAGATTACCAAAAACACAGGTTAATTAAAACTGATTGCAGAAAGCAGGTAAACTGAGAAAACTATTACATTTAAGTCCACATCCTGCAAGGAAACAAGTTATACAAACATTTACAAGCCTTGATGCGTGTCCACAGCTTAGAGGAACAACTATCTAACCATCACATGAGTTCATCACTTGTTTATATGTACATAAAGGTCCACATCCGGCCAACAGCAGGATATACAAAGGATCAACAGTACGTGAAACAACGTCAAAACGCTCTGAAGGACCTGAGAGTACAGGGATGACTCTAAGACTCTACTACAAAACAACAACATATCCATCGCTTGCCTTCTACTATTCTTCTTGCTGCTCGGCTGCAACTCCGCGACCACCACCGCTTCTAGCTTGAACACCTAAAAAGGTTATAAACCAGCGGGGTGAGACACACAGTCCCAGCGAGAAACATAACTCCCCGTCGAAACTACAAAACCTATGAAAGATAAAGCAACAACATCAGATAACTGATAAGAAGTATCACAAGAGCAGTTTATAAAGTAAAGCTGTTCAAACTATCAAGCTTACCAGATGTACATAAGGCATATACCCAAGTATTTCTTTATGGAACATGATTGACAAGATAAGATTTATAAGGTCTTACCACATATCATGAGGAACATATAAGTAACTACAAGATATAACAAGATTATCTACACAAGCAAGGCCTCAACCAATGTTTCGTGTTTTGCATTAAGCAGTAAATACTATTCGGCTGAATTACGTATTATTATGCCCTGAGGAAGTGAGCCGTACCGCTCAGATCCAACCTTCGGTTGCGAAACCCAAGCCGGTGCCATACAAGGTCAATGGAAGAGCCGGACTCCATGACCTCCCACCTTGTGGTCAGTGCACGAGAACCAAAGTAGGACCGCAGTCTCATGCTTAAGTGGCCTCAGCCACAGGGTCAGCTCCATAGGCTACCCTTCCTCTAGCCCGCCTCGATACAGGTCACGTCGCTAGTATATCTAAGCCACAGGCATGTTCACCGTGCTCTGAGCCATGAACACATTCATGCTCTATCACTCTGAGCCATGGGCCTGTTCACCATGCTCTCTCTCTCTATATATCTGAGTCTGCAACCGAAGCTGCACTCGATTCCCTCTCTATTTAAGGCTAGGAGAAACCACACATATTCAACAATATGCGCTTCCAGGTTAACCCGTAGGAGAACCTGTTTCACCATCACCAGCTACTGACGATGATGGATCTATGTCCAGGGCAAAGTACATGATTTGTTCCACTGTGATTAGTTAGTATATTTTAAATGGATTGCAAGATTCAACCAAGTTTTATAACATGCAGACTATAACAATAATGAACAGTATGAAACTTAATATTATGCTTTTCTTATAATCCACATCATCCTGATCCATCATAAGGATTCAACATTACATATTACCACTTGGCCTCTTGCCAATCATCTAGATCCATCTCAAGGATCATCGCATTGCCATGGGATCTCAATCCCTTCACTACTACAGAAATGGCTTATAAAGTCACTTTTCAAGGTGCCGGTTGTATACATAAACCGACACCTAAACTCTACAGTGTCGGTTGATAACATAAACCGACATCCAATCTATGAAGGTCGACCAGACACGGGTACCGCTTTTATTAAGTGTCGGTTAATTAATAAAAACCGACACCTAAAATCAACCGCCAAAACCAAAATTCCAGCGAAAAAATTACCTCCAAAATTTGACATATGGCGTCGGTTTATAAATAAATAACCGACGACTAAAGGTTATTCGCAGGACAGGAATAGTTGTCAGTTGTCTTTTAGTTAAAACCGACGAATATAATCTAGTATAGGTGTCGATTTTTGGAAAAGAACCGACACTGTTGGTTTAGTTGTCAGTTATTTTGAATCACCGACGCTTATTGTCAACTTAATAGCTCACCAGCGCGAGCGACTCTTCCCCTTTCCCTGTTTCATTCCCAATTTCAGTTAGGTCCGGCGATTTCTTGCTCGCCCCCACTGCTCCGCCGCCGCCGCTCCCTGCCGCTGCTCCCTGCCGTCCGTGCTCCTGTCCTCTCATCGCCGCTCGGTGCTGCCGCCGGTCGTTGCTCCTGTCCTCTCACTGCCGCCAGCTTCCTCTACAAGGTAACCCTTTTCTCCTCCGCCTTGCTTTTCCCTGACGGCCACCACCCCACCCCCAACCGCCGCTACCCCACCCCCAACCCCAACCATCACGTCGTTCCTGCGGCGCCGCCTTCCTCTCTTCTCCTTCCTCTGCCCTTCTTCTTCCTCTACCTCACCCTAGCAGTGCCCGACCTATAGAGCAGCGCCGGCGGCCAGAAGTAGCAGCTGTAGCTGTAGCGACGCCGTCCAGGAGTAGCTGGGCATGACCAATACTACCAAATGCCGCCCTTGACTCTGACTAAGAGCCCTAAACTTGATTCTGCAGCCCCCTCAGCCACGAGCAGCACCTAGCTGCGTTTCTAGCTGAGCCCTTTCCACCTGTGCATGAAGCAGGTCTGAACCAGGGGCAGTTCTGCCCGGGAAACACCACGAAAATCGCAGCCTTGAGTTCGGCCTTCAGGCCCAGACCCGAATCTACTTATTTGTATTTTTCATCTACTTATTTGTGCATCATGCTATTCTGAATTAAGTGTATATTTACTTCATAATTGAATGTTTAAGTAAGTTATAAATATCTTGATGATGAACTGTAATGCACACATGTGACATGCTTGGAATGTAAATGATGAATTGTAATGAACACATGTTTAACTTGTTTCATTGTTGAGTATATTAAGAATCTAATCACCCTTCTTGCTTAATGATGAACTGTAATGCACACATGTGACATGATTGGAATGTAAATGATGAACTTTTCCCTAAATTGCCAATCATGCTTTTAAAGACAATATCAATAATCACCCTAACTTGAAAAAGTAGGATTTTGTTAATCATGACATCACATGTATTTGTTAACCCTAGACCCTAATCCACATTATATCAATCTGATAGTCCATGATAGAACAAAGCATAATGATGTTGATTGCAACTTTATGCGTCATGCTATTCTGAATTAAGTGTATATTTACTTCATAATTGAATGTTTAAGTAAGTTATAGATATCTTCACCAAACCTCTTTCGGAAACTTGTTTCATTGTTGAGTATATTGAGAATCCTAATCACCCTTCTTGCTTAATGATGAACTGTAATGCACACATGTGACATTCTTTGAATGTAAATGATGAACTTTTCCCTAAATTGCCAATCATGCTTTTAAAGACATCAATAATCACCCTAACTTGAAGAACTAGGATTTTAGGTATAAGAATGACAACACATTATTTGTTGGCCTAGAAACCCGTCCAAGATTTACTCATTAGGAGTAAATCTTAGATAGTCCCCGGTTTGGGACTGTTCTTGAACACCTAATCTCGCTTAGGATGTAAGTGTATAATGTGTATTGGGTTTTCAAGAAAATTTCGACAGCATTTCCCCGTTTGTTCTCTAAGTACATATGTACTTGGAGAACAGCGGGGAAATGCTGCCAAAATTTTCTTGAAAACCCAATACACATTATACACTTACTAGTGAGATTAGGTGTTCAAGAATGGGATAGGTGGTACACATTTATTATATATAATAATGACATCACATGTATTTGTTAACCCTAGACCCTAATCTTGTTGTAATATATACTTGTTTTCTCTTTGATCATAGAATGGATAGATCATGGATGTCCATTCGCAATCGCTGCACCCCAGAGTTTATTTCTGGTCTTGACCAGTTTATTAGATTTTCCAAGGAACATAAGAAACAACCTAGAGATAGGTTCTACTGTCCATGTAGGCATTGCGGTAACAACTTGAAAGTCAACACTGGTGACGAAATCAAAAGTCATGTCATGTGCAACGAGATTATACAAGGCTATACAGAATGACACTGACGTGGAGAGATTTCAAACCCGAAACCAGTGGATGTCAATAGCAGTGCTTGTGTGGAAGAAGAAATTGCCTACGATGACGTAGATGTGAATGAACCAGTTCAAGTAGACGTCGTTGATGCGATGTTGGATAGTTGTGGGGTAGAGCACACTGATCCACCTCCCATTTTTAGAAACATTGTGCATGATGCTGAGATACCGTTATACACATGTTGTACTAAGTTTACGAAGCTTAGCGCCGTGTTGAGATTGTATAAGCTGAAAGCTAACAATAGATGGAGCGACAAAAGCTTCACGTCATTGTTGTCTTTGTTGAAAGAAATGCTTCCTGAAGGAAACGAGCTGCCAATCTCAACATACCAGGTAAAGAAATTGTTGTGCCCAATGGGAATGGATGCCAAGATGATACATGCATGCCCGAATGATTGTGTATTATTTCAAAAGGACTATGCGGATTTGAAAGATTGTCCAAAATGTGGTGCGTCACAGTATAAATTGACGACTTCGGGGGAGTCCAAAACTGGTTCTCCTGCCAAGGTGATGTGGTATCTACCTATAATATCATGGTTTCAACGCTTGTTTTCCAATCCGATAGATGCGAAGAATTTGAGGTGGCATGCAGATGTTAAGAAAAATAATGATGGGATCCTACGACATGCGTCTGATTCCCCACATTGGAAGAAGATTGATCTATTGTACCCTGAATTTGGTGAAGAAGTCAGGAATCTAAGACTTGGGCTTTGTACAGACGGGATGAATCCGTACATGACATTGAGCAGCCAACATAGCACTTGGCCAGTCATGCTTGTTATATACAATCTTCCTCCCTGGCTGTGTATGAAAAATAAGTACGTAATGCTGTCGTTGTTGATATCGGGCCCTAAACAACCTGGAAATGACATCGATGTTTATCTTGAACCTCTGATTGATGACTTAAAGAAACTATGGGGTGAAGGTGTGATGACCTATGATGCTTCACGAAGAGAGACATTTCGTTTGCATGCTATGTTGTTTTGCACTATTAATGACTTTCCAACATATGGGAATTTGTCTGGATATAGTGTCAAAGGAGCTAAAGCGTGTCCTATATGTGAAGAGAACACTGAAGACTAAAACATGGCGGTAAGACTGTATATCTCGGTCATTGAAGGTTTCTTCCAAAATTCCATCCGTATCGTAGGAAGCGCAAAGCATTCAATGGATTGAATGAGGAACGGAGTGCACCTAAACCTATACCAGGGGAGGTTGTTTATGAAAGAGTAAAAGACTTTGTCAATGAATTTGGTAAAAGATCACAATGTACTATGGCCACACGGAGTGACAAATCTTTATTCAAGAAGAAGTCAATATTTTGGGATCTTCCTTATTGGAGTTCTTTGACAGTCAGGCATTGTATCGATGTCATGCACGTTGAGAAAAATATCTGTGATAGTGTCATTGGTACTTTGTTGAATATACCAGGTAAGACTAAAGATGGGATAAAATCCAGACTGGACCTACGTGAAATGGGAATAAGGTCAGAATTAACAGAATTTTGTGAAATGGGAAATCGGAGAATATACTTACCTCCCGCTTGTTACACATTGTCTAGAAAGGAGAAGAAAGCTTTTTGTGAATGTTTGGTAAATGTTAAGGTGCCACAAGGTTACTCATCCAACATCTGTAGATTGGTATCAATGAAAGATCTGAAGTTGATAGGTCTTAAATCTCATGATTGTCACACTCTAATGCAACAAATATTGCATGTGGCAATTAGATCTATATTGCCGAAGCATGTAAGGTTTGCAATCACCAGACTTTGTTTCTTTTTCAACAGTCTGTGCAACAAAGTTATTGACCCTGATACTCTCGATAAATTGCAAAGAGAAGTGGTTGTTACCCTATGTCAGCTTGAGATGTATTTTCCTCCGTCGTTCTTTGATATCATGGTACATCTTGTTTTCCACTTGACTAGGGAAGTGAAAATGTTGGGACCAGTTTTCTTGCATTGGATGTATCCCTTTGAACGATACATGAGCATTTTTAAAAGTGATGTTCGAAACCGTTATCGGCCTGAAGGGAGTATTATCGAGGGTTATGTGGCGAGAGAGGTTATGGATTTTTGCAATGACTTTCTCAGTGGTAATGACACTCCTGATAATGACAAGAATATTGACGAGCAATTTGGCAAAGGAATTTTGGGATCACGTGTGAAAGTAATCAGCCGTGAGCAGTTGGAACAAGGTCACTTGTATATTTTACACAACATGGACGAAGTGAACGTTTATATCGAGGAACATACCAATTTCATCAAGAGACAATATCCTCGAGCCAATACAATGTGGCTTGCTAGAGAGCATAACAAGACATTTATTAAGTGGTTTGAAAATAAAGTCTTACATCAACTATCTCAAACACCAGATGATATTACTGAAACTATCAAATGCCTCGCCTTTAAACCAAAATTGACTGTTATGTCTTATGAAGGGTATGACATTAATGGATTCACATATTACACAAAGCGCCAAGATGATAAGAGTGTCGTCCAAAACAGTGGGGTCACCCTTCAAGCATCGACTATGTTTTTTGCAAGTGCAAAGGATAAGAGTCCACGTGAAGCTAAAATGTCATATTACGGTGTCATTGAAGACATATGGGAGTTTGACTACATAGATTTCAGAATTCCGCTCTTCAAATGTAATTGGGTTGATAACACCAAAGGAGTTATAGTGGATGAATTGGGTTTCACTTTAGTGAACTTTGAAAAGATTGGCGAGAAGGATGAACCATTCATATTGGCATCACATGCGAAACAAGTATTTTATATCGATGATCCTGCAAATGATAAATGGTCGGTTGTTCTTCATGGTAAAAGACAGTTCATTGAAGATCCTATAGATGAAGAACAATACTATGATAAGTATGATGACTCCAGTCCATTCTCAGTTGGGTTGCCAATACCAACAAATATTGAAGCTAATGATGACTTGTATGTGTGCGGAGATCACAATGAAGGATTTTTAATTGATAAAAAATCACAATATTAGAGGCATGTTTATACAATGTTTTTTTATATGTTTTATTTTTCTGAATGTGAACTTTACAATGTGAATTTTACAATGTGAATTACTTTATAATGTGAACTTTACAATGTGAATTACTTTATAATGTGAACTTTACAATGTGAATGTGAACTTTACAATGTGAATTTTATAATGTGAATTACTTTATAATGTGAACTTTACAATGTGAATATGAACTTTACAATGTGAATTACTTTACAATTTGAATGTGAACTTTACAATGTGAGCTTTACAATTTGAATTACTTTACAATGTAAACTTTACAATGTGAATGTGAATTTTCAGATGGCTGAGCATTCTCCTGATGACCGTGCTGATGATTACCGTGAGGGTGAGGACATCAATGCACCACCTCACAATGTAAGTTTTAAAAATATATCATATATTTATATCTATATGTCCATTTATAGTTATATCTTGTAAATGTGTTTATTTTGTCAAATTTTAGGTTGATGATGCACATGTACCATCTGAAGCACTTGAGGCACTTGATCAGCAACACCAAAAAGTTGACAGGAGAAGGGGCATCACTATGATGAAGAAGTTAATAGCGCAAAAGGGCAATGGACCCAAAATTGTTGTGGATTTTGATGATGCAGGAAATGCATCTGGTGTGAATCGCAATTGTTTCATATCTTGGGTATGTTACTCGTAGCCATTGCGGTTGTAAGATAGATTCTTGGCATAAAGTTTCTAAGGAGAAGAAAGACGTAATATGGAAGGATTTATGCATGAGTTATTATTAATTTGCAATTATATTTTGTAGATTACTAATTTTTTGGATACTAGTTAATAGCAATTCTAATTTGCAGAGTATATTTGAATTGGATGAAAAGCTGCATCGTAAATGCGTGATGCAACGCTGTGGGAGAGTCCTAAGGAACTATATGACAAATTTTACCTGAGAATACATAAAAGAAGCTGACAAGAGGAAGAAGACAGCCACTGAACAGTGGAACTTCCTGGACAAAGAAGAATGGGACGCGTTTGTTGCTTCAAGACAAACAGATGAATTCAAGGTATTAGGCGGTAGTCCCAATCTCATTAATATATGTTGTATTCACCTATTCAAGATTAACATTTACTATTACTAACCAAATCATTAATGTGCATACTAACTAGGCCCTCAGTGAGGCACAAAGATCAAGGCGTGCACTGAATGTGCATGACCACACAATGGGTCCAAAGGGGTATGCAGGCATTTGCCAAAGACTACAGTCTGAGGCTACTGCTCAGTCTGCTGCTACTCAGGAGTCCTCCACTGTAGGTAGCACACCTCTGCCTCGCCATGATATATGGATAGCTGGGAGGCAAAATAAGAAGGGAGAAATAAGGAAGCCCGCAACTGCTGAGGCGGCTGCAAAAATGGTAAAATACAACTCTTACAGCAATCGTTCAAATATTGATTATTTGTGGTGTTTACTTAATTACAAATTTTTGTTTTGGCGATTAGCGGGAGATGCACGAGCTGAGGAAACAAGGCAAGTTCATCCCTGAGGGCACAAGGGATGAATTGACAGTTGCTCTGGGTAACCCAGAGCATCCTGGACGTGTTAGGGCTGCAGGCGCTGGTGTGGGCATCAAATCTTTTTTTGGGCCATCCCAGCGCAAACATGTCCCAAAAGTGGGACTTTCACAAGAAGAGGTAACATATTCTTTCTTTATAATGTTACTGTAAAAAGAGAATTCAATAATTAGAAGCTAATGTTTCTTTTATCCATGTATAGGTAGATAAGCTAGTTGATAGGAAACTGGAAGAAGCACTGAAAAAGTGGCAGGCATCTCAGACTGCCACTCAGCAGACAATACCTATCATAACATCCCGCTCTACTCCTACTGCAGAGGTTGGGAGTAATCCTATAGACCCACCACCTAGCACATCCACTGTAAGTATTTTTATGACATAGTAACTAGTTTTTTAATTCAAGATGATATGTTTTCAAGATGATATGTATATATGTATATAACATTCTTTACACAAAAATTTGTAGGGGTTGAAGCAATGCCGTCTAAAAGTTAATGAATACGTCATTGTAGAGGCGTCGGATTACCCATCCCTAGCAGGGGAAATGTTTCACGGGTCTCCATTACCAGCTGGTTGGATTCGTGTGAGCCCGGTACATATATTCCTCAAGTGGATGGATCTTCCATTGCCATATTCCCACCCAGATTGTGAAACACTTGGTGAGGCACTAGGCGGAGTGATATTGTGGCTAAAAGCGGATGTCATCTTTACTGAACTTGTATGGTAAATTTACATTATGTTAAATTGTTAGTGTGTGTATATGATGTCAGTTGATCAGAAATTATTATATATATATACAGGTTAAAAAGAAGACACCCACAACATCTAGGCCTCCACTTCCACCTCCTACATTACCCAGTTGGGTTCCACAGGACCTAACTATCCCGTTAGGTCCTAACTGTAGGGGTATGGCAATATGGTTAGGCGAACATGATATAAACTGCCCTATAACTGTTTCTATAGATTCAGATGCTGCAGGTCAATCATACGAAAGCAAACTATTTATACAAGATATTTTGGAGTTGTTTCGATATGATTAGCTAAATACATCTGTGATAGAGATATGGATAAGGTGAGATCTTCTTTATACATCCATATACCTTGTGTAGGATCTGGTGATCTGGTTTCTTATTTATTAATGCATGCGTAATTAATACATATTTTGCAGCTACTTAGACAAGATATGTGCAGATTTTGCATTCGAACATGTAGGATTTTTGATTCCATCTTTGATTAGTCTAGTAGCTAAAGACCCTCCGTCAGTTCAACAATACTTCTGTGAGGCTTTTTCAATTTTTGCTCAAAAAAAGAAGACGATGATAATGGCTCCATTCAATGTAGAGTAAGTTTACTTTGCTTATTAAGAAAATTACATTTTTATTGTGGATTTTGAGTTATTAATTTTTAACTTTTTTACCTCTAGTGGTATGCATTGGGAGTTACTAGTTATTGTCCCCGAGACATTCACTGTCTATTATCTAGATCCTAAGGGGAGTAAATTGAATACAAAATATGGACACATAATGAAAATGTCATTATTCCGGTGAGAAATATTTTATTTTCATATCCGTTAACATATGTTATTACATTACTATTTAATTATGCAATGTACTGTGTTTCATTAAATGTAGGGGTTTTGATGAGTTCAAAAAGGCTGGAGGAAAGGTCCCCACGAAAAAGAACCGGCCAATAATTTGGAAGAACGTGAAAGTAAGTTCCCGACTGCAATATATGTATATATTATTTATGTGAACAATGCTTAATTAGTTGTATTTTTTAATATTTTGTATGTTTGAATTTATAGTGTGCCACACAAGACAACGGATGGGCATGTGGATACTACGTGATGCAATTTATGCACATGATTATCAAATATGCCGCAATGGACATCGATTGTATTGCTGAGGTATTATATAGTCTCATTAGATAATATGAAATATATCAATCTTATTTATAGCTCATTAATTATATATATACATCATTCTCTTTACAGGTGTTTACAACTGACCACACTACAGGAAATGCCTTACCAGATGTACATGCTCCCTATACGACGGGAGAATTAAATGAAGTAAGAGAAGAATGGGCAACATCCATACAAGTAGTGGGGGATTTAAGATATAATTGGGATGTTGATAGCGAATAATGACTAAAGAATTATATTTTGTAAATGAATTTCTGAATTATAATATATGTGTGAATGTTTCTACATGTCTGGATGTTTCTACATGTGTCTGAGTGAAAATGAATGAAACTGTTGGTTGCTATATGAATGTTTCTACATGTGTGAATGTGAAAATGAATGGAACTACAGATTGCTAGCTACATGAATGTTTCTAAATGTGTGAAAATCAAATGGAACTACAGGTTGCATTGCTAAATGTGTGAATATTTTTGTTGTTAATTTTGCAGGTTTGTGACATGTTGTTGGCTGATATCAATGGATGTCGTAAAACTTGCAGTTCATAACTGAACTACAGGTTTCTCATCCTACGACCAGCCATACATCAGGTCTGCAGACTGACAGAAAAAAAACAAAAAATAGGCATCGGTTATTTGTATAAAACTGACGCCACATAGTTACAGTGTCGGTTTTATATAAATACCGACGCCTATTTCCTGTGGCGTGAAGGCATATGGCGTCGGTTGCTTATCTAATAACCGACGCTGATAGTGCCCAAGATGGCGCCCTTCTGTGTGGCGTGAAGGCATATGGCGTCAGTTTGTTATCTAATAACCGACGCCTATAAGGAATATGGCGTCAGTTGCTTATCTAATAACCGACACTGATAGTGCCCAAGATGGCGCCCTTCTGTGGCGCGAAGGCATATGGCGTCGGTGTCTTATCTAATAACCGACGCCTATAGTGCCCTGCTGGCGCCCTTCTGTTGCGCGAAGGAATATGGTGTCTGTTTCTTATCTAATAACCGACGCCTATAGTGCCATGCTGGCGCGTTTTCGGTGGCGCGCGAAGGGTTATGGCGTCGGTTTTTGAACCAACGCGTAACGGATGGGCTTTTAGCATCACCCACATAGGTGTCGCTTAGAAACCGACACTAAAGGCCTTAAATAACTGACACTAAAGGTCGGTTATGTACTAGTGCTTATCACATAATGCCACTGCCTCTCAAGCCATTCTCATCAACTTAGGCACTTTAGCCAAACTCATCATTCATGTTATCTCATCATCAAGAGTAACTATCATAGCAATGTTACTCATCATATATACCTCATAGCCTTTTACTTGGCTATGCATCACCTGCATGGTTAGTATCCACAGATTAACAGAAAGATCATATTATTGATATAGGTCAACATTGATGATAGGTGCTGCGATCATAGATACAGTTCATGCAAAGCAATCTTAGATGCTTACCATTATCTCAGCATTATCTATATCATTAAGATGGTTACACACACACAAGTACTATCATGGTAAGATATATAGATGTAACCTACTATCATAATTACCATCAAGCACGTCAAGGTTTACTATCAAAAACCAACATGATTTATTAACAAGAGCTAGCGCATAGATTTCCATAAGAGACCATACCCTCACTAGAAGTGCCCGCTACCCTCACAAGCAGCGTGACGGGTAGGGCACCCTCACTAGAGGTGGTATCGGGCGAGGCACTCTCCCCTATCGCCCAACACAAAACTCATGTCGACCAAGCATACCAGCATCTAGCGTGCAACACTCCGTCAGCCATCTAAGGTGTAACATCGTCGCGTTACCATCTGAACCAGGCGTGCAGCCCAGCTCATGTCGCGCAACTGTGTGTTGTGCATCTCTATGTCGTGCAACAGGGGCGACAACCCTAACGCCTATCGGGCAGCAGGCTCAAGAGGTGTATCGTGCAACTGGGAATAACATGCAACATCGTGCTGTCGGCCAACACAAGGAAGGGACTGGTATGATGCCCGTCACCATATCACAGAACTGGCTATCAAGCTCCATACCTCAAAGCACAATGACACCAAGCTACATCTAAGTCATGTGTGTCGGGCACAGTACTCAGCAAGAGGCAACACCTAAGGGTGCAACTCAAACAGCCCGCAAGGAACCTATCGTTCAGCCAACCTATCCATGACTTATCGGTCGTCACAAAGCAAGGACTGTGGTGTGACGCCTGTCACAAGGTCAGGGACCAGGGTATATCGTCCATCACAGCCACCACAACATATCGTCCGAAGCTCTAGGTCAAGAGGGGTATCGGGCAGGTTACTCATCCAAGTGTGATGCCCGACACACACCAAGCAGGGACCAAGGGTGATGCCCGACCCAACCACATCATGTGTTGTCCAAAGCTCAAGGTCAAGAGGGATATCAGGCAACACCTCCCCCAAGATCATAATGGTCAAGATACAACTCACAAGGTCGTCATCAACCTTAAGCACAAGGGCAAAAAAAAACCTAATGGATCAAGAAGATGGCTCACCTCTCAACAACTAAGAGAGAGGGGTCTTGCACATCTCCTATCACCAAACGGCAACACAAGGAACAACCACAACTAAGGTTCACAACTACCACCAAGCTCACCTTTCAAGTCCATGGTGATAGGAGGGTGTTGCTTAAGCCACTAGAACACAAGCTCACCTCTCAACTTAAATGAGAGAGGGGTATCACCCATGCTACTAGAACTCAAGCTCACTCCTCTAGACCAAGGAGAGAAAGGAGTGTTGCTCACCAAGAAACCCTAGAACACATGGTTCGTCCAACAAGAACAACTGAGCAAGAAACTAAACTAACAACAAGCATAGCCGATCCTAAGCAACATATAAACAAGAACATAGAAGATGGTAATGTAGTTAGGGTTAGGAGTTATGTAAACCGCCTTAAGCAAGCTCCAAGCTCCTAGCTCCAAGCTCCAAGCTCCAAGCACCACCACAAGAAGGAGAGCAAGGCACTCTAGGGTTCGGCCACCACTAGAGGAGGAAGGAGACTCCAAGGCAAGGATCGGCCACCAAGCTTGCAAAAGAAGAGAGGGTGTTGTGCACCAAGGAGAGGAAGACTAAGGAACTAAAGGGATCCTTAGCAAGGGAAAGGAAACACATATATAGAAGGGGATGGAGGAGAAACCAAGGTAGAGAAAAGCAAGGTGTCGCCCACCTAGGGACACTTGTCCATGATCAATGTCACCACTCCAACATGCCCTAAACACATGTCCAAGGCCATTGCCACATGCAAGCATCAAGCACCAAGTGTCCACTAGTGGTGACACAAACGAGGTTAAAGAAGGTCAAAGGGTCCATGGGCGACACACCTCCATGCCATGGCCGACACACCCACTCCATGGCCGTCACAACCCTCGGCAACACACCACCAGGGCGACACACATCCTGGGCGACACACCACTGGCCGACATAGGGCTCTATTGCCCGATACAAGGTCTAAAGAAGCAAAGGCAAGGCACAACAAGGCCCCAAAAGATCAACCAAGCCCAATAGAAACTCAAGCAATGAGCCCAACCTTCCTCTGAACACTAGAGGAAGCAAGGAGAGGGAGGAACACCACACAAGGTGACAAACTTGCCCACAAACCCTAGACTTGGGTTAATTGCAAGTATCACCTCCATCTCTCAACAAAGCACCAACAAACCCTATCAACACAGAACATGATTAGCAAGCAACTAAGCATCAGGGTTAAGCAAAGCAAACAGGGTAAACCCTAAACGGAGGTCAGGGTCCTTACAATTCATTATCTATGTGATAGCGGGATGTCACAATGATGATGATGATGATGATGATGATGATGATGATGATGATGATCCAATCGCCGCCACTGGCCACCGCCTGCACCTCCTCTACTTCACCTCCAGTGTTGGCCACCTTCACCTCCAGCCCGGCCACCTCCACCTCCGGCCGCCGCCACCACAACCTACTCGATCCACCAGTGCAGTGAGTGGTTAATTAATCCGTACTAGATTTGAACTTAGGATTAATGATGCCACCATATAGTTGATTACTACTGAATAATTAGGGTTAATGATGCATTAATGAACTTAATTAATTAGATTTGTACTTAGTTTCTCTAAGATTGTGTAGTTGATTAATATTGATTAATCAGGGTTAATTATGCATGAATGAATTTAATTAATTGATGGTGCTTTCTTTATTTCTTTTTGATGATGATGATGATGATGATGATGATGCTCCAGTCACTGTCACTGGCCACCTCCTGCACCTCATCCGCTTCACCTCCAGCACCAACCACCTTCACCTCCAGCGCAGGCCACCTTTACCTCCAACCCGACCACCTCCACCTCCGGCCGCCGCCACCACAGCCTGCTCGATCCACCAGTGCGGTGAGTGGTTAATTAATCTGTACTAGATTTGAACTTAGGATTAATGATGCCACCATATAGTTGATTACTATTGAATAATTAGGGTTAATGCATGATGCATTAATGAACTTAATTAATTAGATTTGTACTTAGTTTCTCCAAGATTGTGCAGTTGATTATTATTGATTAATCAAGGTTAATTATGCATGAATGAATTTAATTACACTATTTTAGCAAAACAATTAACAACTAAGAACTAAGCTAAGCACTAAGGCAAGAAAAACCTAAATTAACCCTAACTAGCAAGACTAGGCAATTCAGTTGAAGGAAGAAAAAGCAACTAAGCTATACTAGAATTAACTAAGCAACAAGGCAAATGTTATAAGAATATACCCTATACTACTAGTTGGAGAACTAGGGTTAGGTGTAATTCTAATAGGACTTGTCAAGTCTAGGTCCCTAGGGTACTAACAGGAAACCCCGTATACACCCATAATCTCTATTTTCGACATTCAAAACTGAAAGACGGAGTACTATAAAGAAGTGTGGTGATAGGAAAGAGCATACAGAACAAATTATTATTGACTTATGAAACTAGACAACTCATAGAAGAGGGGAGAGGCAGCCCCACCTTCATTTTCTTGCCGGCGGTAGAGGCCGAGAAATGGTAGCACAGAGAGAAGAGAGTGGAGCTCGAAGTAGGGAGAAGCAGAAAGGGCTAGAGAGACAGATAATGTGACTAGGTGAAGGCCCGATGTGTAGGAGTGGGAAATGAGAAGAATGTGCAGAGAGGTGGGAGAGAAATTTCGACATTGGTACTTGTGCCCACATTGGCGGAGGTTTACTGTTGGAGGCTGCCAGACACAGAACGTATTACTCGAGTTCAAAGTTGGTGCATGCAAACCAAAGCAGCATGTAGGCACAACTCTCACCTCCACCCATGACCGCCGCTGACTACCAACCACCTCTCACGCCTCAAGCACCACTTAGGTATGGTGTAATTATAATAGGACTTGTAATTCTAATAGGACCTGTCAAGTCTAGGTCCCTAGGGTAAGTGGTATGGTGGGAGGAGGGTAGGGGTGGGGTAGGGTGGAGGGCCAGGGGAGGGTGAGGGGTGTGGTAGGGTGGGAGGAGGGTAGGGGTGGGGTAGGGTGGAGGGCCAGGGGAGGGGGAGGGTGAGGAGGGAGGGTGGTGTGAGGAGGGTAGGGGTGGGATAGGTGGGAGGAGGGAGGGCTAGGGGAGGAGGGTAGGAGTGGGATAGATAGTTTAGCAGATACAATGAATAACTTAGTTATCATCATCATCATCCTCATCATCATCAATTATTTCTCTGACATGAATATGAAATAACCCATCGTTTTTGTGTGATGTTAGTACTTACATTTATATTACTTTTTCTCAACATTTTACATTGTTGTAGGCATAATGGCTTGGGCCTCTACCCCAATGTTACTATTCCATGTTAAAGAATAATTGGACATCATTCTGGACGATTGTTCATTAGCACAACTCACTATACCTAAACATTGGTGTTATCCAAATGGAAGATGCTACACGGCTGGTGAAGTGACCCTAAATTTTGGAATTTCAACTTCTGTTATCGAGGTTAAGTACGATGTTGATGGGAATCTTCTATCCACATCCATTTGGTGTGAGTGGGTTCGAAAGATGCTATTGGGTCGTAGTGATAAGATTTTTCTTCATCTGGTTGGCTATGATACCATCAAGGTTTGGATAACCAACATCAACAACGAGATGCCCGATCATCTGGTCCGATTTGAGTACTCCACAGAGGATAGCGATGATGATGATGATGATGATTGCTGATTCCGGACCATGTTTCTATTGTTTAAGTTGTGTATCTAGTCTAGTGTCTCTCTCTTCTCAGTTATTTTACTTATGTGCATGTTTAGGGGTACAACAACCCCCTTGTTTAGTTACTATTTTGGACAACAACACCGCTGCATGTTCATAACTATATTATGATGATGATGGAACTACAAGTTTCTACATGTGTGTGATGAATCATGTGATTAAATGTGCTTATACATGTGTGTGATGAATCGTATGATTAAATGTGCTTATACATGTGTGTGAATCACATGATCCATATATAATATTGTCCAACTTGTTAATTTTGCAGGTTTGTGGCCTGTTGTTGGCTGATATCAATGGATGTTATAAACCTGCAGTTCAGAACTGAACTGCAAGTTCTGCATCCTGCTGACCAGCCATACAACCGGCATGCAAACTGATAAGAAAAACAAATCAGAACATAGGCGTCAGTTATTAGTATAAAACCGACAACAAAGACATACATCGTCGGTTATTAGCAAAAAATCGACGTCTATGTGGCTAGGTAGTGTCGGTTATATATAAAAACTAATGTCAATGGTGCCCTTACTGGCACATTTTATTGGTGGCGGGAAGGGTTATGATGTCAGTTTTTGTGAAACGCCGACGTCTTTGACCTAGATATAGTGTCAGTTTTATTAAATAACTGACACCTATAGTGCCCTTGTTGGCATGTTTTTGGTGGCGGGAAGGGTTATGGCATCGATGTTAAAACTGACGCTGAAGGTTTCAACTTTCAGTGACACCCACTTGGGTGTCACTTTGAAACCGACGCCAAAGGCCTTAAATAACCGACACTAAGGGTCAATTCTGTACTAGTGCATGCTAGAAGGCAGGAACTTAGGAGAAGAAATCAAAAGGGGAAAAATGAGTGCATACCACCTGAGATGACCATGATGCTAGAGAAAGCTTCGTGGAGACACGAGGAAGGGATTGCATCCTCCGCATAAGGATCCTAGAGGCTGAAGTTTGCTTGTGTAACCCTAGATGGTTGTCGAATGCAAGCAATATAGGACCATGTTACTTCAATGCTACTAGACACCAAAGGAGAGAAGGAAAAGCACCATATGGGTTGTGATAAGGTTTTCAATGCATCCTATATAGACAAGGAGACATGTTGAGGTGAGGAGTTTGTTGGACAAGGAAACATGGGATATGGGGAGAAGTCCTCTCTGATTGGGAATCTGGTGACACAAACCCCAATCAAGATTGGGATCATCTGGCTCAGCCAAGCATGAGGAACACAAAGAAATAGAGTGTCTTTGACGAGGAGGAGAGACAAGCAGGAGTGAGGGTAGGTACTGCCACTACTACTGCACAGAGTCAAAGCGCCCAATACTCTATGAAGGAGATGATCCAACCAGCGTTGGTTCATCATCAAAATGTTGTGATAGGAGTGGAAAAACTAAAGGGGACATGACACATAAAACATATGTGAGCAAAGAAATATAGCATGCCATTTAAATCAGTGATATAAATCGAATACGTCTAAAGTCAGCTTAACAATGGGATTACATATTTAGGTATTTTCTTATCTAATTATATTGAGGTAGTAAACATTATCTGTTAAGTTGATATTTGACATATATACAAAATATGACCCAAAGAATCTGATTTTGCACTTAGAATTAGGTTTTGACTTTATTTTATACACATTTTATTAAAATTAGGCTTTAAGTTAGTTATCTCATTATCTATTACAATACATTATCATTATCCTTAATATTCATGATTTAGATTTCATTATCCTCATATTATTATTATATGGAGTTATATTAGATTATCTTGCATGAAATAACTTATTTTATGTAAATTCTCACTAAGTTCTTTCATTTCAACATTAACTCAAAATATGGCACATTAATTGTCTCCACTTATATTAAACATCTATATAGTGTCACATTATATAAATTACTCACACAATTGTCCATATGAATCAATTATTTGTATATATTCGTTGTTTTAAACTAAATATGCACATCTAACCCCACATTATCCATTTATGCATATTTATGTAAATCAAATTACTTATTAACCATATTTAAGTCGTGATATGTGTATTAGTGGACAAGGTGAAACATTCTACATATTAATGAATTAATTTATGCATCTAGCCAAGATTAGGTGATTGAGTACCTGATGACACTAATGCATTGTGAATATCATCAAGGATGTTCATTTTAGGGTTAGATGATTACAACTTAGGGTTTCAATCAACATTATCATTATACATCACATACACCTCATCAACATCCATTGAGTCTAGGGTTAGGATGCGTACATACATACAACCTATCATCCCATTAGGGTTCATCAGTTTGTAACTTGGTCAAGATCATATGTATTCACAATTAGGGTTATCATGTGAGTTACACATGATAAATATTCATTAGGGTTCAAATGTGCGAACTACTCATTAGGATATAAACAAGCATGTTAGGGTATAACTATAACCTTGTTTCGTCAATTCCAAATGGTCCAAGCACACTAACCTCCTATTGGAATTAGGGTTTCTAAAGTCGGGATAGACAAAACTCCTTATGTTATAGAATTCCACCACTTAAAAGGGATTTTGTCCCTAAAATAAAAGGTACTACACTCCATACCTTTAAAGGTGTAATATAATAGTCCAAACAAAACTATAGGCACAAAATAATTCTATCTAAACCATATGTACCATTAACATACTCCTTCCTTAACAAGTAAATATATCATGGAAAAGAGAAGCATAAATTTATTCTCATGTGAACTACAAGCATGAGGACTCCCTTCATTGTTTCATTTATAAACTCCTTCACCATCAATGGTGTTAAGATGTGTTGCATGTCCATCATTGGGTCTTCCCCCATTGTTGTGATTGTTACCATTACCCCTTCGTCGTACTAGTACTTGACCTCCATGAAGTTGAGGTCTATAAGGCTTAATATGATCATGATCTTCATAATGATGGCATATGATTGGTACTTCATTCTTACAAGGACAACAACCTGGGGAATACTTCTTATGGTGCTTAGAAGACCTATCACTCTTTGAGTCTTCACTAGGCAACTTCCTCTTATGATTAACATTTGCTTAATAATCAGGGTAAGCTTCTATAGAAAGGGCCTTATCCACCAATTGAGGGAAGGTCAGGGGTAGATGAGGAATTAACATACGTCCTACACTTTAACACAACCCTTACAAAACTATAGTAGCACGTCACTCATCTGTCATGCCATTAGCATAACAATCTAGGCATACAAACTTTTGCACGTACTCAACGACTATCATGTACTTTTGATGTAGGTTGTAGATATTAGATTCCTTCTTATTTAATGCTATAGAGGATACATATTTCTCCCTAAACAAGGCTAGGAATTGATTCCACATCATGGAAGTGATATCATGAGTCTTTGGCATACTATTACACCAATGACAAGCTTGGACGTTGAGCACATAAGCAACAAAATGAATCTTTTGATGCTTCAAACAGGCCATACCATTAAAAGTCCATTCAATAGCAAGAATCCAGTCATCGAATTTGTCTACCATGTTGACTTCATTCTCACCATTAAACTACTCAGGGAGCATCTTCAGAAAATCATTGAAATTATACTCCTTAAGATTCTCTAGAGAAGAAATTGAGCTAGCCTTCCCTATAAGGGTTTTGGAAAGCAATTGTCATATAAAGGAAAAGTCTTGCTCTGGAGAGGTGTCCGAACTCTAGTTGGTTGTAGTTGGCGTCAGGTAGGTTGGCTCACTACATCTTGACTGCTAGTTGTTGGGGAAGCTTGACATGCTGGAGTAGTGAAAGGAGGTTCCATTCTCGACATCCCAAACTTTGGGTTCTGGGGTGTCTCAAAACCAACTAGGTTATGAAGAGATGATTTGTCTCCAGCCATCTATGTGTGCCTATACAAGGAAAAGGGGATAACATATAAGCAACCTATGGGAAAAAAGTAGATAACCTAAGTGAGATAGTATTGGAACAGTTAGATCAACTGACTGTGCTAGCTCTAATGCCATACTTGTAAGGAGTGGGACCTGAGAGGGGAGCCGCTCACTTACTCAATGCAGAATAATAGAGAATCATTCAATACCAAATTTTATAATATTTTTTTTCAAAGGATGATATACTATAATTCAAGTATGTAATGTATCATTCACCATAAAGTTTTGTAGTAGAAGAAAATATCTAAATATTACAATATTTATATCTATCATTGTTTGACACCACACAAGGTGTAAATAAAAGAAAACTATAGGAGATCATCTATAAAATAGGACCAACAAAGGGTAAACCAACCAGTTCAATATACCTCCCAAGAAAGCTCAACTAACCTAGATAAATCCTAGTCAAATGCGGTCCACTCCTCCTTGCTCTCCACCTAGGGGTTGGATGCATACTCCACAAGATAAGACAAAGTGGGTGTTGTCAAGATAAATACCAATATGTGCATATAATAGTGATTGGACAATATTAAGAAAAAGGACAACAAATAATGTAACAAGGCTTCCTAGAGAAAGAGAAAGAACCATCCAATTTAATATCAAAAGTAATCTTCATATAGTAAGAAAAAAGATTATATGAAGAAAATAATAAAGTTTACAACCATCAATTCTTGCCTTTAAATATCAAATAGAGAGCACCAAATAAATAATCAAAATTATGCATCTATATTATCACAATAATAACAAGTATGATAGAACTCAAGGTATATGGCATCACCATCATAACCATATATTATGGGATCACTACCACAATCTTCAGGGGAGTAATGGCATCACAACATTGTTACCCATTGACAAGAATCACTATTTGCACCCTTTGTTGGTGATACACACAATGTGGATATACCACCTAGTATGTACATTTTACAAGTTATATAAACCAAAGATGCATTGTTAAAAAAGAGGAAAGTATCCATTTAATCAGATCACAATATAGTGTCCAGATTAAAAGGACATCAAAAAGATGTATAAACATGATCAAATATACCATCATGGCCAACACATGTCAAATTTAGGATTTCCATTGAATATGGATCAATAAAATTGATTAGTGTGAAAATTGAATGGAACAATAATAAGATATGGGAATAGGATTCAATTTTTGCAATCAAAACAATCCATAAGACCAATTTCCAGATTTGGAACCAATCATTTCAACTATATATAAATATTGGCATTTAAGATAATATGTCACAATCAAGTCTAAGAGAGAGAGAGAAAATAAAATAATTGTCCATTATGACTCATAAGAGAATGCAACATACCTCAAGAACGTGTGTCTAAAGTCAGGGTCAACCCCTAGATCCATATTAAGCACTTTCACCTAATCATATTAGGTCTATATACCATTAACTAGGATGTATGTTATAAACCCTTAAATTTAAACTTCTTGCTATATTGGATTTAAGTTATGAAACTAATATCATGTGATAGGATTTATTTTTTCTGATTTGGAACATATTTTCTGATGAGTAAATAATTGTTACTAAATATACAAGATTATATCTTTGATGAAATTATCGTAAGATAAATAAAACAAAAAGACTAAAATAACCTCACATCACGTATCACAAGATTGATGCCTGACAGGGCATAGACATAAATTTTGATTGCCAAAATATGTGTGATGAAATCAAATGCAAAGTGTCAAAATACAATTAGACTCATGCTAGCGCTACATAATTAAATAAAACAAAGGGCAAGATAATCCAATCTCAGACCATCATCTTCTTTGTTTGTCCACCTAAGAATCAAATAAAATTGGTTGAGCTCGATCTTTAGTATGCAAAACAAATCCATCATCGTCTATCATTACTGGTCAATCACACTTTGACTTCTCTAGATTTGGTTGATCATAGTGAATCTACGAAGATGGATCGAGGAAAGCAGAAATCCTGACCACAACTGCCACCATGATTGCATAAAAGTGAATTGTCTACACACCTAGAACTAACACCACCAATAAAATTACCATGTTCATGAAATTTCCGCAATGATGTAGGCAAGAAGAGCCAAGACGAAGGTGGCGGCACTACAGAAATTACAACCATAACAGAAGGCAAGAACTCGAGAGAAGAAATAAAAAGGGGAAAATGGGTGCCTACCACTTGAGATGACCCTGATGCTAGAGAAAGCTTCACAGAGGCACGGGGAAGGGATTGTGGCTACAACACAGGGATCCTAGAGGTTGAAGTCTGTTTCTATGACCCTAGATGACCGTTGAAGGCAAGCAAGATAGGATTGACTTGTTCCAATGCGATCAGCCATAGAGTTAGATATGGAAAATCACAGATGGGTTGTGCAAAGGTTTTTGATGCATCATATATACACAAGGAGACATGTTGATGTGAGTAGTCATGTTGGAGAAGAAAACATGGGATACAAGGAAAAGTTCTCTTTGAGTGGGAATCTTGGGAAACAAACCCCGATCAAGACTGGGATCATCCGGCTCAACCACGCGTGAGGCATTTTGAGTGACAAAGTGTCTTTTATGAGGAGGAGGAGATGAGTAAGAGCAAAGGCAAGTGATGTTGCGGCTACTGCGTACAGTCCAAGCACTCCTAGACTCAAATAAATAGACGATCCAGTCGATGTTGGATCATCATCAAATAGTTATGATAGGAGCCGAATAACCCAAGGGGGGATGACACAAAAGCCATATGTGAGAAGAGTAATGTAGCATGACTTTTAAATCGGTGATATAAATCAAATAAGTCCAAAGTCAGATTAATAATGGGATTAGGTATTTAGGTATTGTCTTCTCTAATTAAATTGAGGTAGTAAACAATGTCCTATTAAGTTGATATTTTGCATATAGACTATTTAGGACCCAAAGAATCTGATCTTGGGCTTAGATTTAGGATTTGACATTATCTTATACACGTTTTAGTAAAATTAGGGTTTAATTCAGTTATCTCATTATCTATTATTATATAGTATCATTATCCTCAATATTTCGGACTTGGACTTCATTATCCTCATAATATAATTGTATGAAGTTATGTTAGATTGTCTTGCATGAAATAGGTTGTTTTTATTCAATTTCTTGCTAAGTCCTTTATTTTCAACATTAAATCAAATCATGGCACATTAATCATCTCCTCTTATGTTAAACATGTATATAGTGTCGCTTTATATAAATTAGGCACATTGTTGTCCATATGAATCAATTATTCATATATCATATATATTCACTTCTTTTTACTAAATATGCACATTTAACCCCACATTAGCCATTTGTTCATATTTATGTAAATCAAATTACTTTAACCATATTGAATCATTATATGTGTATTAGTGAACAAGGTGAAACATATTACATATTAATGAATTGATTTATACATCAAGCAAGGATTAGGTGATTAAGCACCTAGTGACATCAATTTATCATGAATATCACCAAGGATGTACATTTTAGGGTTAGATGACTAAAACTTAGGGTTTCAATCAACATTTTTACTATACATCACATACACCTCATCAACATCCATTAAGTCTAGGGTTAGGATGCATGCATACATACAACCTATCATCACATTACGGTTTATCAGTCTGTGACCTAGTTAGGATCCTATGTACCCGCAATTAGGGATATCATGTGAGTTACTCGTGTTAAATATGCATTAGGTTTCAAACGTGTGAACTACTAATCGAGATATAAACAAGCATGTCAGGGTAAAACTATAACCTTGTTTGTCCAGTTACAATGATTCGAGCATACTAACCTCCTATTCATAGAATTAGGGTTTCTAAAGTCAGGAAAAAACTTGGCATGTTACACGGGGAGAGGTGGAGTCAGATATCACTATGATTGTCATACAACCTTGATAGAATATCCAAAGACAAATTTGTAATTTAGACTCATACAATTCCCATGACTTTTGATAAATAAGATCAAAATAATTTAAAAAAATAAAATGAAAATTTGCACAAACCCATCTCACAGTCTTCATATATCCTTGCTAAATACAGAAAAAAAATCCATAATTTAAAATCAAGGAGAAATTACACCTAACCCTCTCATCTCTTTCAAATACACTATATATTAGGCCTTGACACATGCATGGTACAAATGTCTAATTCAAATATGAAGGATAATATGCAAATGAAAAAATAGAAAATTCCATACAACCCCATCACTTGGCTTCCTATATAACATTGATAACTATGAGTCTCGTGATCATTTATCTATGACAATGGTTTACCACACAATTCTCACATTTTCAACTACATAAGTGGTGTGACATACAACAGGAAATAGTTTGAATATTTGTAGTCAATATTCATATTCCTTACTTCTTACATTTTGAACTAGGTGTGCCAGACGATGAAAATGGTTTCAATTTTGTTAATCAGTTTCAATCTCATGTTAGCTTTGCTAGTCGTTCAACTAGCTCTTCTAGACGACATGCTAGCTCTATTGAACGACCACCTAGCTCGCAATAGGACCATGATTGCATTTTTTGACTGATAAACTACTACAACTAGTCATTCAATTGGACTAATGAAGAGAAAAAGATGAACTCAAGCACATCAGTAAATCAATCAACGAGCTTTGCTATTCGACCAGCTAGTAGGGATAGGAATTCATGGAACAGTGCTAGTCAATTGATGACTAGATGCACAACTTGTGGGCCAAATTTGCAACAAAAATAGGACTATCCAGCCAACTGGCATATGCTAATCAATCGACTAGCTCATTCTATGATACATAATTGGCTAGAAGGATATCTAAATACTCACATACACAAGTGCAACTAAGCTCTTTTCCTTTGAATTCTTGGCCTCTAGTAGATTGAATAGAACTTTGAGTTGTTGTCTATCTCACATGCATCAATGTCTTGGACACCCGATGCTCGAGGGAAGCGTTATGTTGTCATCATAATTCACCTCCCCCACTATGATCTCGTCTCTATATGAGAAGACATGTGGAGGTATCCAACATGCAAATCAAAGCAATATCAATAAGATTCACAAGAATTGGGCTCTTGAATTTCAAGATGCTCTTTTGGTGTATGGGACAATACATAAAATTCCTATTGGTATGAGCCACTTTTTCTCATATGTGGTAGTTCTTGTCATATTCGGTTAGAATAAAGCACATGACATGGTGGGTTGTCAAGCAACTTGAACTTTTATTTGAGGAAGGAAAGACAACATTGGTAACTCAAATGATAGGTTTGGAGTAACTTTGTCTCAATGCCCATTAGAATTTTTGCATCTACAAGGAGAAAATGAAGTTGGAGCTTGATGGTCGTGTGAAAAGAATAGAGCTAAAGGAAGGCGATCAAGTAATGCTACACAATTCTCATATATGCTTATTCCTAAAAATGTTGAAAGCTTGACACCCCAAGGTATACATTATTAGACACCTTATCCTCAATGAGTTGTTGACATTTTGTGCAACTAACTATCAAACTCAAAGTTACCAGGTGGCACCTAAAATGCTACCTCACAATGGAGAACATGTGAGAAGATCATATGTTGTATTGATCAAAAGCTCCAACACTAAATTGAGAATCCAAGTTTTTAGTCATCAACTTACAATAACAACACTTATTAAGAGGTAAACCAACACTTAGATCTCTCATTTTTGTATTTTGTATTTATTTGTTTCATTTGGTATCATTCTAGATATCATATAGTTCCTTCCATGTTTAGAATGCTAACTCCTTATATACTTTAGGTGGAAGAAAGATGATTGGTAGAATTGAATGTGCTCTATAGACTTAGCTAGCCAATCAAATAGCTTGACTAGTCGAGCGGATAGCCATTGGGAGTCTACAGGTCCAAGATGTATAAGACCTATCTAGTTGGTTATCTCCTCTAGTCCGCAACTAGCTTGCAATAGGAACCTAATGACATTTTCCATTTGATCGACTAGCTTCATGAAACATGGAAAAGATGAGCTCACATGCAACAACTAAGTTGATCGACAAGTTTTGCTAGTCAATTGACTAGCAAGGGGTCAATAACTCTTAGTGTTGTCTTATCCAGTCAATTATTGCGACTAGTTGATCAGTAGTGGGCTGGTTTTGTTGACTCAAGGTCAATTTGGTCAATGTTGACTCACATCTAAATTGACTAAACCCATGTTTTAATGATGACTAACCATTCCACATATTGGTGTCTAATGTCTCTACTTGAGTGAATTCAGATTAGGTATAGACACACTCCAAATGCCCTAACTAGCGCATATCAAATTGGAGAAAAGACAAGTCAAAGTCAATACAAGTGCACATTTTTGTAATATGATGTAAATCCATTAGAATCATGTTGTAAATCACTTGTAATGATTGTATGACTTGTAATTAAGCTTAGAAAAAACCAGGAGCACTTAGATCGAATGTTTAAGCACTCAAAAGCCATTTTCCAAAATTCACATCAGGCTATTCATCGGTTGAGTTCTGTGAGTTGCAAACTCGACCGATCCTGATTGGATCTTGAAAATGACTTTTGATCGGTCGAGTTTACACTACACAGAACTCGACCGATGGAGTAACTGACCAATTCGATTTTCATTGGTCAGTCGAGTTTCCCCAGGACAAACTCAACCGATGGTCTAAATATCAACTTTGTCTTTTACTCTATCGGTCGAGTTACCCTTATAGAAACTTGACCGATTGCACTGTACGGAAAAGTGCAGAAAAGTGCTTCTAGACGTTGTGGAGTTGCAACAAGTAAAAATATATCCGTTGCAAGCCACAAAATGGCTAGTTTTCATTCTTAAGTGTTCCCAAAGGCTAAGAGGCATCCCCAACTATAAATAGGACCCCTTGGGCTTCATTCCAAGGTTGAGCATTCAATGCAAACTCTATGTGAGGTTCCTATTCTATAGTTGAGTGCTTCCTACAACCTCCTCTCTCTCTCTAAGCTTAATCCCTTGCTACATCCATTAGAGTTACGATATTTGTAAGAGAGCTTGTCCTACATGTATATATTGTGAGGCTCTCACTTCCACCACCTACCTATTTCTCATTTCAACTATGAAGATGAAGGTTCTCTCTCTTTGCTAAGAGAGGTGAAGAAGAACAAGGGAAGGTGTCCCTTAGTGAAGATCAAGGCTGAAGACTTGGAGCAAGAGTGGGTAAGACCTTGGTGAAGGCAGAAGACTCCTTGCTCAAGTGGGTAAGTCCTTGGTGGAAGCTTCTCTGAGTGAAGGTGAAGTCAAAGGTGGAAGATCCAAGAAGAGTGGGTAATCCCTGCAAGGCTGAAGACTTGTGCAAGAGTAGGTAATTCCTTGGAAGAAGACGAAAGACTCCTTGCAAAGTGGGTAAGTCTTTGGTAAGGTTGAAGACTCTTTGTATTGGATATGTAAGTCCTTTGTTTGGTCATGTATTGTAAGTCTTATGAATGAATATAAGAATGCAATGGTTAGGAAATCCTAGATGTTTACCTCTCTAGGTAAGTGGACTGACATACTTCAAGTTTGAAGTGTGGAACCACTATAAATAGCTTGTCTACTTGTGTTTACTCAATCTCTCTCATCCTTGCTATACATGTTTTAGTTGCACACAAATTTCCTATTTAGCAACCTAATCTTGTAATATATCTTGAAGGTCTAATGAATTTTGTTTGTGCATTCAACTCTATTCACCCCCCTCTAGAGCATCTAATCACCCATCTAGGATCCAACAATTGGTATCAGAGCGGGCTTCTCCAAGCATACTTCAACAAATAGGAGAAGATGGGTGACTACCAAGGAGGGAGATACTTGATCAGCCTACCAATCTTTGACGGGAGCAATTTCCTCTATTGGAGAAGAAGGCTTCAATTCTACATCCAAGGATCAAGTCTTGAGATGTGGCAAATGGTGAACAACCCATACATGCTACCAAAGATAAAGATTGAAGAATGGGATGAAGCTACCTTGAAGAAAGAAACCTTGAATGCTAGAGCCATGCACATCCTCTATGCCTCCATGACCCCCACCGAGTTCAACCAGATTTCTTCATGTGAAACAACCTATGAGGTATGGAGAAAGCTATGCATCACTTATGAAGGGACAAATCAAGTGAAGAAAAGCAAAATCTACATGCTCAAAGGGCTGCTTGAGAACTCCAAGATGGGAAAGGAGGAGAGGGTAGCCAACATGTACTCAAGGCTCAACACCATTGTGAATGGTCTTACTGTTCTAGGACATCCTATGTCTAGTGGAGAGATCAACTCAAAGATCCTTAGAACTCTCCCCAAGAGGTGGGAACCCAAGGTGACTTCCATTGAAGAAGAAGGTCTCTTAAGGATATTCCTATTGAAGAGCTCATTGGAAATCTACAAGCACATGAAGCCACACTTGACAAGAGGGAGGAAGTTGAAAGACAAGAGAAGAAAGAGCTAAAGAGAATGAAGAAGGCTGAAATGAAGGCTCAAATTGAAGCTATCATGGGACAAGATTCTCCATCCTCTCAAGCTAAAGAAGATGCCATGTACTCCAAGGGTAAATTCTACAAAGGCAAGTACTCCTCCATCCGGTGTCTCAAGTGTGGAAAGAAGGGTCACTTCAAGATAGATTGTCTACAAGGTAAGGAGACCCATCATTATAAGAAAAGAGAAGATAAGTGCCACTCAAGCTCAAGTGACTCCTCCAACTCAAGCTCAAGTGAAGAATCAAGTGAAGAGTCAAGTGGTAGCTCAAGCTCTAGTGATGAAGGAGAATGCCATTTTGCACTTATAACATCAACAAGTAAGGACTCAAGTGAGGTAAATTTAAACTCTTTAGATAAAGAATCGTTGATTGCTATTATTCATGATACTTGTGCCTCGCTTAAGTCTTCTAAAAGGAAAAGGAAAAAGGTTGCTAGAATTGTTGATAATTTGCATGTAGAATTAAATTATCTTGAACATGATAATTCTGGCTTGCTTGATGATAAAAATGCTTGTCTTAGCCAAGTAGACTCTCTTAAACTTGAAAATGCTAGTTTGCTTGATAAGATTAGATTTTTAGAATCTCAACCTCTCATGCCTAGTTCTAATGAAGAGTATACTTTAATTGTTGATTCTCTTATGCATGATATTGATGTTCTTAAATCTGAAAACAAGGACAAAGATTTTGTTTTGCAAGAATTAGAAATAGAAAATTCCTTCTTACTTGCTAAGATCAATGTGCATGAATCTTGTTCTATTTCTACTAGTAGAGAGAATGATGTTGTTGCTCTTCATATTGATAAAGAGACCTTCATGACAAAAGCTCTTTGCTTAGAAAATGATCTTTTGCATGCTAGAGATAATATTAATCAATTGTATTCTACTATTACCTCTTTTATGCATGATAATGATAGTTTGAGATCTTCTTTGCAAAGATTCTTAGTTGGTAAGAAGAGCCTTAATGATAACCTACACCATACTACTAAACAAATTGGTAGACATGGTCTAGGGTATGATGGTAGTCAAAGGAATAACAAACCTAAAGGACCTCCAATATTCCAGGGAGATTCCTCTAGTTCTAAGACTATGGGCACATGCAACTTTGTAATGAAATCGGTCATTATTATACTTGTTGTCCTTTTAGGAAAGCACCCAAGAGCAATAGGACTTGGGTTGCTAAACTAACCCCTCCGGACCCAAAAACATGATTGGGGACCATTTCATCTTTCTTCTTGTAGGTACTTACAAATGGGTTGACTTGAGCTATTGAATTGCAAATTGGCTTGTCAATCCACATGAAAGAAGAAAGGTGAGATGTATAGATGGTGACAAAAAATGGAAAAAGGAATGGTAAGAATAAAGGTAACTGTTTTCTTGCTTATAACCATTTCTAACTTGTTTTTGTCAAGTTCGTGTGCACTATGCATGTGGTTTTTGAGTCAAAAGTGGTATTTTGTGTTTCTCTTCACACTCTTGCTCAAAAATTGTTTATAATGCTTCTATAGTGCATTACTAACTTGCTTAGACATGTTTGGATATTGTTTGTATATTTAGCATGCCTTTAAATATATGTGCTTTTTGACAGCTGCTCTGTCGGTTGAGTTTGCCCTGTTTGAAACTCGACCGATATGCACCTATGGGGGTTGCCAGCAACTGTCATCGGTCGAGTTGTCAATGCACAGAACTCGACCGATAACACTGTGCACCGAATATACATTTGGCTTATTGAATGAGAATTTACTTCTCAACTAGATTTTCTCAACCATTAGCCTTATTCTTTGGCACTCTCATTTGGTACCTTTATATATGCATATTGCCATATTCTAAATTGCATATCTTGCTTACAACTCTATCTTTCAAATAGCTCTAAATTGGTATATCTATATGTTGTAATTACTTGCTTTGAGTTGTTTTGCAGGTTTTGATGATGATCTGTTTGGATCTCTTGGTTGTGTCTAAAAATTGCTTCTATTGTTCTCTAGCTTGCTACATCTATCTAGGTGTATACCTTGTTTTGATACAACCTTGAGGTTCTTAGTGGTAATCATCTTTTGGTAAGGACGCATATTTGTATGTGAGTTATATCCTTTCATGCTTCTAAAATTGCATATCTCTTTGTTTGGATATATTTCTACATCTACTCATAGCTTGCTTTATCTTGTGTATCTTTTGGTATCTCTTGCTATGATCTAGATCCTACTAGTAGTCCTAACTTGTGATATTGTGGGCTCTGATCTCCAAACCATGACATAAACACGATTAAAACTTTGCGGAAGCGAATCGGTAATCAGCGGAAGATAAAAATCACGGGAAATTAAAACTTTTCGTGACAAGAGCTTGAATCCATAAAAGCTTCTTTCATAAAGGGAGATAAACTATTTACATCTCAGGATAATTACTTCTTGAGTAATTATATACATCAAGATACAAAATCTCAAGATCACTATACAAAAGACTCCAAGACCTGAGAGTACAGAGGACACATAGGACCGACTCTAACTACACCACATAGCAGGACAAATCTCCACCTGAGATTACTGCTGCCCCTGGTGCTGCTGCTGCTGAGACTAGGGCTGTAAATGGGTACGGGTAGACCCGCGGACCCGCAAATCCGGACCCTTAAGAAACCCGTCATGGGTATAAATTTTTGGACCCGCAGAACCGTGGACCCGCATACCCATGGACCCGCATATAAGCGGGTCCACTAATGGGTAGACTTGGACCCAGACCCGCAAACCCGTGGACCCGCTATACATAAATAATTACTTTAATAATATGTTATTATATCATACTTTACTACTATAATTAATATAAAACTTCAAATTACATATTACTCTAATTATAATAAGGTTAGGGGCTAGTCATCTAATTGAGAATGAACTATTCTAGTTGCAAACATGAGCAACAAATGTAACCTTAAAATCAAATTAGTTATGTGATATGCTAAACTATTAAAACACTATGATGATGACTACAAATATATGAAGAAGTAATTGAACTAATCTTCAATCTACAAAGTATTACATTGTTTGATGTAACTATTGCATCTTTATATCCTACATAATAGCAATATCTTATTGTATAAGAGTATATAGAACATAGTCATAAACTTTCTTACATAAAAAACATAATGTTTACATAGAACCGCTTACCCTCATACCCGTAGTGTAAACCCGCTATTATTACGGGTACGGGTATGGTGCGGGTCTAGATTTTAATTAATGCGGGTCTAGAACCGGAACCGGACCCGCTAAATTAAATGGGTATGGGTATGGGTATGGCCAGACCCGCACCGTACCCGCACCGTTTACACCCCTAGCTGAGACTGGTCACCTGTAGGCTGGTTCCTTCGTCTCCGACGTCCACCTAAAAAGTTGAAGCCTACGGGGTGAGACAATTATACATAATTGTCCCAACGAGAGTTATAACTCTTCGCCAGAAGCTTTATTATAACATCAAAGATTATTTTAAACAGTAAAGCATTCTATAACAGTTGCAGGTATGACAAGATCTCTACAATTTAGGAGATATGGAGAATATCAACATTATTGCAATGTAACATCAATCAACTAACTTGGAGTCATCTCTAACAAGTTATACTACATGGTTGATTATGTTTTACAAACAACATTATGCCCTGTGGAGATGAGGCTTACCACTCATACTCCAACTGATCACTGAGAAGTCACATCAGTATCATACATAGGTCATTAAGAGAGCCGGATTCTCATGACCTTCACCTTCCTCAGTCAGTAAGAGGATCACTTGTAGGACATCCCGTGTCTCTACTACTATAGCTCACCAGGGTAAACTGGTCCTTCGCTATTTTAGAGTCACAGTGGCGTTCTGTACTCTCTTCGTCATCAAGAGGATTCATATCTACCTACCACTGATACGGATATCTGTGCTTTCTTCGTCATCAGGAGGTTTCATGTTTACCTACCACTGATACGGTATGAAAATATAGTGAAGGATGGATGGATTCCACATCTACATCACTTTCCTACACTAGGATGTAAGGTTCTACACATCCATGTACCCCTCATACTCAAAAGTATGTGCTCCAGGAGTTCCCTGAGGAAAACCTGTTTCACCATCACTTAATCTCTGACAATGATGGATCTATGATCAGGGCTCTACATTATACTTGATTAGTTAGGTACATTCAGTATTCTTTAACAACATACATTGTTCTTCAAACAATAACAGTAGCATAGCAGCTATAAAAGAAGAATACTAAATGTAACAGGCCTAACTCATATCAATCATCATTTCTCATTATCCTCATCACAAGTCATCTCTAAGGCATGACTTTGATGGTATTCATGGCTCTCACAGCCCATTATCAGCATAGGATGCCACTGGCAAGGCATCAGATTACTTTACTTATTCATATGGCTAACAACATGCCTTTAATGAATATAACATCAACATCCATACCTGGATATGATTACCTTCATATCAGAATCTGCATGGTTAATACATCTGATAAAGGTAATACAACAATAAGGAATGTACTTCCTACTCTTGTGATAAGAGTTAAATCTTTAATTCAAATCAAATAGAGTTTAATACTCAAAAGCATGCCATTACCCTTGAATTAGGGTTTACTATTCACATTACATGTCATCACCCTTGAATTAGGGTTTACTATTCACATTACATGTCATCACCCTTGAATTAGGGTTTACTATTCACATCCAGGTGAATTAAACTCATAACATCATCATGTATGAGTAACATCTTCATTGATGCTCTTGGATTAGTTAAAGGTTCATCATTTATCATAATTAGGGTTTCTATAACCTCACCCAGGTGGACCATACCCTAATTATGCTCTCTTATGTGCATTGGAGATGCTTTACTTGAGTTTCCACTTAGAAAGGGTACTTTCTCTCTCTAGAAGTACTTTCTCTCTCATCATAATGTTAGGTGATGTCAACATCACTCTAAAACAGGTTAGATTGAGTCATCATAGGCTAACATAGCCAAAAGCATCACCATTATGTGATTAGAGTTACTTTCTCTCTCTTTCATCATACTAATGGTTGATGGTAACATTAGACTAGATCAAGTTGGATAGAGTCATTATAACTAAAAACATCATTCTCATGTAATTAGAGTTTGAATTGAGCAAGGTATAACTCAATTGACCCTTCAGGGGTATTTTGGTAATTCCCCCCATTGATCATCATTATGGTCAAAACCTTAGTTAATTAACCCCTTACTATCCTAGATTATCATTAGGGTTTGATTTGGGCAACATTGGACCATTTATATCATGAATTGATAGAGAGAAGTCAACTTGGAATCACATTAATTGATTTCAATCATTAATCATCACTTGAGTTGAAATCGGTTGAAAGTGTTGACTGTTTGCCCACTTTGACTTTCCAAGACCGCGAGGCTCTTTCTAACTACAAGACCGCGAGCCCCATTAGGATTCAAGACCGCGAGCCATCATGCATTCAAGACCGCGAGCCATCATGCATCCAAGACCGCGAAGACTCCTATTGAGGTTAAGACCGCGAGGGTCATGAAGACCGTTTAGCTAGTTTGACCTCAGGACCGTGAGGTCCTTCGCGGTCTTGAGACCGTGAGCCTCCTCTCGGTCTTGAGACCGTGAGCCCCCTCACGGTCTTGAGACCGCGAGCCCTCTCACGGTCTTGAGACCGTTTGCCCATCCAATTTAGGATTCTAGTGCAAATTCATCAAGGTCTGACCCATTGAGTTGATGATCATGTCAATATTTTATTGCAATGTAATTTGGTGTAATTGTACCTTCAATTGGTCAACTAATCTTGACCCCAGACCTCCAAACAGTCATGGTTGATTGCCCTCGCGGTCTTGAGACCGTTTGGGTGACCCCTAAACGGTCTTGAGACCATTTAGGTCAATCAACCATAAAAACCCTAATTAGGTCACCATAATTTCAGTACTGATTTTATCTAGGGTTAGCCCTAGTATTCACCCTTCAACTCTTAGCCCGTTTGGAATTAGACCATCAAACTTGGTGAGTTGTTAATTAACATAATTTTGAACAGTAATCTCATACGGTCAACGCTTAGTCAACGACCTTACACGGTCTTGAGACCGTTTGCCCAAAAAGGCAATTTCAGACCGTTTGAAAATCAGGAATAAATTTAAATAAAGTTGTTACTTAAAAAGGTCATATATCCCGATTCCTTTGGAGTTAGCCTCCCAAATTTTGAGGGTAATTATCCTATATAATTAGGAACAGATTTCTTATACGGTCCACGCCCGGTCAATGGGGACAAACGGTCTTGGAGACCGTTTTCCCTGTCGCGGTCTCGAGACCGTTTGCTCACCTCGCGGTCTTGAGACCGAGAGAGAAAACTTTTGAGACCGTTTAAGGAAGTGAAAAGTGGTGGGTTTTTCTTGGAAATCACGCCTTCATCTCCTAGCTCAAGAACAGTACGAATATACCATGGATTTGCTTGCAAAATAGCAGGGAAAAATAGGGAAACACTAAGAGCTATCATCACAACGCATATAAAGATGCACATAGTAAAGCATGGGTTTAGAGTTATAAAACCCGCCTAAAGCTTGCTTCTTGAGCTCCAAGCTTTCAAGATCCAAGATCTAATGTCGTCCTTGAGTTCTTACAGGTTGGCCAAGGTGAAAACTCCAAGGAAGGATGAAAAGAGACGGCTAGAAAGGTAGGGTTTCAAGAGTTAGCCATGAAGATGACCTTGAATTCGAGTTCTAACCATGGAACTAAGCAAGAAGAGGGGTTTAAACCTACCTTGCACCCCTTGGTCGTCCTCCTTAGCTCCAAGGCAGTCCTTGGTCGTCTTTGGTGAAATGAAACAGTAAGGGAACGAAGGGTGAGTTCCCTTGCAACTAAGGGAAGGAGAGCTTATATACATGAGGTAGGATTTTCAACATTAGTTCATAAGTTGTCCATAATTCCAACTAGGTCCCTCCTTCTTTACTTGATCGTCCCTTCCTCTTTATTCTAAGGACAAACCTTCTCTTAAGGTCTTAGGAAAAGAAGGTAAAGGTGAGCAAGCTAATAATGAGGTACATACATAAAGAAATATTGCACATATACCCTGATTATTCAATCACAAGGCATATCTCATAACTTGATAATTCAATTGAGGTGACTTCCTCATCATTTCTTCTCTTAATGATGGCAAGAGTCTAAAAAGATACATTAGATGACATATTTCTCAATTTGTATCCCTTAATTTGGGTAAATTGCATTTTACCCCAAACTAGGGTTTCAAGCACCGGGATTGCTCCCACAGCTGCACCTTGGTGCCTTAGCTTGGGAAATCCCTCAAACTTTGCTAAAGAGATTTCTCATGATGTCTCAACATCAGAGGAACATCTCATCATGTGAAAATTGCAAGATAACCCTTTTAACTGGGTAAATTGCACATAGGTCCCTGTATATCAAAACAATGCTACAACTTTAAATAAAAAGGAGCAAATACTGAAATATATGTTTTTGAGAAACTTAATTACATGCTCAGAGTTAATCACAAAGATTTATTCACATATTTAGGCAAAAAACCTAGGGTTAACTCATAACCCAGGTCAGGGATGTTACAAATTATCCACCCCTTACAAGGATTTCGTCCCCGAAATCGATAAAACATACTACGAGAAAAGGGCAGGATACTTCCTTCTCATCTCATCCTCTAACTCCCAAGTGGCTTCTTCAGTACCACGATGGTTCCAGAGGACTTTCACAAGACTTATATCTTTCTTCTTTAATTTTTTAATTCGTTTATCAAGGATTGACACTGGTCCCTCCTCATAGGATTTGTCATCATTCAATTCTACCTCCATCGGTTGTAGAACTGACTCGGTGTCTGGGTGACATTTCTTCAACATAGAAATGTGAAACACAGGATGTAACCTCTGTAATTCTGGGGGAAGCTCTAGTTTATATGCTACCTTTCCAATCCGTTCAATGATTGGATAAGGCCCCATATATCTAGGAGCTAACTTCCCTTTCCTTCCAAAACGGAGGACTCCTTTCCAAGGTGAGACCTTGAGATACACTCTGTCTCCAACCTGGAATTCTAAGGGTTTACGACGTTTGTCAGCATAAGATTTCTGCCTATCCTGAGCAGTCTTAATCTTATGTTGTATAACTTTAATATTTTCCGTGGTTTGCTGCACCAGGTCAGGACCTAACAACTGGTGCTCACCAGTCTCAAACCAACACAAGGGTGATCTACAACGTCTACCATATAAAGCTTCATAAGGTGCCATATCAATACTATGCTGATAGCTATTGTTATAGGCAAACTCTATCAAGCTTAGGTGTAGATCCCAACTTCCGATGAACTGGAGAACACATGCTCGTAACAGGTCTTCTAAGGTTTGTATGGTCCTTTCCGACTGTCCATCAGTCTGGGGATGAAAGGCCGTACTAAACCTTAGCTTAGTGCCTAAGGCTCTGTGCAACTGTTCCCAGAAACGACTTGTAAACTGAGGACCTCTGTCAGAAACTATTGTGACAGGAACTCCGTGCAAACGCACTATCTCTTGAACATATAACTCTGATAACCTTTCAGCAGAATAGGTTGTTTTGACAGGTAAGAAATGTGCTGTCTTAGTCAACCTATCAACAATTACCCAAATGGAATCATGTCCTTTGCTTGTCCTGGGTAGGCCAACAACAAAGTCCATGGTCACATGGTCCCATTTCCACTGTGATATGGGTAAAGGTTGCATTGTTCCTGCAGGCTTCTGGTGTTCAGCTTTAACTTGCTGACACACGGGACACCTCAGAACAAACTCTGCAATGTCCTTCTTCATCCCAGGCCACCAATATAGATCCTTCAAATTCCGATACATCTTGGTGCTCCCTGGATGCATAGCATACATGGAAGAATGGGCTTCTTCCAGGACTAACTTTCTCAAGTTGTCCACATCTGGCACTATCATTCTTCCATTATAGCAAGCTACTTGATCTTTTGAGTCATGAAAACCATCTTGCTTCTCATTTCCATACTCAGATCTTATATGTTGAACTGCAACATCACCTAGCTGTGCCTCTTTAATCTGCTCCCTTAGGGTAGGTTTAATATGCATCTCAGCTAACAAACCGGTTAACAATGACACCTTCAACTGGACATTGTCCTGCCTTAAAGAGATAAGCATATCTCTTCTAGAGCATACTAAAGAGTTTAGTTGTGCTCTATTTATGGTTGATGTTGCTGATTTCCTACTCAAGGCATCTGCAACAACATTGGCCTTGCCTGGATGGTAATCAATTGTACAGTCATAGTCCTTGATTAATTCCATCCAGCGACGTTGCCTCATGTTGAGCTCATGCTGAGAGAAGATATACTTAAGGTTTTTGTGGTCTGTGAAAATCTGGAATGTTTCTCCGTAGAGATAGTGCCTCCAGATCTTCAAAGCATGAACCACATCAGCTAACTCCAGATCGTGTGTTGGATAATTCTCCTCGTGTTTCTTAAGTTGTCGGGAAGCAAAAGAAATCACTTGTTTATCCTGCATCAACACACATCCTAGTCCGTTCTTGGAAGCATCACAGAAAACTACATATCCTTTTCCTTGTTCAGGTAGCACTAGCACAGGTGCACTTGTCAACCTCTCCTTCAGCAACTGGAAAGATTGTTGACACTTATCACTCCAAGAAAAAGGAACATCTTTCCGGGTTAACTTGGTCAAAGGTAAAGCTATAGAACTAAAGTTATTAATGAACCTTCGATAATAGCCAGCTAACCCCAAGAAACTTCGAATCTCCGTCGGTGTCTTCGGTTGTTCCCATTGTAGAACAGATTCTACCTTTGTAGGGTCAACACGAATTCCCGAGGCAGATATTACATGTCCAAGAAAAGATACCTCCGACAGCCAGAACTCACACTTGCTAAACTTAGCGTACAACTTATGTTCTCTTAGTAAGGTCAAAGCTTGGCGAAGATGCTGCTCATGCTGCTGAGCATCCCTACTATAAATTAGAATGTCATCTATGAAGACGACAACACACTGATCAAGGAAAGGTCGAAAAACTATATTCATGAGTTCCATGAATGCAGCTGGTGCATTGGTTAGTCCAAACGACATAACCGTGAACTCATAGTGACCATATCTTGTCCTAAAGGCAGACTTGGATATGTCACTATCCTTAATACGGAGTTGGTGATATCCATACCTCAAGTCTATCTTTGAAAAGACTGTTGCACCACGCAGCTGGTCAAAGAGATCATCAATCCTCGGCAGAGGATACTTATTCTTTATTGTTACTTTATTGAGTTGTCTGTAGTCAATGCACAACCGCATTGACCCATCTTTCTTTTTAACAAACAAGACCGGAGCACCCCCAAGGTGAAGTACTCGGTCGGATAAAACCTCTCTCAAGTAACTCTTGAAGCTGTTTCTTGAGTTCTGCCATCTCGGCAGGCGCCATTCTATACGGAGTTTGAGCTATGGGTTTCGTATCTGGGATCAGATTAATTTCAAAATCAATATCCCGAGGTGGTGGTATACCCGGAAGTTCTTCAAGAAACACATCTTCGAATTCCCTGACTATAGGAACTTTAGCAGGATTGGAACTTTCCTTGGTAACATCTACCACATGGGCTAAGAATGCATGACATCCTTGCCTCAACAGCTTATCAGCAACCATAGCTGATACAAGACAGGTGGGCAAAATCTTTCTTTCTCCTTGAAAGATCCATGTGTTGCTTTCATCAGCAAACACAACCAACTTGGACTCACAATCCAAGACAACTCTATACCTTTCTAAGGTATCCATCCCGAGGATTATATCAAATCCCTACATATCAAGTGGTATAAGATCCACTTGAATGCGATGGTCAGAAAAGAAGAGGATGCAGGGAGAACATACCTCCTGCAAAATGGCAGACCCACTCAACGGAGTCTCTAACAACAAACTATCTGTCCTATGACTAACCGTCATATTACAGTTACAAATCACTTCACGAGTGATGAAAGAGTGCGTAGCACCCGGATCAATCAGAACGGATACAACACAGGATGTAGACATATCAGAATATAAAAATTTCATCTGACCTGCCACTACCCGTGGATTGACCACTGCCTCAGGTGGGTTCATAGCATAGAACCTCGCAGTCGCCTGGTGTTGAGGTGGTGCTGATGATCCAGCTTGAGACGCTTGTCCCCATCCTCGAGCTGCTCCTTGATGTTGTCTATTCTGAGATCCCTGTTGATTCTGTCTCGGAGGTTGTTGTGTCACACTAGCAGGCCTAGAACGGCAATCCTTCATTAAGTGTCCCACCTTACCATAGTTGTAACAACTCCTCTCCTGTTGTTGTGGTCTGGGTGGTCCAGTAACTGACACTGATGCAGAACTGTGCGTCTCTTGAAGCGGTTGACTCCGTCCTCTACCTCTGCTTGGTGTCCATTGAGTTTGAAAACTCGATCTGGGTGGTGGAGGGTTAGGTGCAAAGAATCTAGGCTTCTTGGAATCCCTAGATGAAGAACCCTGGAACTGTGGATATCTTTTATGGGTTTGTCTTTTCTCAACCACAGATCTCTCTATCCTTCGGACTGACTCAACGAAGGTAGAGAATCTCTCTCTGTTTTCTAAGGCAGACACATGGGTTGACATATCAGAATTCAAACCCTTCTCGAATCTTCTGATTCTTTCCTCATCCGTAACAGCCATGTGCGGACAGAACCGCAACAACTCCATGAACTTAGCTTCATACTCACTAATGTTCATCATACCCTGCCTTAGTTTCTCAAACTGAGAGATCTTCTCATCTAGGAAGGTCTTTGGAAAATATCTATTGATAAATTCCCGACGAAACTCTTCCCATGAGAACTCTACTCCAGGTCTCTTCTGCTCTTCCATGTTCCACCAGTGACTAGCACTCCCTTTGAGAAGATAGACAGCATGTCTAACCTTCTCAGCTTCCGGAATCATAAGAATCCTGAAAGCCTTCTCCAACTCTGTCAACCATAAGTCAACATCTGCAGGGTCGACAGTTCCGAAGTACTCGGTAGCTCCGACATGACGAAGTCGTTCGAATGTCTTACCGATACCTTGTGCTTCAGGCTGGACAGGTGCCCTAGGTGCAGGAATGGGCATCCTATCGGTTATATGTGTCATGGCAGTCATGAATTGCCCGAACATCGTCTGTACAGCTGGGTCACTCATGTCAGCTGGGTCGAACTAGGGTGGCTCTCTTGGCGACTCAGGTGTAGGTTGTTCTATTCTCGGAACTCTTGCACCGCCTCGAGGTGCACTAGCACTACTCTCTGCCACGTGCTCATCATGATGTTCTGACATTCTTATGTATCTTCTTCTCCTGAGGAGCAGAAGATTCTATTAGATGAGGAAGGAGTACTAAAGGTAGACTCGACATCCTAAGTCCTATGCCTCTGTAGACTCAACTGACCTAGAGCTCTGATACCACTAGTTGTGGGCTATGATCTCCAAACCATGACATAAACACGATTAAAACTTTGCGGAAGCGAATCGGTAATCAGCGGAAGATAAAAATCACGGGAAATTAAAACTTTTCGTGACAAGATCTTGAATCCATAAAAGCTTCTTTCATAAAGGGAGATAAACTATTTACATCTCAGGATAATTACTTCTTGAGTAATTATATACATTAAGATACAAAATCTCAAGATCACTATACAAAAGACTCCAAGACCTGAGAGTACAGAGGACACATAGGACCGACTCTAACTACACCACATGGCAGGACAAATCTCCACCTGAGATTACTGCTGCCCCTGGTGCTGCTGCTGCTGAGACTGGTCACCTGTAGGCTGGTTCCTTCGTCTCCGACGTCCACCTAAAAAGTTGAAGCCTACGGGGTGAGACAATTATACATAATTGTCCCAACGAGAGTTATAACTCTTCGCCAGAAGCTTTATTATAACATCAAAGATTATTTTAAACAGTAAAGCCTTCAAAGCATTCTATAACAGTTGCAGGTATAACAAGATCTCTACAATTTAGGAGATATGGAGAATATCAACATTATTGCAATGTAACATCAATCAACTAACTTGGAGTCATCTCTTACAAGTTATACTACATGGTTGATTATGTTTTACAAACAACATTATGCCCTGTGGAGATGAGGCTTACCACTCATACTCCAACTGATCACTGAGAAGTCACATCAGTATCATACATAGGTCATTAAGAGAGCCGGATTCTCATGACCTTCACCTTCCTCAGTCAGTAAGAGGATCACTTGTAGGACATCCCGTGTCTCTACTACTATAGCTCACCAGGGTAAATTGGTCCTTCGCTATTTTAGAGTCACAGTGGCGTTCTGTACTCTCTTCGTCATCAGGAGGATTCATATCTACCTACCACTGATACAGATATCTGTGCTTTCTTCGTCATCAGGAGGTTTCGTGTTTACCTACCACTGATACGGTATGAAAATATAGTGAAGGATGGATGGATTCCACATCTACATCACTTTCCTACACTAGGATGTAAGGTTCTACACATCCATGTACCCCACATACTCAAAAGTATGTGCTCCAGGAGTTCCCTGAGGAAAACCTGTTTCACCATCACTTAATCTCTGACAATGATGGATCTATGATCAGGGCTCTACATTATACTTGATTAGTTAGGTACATTCAATATTTTTTAACAACATACATTGTTCTTCAAACAATAACAGTAGCATAGCAGCTATAAAAGAAGAATACTAAATGTAACAGGCCTAACTCATATCAATCATCATTTCTCATTATCCTCATCACAAGTCATCTCTAAGGCATGACTTTGATGGTATTCATGGCTCTCACAGCCCATTATCAGCATAGGATGCCACTGGCAAGGCATCAGATTACTTTACTTATTCATATGGCTAACATCATGCCTTTAATGAATATAACATCAACATCCATACCTGGATATGATTACCTTCATATCAGAATCTGCATGGTTAATACATCTGATAAAGGTAATACAACAATAAGGAATGTACTTCCTACTCTTGTGATAAGAGTTAAATCTTTAATTCAAATCAAATAGAGTTTAATACTCAAAAGCATGCCATTACCCTTGAATTAGGGTTTACTATTCACATTACATGTCATCACCCTTGAATTAGGGTTTACTATTCACATTACATGTCATCACCCTTGAATTAGGGTTTACTATTCACATCCAGGTGAATTAAACTCATAACATCATCATGTATGAGTAACATCTTCATTGATGCTCTTGGATTAGTTAAAGGTTCATCATTTATCATAATTAGGGTTTCTATAACCTCACCCAGGTGGACCATACCCTAATTATGCTCTCTTATGTGCATTGGAGATGCTTTACTTGAGTTTCCACTTAGAAAGGATACTTTCTCTCTCTAGAAGTACTTTCTCTCTCATCATAATGTTAGGTGATGTCAACATCACTCTAAAATAGGTTAGATTGAGTCATCATAGGCTAACATAGCCAAAAGCATCACCATTATGTGATTAGAGTTACTTTCTCTCTCTTTCATCATACTAATGGTTGATGGTAACATTAGACTAGATCAAGTTGGATAGAGTCATTATGACTAAAAACATCATTCTCATGTAATTAGAGTTTGAATTGAGCAAGGTATAACTCAATTGACCCTTCAGGGGTATTTTGGTAATTCCCCCCATTGATCATCATTATGGTCAAAACCTTAGTTAATTAACCCCTTACTATCCTATATTATCATTAGGGTTTGATTTGGGCAACATTGGACCATTTATATCATGAATTGATAGAGAGAAGTCAACTTGGAATCACATTAATTGATTTCAATCATTAATCATCACTTGAGTTGAAATCGGTTGAAAGTGTTGACTGTTTGCCCACTTTGACTTTCCAAGACCGCGAGGCTCTTTCTAACTCCAAGACCGCGAGCCCCCTTAGGCTTCAAGACCACGAGCCATCATGCATTCAAGACCGCGAGCCATCATGCATCCAAGACCGCGAAGACTCCTATTGAGGTTAAGATCGCGAGGGTCATGAAGACCGTTTAGCTAGTTTGACCTCAGGACCGCGAGGTCCTTCGCGGTCTTGAGACCGCGAGCCTCCTCTCGGTCTTGAGACTGTGAGCCCCCTCACGGTCTTGAGACCGCGAGCCCTCTCACGGTCTTGAGACCGTTTGCCCATCCAATTTAGGATTCTAGTGCAAATTCATCAAGGTCTGACCCATTGAGTTGATGATCATGTCAATATTTTATTGCAATGTAATTTGGTGTAATTGTACCTTCAATTGGTCAACTAATCTTGACCCCAGACCTCCAAACGGTCATGGTTGATTTCCCTCGCGGTCTTGAGACCGTTTAGGTCAATCAACCCTAAAAACCCTAATTAGGTCACCATAATTTCAGTACTGATTTTATCTAGGGTTAGCCCTAGTATTCACCCTTCATCTCTTAGCCCGTTTGGAATTAGACCATCAAACTTGGTGAGTTGTTAATTAACATAATTTTGAACAGTAATCTCATACGGTCAACGCTTAGTCAACGACCTTACACGGTCTTGAGACCGTTTGCCCAAAAAGGCAATTTCAGACCGTTTGAAAATCAGGAATAAATTTAAATAAAGTTGTTACTTAAAAAGGTCATATCTCCCGATTCATTTGGAGTTAGCCTCCCAAATTTGAGGGTAATTAGCCTATATAATTAGGAACAGATTTCTTATACGGTCCACTCCCGGTCAACGGGGCCAAACGGTCTTGGAGACCGTTTGCCCTGTCGCGGTCTCGAGACCGTTTGCTCACCTCGCGGTCTTGAGACCGAGAGAGAAAACTTTTGAGACCGTTTAAGGAAGTGAAAAGCGATGGGTTTTTCTTGGAAATCACGCCTTCATCTCCTAGCTCAAGAACAGTACGAATATCCCATGGATTTGCTTGCAAAATAGCAGGGAAAAATAGGGAAACACTAAGAGCTATCATCACAACGCATATAAAGATGCACATAGTAAAGCATGGGTTTAGAGTTATAAAACCCGCCTAAAGCTTGCTTCTTGAGCTCCAAGCTTTCAAGATCCAAGCTCTAATGGCGTCCTTGAGTTCTTATAGGTTGGCCAAGGTGAAAACTCCAAGGAAGGATGAAAAGAGACGGCTAGAAAGGTAGGGTTTCAAGAGTTAGCCATGAAGATGACCTTGAATTCGAGTTCTAACCATGGAACTAAGCAAGAAGAGGGGTTTAAACCTACCTTGCACCCCTTGGTCGTCCTCCTTAGCTCCAAGGCAGTCCTTGGTCGTCTTTGGTGAAATGAAACAGTAAGGGAACGAAGGGTGAGTTCCCTTGCAACTAAGGGAAGGAGAGCTTATATTTATGAGGTAGGATTTTCAACATTAGTTCATAAGTTGTCCATAATTCCAACTAGGTCCCTCCTTCTTTACTTGATCGTCCCTTCCTCTTTATTCTAAGGACAAACCTTCTCTTAAGGTCTTAGGAAAAGAAGGTAAAGGTGAGCAAGCTAATAATGAGGTACATACATAAAGAAATATTGCACATATACCCTGATTATTCAATCACAAGGCATATCTCATAACTTGATAATTCAATTGAGGTGACTTCCTCATCATTTCTTCTCTTAATGATGGCAAGAGTCTAAAAAGATACATTAGATGACATATTTCTCAATTTGTATCCCTTAATTTGGGTAAATTGCATTTTACCCCAAACTAGGGTTTCAAGCACCGAGATTGCTCCCACAGCTGCACCTTGGTGCCTTAGCTTGGGAAATCCCTCAAACTTTGCTAAAGAGATTTCTCATGATGTCTCAACATCAGAGGAACATCTCATCATGTGCAAATTGCAAGCTAACCCTTTTAACTGGGTAAATTGCACATAGGTCCCTGTATATCAAAACAATGCTACAACTTTAAATAAAAAGGAGCAAATACTGAAATATATGTTTCTGAGAAACTTAATTACATGCTCAGAGTTAATCACAAAGATTTATTCACATATTTAGGCAAAACACCTAGGGTTAACTCATAACCCAGGTCAGGGATGTTACAGATATCATCTAATAGTAGTTCATATACATGTAATTCTAACCTTGTTTATAATTGGCATCTTTGCTCATAAATATGCTATGCTTGTATCTTGTCTCATACATGCTCAAGCTTGTTCCTTGAATTGCAAATCTACTATCTTGAGTTGCTTGCATAACATTGTGATGCAGGGTACATAGATCTACATTATAAGTAGAAATTGGAGTATTTTTTGGATTTTATGCAGATTTTGCTCCAGTTTCAGTTTTTGGTGCAAGACTAGTGTTTTTCATGCAGAAACGACCTTCTGAGAAAGGCTCATCGCTTTGCCATGAGCCCTGGAACTTTTTGGGCAAATTATGTCATCTTGAGGGTCAAAATTGCGTTTTATTATTTTTCTACAACACCTTATCTTGCATTTTGGGTTGTTCAAGTATATGCTTTAACTTGCTTTTCTTTCTATGCTTGGACAAGCCCCAATCTATGCTCTTCTACTCTCCTTATATATTTGTGTTATCTCCTTTCTCTTTAACAAGTGATGTTTCTTATTTTTTCATACCCCCACTTTTTGAAATGACAAAGGGGGAGAAAGGTATGTCTTCTTTTGATAAAAGAGGAAGAAGGCATGTCTTACATGAAGAGGAGAAGCATGTCCATATAAAGGGGAGAAGGTAAATGGGAGAAGACATATATGTCTAAAACATATATGAGTAGAAGACATAGTTTCTATAAATATTATGAAAGCTAACCATGCGGGAGAAATAACATCAATTGAGGGGGAGTATGAGAAGTCTACTAGCATCAATTGAGGGGGAGCATATGAGCTCAATCCTATTGAAACCCCTAGGTTTCTCCAAAGGTATGACTTTACTTAAAAGCTTTCAATACATTTATGGAATGGTTTATCATCTTCAAAAAGGGGGAGAATGTTGACTCAAGGTCAATTTGGTCAATGTTGACTCACGTCAAAATTGATTAAACCCATGTTTTGATGATGACTAACCATTCCACATATTGGTGTCTAATGTCTCTACTTGAGTGATTTCATATTAGGTATAGACACACTCCAAATGCCCTAACTTGTGCATATCAAATTGGAGAAAAGACAAGTCAAAGTCAATACAAGTGCACATTTTTGTAATATGATGTAAATCCATTAGAATCATGTTGTAAATCACTTGTAATGATTGTATGACTTGTAATTAAGCTTAGAAAAAATCAGGAGCACTTAGATCGAATGTTTAAGCACTCAAAAGCCATTTTCTAAAATTCACATCAGGCTGTTCATCGGTCGAGTTCTGTGAGTTGCAAACTCGATCAATCCTGATTGGATCTTGAAAATGACTTTTGATCGGTCGATTTTATACTACACATAACTCGAACGATGGAGTAACTAACCAATTCAATTTTCATTGGTTGGTCGAGTTTCCCCAGGACAAACTCGACCGATGGTCTGAATATCGGCTTTGTATTTTACTCTATTGGTCGAGTTACCCTTATAGAAACTCGACCGATTGCACTGTATGGAAAAGTGCAGAAAAATGCTTGTAGCCGTTGTGGAGTTGCAACAAGTAAAAGTATATCCGTTGCAAGCCACAAAACGACTAGTTTTCATTCTTAAGTGTTCCTAAAGGCTAAGAGGCATTCCCAGCTATAAATAGGACCCCTTGGGGTTCATTCCAAGGTTGAGCATTCAATGCAAACTCTATGTGAGGTTCCTATTCTATAGTTGAGTGCTTCCTACATCCTCCTCTCTCTTTGAGCTTAATCACTTGCTACATCCATTAGAGTGAGTATGATATTTGTAAGAGAGCTTTTCCTACATGTATATCTTATGAGGCTCTCACTTCCACCACCTCCCTCTTTCTCATTTCAACTATGAAGATGAAGGTTCTCTCTCTTTTCTAAGAGAGGTGAAGAAGAATAAGGGAAGGCATCCCTTGGTGAAGATCAAGGCTGAAGACTTGGAGCAAGAGTGGGTAAGCCCTTAGTGAAGACAGAAGACTCCTTGCTCAAGTGGGCAAGTCCTTGGTGGAAGCTTCTCCGAGTGAAGGTGAAGTCAAAGGTGAAAGATCCAAGAAGAGTGGGTAATCCCTACAAGGCTGAAGACTTGTACAAGAGTAGGTAAGTCCTTGGAAGAAGGCAGAAGACTCCTTGCAATGTGGGTAAGTCCTTGGTAAGGCTGAAGACTCTTTGTATTGGATAGGTAAGTCCTTTGTTTTGTCATGTATTGTAAGTCTTATGAATGAATATAAGAATGCAATGGTTAGGAAATCCTAGAGGTTGACCTCTCTAGGTAAGTGGACTGACATACTTCTAGTTTGAAGTGTGGAACCACTCTAAATAGCTTGTCTACTTGTGTTTTCTCAATCTCTCTCATCCTTGCTATGCATGTTTTAGTTGCATACAAATTTCCTATTTAGCAACCTTATATTGTGATATATCTTGAAGGTCTAATGAATTTTTATTAAGTGCATTCAACTCTATTCACCCCCCTCTAGAGCATCTAATCACCCATCTAGGATCCAACAATTAGTATCAGAGCGGGCTTCTCCAAGCATAATTCAACAAGTAGGAGAATATGGGTGACTACCAAGGAGGGAGATACTTGATCAACCTACCAATCTTTGATGGGAGAAAATTCCTCTATTGGAGAAGAAGACTTCAATTCTACATCCAAGGATCAAGTCTTGAGATGTGGAAAACGGTGAACAACCCATACATGCTACCAAAGACAAAGATTGAAGAATGGGATGAAGCTACCTTGAAGAAAGCAACCTTGAATGCTAGAGCCATACAATCCTCTAGGCCTCCATGACCCCCACCGAGTTCAACCGGATTTCTTCATGTGAAACATCATATGAGGCATGGAGAAAGCTATGCATCACTTATGAAGGGACAAATCAAGTGAAGGAAAACAAAGTCTACATGCTCAAAGGGCTGCTTGAGAACTCCAAGACGGGAAAGGAGGAGAGGATAGCCAACATGTACTCAAGGCTCAACACCATTGTGAATGGTCTTACTGTTCTAGGACATCCTATGTCTAGTGGAGAGATCAACTCAAAGATCCTTAGAACTCTCCCCAAGAGGTGGGAACCCAAGGTGACTTCCATTGAAGAAGCAAGGTCTCTAAAGGATATTCCTATTGAAGAGCTCATTGGAAATCTACAAGCACATGAAGTCACACTTGACAAGAGGGAGGAAGTTGAAAGACAAGAGAAGAAAGAGCTAAAGAGAATGAAGAAGGCTGAAATGAAGGCTCAAATTGAAGCTATCATGGGACAAGATTCTCCATCATCTCAAGCTAAAGAAGATGCCATGTACTCCAAGGGTAAACTCTATAAAGACAAGTCCTCCTCCATCCGGTGTCTCAAGTGTGGAAAGAAGGGTCACTTCAAGATAGATTGTCTACAAGGTAAGGAGACCCATCATTATAAGAAAAGAGAAGATAAGTGCCACTCAAGCTCAAGTGACTCCTCCAACTCAAGCTCAAGTGAAGAATCAAGTGAAGAGTCAAGTGGTAGCTCAAGCTCTAGTGATGAAGGAGAATGCCATTTTGCTCTTATGGAATCAACAAGTAAGGACTCAAGTGAGGTAAATCTAAAATCTATAGATAACGAATCTTTGATTGCTATTATTCATGATACTTGTGCCTCTCTTAAGTCTTCTAAAAGGAAAAAGAAAAAGGTTACTAGAATTGTTGATAACTTGCATGTAGAATTAAGTGATCTTGAACATGTTAATTCTTGCTTGCTTGATGATAAAAATGATTGTCTTAGCCAAGTAGACTCTCTTAAACTTGAAAATGCTAGTTTGCTTGATAAGATTAGATTTTTAGAAGCTCAACCTCTCATGTCTAGTTCTAATGAAGAGCATATATGAATTGTTGATTCTCTCATGCATGATATTGATGTTCTTAAATCTGAAAACAAGGACAAAGATTTTGTTTTTCAATAATTAGAAATAGAAAATGCCTTCTTGCTTGCTAAGATCAATGTGCATGAATCTTATTCTAGTTCTATTAGTATAGAGAATGATGTTTCTGCTCTTCATATTGATAAAGAGTCCTTCATGACAAAAGCTCTTTGCTTAGAAAATGATCTTTTGCATGCTAGAGATAATATTAATCAATTGTCTTCTACTATTACCTCTCTTATGCATGATAATGATAGTTTGAGATCTTCTTTGCAAAGATTCTTAGTTGGTAAGAAGAGCCTTAATGATAACCTACACCATACTACTAAAAAAATTGGTAGACATGGTCTAGGGTATGATGGTAGTCAAAGGAACAACAAAGGTAAAGGACCTCCAATATTCCTTAGAGAATCCTCTAGTTCTAAGACTATGGGCACATGCAACTATTGCAATGAAATTGGTAATTATTCTACTTGTTGTCCTTTTAGGAAAGAACCCAAGAGCAATAGGACTTGGGTTGCTAAACTAACCCCTCTGGACCCAAAAACATGATTGAGAACCATTTCATCATTCTTCTTGTAGGTACTTGCAAATGGGTTGACTTGAGCTATTGAATTGCAAATTGACTTGTCAATACACATGAAAGAAGAAAGGTGAGATGTGTAGATGGTGACAATAAATGGAAAAAGGAATGGTAAGAACAAAGGTAAATGTTTTCTTGCTTATAACCATTTCTAACTTATTTTTGTCAAGTTCGTGTGCACTATGCATGTGGTTTTTGAGTCAAAAGTGGTATTTTGTGTTTCTCTTCACACTCTTGCTCAAAAACTATTTCTAATGCTTCTATAGTGCATTACTAACTTGCTTATACATGTTTGGATATGGTTTGTATATTTAGCATGCCTTTAAATATGTTTATATGGAATATATGTGTTTTTTGACAACTGCTCTGTCGGTAGAGTTTTCCCTGTTTGAAACTCGACCAATAGGCACCTATGGGTGTTGCCAATGTCTGTCATCGGTCAAGTTGTCAATGCACAAAACTCGACTGATAACACTGTGCACAGAATATACATTTGGCTTATTGAATGAGAATTTCCCTCTCAACTAGATTTTCTCAACCAATAGCCTTATTCTTTGGCACTCTCATTTGGTACCTTTATATATGCATATTGCCATGTTCTAAATTTCCTATCTTTCTTACAACTCTATCTTTCAAATTGCTCTAAATTGGTATATCTATATGTTGCAATTACTTGCTTTGAGTTGTTTTGTAGGTTATGATGAGGATCTCTTTGGATCTCTTGGTTGTGTCTAAAAATTGCTTCCGTTGTGCTCTAGCTTGATACATCTATCTAGGTGTATATCTTGTTTTGATACAACCTTGAGGTTCTTAGTGGTAATCATCTTTTGGTAAGGATGCATATTTGTATGTGAGTTATATCCTTTCATGCTTCTAAAATTGCATATCTCTTTGTTTGGATATATCTCTACATCTACTCATAGCTTGCTTTATCTTGTGTATCTTTTGGTATCTCTTGCTATGATCTAGATCCTACTAGTAGCCCTAACTTGTGATATCATCTACTAGTAGTTCATATACATGTAGTGCTAACCTTGTTTATAATTGTCATCTTTGATCATATATATGCTATGTTTGTATCTTGTCTCATACATGCTCAAGCTTGTTCCTTGAATTTCATATCTACTATCTTGAGTTGCTTGCATAACATTGTGATGCAGGGTACATAGATCTACATTATATGTAGAAATTGGAGTATTTTTGGATTTATGCAGATTTTGCTCCAGTTTCAGTTTTTGGTGCAAGACTAGTGTTTTTCATGCAAAACTAACCTTCTGAGCAAGGCTCATTGCTTTGCTATGAGCCCTGGTACATTTTGGGCAAATTCTGTCATCTTGAGGGTCAAAATTGTGTTTTATTATTTTTCTGCAGCACCTTATCTTGCATTTTGGGTTGTTCAAGTATATGATTTAACTTGCTTTTCTTTCAATGCTTGGACAAGCCCCTATCTGTGCTCTTCTACTCTCCTTATATATATTTGTGTTATCTCCTTTCTCTTTAACAAGTGATGTTTCTTATTTCTTCATACCCCAACTTTTTGAAATGACAAGGGGGGGAAAGATATGTCTTCTTTTGATAAAAGAGGAAGAAGGCATGTCTTACATGAAGAGGAGAAGCATGTCCATATAAAGGGGAGAAGGTAAATGGGAGAAGACATATATGTGTAGAACATATATGAGTAGAAGACATAGTTTCTATAAATGTTATGAAAGCTAACCATGCAGGAGAAATAGCATCAATTGAGGGTCGAGTTTCCCCAGGACAAACTCGACTGATGGTCTGAATATCAGCTTTGTCTTTTACTCTATCGGTCAAGTTACCCTTATAGAAACTCGACCGATTGCACTGTACGGAAAAGTGCAGAAAAGTGCTTCTAGCCGCTGTGGAGTTGCAATAAGGAAAAATATATCCGTTGCAAGCCGCAAAATGACTAGTTTTCATTCTTAAGTGTTCCCAAAGTCTAAGAGGCATCCCCAACTATAAATAGGACCCCTTGGGCTTCATTCCAAGGTTGAGCTTTCAATGCAAACTCTATGTGAGGTTACTATTCTATAGTTGAGTGCTTCCTACAACCTCCTCTCTCTCTAAGCTTAATCACTTGTTACATCCATTATAGTGAGTAGGATATTTGTAAGAGAGCTTGTCCTACATGTATATCTTGTGAGGCTCTCACTTCCACCACCTCCCTATTTCTCATTTCAACTATGAAGATGAAGGTTCTCTCTCTTTGCTAAGAGAGGTGAAGAAGAACAAGGGAAGGCATCCCTTGGTGAAGATCAAGGCTGAAGACTTGGAGTAAGAGTGGGTAAGCCCTTGGTGAAGGCAGAAGACTCCTTGCTCAAGTGGGTAACTCCTTGGTGGAATCTTCTCCGAGTGAAGGTGAAGTCAAAGGAAGAAGATCCTAGAAGAGTGGGTAATCCCTGCAAGGCTGAAGACTTGTGCAAGAGTAGGTAAGTCCTTGAAAGAAGGCGTAAGACTCCTTGCAAAGTGGGTAAGTCCTTGGTAAGGTTGAAGACTCTTTGTATTGGATAGGTAAGTCTTTTGTTTGGTCATGTATTATAAGTCTTATGAATGAATATAAGAATGCAATGGTTAGGAACTCCTAGAGGTTGACCTCTCTAGGTAAGTGGACTGACATACTTCTAGTTTGAAGAGTGGAATCACTCTAAATAGCTTGTCTACTTGTATTTTCTCAATCTCTCTCATCCTTGCTATGCATGTTTTAGTTGCACACAAATTTCCTATTTATCAACCTTATCTTGTGATATATCTTGAAGGTCTAATGAATTTTGTTTGAGTACATTCAGCTTAATTCACCCCCCCCTCTAGAGCATCTAATCACCCATCTAGGATCCAACAAGTTTGCAACTACAACAAGTCTAACCAGCCGGCTAGAGTACCTAGTCGGTTGACTTGCTCATTCTATGATGACATTATTGATAGCTACAAGGCCCACACACAACTTAGCTCTCGTCATTTCAAATTTGATCCTCCATCTATCTTAATATAACTATAAACCACTACCAATTTTACCCATGAGGCTTCCATGGTCACTCAATTTCCAAATAAAACATGTCTCTGTATCCACTCCTTTCTACAACCTAAGTTTGAGGAATCCCAATTTTCCTTCATAAATTATTAGCATGGCCTTTGTAAAGTACCTCAATGACGTTTCTTTGGGACTCCTCAAGGGCAATATCAAGGCAAAATCCCCCGAGTGTCCCACTCTTAGTTGATTCAGCCATAGTGAGGTAGTTTTATAATTTGATCACCATCTACAGCCAGAGCTACGAATGATTCTTCTACTTTTGCAAGCTAGTCTAATTGATGCCCAAATTTGAAATTGATCCAAAGATTCTCAATGATGCAACTGGTGTGGATCCTCAATCTAGTTGGCACAACTAGAAGAAGAGCAAGCAAAAGTTTACACATGTCGCACATGTTGTAGTAGATTTCACCTCCTACCATGATAGCTCTTGTATAATATTTCTACACTCCTACATACAAGCTCTAAAAGCCCCCCTTCATGGAATATTCAAAGAAATGGTCACTGGTGCACAAAAGAGAAATTTCTCGAGATGGACACAATTGGATTTCAGCTTCCTCATTGGGTATATGTAGATACAATAACTCCACTTGACTTCTAGAGTCAAATATCAAAGTTTGATGGGCGTTTGAAGTGATTCAATTTTTTTAGATTGTCCTACATGTATACGACGAACTAAATTTACAATTTTGAGCATGTGCAAAAGAGTTCAGAGCAAAAGTACCTCTAAAAAATTGGAGTTTTGAGGATTTGAGCACAGTCATGTGTTGGATGTACATGACATTATTATCATTTTGATTGGCAATGTGACATTTGGGCGATGTGGAAAACTATCAAAAGGAAAATGAGGAGTATGATTTGTAACAAATCTAAGAAGAAGCATCCCACCTAAACTTCTAAACAGAGCCAAAATCTAAATTCAAACGATGCCAATGTGTATAAACAAGAAAATCATGTCCACCATTATAAAAATAGAAACTCAAGTTGAAAAGATCAACGACCCCATTATCTATTTGTGTTACATGCTTGTTACATATTCAATTGACATATCACATTGTTGGATTGTGTGCATACATGAGAACTTACATGATTCCTCAATATTTCACAAAGTCCTTATACATGTGTGATGTTGATGTTTGTGGTGACGAAGTGGTGTTGTGAAGAAAAATCTAGAACAAGACATTGTTAGTCTTGTTAAGTGATCTCAAGAGGTATGGTAGCTTGGACATATTGGAGGTAGGGATTCAAGTGTGATATCTGTGTGAGGCATGAATATTGGTTTGAGAGTATTCATTTGGAGTCTTTTTTGGGTGTTTGTCACTCAAAGATGAACAACATGCAAGTTAAAGGTCATTAAATGAATGCTTATCCATCATAGTTTTATTTGCATTCATGCCTAATTTAGAATTCACATATTGCATTTCAATTATGTGTATGATTGCTGTAAGTTTTTGTTATTTTACAATTGAATTAGTTTTTAATTGGATTTTGTACTTTAGTTGTTGGAATGAACAAGTGAAAGAGGGAGGTTCTCAACTTGCAATAAAATATATGGGAAGTTACTAGAAAAGTCAAATACCCACACTCCTACTCCAACTGGAGTGAGGATCATCACTTGACATCAACATTGAGAAGTATCCCCAAAGAATGCTAGTTGTCTGACTAGCCCTGCTAGTCAATTAACTATTTGATCCTCGAGAGGGAACTAAAAACCCACTTGCTAATGAACAAGATTAGTTAGTCGGTGGATAGTTGAGACCATTAGATTTCAAGAAATCCAATTGATCGATCGGATATTGTGCCTAGATGACCAAATACTCACAACAAATCTTAATTGACTCACTAGTTGACCAACTAGTACTTCTAGTTGAGCAAATGGAATATCAAAGAGGAGTATTGACATTTAGACTAGTTGACCAACTAGTCATCCAAATGAAAAACTAGATGTTCATAACCAAGCCAAGTAGTGACTCTAGTATATTGACTAGTCAACCAAGTTGGTCAGTAACCATAGTAATAACGAGCTTTGAATATAGCCAGGTGACTGGCTAATGAACCTAGTCGACAATATGTCTTGATTAAAAAGCAATGTATATACATACTAGTTGACTAACTAGTCCTACTAATAAATTGACTAATACACTTTCCCAATCAAAATTAAATCAAGGTCTCTATCACTTGGTAGGTTACCAAGAACACCTCCATTCTTATAAAAACAAAATGAGTTACAATGTCCCATAGAGTCAGACCCCATATGTTTGTTCTAATACACACCAAGCATAGAGAAAGAAATCTACAATGATTCTTGAAAAATGTTTGGGAGGCTAGTGCATGTGCAAAGTCAGAGGTTTTTTTGACGTGACATCATTTGAGATTTGTCTATGCACAATACAATGATCATTGTATCCAATTCTTTTGTCACAATGACCTTCTCTCCCTCTTCCATTACTTGTTCCCCCAGTTTTATGAATGAGAAGTTGTTGCTAGGGTGTAGGGAGTAGCCTACTACCTAAATATTATTTCATGTAAACTGCAAATTGATCATTCTATTATAAAATTCTTGTTTATTTGCAGGTTTCATGTTCAATCACCATGTTTGTAAATTGGATTTTTCAATATCGTAATGTTGCAAGATAAACTGAAAAACTTGAGATTTTGAGTCGACACCTTAATACCACAATGAACATGAAATCCTTAAAGGTATGGATAAATGACCTCTTGGATACCATGACCATGTGTATATAGAGAAATTGTAGCAACGATAGTGATGTGACAAGTTGTGTATCTCAAATTCACTACAACTACATAAACCATATATTGTTTCCACATTAAAGTATACAACACATCACTTGAACATGGATGAATATTATCTTAGTATAGCTAGGGCCATAACCTAATAAACAACATATTTAATAATTCTATTTATCAAATAATTAACCTGAAACTAGATGTTTAATGTGATATTTAAGATGATTGATTAATAGCTAGTTGTAGGAATAAAATGCAAGGATTAAACAAAAATCACGAATAATTAAAGAACTAGGGTGATGGATTCATCATTGCTACCTTACTAATCATCTTTCTCATTACATCTAAGTAGGCATGAACACTCATTATTGGCGCCTTTAAATTATCCGATTTTGCCAACTAGAGAATTTGACCATGTGTGTCCATGAGTTGAGGTGCCATTATGTGATCGGTTTGTAATTCTTAATAGGAGAAATGCCATTTCACCTTACTTTCTATGAAAGTTGTTTGGTTAGAACATCAGAATTGGACACTACTTGACCAATACATGGGAAAACATTGCGATTAAGCTCCTTATATATTGAATTTTGATCATGATGGCATGATACAAAACCCTTATATGTGTCATGCATTAACATTGATAAGAAAAGTGAATAATTACAACAAATATTGCCTTCTAGGTTAGTGGAGGCGACAATTTGTAGTCTCTCCCCAAGTATTTTTATTCTTGGGTGACATTTGGGGTCTTTGATGTTTAGTGGTGATATCCACCATCTATACCACTTGTACATGACATTTGACAATATTATGTCATTGAAGAGTGGTTAAAGTGCCAAATAAAGATGGAAACAACAATTTGGCACTTGTGGCATTGCATAGAGACATCCTCTCAACCATAATTCACACAATCGCTCCTTCAAGTACACAAGGACCTATATTCTAGCTAGTCTCAATAATTATTGTGCAAATCAACTCACATCCCATGTGTCCAACATCCAACCAACAGTTGGATCAAAATTATCAACTTTGTAATATAACAAGTGTTTATATTTGATGCTTCCCTTGGTAATTTTTCTATATCAATGAACTTTTACATTTCTTCCTTGTTAGTTTTTGAATTCTATTTTCCATGTATGTTCCTTTTTGTAATTCAAATGTAGTGGCACATTACTGGTCATGCACCAAGACTTCTATTTTCCATTTCCTTATTGTAGACAAAGATGAGGAAGAAACAATGTAATAAGGGCATGTCTGGATCATTTGATTACTAAGATATACCATCACAAATGAGGGATCCACACTTCCAGATATTTGTAGTCCAAGGAACATTGGTTTTGATCAACTACATGAATATGAGTTTACAATCCATGTATGTGTCATAGTTTTATACAAGTTTGGACTAGGTATTCAAGTGTATATGTCATTTAGTTTTTCACTTATTGCAACTTCAAAGAAGACCTTCATTTGTGAGGACCCTCATGTTTTTTCTCTAGATACATGCATATTCCAAATAAGTTGGGTATAAAACTATTGTAAATGGGTCACATTCTTGTTGAGCCTTAATCCTTAATATTAGTAGTAGGCCTAGCTTCCACCATATATCTAGCATCGTCAAACACTCCCATGATGTGCAAGCCTTTAAATGCGCCACATTTTAATTTTCTTTGATTCTTCTTTGAGGGGTGAAAATACCAATTTAATATGATTAACTTCTTATAAATCAACATATGGCATTGTGACACCATGATCTTAGATGGCTTCTTATTATTTCTTCATTTGTTTCCATAATTTTAAACATATGGACCTGACATGGGATTTTGACTTTCATGTCCCTTAAAATGGAGACTAGATTATGAAGATACAAACAAAAGGACTACATATAGTGTGGTTTCTAAGTAAAGTTAGAAAAAGATAATAAGTTAAGAAATAAACTTGTTTGTTGTAGACAAGGCAATGTCACCATGGAAGCAAAACCATGTTTAGGGCACCACTACTTACTGGCTTGTTACTGATATCAACCATGCCAAAATCTAACCCATTTGTAGACCCAAAAAAATCATGTATGACTCAAAGAGTCATCTTTTTTTTATTCAAATCAAAATATTTTTGGAGTTAGGAATTTTGTAGCGAAATCAAAATACTTATACAAACACTTTATAACTAGGATACTTAAATTACTCACACAACATTTATATAAAACTAGGAAAATTCCATTAGGTTCTTGTCTTTGTCTATCCATCCTAAAAATATAGGTGTGCGTAATTGTAAGGTCAAGCTAGGTTCTATATAATTCCACATAATGATCACCACTTCCACCTTGAACCTACCACATGTTGCAAAATACCTATATACTAGATTCCTAAATGCAACATCGAACTGACCCATCAAATAGACATCTAAGACATTGGTGTTGTTGCAATGAATAATTGTTGCATCTACATATATCAATAAAAACATCACATGCACCACTTGATGCATAGAATATCTTCCCCATCATTCAAGGACATAAAACATTTTCCTATTCCTTCCTTGCTCCAATATGTTGATCGTACCTCGAGTCTTATAAGCATAATGTATGCATGTTAAAAATGATGATTCGTTGTTTGTTGTATGTTTCATATTCTTTTAATAATCTTACTCTACATGTCTATATAAGTTGTTATATAAGATTCGTTCACTTATGGAGCACATTATTAGACGATTCCCATTGCCCTTCTTTGCCACACTTTTTTCCTTCAAATTTCATATCTTTGTGATAACCTGTCAAGCTAAATGAGATTACCTAAAACAAAACACATGATCAATCACTAATTAATCACATAGACCGAAAAGATGGATAACTAAAATCGAACTAACATTACTAGCATGTCCAGATACATTTATGCAAAGGCCCACAAACCTGCATAAGATCACATGCTATGCAAGGTATGTACATATCTGTCCAGTGGCTGAGGCTACAACCTATATACAAAAGCATCTCGTTTCACATATATACATGCCACATACTACATCGGAATACTGCCAAAAACTCGAGTTGATATACATATCATCTACTAAACATCCCTTGCCTGAACCTGAGAGTATAAGGATGACTCTAGGACACACTAACTACTAGCCAATATTCTTCTTCTTCTTCTATTCTTCAAGATGATCTTCCTCACCACCACGAACCATATGACATCGATGACGATCACCTAAAAAGATGTGGTGATCCAATAGGTGAGACACATGTCCCAGTAAGAGATATAACTCTCAACAACAATTATTGATCACATCAAATTATCTGGTTAAACAGATTAAGCAAATTCAACAAATAATATTACAACAAGCATGATTAACATGATACTTAGAGGAACACAGAAAGCTATCACCATTTAAATAATTGATTTCTCTTACCAAATTATATAACAACTAAGAAGTTTTAAGAAGCAAGGCAAGGGTTAACAACCAATGTGAATTGTGTTTTACCTTTAACAAATATACTACATGGCTAGATTACATCTTTTATTGAGACCTGGGGAGTTTGAGGTAGGCATGGTAGAATTAACCATCTGAATCGATTTGAACCGAAACCGAACCAAACCAAACCAAAAATTTGGACTCTCAGGTTCTCATCTTTCTGAACAATAGGAGGGTTTCTGTCTAGTCCCCTCCCAAATCCCTAGCCGCCATATGTTGGCTCTCTCACATCCTCTCCACCCTCTCGGTCTTCCCTAATCTGAGTGGCAAATATGATGCTGGAGTGGATAGAGACACTGACTCAAGCAACCTTGTGGAAGTTGATGTTCTTGTGAGATGAGGAGGAGATGCCATGCCTAGCAACTTGTCATCTTCGTCGGTAATGATTATGCATCTCCTTTCATGGAAACCATGCCCCGTCTATGCTTGGTTATTAGAAGCTACACCTCTTTCTCAAATTCTCTCTAACCCTTTTCCTCTTTCTACCTCCCATGCCCTTCCTATGGTTTTAGTGTACTAGAAATAGGTTGGGCTTGATGGGTAGCTTGCTAGGCCCCCATCATCGATGAGCCTTCCATCCTTGACCTAACCTTCTGCATGTGGTTCTTTGGAATTCTATCATGTGCGATCCTTGCATTTTGAAAAAATTATTTTTGTTCCGGAAGGAACATTTTCCATTACCTCCGTCTGTACCCAGATCGTCATAGTCCCCTAGGGAGTTGTACTTTCAAAAGTGAGATTCTATTTGTTCCTGGCTCCTTAGGCGATAATTATAATGCTGGCCATATCTTGAATTTTGTTAAAGTAAAGCATTCTATTGAATTCTTCTATTTTTTTTGCTTAGAACTTCCTTTTAGAATTTAACCATAGGCAGTGAATTGTGACTATAGCTTGTACATCTAGATGAAACCTCATGCAGGAATCCTAAAGAAAATAGTGAGTAGGGTGCTAATTATTCTAGCTTGTGGGTTCTCAAAATATTAATGGAGTTGTTTAGGTTCCTATTTGAAAAACACATTTCTTTTTTTTATAAAGAATCCCAATTAGGTGTTTAGTTCAAGGATGCCTCCATTTGGGCTGTTCTCAACAAGGAAAAACCCTTCACTTCCTTTTTATTTGACAATTGATATTTTTGTCTTTTAATGGTCTGAGAAGATTTTGATAAACTAATGAATGGACCATTTACTTTTAGTTGTATCGTCACAAATTTGTTTGAGTTTTAGTGTCTCTTTATATATAGTTTTTAAAGCCTAATGCTTTAATTTGAGGCTCTCCCTAAAAGTATTTCTTGCAGGATTTTTAAAAATAAGGAAAAGTACTGCTTGGAAGAGTTATAGGGCAACATTGTCATCATGAAAGGGAAGATCTCCGCTGATAATGCATGGTGTTTAAAGCTTGAGTCTCTGGGAATTGATGATGCACGATGTTCATAGCTATTGAGTCCGTGGGATGTGTAAATTTGCCTTAAATCCCCCTTGGATTTTTATAGTGTATTATACGATCATGAATTTTGTATTTATATTCTGTAACAAGCGAATCATGTAAGTGTATAATGTTGTCTAATCGAGGTGGTTGCTTGATTCTGCCAATTATTGTAAACTTGGTGATATATTTGAGATGTTGGGAGTGGTAATGAAGCACTAAAATATTAATGTCTATAAATGAATACACTTCACATGAATGTACATTTGTTAATTTTGTAAACGAACACAATCTACATGAATGTACATTTGTTAGTTTTTTATTATTTGCTACATAATGTTGGTTTAAAATGTTGTATGTGATTATTTGTCACGGACCAATTAAGTGGAAATATTGAACTTAATTGATGTCTGGATGCTATTTGCCATATAAGCTAGATATGTTATAGTAAACAACAAAGGGTTATGGAATTTCAATTGAGTTATAGGGATAAAGATGATTTTTCTCTTTAAAAAGTTAGTTTGTATGTAGTTTTGTCAAATTCAGGCAGTAGTAGTGAGACTACTATTGTAATTACTTAAATTAATGTTTTAATTACATCCCAGTGTGGTCTGTTACAACAACACCTTTGATGGTTTGTTATTTGTGTTGAATCTAAATTCCTGTAAATGTTGGCTTTAAATGTATTTGTAAATTTGATGGGGTTGCTTTTGTAGATTTTAATGGTTTTGAATTAATTGCTTGATGTGAAACGCTAATATGAAGGGCTTTAGTTATATTTGGTTAGTTCGGTTTGGGTTCGGGTTTTAGGTTTCAGTTCGGGTATGTCCGGTTTCATTTTTTTTGTTTTCATTTTGAAATACATTTCATTTTGGGTCATATTCGGGTTTATTGGTTTTGGTTTGGTTTAGGTTCGATTTAGTTTTTGCAAAAACCGACCCACTACCATTCCTAGTATGAGTATACCACTTAGAGTCCAACTGACCACTACAAAGTCCTGTCAGTGTCGTACAAGATCTAGGACAGCCAGAATCCTAAGATTCATTCGCCCTCAGTTAGTATGAGTTCGCCGCAACGACATATAAGTCAAGTTGCGAAATAGCCTAGTTTTCCCTTGGTATATAGGTCACATCACTAGTAACTGAGGTATACAAAACACTATAATTAGAGGTACAACCATAGATTTCCTCAATCACATCACATATACTGAATCATAATAATTTGAGATATGACATCGACCATTCTCCTATTGAGGTATGACTGCAGTTATCCTAAAAAACATGCATATACTCAACAATATACGACTCCGAGCTTCCATTATAGGAATACTTGTTTCACCATATAACAACACCTGACACTAGAATGGATATACAACACATGACACTACATGATTAGGGTTTCATTTGATTAGTTAATGCTAACTAGGTGAGTTAAGGCTGCATCAATCAAGTTACAAGAAAACCCTAGAAGATTACTACAAAAATGGGTATATTGCAACTTCCGAAGATATAAAACATATGAGATACATTCCTTATCACATCATCACAAGATACCAATCCTTGTTGCAGAATTAAGAGGCCTCCATAAGGGCTCAAGACATGCCCCAAAGGTCATTAAGACCATTCATATTAATTCATGCAAGAACATCATTATCTTTCCATACTTTATAAAAAGGCTCAACAAGTCATCAACATTACATAAAAGAACTATGATGTTCATATGTAAGTATATTAGGGTTACAACAACATTGGGAGAGTATTTCTTCATCATACTAATCATACAAGGAAGCTAAGTATGATTAACCATCATCACTTATTTCTGTTAGAGTTAGGTTCAACAAGGTAAGTTTAATTGAGGTTACAAATCAGCTCTCAAAGATAAACCCTAGAACTTTGCATCTCCATCGGGTCATGGATACATGAAGCCAATCATAACAATCAGATTATGAGCATTTAATACAAACCATCAAATCATGAACCTCACCTAAGATCATTGGATTACAAAACCTTTGAACCACACACCAAGGAAACCCATCGAGTTATGACCTAGAAGAACCATCAAACTTGGCCTAGAAAGGCCATCAATTGTAAACACTAGAGACACCATCATTTTTTACTTTAGAGGAACCATCCATTGTGGACTTCAGGTCCAACATAAAATGTGGACTTCAAAACCATCAGATCATTGAGCCAGACAAACCATCATTTGAGGCTAACCAGTAAAGCCATCCAGTTCAAACTCTGGAGAAACCATCAGCCTTGGGAACTAGGTACACCATCGAGTTAACCCAGTGAAGCCATTGAGTTTTGACCCAATATGGCCATCGAGTGTCATCACTAGGTGAGAAAATAGGTCAATAAAACCATCATTTGAGAGACCATAGGAACCATCATTTCGTAGGACTTAAGACCATCATTTAAACCACTTGAAAGAGTACTAAGACTATCGATTGTGAAGGGAACTATAGCCATCAGTTTCAATAAAAAAATAAGGTCCAAAACAACAAGTAATAAACCAACATTAGTTGTCACAAGGAGTCCAACCATAGAATTCTAAAGCAAGGTTGAAAACAATCCTTGAAACTCAAGGAAAACCATTGTTTAGTACCTTATAGGAAACCCTAAATTTAAGGGACAAAACCATTGATCTCCACACACATACAAGGTCTAGAGCACCCACAACCAAGGAATATACGTGCACATAGCTAAGGAGTGCATCTAGGAAGATCACTTACTCAAGAACTACCATATAAGCACAAAACCCTAGGCAAAGGTGCAACCTTTCTACTTAGAACTATGTTTTGAGCAAGATCTAGTACATGCAAGATAGGAGTAAGCAATATACGTGAAGAAAGTTATATAATTCACCTCAAGGATGAAGATGAAACTACAAAAAGCAAGGTAGATCAAGGAAATAAGGAAGAAGCCCTATCTTGAAGACTCCACTTGGCCAAGCAAGCTCCTTCTCCAAAGGCAAGAAAACCCTAGGCCAAAGAAGCAAGAAAAAAGGCATCTTCAATCTCTTAATCAAGCTCCACCATGGGACCGACCAATAAGAAGAGAGTGGAAGGTAGGAAAGAAAAGAAAACCAAGGAAGTGAGGGAGATATCACTCACCTAGATCAAGATGTAAAGCAAGGAAGCACCAATGACCTCATAAGGGTAGATCCAAATCCCAAGTGCACATGAAAGCAAGATCCACCAAACTTCTTCTACCTTGAGCTCCTTATTCTACACCAAGAAAGGGGGACAATATCCAAAAATCAAGAAGGAAGAAAGAGAATCCAACTTATTTGCATGGGAGGAGGGAGGTATATAAAGCTATGGGTGATAGAGGAAAGAAGGTTGAGGTGTCTAACCATGCTTGCCATGTTCAAAAGCACCCCGTCCATGCAAACTAGGTGGACCATCAGATGTGGGATCTAGGGAGACCAGTGAATATTGACTCCTAGATGAGACATTGACCTCCAATAGTAGGGGGACCATCAGATCTTGAGATCGTTGGTCACAAGGGTGAGAATCCTAGCTCCACCATTAGTTTGCACCTCTCTTGGTGAACCATCAATCCAGGGAGCTTCAAGAGGGAAAACCATTGACCCTGTTACAACACCAATTTTTGGGCTCATTTGGTGAGAAATATAATTTCTCATCATAAATATAAATAAACAAATAATGATGTCTTTTGATTGAATACATGAATTTCGTTTAAAATAGCCTTGTTGATTTATTTGTGGGCTTTATTGGCTATTGGGCCCAATAACAAGGAAAAGACAAAAGAAACTCCATTATTAATAAGAAATGGAGAAAAGAAAAAAATGTAGAAACCTCTAGAAGGCAAAAGAGTGTAATCCAAAGGTGGATTTCGTGCCTCATGGGTACCTTGGGTCCCAACGAGTCCAAAATTGCAAAGATAAAGCAATAAGAAAAGAAAAGATCAATTAGATATTTCTTTATTAAGAAAGAAATTGAAAGCAATGATAAAATGTGGAAAAGAAGTGGAAAGAGGCATAATTGAGTTATCCTTGGTGGATTTTTGTATCCATGAAGTTTCTAATATTAAAAGGAATTCCAATAAGGAAAATAAATAGAGAAATAAAGAGAAATCCTCGAAAAGAGATATTTCGATAAGAAATAAATAAGATAATGAGGAATATTGGATAAAAGGTAAGTAAAAGGCTAAGGGATATTCCCAAGATGGGATTTCGAGCTATTAAGGTTTCTTGTGGTTCAAGGAACTCAGAATAATAATTTAATGGCAAAGGAAAGAGAAAATAGGTGAGATATATATAAAATTAAGTGATATCTTGCAGCTAAAGAAAATGCACGTTTTCTTTTAGATAATGAACCCAAATTGCAGAGCAGTAGATCAAATCGTTTCTAAGTTTCCCTTAAAATTTTGGATTATTTGGACACTCGGTTTGGAAGATATGGATTTTACAAAAATTCATAAACTGTAGATGAAAGTATTTTTGTCACAATTTTATTTCCTATTAGATCTGTAATTGATATAAATGCGAGACACCACAGCCGTTGGATTCAGATCCAACAGAGGCTGTGTTGTCACCTTCCTCAGTCGGACAAGGAAATAAGAGGCTGAGAGGGTGGACTTTCCAAAACTAGTATCTTGCAAGATAGTGGACAAATCATTATGGTGATTAGTCCAGTGGATTCAAGAGAAGAATCTGGACCTGGGAGACCTAGGACTTGATAAGTTTCGTGGATGCCAAGAAAAACACCCAAATCTGGTTGGGACCTCCTTGTCGACCTGCTTATATATAGGGGGCTTTGGATCCCAACAAAATGGCAAAAACCTCCCATTGTCTTCGGCCAACAGCTGCGAGGGGACTTGCTCTTGCAATTACATCTGGAGGTGCGTCCCTTTGCGCCAATCATCACTGTGAACCTACTGAAGGGGCGGGAAGATAGCGGCCAGGTCCGAATGACCTCGGGGTAATTGAGGCCCCAATCACCTTCGACGGAGCCTGGCAACGGCCGTGGTAGTTTTTTCGAGGAGCGAAGGGGGGTCTGCACAGGCTCTAACGACGCAACTATGTGGGCCTATTATGCAGGCCGGCAGGCATTCTTGGGGCCACCAATCCTGACCACCACAGATGGTGGTGAGAAGCTGGTTGAGTCCGAGAAGAGAAGGCGGAGATCGTGGAGCCATCACCCACTGTTTTAGAGGACCATAGGTGAAAGTCAACTCTCCGGTTGACTGAACATGGTGGCTGTTCGTGAGCAAAGGGAGCAGAGATCAGGGGAAGAAGATGACTTCACGTGAAAAGACTCATGTACCCCCGGGGTCACTCCTTACGGTAAGGGCTATAATAGACCTTTTATTCGTTTGTTTAAAGCATCCAAGACTAATTCCGACGTGGCACACCCTAATTGGCTGAGAACTGTTTAATTTTGCAAAAATCATAACTATTGCTAGGAAGCTCTTATGAAAATAAGTTATACATGAAAGTTGCACAGAAAAGTACAAGGAATCCAATAAAAATACTTTTACTGACTAGTTTTGCTTCTAGTTCGAAAACTACACAAAGTTAGTAACTTTAATGCTATAAGTGTAATCAAAACCCGAGATGTTGATTAGGGATGAGTTCAATTACTTAAGTTGGTATTATGAATTAATATTTACCCTTTTGGCATAAAATGGATAATATGAATCCGATTTGAGTTAAAAACTCATGATTTGCTTAATTAGGGTGCTATGATTAAGAAAGTGCAATAATGGGCCAAAAGCCCTAATGTTGAGTAATATGACTTTAATGACTTCTATTTCGAGGATATGGATATCTTAAATAGAGATATATTGATCTGACATTTAATCAAGAAGCCTTGGAATAGATAACTTAAAGAGATGTTTTAAAGTCTTATATGAGTGAAGATATACTTGAAAAACCTAGAAAGCTTAATCTAGGTGTTTATGACTTTAATAAGCTATGTTTTGAAATCTTATGTATAAGATGAAGTTAGAACTAATCGTAATCCAAATTGGTAATAAAGAGGCTTAGATATGAATGACTAAGTAATTATGGTTTTGGAAAATGGAAACAGTGTTTTAGGGTTTAGTTGACCTAAAAGGGAAAGGTTAAAAGATGAATATAAAGAACGTTAAGGAAAAACCTAATTCAACTTAGGCACACCATAAGAGGGAATTCCAATTCCATAAAGTGAGTGCATAATGAACATATGAATAACTAGATTGTACATTTTTCCTAGGTTTCTTGTTGTGCCTGTTTGATTGAGGTGATTGGTTGCCTGGCTTGGTTGGCTGTTTGATTAATTGGATATTCTGCTTACAATCCTTGAGGCTTCCAAATCAGGTATGTGGTTAATTATGGTTAATCATATTAGTTTCCCGAGGGTTTTCTGGATGTTTCCTCGCGTTGAATGCAATCTAAACAGTTTGGATGTTCATACTGCAATTATAAAGTCACTATGGCTATATCTGTTATATATACATGTGAATTCTCGCACCTACATGCCACCCTGATGGAAAATGCCATAAAGGTCAGACCCAGGAGGGTAGACCCATGGGCACCATGAGAGGTGACCCTAGACACCAAGCTCGGGAATGAGAAGGTGGTCTATGATGCATGACTATGGAGAACCATGAGAGGTGACTCCCAGGCACCAAGCTCGGGATTGAGAAGGTGGCCTTAAGTCAATGGCAAAAGAGAAACCCTAGAGGGGTATGCCAGGGTTAGGACAAAAGCGGTAGAGAATGACACATTGAAAATGTAAATTATATTGTTAACTAATTTGATTGTGATTATTAAATTGTTAGCCATATCTGTGAAATTTTGGATGTCCCCACATACCAGTATATTTCCGTATACTGATCGATGTTTTGTTCGTCGGCGTTTTAGGTACAACCTTGAAATGAATAAACAGTAAAGTGACACATTGTGAAATTAAGAAATAAAGAGCAAGGAGGATTAGATAGATTAATTCAAGCTCTGGATAGATAGATTTCCAAAGTTTTTCAAAGGTAAGTAAAGTTTTAATTTTATACCCAATTCCAGTTTAGTTAGTAGAATTTCATAATTATTATTGATTATTTGTCGAAACTTTGATCTTGTTAATTGAGTTAATGGCTCTGACCTTCTGGTCTCCCTTAATTGGGGATTATCGGGAGGTGGGGTCGTTACAATTTGTGTCAGAGCATAGGTTCCTCACTTGATCTTTAATAATTATTAAATTGTATAAATTCCATAGAATCGAGGGAGTTATTAGAGGATTGTCCAAAAGACTGAGGTGTCTAGAAAAGGATCACGCTTGGGGACTGGCAAGATTTTCCTCTGCACCGCTAGTCGGAATACGAGGACTCCCAGATCCGTGTAACTGCCTGGCCAAAGTCTCATGATTTGACTCAAAATAAGATACCTTTAGGACTCTCTCATCTTGTTCATCCCTTCTCAACTCAACTACTGTTAAGGACCTTAAGGATTAGGGTTTTCTCTATTTTTCTCACCCTCTTGAGGTATGGATAAGGTTGATAAGATTTAAGGAATCCTCCACCCAATTAATGAAAAGCATGCAAATAAGATGTCATGGACGAAATCTTAATAGTTTAATCATAAACTAAAGAATAGATACATGCTTAGGTCATATGACATAAGTTGTCATGCCCTCATGAGAAACCTAAGGCTAGACCTTCTTGTCAGGAGGATAAGTAAAGAGAGAGTTAGTCTTGGAGGTAGAGATCTCCATTTCAAGTAGAGACCTGGCACATCCTCATGATGATGTTAACCCTAACCCTAAGTGAAGGTTAGAGAGAGAGATGACATGATGAGTTAGACCAGGTGTTTGGGTAGACATGCCTTAGATGCCATAGGATCCATGAGATGTTGGATGACCTAGTGCCTTTGGCGACCCACCCCGGGAAAGGGTCGTGCATGGTAGAGTGAAGGATATCTCCTTCATTGATGAGGTTAGAGAAGAACCTATAGAAACCCCATGAGCTCATACGAGCATGGCATAGTAGGCACCCAGAATATGTCAGTGGTGCAAGCAGTAGGCTAAAACCCTGTCCAGGAGAGTATGATGGATAGATTACAAGATAAGCAATAATCTTGAGCAAAAATAAGTTGAACATAGGCTTCACCCAGGTAGGGGTATGCTTGTGAGCTTGATCCATCTTCATGGAGAGAGGACCCCTAATAGTGAGGTTGGTTGTAGGATTATCTCTAGAGAGAGAGAGAGAGCGGGACCAAGCAAGAAGGTTAGAAGCTTAGACTCTGAGATACGAGGAACAGTGGGAGTTGAGTATGATGCGACCTAAGTGGATATAGTGGTTGCCTCATTCTTGATCCCTGGAGGCTAATGGTATCTTGGTTGCCTTTAGAGGAACCAAACCCTAGAGAGAGGATGAGACTACTGGTACCTCCGTACCTAAGGTATAGATGAAAAGAATAGTTCCTTTAACCATGAAGAGGTTTGGTAGTAGGTTGTGAGGCCTTGTACCTTGTTGACTGTCCTTGAGGAGGACTCAACTTTGAAGTGTTGCTCAAATAAAAGGATCATGGGAAGCGCATGACATACCTTGGACATGCTTGGTTGTTGGTTAAAGGTTGAGCATGCAGTTGGACAACTGTGGCATTAAGAAATGAAACTAGGGTTATTGGACCTAGGAGGGAAAGTGGTGTACCTGATGATCATGGCGAGATTTGAGTTTCTATAGATTCGAGCATGGTACTCCTCATGGTTAGGGGAGAGGGAACCCCTTGAGTTTAAGGTATGTTTGATGAACCCCTCACAACAAAGTTGATGATGTGGGAAGGTATGGTCACGATCCAGTGTTGAGGAAAGAGAACAAGTATGACCTAGCATGGTTTAGTAGGTGGTATGTGTATGCTTGCTAGGGTTAAGCATGATCATGTGGATGTAAACCCTAGACATAAGGATGTTTGTGACCATTGTTATCAAGAGGTTTAGTTTCCTCCCATCCTGGGAGAGGAACCCTTGTGTAGGGTGTATACCAGTTTTGAGGTAACCTAAGGAGGTCTCATAGAATCTTGAGAAGCTAAGTGTAGAGTACATGATAAGAGAATGAACTTGTAGACCCATATATAACCATCTCTATGTGCATATGGATGTGTTACCATGGAGGTAATCGGTATGGGGCCCGACCAAGGTAGGCAGGTTGCCATGACCCCTATGAAAGGATGAAGGTTAGCCATGAATGCAAAGAGAGAGATGATGAAGGTTTGGCAAGGTTCTAAGTTGGACATGTGCTATAATAGAATCCTAAATCTATCCTAGGGTCAGGTAGGGATAAGATTGATGGAAGTAGGAGTTGCCTAATTCCCTAGTTGCACATGACCATAGGGTCGGGAGGTAACAATTATCATTGTCTGAGGGCCATGGGTTAGGAGATTGATCACCTTCATGAACTCATGGGACCCAAAGGGCAGATGAGTAGGGCACTCTCTAGATGCATAAGGGAAGAGGGATGACCCCTAAAGTGCCGACACCCTATAGACCTGGAGGAGATGACCAAGGAATGGGTGTGGAACCAAGTAGATTTGAGACCAACTTTCCATGGAAGAAACTTTGATATCAATATGATAGTGATGTGGAGACATAAGTTGCACGTTTCAACTTAGATTCGAAGGTGTACTGGAAATGTGGGATGTACCATCTCTACTCTTGGAACAGGAAGAACTTTGTGTTTGGACGACCGCAAAATGCTTATTTCCTCTTGTTATGGGAGGGATAGATGGGACAGTACGCATGCCATACGCCAAGGATAAAAGATGATGTGAGTTGGAACATTGCTATAAGGAATGAGGACAGAGATTATGACATGCCCTGGTAGAGTGAATGCTACATGGACATGTACAAATGATAAGAGTATTAAGGTAATCACCTGGTGAGAATGTTTTACCATGAGCTATGTGGAATTTGCAAGTGACGCAAGGTTGAATTTGATCACCATGAGAATGAGCTCAGAGTTTCTTGATGAAGACAAACTTAGGGTTTGAGATGAGATGATAAGTGGAATACACGGAGGTGTATGTCTTCAACATTACCTAACACCTAGGGATAAGAAGTGGTAATGAATGCTCTGGTTGAGATATAGCTGCCTAGTTTAGCTGGTAGCTAGAAGAAGTTGAGGTTGCTAGGCTAAACTTAAGTTGAGAAAAAGAGATAATTAAGTTTGGCTAACACCCAGATGTATCAAAAGCAGTTAATCAAGTAAATGATTGTTTGGTTAGCCAGCCTAGTCTGTGATATAATGAAATGATGGTTGTAGAACCTCAGATGTACTTCTTTGGAAAGGAAAGTGATGAACCCCTAATGAGAGTGGTTTAGGGTTTCTGAGGTATCGATCTTGAGGAATCATGACATACATGAGATAATGGTTTTAAGATCACCAAACACCGTGATACTACAAAGATAGTAGGTGATAGTAGCACTTTGGCTGCTTGATTTGAAGTTGCATGTAGCATGTGGCCATGCAAGCCAAGGGTGAAGGACGAACACCAGTAACCCAATGCTTTGACTTAGAGGTTAAAAAAAATCCCCGAGAGGGAATGGGAGTTCATCCACTATGGATGTTGTGGTAGGTCTCCCCTTGACCAAGAAGGTCAAGATTCTATATGTGTTATGGTAGATCACCTTACTTAGATGACATGAGAAAGCAAGGAGTAATGTTAAGAGACAGATTCTGTTGAACTACATAATAGAGAGATATGGTTCAACTACACCATGATACGAGTTCAAAAGTTCTTGAGTATGACCTAAAGGTTCACTTCCATAAGGTGGAAGTAGGTACATGAAGAACTCAAAGTTAGTACCGCTTATCACCCCTAACTAATGGTTAGTATGATCCAGAATAGAGGGTCTGATGAGAGCATGTGTGCTCATTCAGGGTGATACATGGAGATAGTTCTTGTCTTCTGTAAGATGTGATGATAACCACCATAGTCAGTATCGGGATGTAAAGAAGCTCTACAAGGGAGGTTGTGTTGGTCACCATTTCATTAAGATGATGTTGGTGTGGGGACCTCACAAAGGTCAAGAAAGGACCACAGTGTGCACAGATGCAGTCGATTTGATCATGCAATGGATGAAAGGAGCCCAAGGATGACGTGAGTTGTGAGCTGATGCAAAGTAGACTGACATGCAGTGCACCGTGGGGGAATATGAGGCATGAAATCTGACCCCTCTAAGTTATAGCTAAGAGAGCCGAGTCCCCGATGCATGGGTTCTTATGACATGGTTTGGTGGAGAAGGTTAAGTTTTCCCTTACCCCTCAGGATAATGTGATGTGTGATGAGTTCCATGAGTCCAATTTAGAGCTCCATGTGAGGTACCCAATCCATGTGCTGAGCCCTGAACCTGTTCAGCTTTTGAGAGGCTGAAATGTCTTGAGTCACCTATAAGGGTACGATATACCAAGGTAAGAAAGAACTTAGATGAAAGAATATGAGATGATGAAGGTTCTTGTGAAGCACCATGGAAAGAGTGAAGCCACATGAGATCCCTGATGGATGCAAGAAAGGCTTATCCTGAACTGTTGGTTTGCTTGATGGAATTTTGAGGACAAAATTCTTATAAGAGGGGAAGGATGTTACAACCCCAATTTTTGGGTTCATTTGGTGAGAAATGTAATTTCTCATCATAAATATAAATGAACAAATAATGATGTCTTTTGATTGAATGCATGAATTTCGTTTAATATAACCTTGTTGATTTATTTGTGGGCTTTATTGGCTATTGGGCCCAATAACAAGGAAAAGACAAAAGAAACTCCATTATTAATAAGAGATGGAGAAAATAAAAAATGTAGAAACCTCTATAAGGCAAAAGATGTAATCCAAAGGTGGATTTCGTGCCTCTTGGGTACCTTGGGTCCCAAGGAGTCCAAAATTGCAAAGATAAAGCAATAAGAAAAGAAAAGATCAATTAGATATAAGAAAGAAATTGAAAGCAATGATAAAATGTGGAAAAGAAGTGGAAAGAGCCATAATGAGTTATCCTTGGTGGATTTTCGTATCCATGAGGTTTCTAATATCAAAAGGAATTCCAATAAGTAAAATAAAAATAGAAATAAAGAGAAATCCTCGAAAAGAGATATTTCGATAAGAAATAAATAAGATAATGAGGAATATTGGATAAAAGATAAGTAAAATGCTAAGGGATATTCCCAAGATGGGATTTCGAGCCATTAAGGTTTCTTTTAGTTCAAGGAACTCAAAATAATAATTTAATGGCAAAGGAAAGAGAAAATAGGTTAGATATATATATATATATATATATAATTAAATGATATATTGCACCTAAATAAAAGGCACGTTTAATTTTAGATAATGAACCCAAATTTGGTAGAGAGGTAGATCAAATCGTTTCTAAGTTTCCCTCAAAATTTGGGATTATTTGGACACTCGGTTTGGGAGATATGGATTTTACAAAAATTCATAAAGTGTAGATGAAAGTATTTTTGTCACGATTTTATTTCCTATTAGATCTGTAATTGATATAAACGCGAGACACCACAACCGTTGGATTCAGATCCAACAGAGGCTGTGTTGTCACCTTCCTCAGTCGGACAAGGAAATAGGAGGCTGAGAGGGTGGACTTTCCAAAACCAGTATCTTGCAAGATAGTGGACGAATCATTATGGTGATTAGTCCAGTGGATTCAGGAGAAGAATCCAGACCTGGGAGACCTAGGACTTGGTAAGTTTCATGGATGCCAAGAAAAACACCCAAATCTGGTTGGGACCTCCTTGTCGACCTGCTTATATATATAGGGGGCTTTGGATCCCAACAAAACGGCAAAAACCTCCCATTGTCTTCGGCCAACAGCTGCGAGGGGACTTGCTCTTGCAATTACATCTGGAGGTGCGTCCCTTTGTGCCTATCATCGCCGCGAACCTGCTGAAGGGGAAGGAAGATAATGGCCAGGTCTGAACGACCTCAGGGTAATTGGGGCCCCAACCACCTTCGACGGAGCCTGGCAGCGGCCAGGGTAGTTCTTTCGAGGAGCGAAGGGGGTCTGCACAGGCTCTAACCACGCAGCTACGTGGGCCTGTTCTGCAGGCCGGCGGGCATTCTTGGGGCCACCAATCCCGACCACCACAGATGGTGGTGAGAATCTAGTTGAGTCTGGGAAGAGGAGGCGGAGCTCGTGGAGCCATCACCCGCTGTTTTGGAGGACCATAGGTGAAAGTCAACTCTCCGGTTGACTGAACATGGTGGTTGTTCGTGAGCAAAGGGAGCAGAGATCGGGGGAAGAAGATGGCTTCACGTGAAAAGACACGTGTACCCCTGGGGTCACTCCTTATGGTAAGGGCTATAATAGACCTTTTATTCATTTGTTTAAAGCATCCAAGACTAATTCCAACGTGGCACACCCTAATTGGCTGAGAACTGTTTAATTTTGCAAAAATCATAACTATTGCTAGGAAGCTCTGATGAAAATAAGTTATACATGAAAGTTGCACAGAAAAGTACAAGGAATCCAATAAAAATACTTTTACTGACTAGTTTTTCTTCTAGTTCGAAAACTACACAAAGTTAGTAACTTTAATGCTATAAGTGTAATCAAAACCCTAGATGTTGATTAGGGATGAGTTCAATTACTTAAGTTGGTATTATGAATTAATATTTACCCTTTTGGCATAAAATGGATAATATGAATCCGATTTGAGTTAAAAACCCATGATTTGCTTAATTAGGGTGCTATGATTAAGAAAGTGCAATAATGGGCTTAAAAGCCCTAATGTTGAGTAATATGACTTTAATGACTTCTATTTCGAGGATATGAATATCTTAAATAGAGATATATTGATCTGACATTTAATTTTGAAGCCTTGGAATAGATAACTTAAAGAGATATTTTAAAGTCTCATATGAGTGAAGATATACTTGAAAAACCTAGAAAGCTTAATCTAGGTGTTTATGACTTTAATAAGCTATGTTTTGAGATCTTATGTATAAGATGAAGTTAGAACTAATCGTAAGCCAGATCGGTAATAAAGAGGCTTAGATATGAATGATTACGTAATTATGGTTTTGGAAAATGGAAATAGTGTTTTAGGGTTTAGTTGATCTAAAAGGTAAAGGTTAAAAGATGGATATAAAGAACGTTAAGGAAAACCCTAATTCAACTTAGGCACACCCTAAGAGGGAATTCTAATTCCATAAAGTGAGTGCGTAATGAACATATGAATAACTAGATTGCACATGTTTTCTAGGTTTCTTACTGTGCCTATTTGATTGAGGTGATTGGTTGCCTGGCTTGGTTGGCTGTTTGATTAATTGGATATTCTGCTTATAATCCTTGAGGCTTCCAAATCAGGTATGTGGTTAATTATGGTTAATCACATTAGTTTCCCGAGGGGTTTTCAGATGTTTCCTCGCATTAAATGCAATCTAAACAGTTTGGATGTTCATACTGCAATTATAAAGTCACTATGGCTATCTCAGTTATATATACATGTGAATTCTCGCACCTACATGCCACCCTGATGGAAGATGCCATAAAGGTCAGGCCCAGGAGGGTAGACCCATGGGCACCATGAGAGGTGACCCCAGACACCAAGCTCGGGAATGAGAAGGTGGTCTATGATACATGACTATGGAGCACCATAGAGGTGACTCCCAGGAACAAAGCTCGGGATTAAGAAGGTGGCCTTAAGTCAATGGCAAAAGAGAAACCCTAGAGGGGTATGCCAGGGTTAGGGCAAAAGCGGTGGAGAATGACACATTGAAAATGTAAACTGTCTTGTTAAATAATTTGATTGTGATTATTAAATTGTTAGCCATATCTATGAAATTTTGGATGTCCCCACATACCAGTATATTTTCATATACTGACCGATGTTTTGTTTGTCGGCGTTTTAGGTACAACCCTGCAATGAACAAATAGTAAAGTGACACATTGTGAAATTAAGAAATAAAGAGCAAGGAGGATTAGATAGATTAATTCAAGCTCTGGATAGATAGATTTCCAAAGTTTTTCAAAGGTAAGTAAAGTTTTAATTTTATACCCAATTCCAGTTTAGTTAGTAGAATTTCATAATTATTATTGATTATTTGTTGAACCTTTGATCCTGTTAATTGAGTTAATGGCTCTGACCTTCTGGTCTCCCTTAATTGGGGGTTACCGGGAAGCGGGGTCGTTACAGACCCTCACCCCTCAAGGAACCAACATTAGATCCCAACATACAAGGAAAACCATCAGTCCCACCAAACTAGAAGAACTATTGAGTTCTAGCACTCAAGGTAGCCCATCTACGAGGGGAAACCCTAATCTTAACCCTAGGTAGATGTCACCACAAAAACCAAGGTGCAAATAGGCGCCCAAGGCACATATATCTCAAGCATGATATGAAAAAATGTGAGGCACACGAGAATGTGACATATTACAAGAAAAACCCTAGATATGGGTAAATTACATAAAATCCCAAAACAAGCACATAAATGCATAACTTGCTTAAATAATGTCCAAATTGGACCAAACTTGATACTTAAATTTGTCACATGATATCAAAGCAATATCAAGATTTAACTAAGATACTAAGCATCCAATTAAGGTAATCAAGCATGTTCAACCAAAAATCTAGGTTATGTTACAATCTTCTTCTACCAACTTATAATTTTGTAGTTGATGCTTTTATAATAATTTGGACCCAAGATGGAATCCCCTCACTAATATTGATTAATTAAAACCACATGCAATCAATATACCAAACGTGTAATAAGGAAGGTGATTTTTTCATACCTGGAGTATCATATATCAATAAGTGTTCCAATATAGCAGTTATAACATATATTTATTACAACATTCCATTTACAATACGTTCTTTACTAATAAGGGTGGCATAGCACACAAAAAAAGTAAATTTTATATTGTATAGAAGGACCAAATGCAATTTAAAACATGACTATATTCATCTATCCTTGATGTCAAACATTTCATTACATGTTCCTCTTGAAAATTTTGATTTGAAAAAACTATATGTGGGTTGTTTTGCAAACTAAACCTAAGTTGGGAAGAAATAATAAAAAGTATGTTTCAACAAGGTACTAATATGCACATTATATATATATATATATATACATACAATAATAGATTGAGTTCCAATGAGAGTTGTTCCCATTAATAAAGAAGTATGATAAGGTAGGCAAGCAATAGAGGCATAAGAAATAAAAAGCAAGTGAGTCAAGAGTAATGAGGCACCTTTTAATGAGTACATTTAAAAGGTAGGAATGCTTTCATTTACATCTTTTGACATCAATAAACAATAAATCCAAAGTGTGTGGATTATCAAACATACTGTAACTATCTAAAATCAGGGTGTTATAATACCATATAATCCTAATCCAAGGGAAAGAATATTAATTAAACTCAGTACCAAATATATATAAAATATGTAAAACATAACCTAGGGATGAGTGAGATCATCATTACTCAAATATGTATGGTTGTATGTTGGTCTGAATCTCAGAATACAACATTACTCTTAAACTAGTCAAGAAATCACACATGCATAATACAATATTCAATATATGAAGTATAGTCTCAATTATATTTCAATACACAACATGGGTAATACATTCATAACATGGTAGATGGGGTCAAGGATCAATCAACTTAGGATTCCATAATTTCTTATACTCAAAGAGAAAGATTAGAAGATACAAATTAATCTTTAGAAAATGATTTTAAGATATCCCATAAAGAAAATAATTTAGATTTATGCCTCCTTTTGTAAACATTAGGATTTTATGTCATTAAATGCCCAAATTACATAGGGTAATTGCACATACCTAACAGTCAGTCCAATCATCTCCATAGCGAAACCCTAGGTACACATCATGGCCCCAAATTTCCTAATACCAGTTTCAAATAAATGAGGGGTGAAATCTCATTCAGATAAACAAACCATAATTGACATTTTCTATTACTAATAAATTAGATAAAACAAATAACGCTAGGTGGAGAATATTCTCAAAATTCCTTTATTTTTTAGGATTATATATAGTAATGAAATTTTGACGATTAACTCAATTGTATACATGCCATTATTAAAATGATTCAAATGGGAAACATACCACCACATTACAAATTAAACCTTATAGTGTGATGGGGTAGATTAGTCATTTCTAACACACAAAAGCTCATGTGGTCAATACAAACTAGTGGCACAAAAAGACTATATTATCCTTCATCACAAGATAAACCAAAAAGATATGCATGGGTATACTTGTAAAAGGACATGATTAGTGGATCATGTAGATGAGCACATGTACCTTTAGTGGTGAAAAAATACTTAATAAAAGCTCAGACTATGAAGGAATATTGAGATCATTGGTTGATTTGGGGTGGTTTGAGGACATTCCTTTGTTTCTCGATGGATTGTGACTACACTACAAATATTTTTTTCCCTTTATGTCGTACTAGTGACATGATATCACTTAGTTTTTCTAAGCATGAAGAAGAGAAGGCTGATTTATTAATTAGACTTTGGGTCAATTTTAAATGACTTGTTATATTGGAGCTTATGGGTTCTATCTCAGTTTATAATACTATACTCCAATCTAGTTACCATATCTAGAAAATAATCTCAAACTAGGACTACATGACATGGAATGGTTTCACCTATTTCATGCACATAGCTTAAGTCCATTTATCATGACTTCACCTGGATAGTGGAAAGGTGAATTATCCCACACATATTAAGTACCCAATTGATATTTGTGTACATGTTATATATGTATTTCAAATATTAATGTTTATTTTGGATAGTTATACATGACCATCCATTATCTGCATAATTAATTGAATATGTGATAAATGGATATATGAACAATTAATTGAATGGAAGCTAGAGCTACCCATCAGCTACACATTACCCTAAGGTTTATTTATATATATGTTCCACTTTGTTGCTGTTGTTCTATAATGTAATTCATATTTTTACAATAAAGGTGTCCTATATATATATGAGGGTTTTATATCAGACTTAAGGTTGAGGTTAACACCCAACGTGACATTATATGTACATCTTAAACATATAATGGTACCTTAATGAGTTATGGTGTTCATTTGAAGAAAATTTGGTAAACATTAGCTTGTGAAGTTATACTTACTCAATCCATGGTGTCTTCGGTTTTGGACTAAGTCTATATGTGTTTTGGTAGGTTAGCAGTTCACACAAGGTTTTTTCAATTTGAACTTCAAAGTTATACCCTATATTCGTATGCAAAAGCACATCATCAATGTAGTCTATAGTCTATAGTAGGAGATTGTTGCACAACTAAAATTGAAGAATATGTGTTGATCCCAAACCTCTACAATTCCTAAAGGTTGGTCCCATGTGGAATGGTGGGGAATCACTCTTGCCAAACATGAAAAAGAACGTTGAATTTTAAATTAAAGATAAACAATAGTAATAGCTACAACGAAAAGGAAAATAAGAACTATACTAACAAACAAATGATGGTTGGTGGGAAACATGGATGTGGATCCATGGTTTATAGTTTTCACTCCTAAGTTATGAGTTAACCTTTAATGAAATTTATTCCTTCTTTTATAGGAGAGACTTCAGCATACCCCAAATTTTCCTATTAGCGATGACTTAGGACAACTACATCTAAGATTCATCCAGTCATTTGGGAAAACCTATTTAGGCAATCATGCACGAAATACCCAATACCTGACCCACACGTTGATTCTCAAAGCCGGTTAAATATATTTAGAACTCAAGACTAATGCACAAGTATAAACTTTGGGTCACATGCATAAAACCTCACATATGTTAACCTAACAATTATCATTGTCATATTTTGATGATGTCAACCATTCCATTCATGTAGATCTAACATGTCTATTTTAAGATTAATTTCACATATTCATATCAAAAGGATGAAATTAACAAATCCTAGTTTGTTGGAAAACAAATAAAATTCAATACAATTTCAAGAATTGAAGAATAGATAGTTTTTCTATTAATATTGTGTTGTAAATCATATTTATTGAATGCATGACTTGTAATCAAGCTTATTGAGTAATTAGAGAATTTAGATTAAATATATACAAACTTTTAGGGCATTTATCATAATCCGTTGTAGGGTGGCTTGCTGGTCGATTTTGCCCCTCGGTAACTCAGCCGACAACCTATTTCAGGCTTTTTACAGAACCCAATGTATGTCAAGATCACCCCCGGGATAACTTGACCAAAAACTTAGCATTGGCTAGACAATTATAATTGTCAAAAGAGTATCTTATTATTTAGACACTTGAGTGACAAATGCAGCTGGCTTGACATTTAACACTATCGGTTGAGTTGCCAAAAGGTAACTCACCCAACAACATTGTACTATAAAGTACTAAAAAGTGTATCTAGCCATTTATAGGGGTGTAAACTTCAAAAAAAGACATGTTGGAACCCTAAAAAATGATTGGAACTCGATATTAGTGTGTCTACTGGATAGTAGGCAACCTCAACTATAAAAAAGGCCCTTGGACTTCATTCTAAATCCACCTTCTATGTCCTTTTCTGTAGTTGAATGATTGTGCCTCTAGTTGAGTGAGTTAGGATTTCTGTAAGAGAGCTACCTCATCAGACCCTTGTCAAAGTTCTCAACACTTATTCCCAATATCTCTAGCAAAGTGGTGATTTGAAGATTGGCTTCCTTGAACAAGGAAGTGTGGTGGTTCAAGGCCAAAGATCTTCTACTAGAGTGGATAAGACCTTATTCAAGGCTGAAGACTCTAGGTGGGTAGATAGGTAAGTCCTTGTAATGGTTATTGGCTCTTTTATTCTAAAAAGAATGATAGCTTAACACTTGATAGGAAAAAGGGTGGTCTAGTATTGTAACTGTTATAAGGGAATATAATGAGGGAATGGTTGAAAATCCAAGAGATTGACCCCTATAAGTGGCTGATGTACATCTCCTAGTTTGGAGGTTGGAAACATGATAAATTATATCCTTCTTTGGTGTTTTATCAATCTCCCTTTCCCTTGCTTTTCACACTTGAAATATTATCTTAAGAATTATCTTGAAGGTCAAATGAAATCTGTTTAAGTGGTTTTAGCTCTATTCACCCCCTCTAGAGCTCATATATCTAACAAGTGGTATCAGAGCGAGGTCTTCTCCAACAAACTACTCCCATGAGTAAGAGAAGATGGGCAAAATTCAACTTGGTTCTCTCACATAGAGGGTGGCTTCCTCACGTATCATCCTACATTTGATGGTACAAATTTCCTCTATTTTAAAAGGAGGATGTAATTCTACATTAAAGGCATGAGTTTTGACATGTAGAAGGTATTTGGTCTCTCCTACACCATTCTAATTGCTGAGGTGAGAACTTCAGATGATGCAAGCATGAAGAAGGCTTGATGAAATGCTAGAGCTATTATCATCCTATACTATACTCTAACCCTAACTGAGTTCAACTGAATTTTAGGTTGGAACATGGCCTGTGAGGATGGAGAAAAGTTATGCATCACCTATGAAGGCACAATGCAAGTCAAAGGAAGCAAGGTCTACATGCTCATCGAGCTCTTTGAAGCCTTCAAGATGGGGAAGAAAGAAGTCGTGACTGAAATGCACTATCAACTCAACACTCTAGTAAATTGACTCACCTCTTTGGGACACTCTATGGACCAAGGAAGATCAACTCAACATTATTAGTTACTTCCTCGTCAATGGGACAAGAAAGTGGATGTCATAGGAAAAACAAAGTCCCTTCCCTCTATTCCTGTGGAGGAGCTAAGAAAATATAAAAGCCTATGAGGTAAGACTTAACTCTCATAAGGAATAGTAATAGGAAGATGATAATGATTTTAAAAGGAAGAAAGAGATTGCATTCAAACCTCAAGTTGAAGCTATTGTGCAACAACAAGTCATGAGCCAATATCATCCTTCCTCGAGTGAATATGGCTCCTAAAGCAATGTTGAAGCTCAATACTCTAAGAGAAAGCACCTCAAGGGTAAACCCTCCTCCTCTTTTACTCCTAGGTGCTATGAGTGTGGAAAAAAGAGGTACTACAAGAATAAATACCCAGAATCCAAGAAGCATCGCCACAAGAGCAACCATAGGAAGAAGGAGAAACACCACATGGAGGGAAGATTTAATAAGAAGGACAAGAAAGATAGGGAAGACAAAGAAACATCACATGTCACTTGGGAAGATCCTTCATCAAGTGATTCAATCTCAAATGAATATGAGTGTCACATGGATCTCATGGCAAGTACAAATGAGGAAGTGGTTGAGGTAACTGAGGTACATCTCAATGAACTTTACAAAGATGCTCTTACTAATGTGATTCATGCTTCCCCTTCTTCTTATTCTAAATGCAAGCCTAAAACAAAGAGATTAGGAAAAATTATAGACGACTTGTATGGTAGAATAGAATATTATGAACAAAATTGAAAAACTTTGAATGTAGCATTGATTCTTTGCACGACCAATTTCGAGATATCGGACTTCAATATAATGGCGTAGAAACTGAAAATGATGTTTATCTTAAACATATTAATGGAATCAAATATCAAAATAAAATTACCTTGACAAGATTTTGTTTCATAGGATGGAAAATGCTACATTTCTTGCTGAAGTTAATGATCTAGAATCTAGACCTATTTTCCTACAAAAGAAGTAGCTAATATTACTCTTGAAAGAGATTCTTGTATAACTAAACCCCTTTGTTTAGTGGCCACATCGTTACAAGCTCAATATGATATTTCTAGTCTTTGTTCTATCATTATTACTCTTAGTGATTACAATTACATGCTTATAGCTCCCTCGTAAAAATCCCTAAAAGTGAAGAAGTCCCTTAATGAAGTCCAAGAACACTATACTTGACAAGTGGGTAGTATTGGTTTTGGATATGAGAGAGGCCAAAAGGAAAAGAGCAAGGGTAAGAAAAAGGTTAAGGGACCTCCAAGATACCATGGAGAGTCTTCTGATTCTAAGGAAAATATGGTTTGTGGTCATTATAGTGTGATGATTATTATTCTATCTTTTGTCCTTATAAGAAGAAGGGGACCAACACAAATGTTAAATGGGTCCCCAAGCTAAGTTTGGATCCCAATTGAATTGGGCACCTAGCTTCCTCTCCTTGTAGGCTAAAGAAAATTGGATTGTTGATAGAGGATGCTTCAAGCACATGACCACTAAAAAGAGTTATTTCAACACATTCACAAGGAGGAAAGGAGGTTCAATGACTTTTGGGGACAACAGGAAAGATGAAGTGATAGGTGAGGGTGATGTAGGTGACTGACTATGCATAAAGAATGTACTTCTTGTGGATTTCCTGCACCATAATTAATTAGTGTTAGCTAACGTTTTGATAATGGTTATCTTGTTCTTTTTTACATCATCAACATGCTTTCTTTCATATTCCGTCACTTATGATGCCATATATAAGGGAACTAGAATTGGTAATCTGTATACTATTATTCTTAGTTCTCTTAATCCTACTATTGGTAAATGCATTATAGTTGACAAACATTATATATTTTTGTGGAACCTTAGGCTTGGTCATGTAAATATGCATCAATTGAAGAAGTTGAGCAAAAAAGTATCGGTCAAAGGACTTCCTATTGGATTTTTAGAAGGATGAAGAATGGAAACCTTGTGCACAATGAAAGCAAAGTAAGTCCTCCTTTTAATTTAAAGGAATCTTAGCACCAAAATATCTCTTGAGAGTCTTCAATTGATCTATTTGAACCTATGAAAATTCAAATGCATAGTGGTAGCAAATACTACTTGGTGATTGTTGATGATTTTTCTCACTTTTACTTGAACTTTCTTTTTGGTTGCAAAGAGTGATACTCTTGATGTTTTCTCTACTATTTGAAAATGAATTGAAAATGAAGCTTCTTGCCTAATTATATCTATCTATAGTGACCATGCAGGAGAGTTTGAAAATGATTTGTTTGAAAGATGTTGTGAATAATTCAGTTACATGCACAACTTATCCCCCTGTACACCTCAACAAAATGGGATTGTAGAGATGAATAATAGGTCCTTGCAAGAGATGTATTTGAGAATTCTCTTGGAGTATGATACTTAGGAGAAGTTTTAAGCTTAAGCTGTCAACACTGCTTATTTTGTACAAAATTGAGTTTTCACACATCCTTTACTTAAGAAAACCCCTTATGAGTTATGGCATGGTAGAAAGCCTTCAAATGACTTCTTTCATGTTTTTTATTGTCCATGATTTGTTTCGAACACCAAAAGTTCTCTCAACAAGTTTGATGTAAAATCTTACACAACTTTCTTTTTGGTCTATATCACTACCAGTAGAGCTTATCAAATCTTTAACATTGAATTATCTAAATTAGAAAAAAAGCAATGTTAAATTTAGTTAAACTAACCCCTCTATTTCAAAGAATGACGTTTATGATGATGTTCTAGATCAACCGATTCTTGGACTGAAATAACTATACATAAAAAATGAGGGTAAAGAGGTGGTTGAGGTTGAATGCTCATAAGAGGATGGAAAGAAGGACCCTACTCCCCGCTTTGCAAATGATCATCCAAAAGAGCTCATTATAGGAAATCTATTTTAAAGAGAAAAAATGTGGGCTGCCTTTAAGAAAGAACAAGCCAACAATGCCTTCATTTCACAACTTGAGCCAAAGAATGCCAAAGAATCTGTTGAGGATAATGAGTGGATCCTAGCCATACAAGAAGAATTTGAGAAGTTTGAAACAAACAAGGTGTGGACTCTAGTACTAATACCTAAGGATAAAAAAATCATTATCATGAAGTGGGTCTACTGGTACAAGCTAGATGGAAGTGGTAATGTGGTTAGAAATAAGGCAAGGTTAGTAGCACAAGGTTACTATCAATAAGAAGGTATTAATTTTTATGAAACTTATGCTCTTATTTCTAGATTAGAATGCTACTTGCCTTTGTTAGTAATAATAACTACTTACTTTATCAAATGGATGTTAAAATTTAATTTTTAAATGGATATTTAGATGAGGAAGTCTATGTGGCTCAACCTCCGAGTTTTGAACATGACAAGCATGCTAATTGTCGAGACCCTCTCTTTTAATCGACATAAATATAAAAAAATAGAGAGAATCCCTATACTTAAACCAAGATTATGAAACCAAACAACTAATTCTCAACAAGGAAATTAAAATAGTAAACAAAAATCACATGTAAATTATTCCTTTTTCTTTCTTCACAACTTCCATTAACCAATGGTACATCAAGGACATCACATTAAGATATCACAAATATTATTGAACTACATTGAGACTAAAACCAAATCTTACTACTGACATGTAGTTTAGTTGACATCAAATACATGTAAATGAAAGATAAAACTCAATATACTACCAATCTTGGGAAAGAGAGTGTACATGGACAACCTAATCTATCTAGATTATTCTATTTATATCTTCTTTATCATGACCTCCCTGCTAGATAGTATTATACTAAAAAAACATTTTAATCAACCTCATGAGACTCATATAGAGCCCCAGTGAATGGATACCTCCCACTCAAGCTGAGTACATGCATCAACATCATGTTAAGTATAATGAACTTAAAAGAAATATACATATGTTGAGAAGTCTAGCAGATAGTTCTAGCATCTATCAGATCTAGTTTATGATGATAATTTAAATAAATAGATAACTTAAACCAAATCTGACTTTAAAACATCTTTTAGAGCATGTCTATGAATGCATAAGTAGATGCTACTTAATTCAGAATGAAAATACTTTAGTATGAGTAACAAGTCAACAACATCTAAACATTCAAAATCAATATATAACAATAACATCATCTTTGTGGCACTCCATCAGCCAAACCAGGAACACATCCTGCACTCTTGAAGCTGAAATACACATAAATGTGTATACCAAACAATACTATCAAATGATAAGCAATCCAAATCATATTCAGAGTGGATATAAATCCAAACATTTACTACTTGTCAACACGACAAATCTGAACATGAAACAGACAATTTCTATAACATAATGATTATTTTCCACAATAAGGTACATAATCAACAATGGAAACATATCATCTAGAAGTACAAGGAATGTAATAAACATTCAAATCATATTCAACACAACTTGTCATCTTTTATTCATTTGCCATGAAACTACTTGTACTTCACCAAGTAGAAGTCGCCACACCTGATTCTCGTGCCAACGACTCACTGTCACTATCTTAGGGTTTATCTGGCCACCCTAAGATATCAACAACAAACCCTAGCCACCTCTGGGGTGACTAAAGAGGTTCATGTTCTCATCTCAGGTACATGAGATAGGAACCAACAAAACTATATATCACATATCACAACATTTCTCATATTTTCATATTTCAAATATTTCATTTCATCAAAGCCTATTCCTCATGGACATAGACTTTCACAACAAGGATTTAGGGCCAAAGCCACTCCATATGATTCACTCCTAAATCCCAATGGTATATACTTTAAGGTCTCAATCCATACTCCAGAAATCCTTCTCATAATTTATCAATTACTACAAGGAGATCTATTTTGTTTCCCCAGTGTGGTCTTCGGGGGGGGGGGGGGCTCATGATGTTCACAACACCTAACTAGATCTGTCATCATTTCACTTATTATTAATCTCTTTTACTCATCTTAAAAGAAGATTCAATCATCATTTACCATATGTGTATATTTTTGTGCAAATAGCATGACATATAGAAAATAAGACATAATAATAGAGAAAATGATAAAACAAGAAGCACAATAATTTGTAATTTGCAACACATATGGTTCCTTCCATTTCCAAATCATCTCATAGAAATCATCATCAGCGGGATTTTAGCAATAGACTTCATCTCATTATCCAACATTTACTCTTACCAGGGTTTCTCAAAGGTAACAAAGCATGTTGGTTCCATCTCAACATATTTCTTATACATTCATTGCATATCATATTTCTCATTGAATATTCACAAAGACATTAGAGCTAGCAACAATATTAGAATACATACATTTTGTTTTATTCATCATACTCAATGCATGTTCATCATGCAACACACACGCACACACACACATACACACACATATATATATATATATACCATTATATATTTATGAATAAATGTCAAGCATAAACATGCATAACACATTTAATACTCATCATTTGCTATTTACCAATTTTCAATTAGGGTTATTTTCCATCATATGTGTAATCTCATTTGAAATCCATCAGATTAGGCCATTCTTAGAATACAACTGTGTATAGGTCATTACAATCCAAACATGAATTCTTATAATTTAAATATACTGTACTTATGCACATTCCTTAATTCCTTATTTTAAAACATAATCATTGTTGTCACATAACTCATCATATTAGGGTTAGGGTTAGGATATTAGATCTAATTATGATTTTACTTCCTTTTTACTTCATTTGATAATCATTAGTCATAACTTCTTTCATATGATGCTCACCACTATTCTTAGAATCAATCATTCTAAATTTACTTAATATATAAAGTTTCTCTCTGTATTTCTTCACAATCTAATTTGTAATATATTTCATGCAATTTAGGTCAACATACATGTAATCAAAATATATAGACTATATACTTCTTCATGCACATCTCATTAATTTCATTTATAACTTGTCATGACCATTCAATCATTCTTGTCCATCTCCTTTCTTGTAATTAGTTGATAATACCATGTCATTGACTTCCAATCACATTCTTATAATTAACAAATATCATTATATTCCTTGTAATACTACTCTCTTTAGCTTAAAATAATGGATTATGTTACATTTTCTTACATCATAATCTCTAATCATCCTTCACAATTCATTGTTACATGACTTGCATAAAAGAAGTGCATTCATATCTATTTCCATAAATTATACCAAAATAGATGAATTAGGCTTAGATCATACCGATCTGACTTATCTTCTTCAATTAGAGTAATAACATCTACATTTGGTAATTTCATCACATTCACAAGAATGTATACAACTTTGAGCTTTATCTCTCATACTCAGCTCAATACTAGATTTCTAGGGTTTATCTCTTAGTTCAACACATCATAAGGGTCATATTATTCAGTAATATTATCCTTGTGCACATGGTTATATTAGGGCTATTTCCATTTTCACACATTTCATTCATCAATCAAAAGTATACATTGATTAATTGACACATTTAATTCAATCTTTCAACACAAACCATAAACAAGGAATATCAACACCTCATACTGATTCTCATGTATATATATCATATTCAATTTCAGTAAGATTCAACAATACACTTGTATAATTCATTCTAATACAATTCAAATACGATTCTATACATGTCATTTCAATTCCCTAGAATATTGGACATTGGACAGATTTTTAAGAAATATTCACATGAAACAACATATTCCTCTTATCCATAGAATTTCACATGGAACACCAATCAGTATATCATGAAATAAGCAAGTTCAACTCAATGAGAAATAATTGAAGTTAGTAGAATTTGATTCTATAATATCTCTCCAAATCAAAACCCAATCACATACATATACACATAGTGTTTCTGATTATTTCAGCCAGATAGAATTAGACTTTCATCATGAATAAAAAGCTTAAGAGGGAGATAAACACTCACCTAAGGTTACTCCACCTTAAAAATGTAGATCAAACTCCGAATTTCTAGAAATTTAATCAAACTCTAGCAGCTTAATCCATTTCTTCCTCCTCTCAACTCAGAAACCCTAGAAATGGAGATTAGGAGAGAAAGAGTGAGGAAAGAGGGAGATTTGATATCATTTTGAATCAAATCATATGAGGGACAGAATCTTGACATGTGAGAGAAGATTCACCATGAAAGTCTATGCAAAGAAGGTAAACTTGATTTCATCATATCGCGGATGGTGAAACCCTAAGTCAACATCTCCATCACTTTTTCCTCTCAAAACCATAGCTCTCCTCTCTCTCTAGGATTTCGTTTCTCAGGAATGAATCAAAAAATACGAAAGCTCCTTGGGTGCTATTATAGATTAATTAAGGTACTTGGGTCAATTGCAAATTTACCCAACTTACACTTTCTTTTATTTCAATAGATTTTTTTATATCATAAAACATGTATTGTAAATCGTTTACTTAATAGGTTAAACCTCCTCCAAAAATTATGAAAGTATAGCATATTTTGAAAGATAGAATCTCAAAGCTCCATTTAAATTTCAAATCATTCAAAAATTACCAATAAATAAATAAATAAATTCAAATACTACACTGCTATACTACAGTCTATAACATGGTCATCAAGTTTATCCTGGGGAAACTCGACTGACACTGCTCTCTATAAAGATCAAACATCATTCAAAAATTATGAAAATTTAATAGGATGTCTAAAATGGAGTTTCTCAACTACATTTAAATATTTTATGATCAATTTGAAATACCAATAAAAAGTTAAAATTCAAATACTAGACTGCTGTATTTCAACCTGAATACATGATCGACTGAATTTTTTCTGGGGAAACTCGACTGATAAATAGGTCAGAACATTATTCAATTTTTTTTGATATTTTAACACTTATATTTGAAATTTCTAAATCATAACCAAATTTCAACTAAATTAGAGCTGTATATAAAATAATAAAAATCATTTAGTGAGACACTATACTTATCAAATTATGTATTCATATGATACCAAAGCCCTAATTTTAGCCAATTAGGATTTTCAATTCTCAAACCCTAATCATTTGAAATAAAAGCATATTTAGAATTTCTCATTAGGTTTAAAGAATAATGATTGAAATACCATTATTAATCAAGCTTTACACAATGGTCAATCTAGTTAAGCATGCAATCATCCAAGTAAACCCTAATTAGATGATTAATATGGAAACATATTGTTACACTAATCATGTTTATCTATTATAAAATACCCTTTATGGACTTAAACAGTCCCCTAGATATTGGTGTGCAAAATTAAGGAACTTTTAATTGATAATGGTTATGTCATTGGAGATGATACTGCCCTCTTTTTGAAACACACTTCTAGCACTTTATTGATCATGCACATTTTATTGATGGTACTGTATTTGGTGGTACTAATCTTGATCTTATAATGAGCTTAGTGCCATGAGTGGAACTCGATAGGGAAGCCACTCTCTTACTTGACAGAATAACAAAAAACCATCTAATGCAAAAAGATATTATATTTTTTCATAAAGGATGATGAATTAAAATTCAAGTATGGAACATATCATTCACCAAAAATGTAGCAGGTGAAGTTGTAAGGAGTGGGACCCATAGGGGATCCACTCCCTACTAAAAATTTGAAGAATACAACATCCATTCCAAACACACTCAAAAGTTATGCCAGAATAGGTGTAAAATTTTCAGATCTTATACAATGGTATACAAAAGACCAAAGTGAAGCATCAGAATATAAAATATGACTATATTCAATCTTTTAAAGGTACATCATCATCTTCCCTATAGGGTTTACATGGATATTACAACATAAGGATCTAGATAGAGGGAAATCTAGACCATAAAAAGTTTGTCTCCAAACAACATCTTCATGAGATAGGTTCATGCTGAAAGCCATGTACTCCTTATCCTAATCCTAGGTTGGTCCTCCATGCTCCTACTGTGAAACTGTGATCCTAAGCCTGGGTGGTTAGGAAGTCACCCAGCAAGAGAGAGAAACAAGGTATGTGTTAATGGAAAACAAGGACAAAAGATAAAGAAATAACATGGAAACAAAGACTAATATTTCATTATAAGACGAAGAGATCAAGAGTATGAGGTATAATCAAACAGATGCTTGCCATAACAAGAAAATAGTAAAAGATTTGCATGCATGGTTAATATTGACTACCTTAACTAAGTAGGGTTGAGGCATCCACCGGACCTCAACCAAATAGGTGAGGGGAGAATAAAACATTCCCAGTCACTTACAAAATATTTTATAATGGTGAGAGTAACACATTCCCCTGGGCAAAATAACAATTCCCTTGGGCAAAATAACACATGCCCTATCTATGAGTGGTTGTATAAAAGTACCACTACATTAGCTAAATAATCTAATAAAATCAACATGCTAAAGAGAAAATTTGGCAAGTAGAAGCATCAAATATTTGAAACATGGAAGTGGGGTACAAAACTCAAGAAATAGAATATCAATAATGATTTTGAGGCAAATATAACAAAATAAGTAATAATAGAGAGATTAGGGTTCACGTAATGCCTCATTAGGGAAATTAGGGTTTGATTTGCAAATATCCCAACTTAGAGTGTAAGGATGTACATACCTCCCTTACTTATTTAAATTATTCACTTCCCACTTTAACTGAGTCCAAGGTCCACTTTTCCTATTTTCAATGCATAATCATGTATCAGGGTGTATCATGTACATTAATGTAAAGAAAACCCCTATTTTTGACTTTGTGTACAAATCTTCAATTTAGACTCTAAAAATCACCATTGATCTTATTAGGTTCTCCTAATTAAGAAAACATATAATTTTGTCAATTTTGGACTTATGATGATTAAAGTGTATTTTTGGTGAATTTTATGCATTAAAATCATTTTCTAGAAATAACCTTTTGATAAAACTCAAAACCAAACCTCGAAAGTGTTTTGATTAGAAAGATCATATTTTTTTGATTTCAAAACATATTTATTTTTAATTTTTGGACAAACAAATCAAAAGATATGATTTCTCCAATATGAACCAATTAGAGGATGACATCTCAGCAAAATAGAGAGAGAGAGAGAGAGGAGCGGGGCCGCTTACATGGTCCAATGAATAGTGGCCAAGTCATATGGTCAACAATCAACACGACTCACGATCAAGGAAACAAAACAATGGACAAAAAAGACAATTATGCCCCTAGTAAAAAACAAAAATGAGTAAGGAAGCGAGGGGGCGGGGAAGAGAGTGGCGAGGGGATTGTCTCCTCCCCAACACACTCACACCATGACTATCCTCAAGAGCCAGGCCAACAAGTTGAAACAAGGCTATTCCCAGTGTCACGACCAGGGAACAAGCCCAACAAATCCTTGGAACCACCCTAAACTGAAAGCAGTGGAGTAGCCACGTTCAGGCCTGGGTAGGCAAGTGCCCGACCCAGTTCCTACATTTATATGCGATTTGATACAAATATGAACCAGATTTTTTGAGAAACTATTAGTTGTGCCCTATCTCAGATGACCGCCAACACATTTACATTGATGGTGCCCCCCTTATGCAGATTTTCTGGCTTCGCCACTGACTGAAAGAGCTATTGCTCGAGTACAACGAGCAAAAAGTGGAGGTGAAACACACTCCCAGTCACCCGCTATACCACAAAATAGAGAAACCGAAGAACTAGAATGGAATAGGCAGTGAAATAGCAGGGAAACCAACAAACTTGTTACTTGGAAGGATCTACAGAAATAAGATGAAGTCAGAGGAGGTCTTACCAGTGTTAGAGAGCGATCGAGAAGGGCTGACGATGATGGCGGGTGACGACATTGAGGTGAGTTCTAGGGGGAAACATCCCCGTGAAACCCAGGGTCATCTGGGCATAGAAGAACCTCGAGTAGGTTATGGGGATTGTCTTTGTGTCTTGGATCTGTGGGACATCACCAAGAACCCTGGACTGAACAATTAGAAAAGCCACTCAACATCGCGATGGTGATACCAACACTTAAGATTCCAATTGGTGAAGAGGAGGGGCACATGAAGTGTAGGGGAATGTTTTGATGCCATCAAGCCGAGATGGAAGGCGATAAAAAGGAGTATGTAACTCGGTAATTGTGTTGCTCATGAGGTGAAAATGGGTCTTTCATATATAGCCCATACTAGGGATAAAGTTAGGCTTTGGTGGAAAGAGAAAGAACTCACAAATTTGAGGGAGAAAGAATCTTAAAAAATAATTGATTGAGGCGAGAGAAAACTGGGAGAGAACATCGGGGCTACTGTGCGGATGGCAAAGAAGGAAAGTCGGGAGGAAGGAGACGACCAACACACCCTCAGATCACGATCTGGGGGCTCATATTAAACCTAGATTTACCAAATTACTCCAAAATTCAGCATGACAGTGAATTAAAGCAAAACTGATAGGGAAGCAATATCAATATCTCAAATATTTACCATTTAAATATATTTTTAACTTCTTTTCTTTCCTAATAAAATTGGGGCTCAAACATTATCCAAATGATATGAAACTTCAACCCTAGACTAACTAGGACATGAAGATTCTAGTTTTGGCATTAGTTTTCATTTTCAGATACTCTAAGTGTTTTATTTAATTCTTTTAAAATAAATTTATATTTTCTCTTTCTTATCACATTAGAGACTTCTAGAACTACCCAATTAATGTGAAACTTCATCCATAAGCAAACCATAACATATGGAACATGAATTTACCATCAAATTTGTCCTTTGAGATTATTTTTTTGGTCGCGCAAAAAAACATGTTACTATAAAACCAAAACTTTGGGTACAAAATAGTGCCCCATATAGGAACTACAAGATCCCTCATCCCCACATACGGGAAAATGATAGGATCCATCCAAAAAGAAAACTCCAACTGAATCAAGTACAAACACAGAACCAGGACAAAGACATGACAAGCAAGACCCTAGCAGAGGGAAAGGAACTACATACAGCACACATTACACGCACCCACAAAGATAGGTTATATGAAGCTACATCCCGACTGTTAGACACCACTGATCAGTCAACTCCAGTACCATTGCAGCACAAGAATCAAGTGGATCACAAAACAAAGCCCAAAAGTAGGGGAGAAAGGACTGCCACTCACTACCTCCTCTCCTGGCATACTGAAATAGCTGCACCTAAAACAGAACGCCATCCAAAAAGGAACAGAACAGAAAACGCCTAGAGTTGGAGGACCATCACAATCACAGCACTAGAATCTGCAACTGAGAGCATAAACCATGGAGCCAAGACATTCTGAGCACCCACAAAATTGGACACGATCGATGACCTGCAGTTGCAAACCTCCAGATGCATCTAACTGAAAGAATCCCCAAACAAGAGATAATCCTATTCGGAACCACACCAACAAATTGTCTTTGGAAGCAAGCCAAACTTAGATGGACCCCGAGAAGTCCATCATAGGAATTTCTTTGCCATCAACAGACCTACGCTTTTTCTTCTTCTTCTTCTTCGACCTTGCTTCTTTATTCACCCTAAAGTCATCAAAAACCTCTGGGTCCAAGTCGCAGGAGCTTGAAGAAGAAACCTATTCTGAGTTCCACGTGAGTTTTTGTTGGTATTCCAGGGCTAAACCTGTGTCGATCGTCAGCTGCTTCACGCATTTTGGCGTTGGACTCAGCTTGGACCGATGAAGCTCCCACTCTAAGTTGAGCGCCTCATTTCCTCCTACTGGAGAGCAACAACGCATCTCCGGTTCAGGTAACCCGCATGGGTTACCTTTTCCTTCAGGCTGAGCTAAACCAGTACCTGCAGGCAGATCGACTGCAGCTTCCCCTTGGTGTACACCAGCACCATGTTGAAGACCTTTCTTACTGCTACGTTTCCCGGCTCTGAGTTGCATCTGGCTGGGCAAGGATTTGCAGCTGGCGTTCTTTGGACACGTTGACACCCGGTGCCCAAAGAGGTTGCAACCAGAGCAAACCTTGGGTTTCGCCACATAACTAATCCTCAGATCTTTTGGGACTCCATCGACAACAATGGTAACCGCCTTCAGAAAGGTAGAGCAGGATTCAATCTCCACGCAAACCAGGGCATCCTTCAGGCAGTTGACAGACAAGTTAGCATCATCAAGATCCAAGGGCTTCCCGACCAAACTTGCAACACCACCCAGCCTCCTAGCCGTCCAATGAAGTCCTGGGTTCTCCAGGTTAATCCAGACCGGCAGCTTGGAGAAGGATAAAGGAGGAAGAGGGGAACCAGGTTCCCAAGCTTGGGCGACGACGAGGGAGCCATCCAACATCCACGGCGTCTCCTCCAGAATCCTTTCCCTTTCCGAGGGGGTAGGCAGTTTGACGACGAAGCCCTCTGCTTCCTCTGCGACGATTTCAACATCCCCGCTGGGTCGCCATTGCCGTCGGATCCAGCCGAGAAGCTGGCTGCGGAAGGGCTTCCTCCCCGTGAACCTTGCTGATACATACTCCCGCCATGTCGGTGGCGCCTCCTCCTCGCTAGAGATCGAGAAGCACTTGGTGCCGTTTCGGATCTCAGGCTCAATGAAGTCGACGACGGCGACATCTACACAGGCTCTGCCCAATCTGCTGGCCGCCAGCCAATCGACCATCGCAGTCGATGTAGAAGACGCCAGTCCTCCATTCGGGGTCTGCGGGATAAGGGAAGAGTCTGACGAGGGGTTTTTCGGGGGAGAATCCGTCTGTGAGGGGTTGCTTTTCGGGGAAGAGGGACTCCTGTGCTCTCCGGTAGCCTCACTTGAGCTGCCATGAGGAATCGTAGCCGATTCACTTAGAGGAGACCCTGCCGCCGACGAGCCTTCAGACCCTCTAGGGATTTCGCCCCTTCCTCGCCCTCTCCCTCCCCTTCCGCCTCTTCCGCCCCGAGCCATCTCATTCTTCCTTTGAGATTATTTATCACATTTATTTAATATTTTTGGCTTTTACACACTTTCTCTCTCCTAATCTACACATGTACATTAAAGATTATTCAAATTACATGAAAATTTACCCAAACACTATTTTAATGTGTAGATTACAAATCCAAGATTATTTTCCACTTTTGGAGTCATGAAATATTTTATTTCATATTTTTGAAGAAAACTCAGCTTTTCATTTCAAGATAAAAGATATATAGTTATTATTATTCTAAAATTATGAAACTTGGCCTCCAAGCCAAACCAAATCCAAGGAAAATGAATCTCAAATTATATTTAGCCCATTAGTCTTCCTTTTATAAATTTAGCCCATTATCCATTATTACCACAATTTCACTTATTAAACAATTCAATATCACATTAACACGTTTAAAGCATTATTATTCATTCCTTTTTCTCTTCCTTGATCCATACGGCTAAGGAATTATCGAGAACAAATTTATTTTATCATTATCTCACATAAGTGGTAAATTTGCATATTAGGCCCTGATTGAAACATCTACTGAGATATTTGTGCGTAAACCCATAAATTGGCATAAATGGTGATCAAAATCACCCAAACCACTAACAATTCCACAATTTCAACATCAAGTATAAAAAGGATAGAAAAGATAGGAAAAGCATGGGAAAAGGTTAAAAAGATAATATACCCAAGATTTTAGTTTGTTACAGAAGTAAGCATCTAGCTATTACATATTTCATTTCTATCATAGTTTCATCGCCATTCAGGGTGTGTACAAAAGCTTAAGAAATCAAACTAGAGCTAAGAGGTTGTACATGGCAACCTTGCTACTCCAACACATCTTCAAGCAAAGTCAGCTATTGCAAGATCTTCTCCACCTAAGGGGTTGGGAACACCCCCCCACAAGAGAAGACAAGATGGAGATATCAACAAAATCTTATATGTGCTTTAAAATAGGGATTCGAAAATATATATGGAGAAAACACAAAAAAGCAAGCTAAGATGGTTCCCAACAAAGAGAGAGGCAGAACATCCAACTGGATATCAAAAGAGATCTTCATATAGTAATACAAATAGAGTATATGACCAAATACAAAGTTTTACAATGTTAAATTCCTACCTTAACAATTATAGAGAGCAATAATGGAAATCAATCCAAACCATTAAATCGAATACAACTACATGCATATTATCTTATAGACTACAATCATCTAAAATTAGGGTTCACATCCCATGCCTAGGAAGGCGGTGAGAGCACCCACAGTCCCCTATGTAATGGTATGTATATCAGGTGAGAGCACTTGGGGGTAGGTGAGAGAACCAAAAGCCCATATATGGGAAACATTGTACAATGTAATCAAACTTCAAAATGTACTACTACAAATAGATAAATATAGTCTAATAAATAAAAAATCATTTAATAGGGAGGAATATAAGTTCAGTCCAAGCAAATTGACAAGTTAGGGTTCCATTATCAAAATGAAATAATAAGATGAAATAATGCAATAAGGGTTGCAAATTGAATAACTATCAACAAGATCAAAGAAAATAGATTCAAATTATAGCTATCAATAATTCAGATACCAATCAACATTAACTTCAATATAGGATTCTCAATCAAGGTTAATTTAATATTTCCATGATACACTCAAAGAGAAATACATCCAATCATATCAAAGAGCGAGAAAATATAAATCATTGTCCAACATGACTCATAAAGAGAAGATAAACACTTGAATTTGAGTATCAACATGTCAAAGGTCCAAACTTAGATCCAAACCAGGGTTTGAAGCTACCAATTAAATATTCAAATGAATTAGGGCTTAAGTTCCCATAAAAAAACCTAAAATGACATTTTTACCATTGCTAATTTAGGTTATGGAAATCACATAATTAGATAGTTTATAATTTCATAATTTTAAAACATATTTATTTATTAGTTTCTGACTTATGAATCATTAGATATGAATTTTACAAATCAAGTATAATTAAGAAAACCTGAAAATTCACATATTTAAATTGATTGGAGTTAGGAGACAATTTTTTTACCAAACAGTATATATTATTTTGTTGATAACAAAACATGTCTAAATCTAACTTCTGACATACCAGCAAATTACTATGATTTTACAAGATTAAATGATTATTGGATTTAATAAACAAAACATTGACAATTACTTAAATACCCTTTCATCACACATCAAGCAATTGATGTCTGATAAGGTATATTGGTCCTCACCTAATGATCAATTATTGCATGATCTATGATCAAATAAAAACTAATGGACCAATATCCTATGATACATGAGACATTACCAAAAGCATCAAGGATAAGAAATGTAACATACCCAACAGTCTTCTTCTTGCTCACTAATGTATGTCGATGAACACAAAAAGTAACGTTTGTTCACAAATTCATAACAAAGCTCTTGTTGTAGCAAAAACAACACAAAGAGACTGACCTCACTACCTCCCTAAGATTGAGGCAAACTCATCTAGCCTAAGAGAGGGTAGCGAGCTAACTAGAGGTGAGCAATGCACTTTCTGTAGTAGCTGGCAAGGAGAAAGCTGAGTAGCTTCCCAAAACCTGACAACCAAGGGAAGAAAGCACAACCCTAGACCTGGAAATACACATAGAAATCAAAGAAAGAAAAACTAGCCAAAAGCAAACTGAATTGATGACTAGATCAGCAACGTAGGACATGACATCATAGCCATTAAAAAGAAGATAAAAATTGGGGGAAACAAATAACAATCATGGACTTACCCAATTGCCGATTCATGGGCCACCGTGAGGGTACACTAAAGCCAGGACAAAGATTTGCACATCTTGTCAAGGAATCAACCTTCCTTGTAAACACATGGTCCAATGCCCAAGGCTTTAGTAAAGTTACAAGAATGATGACTAGCCCCACAGATCACCACAACCTTAACTGTGTGCTTTGTCCTCACTTGCGCATAAGCTAGGATAAACTTCTTGACTGGTAACCCATCCTAGGACTACTCTGTATTAAGCACACTTAACCATAGAGTTCTTTACTAATGAGCTCCTTGAAAATGAGGCATACCTTGGTGATATGGATAGTCCAGTCATTCCTTTTAAGATCATTTTATCCAAGGCCTCAAATATTGGAACGTTACAATCTCCCCCACTTAGACTCTTGACGACCTTGTCAAGGCTCAACTATATGGCCTCATGATATTTCCCCATTTCAGTTTGTACCCTGAATGGTGCATAGACATCCAACTCCTGATTATGGAATATCAATGCAAGGATGGCTACATCACCATGGATAGCCTTTTCCAACATGCCCAAATCACACGACTCAAGATTAGCATGCCACATGCCCATGTGTACCCCACCTACTAGAGGGCTTATGGCTCTTATACCATTTGTAACACATGGTCCCAATGTCCAAGGCTCTGGTAGAATTTTAGGAATGACATATAGCCCCATAGACCACCACTAGCCTTAATTGTGCACTTTGTCCTCACTCACGTACAAGCCAAGATAAACTTCTCGACTGGTCACCCATCCTAGTAGTACTCTGGCTAAGCACACTTAACCACACAATTCTTTAGTGATGGGCTCCCTGTAAAGGAGGTAGACCTTGGTGATATGAGTAGTCAAATCATTCCTTTTAAGATTATTTTATCCAAGGCCTCAAATCTTGGAGCGTTATAATAAGAAGATAACACCACCTAAACCCACTAACCAGGGTTAGGAACCTCCGGGGAGGGACTACAACTAACCAACCATTTTATCATTTTATATAAATTGACTTAAAATTTAGAAGTTAACACACCTAAACCCACTAACAAGGGTTGGGGACTGTCAGGGAGGGACTACAACTAACCAACCATTTTATCATATTATACAACTAACCAACCATTTTATCATATTATTAAGTATAATGAAACTTTCAAAAATATGGATTTATTTGAACTAGCAACATCATATAACATTAACATTGACTATTACAACATAGTTCAACTTGTACATAACAGAAGAGTTCACACATATTGTACCTCATGTACAATTCATTACAAACTACTCTCTTATATGATTCTCTCATTCCTAGGATCCAAAGGAAGGATAAGAGACCAACTAACTGTTCTAATAATTCTTCATAAGACCTCTACTCTACTCTTGATAAAAATCAGCTTATGTTTCCACTAGAAGATCTAGTCCTTTTCTAAAAAATGTTTTAGTTCTGGACATACTCAGAAGTATTCTTACACATACCTTTTTGTTTATTTTTATTGGGTGTTGTTCCCAAAACTACCTATAGGTGTAGGAGTGTTAGATGAGAATTACTTAGGAAGAACGCCGGTAGGATGTAGACATGAGGATATCTTGGAATGGATGGGTTGTCCTCTATAGTTAGACTAGTGTACTAGTAGTTGTACCCATTTTGTTTATAGTATTACCTTTTATGGCAAGGAACAATGGTATATGAAATAAGTTGTAACTCTATAATGGTTTTTTTTCCACTGCTTATAAACTTTAATGCTCTGTAATATATATTCCATTTGAGAAATGATGAAATTCCTCATTTTCTTCATTTTTGAAATATGATGGTTTTATCTCTCAATTTAGTAAAGGATGGATCTCTCATGCCTCTCTCTTTACACTCGCACTAATATATTTTGTTTATCAAACTTTTAGATGCCAAATAAAGAACCGCTGCACACATCATCGGGACAACTAAGCTATGAAATGTCCATGGATAATATCTTGTTATAGAAATGGGTATATGACTTCTCTCCTCCATAATGTAAATTATGTCATGTCTTTTTGTTATGTCTTTTTTTTGGTTGCCTATCAACTTAGTGTACTTAAACATTATGGTTCATTATGATAAAGGGAAATGATTTTACCTTTCACATATATGTTGCTTGTCTAAAATTTTGTGCTATTCTAAGGATAGATGCTCATGTCCTCTCATCTTTTGTTGATTAGCCACCTGGAGTGAGGGTTCAGATAATAAATTGTCCTTGACACTCATGCACTTCAAATTTAGTGTCTTCAAGATCCTGGAAATGGTTACACCTCAGTAGTTGTTCCTCCTACTTGTCTTGTCAGTGACACCATGGTTTCCTCTATAGTGGTGGGGCATGGATAGATTCCGTGATGACTTCTAGATTTCTTTGTATCTCCCCTCCCAACCTGATACTCTTAGGTGAATCCCCCACTAGCGGTGCCTGCACTCTGTAGCTATTATCCACAAGACCAGCTCAGCCATACCTCAAATAGATAAATAATACATTCTCATACAGGATGTTATGTTTCCTTCGTAGTATATTAACTACCAGAATAAGCACTTTCCCTATTTCAATCTCCACATCCATTCTAGCAGATTGTCCTCGACGTTGTGTGGTCGTCTTGATGTCAACCTTAATTATATTCCCTATAATATTCGACACCTCCTCCAAAAATCTCTCTTGATTGAAATACAATTGAAGATTTAGAATCTAGATCCACACCACCATTTGTTGGGGTGTTCACTGTGAGGTGAGAAAAGAGGATCCCATCTCTGAACTATTAGGTATGAACTAAACAATGACCATGGACCCTTGAATAGAGCTTTCAGATAATCCTCCTCCTTCTATAATTGGACCAAATAGTAATCTCTATCCAGTTCTATCAGGGTAAACCCCCCATTGGGTCTTCACATGAACCCGATCTTGTCACACAGTGTCACAAAGCCAATATACTTGGACATCATCATGGTGATGATAGAATACTTCCATGACTTTAGTAAGTTCTCCTGAGCCTCATCTTTAACTTCAAATCATGGCAAATCTTCCTTGGAAGACACAATGATATCCTCCTTTTCCAGCTTTAGATCCAGAGCCTCAATGTCGATATGTATATATCCTCTGGTCTCCTAGCTATATCCCACCATCACCTCCTTGTAAGACATCATGTTTTCTCCAACACCCACACTCGGCTTCTCTGTTCGACCTCCTAGGGGAGGTACCTTGTCCTCCTTCTCTGTCAACCTCCATGTTATTTCCCTTCATATGAAGCTTGTTAGAAAGAATTCACTCTTGTTGTTCTCCATGGACACCATAGATTAGGAAGATTCTAGATCTCTCCAATAGAAAAGTATGCAACAACACCCCACGCGGATCCTCATCGTCCTCATGGGACGATACTTCCAAGTGCATACTCCCATCATCGCCGCTCGCCTTCCCATCCATTGTCGAAGGGTTTCAACTTGCTGCCATTTTAGATCTTAGAATTGATGCCTTTTCCTAAACCTTAATTTTACTTAATGCGTGAGAACACAAATACATAAGATATTATCTACATGCTGGTTAAGCTTATCCATCCCCAATAGACAAATCTGCTTATCCCATTTGTAGTTTCCATTTGTTTTGTGACTTATGTCTAAATTCTTCAAACTTGCACGATGGTATTTTTGTTTATTTCAGTACAAACATGAAATTAGTGAATGCTCGGTCTCCCTGGTAAAAAGCTTGAGCTTAGACTCATATTGCTTGATGTTTATGTCATTGGCATTGAGAGCACTTTTTTCTTTTCATTGTCTTACAAACCTAAGGTTGCGTTTGTTATGTGGTGAATCATGGTGATAGAGAATGATGGTGAAATACAAATATTGTTTGTTTGTCATGTCATGGTGATAGTGAATCATGGTGAATCTATGGTGAATTCGTGGTGAATTTTAGTCTGTTTTTTGTCTCCATGAAAAAATATGGTGAATCGTGGTGAAAGAAGTTTCTTTCAAGACTGCACTACTTATTTAGACAAATGTGAAAAAAGGTTCTAATAAATATGATTCTTACTCGTGTAGGGTGTTTTTTTATTAAAAAAATTCTTCCCCATCACCATAACTATGTAACAAATAACATTTCTTAAGTTTTTCACCATCATCATCCCTATCACCATGCACATATTATCAAACAACACATTTTAACAATTTTTCCATCACCATCACCATCCCCTTCCCCAACACTGTCTCCATCCCCATCACCATCAATTTTATCATCACGTACCAAACACAACCTAAGGGGAGAAGCATGGATTATAAAGTAAAGAAGGATCATTGCGAGGGGAAGAGAAGGAAGTTAACAAGTAGCACCTCGACTATGGAAGCCTAGGGAGAAAAACTGTATGGAAGTTAAAAGTAGGCGCATGCACATATAGAAGCGAAAATTGCAGGGAGGCATAAGGTTACTAGGAAATTTGCTCTTCACGTGTATGTACTAGTAGTAGCTGTTTATGGAACAACGTATCAACTAGTTACGACATCCAATTATGGGATGACAAGCACGAGATAATACAGACCAATGATGGCCGATGTGTGTGCTTAACCGCGGTACAAACACTTATAGATAGATCCAAATCTAGATACATGTTGAAACACACCAAACGTTATAACACGTAGAAGACACATTTCTAGGAAGACACAATAATCGGCCTATGTTTCAGCAATGTTTACCCTGCCCCCTGCCCCTGGATAGGGTAGCGGCCTTTGGGGTGGCGCACCGCCCACAATCTGTATATCTGGAGGTACATTGTCTCCGACATTACTGCCATCAATGGGAAGATGAGAAGAAGGACCATCGGATTTTGTTTGGATAGATATGCCTCGCGTCTCTACCTCTTTGCCGCTACCTGAAGTCGACGCAGGTTGCGGCGGAGTGCCATCAAAGCCAAAGCACCGTGCGAGTACACTGCAGAACGCCGGGATGCACAGAAGGGAAGCCTCACCAGCACCGGCCGCCATTTCTCTTCCCTCGTTGCCTTCTCGACTTCGCCGGCCTGCAGCTATATAGATGTATCTGCTATGCTGCTGCTGACGACCTCCCGTGGACAGGCGGTTCGATCTCTCACGTGTTTGTTGGCGCGAGTCAACAACTCTTCATGTTGATATTAGACTCCTCATGGAGCTGCTGAACAACTGCCTGTATTATTATTGCATAATTTTTAAGTAGAAGAACACACTGGAAATTCAAGTTGCAATACAATTACATGAAATATCAGGCAGACGGACATCTCTTATTGCGTTATTAAAAGTACCAATCGCTCAGTTTTGGGACTGGCCATGTACAAGGGTATTAACTGAGCAGAGCAGAACAAAATTTGGTCCCGTCTTATAGTAACATCTAAAATCTCAGAAATTTCAATACTAAAATGGCATTTCCAATTACCAAAATTGGTTTGCAGAGGAGCTGTTGAAACAGAGATAGGTGATGGAGCTTGTAATTGTAAATCCACACTGTATTGGTGCGATTAGAGACTCACCTAAAATATGCGCATTTTCTGATCGATAAAATGTGTTACCCTATGATCCAAAGTGGTAATTGTAACTGTGATATTCAATTTTGGGGGTTCTAAATGTTTCCAAACGGGGCCTAATAAGCACATGAATGGTAACCTTTCTCATTGAGTAATATTCCGGATACATGTCAAGTCCGGGATTCTACTATTTGGTAACTTGTCTACTTCTCACATTATCATACGGCTCTTTTTTTATTAGAATTCAACATGCAGTTGAACAACTTCAAGCCACTCCTATAAACATTGTCGGGATGGTTGGGTCAATATATATATTTTATCGTAAAGTACTAAATGCGTTTGTGTAGATGTAGGATAAGATTATTTGGCGGTGAGGCGAAAAACGAAGTCGGATGCAAGCATCTGTCCTCGTCCAGGTTGAAGGAACGACCACGGCCTCTTTTGTTTTCAATTTTTACCATAACGCCTTGTTTTGGTAATGACTTTATTCTTATTCACAAGCAAAAAATCGTCTAGTTTTTCTAACTAAAAAAAACCTCAATTGTAAGAAAATCCTAGAAAACAGCCAAGTTATCAAAAATCATGAATACCCCGTTACCCAACCGTCTAACTCGACGGTTTAATTTTTTTTTTTTTACCTTTTAAGTATTTTGTTCTACACCATGTCGTTCACTTTATTTAGTAATTAATTTTAGATTTTAGTTTACACATTTTATTAATATTTCTTTTAAACATAAGAAAATATTCACGTATGAGAAATATTTGAAGCTGTGTATAGCAGTCTAACTAGGACCAACTTAGACCTAGATTGTTTGTAAAATGTTAAACTCATACAAAGATATTTTCAAAAAATATACCTCTGAGATATAGTTAATAAAATTGACAAAATGAGTACTAATTTTTTTTAGAAGTATGTCATGGTTTCTCTGTTTGTTTGTATTTTTCCATTTTATTATTATTTTTTAGTACAGACTTCCGAGATTACTGATGCTCCTTCATTTGCTCAATGTCTTTGTCTATCACTTCCTTCATGAATGTTGGGCACCTCTCCATGTAGAGTTCTGATTGTGGTTGTTTGAGAAACTAAATTTTTCTTTTTTGCTACATGAATGTGGATAAATAAATTAATTTACGTCACTTCAGTCCGCGCACATATGCTAATCATAACCATAATCACCTTTTTTTTTACAAAATATTAAATATGTAATCAAACATAATTTTATAATATTAAACTGAATGATTACTATATATACAAGTATGAATACATGTGCGCTAAAAAGCATCCCTACTCACCCAACTCATCCCAAAAACTTAGGGATTCTAAGTGTTTCTTTGAGTTTTCAACTATTGGTTGCTTAATTCATTCGGGCCGACTTAGTCGGGATTATGTTTGATTTCAATCAGTTCTGATCATGTCTGAGTTTGGCCAAGTCAACTCAAATTTTGAGTTGCCAACATTTTCAATCTTTCTCTTATATTTTATTAAATCAATTTAGTTACATTTGGCTCGCTCAACATGGGTTAATGTAGGTTCGAGTGAGTTTCGGTTGGAATTTTTGTAACTCTATTTGGGCCACATCAGCCTCCATTGAACTTATTTAGGCTGGGTCCAAATCCTAATAAACATTCTAACTTGTCCATCCTTCATTTGAGTGACCCACTCTTAATAACCCAACCCAACGTGACCAAAACAAAGGTAACTCCCTCCTAACCTACCACAGATACAAGTTAACATAAGTCTGACAAAAACTCACATGGATTTGCATTGACCCATGTTAAATATGATTACATGCTTACTTGGACTATTAAAATCAAGATTATTTGTAGAACACTGCAACTACACATAATTTTATTAACTTTAACTCAGATTTATATATTACTAAATGGGTCTCAATATGGGTTGAAAAATTTGTGATAATCTGGGTCCAACTCGGCCTGAGTTGGATTGCACCCAAATTTCTCTCTGACTAGCACTAATAAAATATAAATTCTTACCTATCATAATAGTGCAAGATAATTATAAGCACATCTTGTAAAGCAAAATCCAAAACTAAGTACTAAATGGATTACATTCTATGTTGTAGAACAAGATATTAGAAAGGCGAACAACAAACTATCAAGTAGGGCTCCTTGAAGGTGGAAAAGAGTAGAGGGGGTATTTAGGGGCGTTTTGAAATCTCCTCAAAATTGGGGGGGGGTGGAAAAAACTAAAAATTGTAACACCTTGGATATAATGAGCTCCCCCCTATACCTTTGGTGTTGTTTTACTATTTGAATATCTTTGTAGAGTCTATTTTATGTGCAAATTGTATATGTATTGCCATAGTCAAGTTACTGCTTCAATTATTTATGTAGTCAGTTAGTTGTAAAATTACCATTCAAATGATATAGATAATGTAGATGATGAAATATCATCTACTTGTTATACTATTGTGGATCTACAGTTGTGTAGATGTCTTTATTGATGACAATCAACATTACAACTTGCTTTTCCTGCCTTTATATGCTCATGAATGGACTAGATCGTTCAATTATGTTAACAAACATTCTTTCTTGTGGTGATTTTTTTTAATATTTTTAGTTAGTTGACTCGATATATACTCTATTCCCTAGATTATCAATAAAAAGCAAATATGTCTTCCTATAATCATGATAGCAGTCTAAAAACATGGTTTATGTTTTAGTAATGAAGCCAGGTTGTTGATTGCTTAGCAATATCTACTCAGAGCTCTCTTGTTCCTTTACTTATGCTTGGCCTCTATGGTTCCCTTTTAACATAAATCTTTGTATGATTGAATTTTGACATGCTCTAAAGAGTTGGGTGAATCAAGCTTAGATCTATAGTAATATGCACACAAAAAGAGTTAAAAAAACTCCTTTTCTAAGCACATGTTCATGCTCATTAGTGTGTCTATAAGATCATTCTTGTGAGTACGTGATTATTATTATTGTCTAAATTCTTGTGAAAATTATGTTTGTTCCTAGAATTTGTCATTCTGATCTTTCATATCTGAAATCAATAGTTGAACAATGTCATAAATGGATGTTACTTATTTCTTATGCTAATGTAAACTTGATTACTACAATTAGATGTATGACTACTCTTTTATGTAAATGAGAAATTTCATAATTAGATTATTGTGTATTGTATCAAAAATATTGAAATTTTGCAAGACCAATAATCATACTTGAGTTGATCACTTATGCTAAACTATGAGTCTAAAAAAATATACCTATAAAGTGACATATCTTAACTCTAAATTACTATTTGAAGAACAATTGAAGATTGTAGTTGCAATGAAACAATATTATTCTACACGAATGAAAGTCTGTGTATAGCAATGCCATTATATCAAATCAATCTCCAATTCGTAATATTTTTGTGGTGTTTTTCTATTTCTGTAACCTTTTTGTGGTGTTTTCTATTTTGATATTTTTTTCTATTGGATTATAATTGCTTGGAAATTGTTCAATTTTATGCATCCTAAAGTAACTGCTTCAATTTTTTATATATCATGTCAATTTTCTTAGCCTTCAAGTGATGCAAGTATTGAAGTGGATGGAATATTGAATGTTTGTATTCTAGTGTGGAAAATTGTCTACATTTCTTTATAAATGATTGAAAACATCAAAATTTTCTTACATTACCTTTGTCTTATGAATTGATTATATCATTCATATAAAACATTGATAAATATTATTGCAAGTTTTATTAATATATGATTGAGGTTATGATATATTCCCTTAATTATTAACCACTTGCAAGTATTTATTCTTCAAATGATCATAATAGTTTAAAATAATGTTTAAATTTCTAGGATTCAGAGAAAAGGAATATCTCTATCGGATTAGAAACCATAGAGAAGGTCCCATATAGTTTTAGTAACTTTTTGGAAGTATTCATATCGAGGTAAGCACCTCAAGTAGGTGAAGTCTATCAGTTTAGATGTTCTTGCAAAAGCAAAAGTTGTATCAGTTTGCATATAAAGTGATATTGGGTTGTGATATCTTGTCAAACAAGCTACCTAATGGCTGATATCTCATCCTTGAATTATCCATAAGAGTTTTGCATGGCAAGATAATCATGGATGCATGGAGTCACCATGCATGGACATGTGTCACCTAGTTACATATGGTGATGACACCTCTCGTGTAGCCTCTCTCATGAGCCTCAACTATATAAGACTCTCTTTTCACCTACTAGTGAAACCTTTTGACTCTCATATTATCCCTTTCTTGGTGGATGACCATAAAATCTTGAGGAACAAGAAGGAGCTCGAGCATCAAGCCTAAGGTTAAGCCATGGTCATCTTCAACCTTGGGTGGACTATGCTTCTCAGATCATGCTTCCTTTCTTTCTTTTCTTCTTCATCAAGTTTCTAACTAAGGTATCTTCTTTCATATATAAGTGTTATGACCTAGTCTTGGACTTTTGATAAGTCATCTTCAACCTTGGGAACATGAAGCTTTAGAGCTTGAAGCTCTAGTGGTGATCTTGAGGCGGGTTATATAACTTGAACTCAACTCTATTATTTTTCACCTTCAATCATGCAATAATTGATGATTCCTTTTCAACTTTGACTTTTCCTTGTTGAATAATTGTTCTATGAGATCTAACATATATATTGGGTTGTTGTTCATGAACTAGAGTGTTAAGTGGATGAAGGGTTGAAGTTTGAAGATGGTTGTTGTTCATGAACTAGAGTGTTAAGTGGATGAAGGGTTGAAGTTTGAAGATGATGGAATCTCCTATGCACAAATCGATATTGGTTTGAGAAACCGTAACCCGATATGGGGTTATGTGAGGGGAAACATGTAACACCCAGGCTCACTGCCCAAGGCTTTAGTAGAGTTTCAGGAATGATGACTGGCTCCACAGACCACCACTAGCTTTAACTACACTCTTTTTCCTCACTCACGCGTAAGCCGGAGTCAACTTCCCGATTGGTCACCCATCCTAGTACTACTCCAAGCCAAGCACGCTTAACTATGAAGTTCTTTAGTGATGGGATCCCTGAAAAGGAGGTGCACCTTGGTGATATGGGTAATCTAATCATTTCTTATAAGATCTTTTTATCCGAGACCTCAAATCCCGGGACGTTACAACCTCCCCCACTTAGACTCTTGATGTCCTCCTCAAGGCTCAACTATATGGCCTCATAATCTTTCCCCATTTCAGTGTAGACCCAAATGTCCCATGTACACCCAACTCCGATCACGACGACCAACACAAGGGTGGCTCCATCAACTCGGACATCCCTTTCCAACATGCCTGGATATTACCAGCGCATGGGCGGCTCCATCAACTAGGATAGCCCTTTCCAACATGCGTAGACCACACGACTCAAAGACTGGCATGCCACAGGCCCAAGTGGGCCCCACCTACCGGAAGGGAATTGACTCTGATACCATTTGTAACACCCAGGCCCACTGCCTAAGGCTTCAAGAGAGTTTCAGGAATGACGACCGGCCCTACAGACCACCAGTCACCACTAGCCTTAACTGCACGCTTTTTCCTCATTCACGTGCAAGCCGGGGTCAACTTCCTGACTGGTCACCCATCCTGGTACTACTCCAAGCTGAGCATGCTTAACTATGGAGTTCTTTAGTGATGTGATCTCAAAAAAGGAGGTGCACCTTGGTGATATGGGTAGTGCACATCATTCCTTATAAGATCTTGTTATCTGAGACCTCAAATCCTGGGACGTTACAAAACTGATACACATGAAGTCCTAACCCGTTATCGGTTTGCTACATGTGAAGGTCAATCATCCTTACAGTTGTTAGCTTGTCACCTAAGGATAAAGATGGGGCCATGCCGATATCTTGAAGTTGATTGAAGATAGGAAGTCAATAGGGCAACCCCCCATATGCCCTAACCCTAGCAACCCGACACCCCTCTAACTCGACACCAATGTGAAGGGCGACACACTTCTTTGAGTACAAGGCCGACACACCATGTGAAGGTGTGGGCGACACACTCCTTGAAGTCATGGCCGACACACCAAGTAGTGGTGATGCATATACCTTGATAGGTGAAAGAATATAAGGGTGTTGATGATGGTTAACCCGATACTATCAAAACTCTATAACCCGATATGTATCAAAACCCTAGAGGATGATATCACTTGGTGATAGCTAGGGTGACACACTAGATGATAGTGAGGCCGATATAATAGAGTATACTATAGCCCATACACTAGATGATAGTGAGGTCGATACCCTAGAGTATACTATGGCTGACACACCGAGTGATTGGGTGGTCGATTCCCTAAAGTGAGGTCAAGATTAATGCTTAAGTGAGGTGAAATTATTATGCTAAAGTGTGAAGAAGGTGATGCACCAATGTATGGTGAAGTTGATACGCCAAGTTATGATTTATGGTCGATATCACCTTAAGCACCTCAAAACCGATATCACCTTAAGCACCTCTAAATTGATATAACTTTGGTATGCCGTGGGTGACACAAGTAATAGTGTCTAGTCCAACACAAGTGAGAGTATCTAGGCTGACACAAGTGATAGTGTCTAGGCCGACACAAGTGAATGTGTCTAGGCCGACACAAGGGTTAATGTCTAGGCCGATACACCTTGATGAGTGTAGGTTGACACATGATGAATATAATCAATTGATACACTATGAAGTAATGAGATGGATACATTTTGATAAGTGTAGGCTGATAAACCCTAAAGAGGGTCAAGCCAATGTAATAAGTATGTTGAAATCAATATCCTCGTAAGGATGAGAGAGAAACTTATACTACTCATGTGAGAAAGGTAATACTTCATGTTGATAATTAATTGATCATAATTTATGAGAGTAATTAAGGATGCTTGAATACTTATGGCAATAAAATAAGCTCTTATGATGCGAATTAGGGTTTGGTTGTTAAATATGAACTTGAAAACCCTAATCGGCTATAAGGGAAACCCTAACCCTAATTATGAGAGGGTTGCAATTTGAATGATTCTCTTTATGGCGTGGTGATGATATTTACTTGATATTACTTTTACCATGAAATCTTAACCATGCAGGTGTTATGAGATGATGAGCATAGTCAGGTATGAGCTATGGTGATTTAGCATGATACATATTAAATAGGCCTTGTGAGCCATGTAAAATACTTGTATAATAAGTGTGATATATATATACGGGTCTAATGACCTAGAGATGATTTTTGCCTAGTAAGAGGTGACACTGATCAACAATGAACTGAGGGTTTGATACCCAAAACATTTGATCATGATAATGAAAATGTTGAAGGGATGAGATTCCCAATAATATGTTCAAGGGATTGAGATCCCAAGATGGGTGTAACAAGATGTGTTCCAATTGATAAAAGATTCCTCTAAAACTGTATGACACATTTCTTTGTAGCATTTATCTATAATTCATGCTTGTAGCTTGATTGATGCTAAATGTAACGACCGTCTCGCGAAAACAGGATTAACTAATGCGGAAGCGAATTATTTGCAGGAGATTACTGAAAATCACTAAAAATTTAAAACTTTTTGCAAAGAGATCCATTCACAGGAAAACTCTTTAACCATGAACCAAAGTATTCCAAATTCATCGTGGTTCACAAGTACACAACCTATACCATTCCTTTTCAAGGATTACAACATTGACTGCCCTGTTAACAAATATACATAGGCAGTATAAAAACTTCGAGGCACTAAGCCAAAACTCAGATTGATACATTTAAAACTCCGAGGACCTGAGAGTACAGAGACGACACATAAGACTACTATCTATATGACTAGACAGACAATATTTCTACATGAGATCTTATTGTTGTCCCTGCTGTTGCTGCTGCTCTTTCCCTATTCTAGGGTTTCTGCTCTGCCTTCCATGCATACCTAAAAATGTTTCCCACGGGGGTGAGACAATTGAAAATTGCCCCAGCGAGAGATATAACTCTCCACCAAAAACATTGTTATTGCAGTTTATCAAATTAAAACTGAATAGGGGTTACTTTTACATTATCAGGCAGAATTATTCATCATAGAACAGAATAAGGTAATCTCCATTCTCAAGGAGGTCATTGCATCTACCCATGGTAGATAAGTAATTCATCTGTCTACTTTGCAGAGAATATAAAGAAACATAATTAACATTTATCTACTAAGGAATGCACAAAGAAATGCAACATCAGCCAATGAATCTCCATATTTAATCCTTAAGCAAACATGCTATATGGCTGATTACATTTTACAATCACACTTATGCTCTGAGGATATGAGATATACCGCTCATACTCCAACCGACCATTACGAAATTGCCTCGGTACCATACATAGGTCATCAAAAGAGCCAGATTCTTATGACCTCATCTGTCTCGGTCAGTACGAGACCACATGCAGGACATCTCGTGTCTCTGCTAGCTAGCTAGACAGGGTATTCTGGCACCTTCACTACAGAGTTACAGCGTCAACTGCACTCTCATCGCCAATCGAGAGATTTCTTGTTTATCTCCTCGATCCGACATTAAGTATCATTGGGAGATTCATGATACATCCATCCCGACATATTCATGAAGGATTGAGAGGTTTCTTGTTTACCTTCCAACAATCTCTTCAAGAGGACGTAAGGATATTTTCGCCCATTTACCCCCACATATTCAAAATATGTGCTCTGGGTTTTGCCGCGGGCACCCGTTTCACCATCACCTATTCCTGACGATGATGGATCTATGGTCAGAGCACTACATGAATAGATTTCACTTGATTTATTAAGTACATTCTCATATTCTTTTAGCATCAGCCAAGTTCTCAAACATAACTTATTACAACAATGCTATAAAGACACATGTACTACTTTTATCAGATATTTATCAGTGTTTCAAAGACCCTGGGAACTCAGTCCCTCATTTCAATACTGGGAATTATCATCCCTTCACTTTCTCATCACCACAATCATATGATTCTGGGTATTCAAACCCTTAACTCATCATTGAGCATTATTATACCTTTTTCAGGTAACTATCACCTTCAGGTCATCTGACCAAGGCATTCATGATACTTGTTACACAAGCATCACACCTGGCTCACAAGGCCATGAAATATCTTATCACCTCTCACTGGGTAACAAATTACTCATGTGACTCATAAAAGTCCATGCATATTGCTTCTTTTACTAAGCAACAACAACATTAAGGCACATAATGCCAATCAACATTTATTATATAAATGTCACAGCTCACACTAGCTATATACATCATCTCATAATATCTGTATGGTTATTAGGCATGATAACAGTCATACAAGATATTCATCACATCATATGATGTGATAGCAACACCATTATTCCTCTACCAGGAATTAGGGTTTATTATCAAATAGGGCTTTTCATTCCCTTTACCCAAATTAGGGTTAGGGTTCCCCATTTCTCATTAATAAAGAGTTCATGATCTCATTATCTGTCCAGCCCTTAATACATTATTCCATACCTCTGGGGCATTCAAGGATATCATATTTGATTATTCTAGAAAATTACTTTCATCATATAGCATTAATGATCATCAATTCAAGGTATGAGTTCATTTCTCATCCTTATCATGGTATGATTATATCATACACATCATTTGGGCTTAACCCCATTCTCAAGGTATTTTAATTAACACTCATCAAGGTGTAACAACTCATTACATTTCATTGTAATAGTTTCATAACACACTTCATATGTTTCTTACCCAATTATATTGGATTTGAAGTACATCAAGGCATATAAACCCTGAAATGCTGAATGTGATAACTATCATATCTTTATGTATCACTTTCTCATCATTTCAAACTCTGTTGAGTTATCCATCTTATCTTGTATTAAGGTATTTCCCTCTTAATACATCCCATCACTAATCTCTTACCTTTAGCATATAATGAAAAGGCCACACATTAGAATTGTACAACTATCTCACATGATATGGACTTATCTTAGTTTAAGGCATGACTTTATTATAAAGTTGCTTATAAATAATCACAATGATACACCCTCAACTAGGGTTTCTCATCACATATCTTATGTATCCTTCATCCAATTATATTGGACTTACAATCATATCAAGGTATACGATCATATGAGGTCAATTTCAAATCACCTCTAAATCAAGCATAGAGCACCACGGCCATGCAACCAAGAACGGCCGTGCTACCTTGCACGGTCGTGCAAAGTGAAGCTACCACGGTCGTGCTACAGAAGTTCCCCTCATGAATCATATTCAAGTATGAATTCATACTATCAACTTCTCAACTTGAATAGGTCATATCACCCTTTAGTTGAGTACATACAACTATGATTAACATAGTGTATCAAGTCATTGACCCTATAAGCAATTAGGAATTCATCCCTTAATTGGCACTAATCACTTAGGTACTATTCGAGTTTCAACCTTTGTACCTTCTTTGATTATCATTACTAATCAACATTGGATCAATGGATCATTCATCATCTTGATTCTCAAGAGATTCAATCACATTGGACCTCCATTACATAGGGTATCCAATTGAATTAGGGTTTTCAATGTTGATTCCTTCAATCATTGAATTCATGGAACCAGTCATCAATTGGACCTACCCTCATACTTCAATTGAGTTTAATAGGTCAACCTTAAACTGATTTGACTCTCAATTGACCCTCAATTGATCATCAATTAGGGTTTGATTCAATTGAATTAGGGTTTGGAATCGATGATTCAACAACACTAATCAATGTAAGACTAGTTGCTTTGAAACCATTGAACCATCATCCAAATTGGGTATGACCTGACCCCAAACGGTCTTGAGGTCGTTTTGATGACCTCCAAACGGTCTTGAGACCGTTTGCCCATCATATCACTCAAATCTAAGCAATCCAATTAGGGTTTGGTTCATTGGATTGATCACCAAATCAGCATTACATTGTTTAACAGCTTGGTACCTTTAGACCTTCAAACACCTAACCATACTCAACCCTAGACCTCCAAACGGTCTTGGGTGACCACCAAACGGTCTTGAGACCGTTTGGATGAGCTACAAACGGTCTTGAGACCGTTTGGCCCATCCAACCTTTGGATTCTAGTGAAAAAGCATCATGGATTGGTCTATCGAGTTGATCAACAAATCAGCACTACATTGCAATATGATTAGTACCTTTGGACCTTCAATTTGTCAACTATAATTGACCCAAGACTTCCAAACGGTCTTGGGGTGATCCCCAAACGGGTTTGAAACCGTTTGGGTGATCCCCAAACGGGTTTGAACCCGTTTGGGCTAATCAACCCAAAATCTCAACTTCACTCATTGGAATTTCAGCACTGTTTTCAATTAGGGTTTGCCTAATTGATTAGCCTTAAACTCACGATTCCTAGGGAGTTAACCCCTCAAATTTGGAGAGTCATTAACCAACATAATTATGAACAGGAATCCCAAACGGTCAACGCTTGGTCAACTCACTAAAACGGTCTTGAACCCGTTTTCCCAAGCAGGTCAAGTTAATCAGGTTGAAAATCAACACTTAATCCAATTAGGTTTTCCTAATTGATTAGCCTTCAACCTATGATTCCTTTGGAGTTAACCCCTAAAATTTGGAGGGTCATTAACAAACATAATTATGAACAGAAATACCAAACGGTCAATGCTTGGTCAACTCACTCAAACGGTCTTGAACCCGTTTTCCCAAGCAGGTCAAGTTAATCAGGTTGAAAATCAGCACTTAATCCAATTCGATTTGTCTAATTGATTGGACTTCAACCTTTGATTCCTTTGGAGTTAACCCCTTCAATTTGGAGGGTCATTAGCCTACATAATTAGGAACGAGATTCCCAAATGGTCAACGCTTGGTCAACTCCTTCAAACGGGTTTGAACCCGTTTGACACCAAACGGTTTGCAACCCGTTTGGTCACCAAACGGTTTTGGTGAACCCGTTTGGTCCCCACCTTTGAGATCGTTTGCTCCCAAGATATTTGGTGAGGTGCTTGCTTATGATGATGCCATAATCATATTCCTTCGTGCACCCAAGAACAGCAACCGTTCTTGATGGAAATTGCAGCAAAGAATCAAGTTTGTAACAAATTGAAGAAAACAATCAACAAAGCATAGATGATTGATGCAATAACAATGATTAAGGGTTTGAGTTATAAAACCCGCCTCCAATTGAGCTCCAAAGCTCCAAGATCACGCCATCAATGGTGGATGAAGCTCTAGCAACTCCCCCTAGGCTCGTCCTCAAGCTTTTGATTGCAAAAGTTGGCTAGGGTTGAAGAGGAGATCGAAATAAGAAGGAATCCATAATTTATTTTCGATTTCCACCATGAAATCATGAAGAACGAGGGTCAAGAATCTTACCAACAGGTTGGGGCTCGTCCTCCTGTTTCTCCTAAGTCCCCTTGAGCTCATCCCAAGCAAAGGAAGAAGAAAGGGCCGAAAAAGCCTTTCAATTCATTTGGAAAAGGCACTTTTATAAGGAAATTGATGAGAGAGAAAATGCCTTATAAAAATCCAATTAATCCCAATAAAGTGGCCGCCTCTTCCCCCTCAACTACCTTGGGTACGAGGCACCTTCCTTGCCTTTAATTCTCCTTCATTATCCTCAATTTAAAGAAAAGCAAATTAAGCACCTTAATGCTTATTATATTAATATCCCATATGTGAGTGGAAATTACTTTTCTTTATAATAAGGTGAGTGGAATTTCACCTACTTAAGATATTTTCGTTCCTTATCTTGGAAAAGGAACGTCCATACTTATTCAAAATCAACCCAAAACATTTTGGTTGAAAGCCCTTCAATTATTTTTATTCATTTTTGCCCTAAATTGAATTAGGTTTTCAATTAGGCATTATTCTTGATTATTTTAATGTCAAGATTCTCTCTCCTACAACTTAATTCAAATGAGGAGTCCCTCTCATTTTATTTGCTCTACATGATGCCAAGAAACATTAAGGACCATATTGAAGTGGTAATTTGCATATTGAACCCTAGATTTTGGGTAAATTGCACTTTACTCCAAAACTAGGTTTTAATGCACAAGGATTGCTTTACAAGCTTAATCTTGGTGTCCAAGCTTGTGGAAACCATACCACTACATCATATTCATTCTTATGATGTATTAACATCAGAGGAAAATCTTATCATGCAACATTTGCAATTTAACCCCTCAACTTGGGTAATTTGCACTTTAGTCCAAAATAAGCAAACATTGCTTTAACATTGTTCAAACAGGACCAAAATTGAAACATAAGTTCCTCATGAGCCCTAATCACTTTTCAAAAGATAAGATTAAGCATATAATCATCTTTCTTAATCAAAACACCTAGGGTTAAAGCATAACCCAGGCCGGGGATGTTACAAATTATAAACCCCTAACAAGGATTTTGTCCCCGAAATCCCAGATAAAGGAAACATATATTATTCATTCATCATATCATCATGTCTCTTCATAATACCTCATTGTTATGGAGACATCATAGAACTTTGATCAGCACAAAGTTCCTTCACACAATATTCTCATAGAATCAATTGAGACCTTATCTTAAAGACATATTTAGTTGTTATGTTTATGAAAAGCATAAACCCCTAACATATGATGTTCATATCATTTTATATAATCAGACTGATTTCATAGTTGACCACTCCAGGTATCCAATCTAAATCATCTGATAATTCTCAGATACCAGAATCTCTTATCTTGGTATCAGACACATGTGTTGAAAACACATCATATTCTCATATTCCTTTCATCATATTTACAACTTTATTGAACAGGGATCATCTCCCTTGTTCTCTTTCTCATCATATGAGGGTCATACTTTTACTTCCTCATATACACATACTGATCTGAATTCATATCAGATCCCTCTTTCTTGTACTTAAGGTATGATACATTTATTCATTTCATATTTCTTATTTCATGATACTCATTAGATTGTATCAGAATGATTGCTTGATCAGGGCAATAAAAAAGATATCAATCTAAGAGTTTCCATACTCACTTTATCATCAATAGTTATATACCTGATCAGGGTTTACAAGTACTGAGATCAAGTAGTATGCAATTACATGCTATCATATTTCTTTCTTTTCATATTATCATAACATAAGATTTAACATCCCTGGATTTTATCCAGGCATCTCTTCTATACCTCTTCCTCTTTCATAGAGGTATGATCAATATAGAGCATTTAAAAGAATACCGAATAGAATTCAAATTCTAGTTCTCATCATTTCTTCCCTATATGGCAACTAATAGGGAAAACAAAATCAACAATCCTCCTTTTTATAACAAAAAGGGTTTAGTGTACTCAACATGTACACATTTATAACATACCTTGTACTCATATCATGGTCTTACTAGTCTTATTACTGAAGCAAAAACTAAGCCATAGAATCTTACAGGTGAAAGGTTAAGACCTTTGCACTTACTTAGTGGCTACTTCCCTGGTACACTAGGCATTTATTGCACTATTAGTACCAAAAACTTGGCCGTTTAAAACCATTAGGCAAATGTCTCTAGAATTATAGAGACCATTCCCTACTTCTCAGCTTATTGCCCCTTCTTGGGCACTACCATCACATATTTATTATCTGTCTGAACTCATGGTAGAGTCCACTTTCTTGCTATAAGTTAATCTTTTCCATATTTTCCCTTGTTCCAACATGACTAAGTCATTTAGGAACTCATTTAAAGCTCAAGCTTTCTGTATTAAGGACTGATAACCTAGGTTGTAAGCCTAGCATCCAGTCCACTCATATGCATTACTGTTGCCCTAATCTTCCCAACAAGAGCAAGATCATAGGATTCTCTATCCTGATCAGGTCTTAATGGGAATTCTCAGGCACTCATTCTATTCCTGCATGATCCCTTGCACCTCTTCTTGGTGCAACAACATTGCCCTAAGCAATGTGTTCATTGTGCTCTCTAGTTATTTTAAACTTTACCCTTTCTCTGCACAAGCAGAAATCATTATAGGGTATACTGGAGGACACTAACACAGACTCAACAACTTAGTCCTATGTCTCTGTAGACTCAACGAACCTAGAGCTCTGATACCACTAATTGTAACGACCGTCTCGCGAAAATAGGATTAACTAATGCGGAAGCGAATTATTTGCAGCGGATTACTGAAAATCACTGAAAATTTAAAACTTTTTGCAAAGAGATCCATTCACAGGAAAACTCTTTAACCATGAACCAAAGTATTCCAAATTCATCGTGGTTCACAAGTACACAACCTGTACCATTCCTTTTCAAGGATTACAACATTGACTGCCCTGTTAACAAATATACACAGGCAGTATAAAAACTTCGAGGCACTAAGCCAAAACTCAGATTGATACATTTAAAACTTCGAGGACCTGAGAGTACAAAGACGACACATAAGACTACTATCTATATGACTAGACAGACAATATTTCCACCTGAGATCTTATTGTTGTCCCTGCTGTTGCTGCTTCTCTTTCCCTATTCTAGGGTTTCTGCTCTGCCTTCCATGCATACCTAAAACTATTTCCCACGGGGGTGAGACAATTGAAAATTGCCCCAGCGAGAGATATAACTCTCTGCCAAAAACATTGTTATTGCAGTTTATCAAATTAAAACTGAGTAGGGGTTACTTTTACATTATCAGGCAGAATTATTCATCATAGAACAGAATAAGGTAATCTCCATTCTCAAGGAGGTCATTGCATCTACCCAAGGTAGATAAGTAATTCATCTGTCTACTTTGCAGAGAATATAAAGAAACATAATTAACATTTATCTACTAAGGAATGCACAAAGAAATGCAACATCATCTAATGAATCTCTGTATTCAATCCTTAAGCAAACATGTTATACGTTTGATTACATTTTACAATCACACTTATGCTCTGAGGAGATGAGATATACCGCTCATACTCCAACCGACCATTATGAAATCGCCTCGGTACCATACATAGGTCATCAAAAGAGCCGGATTCTTATGACCTCATCTATCTCGGTCAGTACGAGACCACATGCAGGACATCTCGTGTCTCTGCTAGCTAGCTAGCCAGGGTATTCTGGCACCTTCACTACAGAGTTACAACGTCAACTGCACTCTCATCGCCAATCGAGAGATTTCTTGTTTATCTCCTCGATCCGACATTAAGTATCATTGGGAGATTCATGATACATCCATCCCGACATATTCATGAAGGATTGAGAGGTTTCTTGTTTACCTTCCAACAATCTCTTCAAGAGGACGTAAGGACATTTTCGCCCATTTACCCCCACATATTCAAAATATGTGCTCCGGGTTTTGCCGCGGGCACCCGTTTCACCATCACCTATTCCTGACGATGATGGATCTATGGTCAGAGCACTACATGAATAGATTTCACTTGATTTATTAAGTACATTCTCATATTCTTTTAGGATCAACCAAGTTCTCAAACATAACTTATTACAACAATGCTATAAAGAGACATGTACTACTTTTATCAGATATTTATCAGTCTTTCAAAGACCCTGGGAACTCAGTCCCTCATTTCAATACTGGGAATTATCATCCCTTCACTTTCTCATCACCATAATCATATGGTTCTGGGTATTGAAACCCTTAACTCATCATTGAGCATTATTATACATTTTTCAGGTAACTATCACCTTCAGGTCATCTGACCAAGGCATTCATGATACTTGTTACACAAGCATCACACATGGCTCACAAGGCCATGAAATATCTTATCACCTCTCACTGGGTAACAACTTACTCATGTGACTCATAAAAGTCCATGCATATTGCTTCTTTTACTAAGCAACAACAACATTAAGGCACATAATGCCAATCAACATTTATTATATAAATGTCACAGCTCACACTAGCTATATACATCATCTCATAATATCTGTATGGTTATTAGGCATGATAACAGTCATACAAGATATTCATCACATCATATGATGTGATAGCAACACCATTATTCCTCTACCAGGAATTAGGGTTTACTATCAAATAGGGCTTTTCATTCCCTTTACCCAAATTAGGGTTAGGGTTCCCCATTTCTCATTAATAAAGAGTTCATGATCTCATTATCTGTCCAACCCTTAATACATTATTCCATACCTCTGGGGCATTCAAGGATATTATATTTGATTATTCTAGAACATTACTTTCATCATATAGCATTAATGATCATCAATTCAAGGTATGAGTTCATTTCTCATCCTTATCATGGTATGATTATATCATACACATCATTTGGGCTTAACCCCATTCTCAAGGTACATTAATTAACACTCATCAAGGTGTAACAACTCATTACATTTCATTGTAATAGTTTCATAACACACTTCATATGTTTCTTACCCAATTATATTGGATTTGAAGTACATCAAGGCATATAAACCCTGAAATGCTAAATGTGATAACTATCATATCTTGATGTATCACTTTCTCATCATTTCAAACTCTGTTGAGTTATCCATCTTATCTTGTATTAAGGTATTTCCCTCTTAATACATCCCATCACTAATCTCTTACCTTTAGCATATAATGCAAAGGCCACACATTAGAATTGTACAGCTATCTCACATGATATGGACTTATCTTAGTTTAAGGCATGACTTTATTATAAAGTTGCTTATAAATAATCACAATGATACACCCTCAACTAGGGTTTCTCATCACATATCTTATGTATCCTTCATCCAATTATATTGGACTTACAATCATATCAAGGTATACGATCATATGAGGTCACTTTCAAATCACCTCTAAATCAATCATAGAGCACCACGGCCGTGCAACCAAGAACGGCCGTGCGAAGGGAAGCCACCACGGCCGTGCTACCTTGCACGGTCGTGCAAAGTGAAGCTACCACGGTCGTGCTACAGAAGTTCCCCTCATGAATCATAGTCAAGTATGAATTCATGCTATCAACTTCTCAACTTGAATAGGTCATATCACCCTTTAGTTGAGTACATACAACTATGATTAACATAGTGTATCAAGTCATTGACCCTATAAGCAATTAGGAATTCATCCCTTAATTGGCACTAATCCCTTAGGTACTATTCGGGTTTCAACCTTTGTACCTTCTTTGATTATCATTACTAATCAACATTGGATCAATGGATCATTCATCATCTTGATTCTCAAGAGATTCAATCACATTGGACCTCCATTACATAGTGTATCCAATTGAATTAGGGTTTTCAATGTTGATTCCTTCAATCATTGAATTCATGGTACCAATCATCAATTGGACCTACCCTCATACTTCAATTGATTTTAATAGGTCAAACTTCAACTGATTTGACTCTCAATTGACCCTCAATTGATCATCAATTAGGGTTTGGAATCGATGATTCAACAACACTAATCAATGTAAGACTAGTTGCTTTGAAACCATTGAACCATCATCCAAATTGGGTATGACCTGACCCCAAACGGTCTTGAGGTCGTTTGGATGACCTCCAAACGGTCTTGAGACCGTTTTACCATCATATCACTCAAATCTAAGCAATCCAATTAGGGTTTGGTTCATTGGATTGATCACCAAATCAGCATTACATTGTTTAACAGCTTGGTACCTTTAGACCTTCAAACACCTAACCATACTCAACCCTAGACCTCCAAACGGTCTTGGGTGACCACCAAAAGGTCTTGAGACCGTTTGGATGAGCTACAAACGGTCTTGAGACCGTTTGGCCCATCCAACCTTTGGATTCTAGTGAAAAATCATCATGGATTGGTCTATCGAGTTGATCAACAAATCAGCACTACATTGCAATATGATTAGTACCTTTGGACCTTCAATTGGTCAACTATACTTGACCACAGACTTCCAAACGGTCTTGGGGTGATCCCCAAACGGGTTTGAAACCGTTTGGGTGATCCCCAAACGGGTTTGAACCCGTTTGGGCTAATCAACTCAAAATCTCAACTTCACTCATTGGAATTTCAGCACTGTTTTCAATTAGGGTTTGCCTAATTGATTAGCCTTAAACTCACGATTCCTAGGGATTTAACCCCTAAAATTTGGAGAGTCATTAAAAAACATAATTATGAACAGGAATACCAAACGGTCAACGCTTGGTCAACTCTCTAAAACGGTCTTGAACCCGTTTTCCCAAGTAGGTCAAGTTATCAGGTTGAAAATCAGCACTTAATCCAATTAGGTTTTCCTAATTGATTAGCCTTCAACCTATGATTCCTTTGGAGTTAACCCATAAAATTTGGAGGGTAATTAAAAAAAATAATTATGAACAGTAATCCCAAACGGTCAATGCTTGGTCAACTCACTCAAACGGTCTTGAACCCGTTTTCCCAAGCAGGTCAAGTTAATCAGGTTGAAAATCAGCACTTAATCCAATTCGATTTGTCTAATTTAATTGCCTTCAACCTATGATTCCTTTAGAATTAACCCCTAAAATGTGGAGTGTAATTATCCTACATAATTAGGAATGAGATTCCCAAACGGTCAACGCTTGGTCAACTCCTTCAAACGGGTTTGAACCCGTTTGACACCAAACGGTTTGCAACCCGTTTGGTCACCAAACGGTTTTGGTGAACCCATTTGGTCCCCACCTTTGAGATCGTTTGCTCCCAAGATATTTGGTGAGGTGCTTTCTTATGATGATTTAATCATCATCTTCCTTCGTGCACCCAAGAACAGAAACCGTTCTTGATGGAAATTGCAGCAAAGAATCAAGTTTGTAACAAATTGAAGAAAACAATCAACAAAGCATAGATGATTGATGCAATAGCAATGATTAAGGGTTTGAGTTATAAAACCCGCCTCCAATTGAGCTCCAAAGCTCCAAGATCACGCCATCAATGGTGGATGAAGCTCTAGCAACTCCCCCTAGGCTAGTCCTCAAGCTTTTGATTGCAAAAGTTGGCTAGGGTTGAAGAGGAGATCGAAATAAGAAGGAATCCATAATTTATTTTCGATTTCCACCATGAAATCATGAAGAACGAGGGTCAAGAAGCTTACCAACAGGTTGGGGCTCGTCCTCCTGTTGCTCCTAAGTCCCCTTGAGCTCATCCCAAGCAAAGGAAGAAGAAAGGGCCGAAAAAGCCTTTCAATTCATTTGGAAAAGGCACTTTTATAAGGAAATTGATGAGAGAGAAAATGCCTTATAAAAATCTAATTAATCCCAATAAAGTGGCCGCCTCTTCCCCCTCAACTACCTTGGGTACGAGGAACCTTCCTTGCCTTTAATTCTCCTTCATTATCCTCAATTTAAAGAAAAGCAAATTAAGCACCTTAATGCTTATTATATTAATATCCCATATGTGAGTGGAAATTACTTTTCTTTATAATAAGGTGAGTGGAATTTCACCTACTTAAGATATTTTCGTTCCTTATCTTGGAAAAGGAACGTCCATACTTATTCAAAATCAACCCAAAACATTTTGGTTGAAAGCCCTTCAATTATTTTTATTCATTTTTGCCCTAAATTGAATTAGGTTTTCAATTAGGCATTATTCTTGATTATTTTAATGTCAAGATTCTCTCTCCTACAACTTAATTCAAATGAGGAGTCCCTCTCATTTTATTTGCTTTACATGATGCCAAGAAACATTAAGGACCATATTGAAGTGGTAATTTGCATATTGAACCCTAGATTTTGGGTAAATTGCACTTTACTCCAAAACTAGGTTTTAATGCACAAGGATTGCTTTACAAGCTTAATCTTGGTGTCCAAGCTTGTGGAAACCATACCACTACATCATATTCATTCTTATGATGTCTTAAAATCAGAGGAACATCTTATCATGCAACATTTGCAATTTAACCCCTCAACTTGGGTAATTTGCACTTTAGTCCAAAATAAGCAAACATTGCTTTAACATTGTTCAAACATGACCAAAATTGAAACATAAGTTCCTCATGAGCCCTAATCACTTTTCAAAAGATAAGATTAAGCATATAATCATCTTTCTTAATCAAAACACCTAGGGTTAAAGCATAACCCAGGTCAGGGATGTTACACTAAAAGATACTATAATGCACTTAACTTATCAAGTTAAACTAAAAATGTAGTTTGCCCTAGCAATAGATGCATTTGGTGTCAGAACTTGCTGAATGGTGAAATGAGAAATTCCTGTGGGAATCTCAGAGTGAATATTGTTGAATATGTGGGGTACACGTTGAGGTATGCCCTTACATCCTTAACTCACAAGATTAGGTGTGGGCCATACCCTAAAGAGAGTGTGGTTGTAGGTCGTGACTCAATATATAAAGGATTGGTTACAGACCATACCCTGATAAGAATACAATCAGGATTGACTATGGGTCATGCCTTGATAAGGGAATAACTATGGAATGTATCTCTCTAGTGTTGAGCCTATATACCCAAGCTTGATAAATTATAGTTTGACTCATAATGACACTGTAGGTTCACTCATACTGACCAAGTGGGTGAGGTCATGGATTCTGACTCTTCCATGGACCTTGTATGGCACTAATGCTACCTAATTTAGGTTGGTTGGAGCATGAAAAGTATACCTCATCTCCTCAGGGCATAAGATTGATTGTTGAAAGATGTAATCAGTCATGTAGGTATATGCTTAAGCATCAAACACAAAAACATTGAATGAGGCCGAATTGCTTCTGTATGTCATAGTTTATAAATGTCATACGTGTTGTTCATATTCCTTCTAAAGTGATTACTTGATCTACTATTCAATCATAGTTATCTGAACTGCTAAATTATGATAATATTCTATCATGCTCATAATATATGGTGATATCTGTTTAGTATAGTGCAGAGTTACTTTTTGTTCTAATAATAATATATCTATGATAATAATAGTGTTGTTGGAGAGTTATATCTCCCGCTAGGACTTTTGTCTCACCCCGTGGGTTCTAAAATTTTTTAGGTGGATGTGCATGAGGTAGCAAAGATCATGTAAGCTGATACAAGACAATAGTAGGAAGAAGACCTGAAATTTGAGGTATTGTGTTGTTAGTTGTGTATTGCTATAGATTGAAGTCCTATGTGTCTCCCCTGTACTCTCAGGTCCTTGGGGGTATAGTTTCATATATGGTTTTACAATCGATCTGAGTTTTGGCTAAAAGGTTGTTATTACTAATAGTTTGCCCATGTACATGTTTTTGGTAAAAGCAATCTAATATCAGATGAAACAGGGATGCCACTGAGATAGCACATGTGTGATGTATCGTGTTGTATATGACATGCTTTGGACCTTTCTGTAATAAATTTCCTGGCAATGAATCTTTATGAAATATGGTTTTAATTTTTAGTGATCTTTGGTAATCCTGTGTTAATGGTTATTTTCATGTGAATTTGTGTGATGTTGTTATCAGTTTGATAGCAGTCGTCACAATTTTTGGTATCAGAGCATATGTTTCTTGAGTCTACAGGGACATAGGACTAAGGTTGTTGAGTCTATTCTAGAGTCATCCAATATGTCTAATAGTGATTTCTGCTCAGGCAGAAGAAAGGGAAAAGCATAAAGATGTCTGAGGAACATGATGTATATATAGCTAAAAGCAATATTATTGCACCAAGAGGAGGTACAAGGGATCATGCAAGAGAAGAATGAGTGCCTAAGAATCCCCAATCTGATCCAGTCATGATATAGAACCCTACTTTTCATGCTCTCATTGGGTAGGTTATGACAATAATGATGCATATAGTGGACCGGACACCAACAATACAACCTAGGGCACCAGTCCCCAATATAGAATTTTTGGGTTCTGGTAAGACCTTTGAACAACTATGACATGTAGGAGCTATAGAATGTGCTGGAACAACTGACCCAACATATGTTGATCTATGGCTCACTGATTTAGAAAAGGCTTTCAAGATCCTTAGTATCCCAGATGCTGACAAAGTCACACATGGTGTGTACCTTTTGAAGGGTAGTGTTGGCCACTGGTGGGCCATAGAAGAGGTAAAAAGGAATGATGAAGAGGTTGATTGGGAGGAATTCCGTCAAGAATTCATCAATAAGTACTTTCCACATACATAGTTAAACGCAAAGATCTCATAGTTTGAGAAAGGATGGAATGGTGAGATGTCTAATTTGGTAGCTGCTTTGGAAAGTAGAGAGAGATTTGCCAGATTCGTAGAATCTATATGGAGAATAGAAAGATGTGTGACAGAGAAACATGAGGTAAACCTCAAAAAGGTCTACACAGTCACAGAAATAGTTGTTTGGTGGCTCTAAACAGACAAAGTTTTCAGTAACACTAGAAGAACAAACATTTAGTACTCCAATGTAGTGGTTACAAAGTAAGGGAAGAGGATGAAGTTTACCTCCAGTTGGAGCCTCAAGATTAGTTTCTAAGACAATGATGGGATCAGTAAGACCATGGTATGAGTAAGACATGTTATAGGTGTGGACAAGTTGGGCATACCTGACCATTTTGTCCATAAAGACACAATGATATGACACAACAACCAAGGCACAATCAACAAGGTTCACAAGGACCATAGTTCAATGGAATAGGAGGATGTGGACGTGGACCGGTGTGCAAATTGTTCCATCTACTTCAGGTAGTAGAGGACGAGGGCAACATCAGGCAACAACTAGACTCTATGTGTTGAGTCAACATGAGACACCAGATTAATCATAATAGGTAACAATTCAGATAGAACTTTTCCAGTCTGACTTATCTCTCTTTATTATGCATGTTAATCATAAGAAGGATAGTTGTTGTTAAGTTTCCTTTGGTTAAGTACTTTGGGGACATGAGGAAGATATGAAGAGGACTAAAATTTATATTCTATCCAGTATTCTCTAAAATTTTTTGTGATTTCTTTTGTTCATATAAAAGAAGAAGAGTTGTAAAAGAAACACCTAGAGAGAACCAGAGATACTAAATCTTAGAACTTAAAAGAGATGTTTAAGGTAATAAACATGATATAAAACAAAGTGCATACTACCTAAATCTCAGTACTTGTGTGCCCTAGTCATGATCTAATTATTGAAGAAAAGGTGAGTATGGAACTCTTAGGTTGCTTTCTTTTTGATTACTCTGATCAAGTAGTCATTTTGAAACAACCTAAAGAGCATAATTAAACATGAATCATGGTAATAGTACATTCAACTTACCTTAAAGAAGAAAAGAACTATATCTTAGCTGATCCGAATTTGAATGACTGATGATCATAAGAAAAGAATATGACACTATAAAACCTAAATTTGAACGCAGATAAGCTATAAGAGCTCTCTAAAAGGGTAATCTCAAGAACTTTAGAAAGCAAGATATAGATGAATCCGTGTCCATAAAGTAAGTCAAAGTGTTAAATACATGTATAAGGGAGAGAACTCCTGATGTAAGTATGAAGTGAGAAGATAAATAAGAATGAATGATGAATGCATAAAGTGGAACTTGAGTTAATATCAGACCAACCTATGAGTATAAGAAAGTATACAATGTAATCCTCATTATATGTGAAAGGGAACAAGGAAGATGATTTCTACTCAATAAATAAAATGTTAATAATAATGATCATTTCCATGATGTAAAGATGAAAAATGTGGTAAAACAAGGAAATGTTCATGAACATGAAGAGATCAAAGAAGGAGTGATGGCATGTAATCATCTTTACAGTTCCTATGCCAATGGCAAGGAAACCAAGATGAAATCAGATTGAATGACACATGAGCAGTGAAGACTCATATAATAACCAAAGAAAGTTGATAATGTCCTTCTCCCTATTAGCGATCCCTAGATGGTGCTGTGATGATAAGGGAAACTATGTTTCCTTTATGTACTTCCTTTCCAGGGATGTGATGTTCAAGTGAGTCTCGTATCACTTAATATTCATGGTTTTGAGGCCACCTTGAGATGGATACCTGAAAAGTATCAGTTGGGGCTTGGAGTTTGGTTCCAAGATGGTGACATCTGTGAATGATGATGTTTTGTGAATCCTCTAAGATGATAAGAAGATTCTTGTAACATCTTTGGAAACAATAGAAACAACTAGGAAGCTGAATGAACATGAATGTAATGCATTTTGGCATATGCGATGGATACCAAGGTAAGGAATCTTGGTATCCAAGAGGTTCCCGTGGTATGTGAGATCAAGAAAAAGTTTCATAATGAGAATTTTATGGTTAATACCCTTGAAATTGTGGTCTTACCTTTGCCCTTAGATAAATATAATAACTCCTAGGTCTATGAACCTCCTCTTATAATGTTACAAGTTGTGAAGGTGGCTTAAAAGTTAGGGTTGCCATTCGAGTTGTACAAAGTACATACATTGTTTCTATGTTGATAAAGTATGACTTGACATAATGTTAACTCTACAAGCCAGAAGTGGTAGAGTTAACTAAGGGTGTATCCTTTGTGATAAATCTTGTGTTAATCTTGGATAAAGTTCCATGACATCACTGTGATGTAGAAAATGTTTAATATAAGAATCTTACTTAGTCATAAGTTTACTATTTTGATATTCCTTTGGTTGGTTTCATAAAAGTTTAATGAAGAGTTAAAAGAGGAAGTACCTTTCTCTTTTATCTTGAGATTTCGAGGACAAAATCCTTGTTAGGGGTTGATAACTTGTAACATCCCTGACCTGGGTTTTGGGATAACCCTATTGGTTTTGCTTAAGTAAGTTGTTTGTACCTTTAATATAATCCTTTGAGGTATTTTACTAACACGTTACATGCCTATGTTTCAAGTTTGGTCATGTTTGATCAATGTTTGCTTATTTTGGTCCAGAGTGCAATTTACCCAAGATAAGGGGTTATCTTACAATATTTCACATGTTGAGTGTGCCCTTAGTGCTTTAGCATCATAAGAAGAGGATGATTCTATGGGGCATCTTGTGGAGAGCTTAAGTTTCAAGTTGAGCCTTAGTGGATAATATTTGTGCTTTGTGTGCTAAGTTTTGATGTAAATTGAAATTCGCCCAAAGTAAGAGGTTAACATGAAAATTATCATCTTTAGATAGTCCCTTATCTCTCTTAGCATCATGTAGAGGAGAGAGAAAGTAGATGATGCCTTGTTTGAGTCTTGGTTAAGTAATAGCACTCTTAGTGGTGAAAGAGCCAAAGAGTGTTGAGTGTCTTGAACCCTAGATGGGGTTGTGTCGAGTTATGAGTATATGGGAGTGCCTACCGGATTGAAAACCATAGAGAAGGTCCCATATCGGTTTATTAACTTTTTGTAAGTATTCATATCGAGCTAGGAACCTCAAGTAGGTGAAGTTTACTGGTTTAGACGTTCTTTATAAAAGTTGTATTGGTTTGCATATAAAGTGATATTGGGTTGTGATATCTTGTCAAGCAAGATACCCAATGGCCGACATCCTTGAATTATCCACAAGAGTTTTTCATGTTGAGATAATCATGGATGCATGGAGTCACCAGGCATGGATACATGTCACCTAGTTACATATGGTGATGACACCTCTCATGTAGCCTCTCTCACGAGCCTCAACTATATAAACCTCTCTTTTCACCTACTAGTGAAACCTTTAGACTCTCATATTATCCCTTTCTTAGTGGGCGACCATAAAAGCTTGAGGAACAGGAAGGATCTCGACCATCAAGACTATGGTGAATCCATGGTCATCTTCAACCATGGGTGGACTATGCTCTTTGAAATCATGGTTTCTTTCTTTCTTTTCTTCTTCATCAAGTTCCTAACTATGGTATCTTCTTTCATATAGAAGTGTTATGATCAAGTATTGGACTTTTGATAAGTCATCTTCAACCTTGGGAACGTGAATCTTTGGACCTTGAAGCTCTAGTGGTGATCTTGAGGCGGGTTATATAACTTGAACTCAACTCTATTATTATTCATCTTGAATCATGCAATACTTGATGATTCCTTTTCAATTTTGTCTTTCCAAGGTTGAATAATGGTTCTATGATATTTCCTAGATATATGGGGTTGTTGTCCATGAACTATAGTGTTTAGTGGATGAAGGGTTGAAGTTTGAACATGATGGAATCTCCCATGTACAAATCAATATTGGTTTGAGAAACCCTAACCCGATATGGGGTTATGTGAGGGGAAACTGATACACATGAAGTCCTAACCTGTTACTGGTTTACTACATGTGAAGGTCAACCATCCTTATAGTTGTTAGCCTGTCACCTAAGGCTAAATATGGGGGCATGCCGATTTCTTGAAGTTTATTGAAGATAGGAAGTCAATGGGGCTAACCCTATATGCCCTAACCCTAGGAACCCCACACCCCTCTAACTCGACACCAATGTCAAGGGTGACACACTTCTTTGAGTCCAAGTCCAACACACCATGTGAAGGTATGGGTGACACATTCCTTGAAGTCATGGCTGACACACCAAGTAGTGGTGAGGTCGATACCTTGATAGGTGAAAGAATATAAGGGTGTTGATGATGGTTAACCCGATACTATCAAAACTCTAGAACCCAATATGCATCAAAATCCTAGAGGTTGATATCACTTGGTGATATCTAGAGTGACACACTAGATGATAATGAGGTTGATGCACTAGAGTATACTATGGTCGATACACTAGGTGATAGTGAGGCCAATACCCTAGAGTATACTATGGCCGACACATAAAGTGATAGGGTGGTTGATACCCTAAAGTGAGGTCAAGATGTTATGTTTAAGTGAGGTGAAAATATTATGCTAAAGCATGAAGAAGGTGATGCACCAAGGTATGGTGAAGGTTACATGCCAAGTTATGATTCATGGCCGATGTCACCTTAAGCACCTCAAAACCATATCACCTTAAGAACCTCTAAATCGATATCACTTTGATGTGCCATGCGCGACACAAGTAATAGTGTCTAGGTCGACATAAGTGAGAGTGTCTAGGGCGACACAAGTGATAGTCCGACACAAGTGAATGTGTCTAGGCCAACACAAGGGTTAGTGTCTAGGCTGATACACCTTGATGAGTGTAGGCCAACACATGATGAATATAATCAACTGATACACTATGAAATAATGAGATGGATACACTTTGATAAGTGTAGCTGGATAAAATCTAAAGAGGGTCAAGCTAATGTAATAAGTATGTCAAAATCAATATCCTGGTAAGGATGAGAGAGAAACTTATACTACTCATATGAGAAAGGTAATACTTCACATTGATAATCAATTTATGATAATTGATGAATGTAATTAAGTATGCTTGAATACTTATGGAAAGAAAAATAAGCTTTTATGATGTGAATTAGGGTTTGGTTGTTAAATATGAACTTGAAAACCCTAATCGACTACAAGGGGAAACCCTAACCCTAATTATGAGAGGGTTGCAATTTGAATGATTCTCTTTATGGCGTGGTGATGACATTTACTTGATATTTCTTTTACCATGAGATCCTAACGATGCACGTATTATGAGATGATGAGCATAGCTAGGTATGAGATATGATTATTTAGCATGATACATATTAAATAGGCCTTGTGAGCCATGTGAAATACTTTTACAACAAGTATTGATATATATATATGTATATGTATATATATATATATATATATATATATATATATATATATATATATATATATATATATATATATATATATATATATATATATATATATATATATATATATATATATATATATATATATGGGTCTCATGACCTCAAGATGATTATTTCTTGGTAAGAGGTGACACTGTTCAATGATGAACTGAGGTTTTGATACTCAAAACATGTGATCATGATAATGAAAATGTTGAAGGGATGATATTACCAATAATGTGTTCAAGGGATTGAGATCCTAGGATGGGTGTAACAAGATGTGTTCCAATGGATACAAGATTCCTTGAAAAATGTATTACCCCTTTATTTGTAGAATTTATCTATAATTCATGCTTGTAGCTTGATTGATGCTAAAAGATATTGTAATGCACTTAACTTATCAAGTGAAACTAAAAATGTAGTTTTCCTTGGGCATAGATCCATTCAGTGTCAGAACTTGCTGAATGGTGAAATGAGCAATTCTTACGGGAAACTCAGAGTGCATATTGTTGAATATGCAGGGTGAAAGTTGAGGTATATCCTTGTATCCTTAACTCACATGATTGTCTATGGGCCATACCCTAAAGAAAGTGTGGTTGTAGGTCATGACTCAATATACAATCAAGATTGGTTACAGACCATACCCTGATAAGAATATAATTAGGTTTGACTACAGGTCATACCCTGATAAAGGAACAACTATGGTTGTATCTCTCTAGCATTGTGCCTATATACCCAGGCTATCTAAATTGTAGTTTGACTCATAATGTCACTGTAGGTTCACTTGTACTGACCAAGGGGGTAAGGTCGTGGATTCTGACTCTTCCGTGGACCTTGTATGGCACTGATGCTACCTAATTTAGGTTGGTTGGAGCATGATCAACATACCTCATCTACTCAGGGTATAAGATTGATTGTTGAAAGATGTAAACATCCGTGTAGTGCATTTACTTAAGGATCAAATATGAAAACATTGAATGAGCCTGCAATTGCTTATGTATGTCATAGTTGATAAATGTCATACATGTTGTTCATTCCTTTTAAATTTATTACTTTATATACTATACAATCACAGTTATATGAACTGCTCAGTTATGATAATATTCTGCCATGCTCATAATATATGGTCAGATCTATTTAGTATAGTGCAACTTTACTTTCTGTTCTAATAACAATATATTTGTGATAATAATAGTGTTGTTGGAGAATTATATCTCATGCTGGGACTTTTGTCTCACATAGTGGTTTCCACAACTTTTTAGGTGGACGTACATGAGGTATCAAAGATCGTGTAAGATGAGACAGGACAACAGTAGGAAGAAGACCTAAAATTTGAGGTTGTGTGTTGTCAGTTGTGTCTTGTTATAGATATAAGTCCAATGTGTAATCCATGTACTCTCAGGTCCTTGGGGGGTAGTTTCATATCCGGTTTTACAATTGATATGAGTTTTTGGATAAAAGGTTGTTATTACTAATAGTTTTCTCATGTACATGTTTTTGGTAAAAGAAAACTAATATCAGATGAAACAGGGATGCGGCTGAGATAGCACATGTGTGATGTATCATGTTGTATATGACAGGCTTTGAGGCTTTTTGTAATAAATTTCCTAGAAATGGATCTTTATGAAAAATGGTTTTAATTGTTAGTGATCTTCAGTAATCTACTGTTAATGGTTGTTTCCGTGTGATTTTGTGTGATGTCGTTATCAGTTTGATAGAGGTCATCATAGAGTTCTTTAAAGAAGTTACATGGTATCAATGTAAAGAAAATGAAATACATATGTCGTAACCTCTTTTATTATGCCAACACAACCTTAGTGGAAACATTTTCATACATTGAAGACCACGACAAAGCATAAAATGATATCATTATTCAAGTAAAATACAAAAATAAACCACAATATTTTATTAGATGACATAAACAAGGGAGTCTATCTCCAACATAAAGACAGTTTGAACAAAGAAACTCCTAGATAACATGGCAAAAGGGAAATATGATGATTATCATTATTGTCCTTGAGCTCACATATTTGGCTCTACTTCTTCTCGTTCTCCTCTCATGCTGACATCTCATCTCCAACCATGCAAAGAAACATAAAGCATGTGAGTAGGATTGAGTAGTTATACATTAAAATAACTTATACTTGAAATGGCATTAAAATAACTTGAAACATAATTACTTAATATGATTAATTGTAAATTGACATGGTTACAAAAAAATATGTATTTTATCTTGAGTTAATAAGGCCACTCTCCTAATTGCACCCACGGTGCTCATAAGTCCAGTTAAAGCTCACATAATGTGGTTTAAGGCTCACATAATTGCTCCCATAGAGCACATAAGGCTGGTTAAGGCTCAGATAACATGATTAATAAGATCATATTTACACGATTTCTAATTCATTAAACATAATTATCCTAATTTATTAATTCATTAACATGGTAGTAATACATAATGTTCATTTTAGAAAACATAATCATGGGTTAGTGGTGTTCCTTATCTCAATATTATTCCAACAAGTATTTACACTTAATTTTCTAACATAAAAGTAAAAATACATGAAGCACCTAGAGTCCGTCCAATCAGAAAAATCTAAATAGACATGATAAAACCAAAACTTAATTAATGTTGTGTGGCATCATTGATGTGCCCAAATTATCATTAGCTACATCACTTTAATTTCCCACAATGCTAGCAATTGGAGCTAACTAAATCAAACACATGGATTGTGAATATGCACATATGAGGCATTACCAAAAGAAACGACAAATAGGTTAGATTCAACAAAACATCCATTCTTAAGCTCAATCAGACCCGAGGGCACTGAGTTTGTAGAATTTCAATACTAGTAGAAAAGATTACAACCAATGCTCAAAATTGAGATGAAATTTTCACCTGGAAACCCATCCATCATCAATGACAACCACACTACTAGTCACAACAACCCTTGGTTGAGGTCTAGTGGTGGCCATAGTTAGATGATGACTTCTTTGATAGAGATGTACTACTTCTTATCACCATGGAAAGAGGGTCACAGATATAGGAAACCATGAAAGGAGGGTAAAGGCTCTAGAACTATGTAGTTCATAAGTCTCTCAAGGACAATCCAAAGTCAAAGGCACAACTAGAAAAGCATATGGACCATTGAAATCTCACACATGACTGTGATTTATAGTATATAGAGCTAATGATCTTGAAATAGAAAGATGTCTCTATTGAAATTAAAGGTAAGAATTGGGTGTGGGTTTGTCTTCAAGGTGATCTCACGAAGTTAGGGGAATGGTTGTATGGCCTAACTATGACCGAGAGGACTTTCTGGTGGTGAGTTCTAATGGCATGAAGCTATATTCGGTGAGTCCATGTAAAAGCTAAATTTGTTGCTATTTGGATTAAGAAAACAAAGAACTATGGTCGATGAGGCTTTCCTAGTGAGAAACTTGATTGGAGAGGTCAGAGTTTCCAAAATGAGGTCATCATTGATGGATAGGGATATTGAGTTTGTGGCGACTCCTCAAATGTCCTCGAATACAATTAGCAGTAGTGGGAGGTCTCTTGGATGCCATAGAGTCTTTCTAGATTCGTTTGGGTTGGTGTGGTGTAGAGAATTCGAGTGGGGATGGCCGTTGTGTCAACTGGAGGAAAGGGAGATTGATGCATTTTTGCAATGGGGAGAGGTAGAGTTCAGCAGAGATATTAGTTGACATGGAACAACCTCTTGAATCCAATTGCAGTGAGATCTCAATGAGACATGAAGAATAATGAGAGAAAGACCAATAATATATGTTGGGTTTGTTCCTCCCTTGACTCACATGTTTAGCATGAGGAAGGAGATGAGGTCTCCTCAATAAGATTCTCATCATATGATGAGAAATAACACAACATAAGAGGGATGAGAGTAGGAATGGGGGACACATAAATATTATCCATATCTTGATAACTTAGGAACACCTAGCTTAGTCGGTTGAATAAAGGTGATAGATAGTCCAATAAATGAGATTATCTAGTCCTTTTATCATTATATATTTGAGATAGCTAGGTTTATATATCAAACTCTAATGAAATTTAGCATATTTTCTAAATCAAACATGAGGATTCCAAATATCCAATTATATTCTAGGTTTGAGCTAGGTAATGATATAATATACAATATTAGGTACTTAGGGCATTAATACATTAACAATTATAAAAATGAGTTACATTACCAAAATTCAAGGGAAGCTCTTATATCATATTGATATTCATATATAAATCAAGGGAACATATGATGCCCACATGTGGGCCCAATTTCCATTTAAACCCTAATTAGTAATCACCACATGATTAGGGCTGGGTTATATACATTGTTTGACTATGATGCAAACCAAGATATAGTTATCACATTCATGGGTTACACTAGGGTGATATATTAGGACCATATTAAATTATATCGAGAATAATAAGTATATATGATCTCTGACTTAGATCACTATATATCTGAAAGTCAAATTAGGTCAACTTAGAGTTTCAACTTATTTTACATATAGAAATTATGGGACCAAATATTTCTAATCATATTTATTTCTACGTTGAAATTGGAGGGTTTCAAAGTTTAACCCAAGTTTATTCATTCATCTCTAACACACTTAGAGCCTTATTTTTTTGCAATCAAGTTCTCTCATAAAAGTTTTCCTTGTGAAGAGTTTTTAAAGGAAAGAAATAATTCATAGGATTTTTCTACTCAATATCATCTCCTAATTCATTTAGATCTAGAAATTATGGTTATGTATCTACACTTCCTTCTTCTAATTACCTTTATCTTCTCCTTCTTCATATAGTTTGTTTTTCCCCAAAGTTGGGTCTTAATCCTTTATTTTCCATTGTTTCTTCCCCCAAGTTCATATCTTTTGCCTATAAGGAGGTTTTAGGGTTTCCTTCTCTTCAAATAAGAGAGTTTGTTAGGAGTATCTTGCAATATATATATATTTCTTCCATTCCTACAACAACTTGGTGGGTAGATACTTAACTAATGAATTAAATTCACACAAAGGCTTGCAAATTGATAATTTGTATTACGTAAAAGCTTAAATTTTAATATTTTTTTCAATAAAATTAGATCTAAATCTATTATCTTTCATTGGTTCTATGTTACAAAAAATGGATTTCTTTTAGTTCATAAACATGTGTATGATAAAATTTTCCCTAATTCGGTCATAAAATTGGTGGACTTCACATTTAATTTGCTTTATGAATCAACATTGATATGAGATTTGATTGCAAATATGATAATTGAGGAGATGTAACAATAAATTGAAATTGAATGGGGCTACTTCGGACTAAAGACTTGTATCAAGAAAATTCCACTCTGCTAGGGTTACATAGGGACAACGACACTCTGTTAGGGTGCATGAGAGGTGGTGGCACCAACGGCCGTAGAGGTCACAGTGCTGGATGAGGGTACTTCAACACCTCCCACCCTCTAGTTGGTGGGGGCGGCAGGGATATCCTCAATGATTTTGACAATGGCAAGTCTCCTGTGGATGATGCTACTATGACAATGATGGTCGAAGACAATCTGGATGTGAATGAGAACACGACTACAGATGCTAGTTCTTCTCCAGTTTCATACTGTGATTCTATGCCCGGATCCTCCAGAATTTCTTCCCAGACCATCTGACATGTGTCTCCTAACACTCTGAAGGGCATTGACATCCATGTCGATTGGAGCGACACCCTTCCTAGCATCACTGTTAACCTGAAGGCCTTACCACTACTCTTAGAACCCTAGAGGTTCATGATGATTGTCAAATATGTTGGCATTAATGTTCGCTTTACTACCTTGGTGAATCAGATCATGGCCCTTTGGAGGTTGATAGATCAATTATGAGTAGTTGACCTTGAGATGGGGTATTTCATCATTCAATTGGGGAGCCATGATGACCATGTGTGTGCCATGACAGAGGACCCATGGACCATCTTTGGTAACTACCTATATGTCCAATCTTGGTCGTCGTCCTTTCGTCTTGTTGATCATATACCAAGGAAGCTAATCGTGTGGCTGAGAATACCATATCTACCAGTATTCTTATATAAAAATCAACTTCTATCAAGAATCATGGATATCATGGGGAAGACAATTAATGTTGATGCCACAACCCTTTCTGGCCATTGGGGGAAGTTCGCACGTATGGTGGTGGAGGTGGAAACCATGAAGCCATTACTACCAGCAATATATCTCAATGGTGAACACTACATGCTAGAATAAGAAAACCTTCCAGTAGTCTACATTAAGTGTGGTAGGGTTGTGCATGTTGATAAGGAATTTATTTTTGTCACCCCTTTCACCCCCATAGATTTGTCACCAACTTCAGGTCCAACCCTCTTGAACCCATTTACATACACCCAACAAATCCATGCTAAGAAGCCGGAGAGATGCTCACCTAGGCAAAGAAATCTGCTCAGGAGCAAGGAGCTACTGAGAGGGAGCAGGTGCCTACAAGGCATGATGGCCAACCAAAAGACTCCATGACTCCATCACAAATGATTAGAAGGGTGATGAAGAGGATCAGAAGACAGTGTAAAGTAGAAAATAGAATAGGAATGGGCAGAGATAAAAGCATAAAAATCCCACAGAGACGAGCAATGCTCCACCCCCTGAGCCATCACTTGCACACAGAAGTAGCATTTCTCAAGCTAATACTACAATGACACTGGTTGACTATGAAGTTACTGGGTAGACATTAGCAAGTACCTCCTGATCCACCCTTCCAGTTTGTGGTGAGGGAGGATCCAGTGATAATGAGTCACAACCAGCAACCCTTCCATTAGGGTGACAAGGGAGGCAGTGGTGGTGTCATACTCCAAAATAGAAAGATTGTATATGAGAATGTCAGCCCAAGAATAGAGAGAAAGAAAGGCAGCCTTGCTCAGTTGGTTGTGAATTTAAATTAGGGATATGAGGTAAAACATGTTCTAGACTTTGAAGAGGAGTTTGTGGTGGTCTCTGACAATGAGATGGTTAGTGAGGATAAGTATGTTGGCCTCTATGCATCCACCACTTGATGTCTGTGTCCAACCTCCATACTATCTCAATGATCATGTTCCTCTATTGGAATATATAAGGAGTTTGCTTCAAAAAATATATTCAAATTCTTAAAGACTACAAGCGCTGTTATAAACTCCAGATAATTGCCATTGTTGAACCTCGTGTTAGTGGTTCTAAGCCTATGGAAATCATTAAGCAAACTAGTTTGTCTTCCTCTCACCATGTCAAGGCTCTTAGCTTCTCTGAAAGCTTCTGGCTACTCTGGGATGATGAAATTTACTCAATTGACATTCTTCATAATAATTGTCAATTCATTCACTGTCATATCAATGCTGCTTGGAACCTCACTATTGTCTATGGCAGTCCCAACCCCTATAAGATAGATCTTATGTGGAGTCTTCTGCATGAGATTTCATCTACAGTCTCAGGCACTTGGGAGGTAGTTGGGAACTTCAACACCATGTTGGATATATCTGAGAAGCAGAACGATCGTAACTTCGATTGTCGCTCTAGTAAGAAGTTCAATTCCTTTCTATTGCAGACTAGTCTTGTCCATATGAAGGCCAATGGTCCTTTCTTCACCTTTTAGCAGCTGCAACTCCTAGAGAACTAGATAGAGTCATTGCAATGATCAATGTCTATCCATTGCTACTGGCACCTCAATTGTGGTTCTCCCCTATCTCTACAATGATCACAATCCCCTTCTTATTCATAGCCACCCCAAGAAGCTCACTCATCATTGCCCTTTATGGACCAAGGCCAGCTGGGTGTTGACCCCATATTTCAAAGATATTCTTATCAATGATTGGGACTCTAACAAGTCGTTCCTTGATGCCTTGCCTTCCTTCTGCAATGCTGCGATGAAATGGGATGTAAAGCATGCAAACCAAAATGGCAAGCTAAAAAGTATCATCATGCATCGTCTACATTCATGTCAGGTACATCCCAACTCTATGAGTGCTTTTAACCTTGAGCTAACCTCTACCCATCTTCAAGAATAGTACAACAATATTCTTATCCAAGAAGAGGCAGATTGGCGTGAGCACACCAATATTAACTAACTCATCCTGGGTGACAAGTGCACTATATTTTTCAACACCTATGTCAAACTGCGATGTCACTTCAACAAAGTCTCTTGTCTCAAGGATTAAATGAGTGCCTCGATTGAATCCCCAGAGCCACTTAAAATGATGGTGTGTTCTTTCTTTCAGGAGATTATGTCTTCCCCTACAATTAGGCTAGATGATCTGGCCACTTAGGCCAACTTTGCTGGCACATTCGTCCAACCTGACACATCAACATGCACTAGTTTCAAAAGAATACCTACTCTAGAGGAAATCAAATATGTGATGAGAAAGCTATGGGTCAAGATGGAGTCTATAACTCTTTCATTAAAAAAACTAGGATACAATTGGCCCTTCAGTCAACAAAAATGTACGATAGGTTTTTCACACAAGCATAATTGATGATCGTTTATATGACTCCTACATGGTCTTGATTTCGTAGAACAACAAAACCCCAATGCCGCAGTGATCGTCAGCCCATCTCCGTGAATAATTCTTGTTTCAAGATCATCTCTAAATCATTGTTGAAAGGCTTAAGCCTTTTCTACATGGTTGTGTGTCTGAAACCCAATCTAGCTTCATTCCTGGTAGGCGGATCACTGAAAACATCATTCTCGTCCAAGAGGTCATTCATACTATGCGTAGGAAGAGCTCTGGGAAGACAATGGTCTGCATCAAATTAGACCTTGCAAAAGCCTTTGACCACATGTGATGGTCTTTCATTCTAGATAAGCTAAAAAGAATGGGACTGCCAGAGGAGATCACCAGTATGATATTGCAAATAATCACTAAGGGGCACACATTTGTTCTTTGGGAAGGTTGTCCCATGGAGTCTTTTAAGGCTACTCAGGGCATCCGTCAGGGTAATCCCATTAGCGCATGTTTGTTTCTACTCTACATGGAGAGACTTAGCCAAGCCATCACCCACTCAGTCTCAGTTAGTGAATGGAAATCATTTGATTATCTCATCATGGCCCCCATGTATCATGTGTAATTCACCAACAACATTCTTTTATCGGATGAATCTTCCATAAGCAAGCTCAAATAATCAACAAGATACTAAAGAATTTTTCTCAAGCATCTGGATAGATAGTCTCTAAGGCAACGTCTCATTGTTTCTTTTCTCCTAACACAACATGATCAAGGTGGTTTTCTTTTTGTAGATAGCTCAACATTTAATGCACGTCAAATCTGGGCCAATACCTGGGGGTTCTTGTTCTACATCATCGAGTTAACAAGGCTACACATGCCTCCATCATAGAGACCATCAAGGAGTGCATGACCAGTTGGTCCGCTCATCGATTGTCACTCGTTGGGTAGATAACATTGGTAAAGTCAACTCTATAGGCAATTCCAAGCTACACTATGCACTCCATGCAACTATCTCCTCTCTGTGATGACATTAATAAACATGTGAAGAATTTTATATGGTCTGGGGTAGAATTCACTATAATCTTTCTCTAGTCTCTTGGAAAATTGTCTCTCTACTAAAGGAAGCTGGAGGCCTGGATATTAAAGATGCACCCATGCAAAGCACATCTTTTATGTTAAAAAATGTTTGGTTCTTCTTGAATAACCTGAACACCCTTTGGATCCGTGTTATGCGTGAGAAGTATATGCCCAAGGGTTCTCCTTTCAAGAAACTTAGTTTTTCGGTCTGGTCTTTCATCATGAAGAAAGCCTCAAGCATCAAGGAGGCCTCAACTATCAGTATTAATCTAGGCACCTGTTCTAATGTATGGATGAGAAAATGGTTGCAAGGTTATTCAATCAAAGATCTAGAACCAAACTTTACACCCCCCTAAACTAGTAGATTTATGTGTTGCATCTATGGTCAAGGGATATGGGTCTTGGGACTGGTCCTTCATACACCATTATGTCCCCAATCTATCTGGCAGTGCATCCTTTACATCTATCTACTAGATCCTAATGTTGGTTTGTATACTTGGCGATGGCCTCAGTCTTCATCGTGCATTCTATCTAATAAATCTTCCTATGAATGGATATGACAAGACTATTTTTTGGCTATGGTGGGGGAATGGAACTCTATTTGGAAGATGCATATTACGACAAAGCTTAAGACCTTCCTTTATATCCTGCAGCATAAAGTTCTTCTTACAAACACTAAAAAAGTTTGCCAACACATTTCGATAGATGATACTTGCCCAGTCTGTTCAAACACACATGATATTCTCTTACACTGCCTGCGAGATTGTCCTTTTAGTAAGAAAATTTGGGCGACTCTTGATGCTAGTCCCAATTCTTTCTCCTCATTGAAGATTCTTGGATTCTTGAACTCACAACCTCTAACTGCAATGACTTGTCTACTCTAATACCTATTGTGGCTAGTTGGGCCATATGGCTACATAGAAATGACCTTATACACAACAGGAAGTTCCAACCTATAATGCAACACCTCTCTTTCAATAAAGGAAGGGCTAGTACCATACTTAATCTTCCGCATCATGAGGTTCCAAGGTCTATTGTACGAAGTTCTAGAAAGGCCCCCGAATGGACATAATGTATTCATGTTTTTCGATGCTTCTTTCAGGCCCCATTCATCTAAGGCAAGAATCGGGGTTCATGTGGTATATGGCCAAGACAAGTTCCTTATGGGATATGGTTCGCCAAACCACACCAGCTTGGTGTTGGAAGTAGAGATCCAAGGTGTTATTAGTGCCTTGGAACTTTGCAAAATCCCAGGATGGCATTCCCCCGCTATCTTGTTGAATGCAATCTCGAAAATACATGTTGTTACTGAGGTCACTCCCTCAACAAACAAATTTTCCCATACATTAGGCGTTTCAAGAAGCTTTGCGAGGATGTTGTCAAATCACATATTTCTTTCATCTTAAGGTCAAATAACTATGTAGTTGATAATATTCCTAGCTATTCTGTTAAGTCAGACTCTTCCTTTACTTTTTGTCTAGCAAACCACCTTGGCTTACCAAGGATGTCCATGTATGCTTCTCTGAACTTTGATGCAGTAGAGAGCAGGATGAATGATAATTAATCTCTATATTCCGAAAAAACAATAAACTAAAATTGAGTGAATGCTTCTGAATTCATAATTAAAGAATTTCTTGTTTTACTGTGAAATCACTAGTTTTCTTATTAGTGGTGATCCAAACAAACTATATAAGAATTATATGAATGAATCCCCTTAAGATAAGTAAGATGCCTAATTATTAAAATTTTATCTAATTATATGCCCTAAACACCATAAGCCTTACTTAATGTCATCTTGGGAAGGGTGCATGTGTCTATTGTTGTAACATATTACGTCCATGAAAATATTGACCTAGAGCAGACAAGATTATTAGGAATCATCTACAAAGGGATAGGGGAACCCACATAGGTGGGAGTGAGACCAAATCTCTCATACAAAGATTGGGAATGAGGAGATTAGAATATAAAGACCTCACTCCATATTATAACATGTGATTTATGTGATAAAGATATGCGATGTGTGACACATGATATGTGCTGAGATGTGACCCATCATTGTAGAAAGGTACATGAATGAGAAGGTAGAGATGCTATATGCTCCAACCTAGTCATGTAGTGGAGTTGGTCTAAGTATATTATCTTAGGGTGGCTGGTAAAACCCTAAATCATCAAGAGAGAGTCATTTCCTAAACACTTTGTGGTGAACACACAGTTCTAACTTATTCTTTAATATGTACAATGCTGAAAAACACACAAAAATTTCAATTCATGTATAAATTACATGTTAATATTATTCTTTCTCTCATATGATATGTTTCCTTTATTAGACAAGTATAAATGCTAGTATTATATCTCTTGCATGCCTGAAGGCTGTTTGAAATGATAGTTACCTAATTAAGGTACATAAGATGAAATTATACTTATTGATTTCTTATGATTGATTTTCTCACTTATACATTATCTAATCCATGAATAACAAATATCTAGGTCTTTAAGATTAAGCATTTGACCCTGATCATGGTAGTAGAGTTATGCAACTTCACATATAGGTGGATTCCAAGTGTACTATATGCGTGTAGTTGTACATATATTGGGGATTTTGTGATGTCGTGTGTACTTTTTATTGAGATATAAATATGTAAATGAAACTATACTCGTATATTTTTTGAGTAAATTTCCAAGTATATTAGGAAATATTATAAATAACTGAAGTGATGTACTTGAAAACTTAAGATATGAACAAATGTTGGTTTGAATTTTTGTCTTTATATGTTAAACATTTTCCATAATTTCTTACTAGAATTATTACTTGAGATGATATTGGGGGTTTTCTCTTCACTAGCCTCATGGTTTCCTATAACAATCATGTTTAGGCTAATTATTAGAAGTGACGCTCAATAGTTTGGTATTAGAGAATGTTCATGTTAGTATAGGAAATATGATGTGTTGACACTTCTTGTTCTTTCCACAACCTATAACATATATCTCTTCTCTTCAGAATTGGTATCGAGAAGAGAAGGATAAGTCGAGGACAATACACTACTTATAGTAGAGTTCATGATGCTCCATAAGGACAAGTTGAACTAGATTAATAGAGATATCATTTGATGTGGAACAACCTCCTAAATTTGTTCATGAAGAGATCTCAGTGAGTCGTGGAGAATGGGGAGAGAATGATTGCCTAGATCTATTGGGGTTGTTCCATCCTTGATGTGTGTGTTTATCACGAGGAAGGATATGATGTATCCTCACAGATATTCTCATCGCATGACTGAGAAATAATGTGAATAAGAGGGTCGAGATTGGGTATGCATGACACGTTAATATTATCTATATCGCCTAGTTTAATTGGTTGAATAGAGGTGATAAAAAGGTCAATAAATGATTTTTATCTAATCGTTTCTTCTTAATATTGTATGACGCATGTAGGGTTTTTGTATTCTAGTCAAATTTAGAAGATTTTCTAAATCAAAGGTAAGGATTCTAATTATCCAATTAGATTTTATGTTTGAGCTAGGTGTGATGTGATTTATAATATAAGGTACTTAGGTCATTAGTGCATTATAATTATTAAAAAGGAGTCACATTACCTAAATTTAAGGGAATCTCTTATATCCTATTTATATACTCATATATGTATCAATGGAACATATGATGAATGTATCTAGGATCAATTTCCATTAAAATCCTAACTAGACATCATTGCATGATTAGGGCTAGGTTTTGTGTATTATTTGACTATGATGCAAACAAACATAAAATTGCCACGTTCATGGGTTACACCAGGGTCTAGTGATATTGTAGGACCATATTAAATCATATCATGTGTTATAAGTATCAATGATCTCCAACTTAGATAATTGAATATATGAAAGTCAAATTAGGTCAACTTAGGGTTTCACCTTATTAAACATAAAGAAAATTTGGGGCTTCCTTTTTGTAATCATGTTTATTTCTAGGTTAAAACTTGAGGGCTTTTGCAACCTATCCACATTATAGAAGATCGTCCTAAAATGGTTTATGACTTATAAATGCACCATCCACCTTAAGGTTTCTCATATATGTACACTAATACATAAATCTTGTCATAACATTTCATGAATTTGCACCAACTCAGTCATGATATGGCATTTTCATGAGTAACTGCATAATATCTAACATGAATAACAAACTAAAGAGTGCATGTGTTACTAATTGAAATTGAAACTAAACCATACCTTCATCATCCAACATAGAAAAAAAATCCTAGCTTGCCTTCTCTGTAGGGGAGTTGGATCAAGGCTTTGACATGCACCCTTCTTTGCAGCTAACTTGGGGCAGTTTTCACTGTAGTTTTCTTCTCTCCCACGGTAAAAACATTACTAACCCCAATCTACACAAGTTTGCATGGGTCTTGTCACAGTTAAGTAATGTGACTCCTTCTAGATGATCCTTTGGGGCCTTGTGATTCTCTTGGTCATTGTGGCAGTGGCCCTAGTTGTTGTGCCCATCATGGTTACCCTACTAGTGGTGATGTTGCCCACCATGGGAGTTATTCTTCTAAGACTTGAGATGGTCCTCGAGCTCCATAGAAGCATAAAGGGACTCATGCATAGTCCTATTTCCTTATCCAATAAGAAAATTACTGAGATCATCCTTCATACTATAGATGAACTTATTAGAGAGGTGTGGCTCAGTAATCCCATTCTCATATTTCTAAAGGATACAGAAACACATGGAATACTATGTAATAGTCATGTCCCCATTCTAATGAAGACTTATCCACTCTTCCTCCTTGTCAACCATAGCCTCTGAATTGTAGTGGTCTCTGAAGGTATTCACAAACTCAACCCAAACTGAGGGGCTCAATGCCTGGATCTCTGGCACCAAGGAAGTTCTCCCACTAGTTGCATGCAGCTTCCCACATCATATGTGCCCCAAACCTAACACGAGAGTCCTTGGAGAATCCTAAGTTGTGGAAGGAGTGCTCCATGTTATAGATCTAGGCGTCAACCTTCCCCACCATGAACAACTCCTCCTCTCTAGCAAAGAATTCTGGCTTGACCTTGAGAAAATTGACCAGGGTCTCTTCAAGCCTCCTTGGGTGAGCATCATCCCTACCTCCAAAACATCGATCGACACTCCGTCCCATGCATTACATGGAACCGAGGGGATAATCCTAGGAGGACTCTCAACATGCTCCCCTTTCTAGAAGAGAAGCTTTCCTCATCATAATCTAGAGGGGTCCTATTGTTGTCAAGATGAGCTTTAGGGGTCATATAAAAGGGAAGAGAAATGTCCATAAGAATACATCTTAATAGGTAGGATTCTACTAGTGACCATTCTAAGATTTACTCTAACACCACTTTTGTCACGACCTCTTTTCTAATATTGATGCAACACTAGCAGAAGCATTGTCATACATTGGGGATCATGACAAGTTGTGAAAAGATATCACAATACAAGACAAATCCACAAAATAATAGAAAACGTACTTTATTACATGCCATAAATAAGGGACTCTAAATCCAACATTAATACAGTTTGAATCAAGAAACTCCTACATAAAATGAATTAAAAGAAAAATGATAATTATCTAGAATCACATCCCCATCAAGTAGGATCATGTAATTGTCCTTGAGTCAACATTTTTGGTTTTGGTTCTTCTCCTTGTCCTCACCTATGGACATTTCATCCCCAACCATGCAAAGCAACGTAAAACATGTGTGTGTCATTGAGTAATTATGCATGAATCTAATTTATACTTGAAATGGCATGAAAATGACTTGAAATATAGTCACTTAACAAGACTAGCATGTTTACTTGGAAACATAAGGAAATTGGCATGACTGAATAAAAATGTGCATTTTATCTTGAGTTAGTCACTCTCCTGATTGCACCCACAATGCTTATAAGACTGATTAAGTCTCACATACAATTGGTTAAGGCTCATATAACTTCTCCTATACAACTCATAAGGCTGGTTAAGGATCACATAAGGATGTTTAAAGGCTCACATAAGGTTTTTAAGGCTCATATAACATGATTGAGAGAACTATGTTAATGTAACATGATTTATTAATTCATTAAACATGATTATCCTGATTTCTTGAGTCATTAACATGACACTAATACATAATGATCAATTTGAGAACTTAGTCAGAAAACAATAGAAAACCTGAATGCTTAGCATGACCATAATTTTCCATAAACATGTATTGTGCACTAATGTACTTGTCCTATAAATGAGGTGTTGCAAATAAATAAGCTAACAATAAAAAAACATGAACCCTATATTTATACTAAGTGTGCATGACACACACACCTAAGCACGAGGAGACATACTAAGAATAGTTGGAATCCTAATCAGCCCTAATATCACGCATACAACATAATCTAATTTAATTACATTTCATTAACATATGTTTATGGTTCTTAATTGAAATAAGGTACTAGGTTGGGATCATTATGAAATTATAAGCAATTTGTGGTATCTAGAAACACATAATTGCTACCCAAGTAATTAGAAAATTGGAGAACAACTTCAGCCTACACCTATGATTAGTGTTGTCATGATTGTATCGTTCCTTTGTCTTAGATATCTATATTGAATGAGAGGCATGGAATTGTCATCCTCGTAATACTCAATTCTATTTCTTGAACTTGATCATACTATTGAGATGCAAGTGAGGTCAATATCACCTATTGACTTGCATGAGCGTGGCCATGCATTTCTCAGTCTCGCTTATCAAGTGTCCAAGATATCAACTCTAGTAGGAGGGACAAATCCTATTTACATCACTCACAATCCATCCACATGTGTCACAATGTACCTTAGCACTACATGTATAGCAAATCTTTATCAAGGTCACATTGAATGGTGTCTAAGTTCATTGAACAACATGTGATGAGTGTAACAACTTCAAGTCTAAGAACCACAATCACCAATAGAACTTTGAGAAATGATTATGACTACCATTCATATGGTTTCCATTATCACTCTCAAGGTGGGCCTATCTGAATACATTGTTCTCTAACAAGTGCCTTTGTTTGAATTGATTCCAATATCATGATGAATGAGACTCTATCATCACTCAACACACATTCTAGTCTTATGTGTTATTGTCTTCTATTTTGCTTCCACAACAATATCCCATTGGGGACATAATAAGAATGTATATACTCTTATCGTACATATGATCTCATTGTTTAGGTCCTCAACATGAAAGCATATGTCTTCAAGTAACATCATTCCTTAGACATATATCATGTTATATAAACATCTCATAATTGAACAAACATAATCCACAAAATTGACTATATTATTAATGAAATCAAGTAAATGATGCCACATTACAATCATGGTATGACTGGCTCTCTGGGCATACATACCAACAAAATCCCACTTGACTTAGAGACAATCACCCATGAATCTAATTCCAAGTGATCTGACATGACCATCATGTTTCTCATGTGAAAGTGCTTTTATCATTAGGTCAATAACATTGCTTTCAGAGGGTATTATGCAAATCTTCAGATCTCCTCATTGTATGAACTCTTGTAAGAGATAGAAACTCTAAAGTATATGTTTGTAACTCTAATGCAATCTAGGTTACTTAGCTTGTGCAATAGCTTCATTGTTGTCACAATACAAATCTACTATATTTCTAATGCTTGGAACCATGCCAAGTTCACTAATGAACTTCTAGATCCAAACATCATCCTTTATTGCACTTGAGGTAGAAATGTACTCAGCTTCTCTTGTACAATTAGTAACTAACTATTTCTTGGAACTTTTCCAACTTACAACTTGATCATTTAGGCAAAACACAAATCCATATTGTGGCCAATAATCAACTTCGTCAGCTTGAAAGCTTGCATCAGTGTAACCCTTTACACCCAACTCTTCCTCATAGCCATGAACAAGGAATTGATCCTTAGTTCTTCTTAAGTACTTAATGATGTTCCTTACAACAATGCAATGTCATTCACCATGATCTGATTAATATCTACTTGTCATGCTCAAAGCATACGAGACATCAAGACAAGTACATAACATAGGATACATGATGGATCCAATAGCAGATACATATGGCATCTTACTCATGCATTCTCGTTCTTCATGATAATTTAGAGAATGGGCTTTGGAGAGACTAATTCCATGAGACATGGAAAATTTCCTCTATTTGAGTGGCCTGCAGGCTGAACCTCTTCAGAACCTGTCAATATATGTACTCTAGCTTAGGCCAAAAAGCCTTCTAAAAATATCTCCATAGATTTTAATTCCTAATATATAGGATGCTTCACCTAAGTCCTTTATTGATAAGGTACTTCCCAACCATCTTTTTACCATTTGTAGGGTAGGGATGTCATTCCCCATCAATAGTATTTCATCTACATACAATACAAGAAATACAACTATGCTCCCACTAGCCTTCTTGTAAACACAAGGTTCATCTTAATTTTGACTAAAGCCAAAATTTTTGACTGCCTCATCAAATCAAAGATTCTAGCTCTGAGATGCTTGCTTCAATCCATATATTGAACTTTATAGCTTACATACTTTATTGGCTTCTTTTGAAAGTATAAAACCATCGAGTTGTGTCATATACACATCCTTAAGAAGAAACCCGTTAAGAAAAGCAGTTTTAACATCCATCAAACAAATCTCATAGTCACAATAAGTTGCAATGGTAAGCATGATCTTGATGGAATTAACCACGGAAACTGGAGAAAAGGTTTTATCATAGTCAACACTTTGAACTTTTCTGAAACCCTTTGCAACCAATCAACCTTCATAGGTTTGTACATTACCATCCATGTTAGTCTTTTTCTTGAAGACCAATTTGCACCCTATGGGTTCCACCCCTCCAGGTAGATCCACCAAGGTCCATGTCTTGGTGGTGTACATGGAGCCCATCTTAGATCTCATGGACACAAGGCATTTCTCAAACTCTGGTTCTTCAATCGATTCTAGGTACGTTGTTGGATCATCATTTATGACCAACTTGTCACTTTCTTTAGTCACAAGATATCCAAATCTTTCAGGCTCAAGGTGTGTCCTACTAGATCTATGAGTTTCATGTGTTACATGAGGAACTTCAGATTCCACAACAATCTGTGACTATCCTTATTTCTTCTATACTTATATAGGTTCCATGTTTTCATGTTGGTCTTGAACTTATTCAAGTTCTACTTTTCTCCCATTGATTCTTTTGGAAATAATTTTTTTTTTAAGAAAGCAGTATGCCTGGAAACAACTACTTTGTTGTCAAGTGGGTTATATAAGTAATATCCCTCAGTTTCCCTAGGATATCCAATAAAATAACATTTATCTAATTTGTGGCTAAGCTTTTTAAGAAATATTTTTTCACATAAGGTTCTGATGCATATAAACTACATGTCCAAACTGCAAGTGCATGCATCAATGTAATATAGGCACAAAGAGGACCAGATATGGAACATAGGAAGATGTATATCCAAACACTGCTACTAACTATGACCTAATCATCTAGGCCTAAGGAAAAGAGTGATTGGTTGTTTAATTGACTAAATTGTAGGAATAAAACTAAGATTACTGGTTGTGATCACAATTGGGATGAATTCCTTAGGATTACAGTTTCATCAAAATTCACATTACAATTAACATTCTTTCATTAATATTAGTTCATCCTACCCCTAGACAAAGGAACCAGTAGAAAGAATTACCCACTCTTGCAACGTAATTCACTACCTAATCTAATATAAATTCCACTCTTGTAGCAATTTGATTATTAGTTAGGTGCTTTACTGAATTTCTCTGGATTATTCCCTTTACAATTGTAGGTCCTATCTCGAGGCATTATATAAATTGTGTACATCTATGAGTTTTCTAACCCTTAATCTCTCTCTCAAAGCAATTAATGGTATAATAAATCACCTATGGTGATCGGACACAAGTGATACATGAAGCAATCATAGAGATATGTCCAGAAATTAAGAGAAATATGCATATTAATTCATAGTTGTCAATTACAATGCAAAATCGGGCTACTCTAGGGTCCTAAGGAACAAAGAGGATTAGACCCACATGATTTCCATTGTCAAATACATGGAAGAGGATAATAAAAATGTGAGAAACATTACAAAACTAAAGTAACCCCTAAAGAAGATGTTCAGGATGACTCCCTCTCTCGAATGTGCCGATTTTCTAACCTCTGACTGCAAATCCGTCCACGGAAGGTGCCCGAATATCCCAGAACGTGGCTTTCTCCTCTCCTTTCTCCTCTCATGGCTCTTGGTTGTCATGCAATGGAAAAGAGCATGATACTTAGGTCTAGCTGCACCACCCCTAGTCTTAGAATTGACTTAGGGTGTCATTAAGTTCTAACTGTTAGATTAGCAATGATCTTTAATATGGGTTGATTGCATCAAGTCAGTAGTACCGACTTGGTGTCAGTAGTATCAACACCCTCAATTAGTTGCTATCTTCTGTAAGCTCTCGGTACCACCAAGCTGATCGTCGGTAGTACCAAGATTCATCTTGAACGCTCCTATTTGAATGTCGGTAGTACTGATTCTTGTGTCAGTACTACCGAGTTATCTCAATTCAACTTTGTTCCTTTTTTTCCAATGTTGGTACCACTGATAGACATGTATGTAGTACTGAGTTGAGCTATTTCTTGTAAAATCACCTAAAATGTGAACAATAATGAACATGATCTCCAAAATAATGATAAACGAATTAGGAACAATAATAATAATGAATATTGGATGCAATTAAGTGTCACAATCTATTTATCATAAATCATGCACAATTAATATGGAAATGGCCAATAAGTGCACACAATATATACTAAAATAACATGTGAAAATAACAATTATTCACTGCATCAAAATCCCCTAAGCTTAAATGTTGCTCATCCCTGAGCACACACCCTCAGATATGTTTGAGACAAGTCAATAAAAGGACACATGATGTGAATTTCCTTTCTCAACCACCCCCACATGGCGGTCCCAAACCAACCATTATTGACCACTGAAAAATCAACTACTCTTTAGTGACCAAATATATCCATAAAAGTTGTCCGCCCTTACATCAGTGAAACACTATCAGTAGAGCAATTAATATCATATTCAATCATGCATTTTATTGGTGCATCATGTGATTCCCTATCTACATTTCTCTTTTCTAACTACAAACTAATTGGAAGCAACTCTCCTTATAATAATGAATGAGGAGATCAATCACATTTGTGACCTACCAATAAGAGCAATGGATGGGATGAAGTGTTGACTTGAGAGTTATACATTGCCCATATTTTAATAATGACTTAAACATTCCATTCCTATGTATCTAATATGTTTGTTGAAGATTGATTTTAGGGTTTAGGTACATGAAAAGGATTAAATTACACAAGCCCTAGCTTGTTCAAGTTCAAGTCAAAAGCAATGCAAGTGTGTGTTTTTGGAAATCACTCCAAATGACCTTAGATGATTTTGTAATCACTTGTATTGATGATATGACTTGTAACTAAGATGAGAGAAAATTAGGGACACCTAATTCCAAGGTTTAATCACTCAAATGTCAACTTAGAAAATTTATCACAGGCTACTTATCGGTCGAGTTGGAAACTTGACCGATCTAGTGATGAATTTTCTAAAGATGACCTATCGGTCAAGTTGCACACTCACATAACTCGACCGGCCGAATCACTGAGCAAAATTAATTTTGGCTCATCGGTCGAGTTTCCCAGAACAAACTCGATCAATAGTTTGGAGAGTGGAACCACTCTAAACGACCTTGTCAAGTGCTTGCTTTCATTTTCTCTCATCCTTTCTATGATTGTTAGTTAGGACTTCAAATTTCACTTAAGCTATTGGTTTTGATTGATATAATTTGAAGGTCTAATCTATCTTGTGAGAATTTTTGAAGATCTATTCACCCCCTCTAGATCCCTAGATCCAACAAGTGGTATTATATCCAAGGATCTTCTCCAACAATCTCCCATAAGATGAGAAGATGGATGACAAGCTACTTGGTTCTCTCAACCTAGAGGGAGGCTTTTCCATGCGTCCTTCGGTCTTTGATGGCACCAACTTACTCTGTTGGAAGAGGCGCATGTAATTCTACATTCAAGGCATGAATTTTGACATGTGGAAGGTGATGGTCACACCATACAAGGAGCCAATCGGAGCTGTTGCAACATGGAGTGAAGCTGCACTCAAAGAAGACCAACTCAATGCCAAAGCCATAAGCATCCTCTATGCAGACCTTACCCCAACGAAGTTCAACGGATCTCATCCTGGGACACCGCCTATGAGATTTGGGACAAATTTTGCATCACTAATGAGGGCACAAAGCAAGTCAAGGAGGCAAATATGTACATGTTGAACAAACTTCTAGAGAGCTTCAAGATGGGCAAGAAAGAAGGGATTGTAGAGATGTACTCAAGACTCAATGTAATCATCAATGGGTTGGCTGCTTTGGGCAACACTTTGGATAGAGGTGTTATCAACTCCAAGATCTCGAGGACTCTACCAAAGAGATGGGAGTAAAAGGTCACCTCCATTGAAGAAGTGAGGAGCCTTGGTGATATCCCAACTGAAGAGATCATTGGCAACCTCCAACCCCATGAGCTAAGGCTTGACAAGATAGAAGAAGAAGCCAAGCAAGAAGAGAAGGAAGCTAAGAAGATTAAAGATTGTGCCTTCAAAGCACAAGTGGATGTGGTCATCCTTCAACAACAACTTGTATTCCGGACTTCTCATTCCTCCTCTAGTGAAGATGATGGCCCAAGTGATCATGAAGCCAACTACATTAAGGGCAAACACTTCAAGGGAAATCAAGCCTCCTCCTCTACTCCTAGATGCTACAAGTGTGGACAAAAGGGACACTACAAGAGTGAATGTCCAAACTCAAGAAAGTCACACCACAAGGGAAGTTCAAAGAAGGAAGAGGAGTACAAGAAGGAGAGCAAGTACAAGAGGAAGGACAAGAAGGAGAAAAGACACAAGAATGCAACTCATGCAGCTTGGGAAGCTTCATCCTCAAGTAGCTCAAGCTCTGAAGAAGATGGAGAGTGCCATATCACACTCATGGCCTCTACTAGTGAAGAAATTGGTGAGGTAAGTGAGGTAAATGAGGTGTTCTTGCATGAGTTATCTAAGGAAGCTATTGTTGACATGCTTGTTTCTACCTGTTCATCTTTTGCTAAATGTAAATCTAAAAGAAAATGGTTAGAAAAAATTATTTATGATTTGTATGCTAAACTTGAAATTCTTGAGCTTAATGAGAAACTCATCTTGAGATCATTTATAACTTGTAAGGACAATATCTTGATCTTGATCTCCAATACAATGGAGCTGAAGTAGAGAATGGTGTCTACCTTAAGAACATTGAAACTCTTAAGGAAGACAACCAAAAGTGCCTAAAGGAGCTTGAAACTCTTAAAACTGAAAATGCTAAATTTAAGCTTCTTGTTGATGCTTGTAGGGATGAGAGAGATGTTTATCTTAAGGAAATTCAAGTACTTAAATATGAAAATTCTAGGTTTCTTGGTCAAGTTAATGATTTATCTTCTAGAACTATCCTGCCTAGTAATGTTATTGCTTCTATTTCTCTTGAGAAAAATTCTTATTTGACTAAAGCCCTTTGTCTTGAGGCTGACCTTGTTCATGATACATATGATATTTTTAATTTGTCTACTACTAGCATATCTCTTAATGATAATAATCATAGATTAAGGGCCTCTCTATAGAAATTCCTCAAAGGGAAAAAATCACTAAATGAAATCCTTGACCATTCTACCAAACAAAGTGGTACTAGCGGTTTGGGATTTGTAGGGGGAGCACCAAAGGATAAGAACAAAGACAAAGGTAAGAAAAAGAGCAAGGAGACCTCTTTCTTTGTAGGAGAGTCTTATAGCACTAATAATCATATGGTTTGTTCTCATTACAAATGTGATGATCATTACTCTACTTATTGTCCTTACAAGCCTAAGGGGACCAACCCAAAGATGAAATGGGTCCCCAAGATAACTCTGGATCCCAAAGTTTGAGTTGGGAACCAACATTATCCTTTCTTGTAGGATAAAGGAAGATGGATTGTTAATAGTGACTGCACTAAGCATTTGTCAGGTGATATAAGACACTTCAAAAACTTCACTAAAAAGAAAGGATGCTCGGTCACCTTTAGGGACAATAAGAAAGGTAAAGTCAAAGGTGAGGGTGATGTAGGTGAATCCTTGTGTATCAAGAATGTTCTTTTTTTGATGGACTACATCATAATTTAATTAGTGTTAATAAATTATGTGACAATGGTTACCTTGTGTTATTTACTTCCTTTGAATGCTTGATTCTCGATTCCCTCACCTACCAAGTTATATATAAGGGAACTAGAAGTGGTAATATTTATGTTATTATTCTTGACTCTATTAAGCCTGTTGTTGGTTGATGCCTAGAAGTCAATTCAAATGATATTTCTCTTTGGCATCGTTGGCTTGGTCATGTAAATATGCATCATTTGAAGAAGTTGAGCAAAAAGGACTTGGTCAAGGGACTTCCCAAATTGGATTTTGAAAAGGATGAGGAATGCCAACCTTGTCCCCAAGGAAAGCAAATCAAGTCCTCCTTCAAATCCAAAGGAGTTCTAAGTACCAAGGGAGCTCTTGAACTTCTTCATATTGATCTATTTAGACCAATGTGAACTCAACCGCTTCATGGTTCTAAGTATTTCCTTGTTATTGTAGATGATTTCTCTAGATATACTTAGACCTTCTTTCTCATTTCTAAGAGTGATTGCTGTTTTCTTTAGATTTTGTAAATGAGTTGAGAATGAAGCCTCTTACGGCATCATTTCCATTCATAGTGATCATGGGGGAGAATTTGAAAATGATATTTTCAAACATTTTTGTCAAGAATCTGGTTATGCACATAACTTCTCTTCACCTCGAACACTTCAACAAAATGGGGTTTTAGAGAGGAAGAATATGTCACTACAAGAGATGGCTAGGACCATGCTTATAGAGTATGACACTCCAAAGAAGTTTTGGGTTGAAGCTGTCAGTGCTCATGTTTTGTGCAAAACTGGGTTTTTACACATCCTTCTTTGAAGAAAACCCCCTACGAGCTATGGCGTGGTAGGACGCCTTCTATCGAGTATTTCCATGTTTTTGGATGTCCTTTTTGTTTTGAATACTAAAGATTCTCTCGACAAGTTTGATTCAAAATCTTACAAGGCTTTCTTTCTTGGCTATAGCACTACTAGAAAGGCTTATAGAGTATTTAATGTTGATCTTGCTAAAGTATAAAAATCCATAAATGTTAAGTTTATTGAGACTAACCCCTCTATTACCACAGACATTGTTCCAAATGATGATGTTGCAGGTGAAGTGATTCCTATTCTAAAAGACCTCAACAACACCCAAAAGGGAAAAGAGGTGGTCACTCAAGAAGAAGAAAAAGAGAAGAAGGATCCAACTCCCCAGTTTGCAAATAACCATCCAAAAGAGATGATTTTAGGTGATCCATTTGAAAGAGTGAAGACGCATGCTACATTTAACAAAGAACAAGCCGATAGAGCCTTCATCTCACAACTCGAGCCAAAGAACATGAAGGAAGCTCTTGGGGATGATGAGTGGATCTTAGCTATGTAAGAAGAGTTGGAGCAATTTGAAAAGAACAAAGTATGAACCCTAGTGCCAAGATCAAGTGATCATTGAACCAAGTGGGTCTACTGCAACAAGCTTGATGAAAGTGGCAAAGTGGTAAGGAACAAAGCAAGGTTAGTGGCTCAAGGTTACAATCAATAGGAAGGTATAGATTTTGATGAAAAATATGCACCTGTATCTAGACTTGAGTCCATTTATATGTTACTTGCCTTTGCTAGTTATAAAAACTTTCTTCTTTATCAAATGGATGTTAAAGTGCATTTTTGAATGGTACAACTGAGGAGGACATGTATGTTGCACAACGCTCAGGCTTTGTACATGATAGTTTACCTAACCATGTTTATTTGTTACAAAAAGTTCTCTATGGACTCAAACAAGTCCCTAGATCTTGGTATGAGAAATTAAAGAACTTTTTGTTAGATCATGAGTATATCATGGGCAAAGTGGATTCTACCTTATTTCTAAAGAACATTTTTAACAATTTTCTTATCATTCAAATATATGTTGATGATATCATTTTTGGCGGAGCTAACCTTAATCTTTGCAAAGAATTTAGCGATCTTATGCAGAGTGAATTCGAGATGAGTATGATGGTGAGTTCATGTTCTTTATCGGCTTTCAAATCAAGCAAACTAAAGATGGGAACTTCATCAACCAAGGCAAGTACACAAGCAAACTACTCAAGTGCTTTGGGATGGAGAACACCAAGCCGATGGACACACCCATGTCAAACACTGCCAAACTTAACAAAGATGAAGAAGGTGAGAAGGTAGATGAGAAGATCTATAGAGGTATGATCGGAAGTATACTTTACTTAACTGCCTCTAGACTTGATATAACATTTAGTGTTTGCTTGTGTGCTCGCTTTCAATCAAATCCTAAGAAATCATATCTTATAGCTATTAAGAGGATTTTAAGGTACTTAGTTAAAACCCAAAATTTTGGACTGTGGTATCCCAAGTCAAGGGACTTTACTCTTACTGCTTATAGTGATGCAGATTATGTAGGGTGCTTGATTGATAGAAAGTGCACAAGTGGCACTTGCTTTCTCCTAGGACCATGCTTGGTGTCTTGGTTTTCCAATAAACAGAGCACAATGGCATTACAAACCACCGAGGCTGAATACATTGTAGCTGGGAGTTGTTGTGCCCAGGTCCTATGGATGAAGCAAATACTCCAAGACTTTAACATTCATTTTGATGCTTCTCCTATCTTTTGTGACAATACTAGTGAAATTAACTTGTCTTAGAATCCTATCTTGAATAGTAGAGCTAAACATATAGAGGTTCACCATCATTTTCTCCGTGATCACATTGCCAAGAAGGATATCTATATCACGCATGTGGACATGGAAAATCAGTTGTCAGACATTTTCACTAAACCTCTAGCTAGAGAGCAATTTACCTTTATTAGATCTAAATTGCTTATAACTGCTTTGAATGAATCTGATATGCCTTCTATCTAGTTTTCATCTATCCTATATGTTTTGCCTATGTTTTGATCGCCATTGCTTCCTAATATGCTAAATTTTAGTTTTTCATGTTCTTTTTGCCTTGTTTTTCTCTTATTTTTGGGTATTTGTTTGCAAACACTTGTTTTATTACAAAATAGCACCCAATGATGAGTGATATGTGCCTAAGTATGTTTAAAATACATGATGGACTTAAAAAATAAATTTAATTTGCACTCTAATGGCTAGAAATTAGGATTTCTAAATGTAAGTTAGGTTGACCATCGGAGGTAGAGAGCTTTTTTAAAAGAGCATATCAGTTGAGCTTTTGAGTCAGAGAACTCGACTGATGGCTGGGCTGGAGCAAACTTAAGATAGGTTCGACCGACTATTCTCCCTCTCAACTAGAGAAAAGTTGACCGATCCAACCTCCATATCCCCCAAGCTCTTAACCCTAGCTCCGACCTTCCTCTCCCTAGCCCTAGTTCGACCTAGATCAACCTCCCTTGACCTCCCCCCTTGCTAACCTAGGTCCGTGGATGAGTTTTGCTGGTGATTACTTAGCTTTTTCTCTCTCCTTCCTCTCCTTGTCGTCTCCATGGCATCTAATAGGAGGAAGAGGGCCTCCCCTGCTAATGAACTTTCATCTTCGTCCAACTCATACTTGATTCCTTTTGATGACACCTTCTTCATCTCAAATGAGGCTCTAAATAGGTATAAGGAGATCCTTCCTAGGAACCCTTTCCCTTTTCATGCCCAATTTGAGCCTAGACCACGAAGAATAGAGGTCATAGATCAAGTAGTAGAGTTTCTTTATGATCACCATCTCTCATCCTTTGGTGTTGAACGCGTGTTCTATTACAATTCCATCACAAGCACCAAAGCGGTTCAAAAATTCTATGCAAATTTGTGTTGGAATTACGACACCCTCGTACCCCCACCAAATAATCAAGCAGTCCTCACATCAATGATAGTTGGGAAGAAATTCTAAGTCTTTGAGGATACCCTAAACATCTTCTTTTCAGGTACTGAAGTGACTAACACCTGGTGTAAGGACTATCTAGAGTACTTTGACTTAGTTGAGCCTAAGGAATTCTACAAGTAATATGATCTTAATATTCATAAGTTCTTAAAGAAGCCTCAATTCTTGTATAGGAAGAAGTGCATCCTTCCCTCCTCTACCTTGAATCTCAAGAGAAACATCCTTGTCCTAGTCATTAACTGCAATATTCATCCAAAGAAGAATCAAATTGAGATTGTAGAAAACACTGCGGTAATCATGTATTGTCTCTTGAAGAACATTGAAGTCAAGTGGGTGAGATATGTTCTCCATCATATGACCTCCTTTGACTCAGGCAAGAACACATGTGGCACCCACCCACCCTACCCAACCCTGATATGTGGTCTATTCCATCTTACCACTGACAAATGTCTTTTCCATGACCTTCACTACAAACCTACCCAAAAAGGAGTTTGTATCAGTTAGACAAATCTTCAAAAGTTAGTGCCTATCCTATCCTCTACCACACCTGGTGCCTCTACCTCTACCTCTACCCAAGCACCTCCACCACCTCATCCTACCTGACCTGTCTATGCCTCATTCTATGTATCTAATGAAACCCTTATGGGCTACATTATGCATCAATAGCCATACAACCTTCAGGTTCAGGAGCACCTACATCAGGACCTATGTTCCATCATGTCCAACATGAACATGTCATGTGCACACCCCTACCCTACCTACCAGCCCTACCCAGGAGGTGACTATACATCCTATGCATATGATCACTTTTACCCTAACCCTCCACCTGCATCTTCTGCTGCTACACCCTCTGCTATTGGTGGATCTACCCCTGGTGTGCTGCCTCTAACAGATGGTCCCCTAGCCACTATGCTTACTAGCCTCGATAGTTCTGCTCCTTCCTTACTGCAGGCCAATGAGCTCCATGCTCTTGGTATGTCTTGGGATGAGTAGAATGCACGTTGGCCCGATCAAGGTTTTGGTTCTCTTACTAATGAGGAGATGCCTGACCAAGCTGATGAGGAGGCTACTACTTATGAGGAGGCTGATGATGATGGTGAGGCTTCTGATGATGGCTCTGATGGCTTTGTTGGTGCCTCTGGTGATGAAGGTGATGTTGTTCTCTCTGGTGCACCTTCATATGGAGATGATGACTATGAGCCCAATGCTTCTGATGCTGACGATGATGATGCTGTGGACATAGATAGATTAGATGTTTAGTTGTTCTAGTTTTTAGTCTCGATGCTGATCATATATATATCTTTCTAGACCATTTTGTATTACAAACATCTGGGCACATGTTCTCAGATGTACTATTTTATCATCTAGCTTTCATCGTTTTGGTTTGTAGTGGTTTTCTGAGAACTTGCTTTCTGGGTTGTAATTTTGATCCCTTTGTACACTTACTCTTTGATTTACTATATCTCATTAGTTGGTGCCATGTTTTACCATATTTTGATTAAGACTTATATTATTTGTTTCTCTCGTCTCTGTTTGGTGTATGCTTTGAGATTGCATGTTATGGATGTATGCTTGGTTGTGCTTGGAGAAGACATGTTTTTGTGCTTTCTACCCCCCGTCCTTTTTGATAATGTCAAAAGGGGGAGAGAAGTTCAAATGTTTTGAAGCTCAACCATATTGTTTTTATTGCCTATGTGATTCTTTTCTTATTCATTATATGCTTTATCATGTGACTTGCTAAAGGACCATATAGTACACATATGCCATATTGCTTTGTGTAGATAGACTAACTATGTAGGTTAGGGTAAGCATAGATTGAGGGGGGAGCAATTCACATTGTTCAAATCCCGAATCCCCTTGCAATTTACAAGGCAAAGGCATAACTTCAATACCTTTTCAATATGATTGAGGAATGGTTTGTCATCGTTAAAAAGGGGGAGAATGTTGACGTGAGAGTTATACATTTCCCATATAATGACAATGACTTAACCATTCCATTCCTATGTATATAATGTGTTTGTTTAAGATTGATTTCAGGGTTTAGGTACATGAAAAGGATTAAATTACACAAGCCCTAGCTTGTTCAAGTTCAAGTCAAAAGCAATGCAAGTGTGCATTTTTGGAAATGACTCCAAATGACCTTAGATGATTTTTGTAATCACTTGTATTGATGATATGACTTGTAACTAAGATGAGGAAAAATCAAGGACACTTAATTCTAAGGTTTAATCACTAAAATGTCAATTTAGAAAATTTATCATAGGCTGCTTATTGGTCAAGTTGGAAACTCGACTGATCTAGTGATGGATTTTCTACCATCGGTCAAGTTGCACACTCACATAACTCGACTGACCGACTCACTGAGAAAAATTGATTTTGTCTCATCGATTGAGTTTCCTTGAACAAACTCAACCAATAGTTTGAAAATTGGCTTTGTCATTTAGTGGATCGGTCGAGTTACCTTTATTGAAACTCGACCAAATGTACTATACAGAAAACACAAAAAAAATGATTATAACAATTGGTGAGTTCTTTTGGGTGAGAATAGATCCATTGCAACTTGGAAAATGGCTATATTTAGACCTTAAGTGATCCCACACTCAAGGGAACACCCCATGCTATAAATAGGAACCCTTAGAGTTCATTCCAAGTTTTCTCATTCATGCTATTCTAAGTCCTTGCTATAGTTAAGTGTGTTGCAACACCTTGAGCCCCTTTCGCTCTCTAGTTTACACTTCATTTTGTGATTATGAGTGAGATAGGTCAATAGTAAGAGAGATACTTCCTTGTGATTGTAAAGATCTCATTCCATTCCATCTTCCCTACCCCTTTCCTCCATGAAGCAAAGGTGAAACATGCTATTTCGAGTGAAGGTGGAGCTGTTGCTGTTCTTATTCAAGGTTGAAGAAGAGGTGAATATCTTCTCTAGGTGAAGGAGAAGGCAAAGACTGGAAATCCAAGAAGAGTGGGTAAACCCTTGAAGGTTGAAGACTTGTGCAAGAGTAGGTAAGATCTTGGAAGAAGGCAGAAGACTCTTGTGAAGTGGGTAATCCCTTGGTAAGGTTGAAGACTCTTTGTGTTTGGATGGGTAAGTCCTTTGGTGGTCTTGTGTTGTAACTCGTATTGGTGAATATATAGAGAAAATCACTTGCAAAGTTCTAGAGGTTGACCTCTCTAGGTAGTGAACTGACACTCTCCTAGTTTGGAGAGTGGAACCACTCTAAATGACCTTGTCAAGTGCTTGCTTTCATTTTCTCTCATCCTTGTTATGCTTGTTAGTTATGACTTCAAATTGCACTTAATCTATTGGTTTTGATTGATATTATTTGAAGGTATAATCTATCTTGTGAGAATTTTTAAAGCTCTATTCACCCCCACTAGAGCCCTAGATCCAACATGAAGTAGGTGGATTATGAAGAATTACAATTAACTTTGTATCATTTATGCAAAAATAGAACATGATGAACCTAACATGGTGAAAGTGAGCAAATGCATGAATCCTAATGCCTATTGTTGTGGGTGAAATGATGTATGCACTAAAAACTTCATCTGACTAATGAAAGTGAAATAAAGAATGCATCATGTGCATGAGTTCATCTTCTTTTGAAGAACAATCTAGAGCTAAGCTAGGGCATTCTTCCTACATCTTTATCAAAATTTTATTTTATTTTTTATTAGCCCATGTTCTAGCATGATTGAAGAGTATGATTGGACTTCACTACACTAATCAAAATTTTCTTTTGTTTCTTTTTTTTTCAATTTATTTTAGTATCCCATGTGTATCCCTGCACTTTTAATTTTAGAAGAAATACATGAATACATGGTGTAGAATGAATGATGCAAAAAGTATGCAATCTACATGGAGTTGTAATGCAACTAGATGATATGCATAAGAACAAGTTTTTTTTAATCTTTTAACTAATGAACTAAACATAACTAACTATCATGTAACCTATTATGCCATGTAATGCACTCAAAAGGAAACAATTTGGGATACTTGATCATCTTAAAGTGGTGGATCAAAATGGGTGGAAAATGGATGTAATCACACAATTAAGAGACAATGCCTTTCTTAAGCTATGATATGTCCCTCTACTACTGACATGTATACATGGTAACATTAAGATTTCTCTCTAAAACTTCAATTTAAGGTATCCTTAATTGTTTGATCAATTCATACTCAAAATCCATCATCATCCACTTTACATGAATAATTAAAACTTTTATTCATATCAAATGTCCATAAGCTAACTAACCCATACACTTCCTCTAGGTGATGCCACTCACAAAATTACAACTAAGCCAATTTTTTTCTTTCAATTTTTAAATTTCATTGCAAATACATGGAAGAACACATTCTATGATTGAAAGAGATAGAAATCATGCTTCTACTACCCCACAATTACACTAAATAGATGTGGATCCTAAAAAACTCAAAACAATAGAACTAAAAAGCAATAAAATATAGAATTGTTCCAACACCCCCCTAAACTTGAACTTCACTATGTCCTCATAGTCAAAATCCAGACAAAGAGGTGGAGAAATGGTACTGATCAAAATGGTGGTGGTGGTTGCGGCATGGTCGGGTCATGGGGGTAGAAAGTGCACTGAAACATCAGGGGCTATTGCGACATCTCTGGAGGTTGTGGATAGATGCCAAATAACCTTGGCTCTAGTACTTGTCAAATAATGACTGTTGGTAGTTTTCCATTCTCTACAGGCATGTATGCATGTTCCCTTGGTTGGCCAAGAGAAGTCACTAATTCTCAAAAATGGCATGCTGGTTTTTGTATAGCCATCCTTGGACATCCTAGATGCCCGCCAATGTTGATGTTAGTTGTTTTTGCCTATTTTCCTATAATGTCCCATACATACCTACCATTGAGTATTGGTCATCATCTTGGGCAGGTGGTGGAGCAGAAGCATTGGATGCAACATGTCCTCTAGAGCATTATTGGATAACCAGCCACCTTATGAATGGCATTGTAGCCTCTTCCTCCTCTTCTTCTTCATCTTTCTCTTTCTCTTGATCCTTCTCAGTATTGTCCTCATCTTCATCATCTCCCTCCATTGTGTCATCTTCTGACCACCTCATATGTATCACTCCTCGCAAGTTGAAGATGGAGTCAGGGAGTTTACTCTCCTATCATTGTTCCCTAAGTGTACAACAAGCATACACTTTCCCATGGCGCTCACTGATGAGTTTGCTCTCTTGAAGTGCTTTGGATCCAACTTGGAGGATGTATTCAAAGGCTTGGAGATGGAGAGGTCTAGATCGATATGCATAGAAATGGGAGTAATGAGCCCCCCAAAATGGATCAGGGGATTCCTCTATACTAGTCTCTTTGCCACCATCATCTGCTGTAGAAAGAAGGAGCCAAAGTTGAACATCTCCTCCCTAAGGCCAACAAAGACCATAGGGCATTAAGGTCCACCTGTTGCACCTTCACCTATCCCTGGATGGACCTAGAGAATATTGTGTTGGTGAGACAATGATGTAAAATATGAGCAAACAGATGCTCAACGTTGGTGACGGAGTTCCTATGCCAACTGGTCATGTAGTCCTATGGTAAATTTGTCAAAAGCCTCCATGCTCCTGAGTAGTTGAAGTTGTTGTTGGTGAAGCACACATCTCCAAGTGGCCACCCATAGATGGCATTAAATTCCTTCAATGTCAACTGATAGATGGCGTTGAAAAGGTGGAACTACACCCATCCTTCCCAACTCTCGGGGATGCACTAGATCTCCAACGATGCCAATAATTTGCAGATGATTTTCTGGTAAGTGGGCCAATTACCAAAGAAAGGGTGATCACCCACCAAGCCTTGGTCTGCACATGCCTAGCGTAGGATGTCGGTGAAATGATAGAGGAAAGGAAAGCATAGTCTCCATACCATGTCGGGATGAGCTCTTGATTCATCAAGCCTTTAAAGATCTTCCACTTCTCAACATTGATTTAAGCAGTGCTTGTTGGCTTTGGTACCAACACGGTGTCCCCTGCCAGAAGCTGGTCCCCTGGACACCATCATTCCGGTATAAGACAGGGATGGAGGGGAAAGATATCAGTGATGACTATGATCGCCCAGGAGCACTTACACACTTTTGATTGGAAAGTATGTGGTGTGGTTGTGATTGACACACAACCCACACCCTTCTTTTTATATCTAACAAATTGCCTTCAGGCACCGTGTCGGTAGTACCGACGTGAATGTTAGTAATACCAATGTGAATTCTGGTAGTACTGTACTGACTTCTCCCCCATGATCCATGTGAGTTGGTACCAACCATTGATATCGATGCCCTTCATTTGTTGATGTTCATGCACATGGATTGTCCTGCGTCGGTAGTACCGACAGTTATCAATGGTATATAAATTTGAAGGTACGCATCAAATCAGTACTACTGACCATTGGATGTGGACAATTGTGATCCTTGATTGTGCACCAATGGATTTTGGTTTTCTAGATATCAGTATTATCGACCTGTGTGTCAGTAGTACCAAGCTGATTTATGCTCTCCCCTATCGAGTGATGTTAGTACCACTGATTGATGTGTCGGTAACTGAGTCTTTTAAAAATCTTGATACTTCTGAATAGTCTCTCGGTATCGCAAACCTGGAGCATGGCTTTGGTGTCAGTACTACTGAGTTGGGTGTTGGTTGCATCGAACCCTATTCAGTAACACAATTCATCTATGTAGAAAGTCGATACTTCTGACTTCAAGGTTGGTACTTCTGAGTAAAATTTTGGTTGTAATTGTTGAAACCCGTCGATAGTACCAAGTTACTTGTCAGTAGTACCGAGTTTTTTTGAAACTCGGCCCTATTTTCCCTAATAGCATCAGTGGTACCAAGTTTTCCACTATTCACACACAACAAAAAATGATCAAGGCACCTTTATTTTAATGAAAATAATAAAAAACAAACTAAAGCTATTAAGGCTAAAAATACAGATGTAAAGAACAAAATCCTAAAATGGTAATAGATGGTTGGGTTGCCTCCTAACAAGCACCCATAGGATCGATGATCAAATCTAAAAGAATCAGTGAAGCTCGAGGATATTCAACTCCTCTCTCTCACACATAGAAAATTTTCCCCAAAATAGTGTTTCAGTCACTGGCCATTTATAAGGAATGGCTCAGCTCCATTGCTAATCTTCACTACTTCGTGGGGGTAAAGTCTTAACCACCACAAACAGACCACTCTATCTAGACCTCAATTTTTGGGGGTGTAGTTTCAACATAGAGTTGAACATAAGTACCTTTTGCCCTGAAGTGAAAACTTTGTGCATTATATGGAGGTCATGAATTTTCTTGGTTCTATTCTTATAGATCCTAAAAATCTCATAGGCATCAAATCTGAGTTCATCCAATTCAGTTAACTCCAACATTATCTTCTTTAATGCATCATCCAAATTGTTCTCAGTTTTCTCAATATCCACTTGGCTCTATGCTCCAATTCCACGGGTAAGGGACATGCTCTTCCATTGACCAACCTAAAAGGAGTTGTTCCTATTGGTATTTTATAGGCTAACCTATATGCCCTTGGTGAAACAGCCCGCCAAGGTTCCTACCTGCCATGACTATGCGTGATTTACTCACAACCCGACACGCGATGGCCCGACATGGGTGTCGGGCGACAGACGTATCGACCCCCCTGAAGCCATGAGGAAGGAGCCACTGGCGGAGGACACGTGGCCCAATAAAAGACACAGGTCCCATCAACTTGTTACCTATAAATAGAAGTTACAAGCCTGCGATGGGATGGGCCGGACCCTACGAGAGCTAACTCTTAGAGCACAGGAGCTAGCGCGTTGAGTTCCAGAGTCAGTCGGGAGATACTAGGTGAGCACACCCCCAACCCAAGAGGGATGGGAGGAGTTCACTTAGAAACCATCCCAGTAGCAGCAAGAAGCATGACATGACCCTCAAGGCTACTTCAACATGTCGGGTCCCTACCTGGGTATCTACCCGAGACGGAACCTCCCATCTATACCTGATACGAGGAACATGAGAACCTTAAGATAATGTTTACCTAAAATGTATCCTAACCTGACACGGTACCCAATCCAATATGGTCTACCTGTCAAGGCTACAGCCCGACACGGCCAGCAGCCTGAAACGACCATATCGGGTAGATGGTCCTATCCCAACATGCCTCTTACTCGTCACGGCTCATGACCCGACACGATCAAGAACCTGACATAGTCATGTCCTGATAGGTCCCCTACTCGGTACTGGGTTAACATTATCTTAGGTGTCTGCTGCTATGTACTTCGATCTCCTAAATCAAGGAGACCGATACATATCTTCCCTTTTACAACACTTTACTTCCATTTAATTACTGCATTGTAACTAAACCTTTACGTCCCTTTATGATTATTGGAATTTGTGGACTTTATCGCATATTATCTTGTATATGGCTTCAATTTGTTGGATGATTTCTTTATATCATCTGAGTTCTAGTTCCTTCTTTCTAATTCACGCTTTTAACTAGCTATTGAATCATGTTTCTTGTTTTGACTCCTTTGAGAGAGGGATGTCGTAAACTCCAGAGCTTGGTCTGATTCAGGCGTACGAGAGTACCTAGAATTAGGGCTGTCCCGACCTATCTTTCCACTCTAGTCCACGCCTGGTACCCTTGAGAGAGGAAACTTAGTGCATGGCTAGTTGGCATCTTCTTTGAGAGAAGAAGGCATAAGGTGTAGATCGCTGCTGCTTGTTACAATTGGGTTTTCTTCCTTCGTGCTATTCTTTGATAACAATTTTACCCCTCTCGGTTTTTGATATACAAAACCCCCATAAAAACTGCTAAACCCAAAACTTTAATCCTTCTGATAACTCCCTTTAGAGATAGGTTTTTAGTTTAATTCTTTGAATTCTTTCTCGTTACAAAAAACTTTATCCCTCGACTTTTTGACGTGCTTAGACAAGTAAAACTTGAGTTCTGAAGCTCTATTCTTCCATTCCCTATGTTTGACTCCGAACTACTCTGACCTGTGCTAGTTGCAGGAGTCTCAAACATTCATTACTTCAAATTACTAAAGTCTGATGACCTAGATATGTCTCTATTTTTGGACCCACATTTAAGGCTTGTCAACTTTTTGGCACCATTGCCGGGGATGGGCAATGAATACTGTTCTATGAACTCGAGATTTACTTGCACTTTGCCAAAAACCTTGTACATATGCACATAATATTGCAAATATTTACTGCACATAGTTTATACAACACACTTACACTTTCACACGTTTTCTTTCCAAGTACTTCTTCACCTCTTCAAACTCTTCTATGTTTGACAAGCCATGGCTGAGCAGGCACCTGAAGCTCGGTCCTTGTGTTATTTTATCCAAGTCAGGGAAAATGAAGAGAGGAATCTGGTAGTTGAGCAACCACTCAATGTTTCCAACTTTGAGTTGAAGTCTGCTTTCCTCTAATTGTTGCAGCACAACCGATTTGGAGGGAATACCATTAAAGAGAACCCATACAACCACCTTACTACGTTCAAGAGGACTTGCAAGACTTTTAAGATCAATAGGGTCCCAATATCTCACATCTATGCCCAATGCTTTCCCTTCTCTCTAAGAGACAAAGCTTTGGAGTGGTATACAAGCCTACATGATGGAAACCTCCCTGATTGGGAACATCAAGCCAATACATTTATCGCCAAGTTCTTCCCTATAGAGAGAATGATCAAATGCCAGAACAAGATAATAAGGTACTCACCGAAAGTCTTAGAGAACCTGCATGAGACCTGGGAGAGGTTCCACGACTACCAGAGGGAGTTCCCACACCATGGTTTCTCTGAGCCCAAGCTAATGACTACTTTCTATAATGGGCTGTGTGCCAGAGAAAGGAAATCCCTGAATGCTGCGGCTGGCAGCGATTTCTTGGGACTCAGTGCTCAAAGGGCTAGAGATATTATAGACAATATGGCCATGAACCAACATGATAGTGAATACGACAGAGAGTCAATGAGCCACACCACTCCTGGAGAGTTGAAGGCGATGGAGGCACTAGCGGCTAAGTTTGACAAGATAGTAACTGACGTCCAAACCTTGAAGGAGTAGGGATATATGGGCAAAGTCTGGCAAGAGGTAGTGAGAAGCTGCGTGACCTGTAGGGAGCCAGACCACCCGTCTGACTTCTTCCCACACATGACCGTTCAAGGTGAACCTGATGAAGACAACACAGAGAACGTGAGCTACATCCAGTATTGATGCCCCGATCACCCTAGTTTTTCTTACGGGAACACCAGCGCGACTGAGAATTCTCATTAGATGGTGGACAGAACTTCTTCGAGAGGACCACAAAATCAGCAACGTCAAGTAGGTTTTCCACAGTAGAGAAGTTACCAGCAAGGCCAGTAGGGCCATCCAAAGAGACCGTCAGTGATGACAGAGTTGACATCTTTTGCCAAAACATAGAACGATCTGAATGAAAAGCTACACAAAAGCTCTGTGGGCAGCACAACTTTGCTCAAATTGATGCAACAACAAATGGGAGGTTTTTCAGCTCAGATAGGGGAGCTCTAGCAGCACAACAAATAGATTGACCAGTAGCTAACAAGTATAGCCTAGAGTATCAACCACCAAGTAGGGAGATTTCCCTCCAACACTGAGGCAAATCCAAGTGGGAATAAAACTGCAAAGATGGTCATCTTAAGGTCAGGCACATTAACGCAGTCAGGAGTAGAGAAGAGAGCACCAGCAACAACAATGCTGGTTGAGGATGTTACCCTGAAGAACTAGAAGAAGTCCCCGTGAAGTCAAAGAAAGTAACGAAGGAAAGAGTCGACGACGTCCCTTTCGAGGAGTGTCTGGACAAGTATGCACCTTGCTTACCTTTCTCGCATAAGCTGGTAAAGGCCTAGTTGAAAAAGAGGTACAAAAAAGTTCATGGCTGCAGTAAAGAAGTTACACCTCGACATCTCGTTCCTGGATGCTATCGAGGAGATGCCCACCTACACAAAGTTCCTGAAAGACCTGATCTCGAGAAAGAAAAGAGGGGAAGACGTTGAAACTGTGAAGCTAACACAAATGTCCAGTTCTTTTGTCAAGGCGAGTATGCCTTCTAAGAAGAAAGACCCTGGGGATTTTGTCATCCCCTTTCAAGTTGGGGATAATGTGACCCGTAAAGGTCTGGAAGACCTGGGAGCAAGCATAGGTTGATGCCTTTATCCCTTGCAAAGAGGATTGGACTTACCGATATGGTGAGTATGAATATGAGAATCCAACTTATAGATCGCACCTTCACCAGACTAGTTGGAGTGGTCGAAGACGTGCCCATTAGGGTTGGGTGGTTCTTTATACCCTATGACATCATTTTGATCGACACCGTGGAAGACCGTAGCTGCCCATTATCATCGGGTGACCCTTCCTTGCAACTGGCAGAGTGCTCACTGATGTGGAGGCAGGTATGATAACAATCAGAGTTAGAGGAGAGCACATCGACTTCAACATCCACGATTGTATGAAAGCCCCCTTGTTCTTTGAGTCCTCTTATTTCTTCAAAATCTATCAACAACTCTGCAATGAAGTAAGGGAAGAAAATGCTATGTTAGACCCGCTGATGCACGCTTTAGCTGGTGAAACACAGGTGGTCGAGGACCCAGAAGTGAAGGAACTACTAGCATTTTTGGAAGCCAGAGATCTATCCGAAGTAGAAGACCCAATGGAGACAGTGATGTATGCTACCCTCCAAAACAATCCCACCAAAGAATAAGAGGAGGAGACCCCACCCGAGTTGAAGGTTTTGCCGAAAGGTTTGGAGTACCATTTCCTGGACGAAGAGAGGATGAATCCAATCACCATCAACTCAGAGCCGATTGACAGTAAAAAAGAACAACTACTAGAGGAGCTGAATCTATAGAGAAAAGCCTTAGGTTACTCGATTAGAGTCCTAAGGGGGATCAATCCTTCTGTGTGTATGCATAGAATCCACCTGGAAGAAAATTCCAAGCCATGTTCCTAGCTACAATGAAAGCTAAATGAGAAGTTGAGAGAGGTGGTCAACAAAGAAGTTGTGAAACTCCGTGATGTGGGAATCATATACACCATTAGTAACAGCACATGGGTGAGTCCCATTCAGGTAGTTCCAAAGAAGGGAGGCATAACATTGATCAAGGGAGATAACGAAGTCAAAGTTGCCACCAAGACCGTCACCGGTTGGTAGATGTGCATAGATTACTTAAAGCTGAACGCCGCCGCCCGTAAGGACCACTTCCCTCTCCTATTTATCGACCAGATGCTTGAGTGCCTGGCCCACCACTCTTACTTCTACTGGCTAGATGGGTATTCGAGGTTCTATCAGATCCCCATTCATCTGGACAACCAAGAGAAGACTACCTTCATGTGCATATATGGAACTTTTACTTTCATAGGAATGCCCTTTGGGCTCTGCAATGCACCCACAACCTTTCAGCAGTGCATGAATGCCATATTTGTAGATCTCCTGGCAGATAAGATGGAAGTCTTCATGGATGACTTCAGTGTTTATGGAAGCTCTTTTGACGATTGCCTGAGTAACCTATCTTTGGTGATGAGGAGATGCGAGGAATAGAGTCTCACCCTTAATTGGGAAAAGTGCCATTTTATGGTACATGAAGGGATCGTTCTGGGACATAAGGTGTCCAGTAAAGGCATTGAGGTTGACCAATCTAAGGTGGAGGCAATATTCAAGCTTCCTCTACCCTCATCTGTAATAGGAGTCAAAAGTTTCTTGGGTCATGCTGGCTACTACCGAAGGTTTATCAAGGACTTCTCAAAGATTGCAAAGCCTTTGTCAAACCTGCTGATGAAGGATGTGAAATTTGATTTCATAGATGAGTTCCTGACATCATTCTCCACTTTGAAGGATGCTTTGGTCTCCACACCCATTCTCTAGTCCCCCGACTAGAGTCTTCCCTTCGAGCTTATGTGTGATGCCAGTGATTTTGCCATAGATGCAGTCCTTGGGTAGAAGAAAGATAAAAAGCAACACATGATCTTCTATGCCAGTAAAATGTTAGATGAAGCACATATGAACTACACCACCACTGAGAAAGAAATGCTAGAAATTGTCTACATTTGATAATTTTCAATCTAACCTTGTGGGTTCTAAGGTGATTTTTCACACCGACCACAGAGCAATCAAATATTAAATGCAAAAGAAAGTCACTAAGCCTAGGCTGTTATGCTGGGCATTGCTGCTACATGAGTTTGATCATGAGATAATATACAAGAAAGACTCTGAGAACGTGGTCTCCGACCACCTTTCAAGGATTAGGGTGGAGGATGACCACCCACTGCCGATCAATGAGAGTTATGCTGATGAGGCAATTTATGTTGCCCAGATGGCCAATCCTGAAGGGCCATGGTATGCCAATTTCTGCAACTACCTCGCCTACAAATAACTACCCCCAGAAATGTCTTACAATCAGAAGAAGAAATTCCTCTCTGATCTGAAGAACTATTACTGGGACGACCCTCTTTTGTTCAGGCATTGCACTGATAGCCTATACAGGAGGTGTATACCTGAGGACAAAGCCCCAAAGATCTTATTTGAGTGTCACTCCTCGTCTTTTGGAGGGCACTTGGGTGCTGAAAGGACCGCGACCAAGGTTCTCCAGTCTGACTTTTATTGGCCCACTCTTTTCAAGGATGCTCATGACTTTGTCAAAGCCTTCAACGACTGTCAAAGAACCGATAATATTTCCCGTAGGAATGAGATGCCCATGTCTGATTGGATTGAAGTGAAAATCTTTGACGTTTGGGGGATAGACTACATGAGACCTTTCCCTTCATTGTATGGTTTCAAGTACATTCTTGTTGTAGTGGATTACACCTCCAAGTGGGTAGAAGCCATATCCACCACCACCTGTGATGCTAAGACAGTTATAAAGCTTTTTACGAAGATTATCTTCCCCAGGTTTGGAGTACCCAAAATAGTTATCAGTGATGGTAGATCTCACTTTACTGAGAGGCAATTTGAGTCACTTCTGCGTAGATATGGGGTTTGACACAAAGTTCCCACACCATACCATCCACAGACATCTGGACAAGTTGAAGTTTCTAACCGGCAAATTAAATAGATCCTGGAGAAACTAGTAGGAAAGTCTCAGAAAGACTAGTCATCCAAGTTAGATGATGCCCTCTGGGCATACATGACAATGTATAAGACACTACTCGACACCACGCCTTATCATATGATATATGAGAAATCATGTCATCTGCCTTTTGAGTTGGAGCACAAGGCATTATGGGCCATTAAGCATCTTAACATGGATCTGTCCCCAACCATAAAGAAAAGGTTTCTCTAGCTCTAAGAACTAGAAGAACTTAGGCTTCACGCTTACGAGAATGCAAAAATTTGCAAACTGAGGACAAAAGTCTGGCATGATTCTCACCTGTGGAAGAAAGATGTCAAGTAAGGTGACAAAGTTTTACTATCAAAATCTTCTATTTGACATTTTCTAGGGAAATTGCAGACTAGGTGGTTTGAACCGTTCGTGGTGGCAAAGATGTATCCATCAGGAATGATGGAGTTGTATGACAAAGATGATCCCATGAAGGTCTTCCTAGTCAATGGACACTGAGTAAAAAGGTTCTATGAAGATGAAGCCTTCATAAGGAGGTCTGAGCTGCCCCTGGACGATGCTGAAGTTGCACCTGCCAAAGAAGCATAGCAAGATTTGAAGATGTCGAGATAACGATAGAAACCTTAACGCTCCTTGGGAGGCAACCCAAACTTTTATTTTCCTAGGATAGGATGTTATTTCCTTTTCCTACAAAGAACATTATAAACACTTTCATTGTAATAAGGCCCGAGTCTGTGCACGCGCCATGCGCAATGACTCTCCCATATTCTGGGCCATCAACTTAGTTTTATTGCCTTGGTGTGTAATACTAGCTGAGGCTGAGGTTTACTCTTAAGCCAATAATGTTTTACACATCAAGCACCTTCTAATATTTGGTCTTCATCCTTAATAAGTTCTCTTAGTTCTTTGATTTCAAACAAGTTGGGCATGCATGATGTCCTGACATATCACCCATTAACAGCATGCCGGGTTGCCATGTCGCCCAACCTGTATCGCCCAAATGTATCGCATGCCCACATCTTTGAAGTTAGTCGAGTTCGCAAACATGCATCAAGCATGTATCTTGCCCAGCGCATTGGTCGGATTGCACCCGTACCGCGCAACACAAGTATTGTGCGTACCTGTGGTGCATAAGGGGCGTGCCAAGCAATGCATATCAGGTAACACGTGCTTGCCACTCGACACGCATGCCGGGCGACACACCACCTTCTTAAAATCCTCGTAGTGTGACGTGATTAGACAGAATTTACCTTGCTTTGGAAGACAATTTGCATACATGCACAAAACGTGTCCTCATTTTTTAACCCCACTCGCAGACGGCTATATATAGCAACTCAAGATTAATCGTGTCGGGTTACTAAAGTTACCAAATCTCTTACTCTCGTATCACACAACCTCCTGCTAGCTTAGCTCCCGTGCCAATTTCCCAGCCTATCGACATTTCATGTCATGTTCCCAATCTTCCTACCCGATAAGGTAAAAGCCTATGACACATTACTCGTGTTGTGCAAACCTGTGTGTCGCGCAACCCTATCACCCATCCTTATCACACTCGTCATATCGTGTTCTTACCCATGTCATACAAGTCCTTAAAAGTGTATCAAGTTTTTTGGCTATCACGTCAAGCATATTGGCTTTCCTATCACTTATCTTTGCATCAGTTTTTCGCCTGTGTCACGTGACACGAGTATCACGTGACACAATTCATCGCACATTTATGACGGGCAAGACTTTAAGCACGTGTCGATTACCCTATCATTCAGAGAGATTATCGTGCTTTCACCTATACCACACGAAATGTTTATCACGCATCCTTATCATGCAAACTGACTTATGCATAGCTACCCGATACTCCACAAGTGCCGTGTAATGTATCGGTTAAACTGTATCGTGCTTCTTTGATGCTGACTTCACCAGCGCATCATTTTCCCTTCTGCCTGATATCGGTTTATTCTGAGTATCATTTAAAGAGCGTACCAGGTTTCTCGCTATCGGGCTCTTGAGTGTCGACATCAAGATTCCTAAGGTTTTACTTTAGTCTTACGCCGAGCTTTAGCAAACTGATACCGGTTTTTGTGTGTATCGCCCAACCCATATCGGGTGGCACCCCTCTTAACTCTCGATATCAATTAATAGAATTTTAATCAAATAACTCCTTTTGATTTAATTTCCTTATCTAATCTTTTCAGAAAATGACACACACCAAGCAGACTGTCATTCAGGTCGATGAGCAGGGTCAGAGGATCAACCTCGAGGCCATAACTGAAGCCACCACTGGGAAGAAATGTCCCAACCCAGCAACAGCTGGGCCTCTGAGGCCAAGAAGTGGCCCTGAGTAGAAGCAACCACAGCCCCGGCCACAATGACATAACCTGAGGTTCTGGCCCACTCACCATGCTAGTTCGTGCAGAGGGACGAAGAGCACCAAAGGTGCTACAATGAGTTGTCCGGCAGATCGACATCTTTGACAGGCTAGAGAATGTCATGGAAGCTTCCAGACTCTAGAAGATCTGCTTCATCTTCTCTGCCTCTTACAACGAGTTGACAAAGGAGTTCATCTCCTCTGTCTGCTGAGTTCCAAATACACTAGAGAAAAGCAAAAGGTACGACAGAGTGGATAGGCTGCAAGGGTGCCTCTACAACACAGACCATGAAATAACGGAGAAGCTGTTCAACGAGATCTTCTCCTCTAGCGAGGTTGAACAAGAACTGCTCAAAAATGGAGCCTGAATCAGTGACAATGATGACTTTGACTCAGTCAAGCTGTGGAAGACACTGACGGGCAAGTCCTCCTTCAAGCCCGGAAGTAAGGTGGTGGCACTCCAATCCTTCTTCTGGAGGATAGTCCACAAGATCGTGGCCATCTTACTCTTTAGTAAATACGAGATGAGCAACCTCTACACTGAAGAGCTACACCTTATCTGGTATATCATGGTAGGAAAGTCGATCAACCTGGGGTGCTTCCCGCTCAACCATTTGCATCCTATAAAGGACGCCACCAAGGAATACAATATGGGAGGAGTCATCAACTTGATAGCGACTAGACTTGGCTACCCGAGGAAGCCACACATCCTGTTGCGAACTAGCGGTGACGATAAAATTGATATTAAGTTCCTCACCAGAGAGAACATTATCAGGAAGGAGGGCCACCACCTCTTCTATAAGTTCGCAAGGATGAACATCCTCTTGCCCCTCCCAAGCTGTGTCAACTATGATGCGGAGAAGCTGGTCTTCACAACGGTAGAGGTCGAAGCTCTTAACGTTGACGCAGCTTACACTTCGATGATGGCCATCCAAGAAAGGATGGCCGCCACAGGGAGGCCCACACCAACAGAGGCTCGACAGGACAAATCATTGCTAGTTGTCTTCGAAGGCTCGCCAGTCACCACCACCATTGAGCCAATCGCTACAACCGCTCAACCAGTAGCCGCTACTCTGGTGGTCACTACTACCACCACAGAACCAGCCACGACAGCCACAACAGTGCCTACCGTGTCTATAGAAGAAGTGTTGACCATCGAGGAGGTCATTAATACAATCGAGGCTGCCACAATGGTCACCGCCTCGGAAGTAGTCACTGTAGAAGCAATTGTCGTGGCACCATAAGCTTCAGCCCTATCAGCAACGGCAGAAGCTGCAACCGCCCCCTTGGTATGGACGGATGCCTCTCGCAACAACGATGAGGTGTTCATTGAGCTCTTGGAGGTGGAGCTCATGTCTCTCCAACAGACCCTGACACCACCACCCACAACACCAACAGTTACCATGGAGGAGGAAGCCGAGATTCAGGTGGTCGATCAACATCCGTCCACTCCACCACCTTCTTCTCGACCCTACGCTGAGGAGACAGAGGCAACACAAAGGTGCCAACGTCACGCCCAGACGCCATGCTCTTGTGTACTGTCCTAGTGGACTCAGCCCTGACAGACGATGCATTTTCAATGGGATGCGCTACCAATACGAGGAGTTCTATGAAGAGTCGAAGTTGATCGGTGATAGTCCCTTCCTCATTAGGGCAAGCCTTCAGCTTCGAGTTCGACAACTTGCGGTAGGTAGCAAGCAACCACATCGCTACTTTCACTTCCATAACCTGCATGTTTCAGGTTTTCCAACAACGACTGGGCAAACAGGAGCATCAACTACTGACCCTAGTTGGTCTCCCCGAGCAACTAGAAGCAATGAACAACACAATGCAGGCAACGCTCCAATGCCTAGACCCCATCGAGCAGAGGCTCGACGAGAGGGACGCCTGCCACCACTCAAGGTGTTCTCAGAGATTGCCTTCACCACCGATGCCCTCCTCTCCACCGTCAACATCATCACCTCCCTCCTCTAGCTCATCGTCCTCCTCTGACGCCAGCAGACCCTCAACAACACCCGAGGAGGAGACAAACAACAAAACCGCCGATAGCTCCCCCACAAAACAAGGGAGTGCCTACGACGTCAGCACTTGTGCCCCTCCACAACCGCTACAGTCAACTGAAGTAGAAGAAGAAATGTCTGAAGGCCTAGTAGATGAGTCATATGAGGGAGAAGGGGGCAATCTATATAGCTCACTTGCTGAGCAACCCCCATGAGCGAAGACCTCAGTGGATGACATGTTCTCTACGCCGTCTGAGATCCCAGTCTTCGAAATAGCCGACTTTGATAGGCGTGCCATTGGCTATTTAATGATCTGGGACCAACAACTATTAAATATGGTCTTAAGGCCACATCTAGAAGAAGAATCTATCCTCTAGAGTGATGGATACTTCTCCATTTGACGGTGAGCACTCAAAGCAATGTTCTGCTCAGAAGCCGTCGTGGGGAAGATTCTGTTCAGAATTCTGGAAGGTGCCATGATCAAGAATATCATGCTCAGGATAGGTCGATCACCTATCTACAATGCCACTCCGACCTTATCCAGGTGACTGCTAGCAGGGGCGGATAACACACGATCGGTGGTTGATAGGCTGAAGAATGTAGAAGAGTACAACCCCAACTTGGTGCTGGCCCCCCACAAGCATAGAGGGTACTGGTTTCTCTGTGTGGCTGACCTCTGCTCCCATGACGTTATCTTGCTCAGCTGCTACAACACAAAGGTCCCCCCACCTAGAGCACTTCCTCCTCCTCCCTAAAGATATGAACCTCAGGCTCCTACCTCTGGCCTCCATCGAGTCATCAAACAAGGCATCCGATGCCATATCGGCGTCTGGAACTTCTACGGGATCAAGGACTTCCCAGTTCAACAAGACCTAGGGAGCGAAAATAGTGCCTTCATCATCTTGCGCACCATAGAGATGCTAAACATCTTCAGATATATACGGAAGCTCTAGGAAACAATTTCTATCATATTAGGAGCATTTATGCATTGTTGCTGATAAAAGACAAGTTCTATTTTTGAGATCTAAAGCTTCCATAGGATCTACTAGAGACTGACTCTAATTCTGATTCCCACTCTTCTCCACCCAGCAGTCCTCCAAGAATAGAAGTCGAAGGCTCCTCTGACGTCTTCAGGACGGGCAAGCAGATAAAGCATTTGTGAGCCATACTTGCCGCTAAAGGCACTTCTACCTCATTTGTCATCTCCGACTCCATCATCAGCAACTTTGACTGTTCCTCCTGCAACTCTCTATCTCAGGAATAGGTCAATCAAATACTTCTACAACTTGCTTATTCTAACATTGTAGGCGTCATCTACGAGAAGGATAATGCAGTAATCCCTCTTGACGATCTATGGGACCTAGTTAAGGCTGGAGGGTGTTTAGCTATGAAGGTGGCATCAACTTACATCCCTATCCTACAAAATAAGATTGGACAACCCTACATCACCCATTAGATGTTGTTCAATGATCTATTCCTGGCCGATGAAACGGGAGCGCGCCAGCTGTTCCAGCTCAAAACCAAAAAGCGTCTACCACGCATAATGTTTCTTCCTATACTGCATGACAATCACTGGACACTACTCATTATATACACTCGTCCCCACACTAGTTTCTTCTACGACAACTCAGATGCCAACAACGACTGGCTGACGGAGTGTGCATCAGTGCCAGCAACATCCCTTGAACGACTGGAAAGAAAATACTATACAGAGGTGGTGTCCTTGATATAGCCTTATCTTGAAGATCCGATGGCAACCTGGAACGATCTCCAATTCTTCCACCGCAGTCCACAACAAGCCCCCCTATCAAACGACTACGGAGTTTATGTGCTACACTAGATATACAACGTAGCAGCTATGACGAAAAAGTCAGAGAAATTCCATGACCTCGACTACCACAACCAACAAGGAGAATATGTCATGGAGCTCTTATCTACCGATGGGGCACGCATCCACTGAACCCTCACTGATCTATGCCTACCCTTTCCTATTTATCTCACTACTCTGGGATAAAGTGTGGGGTAAGTTTGGGGGGGTGTTGCATAACATCAGTGAGGGAGGTACTCTAAAATTTTCTCCTTCTTTCCCTTTACTTCCCTCCCCTCATCATACTCCATGTATACATGTACATAAATGTTTGATAGAAAACAATACATACACAAAATATACACATCTGCCTATTTCTCAAAATTGTAAAAATTACTTTATCATAAATATTTGGTACAACTTCTTCCAACTTGTTCTCTCTGTGCCTAAGGCGGTGTACATTTCTGATATGCTCTCTCAAAAACATAGTCTTAAACAAAAAAGGCTATAACTTCTACACCAACTTTGAAAAATAATCTCGTTCCAGCTAAGAGATGTGCATGTGAATGAAAAAGCTGCCCAAACAACAAACCCCCTTTTCCCCTACCCATCAAAATCCCAAAAAGAGAGGAAACCCTTATGAGAGTGAATAAAAGCATGAGAGTTGTACCCAAAAAAACACTTGTATTCCTAAAAGTAACCATCTTTAGGCATGGTAGATCCGGGGCAGTGGTACGTAGGATGTGAAATCACTACTCTAAAGCCAACTGGCTTGGACTGTAGGGACCACTTTCCCGTTAACGGACTCGTACCTGGATGGACCAATAGGAAACAAGAAAAACCCAAAAGCTTTAAGCCTTCCCAAAAACCCCACCTTCTACTTCCAAGATTCAAGCAGTTTGGTGTGTAAGCTAACTTCAAAATCATGCACCAAAGTCTCACAAAAGCTGGGGAGAATTTTTTTGTTTAAATAAGGCAAGAAAAATAAAGTCAAATGTTCATGGTTAGATGTGATTTTCCTCAGGACATCCCAAAAATCCACTTAACCTTTTGTCTGAAGACTACACCTAGTTTTGAACGTACCACAAACAAGAGCTTTTAAAATAAGTACATTTGATTGAGGACAATCAAAATGCTAAGTTTGGGGGAGACAACACCCATTTTATGGTTGTTAGAGCTTATATTTTACTACCAAAACAACCTCGAAACCTAACTTCCTCTTCAATTTACCTTATTTGTTGTAAATAAATCATGCCCACTATGCCCCTAATAATATTTCCCATCTTTTGCAGAGTTTCTCTTATTTCTTCCATGAAAAGAGCATCAATGGCCCCCTCAGACCCATCAACAATGAGGTACCCGTCCCGGCCCAGTAAGCACGTGCGGCGACACACCCCCTACCCGTCACTATCATTGCCTGATAGCATGACAACCTGACATAAGTGTGTTGTGTGGGAGCCCTGGACGCTACAACTCTTTACCCGATAGGGTGCCTTGCTTGTCATGGTTCGCCACCTGACGAAGTCGATTACATGATACAGCTACCCCTCAGTGCAGCATCCCGCCAAGGTTCCTACCCACCCTGACTATGTGTGATTTACTCGTAACCCAGGACGTGATGGCCCGACATGCGTGCCCGACGACGGACGTATTGACCCCCTGAAGCCACATGGAAGGAGCCACGAGCGGAGGACATATGGCCCAATAAAAGCCACGGGTCCCATCAACTCGTTGCCTATAAATAGCAGATACAAGCCAACGATGGGATGGGCCAAACCCTACGAGAGCTAACTCTTAGAGCACATGAGCTAGTGTGTCAAGTTCCAGAGTCAGCCAGGTGATACTAGGTGAGCACCCCCCCAACGCGAGAGGGATGGGAGGAGTTCACTTAGAAACCATCCCGGTAGTAGTAAGCAGCACGACATGACCCTCAAGGCTACTTCAACATGTCAGGTCCCTACCTAGGCATCTACCTGAGACGACACCGCCCATCTATACCCAACACGAGGAACCCAAGAACCTTCAGATAATGTTTACCTGGCATGTATCCTAACCCGGTACGGTACCCACCCTGATATGGTCTAACCATCACGATTGTAGCCTGACACGGCTAGCAGCCTGACATGACCATATCAGGTAGAGGGTCCTATCCCGACACACCTCTTACCCGTCACGGTTCACGACCCGACACAGTCAAGAACCTGACATAGTCGTGTCTTGATAGGGCCTCTTCCCAGTACTGGGCTAACATTATCTTAGGTGTCTGCTGCTATGTACTTCGATCTCCTAAATCAAGGAGACAGATACCTATCTTCCCTTTTACAACACTTTACTTCCATTTAATTACTGCACTATAACTAAACCTTTATGTTCCTGTATGATTATTGGAATCTATGGAGTTTATCTCATATTATCCTGTGTATGGCTTCAATTCGTTGGATGATTTCTTTATAGCATATGAGTTCTAGTTCCTTCTTTCTGATTCACACTTTTGACTAGCTATCGAATCACGTTTCTTGTTTTGACTCCTTTGAGAGAGGGATGTCATAAACTCTAGAGCTTGGTCTGATTCAGGCGTATGAGAGTACCCAAAATCATGGCTTCCCCGACCTATCTTCCCACTCTAGTCCACGCTTGGTACCCTTGAGAGAGGAAACTTAGTGCATGGCTAGTTGGTGTCTTCTTTGAGAAAAGAAGGTGCAAAGGTTTAGACCACTGCCGCTTGTTACGATTGGGTTTTCTTCCTTCGTGCTATACTTTGATGATAGTTTTACCCCCCTCGATTTCCGATATACAAAACCCCTATAAAAACTACTAAACCCAAAACTTTAATCCCTCTGATAACTCCCTTTGGAGATAGCTTTTAGTTTAATTCTTTGAATTCTTTCTTGTTACAACAAACTTTATGCCTCGACTTTTTGACGTGTTTAGACAAGTAAAACTTGAGTTCTGAAGTGCTATTCTTCCAATCCCTATGTTCGACCCTGAACTACTCCGACCATGTGCTAGTTGCAGGAGTCTTAAACATTCGGGTACTATAAATTACTAAAGTTTATTGACCTAGACATGTCTCCATTTTTGGACCCACATTTAAGGCTTGTCAATGCATTACAATGAAGCACAAAATTGTAGGCATTCTTAAAGAGTGTTGGAAAATAGAACCCACTTTATAAAACTTTCGTTGCAATCCTAGAACTAGCGTGGTGCCCCCCAGTGGGAAGGGAGTGATAATGTGCCAAAATACTTTTAATCTCACATTCCATCACACACTTCCTCAAAATTCCATCCCTACATTGTCTAATAAAAATAGGGTCGTCCCACACAATATCTCAAGGAATGGAAATTTTTCTTTTTATCCCGATACCCCCAATCTTCTAGTAGCTTTCCACAAGCTAAGTAGTTCAAAATATTTGCAAACCATGGATCCTAGTTTTTAATGGCATACAACTTCTTATCTAGAAATTCCTCCACTATGGCTACATCTATATTATTTTCATCCACTCTTTTAAGCCTATACAAATGATCTATTACCACTTTCTCTGTACCTTCTTTATCTTTGATTTAATTATCAAACTCCTACAATAGAAAAACCCACCTAATCAATCTAGGTTCGACATCCTTCTTTTGCAACAAGTACTTAATTGTTACATGATCAATCCACACAATGACATTTTCCCATATAAAATATTGACAAAAAAATTCAAAAGAAAAAAACTACAACCAACAATTATTTTATAATGGTTGTGTAATTCAATTGGACATCATTAAGGGTCTTTGATGCATTGTAGATAACAGTCAATGTTTTACCCTTTCGTTGGCCTAGAACATCCCCTACCGCTAAATCTAATGCATTACACATCAACTCAAATGGTTGGCTCTAATCTGGATCTTGAACCATAGGTGAGGAGACGAGACCTCAAACACTTTCAAACACCTCTCATCAAAGTTAAACTTGGTGTCTTTTTCTAATAATTCAGAAAGTGTCTTTGCTATATTCGAAAAATATTTAATTTAACATCGATAAAAATCAGCATGTCCTAGGAAACTCCTAACCCCCTTCATCGATGATGGTGGAGATAGCTTAGAGATTACTTCTATTTTTACTGGGTCGACCTCCATTCCCTTGCTAGACACCTTGTGTCCCAAGACTATTCACTCACTCACCGTCATGTGACACTTTTCCAATTCAACACTAAGTGAGTGACTTCATACTGTTGTAAAACCTTGTCAAGACTGTCAAGGCCATCCCCAAAATACTCTCCATGCACCAAAAAAACATCCATAAAAACTTTGAGACAACACTCAACCATATCAGAATAAATGGGGATCAGACATCTCTAGAAAGTCGTTGCTGCATTACATACACCAAAAGGCATCCGACAATAAGAAAACACACCATAGGGACAAGAGAAAGTAGATTTATCTTGGTCTTGTGGCTTTATGGAAATCTGATTGTACCCAAGATACCCATCAAGAAAATAGAAATGAGAGAGGCTAGTGATCCACTCAAGAATTTGATCAATGAAAGGAAGCAAAAAGTAATCTTTCAGTGTGGCGGCATTCAAACAGTAGTAATCAATGCATACACGCCACCTGATCACTAACCTAATAGATATCAATTCATTGGTAGATATTTTGGTGACAATTATCACTCCTTTCTAAGGAACCACTTGGGTAGGACTTACCCAATTTGTGTCAAAAATTGATAAATTATACATGCTGACAGAAGCTTTATTACCTCTTTCTTCACCACCGCAATCATCATGGGATTGAGACGCCGCGTAGGTTGCACTATCGACTTGGCTCCTTATTCGATGTGGATCTTATGCTGGAAAAAGCTAGGGGAGTTCCCCTTGATATCTACATCTAACCACCCAAACGTAGGCCGATGGTGATTCAACACCAAGAACAATGGCTCCTCATCTTGGATGCTCAAGGAGGCTGAGATAATGACCAAAAGCTTCTCCTTTTCTGCCAAGAAGATGTATTTCAAGTGCGAAAACAACAACTTCAACTCAAGATCTGGAGGACTCTATATATATGGAATGAACGATGATGGAGGTGGCCCTAAGTCCTCATAGTGTCTGGTGTAGTAACACGGCAATGCCTTGAGAAACAAGACACACTCCTCCAAAGAATGAAATTGTGAGCAGTCGTACACCAAATTCATGATGCACGCCTCTAAAGGTAACTATGGATGTTACACCCCGATCTCACAATTACCATTAATCATGAGATTATGGCATAAAATTGAGGATTTATCATAATACAAAGATCACCTTTAACTTTTTCTTCTTTTTCAAACTCTTTGTTTTCTCACCTTGAATCACATAAACAAACTTTATAAGAGAATTAAACTGTGATTACTTTAATATGATCTCAACATTAGTGATACACATCCATACATTCATTTTGTTTCTCACACTTCCATGTACATACGACATGATAATCAAATGCATTCTCTCTTATTAAGGAAACAAAGATACAAACATCATTTACAACTCTCTCACATCTATACAAGGACCTAGAGTTACAAGGACCGACTGAACTTAACTATACTCAGACGTAACTCTTGTGGCAAATCTACTCTGATGCAATGATATCTTCAATTCCCACGGTTTCCCTAGAAATTTTGAGTAGAGGGGTGAGCCTACTCACTCAGTGAATGAGTACTTCCAAGAAACTGTCTAAAGCATCGATATAATTACATATATACTTTTGAGCAATTGATATCAATTATAACAACAGAAAGCTTTAGAGAGTCTAATAATTGACAATCATAAATATGGCAGGATACTCTAAATATCTATAAGAGTGAATCAATATATGAAATGCTTGATTGATCATAAAGAGAACTAATAATTTAGAAACATACAAAGAATAATTGAATAACTCTACACACTTGTTTGACCTCTCATTCATTTTATTATGCCATGATCATATGCAGTGTACTCTACATATGAAGACTCGCATTGCACTACGATCACACCGTACAAAATTTAGCGGACACACCCGAGAAATGTTAAGTCTGACTACTCTCTTGGCCTGCAACAGGGAAATGGCTCTCTGGCCTAAACTGGACTCCTCCTCTAACCTGAGCATACAGGAGGAGAGTCAAGCCACCTCTTGGCTTTTCTGTACTCTAGTGCCACCAGGACTTCTGGTTGATGTTGGACACTACAAACTATAATTTAAGGAGACTTTCACTAGGGCTTCGTCCCCCATTCCACCTGATAGCACGTTCTGACCCCCGTATACTGGACTCGCCAGGGTTAGGTCATTTCACCCCTAAGGTGCAGACCTAACATAGGGGTTCTACGGTGTTCAGGGCTCCTAAGTCTATTATTTTATTATTCTTAGAAAGCTCTTTCGACATTGTACCCTTCTCTTACTTATACTTGACTCTGGTATCTCTATGGTGTCACGTCTACTTATTTGAAGTTATAATACAGCATGTATATCATTCTAAACTTGGCAGAGCAGTATATTCAAAACACTCTAATATACTGAGTAATCAACAAACTATACATGCAGGCAGACTAAAATTCTTAAATAAACAGATTACATGTCAACTTGGCACATACACACTAGAATCGTGCAATTTATCATCTTATTACACTGATAAGAGTTAATTACTTGACATATGAGTAATCGTCAATAGCACCTGCAACTTATCTGTAATTTCTCAAAGAATGTGCATATCAACCCAAAACTTGAGTTATGCATCTCATAACTCAATTAAGAGTTAATTACTTATCATGACAAGAATTATTAATAATAACTGAGAACATTGATATCGCAATGCTTGATTCATTGAACACCCTACCCTTATGGTTTCATTTAATCACAACAAATGCTACAAAGAAAGGTGTAATACATCGATCACACACTTTTCAAATCTTTACAACACATGATACCTGAGATCTCAATCCCTTATCACATTACAGGGAATTCTCATCCCTTCACATCATTATCATAATTACTGGATCTGGGTATTCAAACCCTTAGATCATCACATAACATTGTTACCTCTGAAACTGGTAACCATTACCTCTAGATCCTTAGACCAAGGTATTCATTTCACTGGTTGTACAAGTACTCTCATGGATCACAAGGCCATCGTACATCTTTTCACCTCTTACTAGGAAACACCTTATTCACATGGCTCCCATAAAGATTTCATGCGACATAAACATTCATTAAATAAAGACTACTATCAACAAATCATATAAAATCAATATATGTATGAAACCTTGGAACTGAGTTGAATTTGGGTTTCCATGCCATTCACTAGGATATCATGCATCAATAATAACATTAAATAAATAAAGTCTATTATGTCAAGAAAATCCCTTCAAACGGATTTCACAATATCTATTCACAAATATCCAACTTTCCTCGCATCTAGGGTTTCACCCTCTTTACTGAGATATCAAACAAACACTATTCACTTTGAACGAAATCCAAGATAGTATCTGACATATTTGTAATATGAATTTATATAAACAATCATTCATAACCAGGGGGATCTAGATAAGCAATTTTCTCTATTTACTTATACAACAAATTTCAGTCATAGACAAATTCCCTATATTTCAGTTTACTCTTATAACCTCTGTGAATACTTAGGGAATTATTATTAGGATGTATTGTATACATTTCTAATATGATTTTATCATCTGAACTTCATCCAAACAGAGGAAAAATCTATTTCATATCATTTTGAAACAACTTAGAACAAATAGACAACTCAAGGTTTGTAGTCGCATACTAGCAATTAAAGATTATGGATGAATTAACCAATTTTTGTGCAATATAGTGTTTAAAGGGAGTTCCCACTCATCCTAAGGTGTGAAAACACCTTAAAAATGTAGCTCATCCCTGAAAATCTCGATCTCATATCAAATCCCTAGAAATTCACCCAATTCTTCTTCCTTTCAACTCGGAAACCCTAAAAATGAGGGATTATGAAGAAAGAGTGAGAAAAGGGGAAGTTTTGATACCATTTTGGATCAAATCAGAGGAGGGACGGAATTTTGACATGTGAGAGAAGATTCACCATGAAACTATATCCAAAGAAGTTAAACTTGCATGATTTCATAATTCCTCGGACCGCAAAACCCTAGGTCAACATCTCCATCACTTTCTCCTCTCAAACCCTAAGTCTCCCTCTCTCTCTAGGATTTCGTTTCTCTGGATTGAATCATGCATTATGAGAGCTACTAGTGTGTTAGGTTGACCATATAGAGAAATTGAGCTGTTTGGGTCAATTGCACATTGACCCCTCACTGTACTTTTTCTTATTTCAGCTGAATTTTCTGTCATAAAAATATTACTATAATTCGTCTACTGATAAGATCTAAACGTATCCAAAATTATGAAAATTTTACATTCTATTTATGATTAAGTTTCAGATATCCACTTAAAATTTAAGATCATTTGGAGTTACAAATAAATAACTAAAAATAAAACACTACAATATTGAAAATCACTCTGTCAGCATTTTGGTCAAAGTATAGTTCCACCGAGAACCACATTCAAAGAATAATAAAATATTCTGAAATTTTTCTCCAATATGCATGATTGAGTTATCCATATCATATACAAAATTAAATTAAATATTTTTTTTTAGAAAATATGAAAAATCATTTACCACACTGCTATCCTGATCAAATTCCATACTCATGTACCATCAAAACCCTAATTTCAGCCAACTAGGGTTTATATTTCTCAAACCCTAATTTCTCAAACAATAGAGAACTTGATGTTCTTATTAGGTTTAAAACATCATAATTGAATTATCATCATTAATTAGATTCAAGCAATGATCAATCCAATTAAGCATATAATCATCCAGGTAAACCCTAGTTTACCAATTAAGCTCAGATGCGGTCATAACGATTCTCCCCCCTTAAAAAGGTTTCGTCCCCAAAACATAAATGTGCAAATAAAGTACATTCAAGGTTTATTTTAAGCTTCTGAAATCTTACATGTCATTATATTCTTGTATTTCATTCTTGAATGTAGTTTTCAACATTAAGTCCTTTATTCCTTTACTAAATCACAACATGTTTGAAATAGTTCTCAATGATAACAAACAAATTCTCTATGCCACAATCAATCATAGAATAGAGAGAGAAACAACCATTTCAATATTTTCATACTCTTTAGGTGTTACCTCAACATCGATAATCTGATCCAACTACCTCAATTCATACTGCTAAATATGTACTATTGTTATGTATTACCTCTAAATCACGAAAGAGAGTTCACCATGTTCTTTTGAATTTTACTACTGTCCTACTCAAATAGAAAAATTGTCTTGAGTTAAAAGACTAGATTCAACAACAATTGTACATTACTACTCACGACATCCCCATTGGATCATGGATGCATAAGGTGAAGCACTACCGTCACATTCCATACTGTTCTCAAGTATGAACCCACACATAATTCAAGGTGTAACCATCAGGTTATAGCATACTAGGGTTTCAACAACAGTAACAAAGTACTCCATAATTGTATTAGTCATTCAAGGACTATTCATACCCAATTACCATCACTTAGTTATATTCTAGGTATAACAAGCTACACCTCATTAGGGTTACATATCAATACAATATGGTTATCATCCCCTCTATTCATATGAGTGAATAGGTAAGACTACCTTATTCAGGGTAACCCTCCATTTGTTCCATCATCATTCAACCCATATCACCATACCACAATTGTACAATACTAAGATGGATTACTGGTATGAATGACTTAAACTATCAGACACCTTTAATTAACATATTGCTTGCACATGTACACTAAAATCATACGTAGAACCAATTTACATCCCTTAATATACCTTCAACAAATTATACTTTTAAAAACAAATTCACATATTACTGAAAGCCATTGTTTTCTCTCATCTCTCTCCTCATTCATTACTACTTACTTTTTGCTACTTATCCTTCTCATTTTAATCATGTAGATTAAACATCCCTAAAATTGAAACATACAAGGTATGCATAGATTATTCATCATTCTTGCTATTACTGCAAGAATTTATTTCATATCACACTACACTCATATTGTATTTCTCCTTTTGTTCAAAACACACCTCTTATATTTCAAATCTATTTCTTATCCCTTTCTCTAAATCATTTCCATATTGTTTATCTACCTTTCAGATTAGCTAGGATTACTATCATTGCTAGTTTACTTCTCATAGTGCAAATTTCATGATCTTGTTTTATAGAGATGCTAGTATTCAAGGTCAAATCACTAGTGACAACCCTTGAACTACTAAAACTCTAAACATTCTAGGGTTTTGCCTTTATCAGTAGCATGACGTTATTGTGGTGTGACTTTTCTCCCTTAATTTGAAATTTAAACTTTGGATCTCACAAGTTTTTACTAGTCTTCCTTATCTTATCAATTGAATTTCCTTCATCTTAATTGGCCATTCAGATAGATTACATTCTGAATTTACCCTTCTAGGGTTTCATCATCATATTGTGTGTCATTATTACATTCACTAGATGCCCCTACCATGGTGGTTATGCATTAGATATGATTCATTTTCTTATCACTTCATTCCCACATTTCTCTCATTAAGTAATATATGGAAGAGAAGATGGTTCTGAGACTTAGAATTCTTATCTTCAAATATCCCATTAATACATTTGTCATATGTAGGTTTAATTAGTTATCAACAAGGATACTTGACCAACTAGCACTTGATTGAATCTCCTAACCTATTTCTTTTATAATCTATATTACTCCACTATGTTTCAAACCCTTCCTTACTTTCCATAATCCTATTACCATATACTACTCTTCCACCTATTATCTTTAACTTCTACTTTTCTCTTATGATCATGTTGCTTATTCATGTGTATGATCATGTATACCATGTTGCACATATTTTTTTTATACTTCTACTAATGTGAAGTTGAACTTCTAAATCAATAATCTCTCTACTAGTTTCAACTCATGTTTAATACATTACCTATCCTTCATTTTAAATCAAATGACTCATGCATGGGTGAAACATAGTTTCTCTTATATCAAGTTTTTCCTTCCTGAGTATAGTCTACCTTCGTGTAACTTATTCATTTTGTTAAGCTACATTTTTTTGAAACTAGTTTGTTGTTCCATAGAGACTTGGAATCCAAAGGTAGTAAGGATGAATGTATTAAACTTATTAACAAATGTATACATTCCATTCTCTCAATTATATCATAACCCTCATTCCTTAATCAAGCTCATCATTTCCAACATTCATCTTTGTTTTAACTTAGTTTCTTATCCTAGTCTTATGATTTACATATTTATCCAATTCTCTTTACTTTAACTCTTTTGAAGACTCTTCACTTATATTTACTTATCGTATACTTAACTCTTTTCTTCTATTTTTCCTTTGCTTTGGAGTACATAAAAACATTGTACTCGGTTATATAATCCATTCCTCATGATTGATTCTTACTACCTTGGCCCTTACATACTTTTCTCATATCTTTTCCATATTTCATATTTAGAGTTCATATAATATTAATCATTAAACTTAATCTGAACCTTACGTCGTGTTCCTTTATTCGCAATTAAGGATTTCTCATATGAGGCCCCAAAGCTGGGTCTTAGATATCAGTTCCAACTGATTCTTAGCTATTCTAATCTTTCCCATACGTTTCAACATCTTAGTGTATGTACATTCTCACTATGACGTGGGTCTAATTTATCTAAAGTCTACTCTTATCAGATTGTTAATAGGAGTGATTAGATCCCAATAATGCATCCTACCAGCCAGACTAGGCACCAAACCTACAGTCCTGAAGCCAAGAGCTACTTTAGATTAATCAACTCCTATTAATCTCAAACATGTGGAAAGAATATCCACTTAGGAAAGTTCATTCAAAGATCATTTCTAGTCTACTTGATACAAAGAATGTAATCAATAAATGCTACAACTGCATAGTGTACAACAAATATTAAAGACCCATATATATTTCAAAATACTGAATATCTAAATTCAACCATATAAGATCATTTCTATCCATCTCCAATAAAACAACAATATGAAATGAAAGTTCTATCTAATTTTATATTTATGCTCTTAATTCATGTTACTTATCTTGTTTCTAACCCTAATATTTCTTGGGTTCCTCTCTAGCCCATCCTTCCACTGTATACCTGGCCAGGGTATACATGAAAGAATAGACATAATAGCTTGATACTGGTTGATCTAATTACTCAGATACCGGGCCAGGATATCCAAATACTCAAATCCCCAGAGCTAACATCATAGCATCTCCTATGTGCCACACTTATGACTCTAACTTACTAACTTAATGGTCCCTGACAACTCAACCTAAGCTCTGATACCAAGTTGTTACACTCCGATCTCACAATTACCATTAATCATGAGATTAGGGCATAAAATTGAGGATTTATCGTTATAAAAAAGATCACCCTTAACTTTTTATTCTTTTTCAAACTCTTTGTTTTCTCACATTGAATCACATAAACAAACTTTACAAGAGAATGAAACCTTGATTACTTTAATATGATCTCAACATTAATGATACACATCCATACATTCATTATGTTTCTCACACTCCCATGTACATACGACATGATAAACAAATGCATTCTCTCTTATTAAGGAAACAAAGATAAAAACATCATTTACAACTCTCTCACATCTATACAAGGACCTAGAGTGACAAGGACCGACTGAACTTAACTATACTCAGAATTAACTGTTGTGGCAGATCTACTCTGATGCAATGATATCTTTAATTCCCATGGTTTCCCTAAAAATTTTGAGTAGAGGGGTGAGCCTACTCGCTCAGTGAATGAGTACTTCAAAGAAATAGTCTAAAGCACTGGTATAATTACAGATATACTTTTGAGCAATTGATATCAATTATAATAGAAAAAAGCTTTAGAGAGTCTAATAATTGACAATCATTAATATGGCAGGATACTCTAAATATCTATAAGAGTGAATCAATATATGAAATGCTTGATTGATCATAAAGAGAACTAATAATTCAGAAACATACAAAGAATAATTGAATAACTGTACACACTTGTTTGACCTCTCATTCATTTTATTATGCCCTGATCATATGTAGTGTACTCTACATATGAAGACTCGTAGTGCACTGCGATCACACCGTACAAGACTTAGCGGACACACCCGGGAAATGCTAAGTCTGACTACTCTCCTAGTCTGCAATAGGGAAATGGCTCTCTGACCTAAATTGGACTCCTCCTCTAACTTGAGCACACAGGCGGAGAGTCAAGCCACCTCTTGGCTTTTTTGTACTCTAGTGCCACCAGGACTTCTGGCTGATTTTGGACACTGCAAACTATAATTTAAGGAGACTTCCACTAGGGCTTTGTCCCCCATGCCACCTGATAGCACGTTTCGACCCCCGTATACTGGACACTACCAGGGTTAGGTTGTTTCACCCCTAAGGCGCAAACCTCACATAGGGGTTCTACGGTGTTCAGGGCTCCTAAGTCTATTATTTTATTATTCCTTGAAATCTCTTTCTTCATTGTACCCTTCTCTTACTTATACTTGACTCTGGTATCTCTATGGTGTCATGTCTACTTATTTGAAGTTATAATACAACATGTATATCATTCTAAACATGGCAGAGCAATTTATTCAAAACACTGTAATATACTGATTAATCAACATACTATACATGCAAGCAGACTAAAATTCTTAAATAAACAGATTACATGTCCACTTAGGACATACACACTAGAATCGTGCAATTTATCATCTTATTACACTGATAAGAGTTAATTACTTGACATATGAGTAATCATCAATATCACCTGCAACTTATCTGCAATTTCTCAAAGAACGTGCATATCAACCCAAATCTTGAGTTATGCATCTCATAACTCAATTAAGAGTTAATTACTTATCATGACAAGAATTATTAATAATAATTAAGAATATTGATATCACAATACTTGATTCATTGAATACCCTACCCTTAGGGTTTCATTTAATCATAACAAATGCTACAAAGAAAGGTGTAATACATCTATCATGTACTTTTCAAATCTTTACAACACATGATACCTGGGATCTCAATCCCTTATCACATTTCTGGGAATTCTCATCCCTTCACATCATTATCATAATTACTGGATCTGGGTATTCAAACCCTTAGATCATCACATAGCATTGTTACCTCTGAAATAGGTAACCATTACCTTTATATCCTTAGACCAAGGTATTCATTTCACTAGTTGTACAAGTACTCTCATTGCTCACAAGGACATCATACATATTGTCACCTCTCACTAGGAAACAACTTATTCACATGGCTCCCATAAAGATTTCATGTGACATAAACATTCATTGAATAAAGACTACTATCAACAAATCATATAAAATCAATATATATATGAAACCTTGGAACTGAGTTGAATTTGGGTTTCCATGCCATTCACTAGTATATCATGCATCAATAATAACATTGAATAAATAAAGTCTATTATGTCAAGAAAATCCCTTCAAATGGATTTCATGATATCTATTCGCAAATATCCAACTTTTCTCGCATCTAGGGTTTCACCCTATTTACTGAGATATCAAACAAAAACTATTCACTTTGAATGAAATCCAAGATAGTATCTGACATATTTGTACTATGAATTTAGATAAACAATCATTCATAACCAAGGGGATCTAGATAAGCAATTTTCTCTATTTACTTATACAACACATTTTAGTCATAGACAAATTCCCTATATTTCAGTTTACTCTTATAACCTCTATGAATACTTAGGGAATTATCATGAGTATGTATTGTATACATTTCTAATATGATTTTATCATCTGAACTTCATCCAAATAGAGGAAGAATCAATTTCATATCATTTTGCAACAACTTAGAACAAATATACAATTCAAGATTTTTTGTCGCATACTAGCAATTAAAGATTATGGATGAATTAACCAATTTTCATGCAATATACTATTTAAAGGAAGTTCCCACTCACCCTAAGGTGTGAAAACACCCAATTCTTCTTCCTTTCAACTCAGAAACCCTAAAAATGAGGGATTATGAAGAAAGAGTGAGAAAAGGGGAAGTTTTGATACCATTTTGGATCAAATCAGAGGAGGGACGAAATTTTGACATGTGAGAGAATATTCACCATGAAACTATATCCAAATAAGTTAAACTTACATGATTTCATCATTCCTCAGACCGCAAAACCCTTGGTCAGCATCTCCCTCACTTTCTCCTCTCAAACCCTAACTCTCCCTCTCTCTCTAGGATTTCATTTCTATGGATTGAATCATGAATTATGAGAGCTTCTAGTGTGTTAGGTTGACCATATAGAGTAATTGAGCTACTTGGGTCAATTGCACATTGACCCCTCACTATACTTGATCTTATTTCAGCTGAATTTTCTGTCATAAAAATATTACTATAATTCGTCTACTGATAAGGTCTAAACGTATCCAAAAACTATGAAAATTTTACATGTTGTTTATGATTGAGCTTCAGATCTCCATTTAAAATTTAAGATCATTTGGAGTTACGAATAAATAATTAAAAATAATACACTACACTGCTGAAAAGCACTCTGTCAGCATTTTGGTCGAAGTATAGTTCGACCGAGAACCACATTCAAAGAACCCTCAAATATTCTGAAATTTTTCTAAAATATGCATGATTGAGTTATCCATATCATATCCAAAATTAAACTAAATACAAAAAAAATTAGAAAATATGAGAAATCATTTATCACACTGATATCCTGATCAAATTCCATACTCATGTACCATCAAAACCCTAATTTCAGCCAACTAGGGTTTATATTTCTCAAACCCTAATTTCTCAAACAATAGAACACTTAACGTTCTTATTAGGTTTAAGAATCATAATTGAATTATCATCATTAATTATATTTAAGAAATGATCAATCCAATTAAGCATATAATCATCCAAGTAAACCCTAGTTTACCAATTAAGCTCAGATGCGGTCATAACAATGGATGTGATTGAACAAGGGTGGAAAATGCCTCCTCTCCAATTGTCATTGGATACTATTCCTCCTCTTCATCATCAAGATATCAAACGGCCTTGGCCAATGAAACTTCCTTGGTATGCTCCATGATATCCACTACCATTGTGCCTTTATGTACCTTGGTCATCACATGAGCCATGTCTCGGAATGGCTTCCTGAGCAGTAGAGACACCTCTCCTTGTACATGATGTAAAATGTAACAATGTGCTTTCTCCTCAGTTGGTTGTGTAGAATCAAGCGTCTTTATTTCAAAGTGGTCATCCTTGACACCCAGTGTCAATCTTCCTCTTCCCATCTCTAAAATCATATCTATAGTAGCTTAAAATGGTCTTCCTAGAAGTAATTCATTGCCATGACCATCCTGCATATCCATGACTACAAAATTTTTTGGAAACACAAAATTTTCAACTTTGACAAGAACATACTCATAGATACCATATGGACTAACCATTGAATTATCTACTAGATGTATGTTCATGTTGCTCTTTCTGGATTCCTCGAGGCCCAACTTCTTGAAAGTAGTCAAAGGTATGAGATTGATTCTTGCCCCTGCGTCGCATAGTTCTTCTTCAAACTTTGTCCTCCTAATGTAGCATGGTATATTGAACAATCCTTGATCTTACCTTTTCTCTGGAAATCACCTCTTAATGAGAGAACTGACTTCCTCTCTCAATACCACTACATCTGGATCAACTATCCTCCTCTTTTTATTGATTATGTCCTTCAAAAAATTTTAATAAGAAGGAATTGGATCAATTTCATCAATGAGAGGGATGTTGACATGAAGCTTTTTGAAGCTGTCTTGAAACTTATGAAATTATTGGTCAACCTTCTTAGCCTTCAAGTTGTTCAGAAATGGAACCAGAGTCACTATCATCCTTTCGTGTGGTGGAACATATGCCTCTTTCCTAGCCTCATTTTTCTCATTAGTCCCTTCCTCAACTTCTTTCTCCTGTGCTACAATGTCTTGCTCGAGTAAATATGTAGTCAACACCGGTCCTATGTCAACTGCATCATTACTTGCCTCTAGAATTGTGTTTTGTTCATTCAACAATTTCTTCCCACTATGTAACAAAATTGCTTTCACCTAATGGTTGCCCAATGGAACATCAGTGAACCTAGAAATCCTAGTTGAATGGGTTTCTTCAAGGAATCCACTTCTACTTCTATCTAAGAGATTTGATTCTCTATGTTGTGGGTCTGTGCTCCTTGGTTCTTCAATTCCCTTAGTGTTTGGCCAATGATCACCTCAGTCTAACTGACCAACTTGCCTAGCATGTCTTCAATGTGGTCTATCTTACTGGGGGCCCTATCTTATTATTGTGCACCACCTAATTTGGATTGGCCTATTGTACTTGGGATGGGTCCTACTAAAAGTTATTGGGATCCTTCCAAGAAAACTTGGGATCCTTTCTCCAAGAGTAGTCATTTCCCTTGTAGTTCTACTGCCACATATATATGCATTCTTCTTCATCTCCTCTACAGAAATTTCCTTCCTTCTGATACAATATCTTTGCAAATAGGTCCAACTTCTCATTTAATGATGTAATGACTTTAGACTCTCCAACACTTTTAAAGGTTGTTGGACTTTCCCTTTGATCTTCCCATGACCAATTTTTAGCCATATTCTTTAGAAACTCGTGACACCTGGATGGCTTGTTGTTGAGGAAGAATCATGTTCCTACACTGTCGAGTATGGTCCTCTCTTTTTGATGCAGCCCGTAATAGAAGATCTTTGGTTGTCCATAAAGATCGATCCCATGATAAGGGACGTTCATCTTCATTCTTTGGATACTCTCCCTTATTTCAGAATATGATTCTTCTATATGTTACTTGAAGTTGTAAAACTTTCTGTCCAACTCATTTGTCTTCTAGAGTAGGAAATAGCGTTAAAAAATGTCTACCATCTACTCCCATATTTCTATAGACTTGGGCAAAAGATTAAGGAACCATGACATTGCATTGTCTACCAATGAAGATGGGAACAATTTTAGGTAGATGACAGTTGTTGGAACCCTATCAATCTTTACCATATCGCAACTCTCAACAAAATCTTTGATGTGCATTATTGGATCCTCTATGTTGTGGACATGGAATGCTTGAAATTTAACTAATGCCACTAAGCCAATGTCTATCGTGTAGCTGCCTGCATTGATAGCCCACCTTTTTATCGGGCCCAATTAATCTATTGTAGAAGATGCCTTTATTTTTCTAGATGGTCTGCACTTCAGCTTCTACGCCACTCATCTCTACTTATTTTGGTTGAGTCACTTGTATCTGTGGCATTTGAGGAGGTTAAGTGTCAGGCGGTGGGGTCTAAATTAGTCTTGATGTAGAGCCAACATACTCCTATTCTCTGCATACGAATCCCTCTTAGAACACACTTTTTGGATTTGACCCTCCATAATGGTGCTTCTTGTTTGCACCATGCACTAGTACCTAAAATTGATGAAATTTTTCTGAGACATCGATACTAGTGATTGAATAAACATTTAAAATTTGTATTAGAAATAGTAACAAAAATTGTGGTATATATTGGCCGGTCACAACACTCTTATTATTGAACACACTATTTTCCCTAACAATGACACCAAAAACTTGATGTGCTAAATTGCACGTCTAAAACACAAGTGCATGTATCAATGTAATATAGGCCCAAAGAGGCTCGGATATCGAACATGGGGGAAATGTGTATCTAGAGACTTCTACTAACTATGACCTAATCATCTAGGCCTAAGTAAAAGAGTGATTGGTTGTTTAATTGATTAAATTGTAGAAAGTAAAACTAAGATTACTGGTTGTGATCACAATTGGGATATTTCTTTAGGATTGCAGTTTCACCATAGTTCACATTACAATTAACATTCTTTCATTAATATTAATTCCTCTTACCCCTGGACAAAGGAACCTATAGAAAGAATTCCCAACTCTCACAACGTAATTCACTACCTAATCCAATATAAATCCCACTCTTGGAGTGATTTGATTATTGGTGAGGTGTTTTACTAAATTCTCTAGGTTATTCCATTCACAATTGTAGGCTCTCTCTTGAGGCGTTGTATAAATTGTGTACATCTATGAGTTTTTTAACCCTTAATCCCTCTCGTGAAGCAATTAGTGGTCAAAGAAATCACCTATGGTGATTAGGAATAAGAAATTCATGAAGCAATCATAGAGATATGTCCAAAAATTAAGACAAATATGCATATTAATTAATAATTATCAAATACAATGCAAAAATGGGATACTCCCCGGTCCTAAGGAACAAAGGGGATTAGTCCTACATGATTTCCATTGTCAAATACATGGAAGAGGAGAAGAAAAATGTGGGAAACATTAGAAAACTAAAGTAACCCCTGAAGAAGATGGTTCAGATGACTCCTTTTCTCAAATGTTCTGATTTGCTAACCTATGGCTACAAATACGTCCACCAGAGGTGCCCAAATATCCCTGAATGTGTCTTTCTTATCTCCTCTCCTGGCTCTCATTTGTAGTTAAATGGAAAAGAACATGATACTCAGGTCTGGACACACTCCCCCTAGTCATAAAACAGACTTTGGACATCATTAACTCTCGACTGTTGGATTAGCAATGACCTTTAATCTGGCCTGATCATGTCAAGTCAATACTACCAACTTTGTGTCCATATAAACATACTCGATTAGTTGCGATCTTCTGTAAGTTGTCAGGTACCACCGAGCTGGCCATCAGAAGTATTGAGATTCGTCCTGAACGCTCTTGTTAAAATGTTGGTAGTATTGATTCTTGTGTTATTACTACTGAGTTGATTCAATTCAACTTTGTTCCTTTTCATCAAATGTTGGTACCACTAATAGACATGTTGGTAGTATCAAGTTGAGCTATTTATGGTAAAATCACCTGAAATGTGTACAATAATGAACATAAGCTCCAAAAAAAAATGATAAATCAATGGAGAATAGTAAAAATAATGAATATTTGATGCAATCAAGTGTCACAAGCTACTTATGATAAATCATGAACAATAAATATGGAAATGACCAAAAAGTGCACACAATACATATAAAACAACATGTGAAAATGATAATTATTTAGTGCATCAGCTTTACATCCCCAAAACTTCATAAAAGACATATTGAGATGCTTCTAGGTCCATAACCCATATATCATATGGTGTATTTTGAACCAATTTAGATGGTAGGTGATTTAGTGTAACCACTACAATTTCTAGATCCATAGAGGGAAGTCAAAAGATAGATAAAGCTCATCATTAATCACACCATGTCTGTAACATCCCTGACTTGGGTTATGCTTTAACCCTAGATGTTTTTCTTAATAAAGTGGATTATATGCTTGATCTTATATTTTGAGAAGTAATCAAGGCTTAATAGGAACTTACATTTCAATTTTAGTCCATTTTGAATAATGTTGAAAATAACATTTTGCTTGTTTTGGACTAAAGTGCAATTTACCCAAGTTGAGGGGTTAAATTGCAAATTGTGCATGATAATATGCTCCTCAAATGTTGAAGCATCATCAGAATGAAAATAATGTATAGGTATGGCTAGTGAAAGCATGAGTACCAAGAAAGAGCTGATAAAGCAATGCTTGTGCATTAATACCTAGTTTTGGTGTAATATGCAATTTACCCAAAACTTAGGGTTCAATATGCAAATTACCTCTTCTAGAGAGTCCCTAATATTTCTTGGCATCATTTAGAGAATATAAAATGAGAGGGGCGTCTCATTTGTATCACTTTGAAGGAGAGAGAATCTTGATATTAAAATAATCAAGATTTAAGCATAATTGAAACTCTAATTCAATTTAATGCAAAAATAAATATATTAATTGAAGTGCCCTTCAACCAAAATTGTGTTGGTTGAAAATCCATATATATGGACGACCTTGTGCCTTGTAAAGGCAATGGAAATATCTACGTGAGTGGAGAACCCACTCACATTAAGAAAATAAAAAGAAATATCCACTAACTTATGGATATTATTATTATAAGGGTTAAGGTGCTTAGTTTGCTTTTCTTTAAATCATGGATAATTGAGAGGAATAAGAGGCAAAGGAGATAGCCTCGTAACCAAGGAAGGAAAGGGGGCAAGTGGAAAGGAAATGGAGGAGATAATCCCTACTTTCTCTCTCTAAAATGAATTTTCAATAAAAATTCATATATATGCTCCTTTATCCATGAGTTGAAAGGGTAATTTCTAATCCACTTTCACTTATTGCTTGCAAAACGACCAAGGGAGATTAGGAGAAATAGTAGGATGACCTCCAACCTGTTGGTAAGCTTCTTGACCCTCCTTCACCTTGATTTCATGGTGGAAATCACAAATCAATGCTTAATTTCTTCTTTTCTTCGCTCAATCTTCAACTCTAGCCAATCTTTTCACTCAAAAGCTTGAGGATGATCCTTGGGATAGTTGAAGGTGTTTCTTTCACCATTAAATACGTGGATTTTGTAGCTTTGAATCTCAATTGAAGGCGGATTATATAACTTGAACCCTTATTCATTGTTATTGAATTCAATTCCTCAATTCAATACGTTCAATTGTTCTTCTTGAAATTTCTTTGATTAATTTATGAAATTACCATGGAAATGGCAGTAGAATTCGAGGGGTTGAATCTTGATGGTGATGACATCATATTAAGCACACATATCAATAAGATCTAGTTGCAATCGGTTTCAACAAAATAATCCTATCGGTTTTCACCAAATCGTTTGGTGATCAAACAGTTTGCAAACCGTTTGGAGGTTGAATCCTAAATAGATTGGGCATGTTGACCGAATGGGATAGTTTACCGTTTGGAGCCTTAAATAGTTTCAAACCATTTGAACATTCTTGAGTTGACCATTTAGAGTTGGGTTGACCGTTTGGACAAATAAGTTTAAACCGTTTGGAGCCTTAAACGGTTTCAAACCGTTTAGACTTCTAGGTCAAAACCGTTCGGAGCCTTAAATGGTTTCAAACCATTTGGACCAAGTCAACCAAAACCATTTGGTGATCCAATGGTGGATATTTGAAGGTTTGAATATCCAATGGTGTTGATTGATGAACATTCAATAGCACGATTGAAGGCCAATTCAATATAGCAAACCATGATCAATTGATTGATGGATCTATCAAATGAACCCTTTCGGGTTTGAGGCTGATTTGGCCCAAATAGTCTTGAGACCGTTTGACAACCGTTTGGGGTCAAAAGGTCTGAGGACCGTTTGGAATCAATATGGTTTCAAAACCGTTTCGTGTTGAAACCCCAAAACCGAATGGAGGTCCAATGTGATCAAATCATTTGGAGATTTAAGATGATAATTGGTCCAGTGATCCAATGATGATTATCAATGTTAGGTACAAAGGTTGGAACCCTAAAGTACCTAGATGATCAATACCTTTAGATTAATTAACCCTAAATGGTTATGAAAACAATGTCTTAGTATACTATGTCAATCATAATTGTATGTACTTGATTGAAGGGTTGATGTAACCTAATCAAGTTGAGAGGATGATAGAAAGGAATTCATACATGAGTATTAATCATGAAGTGATTAGGGTATGATCCTTAGTGAAGAGATCATGAAAACCCTAATCGAGAAGGTTAATGAACCCTAAACCTAAATTTGGGCAATTCTGAGTGAAATCCTAATCTAGGGTAATAGTAAACCCTAATTATGGGTAATTGAATACGAAACCCTAATTGGGATGAATAGTAAACCCTAATTGTGGGATATTGAATGTAAACCCTAATCTAGGGTGATATTATGTGGACCCCTAATTTAGGGTGATGTTATGTAAAACCCTGGTATATTAATGTGATGTGGAACTCAAATCTAGGGTGATTCTATGTAATGCTATATGAAACCCTAATCTTGGGCAATATGGTGATAAACCATAACCCTGATCTGGGTAATGGGATGAATATCCCCAATTGATATGAAATGGGAAATCCTAACCCTGACAAGGGAATAGTGGTGTTACCCTTGAATAGCATGGAACTGAAATATGATTGATATATCTATTATCATGTGTGCTAACCATGCAGGTATCATGAGATGATGAACATATCCAGGTATGAGCTATGATGCTTTATTTATTGAAATTATTTATTGAGCCTTGTGTGCCATAATATGCCTTGTTGCTTAGTAAGAGGTAACAAGAGAGTTAATGGACCTCAAGTGCCATAACAGATGCTTGTATAGCAAGTGTCATGTTTACCTTGGTCTGATGACCTGAAGGTGATAGTTACCTGAAAAAGTGGTAACAATGCTCAGTGATGAGTTAAGGGTTTGAATACCCAGAACCATATGATTATGGCATTGAGTTTGTGAAGGGATGAGTATTCCCAGTATTGAAATAAGGGACTGAGATCCCAATGTTTTATAAAGACTGAGAAGTAACTGATGAAAACAATACATGTTTCTTTGTAGCATTTGTCCTAATAAGTTATGTTTGAAAACTTGACTGATGCTAAAAGAATATGATAATGTACTTAATTAATCAAGTGAAATCTTTTCATGTAGTGCTCTGAGCATAGATCCATCATCGTCAGTAGCTGGTGATGGTGAAACATGTTTTCCTATGAGATCTCCTGGAATTCACATATTTTTGAATATGTGGGGGTCAATGGGTGAAAATATTCGTATGTCCTAATGGGGGAATCGATGGAAGGTAAACATTAAACCTCTCAATCCTTCATTATATGTGCTGGGATGGATGTATCATGAATCTCCCGATGATGTTAATTCCGGATCAATGGAGGTAAACATGAAATATCTTGATTTCGAAGAGAGTACAACCACCACTGTAACTCTATAGTGAAGATGCCACTATACCAGGCAAGCTATGTAGTAGAGACAAAAGATGTCCTGCATGTGATCTCACACTGACTGAGATGTGGGAGGTCATGGAAGCCGACTCTTCCATTGACTTTGTATGGTACCGATTTCAACTTTGCAATGGTCAGTTGGAGTATGAGCAGTATACCTCATCTCCTCAGAGCTTAAGTATGTTTGTAAAACGTAATCAACCGTGTAGCATATTTGCATAAGATTGAAATACGAGAGCCACTGGTTTATGTTATCTTGCTTAGCATGTGCTCGATACATAAATGTTACTTATTTTCTTTAATTCCATATTGAATAAGAGACATACTGCCTTATAAAGTTATAGATGAAATACTTGAATAGGAATGTTGCTTTAAATCTACATAAAATTGATTTATCTGCTATTGAAATATATGATTCCACTATTCAGTTTATTTCTATTAAACTGCAATAATAATGTTTTTGGCGGAAGGTTATATCTATGACTAGGGCAATTTTATAAGTTGTCTCACCCCCGTGGGTTCCAACATTTTTTGAGGTAGATGCAGACAAAGAGGTAGAAACTCTGTGGTAGGGGAAGATCAGCAGCAACAACAACAATAGGGACAACAATGATATCCCAGGTGGGAATACTGGCTGTCAAGCTTTGTATAGAAAGTCCTATGTGTCGTCTCTATACTCTCAGGTCCTAGGAGTCAGTGGATAGTGTTATTATAATCGATCTGAGATTTTGGCTCGAATGCCTCAAGGATTTTGTTACTTGTGCTTTTATCAAGGCAAAGTGCTGTATATATATTCCTCGAGAAGAGATGGTACATGGAATGTACAATGTGGACTGGTATGTAATTATAATACTTTGGTTCTTGTTTAAAGAGTTTTCCTGAGAATGGATCTCCTTGTAAATGGTTTTAATTTTTAGTGATTTTTAATAATCTGTTGTTAGTGATCGCTTCCGCATTAGTTAATCTTGTTATATTGGTTAAGACTGTTTTGTCGTCGCAAGTTAAGTGGTATCAGAGCTCTAGGTTTGCTGAGTCTACAGAGACATAGGAGTAAGGTTGTTGAGTCTGTTCTAGTAACTTCCAGTTTATCTGATAGTGTCTTCTTCTCATATAGGAGAAGAAGAACTTGAAGATGTCAGGATCACATGATGAACATGCTACTGAGAGTAGTGTTGCTGCACCAGGAAAAGGTGCAAGGGATCAACCTAGGGAGGAACCCGTACCTGAGATTCCTCAACTTGATCAAGCTGCATTAGAGAACCCAACTTTCCATACCCTGTTTGGGCAGTTTATGGTGACTATGATGCATATGGCGGATAGGATGCCACCACCTGCACCAAGGGCACCAACCCACAATGTAGGACATGGAACCGACAAGACTTTTGAGAGACTTCGTCGGGTTGGGGCCATAGATTATGCTGGTACAACTGATCCAACAGACACTAATTTGTGGTTGACGGAGCTGGATAAAGCTTTTAGAATCCTCAACATCCCTGAAGTAGAGAAGGTGAGGCATGCTGTATACCTTCTGAAGGGGAGTGCTGGTCATTGGTGGACCATAGAGGAAGGCAAAAGACTAGGTGTTGAAGTCGGATGGGATGAATTCAGACGTGAATTTGTTACTAGATACTTCCCCAAGACATATCTAGATGAGAAGATCTCTCAGTTTGAGAGGATTAGACAAGGACAGATGAACATTAGCGAGTATGAAGCTAAGTTCATGGAGCTTTTGCAGTTTTGTCCACACATGGTAGCTAATGATGAGGAGAGGATTCAACATTTCGAGAAGGGGTTGAATGATGATTTGACCACTCCAGTGTCTGCTTTAGAGAATAGGGAGAGGTTTGCTACTTTTATGGAGTCCGTGAGGAAGATTGAGAGGTCTGTGATAGAGAAGCGTCAGACCAAAAGTAAGAAAGAGTACACATAGTTTCAAGGACAAAAGTCTAAAAGCTTCAAGAAGTCGAGGTTCTCTGCACCACCACCACCAAGGTTGAATACCCTGACGCAGTGGACGTCAAGTAGGGGTAGGGGTCGTAGTTTTCCTCCAAGTAGAGCCCCCAATACAACATCAACATCAGTGACAGGACCACCCAAGCAGAGTTTAGGAAGCTACAACTACTTCCAGTGTAGGAGGTCAGGACACTTGATGAGAGATTGTCCTGAGAAAGTCAGAACTGTAACTCAACCCCAGGGGCAGAGTCAGCAACGCTCACAAAGGAGATAGTTTTCTAGTAGAGCTAGAGGATGTGGACAAGCATCACAAGCTGGATCGTCGACACCCAATAATTGAGCGTAAGGTCAACAACAAGCAACAACTAGATTCTATGCTATGAATCAACCCGAAGCAGTAGTCAACCCTCGGGTTGTGACAGGTCAGATGGAACTATTTTATTCTAATATGTCTTTTTCCTGCTTCGTATCTGTGTTAATTGATCCGGGTGCTATACATTCCTTTATCACTCAAGAAGTGATTCATGACTGCAACATGATTGTCAGTCATAGAGCAGATAGTTTGATGCTAGAAACCCCTTTGCTGGGATCTGCAGTGTTGCAGGAGGTGTGTTCTCCCTGCAATCTTTCCTTTTCTGATCATTGCATTCAGGTGGATCTTATACCACTTGAAATGCACGTATTCGATATAATCCTAGGAATGGACACCTTAGAGAATTATAATGTTGTCTTGGATTGTGGTTCCAAGCAGGTTGTGTTCACAGACAACAGTGACACATGGATCTTTCAGGGAGACAGAAAGATCCTTCCAACCTATTTAGTGTCAGTTATGGTAGCTGAGAAGATGATGAGACAAGGATGCTTTGCATTCCTGGCACATGTAGTAGACACCACAATGGAGAGTCCTAATCCTTCTGAAGTTCTGGTTGTTAGAGAGTTTGAAGATGTTTTCCCTGAGGAACTTCCAGGTGTTCCTCCATCCCGAGAGATTGATTTTGAGATTAATTTAATCCCGGGCACGCAACCCATAGCACAAACACCATATAGAATCGCACCTGATGTGATGGTAGAGCTCAAGAAACAACTACAAGAGTTGCTTGAGAAAGGATTTATCCGATCGAGTACTTCACCATGGGGTGCTCCGGTCATCTTTGTTAAGAAGAAAGATGGGTCTATGCGATTATGCATCGACTATAGATAGTTGAACAAAGTAACCATAAAGAACAAGTATCCTCTGCCAAGGATTGATGACTTGTTTGATCAGTTGTGAGATGCAACTATCTTCTCTAAAATAGATCAGAGGTCAGGATACCATCAGTTGCGTATTAAGGAGAGTGATATACCTAAGTCTGCCTTTAGGTCAAGGTATGGTCACTATGAGTTCATAGTTATGTCATTTGGACTAACTAATGCACCAAATACATTCATGGAACTCATGAATAGGATCTTTCGACCTTTTCTTGATCAGTTCATAGTAGTCTTCATAGATGGCATCTTAATCTACAGTAGAGATGCTCAAAAGCATGAGCAGCACCTCTGTCAGGCTTTGACTTTCCTAAGAGAGCATAAGCTATATGCTAAGTTTAGCAAATGTGAGTTCTGGGTACCAGAAGTTTCTTTTCTAGGACACGTAATATCTACTCTAGGTATTCGTGTTGATCCTAAGAAGGTAGAATATATCATGCAATGGGAACAACCAAAGACACCAACAGAAATATGCAGTTTCCTAGGGTTGGTAGGCTATTACAGGAGGTTCATCAAGAACTTTAGTTCTATAGCTTTACCCCTAACCAAGTTGACCAGAAAGGAGGTTCCTTTTATTTGGAATGACAAATGCTAATAATCATTCCAATTGCTGAAGGAAAGGTTAACTAGTGCACCTGTGTTACTGTTACCTGAGCAAGGGAAGGGGTACATAGTCTTCTGTGATGCATCCAAGAATGGTCTAGGATGTGTGTTGATGCAGGATAAACAAGTGATTTATTTTGCTTCTCGACAACTTAAGAAACACGAGGAGAATTATCCGACACACGATCTAGAGCTAGCTATTGTGGTCCATGCTTTGAAGATATGGAGACATTATCTCTATGGAGAAACATTCCAGATTTTCACAGACCATAAGAACCTAAAGTATATCTTCTCACAGCATGAGCTGAACATGAGGCAACGCCGCTGGATGGAATTAATCAAGGACTACGAATGTACAATTGATTATCATCTAGGGAAGGCTAATGTGGTAGCTGATGCATTAAGTAGAAAATCAGCAACACCAGCCTTAGGTAAAGCACAGTTAAACTCTTTAGTGTGCTTTTAAAGAGATATGCTTATTTCCTTGAGGCAAGACAATATACAGCTCAAAGTATCATTGTTGGCCGGGCTGTTAGCTGAAATGCAAAGTGAAACCTACTATGAGACATCGGATTAAAGAAGCACATCAAGCTGATACTGTGATTCAACAGATTAGGTCAGAGTTTGGTAGTGAGAAATGGGATGGTTTCCATGATTCAGATGAGCAAGTAGTCTGTTACCATGGTAGGATGGTAGTACCAGATGCTGATAACTTAAGAAAGTTAGTTCTGGAAGAAGCTCATTCTTCAATGTATGCTATGCATCCAAGGAGCACCAATATGTATTATAACTTAAAAGATATGTATTGGTGGCCTGGATTGAAGAAAGATGTAGCTGAGTTTGTCATGCGGTATCCGGTGTGTCAGCAGGTTAAAGCTGAACAACAAAAGCCCACAGGAACAATGCAACCTCTTCCTATACCGCAGTGGAAATGGGATCATGTAACCATGGACTTTGTGGTTGGTTTACCTAGAACAGCCAAAAGTCATGATTCCATATGCGTCATAGTTGATAGGTTGACAAAGACAACACATTTCCTTCCTGTCAAAACAACCTATACTACTGAGAAGTTTGCACATATATATATATATAGATGAGATAGTGTGTTTGCACGGGGTTTTGACTACAATTGTTTTTGATAGAGGTCCCCAATTCACGAGTCATTTTTGGGAATGACCGCGTAAAGCTTTGGGTACGAAATTAAGGTTTAGTACATCCTTTCACCCACAGACAGATGGAAAATCTAAGAGGACCATACAAACCTCGGAGGACTTGCTTAGGGCATGTGTCCTTCAGTTTGTAGGAAGTTGGGATCTACACCTGAGCTTGATAGAATTTGCTTACAATAATAGCTATCAGCACAGTATTGATATGGCACCATATGAAGATTTGTATGGTAGACGTTGTAGATCTCCCTTATGTTTGTATGAAATAGGAGAATATCAACTTTTAGGTCCTGAGCTAGTACAACAAACAACTGAGAAGATTAAAGTAATACAACAACAGTTGAAAGCTGCCTACGATAGATAGAAATCTTATGCGGATAAGCGTCATAGACCCTTAGAATTCCAAGTCAGAGATAGAGTATACCTCAAGGTCTCACCTTGGAAATGTATCTTGAGATTTGGAAAGAAGGGGAAGTTAGTTCCTAGATTTATGGGGCCTTATTCGATCATTGAAAGGATGGGAAAGGTAGCCTATAAGTTGGAGTTACTACCTGAGTTCGTTGATTGCACCCAGTGTTTCTATCTCTATGCTGGGAAAGTGTCATCTTGACACATAGTTAGTTTTGCAACCTATGGAGGTAGAACTAAATGATGATATATCTTATGTTGAAGGACCTGTGTTGGTTCTTGACAGAAGAATTAAAAAGCTGAAAAAGAAAGACATTTTTCTTGTAAAAGTTCTCTGGCATCAACATGGCATTTAAGAAGATATGTGGGAGCTAGAGGAAGAGACGAGGAGGACGTACCCTTCTCTTTTCTCTTAACGACTTCGAGGACGAAATCCTTGTAAGGGGTGGATAATTTGTAACATCCCTGACCTGGGTTATGCTTTAACCCCAAATGTTTTTCTTAATAAATTGGATTATATGCTTCCTCTTATCTTTTGAGAAGTAATCAAGGCTTAAGAGGAACTTACATTTCAATTTTAGTCCAGTTTGAATAATGTTGAAAATAACATTTTGCTTGTTTTGGACTAAAGTGCAATTTACCCAAGTTGAGGGGTTAAATTGCAAATTGTGCATGATAATATGTTCCTCAAATGTTGAAGCATCATGAGAATGAAAATGATGCAGAGGTATGGCTAGTGAAAGCTTGAGTACCAAGAAAGAGTTGATAAAGCAATGCTTGTGCACTAATACCTAGTTTTGGTGTAATATGCAATTTACCCAAAACGTAGGGTTCAATATGCAAATTACCTCTTCTAGAGAGTCCATAATATTTCTTGGCATCATGTAGATCAAAGAAAATGAGAGGGGCATCTCATTTGTATCATTTTGAAGGAGAGAGAATCTTGATATTAAAATAATCAAGATTTAAGCATAATTGAAACTCTAATTCAATTTAATGCAAAAATAAATATATTAATTGAAGTGCCCTTCAACCAAAATTGTGTTGGTTGAAAATCCATATATATGGAAGTCCTTGTTCCTTGTAAAGTCAATGGAAATATCTATGTGAGTGGAGAACCCACTCACATTAAGAAAATAAAAAGAAATATCCACTAACTTATGGATATTATTATTATAAGGGTTAAGGTGCTTAATTTGCTTTTCTTTAAATCATGGATAATTGAGAGGAATAAGAGGCAAAGGAGATATCCTCATAACAAAGGAAGGAAAGGGGGCAAGTGGAAAGGAAATGGAGGAGATAATCCCTACTTTCTCTCTCTTAAATGAATTTTCAATAAAAATTCATATATATGCTCCTTTATCCATGAGTTGAAAGGGTAATTTCGAATCCACTTTCACTTCTTGCTTGAAAAACGACCAAGGGAGATTAGGAGAAACAGGAGGACGACCCCCAACCTTTTGGTAAGATTCTTGACCCTCCTTCACCTTGATTTCATGGTGGAAATCACAAATCAATGCTTGATTTCTTCTTTTCTTCGCTCAATCTTCAACTCTAGCCAATCGTTTCACTCAAAAGCTTGAGAACGTGCCTTGGAATAGTTGAATGTGTTTCTTTCACCATTAAATACGTGGAGTTTCTAGATTTGAAGCTCAATTTAAGGCGGGTTATATAACTTGAACCCGTATTCATTGTTATTGAATTCAATTCCTCAATTCAATACATTCAATTGTTCTTCTTGAAATTTCTTGGATTAATTGATGAAACTACCATGGAAATGGAAGTAGAATTCGAGGGGTTGAATCTTGATGGTGATGACATCATCTTAAGCACACATCTCAATAAGATCTAGTTGCAATCAATTTCAACAAAATAATCCAATTAGTTTTCACCAAACCGTTTGGTGATCAAACGGTTTGCAAACCGTTTGAAGGTTGAATCCTAAACCATTTGGGCATGTTGAACGAATGGGATAGTTGACCATTTGGAGCCTTAAACGGTTTCAAATGGTTTGAACATTCTTGAGTTGATCGTTGGGAGTTGGGTTGACCGTTTGGACAAATAAGTTCAAACCGTTTGGAGCCTTAAACGGTTTCAAACCGTTTAGACTTCTAGGTCAAAACCGTATGGAGCCTTAAATAGTTTCAAACCATTTGGAACAAGTCAAACAAAACCATTTGGTGATCCAATGGTGGATATTTGAAGGTTTGAAGATCCAATTGTATTGATTGATGAACATTCAATAGAACGATTGAAGGCCAATTCAATATAGCAAACCATGATCAATTGATTGATGGATCTATCAAATGAACCCTTTCAATTTTGAGGCTGATTTGGCCCAAATGGTCTTGAGACCATTTGGAATCAAAACAGTTTCAAAACCATTTGGTGTTGAAACCCCAAAACCGAATGGAGGTCCAATGTGATCAAATCATTTGGGGATTTAAGATGATAATTGATCCAGTGGTTCAATGATGATTATCAATGTTAGGTATAAAGGTTGGAACCCTAAAGTACCTAGATGATCAATACCTTTAGATGAATTAACCCTAAAGGGTTATGAAAGCAATGTCTTAGTATACTATGTCAATCATAATTGTATGTACTTGATTGAAGGGTTGATGTAACCTAATCAAGTTGAGAGGATGATAGAAAGCAATTCACACATGAGTATTAATCATGCAGTGATTAGGGTATGGTCCTTAGTGAAGAGATCATGAAAACCCTAATCGAGAAGGTTAATGAACCCTAACCCTAAATTAGGGCAATTCTGAGTGAAACCTAATCTAGGGCAATAGTAAACCCTAATTGGGATGAATAGTAAACCCTAATTGTGGGATATTGAATGTAAACCCTAATCTAGGGTGATATTATGTGGAACCCTAATTTAGGGTGTTTATGTAAAACCTTGGTATATTAATGTGATGTGGAACTCAAATCCAGGGTGATGCTATGTAATGCTATATGAAACCCTAATCTTGGGCAATATGATGATAAGACATAACCCTGATCTGGGTAATGGGATGAATATCCCCAATTGATATGAAATGGGAAACCCTAACCCTGGAAAGGGAATAGTGGTGTTACCCTTGAATAACAGGGAACTGAAATATGATTGATATATCTATTATCATGTGTGCTAACCATGTAGGTATCATGAGATGATGAACATATCGAGGTATGAGCTATGATGCTTTATTAATTGTAATTGTTTATTGAGCCTTGTGTGCCATAATATGCCTTGTTGCTTAGTAAGAGGTAACAAGAGAGTTAATGGGCCTCAAGTGTCATAACAGATGCTCGTGTAGCAAGTTTCATGTTTACCTTAGTCCGATGACCTGAAGGTGATAGTTACCTGAAAAAGTGGTAACAGTGCTTAGTGATGAGTTAAGGGTTTGAATACCCAGAACCATATGATTATGGCATTGAGTTTGTGAAGGGATGAGTATTCCCAGTATTGAAATAAGGGACTGATATCCCAATGTCTTATAAAGGCTGAGAAGTAACTGATGAAAATAGTACTTGTTTCTTTGTAGCATTTGTCCTAATAAGTTATGTTTGAAAACTTGATTGATGCTAAAAGAATATGATAGTGTACTTAATTAATCAAGTGAAATCTTTTCATGTAGTGCTCTGACCATAGATCCATCATTGTCAGTAGCTGGTGATGGTGAAAGAGGTTTTCCTATGGGATCTCCTGGAGTTTGCATATTTTTGAATATGTGGGGGTCAATGGGCGAAAATATCCATACGTTCTAATGGGGGAATTGATGGAAGGTAAACATTAAACCTCTCAATCCTTCATTATATGTGCCAGGATGGATGTATCACGAATCTCCCGATGATGTTAATGCCGGATCGATGGAGGTAAACATGAAATCTCTCGATTTCGAAGAGAGTACATCCACCATGTAACTCTATAGCGAAGATGCCACTATACCAGGAAAGCTATGTAGCAGAGATACAATATGTCCTGCATGTGATCTCACACTGACCGAGATGTGGGAGGTCATGGAAGTCGTCTCTTCCATTGACTTTGTATGGTATCGATTTCGACTTCACAATGGTCAGTTGGAGTATGAGCGGTATACCTCATCTCGTCAGAGCTTAAGTATGTTTGTAAAATGTAAACAGTCATGTAGCATATTTGCATAAGATTGAAATACAAGAACCACTGGTTGATGTTATCTTACTTAGCATGTCCTTGATACATAAATGTTACTTATGTTCTTTAATTCCGTATTGAATAAGAGACATGCTGCCTTATCAAGTTATAGCTGAAATACTTGAATAGGAATGTTGCTCTAAATCTGCATAAATATTGATTTATCTGCTATTGAAATGTATGATTCTATTGTTTAGTTTATTTCTATTAAACTGCAATAATAATGTTTTTGGCGGAAGGTTATAAGTTGTCTCACCCTCGTGAGATCCAACATTTTTTTTAGGTAGACACAAACAAAGAGGTAGAAACTCTGTGGCAGGGGAAGATCAGCATCATCAACAACAACAACAACAACAGTGATATCCCAGGTGGGGATACTGGCTGTCAAGCTTTGTATAGAAAGTCATATGTTTCGTATCTGTACTCTCAGGTCCTAGGAGTCAGTGGATAGTGTTATTATAATCAATCTGAGATTTTGGCTCGAATGCCTCGAGGATTTTGTTACTTGTGCTTTTATCAAAGCGAAGTGTTGTATGTATATTCCTAGAGAAGAGATGGTACATGGAATGTATAATGTGGACCAATATGTAATTATAATACTTTGGTTCTTGTTTAAATAGTTTTCCTAAGAATGGATCTCCTTGTAAATGGTTTTAATTTTTAGTGATTTTTAGTAATCCACTGTTAGTGATCGCTTCTGCATTAGTTAATCTTGTTATATTGGTTAAGACTATTTTGTCGTCACAATGTCTAACTGGGTATGATTCGTTCTTTCTGATACACCATTATGTTGTGGTGTTCTAGGTGGAGTCCATTGTGATATAATATCACGATCTTGCAGAAGGTCCTCAAACTCTTGGCTTAAGTATTCTTCACCATGATCAGATGGAAGTGCTTTAATACTTTTACCAAGTTGGTTATGTACTTCACTCATAAAATCCTTGAAACTTTTTAATGGATTCTTACTTCTATTTCATTAAATACACATAGCCATATCTACTGAGATCATCAGTAATGTGATAAGGTATTGGCAACCACCCCTAGAATTTGTTCTAAAAGGTCCACATACATCACGATTCCCAATATATCACTTTCTCTCTCACTATTTCTGTTCAAAGGATCTTTTATCATCTTACCCAACAAAAAATACTCTCATGCCTCTATTGATTCAAAATCAAAAGAGTCTAGATAAAAATAATTATGGAGTCTGGAAATGTGTTTCTCATTTATGTGACCTAGATTACAATTCCAAAGGTATGTTTGGTTTGAGTTATCGATTTTTATCCTTTTGGTATTTATTTCATATATGCCCGTCTCTAGATCTAACAAGTATAGACCATAAGACATAGTGGCATTGCCATAAAAGATCTCATGTTTAGAAATAGAAAATTGACCATTCTTGATCCACTCTTGTCCCAACAAGATTCACAAATGATGTTTCTATTAGTTGTAGGTACATAATAGCAATTCTCTAACTATATTACAAGCCCACTTGGTAGAGATAAATTGTAGGTTCCAACTGTAGTGGCAGCAACTCTTGCTCCATTCCCAATGCGTACTTTCACATCACCATTCCTTAAGGGTTTACTTCTTTATAGATCCTACATTTTCGAGCATATGTGAGATCCACATCTGGTATCTAATTCCCAAGATGAAGAAGTAGACAAATTTATCTCAATAATGTATACACCTAAAGTAGAGATCGCTATCCCTTACTTCTTCTCCCTAAGTTTAAAGTGAAAAGGACATTTATTTATACATACCCTTCTCCTCATCTTGAGTGTAGAAGACTTGGGTCTCAGATTAGCCTAAAATTTTTTCTTGGATTTCCCATCCCACTTGGACTCCCGATCGCTAATTGCCAACACATATTTGGGTTTTTCCTTTTTCTTTGTACTTTGGAATCTATCAACATGGCAAGAAATTGAGTCAGTTCATCAAGAACTATTATTTCCAAGAGTTGGCTATGGATATGATGGTATCCACAACTCCTTGTCATATTCCATTTGTATTCTTACATGCACATAATCCCATTAGGGTCACCTAGTTAAACTTGACCCAAAAGCCAACACAATATAATATGCACCCTTCTTTGGCAGACCCACATATCTACCATCACCCTTCTACTAGATAGACAATGCATCATGCTTTAGCATAACCTACACTTAGTCGATCAAGATTTTCATGTGTGTTACTTATGGAAAACATCTAATACATAGTATATATTGAGGGATTAAATATATAAATACATATACATATCCAATCACCACATACTTATAATGTGTATCATATACATACTATATACACAAATGAAACATGCAATCAACAAATATGAGTGATGGTTATGGACAGTCTAATGCAATTCTTTAGAGACACAAAGAATTTCTATCCACCTAAGGTCAAACATCGCATGTACAACATGTATTGGACAAAATTTGTGATGGAAACAGGCAGGTTGGATGATTGGTCTATGTCGATCGGTCGACTGGGTCATGGCTCAAGTAGATGGATGGAGTCCTCCAATAGATTAGTTGGGCCTCTAGTCAATCAATTGGGCCTCTAGTCGATCAGTTGGCTCCTCTAGTAGAATGGTTGGATCTCCAGTCAGATGACTATATCCTCCGGTCAGATGGCATCCACAATATGTTGGCACCTCTAGTCGATTGGATCATTCTCCATTTGGTTGACTCACTTGGTCAGATCACCTTCTCTTTCCAAGAATTGTAAACTAATGCTAATCATATAAATTTATTACATTTCAAAGTGAATATCTCAAGTAACATTTGAGGGAATCATAGCAGGCTAAATAATATTTACATTCAAAAAAAGAGAGGAGGCTCGATGTGTAAGTTGAATTTATAAGGTAGGAAATAAACCATTCAACCATGTACAAGCATACAAGGGGTATTGAGCCATAACCACACACACATCCACCATCAAAACACTTTTAAGGTGTCATGTATGAAATGCATTTGTATTATATCATATATATATATAGAGAGGATCTATAGAACATTTCTTAGAGTATGTGGTATTTAATAGGATATGCACATGAACCATTTAAATGTTTGCATCGCATGAAACAAAATAAACAATAAAATAAAATCCAATCATATTGATTTAAATTCCGAGATACCATAAATTGATGTGGCTCTTATACCACTATAGGGACATATGGAGATAGAGTAGGTAATACAAACAAAAAATTTACATCCATAATTTCTAACTAGAATATCACATCAACAATGATGCATTAGGAAAGAGTGTGCAAGATGTACCTTGTACCTTGTCCTAGAGCAAATCCAATGACTATTCTTGTATGGGGATTTGCTTCCTTCTCAAGAAGTACATAGAAGGTAGTCGATGACCTCCTCCTATTAAAACACTCATGCACAATGACTTACATCATCCTTCTAGCATAGCAGAAAAAGCTTCCACACATTTACGTAGTCCACACAGACTACTGGGAACTCAGTGTCATGCAACCCAAACCTACAAGAAGGAGTCTCCCCTTCATATTTCAATGTCGTAGCATTGATTTCTTCTCCCTTGCTATCCCTCCCTTTCATGGGTAATACAGATGGGATCTTACTTGACTATAATTGTGATAAGTGTAAGTGTGTTGATTGCTTTGTTAACCCCCCCTTTATGTAAGAGTGACTAGGCCAAGATTTCACAAACCTTGGGGAGATGAGGGGTCAGATCTCATGGCTGGACGTTGGTCATGCATGGCCAGCCAATCAATCAATTGATTGTCTTGTGGTTAGTGGAACAATAACACTAGTTTTATTTCAATTATTAATGTGTGTCATTTCTACCAATATTAAACCGTTTGACTCATTCAAGATTGCTTATTTGACCCAATCGGTCGATCAGACACTCCAATTGGTCAAGTGGATACTCTGACTGTCTATTCACAACTTTGATCAATAGATTGATTGAACATTTCAATTGGTCAATTGGTTGGTACCATCATCCAGAGACAATATAGTCTCAGTTGACTAGACACTCCAGTTGGTCAAATGACAACTAGTATCATTCATTTGATTAGATAAACACTTTAGCAACGAAATTGAATCTTGTCCATGATTAAAATCATCTTCCAAGTGCATCCTATGTGTGTGACTCTACAGTCCCTAATTACATTGGTAGTGAATGTCCATAACCAGATTATGACATCACAAGCAATAAGCGATATCTAGAAACAAATCATTGCTACCCAAGTAATTGGAAAGCTGGAGAACAACTTAAGCCTACATCTTTGATCAATGTTACCATGATTGTATAATTCCATTGTCTCATATATCTATATTAAATGTGGGGCATGGAACTATCATCCTTTTAATACTCAATCTATGTTTCTTGAACTAGAGAAGAATATTGATATGAATGTAAGATCAATATCACATATCGACTCATGAGCACAAGCATGCATTTCTTATTCTTGCTATCAAGTGGACATGATATCAAATCATGTAGGAGGGACAAATTCCATCTACATCACTCACAATCAATCCACATGTGTTACAATGTACATGAGAACTACCTATATGGAAACCCTTATTCAAGGTCATGTTGAATGGTTTCAAAGTTCATCAAATGACATGTGATGAACGTAGCAACTTCATGTCTCAGAAACAAAACTACCACTACCACTTTGAGAGATGATTATGATCACCATACCATGGTTTCCATGTATCACTCTCATGGTAGTTTAGTCTGGTACATTGTTCTTTAACAAGTACCAATGTGTTTGACTTGATATCCAATATCATGAGTAATGAGACTCTGTCATCATTCAACACACATTCTAGTCTTAAGTATTAAAGTTGTCTATTTTTTACAACAATATCTGACTAGGGATATAATAAGAATGTATATAATCTTATCATACATATTATCTTATTGTTTAGGTTCTAAACCTAAAAGCATATGTCATTCTAGTAACATCATTCTTTAGACATCTATCATGTTATATAATAATCTCATAATTGAATAAATATAATAGATAGAATTACCTTTATTGTTAATCAAATCAAGTACATGACGCCACATTACAATAATCATATGACTGTCTCTCTTGGCATACATACCAACAGATGCAACCCTATTTTATGGCTTAATCTTGTGCCTTTGTGTATTCTAATCACATATAAATATGTTAGAATGCATGACATTTCCCCTAATATATGTATTAATATCAATGCACTTATGGACATTCTTCGCATGTTTTTCAAGTACTTATATCACACTTTGGATGGATGTTAGCAAAGGAGGATTGTCCAAGAGTTTGTTCACCCTTAGAGGAGTCTAAGAAGGATCAAAGAGCTTCCCCAACCTACCCCTAGTGGATAAGGATCAAACCAAAGCAAAGGAGTCCACAGATTGTAAAGTTGAAGATCAAAGTGCAAGCAAAAGCCCCTAGCACAACTATGGTTACATGGAATTGTCACGCTTCCATGCCAAATTCATAGGGGAAATCTCAATTTTGTAGCAGCTACAACAAGCCCTCCACCATGGTGGTGCTGTCGCCTAACCACTGTGGCCGTATTTCCCAACATGGCCATGTTGCCATTTATTCACCATGACTATGATACCCAACAACTATCATTCTGCCATGACTGTAGTACCCGCCATGAATCGTGCTACCACATACCCACCAAGATGGTGGCGCCCACCATGGTCATACTACCAACCTTCCAAGAATCCACCCTCAACCTGACATTTTCACATCCACCAACATGACCATTCTCTCCTAGCACAATCATTCTACACCTCACTCACCACGACCGCTTGCTCAAAATGGTTTTGGTGCACAAAAACCCTACTATATTTCTACACTACTTTTCCCATTATACCCCCACTTAACCTAGTGCTTCCCCACCACCTATATATACTTGGGTGGTGGCTATACCACAAGGTTAGCCACTGTTATCTACCTCTTTATCCTCCCTATCATTTACTTTGAGCTTCTACCTACCCCCAATCCATTTCCACCTTCCCCTACCTCAAAACCCTAGTTTTATGGGGCTTTGACTACTTCCACCTTCCATTCCATGCCATCCACCCACCAAGAAGGGAGAAGAACGTTCTCTTTCTACTAGAGGTGAAGGAGAATAGAGATTGCATGAGATTCCATGGCTACTCTCATATCTACTTCTTCTTCTTTTTCTATTTTTTGTAGCATGAGTGATTAAGCCCTCGAAGTGGGCTATTTGGGGCTAAAATGTGAATTTGATACCATGCTGGAGGGAAATAACTTCTGAACCTAATAATTTCATTTGATATTGATTGTTTTATACTTTTCTCTATTTCCCAAAAAAATATCTTCTGGTTTTTGCTTAAGACATGGATTGCTTGTTGACTTGTGCTTGAAACCACCTAGACTGTAGGAGAGAATGGCTTGTACGAGGCTATTTTAGGATTGCCCCTAGGTCTAATTAGTGGATCCTTAGCTAGCACTCTATCTTCCTACGTACATATCCCTCTCCTACTTCTAGGTGTGATATGTAAATAGATTGTGTCGGAGCACTTAGTGCAATTACCTTGGAGCTTCCTAAAGGCTAGGTTGTAGGTAATGTGAGGTGAAGTACCCTCATTTTTACACTCCATTACTACCCTTGGCTCCCAAAAACCCTAAGAGTGTCTACTCTACAAACCTAGACTTGTTAGATCCTATTAAAATTTCACCTAAACCCTAGTCCAATTGATCCTCATAAGGTTGGATAGGGTATGTTGGGGGTGTAGTTCCCCTTCACAACCTTATTCCACCCATGGACAACTAGTATTTTAGAATAATTCTATAGAATCTATCTTTCTATTTGGTTAAAAATTCTAAATGAATGGGTATGGTTTACATGCTTGAACCCCCAACCTAGGTTCTAGTCACAATTTCCAAATGGACCACACCTCATTAACTTGCTAAAACCCTAATTTTCTTCCTTTCTAGTTAAAGTTTGCTTAGTTAGTTGCTATACTTGCTTCCTTAGTAAATTGTCTTGTTATGATAGTTAGGTCTTGTTAGTGTAGCTAGTTTCCCTTGTGCTTGCTTTTTCTAGTTAGTGTTAATTTAGTTCTTTGCTTGCCCTAGTTTGTTAATTGCTAGTCTAGTATAGCCTCTTGATTAATCTAACTAGTTTCCATATCTAGGTTGTTAATTAGGATTGCTTAGTTAGTTAAAAGTAGTGATAGTTCTTGCTTTACTCTTCCTAGTCTAAATTTCTCTTTTATTGTTTAACTAGCCTTTCTTGCTAATTAGAACTAATTATCTACGGTTACTTTATGTTTTGTTCTTATTTTTGTGTAATTGCTTGCTTGTCCTACCCTAGTGTAATCGAACCAAAATCAACCTCAAGCACTTCAACCATAGACTCCACATTAGGAACCCAGTTGAACTAACTAATCTCTAGTTCCGCCTCTCTCCCTAAGGATCGACCCCTAACTTTCCACCTTCCTATACTAAATACGAACCACTGCACTTGCCAGAGTCTTTAAAGTATGAGAAGAGTGTGTCCAACCATTTGGGTCTTATAAATTTGAAAGATCAAGTGTGTATGTACCTCACACACACCACATAAATATATATACATATATATATATGTATATATATGTATGTATATATAGGTATATATATATATATATATGTATATATACATATATAGAGAGAGAGAGAGAAAGAGAGAGAGAGATAGAGTCAGGCTAGTGTACACTCGAGTGTACCAGAGGCACGATACACCTCAGTCAATTTTGAAGATGCAATAATTTTTTGAAAAATGTAAACTGTTGATATTCTTAATTATCATAAGAACATACTATATAATAAATTTTAGCTCATTTGGACACTTATAGGTCGTGCATCTAAAGGAGGCAAAAATCATGTATTTCAAATTAGTTTTGTGCGTCGATTTTATTATCCTTGAATGAGTGACTTACACTCATCCAAATGAGTTCAAATTTTGTATGTGACCTATTATTATTGTAACCATGAAGATGAAGAGATTATATTTAAAAAAAAGTGGTCTAGATAGGCAAACAGCATTGGGGTGTACAACGTGATAAGTACACTCGAGTGTATTCTAGCCTGACTATATATATATATATATATATATATATATATATATATATATATATATATATATATATATATATATATATATATATATATATATATATATATACAGAGAGATAGAGATTCAAGATAGAATACACTCGAGTATACAGATCACATCGTACACTCCAATGTTGTTTGTTTATCTAGACCATGTTTTTGTAAAATCTAATCTATTGATCTTCAATGTTACAACAATAAGCCTTACACAAAATTTGAGTCCATTTGGATGAGTGTAAGCCACTTGTCTAATCACAACAAAATTGACTCAAAAAACTAATTTGAGATGCATGATTTTTGTCTCCTTTTGATGCAGGACCAATAAGTGTCCAAATAACCTAAAATTTGTTACATATTATGTTCTTAAGATATTTAAGAAGATCAATGGTTTAGATTTTATAAATAATTGCCTCATGATGGAAAATGATTGAGGTGTATTATGTCTGCGGTACACTCGAGTGTATTCTAGCTTAACTATATATATATATATACACACACACAGACACACACACACACACAAACACACACACACACATCACTACTACAGAACTCGCCTTTGGCGTCGGTTGTTTAACCCCCTTTGGCGATGGTTTTCAAGCGACGCCTATGTGGGCGCCACTAAAGGTCGAACTCTTCGGCGTCGGTTTTAAAACCGATGCCTATATGACTTATAGGCGTCAGTTATATATAGTCGGCCGACGTCTATAGGGTTCGCGCCACAAAAAAGGGCACCACCTAGGACACTTTCTGCGTCGGTTAACAACTGAACATCCGACGCAATACTCCCAGACAACACGGTCGTGCTTCACTGCACGGCCGTGTTTATTACTATAGGTGTCGGTTTTTATGAATAAGCGACACCATTTCCACCACGGTCGTGGTTTCCTGCACGGTCGGGTTGTTTGTCACATTAGGCGGCGGTTTTATACAATAACCGACGTTGTAGGCCTTTGATGACGGTGTTCTATAAATAACCGACGCCTATATTTTTTTTCTTATCAGTTTGCAGGCCTGCTGTGGCTGGTCAGTAGGATGAGAACCTATAGTTCAGTTTTCTAAACTACAGGTTTACGACATCCATTGATATCAACCTACAAACAGGCCACAAACCTATAAAATCAACAAATATTTTTTCACACAAGTAGATTCATTCAGACATCAATTTAATTCTCACATTCACACATGTAGAAACATTCAAATACATGCAGAAACATTCAGAAATATTCATTTACAAAATATCATTCAGCATCGCTATCAGCATCCCAATTCTATCTTACAATCACCACTGCTTGTATGACTTTTGCCCATTCTTCTCTTACTTCATTTAATGCTTCCATCGTATATGGAGCATGTACATTTTTTAAGTGTTTACCTATAGTGTGGCCAGTTTTAAACACCTGCAAAGAGAATGATGTATATATAAGTAATAATATAAAAATAAGATTGATATATTTCATACTAACTAATGAGACTATATATAATACCTCATGTACGATATTAATATCCAATGCGGCATGTCAGATAATCATCTGCATAAATCGCATCACATAGTATGCGCATGCCCATCCGTTGTCTTGTGTAGCGCACTATAAATTGAAACATACAAAATATTAAAAAATACAACTAAGCACAGTTCACATAAATAATATATATATACATTAGAGTCGGGAACTTACTTTTACATTCTCCCAAATTATTGGTTGGTTCTTTCTCCTTGGGACATTTCCTCCAGCATTTTTGAATGCATCTAAACCCCTACATGTTAATGTAATATAGTAAATTGCATAATTAAATAGTAATGTAATAACAGATGTTAACGGATATAAAAATGAAATATTTCTCACCAGAATAATGGCATTCTCATTACGTGTCCAATTTTAGTGTTCAATGTACTTCTCGCAGGATCTAGATAATAAATAGTGAACGTCCCGGGGACAATAACTAGTAACTCCCAATGTCTACCGCTAGAGGTAAAAAAGTTACAAATTAATAACTCAAAATGCACAATAAAAATGGAATTTTCTTAAGTCAAAATTATAAATAAAGTAAACTTACTTGACATTGAATGGAGCTATTATTATCGTCTTCTTTTGCTGACCAAAAATTGTAAAAGCATCTATACAGTATTGTTGAACACTATCAGGGTCTTTATCTACCATACTAATCAATGATGGAATCAAAAATCCCACATGATCAAATGCAAATTGTTTGCATTGATCTTCGACTAAGTAGTTGCAAAACATGTATTATGTATGCATTAATATATAAGAAACCAGATCATCAGATCTTACACAAGGTATATGGATGTATAAACAAGATCTCACCTTATCCATGTCTCTATCATTGATGTATTCATCCAATCATACATAAAGAGCTCAATAATATCTTGTATAAATAAAGAGCTATCGTATGATTGACCTGCATAATATGCTTCTAAAGAAACAATTATAGGGAAATGTATATTATGTGCCAGTAGCCAACATGCCATTCCCCTACAAGCAGGACCTAACGAGTATTTTAGGTCAGTTGGAACCCAACTTGGTAATGCAGGAAGTGGAGGTGGAGGCCTAGGTGCTCCGGGTGTCTTCTTTTTAACCTGTATATATAATTTCAGATCAATTAACCTCATATATACACATTAAAAATCTAAAGTAATGTAAATTTATCTTACAATTTTAGTAGTGTAGACAACATCTGCTTTGGGCCACAATATCACCCCGCCTTCAGCCTCAGCAAGTGTATCAATATCTGGGTGGGGAGATGGCAATGTAGCTTCCCTCCAATCGGGTAACACACGTATCGGGCTCACATGAACGTAGCCCTGTGGCATTGGAGTCCCGTGAAACATTGCCCCAGGAAGGGACAGGTAAGCTTGTGCCTCTACAACAACATAGTCTTGCATTCTTAAGCGGCATGGCTTCAATGCCTACAAATTTACGTAAAGAATATTATACATATATACATATCATCTTGAAAACATATCATCTTGAAAAGACTAGCTACGATGTCATAAATAATACTTACAACAGACGTGTTAGGCGGTGGGTCTACAAGATTACTTGTAGTCTGTACATCAGGAGAAGAGTGGGTCGCCATAGGCTGATTGGAAGCCTGAGATGCCTGTCACCACAACAATTCTTCCTTGACCTTCTCAGCAACTATATCATTGACCTTCTTGGCAACTATATCCTCGACTCTCTTATTCTCCTATACATGGATAAAAGAAACATTAGCTTCTTATTATTGAATTCCCTTTTGCAGTAACATTCTTAAAAAAGAACAGGTTACCTCTTCTTGTAAAAGCCCCGCTCTGGGTTTGTGCTGGGATGGCCCAAAGAATGCTTTGATGCCCACACCAGCGCCTGCACCCCTAACACGTCCAGGATGCTCTGGGTTACCCAGAGCAACTGTCAATTCATCCCTTGTGCCCTGAGGGATGAACGTGCCTTGTTTCCTCTACTCGTGCAGATCCCGCTAATCACCATCAATAGAAATTGGTAAGTTAACACCACAAATAATCAATATTCAAACGATTGCTCTAAGAGTTGTATTTTACCATTTTCGTAGCCGCCTCAGCAGTTACGGGCTTATTTATTTCACTCTTATTGTTTTGCCTCCCAGCTATCCAGATATCATGGCGAGGCATGGGTGTGGCAGACTCCTGAGTAGCAACAGACTCCTGAGTAGCCACAGACTCCGCCTATAGTCTTTGGCGAATGCTTGCATAGCCCTTTGGACCCATAGTGTGGTCATGCACATTTAGGGCACGCCTTGCTTTTTGCGCCTCACTGAGGGCCTAGTTAGTATGCACATTAATGATTTGGTTAGTAGCACTAAATGTTAATCTTGAATAGGTGAATACAACGTATATTAATTAAATTGGGAGTGACACCTGATACCTTGAATTCTTCAGATTTTCTTGAAGCAACAAAATTGTCCCAATCTTCTTTTTCCAAGAAGTTCCACTGTTCAAGGGCTGACTTCTTCTTCTTAACGCCATCTTTTATGTATTCTCTGTTGATATTTTTCCTATAGTTCCTAAGCATCTTTCCAGCGCGTTGCATCACACTTTTATGATGCAGCTTCTCATCCAATGCAAACAGATTTTGTAAAATAGAATTCTTATTAACTAGTATCCAAAAATAGAATTGCAAATAATATTATTTGTAATCTACAAAATAGAATTGCAAATAATAATAACTCACGCATAAATCCTTCCATATCAAGTCTTTCTTCGCCCGAGGAACTTTATGCCAATTATCATACTTAACACCACAATGGCTTCGAGTGACACACCCAAGATAGTTTACAAAATTATTGCGGTTCACTCCAATTTCATTTCCTCCATTATCAAACTCCACAACCAATTTGGATCCACTGCCACTTAGCGCTATTAACTTCTTCAACAGAGTGATGCCCCTTTTCTTGTTAAGTGTTTGGTGCTGCACATCAAGTTTCTCCAGTGCTTCAGTGGGTACATGTGCATCATCAACCTAAAATTTGACAAAAATAAACACACTGAATTAGCACAATATAGAAATATGGGATATATGACATAACTAGAAGATAATGAATTTTATAGAAATACAAGATATGTTTTTAGAACTTACATTGGTATCCTCGCCATGCTCATCATGGACAACATGCTCATCATGGACTTCATGCTCATCATGGACATCATGCTCATCATGGTCAGCCATATGAAAATGTCAATAAAAAGGCAAACATTTAGCATTTTTATTAACTAGAAAAAGGCAAACATTTAGCATTTGTATTAACTAGAAAAAGGCAAACATTTAGCATTTGTAATAACTAGAAAAAGGAAAACATTTAGCATTTGTATTAACTAGAAAAAGGCAAACATTTAGCATTTGTATTAACTAAAAGATAATGAAAAATCAAATCTGAAAATGATATTGATATTAAAAAAGCAAACATTTAGCTTCAATAAAAAATATAAACATACATGCCTCTAAAATTGTGATCTTTTATCAATTAACAATCCTTCATTGTGATCTCCGCACACATATAAGTCATCATTAGCTTCAATATTTTGTGGAGTTGGCAACCCAACTGAGAATGGACTGGAGTCATCATACTTATCATAGTACTCTTCTTCATCTATAGGATCTTCAATGAACTGTCTTTTACCATGAAGAACAACCGACCATTTATCATTTGCAGGATCATCGATATAGAATATTTGTTTCACCTGTGATGCCAATATGAATGGTTCACCCTTCTCGCCAATCTTTTCAAAGTTCACCAAAGTGAAACCCAATTCATCCACTATAACTCCTTTGGTGTTATCAACCCAATTACATTTAAAGAGCACAATTATGAAATCTATGTAGTCAAACTCCCATATGTCTTCAATGACACCGTAATATGACATTTTAGCTTCACGTGGACTCTTATCCTTTGGACTTGCAAAATACATAGTCGACGCTTGAAAAGTGACCCCACTGTTTTGGACGACACTCTTATCATCTTGGCGCTTTGTGTAATATGTGAACCCATTAATGTCAAACCCTTCATAAGACATAACATTTGGTTTTGGTTTAAAGGCGAGGCATTTGATAGTTTCTATAATATCATTTGGTGTTTGAGATAGTTGATGTAAGACTTTATCTTCAAACCACTTAGTAAAAGTCTTATTATGCTCTCTAGCAAGCCACATTGAACTTGCTCGAGGATGTTGTCTCTTGATGAAATTGGTATGTTCCTCGATATAAACACTCACTTCGTCCATGTTGTGTAAAATATACAAGTGAGCTTGTTCCAACTGCTCACGACTGATTACTTTCACCCGTGATCCCAAAATTCCTTTGCCCTCCTCAATATTCTTGTCATTAACAGGAGTGTTATTACCACTCAGAAAGTCATTGCAAAAATTTATAACCTCTCTCGCCACATAACCTTCAATAATACTCCCTTCAGGCCGATAACGGTTTCAAACATCACCTTTAAAAATGCTCATGTATCGTTCAAAGGGATACATCCAATGCAAGAAAACTGGTCCCAACATTTTCACTTCCCTAGTCAAGTGGACAATAAGATGTACCATGATATTGACACGGTTTTTACGTGCATAGGAATGCAAGTGTACGCGTCAATGTAATATAGGCCTTTGTGAGGCCCGAGTCGAACTCAGGGACACGTGAATTATCAGAGACTACTACTAACTACTCGCAATCAGCTAGACCAATTAAATAGTTGGAAGTTGTTGTAAAATTAAAAGAAAATGAAATAAAATAAAGCAAAGCAATCTATTAAATGATTAGTTTAATCAATTCAAGATGAGATCTTTAGGATTGCGGTTTCACCGCGGGTTTTCATTGTATTAAATTCTATGTAGTCATTCAGATTTATCTCTCTATCCGAGTAGTGGCCTGAAATCAGAATTGCCCACTGTCGTGGTACAATTCACTACCTATGTCTAGGTCGGTTCCACCGTCGTAGTAACCTATACCCTAAACTAGGTGCATTAAAAATGATCTCTCGGTATCCACCATTAATCTTACACCACCTTATTCAAGGGATTTGTCAATTAATGTGAATTTCGTCTCTTTTCAACCATTAATTCTTCTTTCAAAGTTATTAAGGGCATTAGATTATTATTATGGTGATCAAGCATAACAATATAATTGAGAAAACGAAATTATACCACGGATTTAAGAGATAAATGATGAATTACTATTATAAAATTGTCATACAATGAATTCCCGGGCTACTCCCGGTCCTAAAGACAAAGGGGATTAGCCCCACATGTTCATCTCAAAGTAAAACATGGTAGAGAAAAGGGGAAACATGAGAAAAATGTGACTGAGTGGTAAAACCCCTGAACGAAGAAGATCCAATCGCTCGTTGGCGTAGAATACGCGTTCTACCGCCTTTCGGTGGTGGAAATCGTCTTCTTCGGCGTCCGGATCGGCTGGGGCGTGCTTCTGGGCTCCGTTCTTCTCTTCACACCTTCTCAGGATGTGTGTCGCGACTAATGACGTGATAGATTGCTCTTGGCCACTGTCATTAGGTATAATCTCTGAATTAGGTCGCCAAATTACCATAGCCGTCGGATTTAGATCAATCTGAAGCAAACATGTATCTGACGGTGTCGATACCATTGACGCGAGTCGATGATATCGACCCTGTGTGATATCATCTGGTCTTCTTTCCTTTTATTGCTGCGCCTGATGCTATCTCGATACCATCGACGCGGGTCGATGGTATCGACAAACCTGTAGCGACAGTTTTGTCTTTTTGTGTCCTTGTAGCTCCACCAGTCGATGGTATCGACTTTTGTGTCGATAGTATCGACTCTCTTTTCTCCAACAACCTGATGGTATCTCGATACCATCGACTCTCCCGTCGATAGTATCGAGATTTTGCTGCTCCTCGCGGTTGGCTTCCTGTGGTTGTGTCGATGGTATCGACCACTGTCGATGGTATCGACAGCAGCAGATACTTGTTTTTCCTGAAATTGCAACACAAAACCACATAAGCCGAAACAAAACATATTCTTGTAATAATGTATGCTCAAAAAAATTGAAATAAGGGAGATTTGACACAGAGAAAGATCATAGACCAAAGTAGATGAATTATGCAACATTAACCACCAAAATGACTAATAAATGCATAAAACACAAATAAAACAAGTCTATAAATGCGACTTAAAATCATCGCATCGAACTCCCCTAAGCTTGAACATTGCTCGCCCTCGAGCAACTGAACCTTAGAATAGAATTGCCAAAGTCAACTAAAGAACAAATCATCACAACAAACATCCCATATGATCCCCACTGGACATTCACATTTCGGCCCTCACTAACCACATAATGATAATTACCCTAAAGGCGACAGTAATCATCCATAAAAGATATCTACCTCAAAACTGAAGAATACTATCACATAAGGCAGTTAACATAATAAAATTCGCCGGTCCAAACTCGGTGCATCTTGTGATCTCCTATACTACGTTGCTCGCCCTAACTACCATCTAAATGGAAGCAGCTCTCCCGATATTCACAAGTGAGGAGAAAATCACGGTGGCATACCCATTCGAGCAACGGGTGGATGGAATGGGTGGCTAATGGAAGAATTGGAAGCATCATACAGTTTCAACATGCATAAAACAAAAATGCCCTAAATGATGCATTTGCAAGTAGACATGCCCTAATGCCTACATTTGGGTAGAATGATGCATGCACTAACATCCTGTCTCAAAATGAGATGGATATCTAACTGAGATACATCATGTACTTACTCATCTTAAAATGCAAGTGCGATTATGTTCCTTTCTCCCTCTTATTCTACTTGCTTCTTAATAACTTTCTTTTTTTCTTTCATTTTTCATTTTTTTCCAGGCCCTTATATCCACAAATGACAATGAATAATTTGTTGGGCTCACTTTTTCTACATAGCTCAAATATTTGAATTATTTAGAAGGTATGGAACAAGTTAATCACCTTTAAAGAAGAAATAAGATACATGATGTACTCTATGCATAAAAATTATGAATGCAGCTAAATGACACGCACCTAAGGATAATGTGCATGTATCACTATTCTATTTTTTTGTTTTTTGATTATGCAAAACATGTGAAAGTGGTTGCAATGCAAAACCTATCTACATGAGATGCAATCATAGAGATTAAAACTGTAATGTACTTCCAATTCTTATGGTGGATTGTGAAAAACAATGAGGTGGAAAGATCACAAGACTAATTGACTGAACCTTCAAAAAGTATTATGTGTCCCTCCTTACTGACATGTGTAGTAGTTAAGAGGTTTCTCTCTCTTACTTCAAATTAGAGTCTCATTATCATTTGGTCAGTTCAGGCTCAAACAACCAATTCCATCCACTTTTCATGAATCATTAGGAATGTACAGTTGTGATTTTTTGTTTTAGAGTTGACAAAACCAATCATTTTCTTAAGTTATGTGCTCAAAGTTGAACAACACAAGCTTGTGAACACTTAAATTTTTAATTTTCCCTTAACCCATGTACAAGAAAATGAGATGACACATGACTTAAGACATCCACAATTACACTAGATAGAATGTGGATCCTACAAACAAACTAAGATTGCAAGAAATAAATGACAAGAACAAACAAAATAAAACTAAAAACTGAGAAAATAAAAGATAGAGCTGTTCCAACTCCCCCCCCAAGCTTGAATTTGACTATGGCCTCATAGTCAAAAACAATCTTAAAGGTTGGAACAGAGATACCGATTTACTCTTCTGGTGGAGGCGGGTACTGTGGGGCCGTGGGGTCCTAGGACGGGTACTTCCCCTGAACGCTAGGATCATATTGGGGCATGGGTGGAGGTTGTGGATACCCCCCAAAGTAGTTCTGGCTCCAGTAGTGATCATAGAAGGGCTGCTGCTGCATCTCCATCCTATGCAACCTGTAATGAATCTGCTGTTGGTTGTTGGGGAGGAGGCGCTCATTCTCAAAGATCACCCTCTGATTGTCAAGTAACCGGTTCGTAGTCTCCTGAACACCAGTATACACCGCAGTGTGATGCTGTTGCGTCTGTTGTATATCCTGTAGCATAGCATACATTCCTTGCATCGAATAGACATCCTCGCTTGGCTACGAGGGCGGTGGTGGTGGCGGAGGCTGCGAAGATGAAGACGCACCCAGATGCATGCGGGGATGCTTCCTGGGTGCTACTCATGCCCAAAGAGGAGTGTAGGCCTCCTCTTCCTCTTCAGCCTCGTTGTCATTATTGTTGTCGTTATCGTTGCCGCCGTCTTCATTGGAGTCAGCAATGGCTATGATGGGCCATCAAAAATGTTGAGCACCCTTGATATGGAAGATAGGATCGGGAAGCGAACATTCTTGGTATGCGTGGTTTACATGGCAATGAGCATAAGGTAAACCATCCTGAAGCAAGATAAGGTTTGATCGGTGAAGATGTTGCAAATTGACCTTGCTTCTATTGGAGAGCAGAGTCAAGGTTGAGAAGTTCAGCCCAAGGTAGTGTGCTAGCGGAGTGATGAGTCCTCCAAAGTGAATTGGAGCCTTCCGCGTACTCCGCTTTACCGCCAACACTCGCTGCAGAAAAAAAGCTCCCCAGTTGCACTCTTGCCGCTTCAGTAACTTATGCAAGAAAAATAAGTCTGTCTCCTAGAATTTGCTAAGAGACAGATCACCCCTAGCAAATAGGGTGGAACACAACATCCAATGAAGAATCCGCATGAACGGATGCTCGAAGTCTACTACCGCTACGTTGTGGTAGCTCACATATTTACCCGGCGGCACCGTCACAAGCTCGGCGAAGATGGCGTCATAGTCGGTCTGGTTGTCTGGCCACCGGTAGTCAGTCTGCCCATGATTCCAGTTGTAGATCTCATTGAACTGGCAGAGTGTGAGATTGTAGTCATTGTTTTACAGCCGGAAAGACACACAGCCCTTGATCCACTCACAGTCCGTGGCAATGATGTCGTTTAGCACGACACAGACGTACATCGATGCCATGAACTCCGCCACCGTCTCCTTGTAAGTGGGCCATTCATTGAAGAACGGCTGGCCATCAGCATGGTATTCCAGCTCATCGGGCGTCCTGCTCGTGTGTCTCGCCTGCCCTTTTAGAACATAGGCCAGATTTGCATCGAACCCCAAGTTGCAGATCATCTCCCGCTCAACATAGCGGGTCAGCTCAATTTTCCTCTTCAGGATCTCCTCATAGATCTTCTTGACCTCCGTGGACGGATGAACAATCCGTGAGCATGAAATCGATGCAGTCGGTGGAGGCACAAACTCTGGGATGTCCATCGGGTTGGCGCATGAAGAAGACGCACCGGCAACATGCACCATGATTGCGGAAGAAGGAGAAATCGAGAAAGAGCTCGGTGTAGATCGGAGAAGGAAATCTCCGCTCGATGAAGACCGTGCTCCTGGATGCTCGTCGCTGGGCTCAGATTGCTCTGGAAGACGCTCGACGCAAGTAGAGGAAGAACTCGTTGAAGGTGTGACGTCATATGACGACAAGCCCTCCCTTATATAACTGACGTCGGCGCTGTTGTGTGCCGGTCGATACTGTCGACGTGGGTCGATGGTATCGACACACATAGCACAATCTGTACTGCCGCTGGTATCGACGGTCGTCGATGGCTGAATTTGCGGGGCCCGTATCGCTGATGTTTCGATACTATCGACAAGTGTCGATGGTATCGACCCGTCCCCCAGATCGACTATCTGGTTGCAGCAATCACCGTTGATCTCCTCTCGCGGATCGGTGACGTGTCGCATCGATACTATCGACGCAAGTCAATAGTATCGACTGTTGATTAGGGAAACTCCTTCGTGAGGCCAGCCGCCGCCTTCTTTTTTAAACTGGGTCGATACCATCGACAGTCCCGCCGATGGTATCAACTTTACTGGGACGATTTCTTTTGAATATCTCCAGAGATCTCGCGAGTATCGACACCCATGTCGATACTATCGACCTCTGCTTGCGATCAGCCTGTTGGTATGTCGATACCATCAACGAGGCCGTCGATGGTATCGACACAGTGCGATTTCTACAATCGCCAACATGTACCCCGGTCGATACCATCGACACAAGGGTTGATGGTATCGACTCTGCCTCAGTCCTACACAATGCACAAACGATCACGGTTTCTTTTTTACACTAAAAACAAAGTCAAAACAAATCAAACTACGAATGTGAAAGAAACTAAACTAAAGTACTGATGGCTGGGTTGCCTCGCAACAAGTGCCCTTATTTAACGTCTTAGGCTAGACGACATGAAGCTCCTCAAGCATCTGGATGTGCAATGAGTTTGACCTCATTCACTTTCCTTGTGTAATCTTCACCAAAATACAATTTCAACCTTTGCCCATTGACCAGAATTGTGGTCTCGCCATCACGCACCATAATTGTGCCATGTGGTCTGACCTCCTCTACTATGAATGGTCCACTCCATCGGGATTTCAGTTTCCCGGGATGCATCTTCAGCCTGGAGTTGAACAAAAGCACACGATCTCCTTTCTTGAAGACGTGCATCTGAATATGGCGATCGTGAATCAACTTTGTGCGCTCCTTGTATATCCGAGAGCTTTCATATGCATTCATTCACAGCTCATCAAGTTCATTGAGTTCAAGTAACCTCTTCTGTCCCACTTCATCATAACTCAAATTTAGCTTCCTCAGCGCCCAATGCACTTTATTCTCTAATTCCATCGTTAAGTGACAGGTCCGACCATAAGCCAACCTAAAAGGCATAGTGCCTATAGGTGTCTTGTACGCCGTCCTGTATGCCCACAACACGTCCAGTAGTAGAGTACTCCAATTCTTCCTCGTGGAAGTCACAGTACGCTCCAAGATCGTCTTAATCTCCCGATTGGAGACCTCCACTTGTCCTTGAGTTTGCGGGTGGTACGGGGTACCAATGTTATGTTTGACCCCATACTTTCTCAATAGTGCCGCGAACTTTTGATTCTGAAAGTGTGTACCCCCGTCACTAATGATCATTCTGGGCACACCGAACCTGCAGAAAATATATTCCTTAACAAACCTACACACTACAGCAGAATCATAAGTCCTTGTGGGTATTGCCTCTACCCACTTCGACACATAATCAACAGCCAACAGAATATACAAATTAGAATTTGAGGACACAAAGGGTCCCATAAAATCTATACCCCATAAGTCAAATATCTCAACCTCCTGGAATACATTAAGGGACATCTCTTGTCTTTTCGAAATGTTGCCCGCCCTTTGGCAGGAATCACATTGCCGCACAAACTCATAAGCATCCCTAAACAAGGTAGGCCAGTATAGGCCACTTTCCAGTACTTTGGTTGTAGTGCGAGAGCTTTCATGGTGCCCGCCCATCGGTAGTGTGTGGCAATGACGAAGAACACTCTCGTATTCCACCTCAGGTACACACCTACGTAAAACACCATCCCTGCATTCCTTCAAGAGAATAGGGTCATCCCAGAAATAATATCGTAAAGAATGGAAAAATTTCTTCTTCTCTTGATACGTCCAATCATCTGAGATGATTTTGCAGGCAAGATAGTTCACAATATAAGAAAACCACGGGTCTTTCGATTTCACTTTCAAAAGTTGTTCGTCCAGAAATGTCTCGGTAATGGGTATGTGTAAATCCTTATCATCTACCCTCTCTAACGTAGACAAATGGTCTGCGACCACATTTTCAATCCCCGCCTTGTCTTTGATTTCGATATCAAATTCCTGTAAAAGCAAGATTCACCTAATCAATCTAGGTTTGGCATCCTTTTTCTCCATCAAATACTTAATGGTGGCGTGGTCCGTCCATACCATGACTTTCGATCCAACTAGATATTGCCAAAATTTTTCAAAAGCGAAAACAACGGCAAGCAATTCTTTCTCGGTAGTCGTGTAATTGAGTTGGGCGTCATTCAAAGTTTTAGATGCATAAAAAATCACAGCGGGTTTATTGTCCACCCGCTGTCCCAACACAGCCCCAACCGCGAAATCGGATGCATCACACATTAGTTCAAACGGCTTGGTCCAATCTGGTGTTTGCACAACTGGTGCGGAAATCAATTTTTCCTTAAGCACGTTGAACGCATGTAGACATTTTTCATTAAAGTCAAAAACAACATCTTTTTCTAAAAGCTCAGATAAAGGTTTGGCGATTTTAGAAAAATCTTTTATAAAACGACGATAGAAACTGGCATGACCTAAGAAGCTCTGAACCCCTTTAACTGAATTCGGTGGGGGCAATTTGGAAATCACTTCGATTTTTACCGGGTCTACCTCCAAACCTTTGCTAGACACTTTATGTCCTAGCACTATTCCTTCACTCACCATCATGTGACATTTCTCCCAATTGAGGACCAAGTGTGTGTCCTCACAACGTTGCAAGACCTTATCCAAATTGTAAAGGCACTCATCAAAGGATGCACCATAAATAGAGAAATCATCCATAAAAACCTCTAGACAGCGTTCTACCATATCAGAAAAAATGGCAAGCATACAACGCTGAAAGGTCGCCGGTGCATTACATAACCCAAAAGGCATACGGCGGTACGCAAACGTTCCATAAGGACAAGTGAAGGTGGACTTCTCTTGGTCCTTAGGATCAATCGAAATCTAATTGTACCCCGAATAACCATCCAGAAAACAAAAATGTGATCGGCCAGCTAAGCGCTCTAAAATTTGATCAATAAACGGAAGAGGAAAGTGATCCTTTAGCATAGTGACATTCAATCGACAGTAATCTATGCAAACACGCCACCCGGTTACCAAGCGGGTGGTGACAGGTTCATTTAAAAGATTATGGGTAACAGTGATTCCCCCCTTTTTAGGGACTACCTGCGTAGGACTCACCCACGTCGAGTCAGAAATATCATAGATGATACCTGTAGAAAGAAGCTTAATCACCTCCTTCTTAACAACCTCCATCATGCTCGGATTTAGTTGACGTTGTGGCTGAATCACCGACTTGGCTCCCTCCTCGAGCCGAATCTTGTGCTGGCACAAAGTAGGGGAGATCCCCTTGATGTCTGCAACCGACCACCCGAATTCTCCTCAGTGGTTCTTCAACACAATAAGCAGCTGGTCGTCCTCCTTGGCACTCAGATAAGCCGATATAATCATAGGTAGCTTTTCTTCCTCAGCCAGAAATGCGTACTTCAGGTGCGGTGGCAACGGCTTCAACTCCAATTATGGTGTGTTGATTAAGGATGATTGAAGCGGTGGTGGGAGTTTGCCTAAGTCTTCATAGTACCTTGCATAGAAGCACGGCCACATATGAAGCATCTTGGAACACTCCTGCAGTGACTTGCTTCTCATCCAATCATGTGTGATATTAACTAAGTAGGCTTCAAGTGGTAATTCTAGATGTGCGTCAACAACTGAATTTTCTATAGCCTGATCTTCAATAGAGGGAGGGATGTCCTCCTCCTCATCATTCAAAAAACCTACAGCCTTGCTAAGGGATACCACCTTGGTCTGCTCCATGATGTCTACAGCCAATGTCCCTTTTTCCACCTTGGTCATTACATGAGCCATATCTAAAAATGGCTTCCCTAGACAAAGTGAGATATTGTGATCAAAATGCTTTACCATGTGGCATTGCTCTTTAGCTTTAGATATGTGGTGCTGGAAGGCATGACCATCTCGAACCGATCATCGGCTATACCCAAGGTCAAACGGCCTCTCCCCATCTCAAGTATCATGTTAGCTGTAGCTTGGAAGGGTCGTCCGAGTAGTAACTCATTGCCTTGTTCATCTTGCATCTCCATGATGACAGAATCTGCTGGAAATACAAATCGATCTACTTTCACTAGCACGTCTTCACAAATATCGTATGGCTTCACCACAGAATTGTCCGCCAATTGGATTGTCATGTTGCTCGGCCATGACTCTTTTAATCCCAGCTTCTTGAATGTAGAGAGGGGCATCAAGTTTATGCTCGCCCCAGAGTCACATAGTGCATCACCAAACTTCACTTTCCCAATGTAACATGAGATGTTGAAGCAGCTCGGATCTTGCCTCTTTGGTGGCAATGTGCCCATGATAAAGGCACTCACTTGCTCCTTAAGCACTACAATCTCCGTGTCTGGGATTTTCCTCTTCCTGGTAATGATGTCTTTCAGAAATTTTCCGTAAGAAGGGATTTGCTCAATTGCTTCCAATAATGGGATGTTGACTGAAAGCTTTCTGAAACTGTCTAGAAACTTTTTAAACTGGACATCCACTTTCCTTGCCTTTGCACTATTTGGATATGGGACCAAGACATCCTGTGTCCTTTGATGCGGTAGCACATAAGGTGTCCTTTTCTGCGTCTCCTCCTCATCTGCAATAGGATCTTCAATAGCATCCACTGCTATATCCGCAACTGGTTCTGTGACTGATATGGGCAGCTCCTCAGTGGCCTCACCTTCAATTTCTTCTTGGGGTTTGTTTGGTTCATCGGCTCTGGGGGTTTAACAGCTTCTTTCCACTCCTTAGCAAGATGGCCTTCGCCTGTTGGTTTCCTCCTGGAATATTTGTGTTACCCGGAAAACCTTGATGCGCTGGTTTCTTCAAATTGGCTATCTCGGATGCCATTTGCGCCATGGACATCTCTATTGTCCTCATCTGTGCCCCATGGCTCTGCAGTGTCTGCCTGAACTAGTTCATAAATTCCCCCTGTTGCTTTATATGCTGGCCAAAAGTAGTCATTAATTCTTGATTTTGCTATATCACTTGGTTGAGCAACTTCGTGCTCTTGTCCTCCGCTACTGGCTGGGGTTTTGCATCTGGGTCCTGCAAAAAGTTGTTTGGATCCTTCCAAGAGAACTTCTTGTCCTTCCTCCATGAGTAATCATTATTTCTATAACCTTGTTGCTGCCTCATGAATTTGACTTATGCCTCATCCTCGGATTTAGTATCCTCTTTTGCAAGCAGTTTCTTCACGAGAAGGTCCATCTTCTCATTCATCTCCTTGATTGCTTTTGACTCCCCTACTACTCGAACATGCTCAACAGCGTCCATGTCGCCCCACGATTGCTTCTTGGCCATGTTCTTAAGGATTTCCCAACACCTCATGTCTATGTTGTTCAAGAAGAATCCTGAGCCTGCTGAATCGAGGTTACTTCTATCATGCTCAGAGAGAGAAAAATAGAAGATCTTGACCTGTGTCTCCTTGTCAAGCCCGTGATGCGGGCACCGCCTAAGCATGATCTGAAACCTTTCCCAGGTCTCAGAGTAGGTCTCTCCTGCTTTCTGAGTGAATTTTTAGATCTTCCTGATCATGTCATTGGTCTTCTTGGGCGGGAACAACCTTTCAAAGAAAACCTCCACCATGTGGTTCCAGGATTCCACATATTCATCGTCCATGATGTGCAACCACTCTCGTGCATTCCCTGCTAGAGAACTCGGGAACAACTTCAAGTAAAGCGTCTCTTGTGGAAATCTGTCAATTTTTATCATGTCACAATTTTCCACAAATTGGCTTATATGTGTGACTGGGTCTTCATTCTTGAGCCCATGGAATGTATTCGACGTCACCAGGTTGATTAACACAGGATCAATCTTGTATGTCAGAATATTGATCGCCTGCTTCTTGATCGGCCCCTTTGAAGAAGATGAAGAAGAAGCCTTGATCTTCTCCCATATTGTTTGTTCCTCTGCCATTTCTTCTTGTTCGGGTTCTGAATCTGTTTCTTCTAAGTGGTCTTGATTGTGGCCTTCCTCGTCGTCAGGTCCCGTCAGTGGAACCTCTGGTGCCTATTGTGTGTAGTCGGTACTACGCGTCTGCACCATGCACAATACCTGCAAAATGTAAATTAAGTCCAGTACCGTGCAAGACAACTACAAGATGTGAAATATAAGCTATGAATTTTTGGAGATGATTTCAAACTAATAATAAAAAAAATAAAAAGTGGCCTAGAGTGGCCGCTTGCAGCACTCGTAGTGCCGAAAATTGTCGTGTCCCCGGCAACGGCGCCAAAAACTTGCCACACTTTTTACGTGCGTAGGAATGTAAGTGTACGCGTCAATGTAATATAGGCCTTTGTGAGGTTCGAGTCGAACTCAGGGACACGTGAATTATCGAAGACTACTTCTAACTACTCGCAATCAGCTAGACCGATTAAATAGTTGGAAGTTGTTGTAAAATTAAAAGAAAATGAAATAAAACAAAGAAAATCAATCGATTAAATGATTAGTTTAATCAATTCAAGATGAGATCTTTAGGATTGCGGTTTCACCGCGGGTTTTCATTGTATTAAATTCTATGTAGTCATTCAGATTTATCTCTCTATCTGGGTAATGGCCTGAAATCAGAATTGCCCACTATCGTGGTACAATTCACTACCTATGTCTAGGTCGGTTCCACCGTCGTAGTAACCTATACCCTAAACTAGGTGCATTAAAATGATCTCTCGATATCCACCATTAATCTTACACCACTTTGTTCAAGGAATTTGTCAATTAATGTGAATTTCGTCTCTTTTCAACCATTAATTCTTCTTTCAAAGTAATTAAGGGCATTAGATTATTATTATGGTGATCAAGCATAACAATATAATTGAGAAAACGAAATTATACCACAGATTTAAGAGATAAATGATGAATTACTATTATAAAATTGTCATACAATGAATTCCCGGGTTACTCCCGGTCCTAAAGACAAAGAGGATTAGCCCCGCATGTTCATCTCAAAGTAAAACACGGTAGAGAAAAGGGGAAACATGAGAAAAACGTGATTGAGTGGTGAAACCCCTGAACGGAGAAGATCCAATCACTCCTTGGCGTAGAATACACGTTCTACCGCCTTTCGGTGGTGGAAATCGTCTTCTTCGGCATCCGGATCAGCTGGGGTGTGCTTCTGGGCTCCGTTCTTCTCTTCACACCTTCTTGGGATGTGTGTCGTGGCTAATGACGTGATAGAGCTCTTGGCCGCCGTCATTAGGTATAATCTCCGAATTAGGTCGCCAAATTACCACAACCGTCGGATGTAGATCAATCTGAAGCAAACATGTATCTGACGGTGTCGATACCATCGACGTCACCCTACGCGATATCAGCTGGTCTTCTTTCCTTTTATTGCTGCGCCTGATGCTATCTCGATACCATCGACGCGGGTCGATGGCATCAATAAACCTGTAGCGACGGTTTTGTCTTTTTGTGTCGCTGTAGCTCCACCAGTCGATGGTATCGAATTTTGTGTCGATAGTATCGACTCTCTTTTCTCCAACAACCTGATGGTATCTCGATACCATCGACTCTCCTGTCGATAATATCGAGATTTTTCTACTCCTCGCGGCTGGCTGCCTATGGTTGTGTCGATGGTATCGACCACTATCGATGGTACCGATAGCAGCAGATACTTGTTTTTCCTGAAATTGCAACACAAAACCACATAAGCCGAAACAAAACATATTCTTGTAATAATTTATGCTCAAAAAAACTGAAATAAGGGAGATTTGACATAGAGAAAGATCATAGACCAAAGTAGATGAATTATGCAACATTAACCACCAAAATTACTAATAAATGCATAAAACACGAATAAAACAAGTCTATAAATGTGACTCAAAATCATCGCATCAGATATCAAAGAACGAAGGAGGCAAATACATCTCAAGCTGACATAGGGTAACAACCACTTCTCTTTGCAAATTATCGAGAGTATCAGGGTCAATAACTTTGCTGCATAGACTGTTGAAAAAGAAACAAAGTCTGGTGATTGCAAACCTTACATGCTTCGACAATATAGATCGAATTACCACGGGCAATATTTGTTGCATTAGAGTGTGACAATCATGAGATTTAAGACCTATCAACTTCAGATCTTTCATTGATACCAATCTACGAATGTTGGATGAGTAACCATGTGACACCTTAACATTTACCAAGCATTCACAAAAATATTTCTTCTCCTTTCTAGACTACGTGTAACAAGCCGGAGGTAAGTATGTTCTTTTATTACCCATTTCACGTAATTCTGTTAATTCTGACCTTATTCCCATTTCACGTAGGTCCAGTCTGGATTTTATCCCATCTTTAGTCTTACCTGGTATATTTAACAGAGTACCAATGATGCTATCACAAATATTTTTCTCAACATGCATTGCATCGATACAATGCCTGACTGTCAAAGAACTCTAATAAGGAAGATCCCAAAATATTGACTTCTTCTTGAATGAAGAATTGTCACTCCGTGTGGCCATACTACATTGTGATTTCTTACCAAATTCATTGACAATGTCTTTTACTCTTTCATAAACAACATCCCCTGGTATAGGTTTAGGTGCACTCTGTTCATCATTCCATCCATTGAATGCTTTGCGCTTCCTACGATACAGATGGAATTTTGAAAGAAACCTTCAATGACCAAGATATACAGTCTTGCCGCCATATTTTAATCTTATTGAATCAGTGTTTTCTTCACATATAGGACACGCTTTAGCTCCTTTGACACTATATCCAGACAAATTCCCATATGCTAGAAAGTCATTAATAGTGCAAAACAACATAGCGTGCAAACGAAATGTCTCTCTTCCTGAAGCATCATAGGTCATCACACCTTCAGCCCAAAGTTTCTTTAAGTCATCAATCAGAGGTTCAAGATAAACATCAATATCATTTCTGGGTTGTTTAGGGCCCGATATCAACAACGACAACATAACGTACTTATTTTTCATACACAGCCAGGGAGGAAGATTGTATATAACAAGCATGACTGGCCAAGTGCTATGTTGGCTGCTCAATGTCCCATACGGACTCATCCCATCTGTACAAAGCCCAAGTCTTAGATTCCTATCTTCTTCACCAAATTTGGCGTACAATAGATCAATCTTCTTCCACTTTGGGGAATCAGACGCATGTCGTAGGATCCCATCATTATTTTTCCTAACATCTGCATGCCACCTCAAATTCTTCACATCTTTCAGATTTGCAAACAAGCGTTGAAACCGTGATATTATAGGTAGATACCACAACACCTTGGTAGGAGAACCAGTTTTAGACTCCCCCGAAGTCATCAATTTATACCGTGACACACCACATTTTGGACAATCTTTCAAATCTACATAGTCCTTTTGAAATAATACACAATCATTCGGGCATGCGTGTATCTTCTTGGCCTCCATTCCCATTGGGCACAACATTTTCTTTACCCGGTATGTTGAGATTGGCAGCTCGTTTCCTTCAGGAAGCATTTCTTTCAACAAAGTCAACAATGAAGTGAAGCTTTTGTCGCTCCATCTATTGTTAGCTTTCAGCTTATACAATCTCAACACAGTGCTAAGCTTCGTAAACTTAGCACAACCTGTGTATAACAATATCTCAACATCATGCACAATGCTTCTAAAGATAGGAGGTGGATCGGTGTGCTCTACCCTACAACTATCCAACATCGCATCAATGATGTCTACTGGAACTAGTTCGTTCACATCTACGTCATCGGAGGTAATTTCTTCTTCCACCCAAGCACTGCTATCGACATCTACTAGTTTCGAGTTTGAAATCTCTCCATGCCAGTGCCATTCTGTATAGCCTTGTACAATCCCGTTGCACATGACATGACTTTTGATTTCCTCACCAGTGCTGACTTTCAAGTTGTTACTGCAATGCCTACATGGATAGTAGAACCTATCTGTAGGTTTTTCCCTATGTTCCTCGACAAATCTAATAAACTGATCAAGACCAGATATAAACTTTGGGGTGCAGCGATTGTGAATGGACATCCATGATCTATCCATTCTATGATCAAAGAGAAAACAAGTATATATTAGGACAAGACTAGGGTATACACTTACATCCTATCCAAGATTGTTCCCTTTCTAGGCCAACAAACACATGTGATGTCATTCTTATATATAATAAATGTGTACCACCTATCCCATCCTTGAACACCTAATCTCACTAGTACGTGTATAATGTGTATTGGGTTTTCAAAAAAAATTCGGCAACATTTCCCCGTTGTTCTCTAAGTACATATGTACTTAGAGAACAAACTAGAAAATTCTACCAAAATTTTCTCAAAAACCCAATACACATTATACACTTACATCCTAAGTGAGATTAGGTGTTCAAGAACAGTCCCAAACTGGGGACTATCCAAGATTTACTCCTAATGAGTAAATCTTGGACGGGTTTCTAGGCCAACAAACACAATAATAGATATGTACATGTTAGGGTTTCATCACAATTGATGTTAGGGTTTCATCAATGTTAGGGTTTAATCAAATCAAATTAGGATGCTAGAATGGACAAGTTTAAAGTTATTTCAACATGCATCAAAATTTACTGAATTAGGTCAAGCATTAGGATTAGAAGAACAAATATATGCAAGCAAAAGATTTGTTTGTATCCTAGAATATACATAAAGCATTACATATAGATTTGTTCATATCCTTACCAACAGCAAACACGGCCGTGGTAGGACAACACAGCCACGGCCGTGTTTGCTGTAGGTAAAGAGCTAGGGAGAAAGAAGAATAGAGGCTATGGCTAATACCTGGAGAGTAGAGCAGCAAGCAGTGGGCGGCGACAAGGAAGAAGACGGCGGGCGGTGGGCAAGGAAGAAGCAGCGGGCGGCGGCGGCTGTGGGCAAGGAGGAAGGCGCCGCAGTAGCTAGGGCGTGAGAAGGGAGGAAGGAGCGTGCCGCAACAGGCGGCGGTGACGACGCAGAGCAGCAGCAGTGCTGTCGACAGCGAGGAAGCAGTAGGCAGCATCGGCGGCGAGTGAGAAGCAGTAGGCACCAGGCGGCGAGCAGCAGCTAGCGGGCGATGAAACAGAAGACGCGATGAAATAGAAGAAATGGGAACAATTGTTGTTCGTGGGTCTATTAAGTTGGTAAAAGGCGTCGGTTATAAAATACAACCGACACCTAAAGTCTTCGGCATCGGTTCTACTTAAACAACCGACGTCCAATTAGACAAATTTTGCCCTAAATAATTTGGCGGGAACCATTATCGGCGTCAGTTATCAAAGGATAACTGACACCTAAGCTGGAACTTTTCACGCAAGTTTTCATCTTATATAGGCATCAGTTTGTTGGTAAAAAACCGACGCTGTATGTGACACTTTGGGGCCAAATTTTTTTCGCTCGAAAATTGGATTTCGTGGGTGATTTTAGGCGTCGGTTGTTTGTTATCCAGCCGACGCTGAATACAAAGCGGTACCCGTGTCTTGACTATAGTCGTCGGATGACCTACATCACCGACGTTGAATGTTATAGGCATCGGATTTCCTAAATAACCGACGCCCAGAAAAGTGACATTGAACGTTGTTTCTGTACTAGTGCATATATATATATATATATATATATATATATATATATATATATATATATATATATATATATATATATATATATATATATGCATACATTAAATACCCACGTGGGTAGCCTGAGTTTCACTACCCGTCAACCCAAAAGTAACTATATGTTCAAAAAAGCAATTTGCTAGATAAAAAAGTAATTATACGACTAAAAAAGTAAATCCGGGAAGAATACACAACAAATATATATAATTGTATATTTGTTATAGATATTGCAAATTTAACTATATATGCATGAAAAGTAACAATTTGTAAGGTAAATTAACCCTCTACATGTAAAAAGTAAGAAACTCCAAAAAGATTATGAGACTAAACTAAGAGATTATGAGACTAAATATTTTTAATCATATTTATTTCTAGGTTAAAATTTGATGGTTGTTACAAAGTTTGGCCCAAGTTGGTTCAATTCAACTCTAATAAACCTAAAGCCTTGATTTTTTCCATCAAGACCTTTCCCTCATGGAAGTTTCCCTAGTGAAGAGATTTGTCAAGGAAAGAGAGAATCCATAGGAGTTTTCTACTCAATATCATCTCCTAATTCATTTAGATCTAGAAATCATGGTAATGTGTCTACTTTTCCTTCTTCTAATTACCTTTGTCTTTCCTTCTTCATGTAGTTTGTTTTCACCCAAATTAGGGTCTTAACCACTCATTTTCCGTTGTTTCTTCACTAAAATTCACTTTATTTTTCTAAAAGGAGGGTTTTATGGTTGCTTTCTGTAAGGACTAATCCCATGATCAAACCAGGAGCATTCATTACAAGAATTCCTATAATGAAACCAAATCTAAAATCTTACCCTATTCCATAAAGAAGGCTTGTGAGATCGGTTCCTTAGACTTGACCAAACAAAGGATAAATTATACCTTATCAAATAATGTTAATACATATAACATATTATGTGGAAATAGGTTCTATAATCAACATCACATATTTACAAATAATTTAAATATGTGTTCACATGTAGCTAAGTTCATGAAATATGTTACATATATTTTCTTTTCTAACTAATATGCAAATAACAGATAAAATATGTGTAATAAGAGGTATAGTGTACTTTGGAACAACAATTGCCATTCCCATGTCCATAAATATGAATTATGTACCATTATCTAAATAAATATGAATAATGGACTTAATATGACAAATACACAGAATATCAAATGCGTGCATAAGAATATAAGGAAACTCTTTTGGAATTGAATTGAACATGATAGGACTTAGTCAAGAGGATGTTGGTAATAAAGATATAATACTTTTATAAATATAATGGAAATGAGCCAAATATCCTAATGTTTCCATAACTCATTAAAGAAAATATGATAAGTGAAATATAATGGAAAAACTGTGATCTTTGGGTCCCATAGCTTGGGTGCCAAGTTTTGCATTATTTGAACAATAATAACTATCCTAGTTTCATTTAAAAAAGAAAATATGAGATAAATACAAAAGTATTAAATAAATTATTAAATATCTTCACAAGTAGAGAAAAATCCTAAATTTAGATTCTACACACCAAAATTGATCTATGTGTGATTTTTCACATTAAATAAACAAACTTATCTATCCTAGTTTTATTTATGAGAAAGAATATAACTTAAAGTCAAAATTTTAAATAAAATCATAACAAACCCCAAAAGGGAAAAGTAATGCCAAAATTGTATTCTACATGTCCTAATTAGTTTAGGATCCAAATTTGGCACCATCTGAATTTATTTGAGCCCTCAATATAATTAAGAAAGAAAACAAAATAAGCTTTAATGTCTAGAATCCTAACTATTTAATAGATGTGATGATATACTAAGTTACAAATTTTCCTAGTTGGTCACACTACTTTGTACTCTGTCTCCATGTTGGACTAGCCATCTCAAAACTCAGGAAGGTCCTGAGTCTTTTTCATTGGACCAAGATAGATCTTGTGGTCACGAGCTTTTCTCCCCCACCCGACTCTTCTCATCTCAGTCACAACAATACCAAATTCCCCTCTCAGTGTTTCCTTCAATCACTTCCCCATCTCTCTCCCCAATTTCTTCCCTTTGTTTTCCTCGAATGTTTCCACATAGATTAACCCTAATATATAAAGGGTATGGGCACTTCGTTCCCCCCATCAAACCCAACGCTCTTCGCTCCTCTACTACTCCTCTATTTTCATGTCCCTATCCTCCCACTCTTAACCCTAGTCTATTAGGACCCCATAAAAACACCCCACTACCTTCCTCAAGTATTTGGACAATGTTTTCCATCATTGCTCTATTGTACTTGTCTCTGGAATCGCCTCCACCAACTTCGTCCTCGTGCGTTGGTGTTATGGGATCCACTACCACCCCAGTAGGTGCCAAGGGCATTAGAGAGCTAGTGGATCATCTCAAGGAGTTCATTTGAGGGTGAATACACCTTTGACCATAGATATCTGATGGTGAGATGTGTTTCCCCTTTTTCAATTTTCCTTGCCCTCTGTAATGTCTCGACATTTTTGCAAGCTATTATTTTTTGTGATATGTTTTCTCTTATCCTCACTTTGTCTTTACCTACTGACATTGCCTTTTCGTTTTGGTTTCCCTCGCCATGGTCAATTGTTATTTATTATATTTGCTTCATTGTCCAATGATGAAAAGGAGTTGATATCACATCTCTGGTCACCTCCTTACTCGAGTCCTGGTTCTTTTATTTTAGGTAATCTCCACAAACTCAACGAAAATGTCGGTTTTGATGGGATTATTTATGCTTTGATGCTGAAAACTAAGGATTTGGGCACCTTACTTCCTGATCCTTGCTCAAGATCACTAGAAAATTAGGAAGGTGGATTGTTTGTGATTTCTTGGATTTTCCCCTTTCTGATAGTTTTCCTTTTCTTTTAGGTTGGTGGTGGATGTGTGCATTTCATATATACTTTTTACACATTTTTGCACACAAATTCAATTCATTTTACTTTTCTTTGGCATGCATCCATACTTAATTTGCCATATTTTTAGTTGTTTTGCTCGTTACATGAATGTGATCGCAGTAACACAATAAAGATGGTGAAATGGGGCTAATCCAACCCAAATATGACCTTAGTTGTAATGCCTGATGATTTGCATTTGATATAGAGTTTATCTAGAAGAAACTGAAGAAGACACATCGTGTTACGTTGCACATGGTGTGTAACTTCATAGAAAGATCAATCTTCAACAACAAAGAAGAAGACATTTCGTGTGTTAATTAACACACATCATGCAAGTTTCTAGAGAATTTCATCCCCACCTACAAAACAAAAGACAAGGTGTGTTGTTTACCCAGACACAGCTTGTCTGCACATTCAAATGCCAAGATTCAAAGTTCTGCAAAAGTACATGGCATGTTTTTATTAACACACAGTGTGTATTTATTAACATGTAGTGTGTGCCATCTACCCAGGTCAACTCCAGTTGCAACTACAAGGTGTGTCTTGTTAACAACACGTAGTGTACTCTTCATGGAGAGCAATTTGCCCGATAGTTACTTCCAAAGACATGTGGTGTCTTTGTCGGTTTATGTAGATTTTTGAAAACAACCACCCCTCATTTTAAAGATGAGACTAGCTATATGGGGTGGTTATCACTCATCATTTGAAACATTTGATGACCAGAGAAAGCAGCACAGTAAGAAATAGGTGATTTGGGGGAAGAAGGAGAGGTTTCTTGGGAAAGAACCTCCATTATTCATCATTTTCTTCTCTGTTTCTTATCCAAGGGTGTAGCAGAGCTTCTCTACTCCACCAAAGCTTCTCAGGAGGGAATAAAGTCCAAGTTGGATCAGATGCAAGGGGGAACTTCATCCTCAAGCTGGAGTTTTACTCTTTCCACGTCAATATTTGGTTTCTCTTAGCTTTCCTTCTATCTAATCATGGAAAACACTAAATATTGGAATATGTGCTTGTATTTCTGCATAATGTGCGAGTATAAATCTTTTTCTTATGCATGGGAGAGTAGCTCCCATTCTATTACTCATGTGAACTCATAATTCATATCTGATGTTAGTTAATTTGCTTCTCCAATAGTTTCTATGGTGTTTCATGGCTTGTATGCTTGAATGGCCATCAAAAATACATGTTTTATGCTTCTTTGTACAATTTGGGAGGATGTATGAGGGAGTACGGAGTATATCTCTTGGAAACAAACTCTAGACCACGGGAGTGGTTGGGGAATATTGAGGACCCAAGGTTGCGTTCGACTCTGAACATAGACATGGGAGTGTTATGTGAAGATGAGAACCATCTCATGTCACCGGAAGGTGTGTGATGATGGCAACCTCATTTGTAGGTTGATTAACATTTTTAATCACATAAAGTGCACATTATGTAATGGAATGGAAGTGAAATATTATGTCTAAAATATCCTAGATCTGATCTAAATCCTTTGAAATTAGTTCTTCTTCTTGCTAGTTAACTAATCTTAATCAAAACTCAACCTTTGTAAACTGACTTAGATTGTTGAAAGTTAGAAATTTTGCACCTAGCTCCTTGTAGTTAGACCTCATCTACAATTAATGATGTATACTTGTTGGTGATTGACGAGTTGAGACTATTATTTAAAACCCACTTGCCTTTGGTAATCAACAAGTTTTTGGTGCCATTGTCGGGGAGCTACGGTAAATTTTTAGTTAGAGTAAAAAAGCTAATTAGTATTCGAGGCTAAGTCATCATTTTCTAATTTCATATCGTGATACCATTTTAGTTTTGTGATTTTCACTTAAGTATTGCTTTTGTAGGTTGCATGTGTCGTTCTAACAGGGGTTTTGAGACATCCATCTTCTTAGACCCAAAAATCAAGCGAACATTTTTTAGTTAAAGGAGAGAAAAGAAGAGTGATAGCTCTTCAAGATTGGTGGGGTCACAACCACCATCACCTCATTCAACACCTTCACCACCACCTTTATCTGATCACCATCAAGAATCAAAGATAGTGGACAATCACTCTCTTAAGGAATTTGTTTTTCCAGCTGCCATTAACATATGTGAAGCCATTAATCATACAACTATTGAAGCCAACAATTTTTCTATCAACCCCACCACTATGTAGATGATCTTGTACAACCATTTTAGAGGAACTCCTATGTAAGATCTAAATCTTCACATAGCTGAGTTTTTGCAGTAGATGAACACCTTCAAGATAAATAGTGTTTCAGCTGAAGGAGTATGTCTACTCATCTTTGTGTTTACACTACGAGACCGAGCCAAGGCATGGCTCTCATCTTTGCCCAATCGATCTATCAAGAGTTGGGATGATCTATTGAATGCCTTTCATACCAAATACCTTTCTCCTAGCAAGACAGCTCAACTACCAGATCACCAACATCAGGCAACAAGAAGGTGAAACACTTTATGATATGTGGGAGAGATTCAATGACCTAAAATGCCTTTGTTCTCACCACGGTTTGACCAATTAGTTGTTGTTGAAAACTTTCTACAATGGGATATCCTACAACACCCACATGACTGTGGATGCCGCTACAAATGGAGCACTTATGAACAAATCCTACAAAAAAGCACATGCAACCATAGAGGATATGGCACTCAACCATTGTCAGTGGAGTTCATAAATAACTAGCCAACCTCACTCATCAAGTGTCACAACTGAGAAGTCAGGTGGGAAACACACCGTTGATGCATTTGATATTATTGCAGCCAAGCTTGATGCATTTTCACAGAATATTGAAAAGTTGACTACACACTCCATCCAAGCAGCTAAGCAATATGTGAAGCATGAGATGCCCCCGGTCATAACTCTTCTTCTTATTTTTCCCCCACAAACAAATGTTGGAGAAGTACAAGTGCAAGCCAATGAAGTAGGGAGTTTTCCTAACAAGCATCTCTACAATCCCTACTCCAACACTTATAACCCAGGATGGAGAGACCACCCAAATTTATCTTATAAAAACAACAATCCTTAGAACCAACAATAAAATTAACATCAGCAAAACTAAGGCCAAAATCATCAGCAACAAATGAGAAACTACCAACCCATGAACATTAATCAGTCGTCGGGATTCAACAATAGAAATACAATCAATCTCAACCTAAGTCAACTTTGGAAACCATGCTTGAGACTTTTGTGTCAACACAAATTCAACAAAATGATGAGTTCTGTGCACATGGGTTACTCTTGAAGGATGCTATCACTCAACTCTCCTCCAAGGTAGATGGTATTGCTACTCACGCAAAGATGCTAGAAAATCAGATTGCCCAACAAGCTTAGCAAATCAAAGAGCCTCTTCTAGTGCATTGCCAAGTTAGCTGGAGATGAACCCCTGTGAGTGTAAGTTCATTACCTTGAGAAGTGAGAACATAGTTGAAAAACCCTCTCCGATAGATAAGAAGATAGTTGACGATGATAAAGAAGTTGATGTTGAGAAAAGTCAAAAGAAGAAAAGTATAGCTGAAGAGAAACCGTCTTACAATCCAACTGCCCCTTTTCCCTCAAAGGCTTGCATGCTAGAAAGAAGAAGGAAAATTTCATAGGTTCATGGACATTCTTAAAAAATTGCATGTCAACCTTTTGTTAGCAGAAGTCATTGCTTAAATGCCTACCTATGCAAAGTTCCTAAAAGATCTCTTAACAAAGAGGTGGAGGACAGATCAAGTGGAAACTAATATGCTATCTAAAAGAACGACTTCCATCATTCAAAAAAAATTACTAGAGAAACTTGATGATCAAGGTGCCTTCACATTTCCATGCAAGATTGGTGAAATAATGTTTGATAAGGGTTTAGTTGACCTTGGGGCTAACATAAGCCTTATTCCATTTACATTGTGGGAGTAACTTGATATTAAAGAATTGAAGACAACCAAGATGCCCATTCAACTGGAAGATCACACTATCATGTATCCTAGAGGAATTGTTGAATATGTGCATGTTCAAGTGGGCAAGTTTTTCATCCCTTGTGAATTCATTGTGATTGATATGAATGAGATTCCATCCAATCCTATTCTCTTTGGAAGACCCTCCTCTGCATAGTTGATTGCATAGTTTATGTACAAGAAGGCAAGATCACTCTTAGAGTAGGAGGGGAGACAATGGAGCTCTCTACCCTAGATGCAATGAAATCCCCAAGCAAGATGGAGAATACATTCCTAGTATTGACAAATTTTTGTAGGAAGATGAAGATTTTTCAAATTTCCTTATTGACTATTGTGATGAAACCGAGTTGGACACTATCATGGACACTGAACATCTGGATGTTAATTCTAGTACCACATCACCTCTATCTCATCAAGATACTTAAATATTGAAAGATAATTATAGTAAGATCACCAAGTAGAACAAGGTAGAACTCAAACCCCTTCCACTGGGAAAAATGTATGCTTTTCTTGACCCAAATTCTACTTCTTCTATCATCATAAATGTTGCATTAATGGATGAACAAGAAGTCAAATTGTTAAATGAATTGTGTGGTACATAAGGAAGTAATCGATTATTCTATTGATGATTTTAAAGGCATCAATCCCTCCATTTGCTTGCATAGAACTAATTTATAGGAAGATGTCAAACCTTGTGTTGAACCTCCTAGGTACATAAGGAAGTAATTGGTTATTCAATTAATGATTTGAAAGGCATCGATCCCTCCATTTTCATGCATAGAATTAATTTAGAGGAAAATGACAAACCTTATGTTGAACCCTAGGCGTTTAGATCAAAATATGCTTGAGGTTGTTAAGAAACAATTTTTTTAACTAAAAGATGCATTTATCATTTATCCCATTAGTGACAGCCCCTGGGTGAGTGCTATTCACATAGTACCCAAAAAGGGGGGTGCAAATGTCATAAAAGGAGATGAGATGAACTGATTCAGACCCATGTTACCACAGGGATGGCACATGTGTATAGACTATAGGAGATTAAAAAACATAATCTGTAAAGACCACTTTCTGTTGCCTTTCATTAATTTAATGCTTGAGAGTTATCTTGATGACTATTTGGGATTTTTCTGAATACTAATTTGTCCATACGCCTATAGACACATGCCTTTTGGTTTGTGCAACACACCAGTGACTTTTCAACATTGCATGATGGCTATCTTCCCAGATGTTATTAAATGAATTATGGAAGTTTTTATGTATGACTTTACTGTCTATGATAATTCTTTTGATGATTGTCTATCCAATTTATCTAAATTCCTTGAGCATTATAAGAAGGTTAACCTAGTACTGAACTGGGAGAAGTGTCATTTTATGGTACAATCCAGAGTAGTACTAGGCCATGTGATTTCGAACAAGGGTATTAAAGTTGATAGGGCAAAACTAGAAGCATTAAGAAGATGTCAACTTTGTCTAATGTCAGAGATGTCAGGAGTTTTCTTGGCCATGCTGGTTTCTACAGAAGGTCCATCAAAGACTTTTCCAAAATAGAAAAATGTATATGTTCATTGCTTGCCAAAATGTTGAATTTGTTTTTATGAAGAATGTCAAGTCACTTTCAGAAAACTCAAGGATGACTAATGTCAACTCCGACAATTCAACCACCAGATTGGGATGCACTGTTTGAACTGATGTGTGATGCAAGTGACTATGCCATCAACATAGTCCTTGGCCAAAGAAAGGATAACAAGTTGCATGTCATCCACTATGCCAGCAAGACACTTGATGAGGCCCAAGTAAACTATGCCAAAATTGAGAAGTAGATGCTAGACATAGTTTATGCCTTCAACAAATTTTGTCAATATGTAGTGGTCTCCAAAGTTGTAGTCTACACTAACCATGCAACCATCAAGTACTTGTTGAATAAAAAATATGCCAAGCCACATCTAATTCATTGGATATTGTTGCTCAAAGAATTTGTTCTTGAGATAAAGGATAAGAAAGGAACTGAGAACAATGTCCTTGATCATCTATCTAGAGTGACAACAGATGCAAAGGACACAATGCCAATTGATGATTTTTACCCGTTGAAAGACTCTATGTCGTTGATACAAAGCAAGCACCCTGGGATATAGCACATTTTCTTGCTACATGACATCTTCCACCTGATCTTACCTACTAGTAAAAGAAGAAATTTCTGCATGATGTCAAATTCTACTATTAGGATGATCCAATGTTGTTTAAATAAGGAACCGATGGACTGATTCGATGGTGTGTAGCTGAATAAGTGATACCAAGCATCATATCTGGATGCCATTCATCTTCCTACGAAGGTCACTTTGGGGGGAGAGAAGACAACTACTAAAATCCTTCAAGCATTTCTATTAGCCTACCTTATTTTGAGTTGTTCATGCTTAATTCAAAGCATGTGACCAATGTCAAAGGATAAGTGGGATATCAAAGCGAGATGCATCTTTGAGATTGAAGTGTTCGATGTATGGGGTGTCGATTACATGGGCCCTTCCCATCCTCCTATGGTTACAAGTACATATTAGTAGTTTGTGATTACATCTCAAAATGGTCGAGGCTATTCCTACCCAAACCTCAGATGAAAGTTTGTGCTCAAGCTATTCCAAAAGATTATTTTCCCCGCTTTGGAGTCCCAAGGGCTGTTATCTGGTATGGAGGGACACATTTTAATGATAAACATTTCAATAATCTTCTCTCAAAGTATGAGGTGACACATAAAATCTATACCCCCTACCACCCCCAAATAGCTGGACAGGTTGAGGTGTCAAATAGACGGTTGAAAAACATCCTAGAGAAGACAATTTTAGGCTCAAGGAAGAACTGGGCACTCAAGCTAGATGATGCTCTTTGGGCATTCCGTACATCCTACAAGACTACAATCGGGACTACACCATTCTAGCTTATCTATGACAAGTCTTGTCATCTTCCCTTGGATCTGGAGCATAAAGCTCTATGGGTAATCAAATTCCTAAATTTTGACATGAGTAAAGCATGTGAGAAACAACTATTGCAACTCCAAGAGCTTGAGGAACTCAGGATAGATGCATATGAGAATGCAAATATCTACAAATAATGGAAAAAGGCATGGCATGATAAGAAGATTAGGAAGAGAGATTTTGTTAAATGAGATCAAGTGCTTTTGTTCAACTCAAGATTGAAACTCTTCCAAGGGAAGCTTAGATCCAAGTGGTCTAGACCTTTCCTAATCTTAAAGGTTTTTCCATATGGAGCAATAGAGTTATAAGGCAAGCAATCCGCCTTCAAAGTCGATGGACAGTGATGCAAGATATTAACTTACAGTGAGAAGACTAATCAGGGAGCCTCTTTCTCCCTCTCAGATGCATGATTTTAGAAGTTGAAAAGTCTCACTCCAGACTCTAAATGGAGGATTTCTTTATTAGCATTTACTCAAGAACATTTTCATTCTCAAAATAACCTTTTCATGGATGAATGTAATAATTTAGACCCTCGTAAACATATATCATCATCTTTGTAGGTGTTGAGAAAAAGAAAGATAATTTCTGCAGTAATTCATTGAGACATGACATTTCATTCATGGAAGTGACATGTATACCTTTACAGATAGACGATTCAAGTAAAACTCCAGAACAAACAATGTGTTTATTTCAAAACATGATGTGTGTGGATACAGAAGTAGGACTCTGGAAACTCACACAATGTGTAGAGTTTCAAACACATTGTGTCATCTAATTCAAACTGATGTTGAGATCATCTGGAAAGTCACACAAAATTTATTCAAACACGTCATGTCCTCATCAGTTTGGGAACTTCCTAGATCTCTCTAGAAAGTATACACAGTGTGTCTCTAAAAGAAAACAATGTGTTGGATGGTTCATTTTCAAGATAAACATTTTCATGTCAAAACACACGTCGTATCTTTATTCAAACACAGTGTGTCATTATCAAGTTGGGATCACCAAAATTCTGCTAGAATATTACATGACATGTTTAAATAATGATACACCATGTTATTATCAGTTCGGCAACTTCAACTAGCTCTCTGGGAATATACATGTCATGTCTTTATTTGTGCATGTCATGTCCTTTATTAAGCAAGGAAAATATCACATGGAGCTGACAAATTGTACACTAGAACATGTTTTGTACTACGAAAAGCATGTTGTGTTCACAAGTTAAGAACATGTTTTAAACCCTAATCCTCAAATCTGCCACCATCACTAATATGGAGTCCATCACCGGTGTGTGAACATGCCATGAGCAAGCAAGAACACACCATGTAGCGTCATCTTCCTCAATCTCTAGAAGACACGTTGTGTGTTTTTTAGAACATGTCATGTTATGTGGTTCATTTCCTTGAAGCTTGCCATCCAGAAGACACGTTGTGTGCTTAAAGAAACATGTCACGTCTCCGACTACAGAAGCAAAATATGTACTCTAATGGCTTCAATCAAGCAAGCATCGAAACCCTAACACAGGGAGATCTCTTCCTCAACCCCCACCTATGTATCCACCACCCAGTTCTGCATCACTAAAGAAAAATATCCCATATATCATAGGGTTGCTCACATAGTTCTTCCTATAAAATTTGCTTGTCAACAGACCATGAAGCTTTGGGGTTCAAGGATGAAGTCCTTGGTTTAATAGAGGAGTTGGGACTGAGGTATACCTATTGCACTATGAGCAACACCTATCTAAGGATAACTTATGAGTTCCTTACTACTCTCAAGTTTGAGAATGGCCCAAATAACCATCATGAACCCTATGGTATTATTTATTTCCATCTTTTGGGTCAAGATTATAAATTAGCATTTAAGGAATTTTGTGAGGCAATCCAATGCCACTATGGGGTGGCCTAGCTTACCCTCCTTAGTTCAGTAGTGATGAGTTCTGTAGTAAAATCATTGATGCGATGAGGCACAAAGCTAAGAAGGTTAGGGCAACAAGCGTCCATAATCCAATTTTCCATTATGTCCACTGGTTACTTAGCACAAGAATTTTTGCTAAGAAAGAAACTCAAGGAGTATGCGGGAAGCAAGACTTATTATTTCTTTGGGCAATGGTGAATAACTACAAGATCAATGTGTGATATTTTATTCTCATTAGATTCTTTGATATCAATAAGATTAAGAAGAGAGAATCAAGTGACATCATGTGTGGGGGTTTGATTTCCCATATTTCCCGCAAAGTGGGCACTGACTTTACTAGTCTAGAGAATGCACCTGGGAGGAACTTGGTGGACATTCACTTGCTCGTCTCTTCTAGTCTACTTGTTCGAGTTGCAATGATGACTCCAAATTTTAGACAATATTTTGATGATGACCAATATATTGACTTGCCTAATTTGGAAGCAATGACACTACGAACAAAAACAACTAGAAATGGACTCTTTCTAATTCTGATGAGCATGAGGATGCACCAGATACACCTACCTCAGATTTTGTCACTCCACCACCTCCATCCACCGACATGCACACATACTACAGTTGGTCCATGCATGATGTATAGAACATGTACGACTATGCCCAACAAAAGTTTGACCATCAGAACAACCTCTTTGATCTTATGAGTCAGTAATATTATATTATGCACGACATGATCCAATAGATGGACATGTTGCACTTCTCAAGGCCACCATCTCATGCCTCAACCTTTGCAACCCATGCCTCCACCACCCATGCCTCAGCCAGAACCCACTCCTTTAGAGCTAATCCCTATTGACATTCTTAACGATGATGAATTGCTGAACTAGTACTTCCCACCTGGTCTTGGGGGTGCCAACCCTTCATCTTGATCTTCTCCATTACCGATAGCCAATTTCTATCACCTTGAGTTTGATTGGTGCAATGAGGACACTACATATTTCAAACTTAGGGGGGGTGCAACCGGTCGTTAATGTAGTTATAGTTTCTTTAATTTCTTTTTATCATCTTTTCATTAGTACTTGTTTTAGTTTATATTCTTCTTATGAAAAATATAGTATGATATGAGGCATATCTTGTGTAATGGATTGATTTCCTTCTATTTTGAACTAGCCTGTCCTCCCTCCTGAGAAATATCATTTATGAAAATTGTAAAAAGACTTGCATTAATCACATGAAACTTCATGGAAACCAACGTGTGTTTAATTTTGGGTTTATGCTTTTAGCATGAATTCCCATTTTTCACATACTTCATTGCCTAACACATGTAATGGTAACATTTTTGTGTGAATAAATCAACTTTGCAACACTACTTAGAACACAGGATACCCTTGCCAAACTCTTATTTTTTTTTCAATCACCCTTTTTTAGTGAAAATTTTCAAATCAAATGAATGGAATCTATCTAATGTTGAAATTTAGTTAACTCTCCTACATTTGGGGAAAACAAGTGAAGCCCAATCTCATCTAAAAATCTCTTTTGGTTCACTTCACATTTATTACCCCATGAAAAGATTGCTAAACCACCCACATTTCATAATAGCCCAGTGTAAGTCTAATCTGTCTAGGACAGTTAGGTGGTATGTCTTAAAAGAGGGTAAAATACCCCAACCGACACTCCATGTGTGCATAAGCCTACATTAGCATCCGAGTGCCGGAACCCATAATCCATTGTCATACCATTTGGAAACCAAGCAGAGAAAGCTAAAACTTTGTTAACATTGACTAAGATTCCATCATTTGCATCCTTAATAGTTGAGAGTTTTGGTTGCAGACTCACCAATTGTTTGGCTTGTTCATCCAAGATCCATTTACTATTTCCTAGTTGACAGTTTCATTTGATTTGTTACCATCCCTGCTGAACTAAAAGTATCTTTCTTGGGTGTTTAAGCTGAAATCAAGGCTATTGATTATAAACATGTTGATTATGGTTGGTTTGGTCTCATATTCATCTTTCATTTCATTTCATCTATGCATGACCTAGACAATTCCTTCATTTGTGTTTCTATACTTTTTTTGCTTGAGGACAAGCAATAGTTCAAACTTAGGGGGATTTGATGTGCACATTTCACATTTACTTTTTGCACATTTTCGCACACAAATTCGGTTGTTTTTGCTTTCATTTGGCCTCTAATCATACTTAATTTTCCATCTTAAAAGTTGTTTTACTCATTATATGATTATGATTGCAGGTACACAATAAAGATGATGAAATGGGGCTAATCCAACCGAAATATGACCTTAGTTGGAATCCTCAATGATTTGCATTTGATATAGAGTAGATCCTGAAGAAACTGAAGAAGCCACACTATGTGTTCTTTGCACATGGCGTGTAACTGTCTAGAAAGGGAAATCTTCAACGAAAAATAAAGTGACACACATTGTGTTAATTAACACACATCATGCAAGTTTTGAGGGGATTTTGCCCCCAGTTGTAGAATAAAAGACACGACGTGTTGCATGTTCAAAAGCCAAGATTCAATGTTCCACCAAAGTACACGATGTGTATTTATTAACACACAATGTGTGCCATCCACCCATGTCAACTCTAGTTACAACTATACAGTGTGTCTTGTCAGTGACACACTGTGTACTCTTTGCAAGGAGCAATTTTCATGACTGTTACATTGAGAAACACGTCGTGCCTTCCAAAGACATGTCGTGTCTTTGTCTATATCTACCGATGTTTGAAAACAACCACCCTTCATTTCAAAGACGATACTAGCCATATGGGGTAGTTATCACTCATCATTTGAAACACTTGATGACCGAGAAAGTTGCAGATTAAGAGAGAGACAGTTTTGGGGAAGAAGGAGAGGTTTCTTGGGAAAGAACCTCCACTCTTTGTCATTTTCTTCTCCTTTTCTTCTCTAAAGGTGTAGCAGAGCTTCTCTACTCTGGAAAAGCTTCTCAAGAGGGAAGAAATTCTGAGTTGGAGCAGCTATAAGGGTGGAACCTCATCCTCAATCTGGAATTTCACTCCTTCCACTTCATTCTTTTGTTTCTCTTAGCTTTTCTTTTCTCTAATCATGGAAAACACTAAAAATTGTGATATGTGCTTGTGTTTCTGCATAATGTGCAAGTAAAACTCTTTTTATTAGGCATGGGAGAGTATCTCCCATGCTATTACTCATTTGAACTCGTAATTTATATTGAATGTCAGTTAATTTGCTTCTCCAAGAGTTTCTACGGTGTTTCATTGCTTGTATGTTGGACTAGACATCAAATATGCATGTTTTATACTTCTTTGTACAATTTTGGAGGATGTATGAGGGAGTATGGAGTAGATCTAATAGAAACAAACTTTAGACCACGTGAGTGGTTGGAGAATGTTGAGGACCCAAGGTTGCGCTTGACTCCAAACATAGACACAGGAAAGTTATGTGAAGATGAGAACCATCTCATGTCACCGTGAAGTGTGTGATCATGGCAACCTCCTTTGTAGGTTGATCAACATGTTTAATTTCGTAAGTTGCACTTGATGTAATGGTATGGAATGGAAAATATAATGTCTAACATCTCTCAAATCTGATTTAAATCATTTTAAATTAGTTCTTGTTCTTGCTAGTTAACTAATCTTAATCAAAACTCAACCTTTGTACTTCGTCATAGATAGTTGAAAGTTAACAATTTTGTGCCTAGCTAGCCTAGCTGCTTGTGGTTTGACCTAGACTACAATTGATCATGTATACTTGCGGGTGATTGAATATTTGAGAATATTAGTTAACACTCGCTTGCCTTTGGTAATCAACATGGGCATTTCAATCTTCTTGCTAGTACAGTTATGTGCCTCACTAGTTTTAGGTTGCACCAATTGGCCAGCTTCAGTTGGTTTGTCTTAGCAAGATTTTGGAAGAGATTATATTGTATACATCGCTTTGTCAAGTTTCTTAATTGGTCAACATCTCTAAAATTCATAATAAATTATATATAGCTCCAAAAAATTAAAGAAAATATGTTCTAGAATTAGTGTTTTGTTCTTTATCTAATGATATGACTTTCGTCATCAATATTTGGCATAATAAATCAAGGACTTTTCTTGATTGGTTATATTTCTAAAATTCATAACTAATAATTTGTTAGTTAGAAAATAAAGTAAAGTATGCTAAGAAATCAGAAAAATTAAATTCACGTGATAGTATGGTCTTCATAACCTAATTTTATAACAATAAAAAGGAGATTTTTAGGGTTTATGTAATTAATGTGAAATTAACCCTAGTTATATATATGTTTGATAGGTGCTTTGGAAACCTAGGCTTGGACTTAGGATTGACCTTGGACATATGTAGACTTCATGTGGGGTATGTTGCATCCTTATTTATCATATTGATCAATCATCCACTTATTATCTCTCTCTCTTGGTCCTGTGGACAAATTCACCTACACAATTTCTCTCTCTTCTGAGAAATAATTTCATGCGAAAGATTTTATGTTGATTTTGTTATTGTGATCATTGTACTCTGTTGGATATTCTTATTGACTCTAAATTATACTTTTCTTTATGATGAAACCCTAATTTTCCACACTTTTTGGATGTTTTATGTTGATCATTTATGTCATTGCATCCTCATTAATTCAATTTATATGATTGAACTTTCATTTGCCTCTACATTTTTCGTGCTTTATGATTCAATAGCCCTAGAGTTGTGTAAGTATTTTGGTTTTTATGGGGTATGTTCCCTCATATTTTTGGGATGGATGTTATGTACCCCATGTTCCTACTTCATATATACTTGAGAGTTTGATTATGTGCCTTACTTTATTAGGTTTTAAGGTTATGATCCTTAGGCATCATTGTTATTTACATTTCACTAGTGCTATGTTTATCTCATGTGATTGCTGGTTGAATATCATTGTGATGGGTTATGGTGCCCTAAATTCTTTATATGTGATTTTGTGGCATAACTCTTATATTTATTAATGGCAAGTATTTTTAGTATTTTTCTTGATTATCATCTTATGCAATTCATATCCTCTTTATATCCGCTTGGATAGTACTTCTCCTCTTCTATGGGAAGCCTTGGTATAATTGATGTCCTTTTTCATAATGTTGCTCAATCCCCAATTAATATGCTCATACATGTTTTTATGTTGATAATTTCCATCTATTTGTCTTCTCTTATGGGGTATGCTTCCAACCCCAAGTGTAGAACATGGAGGACATGACATGCAGACGTCGACCTAACTTATGAAGATGACTCTTAATGGGAGATAGACTTGAGATAGTAAGATATCCCTCTACTTAGATCTTTATGATGTTGTACTTTCATGTAAGCCCCTTAATGGGAGATTCCTTTTATAATCTTGATTATAGTGATAAAATAATATTCTGCTACTATAATTTGGTCTTTTTGTATATCATCATTTGAGAAATGAAAAATTTACACCCAATCCAACATGATTTATAGTATGTTTGGATTAGATAGTATTATTCCTCAAATTAAGTTGGGAGTCGATCCCCTCTCGGGTCCCACTCCTTACAAGTCCCTATAAAAAATCAACTTAAAACTAATAACCATAATAATTGAGTTGAAAATTTCCAAATAAAACAATCTACATAAAGATCTATTTACAAACAATTGGCACAAAACAATGAATGATGTCATATAAAACATAATATTTCTCATTGAAATCGTCTCAAGAGTAGACAAGATAACAAAACAAACTGAAATTTCTTCATTAAGTAGAACAAATATGTTTACAATATGAACCGTATCTATAAAGACACAATAGTATAGGATGTCTAACCCAAGTTACAACTCATAATCATAAAGAAATTATAAGGAAATAAACCCACCATATCTAAGATATACTACCCACCCATCACTCAAGAAAGTGAGAATACAAGGACAATCTAGACTCAACTATGTTGCATCTAATTACATCTTGGTAATTGATGTTCTACCATACCCAATCCTATTTTGGAAGAGAGTCCCCACAAGAGGATTACTACCACTAAGATATATGCATACATAGATAGCATTTAAGATGGAACACAAATAACAAATACAAATCTACTATTTGTTTCAGTTTCTAATTATCCAAATCACTCCATAATTTAGTTTAAGCCATATTAATGACAAGACTACAAGACATTTTATATTATAAAAATAGTTTTCTCATATTATAATCATCTTGAATGCAATAAAGATAATATTACTTATAGTAATTTAGATGATATCTGCAATTATAAAGAATACATAAAGCATAAGAAAGTATCTAAATATTAAGAGTACAATAGTAACATCCAATGTTATTTGTTAATATAATCCTAACCAGATATACTAAATTGATGAGCTACATGGTTTATTCATCCCTAGCTAGTTTGAGGAAAAACACTCAAACTAGTATCTAACCATTACAAACTCATGACAGGCCCCATATAAGATCATAGGAGTGCCAGACTCTTTGTTATAATCTCAATTTAACTTGTATTTTGATAATTGATATTTTAGTAAAAGAATCTTGATTGGAAATTGTATGTGTTGTTTATAAAGAATGGCTTTTCTTTGCAAATTTCCTTCGAATGAATAATTTCATGATTTCCATTATTTATTAATCCAATGATGGATAAAAGGGAAAAAGGATAAAAGAAAATCCTATATAAAGAAAAAAGAAATAGAAATATATGATAATTGTGTGTGAATGAGAGAATTGTGTAGAACTCTCTAGAAAGTGGCATGGATGGCCACTGTAATTATTTTTCATTTACTCATGGTTTCTAATAGAAATAATAGCCAAAATAAGGAAAATAGAAAAGAAAGAAAGAGAAAATTTGTATTTTAAATACATAAAATATGCCTTATGAGTGGATGACTTGCATGTTAAGAAAAGGTATTTTACTTTTTGAGTTTTGGTCCTAATCCTTGCACACATCTAAATAAAGTCATTAAAGACTTTCCCTTAAAATTTGAGATTAAAAGGATAGATGGTTTGAGATATGTGAATTTTATTAAAATCCCTAAAGTGTGGGTAATATAGATAGAAAGTATCAAGTGTCACGATTTTGATTTCTAATTGAATTATCCTTTTATTTTGGTACAAGCAATGTGCACCATAAGATCTAGATCCAATGGATGTTGGCTAAATTAGACATTATTATAATCCCTTTGTTTCGATGATGACAAACATTTCATTCTTGTGGATCTAACGTGCTACTTAAGTGTTGCAGGAACTAGGTGGATGACACAACTTGGAAGATCGATATGTTCAAAATTGCTTTAATTCATGATTGTAATCAAATGTAAAACCTTGTACAAGTATATAATGTACAAGTACTTAGATATCATGTAAATCAAGCGTTTAGATCTTCCCTAGTCAATCACAACACTTAGATAGGTCATCCCCTACAATAGTGTCACAAATGCACACTCATACACACACTTAGTACTTAGTTTAAAATATTGAAACAGAGTCATTCTCGGTCGACAAACTTCTTGACCGAGACACTCTCAGTCGACAAACTCTTTGACCGAGAATGACCCAACTAGCCGTTAGATACAATAGACAAGGTAGTTGGGAGTTGGATCAGAACATTACATACACTTGCTCCAGACAGTCCCTCAGTCGATAAAGACCTCGACCGACTGGGATCTCGGTCGACAATTCCTCGACCGAGAATGTCTCTGTCTGCACTTTTCAGAATTAATTAACTAGTCGTTGTTAAAGCAACTAATGGTTACCTAATGGCTAGTTGAGCACTAAGAACCCCCTAGAAAGTGTCTAGAACGTCCTTAAGCATTCATAGGCCATTCCTTTAAATAGGACAAGCCTTAGGACACCTAACACACACTTGTGCAACACTTGAGCATAATACTTGCAATTGGTTGTTCATTCTTGTGAGCAATTGAGCAACTCCAACATTGGCTATTCATTTCCATTGCTCTAATTTTGTGTTCTATAGGCCAGCATCTCCTACCCACTGCACTAACACTTCCATATACATTGGTTAGGAGATCAAAATGCTTGATATAGGAAATCAAGCCTTGTGCTACAACGGTATTGTACTATCTATTTTCCCTTCTTGTTCCTTTATATTGTTTGTACTCTCCTTGCTACTCCTAGGGTTGGAGGTTGTGGATTGGAGAGGGTTTGACTTCTCAGGTTGAGAAGGGTATTCTCGGTGGAGTAGGTGTACTTTGGACTACTTCAAGAAGGATGTCTCAACGGGAAGCTACTTCAAGAGGAAGGCTACTTCAAGGGGGAGCTTGAGGTTACTTCAAGGAAGGCTGCTTTGAGGTTGGTGAGACTACTTCTAGGTGAAGGCTGTCCGAAGGGTTTGGTGAAAGTATTTATAATTTTATGTAACATCCTTGCGAGGTAATAAAATTAAATACTTTCAAAATCTCGATTAGGTAAGCAACCGGGTAGTGGATTGACTGCCTTAGTATTTGCTAAGGTTGAAACCACTCTAAATCGTTGTCCCCTTGTCCAATATTTTTGTGGTTGCTTGCTTTGGTTGAATTATTTTAAAATATCTATAAAACCCTATTCACCCCCCCTCTAGTGGTTTTCAATTGGTATCAGAGTAGGCTTCAAGGATCTCTAATCGAGTCTTGAAGAATGAAGGGTGGTGGTGTCTACAACCGCAAACAAAGGAAAAGCATGGACCAATCTTCAACAAGTTGCAATTGGTGCTTAGGAACAAGGCACACTACACCTGGCTGTCCATGGAGGTCAAAGAAGGAAGATGTGCATAAAGAATGCCTTATTCCTACAATAAGTGAAGAAGAAGAAGAAGAAGAGGTAAGCCTTTTTGATTTACCTAAAGAAGAGCTAATTTCTAGTCTTGAAGAGACACATAATAAGTATATTGAGTGCAAGAAGAAATTAAAGAAATCTAATAAAGAAAATAATGAGTTACATGCTAAACTTCTTGCTCTCACATCTGAAAATGAAGATCTCAAAAAGGTTATTGAAGATCATGATATTAAGCTGAAATCTGTAGAAGCAAATTGCAATCTTCTTTCCCTAGAAAAGTTAAACTTGCAAACTCAAGTAAATGATCTTCAAAAACAACCTGTTTTGTGTACACATCTAGATTATGATATTATTGTAAAAGAAAGAGATTCTTTATTATCAAACTTAGATCAAGCAAAGCTAGATATCGAGAAGAGAATGGATGAGATTGTTAAGTTGCAACAAGAAGTTAGTAGTTTGAGTAACAATGATATCCTTGATAAAATCTTAAATGATTCTTATCGTCAAATTGGAAGGAGAGGACTAGGTTATAAGACTAAAGGAAAATCTTACCAAAAACCTAGTTGGAGAAAGACACAAGTGCTAGAGAATCAATCTATGTATGTACCTAGAGGCAAATATACATATGTAACCAAGAACAACCTAGAACAAAATCGTAGAAAGAGATATGAGGTTGATTCTATATGTTTTCATTATTGTTTGCGTCTTGGACATTATTCTTTCTCATGTCCTTACAAGAAAAAGGATGTTGAGTTAGTATGGGTTCCAAAACCCTCAAACTAAATGAACAAAATTAAGTTGAGATATGACCAAAGACTCTAAGGTGTATATCTCTATGTCTATCTCAACTTAACATAATGAGATAACAAATTGATTCAAGTAATTAAAATTTCTAACTTGAATATATACATTTTAAACAAATCTGCAGAGACACATCTTTGAAAATTTGTCTTAATTAGGGTCCCCAAAACCTAAAGATTTGAACATGATTAGTTGAGATTTGATCTAAATGTTACTTTTATATTCATATGTTTTATCTCAACTAAACTGAGTTTTCAAATTGCATAATTGAATTGAAAATGATCTATGATTTACTTATAAACAATTATTGAAAAACAATACAGAAACATTCTCGATCAAGAAACTATTCGACCGAGAACACTGTCGGTCGAGAATTAGTCGACCGAGCAGGTTACTATTTTAAAGCTTGCAACAAATCTGATAAAACCTGTACAAACAACAACATTCTCTGTCGAGAAAAACGTCGACCGAGATAAAATTTGGTCGAAAAAAAGTTTGACCAAACCAAGTTCTGCTGAACCTATTAATTAATCTAGTTTGCTATCAATTTTTTGTTAATGATTGATTTAATATGCAAATCAAGAATGAATCTTGGAGACCATTTTTTTAGTCAAGACATATTTATCTTTCGCATCATGAATTGTTGAATGATTATGTATATGAAATCCTTAAACATATTTGCAAAAGTGCTATATGAAGACTGACATTGAACATACTTTCTTTGTTGATTATAGAAGTTTATTAAGCATGTTTATTTACAAGGTTTGTCTTAAACTTGAAAATCCATGAATCATGAATGAGATTATTTTGGTTTATCCTCTACATGGTTTAAAAACTGAAAATTATGAACCATGTTGGTATAATCAAGGAAATTATTATTTTATCATAGTCCACATGGTTTATCCTAAGTATTTCTTGGTCTATCTATGTAGGAACCATGTGTATTAAAATTTAAATGTTCATAATCATTTTCATGAAATTACATGCTTCTATCTTGATCATTGTATTGTGGATACGCTTCTACTATTCTATCATAATCATTGTGCCACTATGTTTCATTAGTTTGTCTAAAATAATCTTTGATCCATATATAAAAACCATAAATGGATATTGTTTTTTATCATTATGATTCAGCTCATATGGAGATGCCATTTTGCATAAACAGTAAAACTTCATGGCACAAATGCATTTTAAATTAAAAATATGTAGAAATTATACTTCACATATAAGTGTTCAAATTGGAAATCTGTAGAAATTGCCTCTTGGTTGAAATCAAGTTTGACCAAGGGGCACTATGGTCGAAGTCAAGGTCGACCTAAAATAAGCTTGACAAAATGCTTATTTGTACATCATTTTACTGCACTTAATCTTAGTATCTTGATTCAAAATGTGTTTGTCATATTGAAAACATAATTTTAGTGCATAACTCTCATAAAAGGTCAACTTATTATGATCTAATATTGATTGTGACCTTAGAATCCTTAAATTATCTTGACTATAAGATTAAGGGGGAGCTCACAAAAACTATCTTGACTATAAGATTAAAAAGGAGCTTACAAAATTTTTGAGAACGTCATAAAGAAAAGATGAAACATGTTATGACCTTAGTATTCTTAATCTTGGTTATGAAAATAAAGGAATATAAATTTCATGAATGTGATATATCTTGTTCTTAATGGTATTCTCTAAACAAATCAAGGCTTAACATCCCATGCATTTGGTTAAAGATACTTTTCATATACTCCACTATAAGCTTAAAAGGTTCTCATATCATTTTCAGGGCTTAACATCCCTTGCAAAATGGATGAGAAATTAATATGTATCCATCATGAGCTTAAGGGAATCTCATATCATTTTCAGGGCTTAACATCCCGTGTAAAATGGATGAGAAATCAAAATACATATGCCATAGATCTAAAAGGATCTCATATCATTTCAAGGCTTAACATCCTTTGCAAATGATTGAGAAACAAATTGTAGCTATATTTGACAATAAATGATTTACATTTATATTAATCCCTGTTTTTAAAACTGAATATCTTAGTTAGGGGGAGCATAGCATAAAATTAAGGGGGAGAAATAAAAAGTCATACTAAATGATTTTCTTGGATATCTTTTTTAAATGACAAAGGGGGAGAAATAATATAAAATCAAAACAAGAATGAGTTTCATAATATCTCGGCCAGCACCCACTTGCAAAACAAGAATGGCTACAAAAGGTAAACTTTAGGTATGAAACTCATATGATTTATATTTCCTCATTTTATATTTAGGAAATGTTTGTCATCTTCAAAAAGGGGGAGATTGTTAGCTAAATTGGACATTATTATAATCCCTTTGTTTAGATGATGACAAACATTTCATTCTTGTGGATCTAACGTGCTACTTAAGTATTGCAGGAACTAGGTGGATGACACAACTTGGAAGATCTATATGCTCAAAATTGCTTTAATTCATGATTGTAATCAAATGTAAAAGCTTGTACAAGTATATAATGTACAAGTACTTAGATATCATGTAAATCAAGTGTTTAAATCTTCCCTAGTCAATCACAACACTTAGATAGGTCATCCCCTGCAATAGTGTCACAACTGCCCACTCATACACACACTTAGTACTTAGTTTAAAATATTGAAATAGAGTCATTCTCGGTCGACAAACTTCTCGACCGAGACACTCTCGGTCGACAAACTCTTCGACCGAGAATGACCCAGGTAGCCGTTAGACACAACAGACAAGGTAGTTGGGAGTTGGATCAGAATGTTACATACACTTGCTCCAGACAGTCCCTCAGTCGACAAAGACCTCTAACGACTGGGATCTCGGTCGACAATTCCTCGACCGAGAATGTCTCTGTCTGCACTTTTCAGAATTAATTAACTAGTTGTTGTTAAAGCAACTAATGGTTACCTAACGGCTAGTTGAGCACTAAGAACCCCCTAGAAAGTGTCTAGAACGTCCTTAAGCATTCATAGGCCATTCCTATAAATAGGACAAGCCTTAGGACACCTAACACACACTTGTGCAACACTTGAGCATAATACTTGCAATTGGTTATTCATTCTTGTGAGCAATTGAGCAACTCCAACATTGGCTATTCATTTCCATTGCTCTAATTTTGTGTCCTATAGGCTAGCATCTCCTACCCACTTCACTAAAACTTCCATATACATTGGTTTGGAGATCAAAATGCTTGATATAGGAAATCAAGCCTTGTGCTACAACAATATTGTAATTTCTATTTTTCCTTCTTGTTCCTTTATATTGTTTGTACTCTCCTTGCTACTCCTAGGATTGGAGGCTACGGATTGGAGAGGGTTTGACTTCTCAGGTGGAGAAGGGTCTTCTCGGTGGAGAAGGTGGACTTTGGACTACTTCAAGAAGGTTGTCTCAACGGGAAGCTTCTTCTAGAGGAAGGCTACTTCAAGGGGGAGCTTGAGGTTATTTCAAGGAAGGCTGCTTCGAGGTTGGTGAGACTACTTCTAGGTGAAGGCTGTCTGAAGGGTTTGGTGAAAGTATTTGTAATTTTATGTAACATCCTTGTGAGGTAATAAAATTAATACTTTCAAAATCTCAGTTGGGTAAGCAACCGGGTAGTGGATTGACTGCCTTAGTATTTGCTAAGGTTGGAACCACTCTAAATCCTTGTCCCCTTGTCCAATATTTTTGTGGTTGCTTGCTTTGGTTGAATTATTTTAAAATACCTATAAAACCCTATTCACCCCCCTCTAGTGGTTTTTAATGGCATCGCCTACCTTTAGCCAAGAAAGGAAACAGGGGCCGCTGTGGTGATCTTTGACATTGATTTCCCCTAGTTTCAGTACATGAGCAAGTATGGAAAGTAGATCAATGGATTCGGGAGAAAGAAATGCACCCACCTACCCTAAATTTTTCTAGTTTTAGGATCTCAAAAGATTCATCCAATCTACAACCAACCTTGGACAACCTCAACCTAAAAATGGGGACATAGATCCCCTCTATAACTCATATAAGTAATCACAAAGAACGTGCATTTCTCCCTGATCAACTTCCAACCTGCAATTGCTCGTTGCCCTATTCTTTTCCCTTGCTTGCTTGTGCTACCTCTCTAAGGAAGGACCTTCTAATTTCAACCTCTCTGACCGGTGGTTGAGCAATTAAACCGCCAACGAGTTCATCAGGACCGGTCGAAGGTGGTAACAACCTCACCGGTGGTTGGGGAAGTATGGACCTCGAAGTCAATAGTCCAATTGATTGGCGCCAAGTCAGCATGATTGTGAGAGGATTAGGACCAAGGTTGAAGAAGGAAGGCATGGAAAAGTTGATGTTGCTCTCACGTGCACATTGTGAAGCTAAGGTTATCATCACCCTTTTTCTCTTTTTTTCATTTAATCTAGTGAGTTGCAATGCGGGCCAGGCGCTCAGTTGGCATAGACCGATTGGTCGGCCCAGCCAATCTGGCAAGGTGGGACTTGAGGATAATTTTGGAAAAATCATAACAAATCATATGATTGTCTAATAATAGCAAGTAATATATAGTTTTTGCTTATAAAAATTCAAACAGGCTGACAAAAATATAATCATGACCTAAATCTACTTCTAGTTCGAAAAGTGCCTAAATTTAGCATCTTTAATGTGTTAAATAAATAAAAGCCCTAATTTCTAAGTTTTGATCATTCTAATGTGTCCAATTGATATTAATGATAAAATATTGATCTTTTACAAATAAAAAGAGCAACTTCAAAGTTATGAGAACTTAGCAACCCATGTTTTGGATATTTAGAGTTTCCTTGAGATTAAAGGCGTAACTAATAATAAGATTAAGGTTTGTCGACTCAAAGATCATGAAAAGTGGAAATTAGGGTTTGGAAAGCCAAAACCCTATTGGAACTCTAAAGTTAACCTTGAAACCCTAACTTGAGACCCAAGTCAGTCTTAATGATGATTCGGATAAAACAAGAATACATGAATGTATAGCTTTAACTTTTAGGATAATTGGCATCTTGTTTGATTACTCTTTCTTGGATACCAAGAACACCTAATCAAAGTATGTGGTTATGCCTATGACTAATAATTTAGTTTCTCAACATTTTCCAAGGTTTTATTAGACTACTTGAAATTAAATGCTTGGAGGATATTTATTTCCTGCAACCTATAAAGTCAATATGGCTATCACAAATGATTCTTATAACTTGCTCAAATCCCATATAACAACTCTAGAGGTTTGAATGGAAAGAATTGAAAAGTCATGGTGATGACTAAAGGCCAGGCCCCAGATTAGGAATCTCAGACCAGGCCCTAGATTGGGAGGGTCATATGAGATCAGACCATGCCCCAGATTGGGAAGGTCACATGAGGTCATACCATGCCCCAGACTGGGAAGGTCACATGTGGTCAGGCCTCAGATTGGGATGAACAACATGGCACCAAACTCCAGATAGAGAGGTAGAGAACATAGGAACCTGGGTCTAAATTGAAAGGTGGCCTACAGTCCACTATAAGGACGAAACCCTAGGGGTGAGTATCCTAGAGGTTGAGTAAAATGGGTTGAGAAGTTATGAAGAAAATGATAATTTTGATTATGTAACAATAATTGTTGTGAATATGTTGTCATACTTGCATGCAATATTTTTCCCCATATACTAGTATAACTTGTTATATTGACCGACTATTTTGTTTGTCAGCGTTTTAGGGTAATATGCTATGATTCTGCCAGTACAATGAAAATGGAAATTCTAGAATAGAAGAGGGCATCAAATGAAGAGACTTAATTGTAATCATGGAAAATATAGTGGATGGTCAAATTTAATATGGTAACATTAGAAATCCATATTTTTGAGAATTATGTTATATTGTGTACAAAACCCTTTTTCCAATTTTAGTGAAACTTATTAATCAATGCCTGACAAAGATGTTTTTCATGATGTTGACTATCATGACTATATATCAAGATGTCAACTATGAAGACCACCACAAAATGACCAAGGAACGATCGGAACACCATGTTCATCAAATATATGAACGTTGTTGGTGCATTGGTCAGCCCAAATGACATAACCACAAACTCGTAGTGACCATACCTCATCCTAAAAGATGACTTCGGTATGTCATCCTCCTTGATCCTCAACTAATGATATCCTGACATCAGATCGATCTTTGAGAATACCAACTACACCACACAGCTGGTCAAATAGATCATCTATCCTCATCAAAGGGTACTTATTCTTTATCGTGACCTTATTCAACTACCTGTAATCTATGTACAACCTCATAGACCCATCTTTCTTCTTCACAAACAACACTGGAGCACCCCAAGGTTACGTACTCGGCCTGATGAAACCTTTGTCAAGCAGTTCTTGCAACTGTCTCTTCAACTCTACTATCTTTGTCGGATCCATCCTATATGGTGTCTGAGCTATGGGTTGCGTACTAGGAACCAGATTAATCTTAAAATCAATCTCACGAGGTGGGGGAACACCTAGAAACTCCTCAAGAAACACGTCTTCAAACTGCCTAACGACTGACACTTCCTGAATACTTGGACTCCTTGCCTCACTATTCCATCATGTGTGCCAAAAATGCCTCGCAACCTTGTCTCAGAAGCTTCCTTGCTACCATAGATGATACAAGACATGTCAGAAAAATATTCCTATCTCCTTGGAAGATCCACGTATCCCTACCACCTATAAATGTTGCTTGATTGGAACTACAATCCAACACCACTCTATACTTCTCCAAGGTATCCATTCTAAGGATCACATCAAATCCATGCATGTCAAGTGGTATGAGATCCATTGAATGTTGTGCCCCGACAAAGAGAGGACACAGGAAGGACACACATCCTACAACACTATAGATTCGACCAATGGGGTTTCCAACAACAAACTATTCTTCTTATGACTAACAGGAAAAGAAAAACCACTAAGCAATTCACGTGCAATAAAAGAGTGTGTAGCACCTGAGACAACCAAAATAGATATAAAGAAAGAAGAAGACAAATTAGAATGAAATAACTCCATTTAACCTATCACCACTCATGGGTTGACCGTAGCCTCCAACTAACTCATAGCGTAGAATCTAGTCGTTGTTTGTTGTTGCCCCTATCCTCTGCTTCCATGGGCAGATGATCTGGCCTGTGACGCTTGGCCATGTCCTCATCCTCCTACACCATTGTTCTGTTGTCTTTGTGAGCCTTGTCGGCTCTGCCTCAATTGTTGGGTCACTTCATCATCCCTCATTAGGCACTCCCACTTCAGATGTCCAACCTGTCCACACTTGGGACATGCTCAAATCTCAACTCGTGACTTATATGGCCCCGTCACTAATACTGATGCAACACTCTGGGCTCCTGTGGGTGGAAAACTACAACCTCTCGCTTTATTCGGTGACAACTGTGTTGAAGCACTGAATTTCTACGAAACTGGTGGTGCACAATATCTCAGCTTCTTAAAGTTACCTGATGACTGCCCCTGGGATTGTGCAAACCTCTTATTGGTGCTTGCTTCTCTCTTCTCCTTCACAGACCGCTCGATCCTCCACACAGACTCCACTAACACGAAAAACCTCTCTTGATTCTCCAAAGAAGCAACTGGGGTAGACAACTCAACATTCAACCCCTTCTCAAAATGATGAATCCTTTCATCCTCCATCACAACCATGTGAGGACATAACCTCAACAACTCCATAAACTTTGCTTCATACTCGTTCATTGTCATGGATCCCTATTGAATCCTCTCAAACTGGATAATCTTCTCATCAAGATACATCCAAGGGAAGTACCGACTAATGAACTCTCGTCGGAACTCCTCCCAACCAACCACAACACCATGTCTCTTCTCCTCCTGTATGGTCCACCAATGACCAACCCTCCCTCTCAGGAGGTATACTGCATGCTTCACCTTATCTTCTTCAGGGATACTCAGGATCTTGAAAGCCTTCTCAAGCTCAGTCAGCCACATATCTGCATCTTTTCGGTCAGCTATTCCCGCATACTCAATTGCTCCAACACGGCGAAGCCACTCGAAAGTCTTCCCAATACCCAAAGATTCAGTATGGGGAACATGTTTTCTAGGATGAGGTGCATGCATCATGTCCACCATATGAGTCATCATTGCCATAAACTGCCTAGAAAGCAATTGGAAGGCAGGGTTTTCTATAATGGCTGGGTCAAACTGGGGGACTTCAGGCACCCAATCTTCTCATGCCTGCTTCCTTGCATCATCACCTGGTGCAGCAACACTGCTCTCGGTAGCATGTTCTTCGTGTTCTCTAGACATCTTTAAGCAGAAGTGACTATAAGATAGACTGGAGGATACTAGAATAGACACAAACCCTAGCCCAGGTCCCTGTAGACTCAGCAAACTTAAAGTTCTGATATCAACAAATGTGACACCCATTGCCACACAAAGTGAGATTACTCTAAACATAGTTGTGGAAGAAAGATTAAAAAGCGTATGATCATAAAAACTATAAATTAAAACCTTTTTCATAAAACATCCAAACAACAAAAACCTTCACATATAAGTCCTTTCATGCCTCAAAGCATACACAAGGCATGTTTTCAACCTCTAACCAAAGAACTATCCAAAACATATATACATGATTCCACCACATCTGTACATAATAGGTATACAAGCCAACCATATAAAGAAAGCATGTTAGTGAAGCATCCACAAAACATTCCCAAAGACCCTAGTATACATGGATGACTCTAGGACTCTATTAGTAAAAGACACCCAGCTGCCAACCTTATCAGCTACTGCTCCTCTTGTTGCTCCTCAACCTCCACTACACAATCTCTACCTCTTCATGCTCATCCACCTAAAAAGGGTGTGGGAAACCCACTGGGTGAGATTCCAAATCTTAGTTGGAGATATAACTCCCCACCAACTCTATTATTATCATAGATAAGGTAAACCAAGTAGTTGTATAATTACAATCCTATGAAGCAGATAATAATTATTAATAGGAAGAATATTTAATATCTGATTTATGAAACATCTTAATAATTTAAAAGGAATATGAAGAACATGTATATTTCCTATCAATAACATTGTATAAAGATCAAGCAAGGCCTCAACCAATGTTTTCGTATTTGATCCTATACAATCATACTACACGACTAGTTACATATTAAATTATTCCCAAGGATTTTGAGTCATACCACCCAAATCCAAACGACCACTTGATAAGTCGAAATCGGTGCAATACAAGGTCTAATGGAAGAGCCAAAATCCATGACCTCATCCCCTCGATCAGTACGAGAACATTGGCAGTGACATCATTAGTTAGACTGTTATCATCGACTTATAGTCCAGCTATACTCATCTAGCCCGCCTTGGTATAGGTCACAATGCTAGTGAGTTATGACCACAACCGTACTCTTTATTAGGATATGACCGCAACCATTCATGTATCTCAAATTGAGCTACAGCTACAGCTATACTCTTATTGGGGTATGACTACAACCAATCCCATATATATACATTCAGGACACAAGGAGATACCTTAACTTGCACCCCGCATATTCAACAATATGCGCTCCGAGTTAAACTCATTTCACCATTCAACAAGAACTAACACCGAATGAATCTATGGCACTAGGCAAGCTACACTATTAGATTCCATTTGATTAAGTAGACCAATTTAAACATCTTTAGCATCAATCAAGTTATAATGTATAGCCTCTAAACAAAATCTACATAAATAAGGGCATGACTCATCACCATAACATACGGAAACATATTAGGTATGATGTCATCAAATCATGTCTCTTTATATCTGTTATTCATCATATGGCCATCACAAGGACCAATGTCCAACACATCATAACCACCACAGTTCATACCTGGCTATGTACATCAATTGGTATCACGTACATGGTTAGAAACTGGTAACAAGAAGGCAATGCATCATCAACATCATCATCTCATAGGACTCATGCCATACATTTTACATCATACATTTTGCATCATTGCAATTAGGGTTTCACTTTACCCAATTAGGGTTACAAGGTTGGATTAACAACCACCCTTAGTTTATCACTTTTATCATCATTATGAGATGTGTTATGAGACATAGAAGTGTGTTTCTCATTCTCATTATAAAACATGTTATGGAATATAGAAACATAACTCTCACATCATACGTACAACTACTCCATAGGGTATAGCACTACCATGTGGCCCTAGCATCAACATGGTGTGTCTTAACCAATATCACAAGGTACCGATTAGGGTTTCCACATATGGTATTGGTTAATCCTAAGTGTATCGGGAAACCACTCTAAGGGGGTTATCAGTTTAGGGCATACTAAGAGAGAAACCAAGATATTGGTCTACCAATTGGGATGGTGTATCAGTTTGGGTATCACATGGGTGTGTTGAGCACAACACCTCAAGGAGAGGGTGTCGACCAACCCCCTTCTATTGGGCAAAGCCATTACAAAGGTATGAAGGGCGTCGAGGGGATAGCGGGCATTGTTGGTTTATCGGGCAATGCTCAAGCCGTGACGAATGCAAGGGTGTTAGGATACAACGCATCAAATCATGATGAGCAGAGCCCTGACGAGCAACGTACATCAAAACAACACTCCCATGGCCACAACACCAAGCCATGATGGCCACATGTATATTGGGCCGCAACACCCAAAGAAGGGTGTCGCAAGGTATCGAGCAACGCCTGTGTGTGGCATCACAAGGGTGACGAGTTCAACAACATCCCCAAAGTGTGATGGCCAAGGCCACAACGGCCAACATCCCTTATCTAACATTAGTCCCCATACCCAAGCTAGGATGATCTAAATAGTAGAAACACATGTCAACCTAGACCTAGCCAAGGTCGTGATGACCTGCCATAAGGGTAATGGCCAGGGGCGTCACATGTCATGACGACCACCCAAACATATCATCCTACCCTACCTATCGGCCTCCACAAGCATATCGGCCACAAAAGCATGTCGGTCACTTCATCTTCAACCTCAAGACAATGTTACTAGCAAGGCAAAAGAAAGTACACGCAAGGCAGCAACTAAACAAAGTTTTTTTTCTAAAATAGAACGTTAACCTACCCAAAAGGGTTACTAACATGCAAGCAATAATGAGTCAAGAATAAGGAACAACATAGCAAGTAAAAGGTAATTTTAAAGAGAGGGTTTAGAGTTATATAACCCTCCTCAAGGATCACCACCAAGATATAAACTCCAAGGTCAAGATCCAAGCTTCATGAGCTCAAGGTAGAAGAAGATCTTCCAAGCTTGATCACCACAACACCTCTAAGAGAGAAGAGGGAACCATGGTTAAGAGAACATGAGAGGGAAAGAGAAGATACCAAGGTCCATGGCCGAGAATAAGGAAGAAGGAGAGAAAGGAAACTAAGGATCATGGCTTACCAAGATAGAAGATGAAAAGAGCACACCACAAGCTTAGGATTGTCCACCAAGCTCCAAGGGGGAGTACTCCTCAAGATCAAGATCAACCACCAAGGAGAGAATGCAAAGATAACCAAAAGGTTTCTCTTGCATGGAGAGAAAGAGATATATAAACATGAGGGATGAAAGCGAGAACAAAGGAAAGGTGTTACCACCAAAGAACCCTAGATGACACTTGTCCATGAAGAAAGATCACATGCAACACCATGCAACAATGTGATAAGAACTATGCCTCACCCACTAAGTCACCTTCCTAGGTCAAGGTCGATACACACACCCACTCCCTTTACAAATCGATAGGGATGAAACCTTAGAGCCACAAACCGATATGGTGCATCATTAGTCACCACAAAATGATAGGAGGTTTCCTCAAAACATCCTCAAACCAATACAAGGTCTCTTCAAGGCTCTCAAACCCGAGACAACACTTCTAGGAGCAAAAAAGCCTCAAACATGAGTGCCAAACATCACCAAGGATGTCATCACTCAACCAAGGTGTCCATCTCTCTTTCACTCCTCTAGATGATGCCAAGAGAGAGAGAGAGAGAGGGAACACACTAGAGGTGGAAAATTTGTACATCAACCCCTTGTTCTGGGTAAATTGTAATTTGCACCAAACCTCTCCATAAAACACAAGCATCAACCAAACAAGCTCAAACAAGGAACTCAAACCTCCCACATGCCCTAATTACATCTCAGATGATTAGATCAAGGATCTAAGCAACATACTTAAGCAAAACAAATAGAGTTATCCCAAAATGTGAATCAGGGTCCTTACAAGCCATAAACCCCTGACAGGGATTTCACCCCTGAAATCCTAAGAGAAAAGGGAAGGGAATTTCCTCCTCATCTCTTCCTCAAGCTTCCATGTGGCTTATTCAACACCATGATGATGCCAAAGTAATTTCACAAGAACAAGGTCCTTCCTCTTCAACTTCTTCACTCTCTAATCAAGGATAAACACTGGACCTACTATATAGGTCACATCCACATCAAGCTCCACCTCCACTGGCTGTAACATTGACTATATATCTGGATGACACTTCCTTAACATACTGACATGGAACACTAGATGTAGTCTGTGTAGCTCAGGTGGAAACTCCAATCAATAAGCCACCTTCCCAACATGTGCCACAACTGGGTAAGGCCCCATATACCTGGGAGCCAAATTATCCTTCTTCCCAAACCTCAGAACACCCTTCCAAGGAGAGACCTTCAAATATACCTTGTATCCCACTTGGAACTCTAAGGGTCTATGATGATTACCCACATACGACTTCTGTCTGTCCTGTGATGCTTTCATTTATTGTTGTATCACTTTAATCTTCTTTGTTGTTTGCTGCACAAAATTAGGACCAAGAAGTTGATACTCACATGTATCATACCAACACAATGGAGATCTGCAACGTCTTCCGTACAATGCCTCATATGGTGCCATGTCAATACTACTCTGATAGCTGTTGTTGTAGGCAAACTCTATCAAACTGAGATGTACATCCCAACTTCTTGAAAACTGAAGAACATAGGCTCTAAACAAATCCTCCAAGGTCTGGATGGTCCTCTTAGATTGACCATTTGTCTGCGGGTGGAAAGTAGTGTTGAACTTTAACTGCATACCTAAAATTGTGTGCATCCACTCCCAAAAGTGACTCATAAACTAAGGACCTCTATCAGACACGATAGTAGTTGGTACACCATGAAAATGCACTATCTCATTAACATAAACTTGGGAAAGCTTCTCTGTTGGGAAAGTTGTCTTTACAAGAAGGAAATGCACTGACTTGGTCAATTTGTCAACAATCACTAGGGTTGTAAATAGTGCGGGTACGGTGCGGGTACGACCATACCCAGAACCATATCCATTTAGTTTATTAGGCAAAGGTACGGATCCAAACCCGTATTATTTAAAATCAGACCTGCACCATACTCAAACTCGTATTTTATGCGGGTTTACGATGCGGGTCCAAGGGTACACGGTTATGCACTCATTTAACTATGGAGATATCACATTACATGTTGAATTAAGAAGAATATTGTTCATTGTTCATTATTGAATTGTCTAGTCCATTGTGCATCAGTAAACTGATGCTTTATTTGCTATACTCACTTGTTTTCATATTAGATAAAGATCTACAGTTGTTATAGAAGAAGAACAGTGATACGGAGAGAAAGCAGGAGGAGGAGTTTATAGATATGACACCTTGGGATTGAAATGAATCAAAGCAATATGTAGAGAAGGAGGTCACAGACCTTTGTAAGAGAAATATGTGGACATAGAAATTAGAATTCTGGGTGGAAGAGAGGCTCTAGCACACAGTTGCTAACCAGACTTGAGTTTCCAGATCAAGAAGCCATTGAGTATCTAAATGCTGCCACCCACAGATATGAAGTCCTAGATCAGGTAGGCAGTGTGATTAGGGCGTATGGAAGATATCGTGGCTAGGATTGGGAAGCCAGCATGATCTGATGCCTTGATGAGCTTTTATTGGGGCATCTAGGGTTGGTGGTGCTAGAGGCGGTGGTCCATGGACTTGTCGGTGTGTGGAGTCGATGGCTATGAATGTTGGCCGACAGTTGGAGCTCAGGTGTCCATTAGCATCTATGTTGGGACACTGAGCTGGTCGGGCATAGCTTTATTCAATTAGAAATGAAAGTAGTAGGGAGGGGAGGCAGAGATGAGGGTTCTAGGAAATAAGAGTCAGAGGCATAGCAACTACAGTCAACATTGGTGTGACTTTGTTCGTAATTTGTCTCATGTTTGTTAGGTTACGTCTTGGTATTAGATGCTATCCATTAGACGATATAAAAGGTTTTAGGCCATTGGATTCAAAGTAATGTATGTATTTAGAATATATGTATAAATATTTTTAATTATTAAAATAGTAATGCGGGTATGCGGGACTAATGTGTATGGGTATAAATATACCCATTGGTGGACCCACTTGAATATGAGTCCACAGGTATATGGGTCTACGGGTCTGGGGGTATAAAAAATTAGACCCGTGATGGGTTTTAAAGGGTATGGATTTGTGGGTATGCGGGTATACTGTAACAGACTGAATTCCAAGGACTTTTCTACAATTTACCCACTTTCAAGATTTTATTTGCTTTCAAGTCCTTTTGGACCATTTTCCTAAATTTCCCCATCTTTTGTATCTTTTTGGCCTCAATGTAGAATTTGAGCATTACTTGAGGATGTAAATCAATATTTACCCACATTCATATCAATGAATGAGTTTTTGCACAAATAATCCAACTGATGTGATACTTGAGGACTAATTATGCAATGTGGCCTTTAATGGGAGATAATTAGTGAATAATGTAATTTGGAGCTATTATATCCTTTTGGATATGATATGAGAAATAATGTGTATTTGAATTCAGTTATGAGAATAATTAACCCCTATACTTTCTCTCTCCTCCAAATGGACCATAATACATTAATAAGAGGATAATGGTGGGATATGACTCTTAATATTAATATGTGATGTTTATCTCAAAATTCACCCTAATATTGCATTAAAAGATTATCTTCATATTAGACACTCATTTTATGCATTAATATATGCATTAATAGACAATATAATAATTATGGGACAAAGTTTGTGTAAAACAAGAAACTAAATGCATAACATTGATCTAGGAGTCATAACTAACCCATGGTTAAAATTTGGTGGTTTTTGGACTTTATTTGACCCCTCAAATTGAATTTATGAGTTTTAATATAGTTTGACTATAGTAGATGAATCGTTATCATTTAATCAATGTGTCACGCTATGATTTCATTAATATTCCTATCACGCGTATAGGGTCCAGTGTAGACCCACATCTGATGGTCCTTATCTAACTAGAGATCAATCCAACGGCTGACAACTCGTCTCCTTCCTCCAGCCGCCCGCGGTTAGGGGTACAATACCGCTTCCTCATTTCCTTCGACCCAATCTCTCTCCCTCCTCAACCATTTCCTAAGATCTTTCTCCCTCTGAGTTCATTGCTCGACACCAGTTCTAACGAGCCAAAGATAGTTCCATCTCCTTCATTATGCACGAAACACCCATTCGTGCTCTTCATCCCATCCATGCGGCAAGGTTACAGAGGGGGGCTAGAACCCTCCTTCGGCCTATAAAAGGCCTTGTTGAGTACCCTCAGACCTCAAATACTCCTCCTCATCCTTGCTCACTTGGCCCTAAGCTACTCAAAAACTCCCCGACCTACTCCCTCTATAATTCTGGTGACCTCATCCGCACACATGCATTTCCAGCCACTTCACGTCAATTACCTTCGGGGTAAGCTCCTATGGCCTTGGTTCTTCCCCCTGCTCTTGGTTGGCCTTGTGATTCCCCCAATCACCATGACCTAGAACTCATTGTGAACCCTGTCGGCCGCCAGTCATTTTTGGGATTCTAATGCCCCTCTGTGGCTAGGGGTGTAAAGGGTGCAGGTACGGTGTGGGTCTGGTCATACCCATACCCATACCCATCTAATTTAGCGGGTCCAGTTCCGGTTCTAGACCCGCATTATACAAAACCTAGACCCGCACCATACCCGTACCCGCAATAATAGGGGGTTTGCAGTGCGGGTTGCGGGTAAGCGGTTCTATAAAGCACCATATTATTTATGTAAGAGAAATGACTATGTTATATATATTTAACAAAACAAGATATTGTTATCATATAGTATATTAACATGTAATAGTTATATTAGACAATGCTATATTCTATGCAATAAGATTAATTGAGTAATTGTTTTCATATTTGTAGTCATGATCATAATATTTAATTTATGTAGAAAGTAATGTAAATTAGTATACATTTTGATTTTAAGTTTATGTATGATGTTCATTATTGTAATTAGAATAGTTAATTCTTAATTATATGACTAGTCTCAACCTTATTGTGGTTAAAGTAGGATATAATCTCAATAATTATATTAGTTAGACTAGTAAAATATGATATATATATAACATATTATTTTAATAGTTACTTACGTATAGAGGGTACACGGGTCTAGTGGGTCTGGGTCCAAGCATACCCATTATTGGACCCGCTCATATGTGGATCCAAGAGTATACGGGTCCAAGGGTATACGGGTATAAAAAATAGACCCGTGCCCGATTTTTTAAGGGTTCGGATCTACGGGTCTGCGAGTCTACCCGTACCCATTTACAACCCTATTTGTCGGTGGCGATAAGCCTGTCGACCTCGCACTGATTGTGCGGCCGTGCCTAAGACTCAAATTGAGGTTGATTGATGTGTTCTCAATGATTTCGATCGTGCTCTATTCTCCGATCGCTCGACGACTTCTGGGCATCTACACGAATAGCACCGCCTCATGTTTGTCTTCATCTTCATTGTCGTAGGACGACAGACCAGCTAGGCTTGTTACTTGGAGCTGAGGGGTGCCAGAACTCGGTCTTGGCTACTGCCTTTGGCCTCCAGTGGGCTGCTCCTCGCCATGGCTCGACAAGAAGGTTCCTGGTCAGTAAATGACCAGGGCATCAATGCCTTGCTTATTGATCAATTAAATCACCATGGGCCTTACTATAATATCATTGCTTGCTTTATTTTGCAGCTGCAAACAATCGATATGTAAGCTGGACATTTATATCCCCGCGATTTTAATTCATTTGATTTCACGACCAAGGGCATTCTGGTGAATTGACCCCTTATCTCAACCGCCTTTGACCTGAGCCACGTGCGTGTGGACCAGCCAATGGGGCCAAAGCTTATTGGCCCACATCAGCATGGGTCTGGCCTCCGTGGTCCACACCCATTCACGCAATTAATGGCGTATGTGGCATTTTCATAATTTCTAATTGGCTCGACTTGTTTAATTCATAATAAATCGGTTCTTGCTCAAAAAATACAAATAAATACTCTTTGGAAAGGATTTTTCACTTAGAATCTGAATTTGTGGTTTTTGAGTCCTAATTCTGATTTATTTTTTGAAGTTGACCTTGGATTCATTTAATGATATATAATGTTCTAAAATTAGTAATTTATTCATTTTAACTCCAAATTGGGAAATTAGGTATGTTTTCTTAATCGGTGAAACCCAAGTGAGATTTTGGTCCTAGTTTTGAGTCCTAAATCGAAGGTTTCCATATAAGGTCTAAAATGGGTATTTTGTTATACTTTATACCTTATAAATACTAATGCATGTGAAATATTTGTAACTAGGATAATATGATCTTAGAACACATCAAATTGGTGAAAGTGATTATTATGAATCTTCAATAAGGTATGTGATTCCTATGTATGATGGATGTGAAATGTATATGTCTAAATACACCTATTCTTCAGTTGGGATTTTATCCAACTCCATTTCCTAATGAGGCAAATGCTAGCCTTGGTCTCTATTGTCTTTATTTGGACATTTAATTACTTGAATCTTGTTATTGCCATTTCTGGCTCATTATTTGTTTTACTTCATGGGTTTTATTCCCATTTTCTATGATACAATGTTATTTATATTTTCACTACTTCCAAGTGAATTATTCAACATGATGTATTTATTGGCCAAATGACAATGTAGTGTACATGAGTACAAACCACCCATAGAGGGCATGAGACCTAGAGGTATGTGACCACTCCCCTCATATTATATTTTTGGGAATGTGACCACTCTCCCCCGAAGGATGTGACCACTCCCTTCGTGTTATATATATTTGTAGGTGTTTGGGAATGTGACCACTCTCCCTCACCTATTGGTGTAGGTTCTGTAGGTGCCTTACCCTACATTGGTATGATTTTGTGTCATAATATCATTCATAATATGTGATTATTGTTGTGGATTGAACTATGGCAGTTTTCTATTTCTTATTTGATTATTTGCCTCATACTCTTGAAATCTCTTAGTATAGTGAATCATTTTATTATGCAATGTTTTTATTTATAATTACCCTTATCCTTTTGTTTGACACATACTTTTATTTCTCTCTTGCTTGGTGATCCCAACCACCCATGTATAGGATCAGAGTGCGTATCATAAGCATGGTGAACCAACCTAAGGCTAAGAGAAATGAGTTCAACCTTATATCTTGGGCATAGCTACCTATATATTAAGTTGTTTTGTTTGGAGACAAATTGATTTGGTTCTAGTCTTCCTCTACCTAGATCTTATTGTTTGTATAAAGTTGTACACCCTTATTGGGAAATTTTGTAAGGTACTCTTTATACACTTGAATATAGTCAAAGTTTAAAATTTTTCTGCTACACATTGGTGTTTTTGTTTATCATAATGTTAGTAGAGAGTTGGGTTATGATCTTAGCTCTTTACAACATGGTATCAGAGCACCAAGGTAGTCAGAATCTTGACTAATTCAGTTTGTCTCCTAGTTAGAAACCCTTACCTTATATAGTTTCCCTTTAGTAAGATTTTCACCTTTGAGTTGACCAATGGTGAAAGATTGATTTAGGAGATAATAATTTCATACTAGAAATGTAATTTGATCAACTTTTGGTGATTAGTCTATTAGGTTGCCACTAGGACATAAGTTGAAAGATAAGGTGTCTAGAAAGGGTCACGATATGGGGGCTAACAATATTTTCCTCCACACCACTAACTTGTCTTACGAGGACTCCCAGATCCATATGACACTGGCCTGGCCTGAGCTGATACTGACTGTCCCAAAATATCATACCTTTGGACAAATTATCTTATTGTTGAGTAACCTTTTGAACCTAGTATATGATGTTTTCGTTAATCATGTAGAACCACCTTATGTTCCCATAGGTTCCTTAAAGGAGCCTTAGATTTCCATGTTTGGGAATATCCTACCCTATATTAGAATTTGAAGTTTGATAGCAGTGATTAGCAAAACAATTAAGTGTTGAACCCTATGGTTTAATTAGAGTTGCTCTTTTACCCCTAGTTTATATTGAATTGGTAGGTCAAGCTTTTAAAGAACACTAGTGGTAGTGGTTATACCTTGTTAGATTTTGGAGTTGTTGCCTTCGAGGATGAAATCCTCTTTAAAGGGGTGGAGTCCCACAATGCATTGAAATCAAGTTACTCTATTTGGAAACCCTAACTTCATAGACTAGAGATTATTGAGCTTATATATGTTTAGTGTTGAGAAAACAACTTATAATTATAATCCATCTTGTTTGTCTATACACAAATGAATATATGTACAATAAGTCATCTAAGGGATAGTTCATATGCTTGAACCATAACATATTCTTTATACTCATAATAGTAAGTTACTCATCTCTAATTGTGAATACACTTAATGTGGACCATGTCACCCTAATAGTATGGTTAGTAAGATTATGGAACTAATGCATCCTTAACATGCATAACATGTAATGGTCATGTTGACCCAAACCCTAATGTGTAATCATCTAGCCCTAACAATATATACACCTATTCATATCCTTAATGCCTTCATGTTACATTAGTGACTTAGGTGTCATCGTCACATAATATACCTTGGTATATATAGATGGTTTGTAATAACCAAATCATAATTGTGATCAAGTTATCGATATGTGTAAGGAATATCACCTTGTTCTCTAATATACATCTCATTAATCACCTTATCATGATTTAATATATGAATCAAGTCATTAATGTTTAATGTGTTCCATCTTATTCATTAAAATGCATATAATGGCTAAAATATGATTATGCGTAATTGGATTCACATGAATATTCTTATATGCCTAATGTGATGTTAAATATGTATAATTCATATATGTTGTGTAATAAGAGAACATGTTTAATGATGACATTAATATGAGTATGAGAGATAATGTGACAATGTGTGATATAGAGATAAATAATTTATGTGACATTAATTGGAATTATTATAGACTTAATAGCTTGTTGATAATATTATCTTTTCTTACAAAGTAATCTATGATAATTCCATATGATGGTAATATAAGGATAACAAAGAATGAATTAATTTTATTAAGGTTTGTTCCCTAATACATTAATAGCGTTGGGATTGCTTAGTAAACCCTAATTGTGCTTAAAACCCCTATAAGGGAAATACATATGTTTTGATACTTAATGTTGAGATGTAATCCTTGTTACAACAAATGTGAGTAAAATGTGACACTAGTAATGGAATAATAAAGATGATGCTTTTTCATGATGGAGATTATGCTTATAAGCCAAAGTGTTAATTATGTTATGTTTGATAAGGTAATATGTATGGTAGAAACCTTAGTGAGACTTGGATTATGTATAGAGCTTGTGAAGTACCATAGATTTGAAGTAACACCTAGTTATATAATGTTGGGATGTTACACACTCACCCTCTGTTTCCTCTTGTTGTGATTTCGGGGACGAAATCCTCTTTAAGGGGTGGAGTGCTGTAACAGATTGAATTCCAGGGTCTTTTCGGCAATTTACCCACTTTCAAGCTTTTATTTGCTTTCAAGTCCTTTTGGACCATTTTCCTAAATTTCCCCATCTTTTGTATCCCTTTTGGCCTCAATGTAGAATTTGAGCTTTACTTGAGGATATAAATCAATATTTACCCACATTCATGTCAATGAATGGGTTCTTGCACAAATAATCCATCTGATGTGATACTTGAGAGCTAATTATGCAATGTGGCCTTTAATGGGAGATAATTAGTGAATAATGTAATTTGGGGCTATTATATCTTTTTGGATATGATATGAGCAATAATGTGTATTTGAATTAAGTTATGAGAATTATTAACCCCTGTACTTTCTCTCTCCTCTAAATGTACCATAATACATTAATAAGAGGATAATATGGTGGGATATGACTCTTAATATTAATATGTGATGTCTATCTCGAAATTCACCCTAATATTGCATTAAAAGATTATCTTCATATTAAACACATGCATTAATATATGCATTAATTGAGACAATATAATAATTATGGGCCAAAGTTTGTGTAAAATAAGAAATTAAATGCATAACATTGATGTAGGAGTCGTAATTAACATGTGGTTAAAATTTGGTGGTTTTTGGACTTTATTTGACCCCTCAAATTAAATTTATGAGTTTTAATATAGTTTGAATATAGTAGATGAATAGTTATCATTTAATCAGTGTGTCATGCTATGATTCATTAATATTCCTATCACGCGCATAGGGTCCAGCATAGACCCACATCCGATGGTCCTTATCTAACTAGAGATCAATCCAATGGCCGGCAACTCGTCTCCTTCCTCCAGCCGCCCGCGGTTAGTGGTACCGTACCGCCTCCTCATTTCCTTCGACCCAATCTCTCTCCCTCCTCGACCATTTCCTGATATCTTTCGCCCTCTGAGTTCGTCGCTCGACGTCGGTTCTAACTAGACAAAGATAATTCCATCTCCTTCACTATGCACGAAACACCCATTCGGGCTCTTCATCCCTTCTCCGCGGCAAGGTTACAGAGGGGGGCTAGAACCCTCCTCCGGCCTATATAAGGCCTGGTTGAGTACCCTCAGACCTCGAATCATTCTCCTCCTCACTCAATTGACCCTAAGCTACTCCAAAACTCCTCGACCTACTCCCTTTATAATTCTGGTGACCTCAGCCGTGCACACGCATTTCCGGCCACTTCGCGTCAGTTACCTTTTTGGGGTAAGCTCCTATGGCCTTGGTTCTTCCTCCCCCTGCTCTCGGTTGGCCTTGCGATGCCCCCAATTGCCATGACCTAGAACTCGCCGTGAACCCCGCCGGCTGCAAGTCATTTTTGGGATTCCGATGCACCTCCGCCGGTGCTGATGAGTGACCTCGCACTGATTGCGCGGCCGTGCCTAAGACTCGAATTGAGGTTGATTGATGTGTTCTCATTGATTTTGGTCATGCTCTGTTCTCCGATCGCCCGACGACTTGTGGGCATCTACGCGAATAGTACCGCCTCATGTTTGGCTTCATCTTCATTGCCAAAGGACAGCGGACCAGCTGGGCTTGTTACCTGGAGCCGAGGGGTGCCAGAACTCGGTCTTGGCTACTACCTTCGGCCTCCAGTGGGCTGCTCCTCGCCATGGCTCGGTAGGAAGGAGCCTGGTCAGTAAATGACTAGGGCATCCATGCCTTGCTGATTGATCAATTAAATCACCATGGGCCTTACGATAATATCGCCACTTGCTTTATTTTGCAGCTGCAAACAATCGATATGTAAGTAGGACATTTATATCCCCACGATTTTAATTCATTTGATTTAATGATCAAGGGCATTCTGGTAAATTGACCCCTTAGCTCAACCGCCTTTGACCTGAGCCACACGAGTGTGGACTAGCCGACCGGGCCAAAGCTGGTTGGCCCAGGTCAGCATGGGTTCGACCTCCGTGATCCACACCCATTCGCACAATTAATGACCTATGTGGCATTTTTCTAATTTCAGATTGGATCGACTTGTTTAATTCATAATAAATCGGTTCTTGTTCAAAAAAATACAAATAAATAATCGTTGAATAGAGTTTTTCATGTAGAATCTGAATTGATTTTTAAGTCCTAATTTTGATTTCTTTTTCCAAGTTTACCTTGGATTCCTTTGATGATATATGATGTTCTAAAATTAGTAATTAATTCATTTTAACTCCAAATTGGGAAATTAAGTATGTTTTCTTAATCAGTGAAACCCAAGTGAGCTTTTGGTCCTAGTTTTGAGTCCTAAATCGAAGGTTTCCATATAAGGTCTAAAATGGGTATTTTCTTATATTTTATACCTTATAAATACTAATGCATGTGAAATATTTGTAACTAGGATAATATGATCTTGGAACACATCAAATTGGTGAAAGTGATGATTATGAATCTTCAATAAGGTATGTAATTCCTATGTATGATGGATGTGAAATGTATATGTGCAAATACACATATTCTTCAGTTGAGATTTTATCCAACCCCATTTCCTAATGAAGCAAATGCTAGCCTTGTTCTCTATTGTCTTTATTTGGATCTTTAATTACTTGAATCTTGCTATTGCCATTGCTGGCTCATTATTTGATTTACTTCATGGGTTTTATTCCCATTTGCTATGATGCAATGTTATTTGTATTTTCACTACTACCAAGTGAATTATTCAGCATGATGTATTTATAGGCCAAATGAAAATGTAGTGTACATGAGTACAAACCACCCATAGAAGGCATGAGTCCTAGAGGGATGTGACCACTCCCCTCATATTATATTTTGGGAGAATGTGACCACTCTCCCCCGAAGGATGTGACCACTCCCTTCATATTATATATATTTGCAGGTGTTTGGGAATGGGACCACTCTCCCTCACCTATTGGTGTAGGTTTGGTAGGTGCCTCACCCTACATTGGTATGATTTTGTGGCATAATATCATTCATACTATGTGATTATTGTTGTGGATTGAACTAAGACATTTTTCTATTTCTTATTTGATTATTTGCCTCATACTCTTGAAATCTCTTAGTATAATGAATCATTTTATTATGCAATGTTTTTATTTATAATTGCCCTTATCCTTTTGTTTGACACATATTTTTATCTCTCTCTTGCTGGGTGATCCCAACCACCCAGGTATAGGATCAGAGTGCACATCAGAAGCATGGTGAACCAACTTAAGGCTAAGAGAAAGGAGTTCAACCTTGTATCTTGCGCATAGCTACCTATATATTAAGTTGTTTTGTTTGGAGACAAGTTGATTTGGTTTTAGTCTTCCTCTACCTAGATCTTGTTGTTTGTATAAAGTTGTACACCCTTATTGCAAAATTTTGTAAGGTACTCTTTATACAATTGAATATAGTCAATGTATAAAATTTCGCTGCTACACATTGGTGTTTTTGTTTACCATAATTTTAGTAGAGAGTTGGGTTATGATCTCAGCTCTTTACATATACTCAAACCCATTTATAGCCCTAACGATCAGCCAAATGGAATCATAACCTTTGGTTGTCCTAGGCAGACCAACCACAAAGTCCATAGTCACATGATCCCATTTCCACTGTGGTATAGGCAATAGTTGCAACATTCCTGTAGGCTTCTTATGCTCAGCTTTGACTTGTTGACACACTACACATCTTGCAATGAACTCAGCTACAACTTTCTTCAAGAGTGGCCACCAATACATATCCTTCAAATTGTGGTACGTCTTTGTACTACCTGGGTGTATAGCATACGTGGATGAATGAGCCTATTCCAGCACCATCTTCCTCAGGTTATCAGCATCAAGAACCACTATTCTATTATGGTAACAAATTGTCCCATCATATGACTCATGGAAGCCATCACGCTTCTCGCTGTCGAATTCTGATCTAATCTATTGTATCACAATATTTGTCTATCGTCCCTATCTGATCTGTTGTCTCAGCGTAGGCTTCACTTGTAACTGTGCCAACAAATCGGCTAACAAGGAGACTTCCAACTTGACATTCATCTGACGTAAGGAGACCAACATGTCTCACTTGTGATACATCAAAGAACTCAACTGGCCTTTATCCATGGATGAGGATGAAAACATTCCGCTCAACACATCGGCTACAACATTCGCCTTCCCCGGATGATAATTAATCATACAGTTGTAATTTTTGATCAATTCCATCCAACGACTTTGTCTCATATTCAACTCTTGCTGCAAAAAGATGTACTTCAAGTTCTTGTGATTTGTGAAGATCTGACACTTCTCCCCATATAGGTAGTGCCTCCAAATATTTAAAGCATGGACTACCACTGCTAACTCCAGATCATGAGTCGGGTAATTCTCCTCATGTTTCTAAAGCTATCAAGAAGTAAAAGAAACCACTTGCTTGTTCTAAATCAACACACATCCCAAACCATTCTTGGACGCATCACAAAACACAATGTATTCTTTTCCTTGCTCAGGAAAGACTAGAACCGGCGCACTTGTTAACTTTTCCCTCAACATCTGAAAAGCACGTTGACAATTGTTGTCCCAAACAAATGGTACATCCTTCCTTGTCAACTTAGTTATGGGTAGGGCTATAGCGTTGAAGTTCTTGATGAATCGCATGTAGTATCCTGCCAAACCTAGAAAATTGCATACTTCTATCGGCATTTTCGGCTATTCCCACTCTATCACAGACTCTACCTTCTTGGGATCCACTTGCACTGCTTTAGCAGATATAACATGCCCCAAGAAAGATACCTCCCTCAACCAGAACTCGCACTTGCTAAACTTAGCATAAAGCTGGTGTTGTCTCAACACCATCAACGCCTGATGAAGATGTTGCTCATGATGTTGACTATCACGAGTATATATCAAGATGTCATCTATGAAGACCACCAAAAACTGATCAAGGAACGATCATAACACCATGTTCATCAAATCCATGAACATTGTTGGTGCATTGGTCAGCCCAAACAGCATAACCACAAACTTGTAGTGATCATACCTCATCCTAAAAGCTAACTTTGGTATGTCATCCTCTTTAATCCTCAACTAATGATGTCCTGACCTATATCTATCTTTGAGAATACTGCCGCACCACATAGCTGGTCAAATAGATCATCTATCCTCGATAAAGGGTACTTAGTCTTTATTGTGACCTTGTTCAACTGTTTGTAATCTATGCACAACCTCATAGACCCATCCTTCTTATTCACAAACAACACAGGAGCACCCCAACGTGACGTACTCAGCCTGATGAAACTTTTGTCAAGCAGTTTTTGCAACTGTCTCTTCAACTCTACCATCTCTGTCAGAGCCATCCTATATGGTGTCTGAGCTATGGGTTGTGTACCAAGAACCATATTGATTTCAAAATCAATCTCATAGGGTGGGGGAACACCTGGAAACCCCTCAGGAAACACATCTTCAAACTCCCTAATGACCGACACTTCCTGAATACTAGGACTCCTTGCCTCAGTATCCATCACGTGTGCCAAAAATGCCATGCAACCTTGTCTCAGAATCTTCCTTGCTACCATAGCTAATACAAGACACGTCAGAAGAATCTTCCTATCTCCTTGGCAGATCCACATATCCCTACCATCTGCAAACGTCGCTTGCTTGGAACTACAATCCAAAACCACTCTTTACTTCTCTAGGGTATCCATTCCAAGGATCACGTCGAATCCATGCATGTTATGTACAGAAATGCCAAGTCGTGACGACCACAGGTATATCGGGCCACAACGCCCAAAGAGGGGTGTTGCAAGGTATCAGGCAATGCCTGTGTGTGGCATCACAAAGGTGATGGGCTCAAGTACAACATCCCCAAAGTGTGACGGCCAAGGCCACAACAGCTAACATCCCTCGTCTAACATTGGCCCACTCATACCCAAGGTAGGACGATCTAAACAACAGCAACACATGTTGACCTAGACCCAGCCAAGGTCGTGACGACCTGCCACAAGGGTAACGACCAGGGGCATCACAGGTCATTACAACCACCCAAACATATCAACCTACCCTACCTATTGGCCTCCACAAGCATATAGGCCACAAAAGCATGTCGACCACTTCATCTTCAACCTCAAGACGCCATTACTAGCAAGGCAAAAGAAAGTGCACGCAAGGCAGCAACTAAACAAAGTTCATTTTCCAAAATAGAATGTTAACCTACCAAAAAGGGTTACTAGCATGCAAGAAATAAAGAGACAAGAATAAGGAACAACATAGCAAGTAAAAGGTGATAATAACAAGGAGGGTTTAGAGTTATACAACTAGCCTCAAGGATCACCACCAAGCTCTAAGCTCCAAGGTCAAGCTCCAAGCTTCACGAGCTAAAGGTAGAAGAAGATCCTCCAAGTTCGATCACCACAACACCTCCAAGAGAGAAGAAGGAACCATGGTTAAGAGAGCATGAGAGGGAAAAAGAAGATACCAAGGTCCATGGTCGAGAAGAAGAAAGAAGAAGAAAAAGGAAACTAAGGATCATGGCTTACCAAGATAGTGTTGGCTAAATTTGACATTATCAAATCCTTTGTTTTGATGATGACAAACATTTCATTCTTGTGGATCTAACTTTTTATTTTAGTGTTTTAGGGAAAAACAAATAAGGCAGTGGATAGCTGAAAATCTACACAAATTGGAAGATCAACATGCTTAGATTGCTTTTATTTTCATGATTGTACTCAATGTAAAAACTTGTACAGTTATATAATGTACAAGTACTTAGAATTCATGTAAATCAAGCATTATATCTTCTCTATCCACTCACAATACTTAGATAGATCCTACCCTAAGATATAAACACAATTACACATTGATACACACACTTAGTAGATCAACACATTGAATCAGGGATTTTCTCGATCGACAAATTCCTTGACCGAGACACTACACTCTCGGTCGACAAAGTTCTCGACCAAGAATATACCCTCCTAGACATTAGACTGAGATAGAAAAGTAGTTGGGAGTTGGAATCGAATGTTACAACACATTGATCTCAACCTCCCACTCGGTCGACAAAAATCTCGACCGAGACATTCTCGGTCGACAAACTTCTCGACCGAGAGAAGTTCTGGACTGCACTTTTCAGCAATAAACAACTAGTCATTGCAATATAATTAGTGGACACCTAATGGCTATTTGAGCACTAAGAACACCCTAGAAAGTGTCTAGAACGTCGCTAAGAACTAGTAGGCCATTACTATAAATAGGACATGTCTTAGGACACCCAAAGCATCACTTGTGCATACAATTACACTTGAGATTCATTCTTTGTGAGCAACAAGTTGAGCTACACTTGTAATCTGTTTCTTTGAGCTCTACATTAGTGTCCTATAGCCTAATATCTCCTTGACACCACACTACCATGTTCATCTATAGTGGATAGGAGATCAATACGCTTGATATAGGATCAAAGCGTTGTACTCATTGGTAACATATTTTCTTTCTTCCAATCTTGTTCCTTTGTATTGTATTTTGTTCTCCTTGACTACTCCTAGGTTGGAGGCTGTCGGAAGGAGGTTTGTGGATCTACTTCAGGTGGGAAGGCTACTCCCGATGACTTGAAGCTACTTTAGAAGGTTGTCTCAAAGGTTGAAGCTACTTCGGGTGAAGGCTACTTCAAGGGTGAGCTTGGAGTTACTTCAGAAGGCTGCTTCTAGGAGGCTTGAGGCTACTTTAGGTGAAGGCTGCTTCAAGGGTGTAGAAGGTGATTGTATTTTATGTAACATCCTTGTGAGGTAGTAAAATAAATCACTTTCAAAATCCCAGTTGGAAACAATCAGGTAGTGGACTGACTCCCTTAGATTTCTAAGGGTGGAACCACTCTACATCCTTGTGTCTTCCTTGTTTCCTCCTACTTCTTGTTCAAAGTGCTTAATTATTTAATTAACTTTATAAACTCCAAAAATCTCTATTCACCCCCCTCTAGATCTTTCAATTGGTATCAGAGCAGGTCTTCAAGGAGCCTTAACAAGTCTTGAAGCATGGGGGATGGTGTGCTCAACCACTTGAACTTGGAGGGAACCTACATAGCTTGTCCACGACCGTTCTATGGAAACAACTACAACTATTGGAAGAGAAGGATGCAATTATATTTGCAAGGCATCAGTTGGGAACTTTGGAGGATGGTTTCTACTCCATACATGCTTCCAGAAACCGAGTATGTTACATGGGATGTCGATACGGTAAAGCAAGCTCAACTTAATGCCAAGGCTGTAAGTATTTTATATTGTTCTATATCAGTAAGTGAATTCAATAGAATTTCTTCATGTGAAACTGCATATGACATATGGCATAGACTTTCTATTACACATGAAGGAACCGTACAAGTTAAAAATTCTAAGATTAGCCTACTTAGACAAAAGTTTGAACAATTTTGTATGGAACCAAAAGAATCTATTAGTGAAATGTATGCAAGATTTTCTACTATTATTAATGGTTTGAGTGCATTAGGAAAATTTATAAGTGAAGAAGATCAAGTATCCAAGATTAGTAGGTGTTTGCCACCAAAGTACAAACCAAAGGTGATGTCTATTGAAGAAGCAAATGATCTCACAAGATTGAGGATGGAACAACTCATTGGAAACTTGGAGACTCATGAGGTCACCCTTGAAGAAGAATAAAGATTTGCGGCTGAACACAAGAAGGAGAAAAGAAAGGAGATTGCATTCAAGGCATCAACCAAAATTAGTCATGACACAAGTGAAGAAGATAGTGAAGAATAAAATCTTATTGTAATTGGTAAGAAGTATAGAAGATTGAAAACTAACAAAACTTCTAGTGTTTCTTCTTCCTCTAGGTGCTTTGAATGCGAAAAAAGGGGACATTTAAAAGGTGATTGTCCTAAACTCAAGAAAGGAAAGAAATCATCTCACAAGAAGAAGGAAAATGCCTACAAAGCTGCATGGGATGACTCAAGTGATGATAGTGAGGATGGAGAAGAAGAGGTGGAGTGTCTTATTGCTACAACAAATGAAGAAGAAGAAGAAGAGGTAAGTCTTTTTTATTTATCTAAAGAAGAGTTAGTTGATAGCATTAATGAATTGCATGATAAATATATTGATTGTAAAAAGAAACTAAAAAGAGTTACTAAAATTAATGAGGAATTGTATGCTCAACTAAATGATCTTTCTTATAAAAAAGAAAGTATTATTTCTGAAATTTCTACCTTGAAATCATCTCTTAATGACTGCAATATGAAGATGCTTACTCTAGAAACAAACTATGGTTTTCTTTCTCAAGAAAAGGTTGAACTACTTGCAAAATTGAATGATCTTCAAACTCAACCTATATTGTGCACTCATTTAGATTATGATGTTGTTATCAAAGAAAGAGATAGTTTGTTATCTAATCTAGAGCAAGCAAAGTTAGATGTTAAATGGAGAATGGATGAAATAATTAAGTTACAAAAGGAAATTAGTATCTTGAAAAACAATGGTATTCTTGACAAGATCCTAAAAGATTCTTCTGGTCAGATTGGAAGGAGAGGACTAGGTTATAAGCCCAAAGGTAAATCCTATCAAAAACCTCAAGTGAGAAGGACACAAGTACCTTGGACTAAAGTTATGTATGTGCCTAAAGACAATCTAGCTAAGAAGAGAAATGAAATTGATTCTATATGTTGTCATTACTGTTTACGTCTTGGACATTATTCATTTTCTTGCTCATACAAGAAAAAGGATGTTGATCTAGTTTGGGTTCCTAAAACTTAGAGATTTGAATATGATTAGTTGAGATTTGACCTAAAACGTCGCTTTGATATTCAAAATGTCTTATCTCAACCAAACTGATCTTTAATTTGCATATTTATGTAATTATATTGGAAATACCTTATGTTTTACTTGCAAATAATTACTAAAAACACAACAGAAACAATCTCGTCCGACAACAAGTCCGATCGAGACATTACTTGGTCAAGAAAATTGTCGACCGAAGTAGTTTCTATCTCAAACCTGCATTTTTTGGAGAAACAGTAAAATTATCGATTGAGAAAGTTGTCGAGCGAGAACATTCTGGTTGATAAAATATTCGATCGAGTAAGTTACTGTCATAAGTCTACAAAAACCTGAGAAACATCCGGCCGACAAGTACTTCGACCGAATATCACTCGGTCGAGAACTTTGTCTACTGAGGAAAACTATGTCAGAACTGTTTTATTAGAATAAGATACTTCAATTGCAATTAACTTAAGTGACTAGAATATGCAACTAACTTTACATATTACATTAAATGTATGAATGACCCTTATCAAAAAGAAAAATATGTGGGCATCAAAACTTTATAATTTGTCCCAAATAAGCATACTTGAGGAAAAGATTGGTTTTATTCAAGAAAAGTGCTAATGGAAAATCTATTTGCATAAGAGACTTTGTTAAACATTAATTGAAAACAAAAGAAGTGATAATACAAGGAACTTGGTTAAAATATAATCATCACCATTTTGAAAAGGTTTGAGCATCCTAAGAAATTATGACAAGATATCTTCTAAAAAATATTACTCACAAGTGACAAACTTAAGTCACAAAAAGGTTCTATCTTAGACTATTCAACATTCATAAGTTCATATATGAGCAAAATGAAGAACTAATATTGATCATACACAATAAGATCAAGTGGCCCATTGAATAATCTATGAAAATGGATACATTGGAAATCTATAGAAAGCCTCTCGGTTGAAAAAGGAGCTTGACTGAGGAGTGCCGCGGTCGAAGTCATGGTCGACCTAAAATAAGTCTGACAAAATGCTTATTTGTAAATCATTCATTTGCACTCAACCTTAGTATATTCTCTCAAAATGTTAAAAACAAATTGATCCATTATTTTACTTATTCAATTACACTTCAAAGCTAGTTATGACCTTCATATCCTTAAAGTAATTCAAATAAGGAAGCTTACAATATTCTTGAATATGATGCTCTTAAATGAATTCTCTAAACAAATTAGGGCTTAACATCCCTTGTATTTGGTTAAGAGATACATCAATTGATTACACTATGAGCCTAAAGGAATCTCATATCATTTCAGAGCTTAACATCCCTTGTAAATGGTTGAGAAACTATCAAAATATATGCATGAGCCTAAAGGATTCTCATGTCATTTCAGGGCTTAACATCCCTTGCAAATGATTGAGAAATAAATCATGATTTTTGAACTATGGCTAAATTTGACATTCTTGTTATAGTATACAATCAAGGGGGAGTATCCCATTCACAGGGAGCAAATTGGTTATATGGCTATCTTTTTGAAATGACAAAGGGGGAGAAATAATATAAATCAAAATAAATGAGTTTCATAATCTCTTAACTTCACATAAATTATTGCTATATTCCTTAAAAGAGTTTTATACCTCTTTGAATAAATAATAGAATACTTACATAAGGTAAATATCAGGTATGAAACTCATGCTATTTAAATTTCCTTGATTTATTTTTTAGAAATGTTTGTCATCTTCAAAAAGGGGAGATTGTTGGCTAAATTTGACATTATCAAACCCCTTGTTTTGATGATGAAAAACATTTCATTCTTGTGGATCTAACTTGTTATTTTAGTGTTTCAGGGAAAAATAAATAAGGCAATGGATAGCTGAAAATCTACACAAATTGGAAGATCAACATGCTTAGATTGCTTTTATTTTCATGGTTGTACTCAATGTAAAAACGTGTACAATTATATAATGTACAAGTACTTATACTTCATGTAAATCAAGATTTAGATCTTCCCTATTCACTCTCAACACTTAGATAGATCCTCCCCTAAGATATAAGCACAATTACACATTGATACACACACTTAGTAGATCAACACATTGAATCAGGGATTTTCTCAGTCGACAAATTCCTCGACCGAGACACTCCCGGTCGACAAAGTTCTCGACCGTGAATAGACCCTCATAGCCATTAGAATGAGTTATCAAGGTAGTTGGGAGTTGGAATTGAATGTTACAACACATTGATCTCAAACTCCCACTCGGTCGATAAAAATATCGACCGAGACATTCTCGGTCGACAAACTTCTCGACCGAGAGAAGTTCTGGAATGCACTTTTCAGCAATAAACAACTAGTCGTTGCAATGTAATTAGTGGACACCTAATGGATATTTGAGAACTAAGAACACACTAGAAAGTGTCTAGAACGTCCCTAAGCACTAGTAGGCCATTCCTATAAATAGGACATGCTTTAGGACACCCAAAACATCACTTGTGCATACAATTACACTTGAGATTCATTCTTTGTGAGCAAAAAGCTGAGCTACACTTGTAATCTGTTTCTTTGAGCTCTACATTAGTGTCCTATAACATAGTATCTCCTAGCCACCACACTACCATGTTCATATGCAATGGATAGGAGATCAATACACTTGATATAGGATCAAAGCGTTGTACTCATTGGTAACATATTTTCGTTCTTCCAATCTTGTTCCTTTGTATTGTATTTTGTTCTCCTTGACTACTCCTAGGTTTAAGGCTGTCGGAAGGAGGTTTGTGGAGCTACTTCAGGTGGGAAGGCTGGTCCTGGTGACTTGAAGCTACTTTAGAAGGCTGTCTCAAAGGTTGAAGCTACTTCGGGTGAAGGCTACTTCAAGGGTGAGCTTGGAGTTACTTCAGAAGGCTGTTTCTAGGAGGTTTGAGGCTACTTCAGGTGAAGGCTACTTCAAGGGTGTAGAAGGTGATTGTATTTTATGTAACATCCTTGTGAGGTAATAAAATAAATCACTTTCAAAATCCCAGTTGGAAACAATCGGGTAGTGGACTGACTCCCCTAGATTTCTAAGGGTGGAACCACTCTACATCCTTGCGTCTTCCTTGTTTCCTCCTACTTCTTGTTCAAAGTGCTTAATTGTTTAATTAACTTTATAAACTCCAAAAACCTCTATCCACCCCCTCTAAATATTTCAGATAGAAGATGAAAAGAGCACACTACGAGCTTAGGCTCATCCACCAAGCTCTAACAGGGAGTACTCCTCAATCTCAAGATTGGCCACCAAGGAAATAATGTAAAGATAACCAAAAGGTTTCTCTTGCATGGAGAGAAAGATATATATATATACAGTAGGGATGAAAGAGAGAAAAAAGGAAAGGTGTCTCCACCAAAGAACCCTAGATGACAGTTGTCCACGAAGAAAGACCACATGCAACACCATGCAACAAGGTGATAAGTGCTATGCCTCACCCACTAAGTCAGCTTCATAGGTCAAGGCTGATACACACACCCACTCCCTTCACAAATCGATAGGGATGAAACTATAGAGCCATAAACCGATATGGTGCATCACTAGTCACCACAAAATGATAGGAGGCTTCCTTAAAACATCCTCAAATGGATACAGGGTCTCTCCAAGGCTCTCAAGCCCGAGACAACGCTTTGAGGAGCAAAACACACCTCAAACGTGAGTGCAAAACATCACCAAGGATGTCACCACTCAATCAAGGCTCAACCAAGGTGTACATATCTCTCTCACTCCTCTAGATGATGCTAAGAGAGAGAGGGAACACACTAGAGGTGGAAGATTTGCACATCAACCCCTTGTCTAGGGTAAATTGCAATTTGTACCAAACCTCTCCACAAAACACAAGCATCAACCAAACAAGCTCAAACAAGGAACTCAAACCTCCCACATGCCCTAATTACATCTCAGATAATTAGAGAAAGGATCTAAGCAACATATTAAGCAAAAAAACAAGGTTATCTTAAAATGTGGAGCAGGGTCCTGACACATCCTCCGCCAAATTATAAAATGCATGTAAACAAGATGTCATGGACATAAGTTTTGGATGCATTAATATCCTAAGTATGAAATTGGGGTTAATAAAGTTAGCTTATGTGAAACATCATGGCCCAAACCAAGATCACTTTCATCCTATACCACCAAGAGAGAAGGCCCTCCTACCAAAATATGTTGTCTCTAAGAGAGATGATGGAAGACGAGATGACCAAGGAATAGAGGAGGATAGAAGAGGAAAGTTCTGAGCCCAAAGTTTCCCCCTCTGAGAAATTGGACCTGGAAGATGGTCCAAACCCTAACTGTGAACCTATGATGGAAGATGAACCCAAGGAGGACCCTGTCCATGATGCCAGACTCAGACTTACATTTGGGCAAGTTCATGCCCCTGATGTTCTCTATCTAGAAAAATAGAAGGAACTCATCAAGAATGTCGGTGCCCTTGCACCCAAAGATGTTGTCAGAGATGAGGATGGTGAACCTATACATGCCCGCCCTCATCATGAAGTAACTTTCCTTGACTTTGTCAAGTTGGTTATAGAAAAGTTTTGGGTTTAAGACAACTTTGATGTGGAAGCATGGCTTCTTGTTGTGGAAAATGGTCTTCATATTATGCGAGTGCAACCCAACATGAAGGTTCTCTTTATTGCTCACCTACTTGAGGGAACCACAAAACTTTTGTGGGAGGATTATATCACCAATCGAGATCTTGCCATAGAACTGATGGCCTAGAAGGACTTTTGCACCATACTCTCTGCCTATTTTGCCAAAGATGTTATGAACCCAACTAAAGTGCATCTGAGGTTCACAGAAGGTTTTTCTTCCCCAGCGAATGGAAAAGGACAAGGTCGTTGTAACAATAGGAATAGAAATGACAGAAAGGGAAAACCTCAGTGTAAAAATTGTAAACCCTCTTGACGTCACTAGTAAAAATTGGGCCATTATTCACGAGTGAGTCTTGTCACAAACCCCTCTCTACAGGCCCTCACAAATAGGGACGGTTGTGAGTCTGGCCCTCACAAATGGTCCGTGAAGAGAACTCACGTGACAAATACCAGTGGACCTCACGAATACAATTATCACAGACCAACTGACCCTCAAGAATGTTATATTGAGGGACTATTTAGCCTTCATAAATACATTTTTGAGGGACTATTTAGCCTTCATAAATACATTTTTGAGGGACTATTTAGCCTTCATAATAACATTATTGAGGGCATGTTTAGTTCTCATAAATACATTTTTGAGGGACTTGATGGTCCAAATTTTAATTTGAGGGTATATTAAATGTTAATTAATTGTTACTATAGTGAATATCAAATTTTAAATGAAAACTTTGTATACATAACCTCAAGCAATATTTTTATACTAATTCACATGACATCATAAGAAGATTCAACACCAAAATGACACATAAAAATGTTAAATCACCTCAAACCAATTTTTATTATTGAAGCAAAATATTATCCATACATTGCGTGCTCAACGTTGATATAAATAAAGAGTACATATGGTTGTAAAATTTGAGATTGATGACAATCAACATATCATGCTAGAAACTCTTAAGATCTATAATGTCTCCATATTCCTTCAAATGGTGTGGTGCTCTTCATCAATGCCAGGCCTCATACGGTTAGGTACTTGAATATTCTTCTCCTAAAAATGACAAATCATTATATTAATAGAATTTAAAGTTTATACATAAATCATAGTACAACAAACAACTTACCCTTATATTTCAGTTTTGGTCTACTCCAAGGTGCATTGTCCGTCGAAATCCATCATTAAAAGTAATTCTACCCTATCAATATAAATACAAAAAGGAATCAGAGTGAGTGCGAAGTAGAGATAAATGTAAGTGAACCAACATACAACAACATGCACCTGTAAACTAAAATTATGATTGAACTTAGTAAATAGTACATATTTAAAAAAAACTTAATGGGTTCAAGCTGCACATTTTCATTTTCAGCAGTTCAAGTCTCCATAGTTAACTTTCACACTGCGAGTTCATAGGACACCCAACCAAACACGAGCAGTTCGAAAACAAGTGTAGTTCAAGCTGCACGTTTTCATTTTTAGCAGTTCAAGTCTCCAACAGTAGCTTAATCCAAAACTGTAGTTGGAAATGTTCAAGCTGCAGTTTTCATTTTCAGCAGTTCAAGCTGCAGTTTTCTGGATTAGTTATTTTGTTCAAGCTACAGTTTAAGCTGCAGTTCAAACTCATATAATTTCTGGTAATTTAGGTCTCATTCCATTTTGAAAGTAACGAATATACAAGGGGGACAAGGATATAATTTACACCAGAAATATTCTAGCATATGAACTGGAATTCAAACTCAGTTGTGAATATTACAAAAACGTGGTTTCACTATATAATCAGAATGTTATTGTTGCAAAATAAAATATGTATACATAAGGAGAGAAAAGTGAATTGAGTAGCTAAAGTAGTAGTTAAATATCTTGTACCTCTATCCAATCAGGCCCAGTGGGTGACTGTTAAGTAGGGATGTGCATTATAGGACCAACATGAGACAAGGCTAGACTGACCTGGACCAGTCTAAGGACCCTTCTCTTTACTACCAATTTTACCAAAATCGACCAAGGACTAAACCAGACCACAAACAGAGTTTTTGCTGTACTCGTTGTCTTCATTCTGTAATTATTTATCAGTTTCAAAAACTGATAATCAAATATTAAAATTGAAAACTAATAGTAATGGTGTAGTCATTGTATAAGCTATTAATATTGATACATATTAGAAATCATGGATGGGCGATATATTCACAGTAGTGTGTTATAATGTTATGTTTACAAGAGAGACCCCTCTCCTTTATATGGGAGAAGGCGGACATGACTCTAGAGACTTCTAGACCTGACTAGACTTGACTAGACTAGACAAGACTCTATAAGGCATCCAATCTTGAAGGAAACAAAACCAAAGAGTAACAGTTTTTCTTGAATGGACTGGTGAATGCTGACAGTCAGGGTTATACTAGTGTAACCAAGCTACTTGATCAGTTAACTGAGGTTTAAACTTATTTTTCCATACTTCATTGATCTCGATATACATTCCATGTCATTAAGAACAAAAACCTTTAAGATTTTGACTGCCTAAGATAATTGGAAGATTTCATCTAATAGAGATAACAATAGATAAGTAGACTGAGATGAAAGAGGATAACAATAACTACATACATAACCATGATACCCAAAGTGTTTGGAAATATAGAACCACATGGGCATTAACCATTAAGTAGATTCCTGCCTTATATATTTGATTTGGCCTTATATATCAGATTTGGTATAAGTACAAGATATATGGATGGATACCCTAGAAGTTTAATCAAGCACATATTGAATACCTGATTTAAACGATGAGTTCTTGGTGTGAAATACACTGATGAAGATGTACTTGGTGTGCTCTGCATTTGAGGATGACTTTGTCGATTATTACCAGAAGTAGGACACCAACTTTCAACTGCAGCCATTAATAAAGTGTAAATGTTAATATTCTTATGTGTATGAATATTGAAAATAATCTATAGCTATGCACAAATCCTTTTTGTAATACATGTGAGAATACCTCCTCCTCTGTTTTAAGGTATCTGTTCAAACATACCTTGCAAGGACATATTAATTTCCCCTATCTAGTTGGTCTTTGATGGATAAGAGCAAACTCAATGAACTTTCGTAACCCTACCTTGAATACATCACTTCGCACTCTGTTCCCAATATACATCCAACTCCGATCTATTAGAAAATTCATCTACATGAAGGAAAATATATAATAAGTTAAGCACACATTACAAGAAATATATATATATATATATATATATATATATATGCAATTCAAATAGTATATTGATTATATTCCTTTTAGTCTATCTAGGTATTTATATTCCTTGATTATATATATATATAAATAATCGAGTAACCTGATATAGGTCTGATTTAGAGTAAATTTGTTCTTCATATTTTATATATGTAGTATAGGCACCCCTTGGGTGGTGAAAACTGCCTAGCCACCTTGACGAGTATGACTAGTTATTTGTTGTCCATTTATCATTCAACATCTTTAATTAGCTTTATGAAAGAGTGTTGGTAATTCTCTGGTTGCATGGCCCTGTTTTCTTTGCTGAAAAAATGGCAAAACCTCACAATAGTTTGTTGGTTCATATCCCTAAAGGGATCTATTAAACCTAAAGTGATTGTGAGGAAAAATTGTCAGATGGTATGGATTTTGAAACAAAAGTTGCAGGTTTCTACTGAAATTGGTAAGGTTGCCAATCTTGTTGATATTGATAATGCAGAAGTGTTAGAAGTTCCTAGTCAAGATATAGTGATGATCCATGTTCCTATTCATGTGGTTTTTAAATCATCTTGGGAGACAGTTGGAGAAGATGTGATGAAAGTTGTTCTTAATTTCTTTGAGAACTCTAAATTGTTGAAAGAGAGTAATAGAACCTTTACTACTCTAGTTCGTAAGAGTTTTGAAGCTAATTCCATTAAGTATTGGAGACCGATTTCCTTGTGCAATATTGTCTATAAAATCATTACCAAGATTATGGCCAACAGGTTGCATGGGGTTCTGCCTGGGTTGATTGATTTAAATCAGGTGGTCTTTGTTACAGGCGAGAAGATTGGTGATGCTTTACTTCTTGCTACTGAAATCCTGAGTCTATTTCCTAATTCCCATGGTAGACCTAAAATGTGTATGAAAGCTTATCTAACAAAATCTTATGATAATGTGAATAGAAAATCTATCCATTTCTTTGTGGGTAAAGTGGCCTCATGAAAGGTAAGTACGAAGAGATTTTGTTTGGAGTAGTAAACCAAAGTCAATCTATTCTTGGATTTGGAGGAATTCGCTCTCTATAAGGGATAGACATATTGATAATTTTGAAATTAGAGTTGGTGAAGGTTGTAACACTATGATTTGGATTGATCCTTGGTGTTTAGGAGGTAAAACTCTTTCTAATATTCTAGGTAGCCATTTCTTAGCTAGATTTGGTGATGGTAGCCATTGTAGGGTTGCTGAATGTATTACTAATGGTTCTTAATGTATTGCTGAATTTGTTGAGTTATCGGTCTAACATAATTTCTTAGCTCTTGTCTAATGAATGTCTCCTCAACTATGCAAGATCACACAACAGTGCCCCCTATCTGCTCCAACTCAAGCCTGCAAGTAGGCAAATAAGAGAAGCAGAAAGCAACAAAGAGGGTGAGGAGAGCACTTCCAATGGGCCATAAGGTGAAGCTCTTTGCTTCAGAGCAGAGTAGTATTGGTTAGGTTAGTGGTGAACTTGTGTTGCTGGAATACAATTTTATACTAACAATGCAACTGAGTTACATAGTTTTCATATACCATGTTGGTTTATTAGTCTAACATAATGTCTGAACTCATGTTTTGTTGAATGTCTCCTCGTCAATGTAAAATCAAACAAAAGAACCCCCTATCTACTCCCAACTCCAAGCCTACAAGTAGACAAATCAGAGAAACATTGAGCAGTAGAGATGGAGTGGGGAGCACATCTAATAAGTGAGAAGGTAAAGCAAGTGTGACCCTGGACTTCTACTACACAAGGTTATCCTCTTGGCACAGTCTGCCTATTTATTAGAGAAGTGTGTGCCCCTCATTTGTTGTTAACAATTGACTATTCTTCTAATTTTGATTCTTTCATCTAAAAAATTTTCAAGAAAAATAGGTCGATAATGACTTCCACACTGGTAGAAAAACCTTTTGTATTGGCACTTATTGTATAAGGACAATGAAAATTTGGATGATATAAGGATTCAATATTTCTTTCTTACACCTTACCTTCTGAAATTTTCTTCCACCAGTTTTTCATGGATCATATTTTCCTTATGCAGAAGGCAACTCAAATGATACTGAGAGACATACCTATTTTTAGGAGGTTGCTGTTCCTAGTTAATTCGAGAGCACGTAGGAATTGGATAACTTTACAAGCACTCTTGGAAGAAGTTCATAGGATGATAAACCTGATGCATATGAGGGAGATGCCAAATATATTGAGAGTAATCTTAGTCATAAATGTTGAATTAATAAATGACATATATACCCTGAGATTTGTGTTGGTGAATGAAAATGCCATGTTGATGCAAAGAGATAGTCCATGTAATGATACACATGCTAAGAGCTCTTATTTTGTCTCAGAAATTGGGCAGGATTGTCTGGAATTGTGTGCAGATAACTAGATGATTTCTAATTTAGATAGTGATACTCCAAATGTTACCTCAACTTGTATCTTATATATTTAGAATGAACTACTTCCAAAAAGTGAAATTCATCCAATTCTAAGGTTCCAAGCAAATACCTATGCAATAGAATAGGAGAAACTAAAGTTCTGGTCTCTACTCATGCTAAAATTGCAAATATATAATACTCTAAAAACTACACCTGAGCAGTTTGATGATTTGAGTAGAGGACACCTAACCTTCAAACTTTGATTCAAGAAATAATCAAGATGGTCTTCACCTGATCCATAATCTCAGTTTCTTTGGTTACAACAAAGAGAAAACTAAGATTGATTATGAGATATGGAGAGGAAACATGTAGTTCAAATGCAATCACTATTTTTTTGATAGAAACAAGGGGTGATTCATTATCTTATGGATGTGGCACTTTATTAAGTGGCAATAGTTCTCTTATAAATCCTAGTTGTACGCATGATTCTTCTATTATCCTACATACAAGTCCAAGCTATTGAAAGGAATCAGAGGTTCTTTTCTAGTATGTATGGAAAGGTGGATGGAATTTGGTCATCTATTATAGTAGATAGAGATATGTTTGTAAATAAGTAGATACAACTTATGCCACCCACGACCAACTAGTAGAATAGGTTTATCTATCTTCATTGCCTACTAGATGGATGTGTTCGATGATATGACTCTCAGTAGACTGATAATCACATTACCCCCAAATGGACCACTTTCATAATTAATTGTTAAAACCCTAATTGCTTTTCTTATAGCCAGTGATCGTCTACTTGTCTTACTTTCTTGCCTTCTTAGTCTATTTTACATAGTTTATGGTCAACATCCTTATTATTAGTTAGTTTTTATCCTTTCCTTGGTTACCTAATTTCTTCTCTTAGTTATTAATTAGGATTGTCCTTATTAGTATAGTGTTTATTTCTTGTCTCTACTTGATTTCTTTAGTGTAGTTATTCCCTTAGTTTGTTATTTAGCCATTATTGTGTAGGGTTAATCTAGGGTTTAATTCCCGTTCCCTTTAATTTTTTGTATGTTCACTCTTAATTTAACTCAAACCCAAAGATCAAACTCTTGAAACCATATACTATGCTTTAAGAACCTAGATAAAACAAACATAGATCTAATGCCCTCATATCTGTCTGAGGATTTTCCTTGACTTGCACCTCCTATACCACGTCCCCATCTATGTGCTTATGAATCTACTAGAAAGAGTTGTCTAAATCAATAAATATAAGTATTTGTTATCCATGTGTGTCCTGGACGCATGAATCTAGATTTGATATATTAAAAGGCAATAATATATTAAAATAAGTGTAGCATATTGTTCTCCATGTTAACCAAATCAACTTATGGAATTTGGCTATACTTGGATTTGGCTTGATAAGTAAATCAATGGATACTCGTATATGATGAAGCCTTAATAAAATACAACATATGTCAATTTTGCAATGTTGTATACTCTCACCTTTAAAGAATTGGATCAGTTAGCAATAGAATTGGATCAGTAACATCAGTTCATTAGCAACTAGCGAGGAAGAGAAAAGAATAAGTTGCAACATTACAGAATAGAGTGCATTGCAATTCAACAGCCTATACAGTTGTTATTAGTTGTCAATGGTCGTTTGATATGGCTCAGTTTCAGTTAACATTCAGCAATATCAGTACTCATTACCATTAGCAAGAAAGAGTGGTTGACGGGACAAGTAGCAAGGAAGAGGGAGAATACACTGTCTGTTCAGTTGGTATTGAAGTCGGTAAAAGAGGAAAAGGAGAAAGGAATCGGGAAGCTAGTGGAGAAGAAGACTTGATGAACAAGATAATAAGACTTACTTGAAATTGATCTGTTGTCTCCAACCTTGGCACCAATCGAGAATAGGTGGAGAAGAAGACTTGAAGACCAGCAGTCCAACCTTGGTGCAGGGGTCTCCGCCGCTCGCTATTGGTTGCCGATGTCACGCTGGCAGTTGGTTGCCGCAGTGCTATCACGCCTTTCTGCGTCGGGTGCCGCTTGTGTGGAGAGAAGCTACGGGGAGGATAACTTTTATTAAGCCAGTTGAGGGGAAACCTTTCATCGTTGGGAAAGACTGCTAGGGCAGCAACTATTTCCTATTTGGAACTGAGGAGTCATGAGGCGTGAGGAGTCGATGAGGGCACCTGTCGGCGGCGACCGTAGAGGTGTTGGGGGCGTCGGCGGCTAGGGCGAGGAAGGAACGGAAGCACCCCGCGATCGGATAGCCTCTCCACCGTGACCCTCTCCAAAATGAAACAGGACACGCACGGCGCGGGAGGGAGCACGGCGTGAGAGGGGAGGGTTTATCTTTTTTTTATTTGCAAATGTTGTGTTTTAGAATGGAGGGAAGGGCTATGAGATGGAGGGAAATATTTGGCATGGCATTTTTCACGGGGTGATTAGTGAGTAATGTATTTGTGAGGGATTAGTGTTCACATAAAAGGTCTAAGGATGTAAAAAACACGGTTGAGGGATTTCGTTCCATGTTTGAAGGATGATCCCTCACAAATAGACATCATTATTCACGATTTTTGGTTCCTCACAAATGTTCTTCAATAAAGGCCAAATTTTTTGTAGTGCATAATTGTGGGAGGAGGCATTACGAGAGATGTTGTTATGAGAATAAATTTTATTATCATTCGGGCTGACTGTCCTCTCCCTAACCCTCATGGATCAAGTCCAGTAGCATCCCAGACAGAGACTACAACACCACAAGGGGTAGTCCCAGTTAGTGAAGAATGTCGACAGGTTCAAGTTTTCACCACTAATGATAAGGGCGCTCAAGATGATGCAAACTAGATTCTAGGAAGTGATCATACCTAAAAGGTTGTAGTATACCTTGTGTTGAAAAATGTATGGTTGTGAAATGAGATGTATCAGATCTTGTATAACCAAACTAGAAATGAAGCATTTTACAGTGATCTAATTCTTGAATGGTAACTCATATGGTATAATAAGATAGTCCCAGGTAGAAGATGCATGGATGGAATAATGGGAAATATGCCTAAGGGACATGTCCTCATGTAATGATATAAAATCTAGATTTGAGTATGTTTTGTGATCCTTGGTACTGACAATATTAGTTTTATCTTTTCCTGGGATAGGGCCCCTTCTAGAAGGGTAAGTTCACAAAGTTTAAGAACTAAGGTAACATTAAAAGGTCACTTAAAAGTTTGAGAAATTAAGTGGAGAAAGCGTAAAAGCACAAAGATTGAGTATGATTCTTTAGACCCAAGTATGACCATCTCTAAGGGACATGAAGAAAAGTCACTATGGAAATGATCGGTAGAATGGGGCCATGCCCAAATGGGTAGGTCACCACGATTCCCATAAAGAGACATAAGGAAAATTATGAGTGCCCTAAGAGACAAACAAAATTCGGGTGAGAATTCTAAAGGATACAATGTGTTTGGATATTGCATAAGGGATCACAAGCTAAATCTGGTTTGAAATGGAATAACGTCATGACATCTCAATAGAACCCTATGTCAATCCTAAGGTCAAGTAGGGATGATACTGATGGGAGTAGGAGTTGATTGTTCCCTGAATGCACTAGACCATGTGGTGGGGAGGTAACATCTATGTTTGCATGTGGCCCATGAGTGAGGAAATTGGCCACCTTCATGAGTTCATGGGGCCCAAGGGGTAAATGTGAGAGGCACTCCCTAGATGCATAAGGGTAAGATCACCTCAAAAGTACCGACATCATAGAGACCTTGAGGAAATGACTAAGGATCGTAAATATGAGTTATGATAAGACTCAAGTGTTATGAGAAAAGTTTTTCCAATGTATACATGGAATTAAGGGAATGGTGGTATTCATGGTTTGGAGTCATGTGGATAATGATTCCACCTATATTTGAAAATAAAATGGTGATGTGTGATGCATTGTCTCTACTCTTGGAACAAGATGAGCTTTGTATTTGGACTACATCCAAATGCTTATTTCATCTTGTTATGAGTGTGAGAGATGAGATAGATGTATGCCATACTAGGAATAGAAGTGATATGAGGAATAAATACTTAAGGTGCAATCTTTTTATGATGATTGAGAATTGGATGAATTACCACACCCTTAGGATAGAATAATGGATAAATGGTATGAAAGACTAGGTGAGCAAGGTAATAACCAAATTAAGATTTAGAATGAAGATATAATTATCAAGTGGAGTTTGAATTCTATGGGTATAAGATTTGAATCTAGTTATCAAAATAATGGATGTAAGAGTTGAGGTGCCAGATAAGGTAAACTAAGTCTGACTTGTTGACCAAGCTTGAAACAACCCAGTTAGGTGATCCTGAGTTAGTTGAGATGTAAGGGTTTGATGGAGAAGCCTCATATACAAACCTCGATGGGTGGGAATGATGGAATCCAATATCAAAGTTGCTTTTGAGTTCTTAAGGATTTCCCATTAAATCTCATATCATGTAAGAGGCTCATGATTCTAAGTATATTGTACACCCTAGTACCACACATATGTTTAAAGACTTATTGTGATATTTCTAGAAACTTAGAATGAAGAAGAACATAGTAGTATATGTAGCCAGTTGCCTCACATGCCAGATGGGGAAAGTTGAACACTAACAACCTGCTGGGTTACTGCAATCAATTGAAATTCTTGAGTGGAAATAGGATCAAATCATCATAGATTTTGTGGTGGGTCTCCCCAAGACAACCAAAGGTCATGATGCAATATGGGTAGTGGTAGATTGCCTAACCTAGTCAGAACATTCTTCTTGCCTTAAAGATCACTACCATGGTGATAAGCCTAGATGAACTATATATTAGAGAAATAGTTTGACGACATGGTATTCTGAGTTCAAATATTTCTGATCGTGACCCTAAGTTAGTAAGTGCATGAAGAACTCGATACTAGATTGAATTTTAGCATAGCTTATTGCCCCCAGATGGATGAACAGTAAAAAAGAACAATCCAAACTTTAGAGGATTTGTTGAGAGAACGTGTGCTCAATTGGGGTGGATAATGGGATCAGTACTTGCCCTTAGATGAGTTTTCTTACAATAATAATTACCAAGCCAGTATCGGGATGCCTCTATAAGAAGCTCTTTATGGGAGGTTGTGTCAGTCATTGCTTCACTGATTTGATGTCAGTGAGAGGACCTTGCTGAGGTCAGAAGAAATGTAGTTGTATGTTGATAAAGTTGCTTTGATCAAGCAAAGGCTAAAGAGAGCTGAGGAATGATAGAAGTCGTATGTTGATGCAAAGTAGACTGACTTACACTTCAGTGTGGGAGAACATGTGTCTCTGAAAATCTGACCCCTCTGAGCTATATCAAAGAACGGAGGAAAGTTGAGTCCCAGATACGTGGGTTCGTTAGAAATTCTAAAATGGATTGGTGAATCTTCTTATCATTTAGCCTTACCCCCTCAATATAGTATGATGCATGATGTGTTTCATGTGTCCAATCTAAAGCACTAGGTGAAGGATTCAAGTCATGTGAGCATTGAAACTATTGAACTTCAAGGGAGGTTGACATACCCTAAGTCACCTATGAGGGTACTGGATACCAAGGTGAAAGAGGTCAAGAATAAAATAATAGAGATGGTAAAGGTTCTTTGGAAGAACCGTGGAGTGGACGAAGCCACATGGGAGCTAAAGACAGGCAGGGAAAAGTCTTATCCTTAGTTGTTTGTTTGATTAGTAACATTTTGCGGAAAAAATTCCTATAATAGGGGAAGGATGTTATAAACTCAATTTCACTTGTATTTTGATAATTGAAATGCAATTATTTTAGTAAAAGATACTTGATTGGAAATTGTATGTGTAGTTTATAAAGAATAGGTTTTCTTTGCAATTTTCCCTTGAATGAATGATTTTGTGACTACCACTATTTTATTAATCCAATGATAGATAAAAGGGAAAAAGGATAAAAGAAAATCCCATAATAAGCAAAAATAAAAAGAAATAGATGATAATTGTTTTTACATGAGAGAATTGTGTAGAATTCTCTAGAAAGTGTCATGGATGGCCACAATGAATTAGTTTTCATTTACATGTGGTTTATAATAGAAATAATAGCTAAAATAAAGAAAATAGAAAAGAACGAAAGAGGAAAGATTTGCTTGAAATACATAAATATTCCTTATGAGTGTATGACTTTTCTAACATACCAAAACTTCAACATATTCTATTTTTGTCCCTTTCCCAATATTTTCCTATCATTTCTATCCTTTTTGGCCTTGATGTTTAAATTGTGGAATTTATAGTGGTTTGGTGAACATTTTTTCAATAATTATACCAATGGAATGATTTATGCACAAATACCTCAGTGAAATCTTATTTAAGGATCTAAAATGTAAAATCATCGCTTAAGTGGAACAATGGTAAATAAATCCATGTTAGAAGTGTAAGGCCCCAAACCTTACTTAATATATTGAACAAGCTTAACTACCATAATTAACTACTCAAAACATTAATATAACCTTGTTAGGTGTTTTTAAATCATGAGACAAGACTAAGTTTCAAGTTTAGTCCAATTTTGATGATGATTGTGCAAGTTATGCAATTATATCCACATTTTGGACTTTTATGCAATTTACCCAATTGGTAGGTTTTCTTTGCAAATTATTATGTGAATTATAATCCTTAGATATTCCCTTATCATTATCAAGCTTTTTAACCATGGGGCACCTAGTTGTACCTTGGTTTGAAGGTGTTACTTTCCAAGGGCATTATAGGGATTACCCTCTTTATAAATGAGCTTATCTTTAAAAGTTATCAACCAGTCGGGTTATTTCTTTGATTGGAGGATGGTGGGGATGACCTATAAGTTTCCATGGGCTTTTAAGACCAACCTTGGATATACAAGAAGTCTCTATGAGTTGTCCTCTTGCATGTCCATTAAGCCTTAGCCTAAGGACACATGGAAAGTCTCATAGACACCTCATGCTTGCCCCCTTCTTTATAAAGCCATGCCTACCCCTTCCCACCTCCCAATCTAAGAAGCAATACTCTCCTTCTCTTTCCCACAGATTAGATCATCATTCCTTCTATGTTTGGATTATGAAGTTTCTATCCCAAGGTAAAAGAGGGTGCCTACCTTGGTGAAGAAGACTCCTAGGGTTCCAAATTTGCTCTATTAAGGGTTTCTGAAGCTCCTCCTTAGTGATTTTGACCAAAACTAGTAAGTATCCTCCTTTCCTTCCCTATTTTCATGTTGTTAGTATTCCTCCCACCTTCTTCTAGGTCGGAACCATGACCTTTCATGGTAAAACTCCACCTTGAGCCCTAAAACATTTCATCTCCATGCTCTTTTTCTAGGGTTTGCACCTCTAAAGTGGAGAAGGTAATCTTTGCTCGAGAAAGGAGCTTGGCTTGGAGCAACCAGAACTTCTAATCTCAGGATCCTTGCTTTTTGGCCCTTCTTACCTTCCTAGAGGCGAGTTTGATAACCCCCTTCTCATATATTGCTTACTACATGCTTAAAACTCATGCTTCCGTGTTTAAAAATCGATGATCTCCATCTCTATTTACCATGTTCTTCTAGGGTTTTTGTTTCTTGCTATTTTACCTTCTCTAGAAGATCTAGTTTGGTTACCTATGCAACTTCAAACTTGGTCTTAGGTCAAATGGTGTTTACTCCCTCTCCCTCTCTCTTCAATTATCTCGATCAGTTTGATGATGTGGCAATTTCCTATTGGTCAGTATTGAGAAATTCATATCTTCTAATCCTCTTATCTAAATTTGACAAATAAATATTTTTTGGAATTGGAAAATTAATCTCTGTCTAATAAAAATATTTTCAAGGTCTGATATCATAGTTTGACAAAGGGTGGTTTTTGTAAAATGAATTTAATGCATAAAAATCATAAAAATTATATATTAATCATCATAACTCCAAAATTAACATAAAAATATGTTTTCTTAATCAGGAGAACCTAACAAGTTCATTGGTGATATTTTCAAAATCTAAATCCGAGTTTTACTAAAATGTTCTGAAATTAGGGTTTCTATACATTAATGTGCACTATGTGTTGTAATACATGTTAATACATTGAAAATAGGCAAATGGAACTTGGACTCAATTAAAGTGGTGAAAGTTAGTAATTGATATCATTAGGAGAGGTATGTGCATTCTTACACCCTAAGTTGGGATATTTGCATACCAAACCCTATATTTCCCTAATTAGGCTTTAATGAACCATATTTCCTCTTTTCATGATTCTTTTGTTAAATTGCCTCAAAATTGGTAATGATATTCTTTTTATTGGGTCTTGTACCCTACTTCCATTCTCTAATTGATATGATGCTTTTACTTGCCATGATTGATTTTCTAGCATGTTGACTTTATGGGCTATTTAGTTATAGTAGTGGTACTTATGTACAACCACCCATAGATAGGACATGTATTAATTCGCCCTGGGGAATGTCTTATTCTCCCCCATAAAAATATGTGTAGGTGACTGGGAATGTATTAATTCTCCCATCACCTATAGGTTGAGGTCCGGTAGATGCCTCAACCCTACTTAGTTAATGTAGTCAATATTAATCATGCATGCAATTCCTTTACTATTTTAATGTTATGGCAAGCATCTATTTTGATTATGCCTCATACTCTTGTTCTCTTCATCTTATGGTGAAATCTTAGCATTTACTTTCATGTTATTCCTTATCTATTGTTATTTTCATTATTTGACACATACATTGTTTTCTCTGCCTCTTGCTGGATGATTTCCCAACCACCAGGTTTAGATTGAGGTGTTAAACATGAACAAGGAGAACATAGCTTCCAACATGGACCTAGCCCTTGGAGATGTTGCTTGGAGATGGATTTGAAGTAGTTTAGACTTCCCTCTATCTAGATCCTTTTTGTTGTATCTTGTTTTAAACCCTAATGGGAGATTTTAATGTACTTGTGTAATCTTTTATGAAAGTTGAATATAGTCATTTATTTTTATTCTGCTGCTACACTTTGGTCTTTTGCATACCATTATAATAAATTTGGAAAATATATACCTATTCCAACATACCTTTGAGTGTGTTTGTAATCGATGTTAATTCTTCAAAAAAAAATTAGTAAGGGGTTGATCATGTCTCCTTACAGCATGGTATTAGAGCTCATGGTAGTCAAAATCTGACTATTTCAATTTTGTCTCCCTAGTTAGAATACTTGCCTTACCTTTAAGTGATATGTTTGCCCTAGAGTTTATCAATATATGATGAAGGGTTGATTTAGGATCCTATAGTTTCACATTAGAATAATGATGAATAGATTCCTAAAATACTTACAATTAAAAGATGCATAAGTAACCATAGTAACTTGAGGTTATTTAGCTTGACCTTTAAGCAGCTACTAGGACAAAAAGTTGAAAGCAAAGGTGTCTAGAAAGGATCAGGGTTCGGGGGATGGCAAGATTTTCCTCCACACCACTATCTTGGTTTAGGAGGACTCCCGAATCCATATGATACCGGCCTGGCCTGAGCTGATATGAATTGTCCGAAATAGCATACTTTTAGGCAATAGTAGCCTTAGACATCTATATGATTTATCTTTAGGGACCCTAATATGTTGAACTAGTCTCCCATGTGTAATGACTTTGAATATGGATACCCAATATAGTTTCCTTATGACCCATAGAACCACATGTTTGGATAGTTATCCCTAGTAACTAGACTTTGAAGTTTGGTGTTTAGTAAGCAATCTGAGTGCGCAGTGAAGCATGATGGATCTTGTATATGGTTTAGTTAAACTCACCCTTTCACCTCTAGATTAGTTTGGCATGGTAGGTCAAACCTTTTAAGGGGTGGAGAGTAGTTGGTTTGATGATGTTTGGGTAGTTATATTTTGAGGATGAAATCCTTTCCACGGGGATGGAGTCATGTAGCATACAAAAATCTAGCTACTCTGACTTTAGAAACCCTAACTCCCTAATTAGGAAGGTAGTGTGCTTGAATCCTTAGTTTTGACCAACCAAGTTGTAGTTGTAACCACATGTTTCTTGGTATCCAAAAGAACATATAAGGATCATCTAATGAATAGTTCATATGTTTGAACCCTAATGAATATCTAATGCACATAATAAGAGTAACTCACATTTTAATACTAATAGTGGATAAGCATGATGTTGCCCATGTCATAAACCAATAAACCCTAATGATATGATGGGAAAGATAATTGTAATCTAACCTTGGACTTAATGCATCCTAATAAGGTATAGGTGAAGAATAATGATCATGTTAACCTAAACCCTAAGTTGTAATCATCTAACCTTAACCTATACATCCTTAATGACATTCATGATACATTAGTGTCACTAGGTGTCATAATCAGATAACATACTTTAATACACATAAACCATAGACTAATCATGTTATCAATATGAAATGCATATCACCTTGTTCTCTAATACACCTAATTAATCACCTAATGAATTAGTATGTGAATCAAATCATTAAAATATAATATGTCCCACCTTGATCATTAAAATATGTATAATGACTTCAATATGGATAAGAAGTAATTGATTCACACAAATGTTCATAATCAATAATAAGAAGTGAATAAATATGAGATAATGATTAATGATGACATTAATGTGAGCATGAACGGTAAAGTAACAATGTCTAATATACATATAAGTAATTAATGTGAAATTATTTGGATTAATTGTAACAAATTGGATAAAGTGTCCTATTTTATATTAAATAATTGATGCAATTTATAATGGAGTCTAAATCCAAATTATTAAAGATAATGGTCATATATTATAGTGCATATTAAGATAATTTAGTATAACTCTAGTTTTGCTAAAATTCCTATTGAGATAAATAGAAATATATTAGATTTGTGCATAATAATGAAATATAACTCTTTTGGAAACAAAGTGAATATGATATGACACAATTAAAATAATAATAATGATAATGTGATATCCTAATGAATGTAATTCTAATAAGACAAAAAATTTAAAAATAAATCATAAAAGTGGAACCTTTAGGTGATCCATGAGAACCTGGCCTATATGGAGTTGCTTGAGAAGATTCTGAACTCCAAAGTTAAGAAGTTGAAAAACAAGGAGTTTAAGTTAGTAAAAGTTTTGGTGGAAGTTTAATGGAAACAACGTGGGAGTTTGGTGGTGAGATGTTGCATACTCACCCTTCTCACTTTTATTGAGATTTTGAGGATGAAATCCTCTTTAAGGGGTTGAGTGTTGTAACATACCAAAACTTTGACATATTCTCTTTTTGGCCCTTTCCCAATATTTTCCTATCATTTCTATCCTTTTTGGCCTTCATGCTTAAATTGTGGAATTTATAGTGGTTTGATGAATATTTTTTCAATAATTATACCAATGGAAGGGTTTATGCACAAATACCTCGGTGAAATCTTATTTAAGGATCTAAAATGTAAAATCACTGCTTAAGTGGAACAATGGTAAATAAATCCATGTTAGAAGTGTAAGGCCGCAAACCTTAATGTATCGAACAAGCTTAGCTACCATAATTAAGTACTCAAAACCTTAATCTAACCTTGTGAGGTGTTTTGAAATCATGATACAAGATTAAGTTTCAAGTTAGGTCCAATTAGGATGTTGTTTGTGTAAGTTATGCAATTATATGCACATTTTGGACTTTTATGCAATTTACCCAATTGGTAGGTTTTCTTTGCAAATTATCACTATAATACTTAGATATTCCCTTAATATTTTCGATCTTTTTAACCACGGGGCATCTAGTTGCACCTTGGTTTCAAGGTGTTACTTTCCAAGGGCATTATAGTGATTACCTTCTTTATAAATGGGCTTATCTTTAAAAGTTATCAACTAATTGGGTTATTTATTTGATTGGAGGATGGTGGTGATGGCCTAGAAGTCTCCATGGGCTTTTAGGACTGACCTTGGATATACAATAAGTATCTATGAGCTATCCTCTTGCATGGCCATGAAGCCTTAGCCTAAGGACACATGGAAAGTCCCATAGACACCTCATGCTTGCCCCCTTCTTTATAAAGCCATACCTACCCCTTCCCACCTCCCAATCTAAGAAGAAATCCTTTCCTTCTCTTTCCCCCAGCTTAGAGCATCGTTCCTTCTATATTTTTCCATGAAGTTGCTATCCCAAGGTAAAAGAGGGTGCCTACCTTGGTGAAGAAGGCTGCTAGGGTTCCAAATTTGCTCTATTGAGGGTTTCTTAAGCTCCTCCTTGGTGATCTTAACCAAAACTAGTAAGTATCCTCCTTTACTTCCCTGTTTTCATGCTGTTAGTATTCCTCCCACCTTCTTCTAGGTCAAAACCATGACCTTCCATGGTAAAACTCCACCTAGAGCCCGAAAACATCTCATCTCCATGCTCTTTTGCTAGGGTTTGCACCTCTAAAGTGGAGAAGGTGATCTTTTCTCAAGAAAGGAGCTTGGCTTGGAGTAACCAGACCTTCTAATCTTGGGATCCTTACTGTTTGGACCTTCTTACTTTCCTAGAGGCAAGTTTGATAACCCCCTTCTCATATATTGCTTACTACATGCTTAAAACTCATGCTTCTATGTTTAAAAATCGATGATCTCCATCTCTATTTACCATGCTCTTCTAGGATTTTGGTTTCTTGCTATTTTACCTTCTCTAGAAGCTCTAGTTTGGTTACCTATACAACTTCAAACCTAATCTCGGATCAAATGGTGTTTTCTCCCTCTCCCTCTCTCTTCAATTATCTCAAAATGATTTGATGATGTGGAAATTTCCTATTGGTCAGTATTGAAAAATTCATACCTTCTAATCCTCTTATCCAAATGTGACAAATAAATATTTTTTGGAACTAGAAAATTAATCTCTATCTAATAAAATATTTCCAAGGTCTGGTTTCATAGTTTGATGAAGGGTAGTTTTTTGTAAAATGAATTTGATGCATAAAATCCATAAAAATTACAGCTTAATCATCATAACTTCAAAATTAACATAAAAACATGTTTTCTTCATTAGGAGAACCTAATTAGTTCATTGGTGATATTTTCAAAATCTATATCTAATTTTTGCTAAAAAGTTTTGAAATTAGGGTTTCTATACGTTAATGTGCACTATGTACTCTAATACAAGTTAATGCATTGAAAATAGGCAAAGTGGAACTTAGACTCAATTAAAGTGGTGAAACTTAGTAATTGATATAAGTAAGAGAGGTATGTGCATTCCTACACCCTAAGTTGGGATATTTGCAGACCAAACCCTATATTTCCCTAATTAGGCTTTAATGACCATATTTCTTCTTTTCATGATTCTTTTGTTAAATTGCCTCAAAATTGGTAATGATATTCTTTGTCTTGGGTCTTGTACCCTTCTTCCATGTTCTAAATTATATGATGCTTTTACTTTCCATGATTTCTTTTCTAGCATGTTGATTTAATGGACTATTTAGCTATAGTAGTGGTACTTATGTACAACCACCCATAGATAGGGCATGTATTAATTCACCCTAAGGAATGTCTTATTCTCCCCCCCCCCCAAAAAAAAAATATGTGTAGGTGATGGGAATGTATAAATTCTCCCCTCACCTATAGGTTGAGGTCTGGTAGGTGCCTCAACCCTACTTAGTTAGTGTAGTCAATATTAATCATGCATGCAATTCCTTTACTATTTTAGTGTTATGGCAAGCATCTATTTTAATTATGCCTCATACTCTTGTTCTCTTCATCTTGTGATGAAATCTTAGCCTTTACTTTCATGTTATTCCTTATCTATTGTTCTTTTCATTATTTGACACATACCTTGTTTTCTTTCCCTCTTGATGGGTGATTTCCCAACCACCCAGGTTTAAATCAAGGTGTTAAACATGAACAAGGAGAACATAGCTTCCAACATGAACCTAGCTCTTGGAGATGTTGCTTGGAGACATATTTGAAGTAGTTTAGACTTCCCTCTATCTTGTTGTAAACCCTAATGGGAGATGTTGATGTACTTGTGTAATCTTTTATGAAAATTGAATATAGTCAGTTATTTTTATTCCACTGCTACACTTGGGTCTTTTGCTTACCATTATAATAAATTTGGAAAATTTATACCTATTCCAACATACCTTTGAGTGTGTTTGTAATGGATGTTAATTCTTCAAAAAATGTAGTAAGGGGTGATCCCACCTCCTTACCACTTGCATGTCAAGAAAGGTGTTTTACTTTTCAATTTTTGGTCCCAATCATTGCACACATCTAGATGAAGTCATTAAAGACTTTCCCTTAAAATGTGACATTAAAAGGATGGATGGTTTGAGAGATATGAATTTTATAAAAATCCCTAAAGTGTGGGCAATATAGATTGAAAGTATTAAATCTCAATATTTTTATTTTGAATGGAATTATTCTTTTGTATTGGTGCAATGTGGACCATCAGATCTGGATCCAATAGTAGTGACTTCATCGCCTACCTTCGGCCAAGAAAGAAAATAGGGATCTCACTGGTGATCTTTGAAGCTGATTTCTATGAGCTTTTGTACATGAGAAAGTATGGAAAGTAGATCAATGGATTCAGGATCAAGAAACGCACCCACCTACCCTAGGTTTTATCTAGTTTGGGGATCTCTAGAAGATTCACCCAATCCACAACTAACCTTGGCCAACCCCAACCTATAAATAGGGACATAGATCCCATTTACAAGTCATTTCACCAATCACAAAGAATGTGCATCTCTCCTTGATCAACTTCCTACCCGCAATTTCTCACTTCATCCTATTATTTTCCCTTGCTTGCTCATGCTACCTCACCAAGGAAGGACCTTTCAATTTGAGCTTGTCTGATCGGTGGCTGGGAAATTGAAGCCGCCAACGAGTTTGTCAAGACCGGTCAAAGATGGTAGCAACCTCATTAGTGGTTGGGGAAGTCTAGACCTCAGAGTCAACGGTCCAGTTGACTCATGTCAATCCATCCTACTCATGAGAGGATCAGGACTGAGGTTGAAGAAGGCGAGCGTGGAAAAGATGGTGATTCCCCCGCGTGGGCGTTGTGGATGTAAGGGTATTATCGTTCTTTTGCTCTCTTTTTTCATTTAATCTAGTGAGTTGCCACGTGGGCCAGCCGCTCAGTTGGCGTGGACCGATCGGTCGGCCCAGCCAAGCTGGTAGGGCGGGACCCTAGGATCCTTGCCTAGGTGGCAGGCCCCTATAGGCCTAAAAAGGGTTAATTTGGGAAAATCATAACAAATCGTATGATTGTCCAATAATAGTAAGTAATATATGGTTTTTTCTCAGAAAAATGCAAACAATCTAATAAAAATATAATCATGACTTAAATCTGCTTCTAGTTCAAAAAGTGCCTAAAGTTAGCATCTTTGATGTGTTAAATGAATTAAAACTCTAATTTCTAAGTTTTGATGATTGTAATGTGTCCAATTTATATTAATGACAATAGACTGATCTTTTATGAATAAAAAGAATAGCTTGAAAGTTATGAGAACTTAGCACCCAATGTTTTGGATAACTAGAGTTTCCTTGATATGAAAGGTGTAATTAATAATAAGATTAGGGTTTTTTGACTCAAAGGCCATGAAAAAATGGAAAATAGGGTTTAGAAAGCCAAAACCCTAAGTTAACCTTGAAAGCATAACTTGAGACCCAAGTCAGTCTTAATGATTATTTTGATAAAATAAGAATATATGGGCGTATTGCTTTAACTTTCAGGATAATTTTCCTGGTTACTTGTTTGATTGATCTTGCTTGGATACCAAGAACACATGATCAAGGTATGTGGTTACACCTATGACTAACCTCTTTAGTTTCCCTATGTTTCTCAAGTTTTATCATATTGCTTGAAATTAAATGCTTGGATGATATTTATTTCCTGCAATCTATAAAGTCATTATGGCTATCATAAATTATGCTTAGAACTTGATCGAATCCAACATACAAACTCTGGAGGTTTGAATGGAAGGAAGTAAAAAGTCATGTTGATAACTAAAGACCAAGACCCATATTGGGAAGGTTAGTGTGGCAACACATCCCATTATCACACAGATAACGAGGTGTTACGTGAAAACGTGCGGAAATCACCATAACCACATATTATGAACACACAGGTTAATTAAAACCAATTTTGGAAAACTGATAAACTGTGAAACTATTATTTTCCAGTCCTCATCTTGCACAGAAACATATCAAATATATACATACACGAGATCTGATACGTGTCTACATCTTACAGAAACAACTGTTCATCTATCACATGAGTTCACCACCTGTTCACATACATAAAGGCCCACATCCGACCATCAACAGGATATACAAACATCATCGATCGTTCACGTGAAACATCGTCAAAATACTGCCAAGGACCTGAGAGTACAAGGATGACTCTAGACTCTACTACAAAACATCCAAAATAGCAACATATCCATCGCTTGCCTTCGACTGCTCATCAAGTTGCTCGTCCGCAACACCATGACCACCACCACATCTAGCTCGGCCACCTAAAAAGGGTGTAAACCAGCGGGGTGAGACAATTGAACAATTGTCCCAGTGGGAAACATAACTCCCCACCGCAACTACAGAACCTCAGCAGGATAAACTATATCAGCAGATAACTAATAACAAGTATAGCAAGAGTAGTCTTATATAAAGCAAAGCTATTCTTACTGACAAGCTTACCAGTTGTACAAAAGCATGTAACTAGTTATCTCTCAATGGAACATGATTAACAAGATAAGATGTATCACTATGTAACATGATTATCAGAGCAGGATATAATGTCACATAACCTGATTATCAAGGTAAGACATTGCCACAAAACCTGCAAGATATAACAGAGATATTACACAAACAAGGCCTCAACCAATGTTTCGTGTTTATCTTAAGCAGTAAATACTAAATGACTGTATTACGCATTATTATGCCCTGAGGATTTGAACCGTACCATTCAAATCCAACCTTCAGTTACGAAACCCAAGCCGGTGCCATACAAGGTCAATGGAAGAGCCGGACTCCATGACCTCCCACCTCGTGGTTAGTACACGAGTACAACATAAGCAGGACCGTAGTCACATGCTGAAGTGGTCTAAGCCACAGGGTCAGCTCCATAGGCTACCCTCACTCTAGCCCACCTTGGTACAGGTCTTGGCACTAGTAAAATTGAGCCACGAGCCTGTTCACCGTGCTCAGAGCCATGAACGCATTCATGCTCCTCATATCACATATCCTGAGCCATGGGCATGTTCACCATGATCTATATACATATCTGAGTCTGCAACCGAAGTTACACTCTTACCTCCTCATTTTCAGGCTAGGAGCAACCTACACATATTCAACAATATGCGCTTCCAGGTTAACCCGTAGGAGAACCCGTTTCACCATCACCAAGTCCTGACGATGATGGATCTATGGCCAGGGCAAACTACATGATATGATTCCACTATAATTATTTAGTATCTTTTAGATGGATTGCTAGATTCAACCAAGTTGTATAACATGCAAGATATAATAGAAAGTAAATAACATTATATTATTATGGAAACACATCAACCTGATCCATCTCAAGGATCCACATCATATGTTACTACTTGGCCTCTTGCCAACCATCCAGATCCATCTCAAGGATCATCACGTATCATGGGATCTCAATCCCTCATCATGTACTATCACTGCCTCTTCAAGGCTCATGTCAACATCATGGGACAGACACATCATTTATATAACCTCATAGGATAGTTATCAAAGTGATGTTACTCATCACATATGTCTCATAGCCTTTTCATGGCTAAGCATCACCTGTATGGTTAGAATACACAATAATCATAGTTTCAACATAAGGACCATACTTGCTGTAACAAGATGATATTCAAGATACTATACTTATCACTATTTGATGATCAAGTGTATAAAGCACATCATTAACAAACTATATCCATGCTTATCATTTTCTCAAGATTATACAAGTAATCAAGGTGTTCATTTTATGTAAGAAGTCATCATTATTATCATTATGCAAGCTACTAGTATAACTACCACCATTCTCATTATCATTAACAATTAAGCATAAGGATTACTATATGCATGTTATTACCACTACCTTCCTCATTATCATTACTACTACCATTAGCATCCTCGTTACTATCATTAGCATTGTTATTGTTTGCAAGGCATCATTATCGTTTGAGCATAAGCATTCACTCCCATAACACACGAGACCATCACTATAGGATCACATATCCCTCACTATAACTCTTCACAACCCTCACTAAAACCCATCAAGGCCTATCGGCCGACACACACCAAACCAAGGCTATCGCCCACCATGGCTATCGGCCATCATAGCTATCGGCCACCATGGCTATCGGCCAGCACCTCACTCTAGCCTATCATCCAACCCAAACACCATGCCATACATGGCCCTATCGTCCACCACAAGGACTACCACAAGGATCACCATGGTACTCAGGTCTATTGTCCATCACAAGAACAAAGGTGTTGCTCATCACAAGGACCATATCGCCCAACATGGTCATCATGTCGGCCAACACAACTTCTATCTTAATATATCACCCATCACAAGAACAAAGGTGTTGCTCATCACAAGGACCATATCGCCCAACATGGTCATCATGTCGGCCAACACAACTTCTATCTTAATCTATCGCCCAACATGAGGGCAAGGATATTGCCCAACACCAAGAACACCCTTCATGTCGTCCATCACAAGGCACTCATGTCGCCCAACACCAAGACAAGAGGGGGGGTGTCGCCCGACAGGGGTCATCATCAACCTCCAGCACAAGGAAACTCAAACCCTAGAAAGCAAGGTACACATGGAAACCCTAAACCCTAAGGGGGATTTGGTCACCAAAGGTACAAAAGCAAGGAACTAATCTAAGCTACTAACATAAGAATAAGATTATAACAAGAGGTAAAGGAGTTAAGGTTAGAAACTATGCAACCCGCCTTAAGCTCTAAGCTCCAAGGAAGAAGAAGCACTCCAAGGTCCAAGGGATATTGTCCACCAAAGCTTATCCAAGAGAGGGTATCGGCCACCACTGCAACTCCAGGAGAGTGTATCGGCCGACACAAGCAAGAGAGGGAAGGAGTGTCGTGCACTCAAGGTGGAGGAGAGACCAAAGGATCAAAGGAAGCTAAGGCAAGGGAAAGAGCCACCTATATAGAAGGGAAGGGAGGAGAAAACATAGTAGATCCATGCTAAGTGTCGTCTACCCAAGGGACACTTGTCCTAGGGTTCAAGCCAACACTCTAACAAGCCATGAGACACTTGTCAAAGATGTGCACCAAGTGTCCACCAAGAAAGACTAAGCCTCATGGTCGACACAAGCAACAACTCCATTGGTCGACACACCAAGGCACCTGGGCGACACACCACCATCCTAGGCCGACACACCCTCCTCCTTGGGCGACACAAGCTAGTCTTGGCCGACACAAGGCTCAAGCAAGCCCAAAAAAAGCATCCCAAGGCCAAAACAAGCTCAAGCAAGGCCCAAGAAACTCAAACAACAAGCCCAAGCCTTCCTCTCAACCCTAGAGGAAGCAAAGAGGGGAAAACATCTCACAAGACGACATACTTGCACACAAAACCTTAAACTTGGGTTATTTGCAAGTAGCCCCTCCAACCCTCAACAAAGCACAACAAAACCCTAATCACCACCAAAGGTGATTAGCAAGCACCAAAGCACCAAGATTAAGCAAAACAAACAGGGTAAACCCTAAACGCATGTCAGGGTCCTTACAAGATAACCCCCTTAAAGGGATTTCGTCCCCAAAATTTGAAGAGAAGAGCGAGGGATACTTCCTCCTCATCTCTTCCTCAAGCTCCCACGTGGCTTCCTCAATGCAACAACGCTGCCAAAGAACCTTCATAAGAACCAGATCCTTCCTCTTCAGCTTCTTGATCCTTCTGTCAAGGATTGCCATAGGACCTTCCTCATAGGTCACGTCTGCATCAAGCTCAACCTCAACTGGCTGTATCACGGTACCTGAATCTGGATGGCTTTTCTTCAGCATACTGACATGAAACACTGGATGCAACCTGTGCAACTCTGGAGGCAACTCTAACTCATAAGCTACCTTGCCAACACGTGCTCTGACTGAGTAAGGCCCCATATACCTGGGTGCCAACTTACCCTTCCGTCCAAACCTTAGCACACCTTTCAACGACAAGACTTTGAGATACACCTTGTCTCCTACCTGGAACTCCAAAGGTCGTCGGCGATTGTCTGCATAAGACTTCTGCCTGTCCTATGCCACTTTCAACTGTTGCTGTATCACTTTGATCTTATCTGATGTCTGCTGTACTAACTCAGGACCCAAAAGCTGATACTCACCAGACTCATACCAACACAAAGGAGATCTGCACTTCCTTCCATACAAAGCCTCATAAGGATCCATGTCGATGCTCCGCTGATAACTGTTGTTGTAGGTAAACTCTATCAAACTCAGATGTACATCCCAGTTGCCTAGAAACTGCAAAACACAAGCTCGAAGGAGGTCTTCCAAAATATGAATAGTCCTCCCAGACTGTCCATCTGTCTGCGGGTGAAAAGTTGTACTGAACCTCAACTGCGTTCCCAATGCTCTGTGCAATCGTTCCCAAATATGACTCGTAAACTGAGGACCTTTGTCAGAAACTATCGTTGCTGGCATGCCATGCAAATGTACTATCTCATCCACATACATTCGAGAAAGTTTCTCAACTGTATACGTCGTCTTCACTGGTAGAAAATGGGCAGACTTAGTCAATCTGTCCACTATCACCTAAATGGAATCATAATTCCTAGTTGTGCGGGGTAGATCAACTACGAAATCCATGGTTATATGATCCCATTTCCACAGCGGTATCAGCAAAGGTTGCAACGTACCTGTCGGCTTCTGATGTTCAACATTCACTTGCTGACACACCGCACATCTTGCCACGAACTCAACTACATCTTTCTTCAAACCGGGCCACCAATACAAGTACTTTAGACTATGATACATCTTGGTGACACCTGGATGCATAGCATACATCGACGTATGTTCTTCCTCAAGCACCAACTTCCTCAGATCATCAGCATCTGGAACCACCATCCTATCATGATAGCAAACTAGTCCATCCTCGGACTCATGAAACCCATCACGCTTGTCGCTGCCGAACTCTGATCTAATCAACTGTACTGCATCATCTGTCTGTTGTGAATCCTTGATCTGCTGTCTCAACGTAGGCTTAACTTGCATCTGTGCGAAAAGACCAGATAACAAAGAAACTTCCATCTGCACATTCATCTGTCGAAGAGAAACAAACATATCTCGCTTATGGCATACCAGAGAACTCAATTGTGCCTTCTTTGAAGAAAGAGAAGAAGACTTTCTGCTAAGTGCATCAGCTACCACGTTCGCCTTACCAGGATGATACTCGATCTTGCAGTCGTAATCATTGATCAACTCCATCCATCTTCGTTGTCGCATGTTCAACTCTTGCTGTGTAAAGATATACTTCAGATTCTTAAGATCCATAAAGATTTGACATACTTCTCCGTACAGATAGTGTATCCAAATCTTTAATGCATGAACCACTACTGCCAACTCCAAGTCATGAGTTGGATAGTTCTCCTCATGTTTCTTGAGTTTTCGCGAGGCAAAAGAAACCACATGATCTTCCTACATCAACACACAACCTAAACCTTTCTTGGAAGCATCACAGAAAACAACATAGCCTTTCCCAGGCTCTGGCAAGATCAACACTGGAGCACTGGTCAGCTTCTCCTTCAAACTCTGGAAAGCTTGCTGACATCGATCATCCCAAACAAAAGGTACATCCTTCATGGTCAACTTCGTCATTGGCAACACGATCGCACTGAAGTCTTTGATAAACCTCCAGTAGTATCCTGCCAAACCAAGGAAACTACGAACTTCTGTTGGCAACTTCAGTTGTTCCCAATCCGCAACGGATTCCACCTTCTTTGGATCTACTTTGACTCCTTCAGCAGATATCACGTGTCCTAAGAAAGTCACTTCTCCCAACCAGAACTCGCACTTACTGAACTTGGCATACAACTAATGTTGACGAAGAAGAGTCAACGCTCAACGAAGATGTTGCTCATGCGCTAGCCTGTCCCGACTATAGATCAAGATGTCATCTATAAAGACTACAACAAACTGATCTAAGAATGGACATAATAGTCTGTTCATCAGGTCCATGAAAGCTGCAGGTGCATTGGTTAACCCAAACGGCATAACCACGAATTCGAAATGACCATACCTCGTCCTGAAAGCTGACTTTGGTATGTCATCTGCCTTTATCCTCAACTGATGATATCCAGACCGTAGATCGATCTTCAAAAACACTGTAGCACCACACAACTGATCGAATAGATCATCTATCCTCGACAACGGGTACTTGTTCTTGATCGTGACCTTGTTCAACTGTCGGTAGTCTATACACAACCGCATCGAACCATCCTTCTTCTTAACGAACAACACGGGAGCACCCCACGGCGACGTACTCGGTCAGATAAAACCTTTCTCCAACAACTCTTGCAACTGCTTCTTCAATTCTGCCAATTCTGCTGGAGCCATCCTATACACTGACTGTGCAACTGGATGTGTTCCAAGAACCAGATTGATCTCGAAATCAATCTCTCGGGGTGGAGGAACACTAGGAAACTCCTCAGGAAACACGTCTGCAAACTCTCGAACCACGGTCACCTCCTCGAGACTAGGACCTTCCGCCTTGGTAACCACAACGGTATCCACCACGTGAGCTAGGAACGCCTCACATCCTTGTCGTAACAACTTATCTGCCACCATAGCTGATACTAAACACGTCGGAAGAATCTTCCTATCTCCCTGGAAGATCCACTTCTCTCCAGCAACATCAAACACTGCCTGCTTGGAACCATAGTCCAAGACAACCTTATACTTCTCTAAGGTATCCATCCCAAGGATAACATCAAAACCATGCATATCAAGTGGTATAAGATCCACTTGGATGCGGTGTCCCGAGAAAGACAAGACACAAGATGGACACTCTTCTCGAAGCAAAGAGGAACCATAAAGAGGGGTTTCTAACAACAAGCTATCCTTCTTACAACTAACAGGTAAACGACAGTTTTCAAGCATACTATAGGTGATAAAAGAGTGTGTAGCACCTGGGTCAACCAGAACAGATATAAAGCAAGAAGAAGACATATCAGAATGAAATAACTCCATCTGACCTGTCACCACTCACGGGTTGACTATCACCTCTGGCTGACTCATAGCATAGAATTGAGCCGTTGCTTGCTATCCACGACCTCTGCTTCCTCGAGCAGACGATCCAAATTGAGACGCTTGACCGCATCCTCGATCTCTGCTACCACTGGCCTGCGGTCTCTCTGACCTATGAAAACTCTGTCTCGGTTGCTGCATCACTTCAACTTCTCTATTTGGGAAATTAAGCCTGAAATGCCCGACTTGTCCACAAAGATGGCATGAATTGTCCTCAAACCGTGGCCTAGCTAACCCTGTCACTGCCACAGAAGCTGAATTGTGCACCTTAGACGGTGAAGAAACATAACCTCTCCCCTTACTCAGAGACCACTGAGATGGTACACCATAACTTCTCATTGCTGACGGTGCCGAAAACCTGGGCTTCTTAAAGGCACCAAACCTCCGTCCTTGAAACTGAGCAGGTCTTTTGTGAGAAATAGACTCTCTCTTCTCCCTTACTGTCCTCTCAATCCTTCGAACAGATTCCACGAACATAGCAAACCATTCTCGATTCTCCAACACAGACACAGGGGTTTTCAACTCATCACTCAAACCCTTCTCGAAACGTCTGATCCGTTCCTCATCTGTTGCCACCATGTGAGGACAAAACCTCAACAGATCCATAAACTTGGCTTCATACTCGGTGATGTTCATCGTTCCTTGCCTCAGATTCTCGAACTGACTCACCTTCTCATCCAGATACGTCTTCAAAAAGTATCTGGTGACGAACTCGCGTCGGAACACTTCCCAACAGATCACCTCACCATGCCGCTTCTCTTCTTTGATGGTCCACCAGTGACCAGCACTACCCTTCAGAAGGTAGACAACATGCTTTACCTTGTCTGCTTCGGGGATGTCAAGGATCCGGAAAGCCTTCTCAAGACTTGTCAGCCACAGATCTGCATCCGCTGGAACAGCCATTCCAGCATAATCCGAAGCTCCGACTCGGTGAAGCCGCTCGAAGGTCTTCCCAATACCCGATGCTTCTCCATGGGGAACCTGTGCTCGCGGAGGAGGCACTGGTAATTGCTCAACCATGAGATTCATCGTAGCCATTAACTGCCCCATAAGCTGTTGGTAAGAAGGATGTTCAAGTATGGTTGGGTTAAATTAGGGACCCTCAGGCACCCGATCTGCATGTGCCTGTCCAACTGCTCCATCAACCGATGCAGCATCACTGTACTCAGCAGAGTGTTCTTCATGGTTTCCAGACATCTTGACTTTTCTTCCGCTGAGGGAAGAAGATATTGTAAGAAAACCTGGACACTCATAAGAACAACTCAACCTAGTCCTAAATCCTTGTAGACTCAGCGAACCTAAAGCTCTGATACCAAAACTTGTGGCAACACATCCCATTATCACACAGATAATGAGGTGTTACGCGAAAACGTGCAGAAATCACCATAACCACAAATTATGAACACACAGGTTAATTAAAACCGATTTCAGAAAACTGATAAACTGTGAAACTATTATTTTCCAGTCCTCATCCTGCACAGAAACATATCAAATATATACATACACGAGATCTGATATGTGTCTACATCTTACAGAAACAGCTGTTCATCCATCACATGAGTTCACCACCTGTTCACATACATAAAGGCCCACATTCGGCCATCAGCAGGATATACAAACATCATCAATTGTTCATCGTGAAACATCGTCAAAACACTGCCAAGGACCTGAGAGTACAGGGATGACTCTAGACTCTACTACGAAACATCCAAAACAGCAGCATATCCATCGCTTGCCTTCTACTGCTTGTCAAGCTGCTCGTCCGCAACACCACGACCACCACCACATCTAGCTCGACCACCTAAAAAGGGTGTAAACCAGTGGGGTGAGACAATTGAACAATTGTCCCAGCGGGAAACATAACTCCCCACCGCAACTACAGAACCTCAGCAAGATAAACTATATCAGTAGATAACTAATAACAGGTATAACAAGAGCAGTCTTATATAAAGCAAAGCTATTCTTACTGACAAGCTTACCAGTTGTACAAAAGCATGTAACCAGTTATCTCTCAATGGAACATGATTAACAAGATAAGATGTATCACTATGTAACATGATTATCAGAGCAGGATATAATGTCACATAACCTGATTATCAAGGTAAGACATTGCCACAAAACCTGCAAGATATAACAGAGATATTACACAAACAAGGCCTCAACCAATGTTTCGTGTTTATCTTAAGCAGTAAATACTAAACGGATGTATTACGTATTATTATGCCCTGAGGATTTGAACTGTACCGTTCAAATCCAACCTTCGGTTACGAAACCCAAGCCGGTGCCATACAAGGTCAATGGAAGAGCCGGACTCCACGACCTCCCACCTTGTGGTCAGTACATGAGTACAACATAAGCAGGACCGTAGTCACATGCTGAAGTGGTCTAAGCCATAGGGTCAGATCCATAGGCTACCCTCACTCTAGCCCGCCTTGGTACAGGTCTCGGCGCTAGTAAAATTGAGCCACGGGCCTGTTCACTGTGCTCTGAGCCATGAACGCATTCATGCTCATCATATCACATATCCTGAGCCATGGGCCTATTCACCATGCTCTATATACGTATCTGAGTCTGCAACCGAAGTTACACTCTTACCTCCTCATTTTCAGTCTAGGAGAAACCTATACATATTCAACAATATGCGCTTCCAGGTTAACCCGTAGGAGAACCCATTTCACCATCACCAAGTCCTGACGATGATGGATCTATGGCCAGGGCAAACTACATGATATGATTCCACTATAATTATTTAGTATCTTTTAGATGGATTGCTAGATTCAACCAAGTTGTATAACATGCAAGATATAACCGAAAGTAAATAACATTATATTATTATGGAAACACATAAACCTGATCCATCTCAAGGATCCACATCATATGTTACTATTTGGCCTCTTGCCAACCATCCAGATCCATCTCAAGGATCATCACGTATCATGGGATCTCAATCCCTCATCATGTACTATCACTGCCTCTTCAAGGCTCATGTAAACATCATGGGACAGACACATCATTTATATAACCTCATAGGATAGTTATCAAAGTGATGTTACTCATCACATATGTCTCATAGTCTTTTCATGGCTAAGCATCACCTGCATGGTTAGAATACACAATAATCATAGTTTCAACAGAAGGACCATACTTGTTGTAACAAGATGATATTCAAGATACTATTCTTATCACTATTTGATGATCAAGTGTATAAAGCACATCATTAACAAACTATATCCATGCTTATCATTTTCTCAAGATTATACAAGTAATCAAGGTGTTCATTTTATGTAAGATGTCATCATTATTATCATTATGCAAGCTACTAGTATAACTATCACCATTCTCATTATCATTAACAATTAAGCATAAGTATTACTATATGCATGTTATTACCACTACCTTCCTCATTATCATTACTACTACCATTAGCATCCTCGTTACTATCATTAGCATTGTTATTGTTTGCAAGGCATCATTATCGTTTGAGCATAAGCATTCACTCCCATAACACACGAGACCGTCACTATAGGATCACCTATCCCTCACTATAACTCTTCACAACCCTCACTAAAACCCATCAAGGCCTATCGGGCGTGTGGGCTCTGATCTCCAAACCACGACATAAACACGATTTAAACTTAGCGGAAGCGAATCGATTAACAGCGGAAGACAAAAATCACGGGAAATTAAAACTTTTCGAGACAAGAGCTTGAATCCATAAAGCTTCATTCATAAAAGGAGATAATCTGTTTACATCTCATGATAATTACCTCTTGAGTAATTATATACAACAAGATACAAAATCTCAAGAACTCATAACCAAAAGACTCCAAGACCTGAGAGTACAGAGGACACATAGGACTGACTCTAACTATACCAAATGGTAGGCTAAATCTCCACCTGAGATTTACTGCTGCTCCCTGTGCTACTGCTGCTGGGACTGGTCACCTGTAGACCTGTTCCTCCGTCCTCGACGTCCACCTAAAGCTTGCTCCTTGAGCTCCAAGCCTTTAATGGCGTCCTAGAAGCTCCACAGGTCGGCCAAGGTGAAACCTCCAAGAAAAGTTGAGAAGAGATGGCTTGCACTCCCATGGTCGTCCTCCTGAGCTCCAGAGCTCTCCTTAGTCGGTTTGAGCAAGGGAAACAGTGAAGGAAACGAAAGAAACATTCCCTTGCTAAGTGAGGAAAAGGGCTTATATACTTGGGTGGAATTTCAACATAGGCACATAGGTTTTCCTCACTTTCAACTAAGTCCCTCCTTTCTTATTTGCTCGTCCCTTCTTATTATTTCTAAGGACAACCTTCTTCTAAGGTCAAGAAATGAAGGCAAGAAGATCAACTTATTACTAAAGCACACACATAAAAGGGCTATAGTACTTACACCTTGATTATTCAATCACAAAGGTGTTTTTCATTATATGATTATTCAATTGAAGTGACTTCTTCATCATTTATTCTCTAAATGATGAAAAGAGTCTTACAAGATATTTTAGATGGTGTATTTTACAAGTTGCACCCCTCAAATTGGGTAAATTGCACTTTACTCCAATTTAGGGTTTCAAGCACAGGGATTGCTTCCACAGCTGCACCTTGGTGCTCAAGCTTGGGAAATCCCTCAAACTTTACCATAATCATTCTTATGATGTCTCAACATCAGAGGAACATCTCAACATGTGCAAATTGCAAGTTAACCCTTCTAACTGGGTAAATTGCACATAGGTCCCTGTATTACAAAACAATCAATTCAACATTGTTTAAAAGGAACAGAAAAGGAAAAGTATGTTCCTCAGGAACTTAATTACATGCAAAAAGATAATCACCAGTATCTTAATTACATAATTAGGCAAAACACCTAGGGTTAACTCATAACCCAGGTCAGGGATGTTACAAATTATCCACCCCTTACAAGGATTTCGTCCCTGAAATCGATAAAATATATTACGAGAAAAGGGCAGGATACTTCCTTCTCATCTCATCCTCTAGTTCCCAAATGGCTTCTTCAACACCACGGTGGTTCCAGAGGACTTTCACAAGGCTTCTATCTTTCTTCTTTAACTTTTTAATTCTGTTATCAAGGATTGACACTGGTCCTTCCTCATAAGATATATCATCATTCAATTCTACCTCCATAGGTTGTAGAACTGACTCAGTATCAGGGTGACATTTCTTTAGCATAGAAATGTGAAACACAGGATGTAACCTCTGTAACTCTGGTGGCAGCTCTAGTTTATAGGCTACTTTTCCAATCCGTTCAATGATTGGATAAGGCCCCATAAATCTAGGAGCTAACTTCCCTTTCCTTCCAAAACGAAGGACTCCTTTCCAAGGCGAGACCTTGAGATACACTCTGTCTCCAACCTGGAACTCTAAGGGTCTACGACGTTTGTCAACATAAGATTTCTGCCTATCCTGTGTAGTCTTAATCTGTTGTTGTATTACTTTAATCTTCTCTGTGGTCTGCTGTACAAGATCAGGACCTAACAACTGATGCTCACCAGTCTCAAACCAACACAAAGGTGATCTACAACGTCTACCATATAAGGCTTCATAAGGTGCCATATCAATACTATGTTGATAGCTATTGTTATAGGCAAACTCTATCAAGCTTAGGTGTAGATCCCAACTTTCGGTAAACTGGAGAACACATGCTCTCAACAGGTCTTCTAAGGTCTGTATGGTCCTTTCCGACTGCCCATCAGTCTGTGGATGAAAGGCCATACTAAACCTTAGCTTGGTGCCTAAGGCTCTGTGTAAATGTTCCCAAAAATGACTTGTAAACTGAGGACCTCTATCAGAAACTATTGTGACAGAAACTCCATGCAAACACACTATCTCTTGCACATACAACTGTGATAACCTTTCAGCAGAATGGGTTGTTTTGACAGGTAAGAAATGCACTGTCTTAGTCAACCTATCTACAACTACCCAAATGGAATCATGTCCTTTGTTTGTCCTGGGTAGGCCAACAACAAAGTCCATGGTAACATGATCCCACTTCCACTGTGGTATGGGTAAAGGTTGCATTGTTCCTGCAGGCTTCTGGTGTTCAGCTTTAACTTGCTGACACACATGACACCTCAGAACAAACTCTGCAACATCCTTCTTCATTCCAGGCCACCAATATAGATCTTTCAAATTACGATACATCTTGGTGCTCCCTGGATGCATAGCATACATCGAAGAATGAGCTTCTTCCAGGACTAACTTCCTCAAGTTATCCACATCTGGCACTATCATCCTCCCATGATAACATGTTACATGATCATCCGAGTCATGGAAACCATCTCGCTTCTCATTTCCATACTCTGACCTAATCTGTTGAACTTCAGCATCAACCTGTTGTGCTTCCTTAATATGCTCTCTTAGGGTAGGTTTAATATGCATCTCAGCCAACAACCCGGCTAACAATGACACCTTCAACTGTACATTGTCTTGCCTTAAAGAGATAAACATATCTCTCTTAGAGCACACTAAAGAGTTTAATTGTGCTCTATTCATGGTTGATGTTGCTGATTTCCTACTCAAGGCATCTGCAACAGCATTGGCCTTGCCTGGATGGTAATCAATTGTACAATCGTAGTCCTTGATTAACTCCATCCAGCGACGTTGCCTCATGTTAAGCTCATGCTGAGAGAAGATATACTTAAGGTTCTTGTGGTCTGTGAAAATCTGGAATGTCTCTCCGTAGAGATAATGCCTCCAGATCTTCAAGGCATGAACCACAACAGCTAACTCCAGATCGTGTGTCGGATAATTCTCCTCGTGTTTCTTAAGCTGTCGAGAAGTAAAAGAAATCACTTGTTTATCCTGCATCAACACACATCCAAATCCATTCTTGGAGGCATCACAGAAGACTACATATCCTTTTCCTTGTTCAGGTAGCACAAGCACAGGTGCACTTGTCAACCTCTCCTTCAACAACTGGAAAGACTGTTGACACTTATCACTCCAAGAAAAAGGAATATCTTTCCGGGTCAACTTGGTTAAAGGTAAGGCTATAGAACTAAAGTTCTTAATGAACCTTCGATAATATCCAGCTAACCCCAAGAAACTTCGAATCTCCGTCGGTGTCTTCGGTTGTTCCCACTGTAGAACAGATTCTACCTTTGTAGGGTCAACACGAATTCCCGAGGCAGATATCACATGTCTAGAAAAGATACCTCCAACAGCCAGAACTCACACTTGCTAAACTTAGCATACAGCTTGTGTTCTCTTAGCAAGGTCAAAGCTTGGCGAAGATGCTGCTCATGCTGCTGAGCATCCTTACTATAGATCAGAATGTCATCTATGAAGACGACAACACACTGATCAAGGAAAGGTCGGAAAACTCTATTCATGAGTTCCATAAATGCAGTTGGTGCATTGGTTAGTCCAAACGACATAACCGTGAACTCATAGTGACCATACCTTGTCCAAAAGGCAGACTTGGATATGTCACTATCCTGAATACGAAGTTGATGATATCCAGACCTCAAGTCTATCTTTGAAAAGACTGTTGCACCATGCAACTGGTCAAAGAGATCATCAATCCTCGGCAGAGGGTACTTGTTCTTTATTGTTACTTTATTGAGTTGTCTATAGTCAATGCACAACCGCATTGACCCATCTTTCTTTTTAACAAACAAGACCGGAGCACCCCAAGGTGAAGTGCTCGGTCGGATAAAACCCTTCTCAAGTAACTCTTGAAGCCGTTTCTTGAGTTCTGCCATCTCGGCAGGCGCCATCCTATATGGTGTCTGGGCTATGGGTTTCGTATCTGGAATCAGATTGATTTCAAAATCAATCTCCCGAGGTGGTGGTATACCAGGAAGTTCTTCAAGAAACACATCCTCGAATTCCCTGACTATGGGAACTTCGGCACGATTGGAACTTTCCTTGGTAACATCTACCACATGGGCCAAGAATGCATAACATACTTGCCTCAATAGCTTATCAGCAACCATAGCTGACACAAGACAGGTGGGCAGAATCTTTCTTTCACCTTGAAAGATCCATGTGTTGCTTTCATCAGCAAACACAGCCAACTTGGACTCACAATCCAAGACAACTCTATACCTCTCTAAGGTATCCATCCCGAGGATTATATCAAATCCTTGCATATCAAGCGGTATAAGATCCACTTGAATGCGATGGTCAGAAAAGAAGAGGATGCAGGGAGAGCATACCTCCTGCAAAACGGCAGACCCACTCAACGGAGTCTCCAACAACAAACTATCTGCCCTATGACTAACAGTCACATTGCAGTTATGAATCACTCTATGAGTGATGAAAGAGTGTGTAGCACCCGGGTCAATCAAAACAGATACAACACAGGATGTAGACATATCAGGATATAAAAGTTCCATCTGACCTGCCACTACCCGTGGATTGACCACTGCATCTGGTGGGTTCATAGCATAGAACCTCACTGTCGCCTGGTGTTGAGGTGGTGCTGATGATCCAGCTTGATACGCTTGTCCACGTCCTCGAGTTTCTCCTTGAGATTGCATTCTCTTAGATCCTTGTTGATTCTTTCTCGGAGGATGTGTCATACTGACAGACCTATAATGGCAATCCTTCATCAAGTGTCCCACCTTACCACAGTTGTAGCAACTCCTCTCCTATTGTGGTGGTCGGGGTGGTCCAGTAACTGACATCGATGCAGAACTGTGAGTCCCTTGAAGCGGTTGACTCCGTCCTCTACCTATGCTTGGTGACCATTGAGTTTGAGAACTCGATCTGGGTGGTGGAGGGTTAGGTGCAGAGAATCTAGGTTTCTTGGAATCCATAGATGAAGAACCCTGGAACTGTGGATATCTTTTCTGGGTTTGCCTCTTCTCAACCACAGATCTCTCTATCCTTCGGGTTGACTCAACGAAGGTAGAGAATCTCTCTCGGTTTTCTAAGGCAGACACAGGGGTTGACATATCAGCATTCAAACCCTTCTCAAATCTCCTGATTCTTTCCTCATCTGTGGCAGCCATGTGCGGACAGAACCGCAGCAATTCCATGAACTTAGCTTCATACTCGCTAATGTTCATCATGCCCTGCCTCAATCTCTCAAACTGAGAGATCTTCTCATTTAGGAAGGTGTTTGGAAAATATCTATTGATAAATTCCCGACGAAACTCTTCCCACGAGAACTCTATTCCAGGTCTCTTCTTCTCTTCCATGTTCCACCAGTGACCAGCACTACCTTTGAGAAGATAGACATCATGTCTAACCTTCTCAGCCTCCGGGATAATAAGAATCCTGAAAGCCTTCTCCAACTCTGTTAACCATAGGTCAGCATCTGCGGGGTCGGCAGTCCCAAAGTACTCGGTAGCTCCGACACGACGAAGTCGCTCGAACATCTTACTGATACCTTGTCCTTCAGGTTGGGCAGGTGCCCTAGGTGCAAGCATGGGCATCCTGTCGGTGATGTGTGTCATGGCAGTCATAAACTGCCCAAACATCGTCTGAACTGCTGGGTTACCCATGTCAGCTGGGTCAAACTGGGGTGGCTCAGGTGTAGGCTGTTCTATTCTTGGAACTCTTGCACCGTCTTGAGGTGCACTAGCACTACTCTCTGCCACGTACTCATCATGTGCCTCTGCCATCCTTATGTATCTTCTTCTCCTGAGGAGCAGAAGATTCTATTAGATAAGGAAGAGATACTAAGGATAGACTCGACATCCTAAGTCCTATGCCTCTGTAGACTCAACGGACCTAGAGCTCTGATACCACTAATTGTGGGCTCTGATCTCCAAACCACGACATAAACGTGATTTAAACTTAGCGGAAGCGAATCGATTAACAGCGGAAGACAAAAATCACGGGAAATTAAACCTTTTCGAGACAAGAGCTTGAATCCATAAAGCTTCATTCATAAAAGGAGATAAACTATTTACATCTCATGATAATTACCTCTTGAGTAATTATATACAACAAGATACAAAATCTCAAGAACTCATAACCAAAAGACTCCAAGACCTGAGAGTACAGAGGACACATAGGACTGACTCTAACTATACCACATGGCAGGCTAAATCTCCACCTGAGATTTACTACTGCTCCCGGTGCTACTGCTGCTAGGACTGGTCACCTGTAGACCTGTTCCTCCGTCCTCGACGTCCACCTAAAGCTTTCTCCTTGAGCTCCAAGCTTTCGAGCTCCAAGCCTTTAATGGCGTCCTAGAAGCTCCACAGGTCGGCCAAGGTGAAACCTCCAAGAAAAGTTGAGAAGAGATGGCTTGCACTCCCCTGGTCATCCTCCTGAGCTCCAGAGCTCTCCTTAGTCGGTTTGAGCAAGGGAAACAGTGAAGGAAATGAAAGAAACATTCCTTTGCTAAGTGAGGAAAAGGGCTTATATACTTGGGTGAAATTTCAACATAGGCACATAGGTTTTCCTCACTTTCAACTAAGTCCCTCCTTTCTTATTTTCTCGTCCCTTGTTCTTATTTCTAAGGACAACCTTCTTCTAAGTTCAAGAAATGAAGGCAAGAAGATCAACTTATTACTAAAGCACACACATAAAAGGGCTATAGTACTTACACCTTGATTATTCAATCACAAAGGTGTTTTTCATTATATGATTATTCAATTGAAGTGAATTCTTCATCATTTCTTCTCTAAATGATGACAAGAGTCTTACAAGATATTTTAGATGGTGTATTTTACAAGTTGCACCCCTCAAATTGGGTAAATTGCACTTTACTCCAATTTAGGGTTTCAAGCACAGGGATTGCTTCCACAGCTGCACCTTGGTGCTCAAGCTTGGGAAATCCCTCAAACTTTACCATAATCATTCTTATGATGTCTCAACATCAGAGGAACATCTCAACATGTGCAAATTGCAAGTTAACCCTTCTAACTGGGTAAATTGCACATAGGTCCCTGTATTACAAAACAATCAATTCAACATTGTTTAAAAGGAACAGAAAAGGAAAAGTATGTTCCTCAGGAACTTAATTACATGCAAAAAGATAATCACCAGTATCTTAATTACATAATTAGGCAAAGCACCTAGGGTTAACTCATAACCCAGGTCAGGGATGTTACAGGGTGACACACACCAAACCAAGTCTATCGGCCACCATGGCTATCGGCCATCATAGCTATCGGCCACCATGGCTATCGGCCAACACCTCACTCTAGCCTATCATCCAACCCAAACACCATGCCATACATGGCCCTATCGTCCACCACAAGGATCACCATGGTACTCAGGTCTATCGTCCATCACAAGAACAAAGGTGTTGCTCATCACAAGGACCATATCGCCCAACATGGTCATCATGTCGGCCAACACAACTTCTATCTTAATCTATCGCCCATCACAAGAACAAAGGTGTTCCTCATCACAAGGACCATATCACCCAACATGGTCATCATGTCGGCCAACACAACTTCTATCTTAATCTATCGCCCAACATGAGGGCAAGGATATCGCCCAACACCAAGAACACCCTTCATGTAGTCCATCACAAGGCACTCATGTCGCCCAACACCAAGACAAGAGGGGGGGGGGTGTCACCCGACAGGGGTCATCATCAACCTCCAGCACAAGGAAACTCAAACCCTAGAAAGCAAGGTACACATGGAAACCCTAAACCCTAAGGGGGATTTGGTCACCAAAGGTACAAAAGCAAGGAACTAATCTAAGCTACTAACATAAGAACAAGATTATAACAAGAGGTATAGGAGTTAGGGTTAGAAACTATGCAACCCGCCTTCAGCTCTAAGCTCCAAGGAAGAAGAAGCACTCCAAGGTCCAAGGGATATTGTCCACCAAAGCTGATCCAAGAGAGGGTATCAGCCACCACTGCAACTACAGGAGAGTGTATCGGCCGACACAAGCAAGAGAGGGAAGGAGTGTCGTGCACTCAAGGTGGAGGAGAGACCAAAGGATCAAAGGAAGCTAAGGCAAGGGAAAGAGCCACCTATATAGAAGGGAAGGGAGGAGAAAACAAGGTAGATCCATGCTAAGTGTCGTCTACCCAAGGGACACTTATCCTAGGGTTCAAGCCAACACTCTAGCAAGCCATGAGACACTTGTCAAAGATGTGCACCAAGTGTCCACCAAGAAAGACCAAGCCTCATGGTCGACACAAGCAGCAACTCCACTGGTCGACACACTAAGGCACCTGGGTGACACACCACCATCCTAGGCCGACACACCCTCCTCCTTGGGCGACACAAGCTAGTCTTGGCCGACACAAGGCTCAAGTAAGCCCAAACAAAGAATCCCAAGGCCAATACAAGCTCAAGCAAGGCCCAAGAAACTCAAACAACAAGCCCAAGCCTTCCTCTCAACCCTAGAGGAAGCAAAGAGGGGAAAACATCTCACAAGACGACATACTTGCACACAAAACCTTAAACTTGGGTTATTTGCAAGTAGCCCCTCCAATCCTCAACAAAGCACAACAAAACCCTAATCACCACCAAAGGTGATTAGCAAGCACCAAAGCACCAAGATTAAGCAAAACAAATAGGGTAAACCCTAAACGCAGGTCAGGGTCCTTACAGTTAGACTAGGCTCCAGATTGGGAAGGTCATACCAAGCCTCAGATTGGGAAGGTCATATGAGGTTAGACCATGCCCCAGGTTGGGAAGGTCACATGAGGTCAGGCCCTAGATTGGGATGACCAACATGGCACCTAACCTCAAATTGGGATGACCAACATGGAACCTAACTCCAAATTGAGAGGTGTCCAACATATCCACCTGGGTCTGAATTGAGAGGTGGCATATAGTCCACTGTAGGGACAAAACCTAAGAGCGGGCATCCTAGAGGTTTGAGTCAAATGGGTTGATAAGTTATGAAGAAAATTATAATTTTGATTATGTAAGAATAATTGTTGTGAATATGTTGTCACATTACATCCAATCTTTTTTCCCCCACATACCAATATAACTTGTGATATTGACCGACTATTGTGTTTGTCAATGTTTTAGGGTAATCTACTATTATTCTGTCGGTACAATGAAAATGGGAATTCCAGAAAAGAAGAGGCATCAAATGAAGAGACTTAATTGTAATCATGGAGGATATAGTGGATGGTCAAATTTCATATGGTAACATTAGAAATCCATATTTTTTAAAATTAGGTGTACAAAACCCCTTTTCCAATTTTAGTGTAAATTATTAATTATTTTTGGTTAATTGCTAAACCTTCAATCATGTATTAGAGTAATGGCCCTTGTTATCCCAATTTGGCTGAATAAGGGATGACAGGGGGAGGGGGTCATTACACTCTTAAAGATCTCTTCCAATTTAGTTAGTACGAGTGAAAAACTATAGTGGCACAACGACCCAACCTACTAAAAACCCAGTTCATCCTAGGTACATAGGTTATGACACCAAAAACTAGGGTATACAACCCTCAAATCCAAGTAATGATTGTAGTCACTCTCAGTCATATATAAACCAAGACACAACTGTAGTTATTTGAAAACACATTGGAGTTAGGATGATAGAGAAAACCCTCCCTACACCCACATATACTCCATAGTATACGATGTTGATCTCCTTATAATAATATTAGATTTCATTTCACCATCCAACAAGCTGAGATATATGTAATGTCCCAGGGAACTACATGATAGGGTTATAATTGATTAATTAAGACAATTACTCTTTTTTTGCAAATGCATCAAACAAGTTAGAAATAAATCAATGAGATATCAATGTAAAAGTTAATTAAGTCTAATAACTACAATAGATAAAATGTACCACATATTCCATACCACACAAGATTTTTCCATAACAAGGCCCTAATTCACCAACCATAAGGCACAACAAGGCCCAATATACCATTAAGGTCAAAAGAGTATTAATTACTAGTAAGAATTTCATATCCACCTGGAATTTTGTACATATCTTCAAAAGGCAGTAACCAAATATATTCCAAAATTTTAGATCAAAACTTCAAATGGTGCAAATATTATGACCAGTTAATGTAGGGTACATGTCAAAACATAGCATAGATGAGCCATATGGACATATCAAGTTATTTCAAACTAGCTTCCAGTATCATAACTATTAGAGAAAGGTAGTAAAGTGCTAAAAGATTAGCCTCTATTATTAAGTACATCACATAATTTTTGCCTTTTAGGAACATTTAATTTAAAGGTATTCGCATCACATCACATATCTCCTACAGGGACTACTTAATTATTGTAGAGTATATATCATGTTTCCAAGGTCAAGTTTTTTAAAACACGTGGCCACAAAAAGCTTTCTTTCAATTTGTTTATATCAAAATATTATTAAACCCTAAATTTCGGATCCTACCATCATCCATGTGATGGTACCCACATCATTACCTTCAAGGAAAAAGCCTCAAGACATCAAGACTACTTCTAAACCCATATTCAAATTGCATCATATAATGTCACACTTATTCAATTTCTTATAATTATAGGAAGATAAGAGAATAGAAGTATAGAAATTAACATAATAAGATGAAATATTTCATTAGGAGGCATATTTGAATTAAGATTTCCCTCAATTGCATAAATTTCATGTTTGATTTATGAAACCCCAAATCACTTCATGTTTACTTCATAGTCATGATCTCATTATCAAATATTGGGCATGTAAGTATTTAAATTCCAAATATATTTGTAGTTTAATATGAGTATAGGAAGCTTTAGAAAATATAAACCATCCCTACACACACACACACACACACACACACACATATATATATATATATATATATATTCATATGTGTGTGTGTTTGTGTGTGTATATATCAAAGTACCCATTAAGGTACAAAATATCATGGTAAGTTTCAAATAACCATTTAGGTCATAACAATGCCAGGTCCACAAGGTCATTTCACATTAAATTATGATGATTGAAACACAAAAATTGAATGTTACAGTGAGGGTTATGTATAGAAAATCATGGGAATCAAACAAGGTTCACAACATCCTTCAAAACATGTTTATTGCATAATATGCCATTTTCGGCCATAGAGAGCTTCGACATTAACAAAAGCTTAATTTTCACTACTATTACTATAACTCTCTTCATTTTAGATTCATGTAATAACTTGAAAATTTTCATGATCAAACTTCAAAGTATGAGTAAATTATAGTTAAAATAAGGTTAAGCACATATATGTCATTTTAAAGTCTAAATGGGCACTTCTAGGCATGTGATATATATTCAATATACTTTTAGAAGCATGAAAGCTTTAGAAAGGTGTTATATACAACCTTTATGACCACCCATACAAAAATAAAGATCATATAGTTTATTTTGCATTATTATGATCTGCCCAAAGCTATAAATGAGTCATTTTTAGGGAAAAACATATATATTTCATACTCAACCTTCATACCACAATAAGACACCTTATAAAAAATATGAATCAACACTAGAACATAGAGGGAATCAAGGAATTCTGAGATCATCTCATAAGGAAGTAAAACAACCTATAATAATCACACATTTAAGGATATAGAGAAAGATCTAAGTATGTAAGGTGAGATTTAGCATTTATCTCTTATTTAGGCTATGAATACATGATTAAATCAAAGACAGAGTAAGTAACCCACCTTAAAAACGTGTGGTGAGGATCCTCCTTTCTCAAGACACATGGGTCAGCCATCAAACATCACCATCAACCTCCCAAAGCTCCATCTAGGTTCCATCTAGCTGGATCTAGTCTCACCTGGGTCGAAGAGATAAAAAAAGTAGGATTTTTAGCTCTAAAAATATAAAACCACCATGGGTGACCATGGAGTTGGGCCAAGAGGAATAATAAGTAATAACATAAAGAAAAATCAAGTGGAGAGAGATTATCTTACATGTCCTAGTCTAGAAAAAAAAGCCAACAAGCTTGGAATTCCCATGGAAGCTTGATCATCAATATGCATAGACATATAAGCACATGCAAGCTCCTTCCTCAATATAATGAGCCTACATGGAAGATGAACTCTAGATCCCCTCAATAAAACCATGAAATCAAAACCACATCTCATGAACTACCCTGCAAAGGCCCCAGCGAAGCTCCTGTGTGTAAGATCTATGGCAAAACTTGGTCAAAAGAGGAGAAAAGATGGTGCTTTAGTTGTTTAGAGCAAGAAATGTCATGGAAACTTATGGAGCTCATAATAAGGATGAAGAATACATGGAAGAAAGTATATAAGAGATGTCAGAAAGGATATATTATATGAATGGTAGTGAAAACAAATTTGCAAGGCCAGAGATCCACTAAGAAAGTTGCATCTCCAACATGCAAGCACAAATCCATGGCCACAGAGGTCCAAGGAGATCCTATAGGTTTGCAGGATGTTGCCACTCGTCCAAGGAGGTCCCTTGGTTGTAAAATAGAAGAGTGGGGTGAGGGGTTTGATTAGGTAAAGTTAGGAGGTCAAAAGACTAAAACAACCCACACTATAGATGAGCTATCTAGGCCCACGACAAGGAGGGAAAAGTTGACCTTTCTCAACTAGTCTCAAAATTACTAAAATTTGTCAAACAAAGAAACAATGATGCATAACATGGAATTAGTTCATTTATACAAAAATTGCAAATTTTTTTCACAATTTTATTGCAATTTCATATTACTCCACACATGTACATGTAACTACAAGATCGAGGAGCATTGTCCAATTGAATTTTGATTAATGTCATCTCTTAACCAGTTGATTTCAAGGATCAAATGAGCATCAATAGGAAGGAAAACACATATTTGAATTTTTTCACATAATTTGGGATTAGATACTCATACTATATTGAGTTAACAATTAAGTCCATAGCTAGCTAGGAAAGTGGGCTGGGGCAAACAATGGGCAAAACGAACTAAATAAAATATATATCTTAATGTATTGGTATCAAATATGAATGAAGCACACTATTATGATAAATAATTAAGATTAGAGTAATACTAGGATAAATCTAGGTACATAGTCTCACAACCATATCCCCCTTAAAAGGATTTTCCCCCTAAATCCCAATCTAGCACAGAGAACAACAACAAGTATCATGTAAACCTATCGCAAAACACTTAGGCACGGCTTATAGTACTCCATCATCATTAGTGTATTATTACAATATAATTTCCTATGGGTTCCTTGGTACATCATGTAATACTAATTTGTGGCTTCTAATTGTATGCATCAATTATCATTTTACCCAGGCTCCTTGGTATCTTCTTAGGATTTAGCAAGATTATCATGCTCCAATATTCTTACTTGTTAGTTGTTAATCACTATTATGTCTTTTTCCTTATCATTATACTTGTCATTTCCCCTGAAGGGTTGTATCATCATATTTTATGTCCGTTCTCATTTAAACACTCTTCTTATCATATTTTTGTTATTAAGATTTATTGTGTTAAGAAAATTAGTTAATGTGTTCCTAAAAAATCATCCAATCAATGGGTGCTTCTACGCATAGGTTCATCCTCTTCATCCTTGGTAACAACCTTTGTCTTTCTATAATTTCACATCCAACTGAAATGACATTGGTACATTCCACATTACCTCACTTTTCCTTTTGGTTATCACCACTAGTCTTTGTTCTATGGATGAAACACATTCTTATTGATCAAGCCTACTCCTAAAACATTTGATTCATAAATTTCTTGTCCTCTAATCATATAAAGGGAGTAGATCAACATCATATCAACTCATCATGTCACCATCTATTCTTGTTTCTTCATAATATGATTCTATACATTTCATGATTGTTATATAATAGCCTTATAGTTGTCCCTCTTTATGTCATTCATTCTCAATTTTATCTTGATTATTATCATACATAGTTGACATGAAACTGATTCTACATAGATTAGGTATTCTTTCTCCTTTTCTTTATTTACATTTATTTCTATCCTTCATGAATATTCACATTATTACATTCACAAGAGATCATTCATGAATCAACTTCTTTAATATCCTCATTGTATCATGATTATTTACTTCCATATTTTCTTAACATGCATTGGTTGGTATGGGATTACCTCAAGCTCCACTCTTCTCATCTAACATTTGTCATCTTTATCATCTCAACTCATACTCATCATCTGAGTTATCCTTTACTTCTATAGATATTACACCTTAAACTCCTCCTTATTACATATATTTTGCATAATCTTCCATGTACACATTTATACATTGGTTACTCAATATCTAGATTCCCTTACTTCTACACATAATTATAGCTTCACATATTGAGTTATCTCTCCCTAATCTCATCATTAGGTTGAATCTTAGCCTCAGACATTATATTACTATCCATACTAGGTGTCCATTCTATTTTCAAGAACTCCTTTTTTACACAATTCATTTTCATGTTAAGAACCATATTGCCATGTCTTTTCCTTTAGTCGTCAAACTCTTAGGTTTTAGTGCCTTAAAGCACGAAGGACCCGGGTTTGAACCTCACTGAAGTCACTTTGCAAACGGCAATCCACACTGATTTGGTGCTAGAGGGGGTGGCTGGAACACACCCTCTCATGCCTCAAGAGTTTACCATGTCGGGCTTGCCCAGGGTGGGTTCTATTGGTCACAAAAAAAAGACTTAAAGCGTATCTTTCATCTTTATTGAGTGATTAGTTTATTATATTTTACTATTGGTTTTACAAAATTTATACATTGTTCTTGTTTGACATCTCCAAATTTAATCAGGTTTCTACATCTCTTGTCATCTTTATCTCATTATTTTCATCATGGTAATATACTCTTTTATACTCTTCATGATAGTTTTCACTGATTACTTGATCAGATTACTCCAAAAGAGAATATCTAGAGAGTTCCATACTCACTCTTCCTCAACACTTGGATACTTGACCAGTTTATCCAAACACTGAGTTCTGATAGCATGCATTGTGATTGTTCCATGTTCATTACTTAGTCATCATTTTAATCCTAATTCATATTGTCCATGTAGACTCAACTAACCTACACTATGATTCTACACTTGTAAGGACCCATCCCATGATCAAACCTCGAGTGATCATTAGGACAAGTCCCTAGACAAAAAGAACAACTTAAAAATAACAACCATAAAAAATGAGCTGAATTATTTCAAAAAAACAATTCGCATAAAGATCTGATTACAAGCAATCATCAGAAAACATTTAATGATATCATACAATAGCATGATATTTCTCATTTAAATCATCTCAAGAATAGACAAGATTGCAAAACAATTAAAATCTCTTCATAAACTGGAACAAATAGGCTTACAAGATTATCCAAATATATGAAGACACAATTATATAAGATGTCTAACCCAAGTTACAACTCATAATCATAAATAAACATCAAGGAAAGAAACCCCATATCCAAGATAAACTTTTCGCACATCACTCAGGATGGGTGAGAGTACAAGGACAATATAGATTCAAATATGGTATATCTTGTTGCATCTTTATCACTGCACCCTCACCGCTGCTCTAGCATACCCAAAAATATTGTGAAAGAACCATTTACAACTCTAATAGAATCCTGGCGAGAGGATTACTTGCACCAAGATATAAATATACATAGATAACTTTTAAGATGGACTAAAAATAATAGAGAGAAGTTTGTTATTCGTTTCAATTTCTAATTATCCACATTACTCTATAATTTCATTTAAGGCATATTAGTGCTAAGAAATATAAGACATTTCATATAATAATAACAATCTTCTCATAGTGTAATCATATCAGTTGCAAAAAAGATAACAAAACTTATAGTACTTTAGGCGATCCCTGCCATTATAAAGAATTCATAAAGTAACACAAAACTTGCAAAAGTTAAAAGAACAGTAGTACCATCTAATGTTATTCACCAATATAATATTGACCAGATATACTAAATGGATGAGCTATATGATTTATTAAGTCATGTGTCATTTGAAGAATACCACTAAAACTACTAGATGACCATTGTGAAGTTGTAGCCAACCCTGTATATGATATAAGGATCACCAAATTCCTAAAGATCTCATACCCCAGTCAGTACTAGTGACAAATTGTACTGGCATGTGGCCCAACCTACTAAAAACTTGGTCCATCATTGGTACACATGCCACATCACCAAAAACTAGGGTATACAACCTTGAAATTCAAGCTATGATCACAGTCTCTTATAATAGTATACAAATTGAGACACAACCATAGTATCCCTTCACCTGCATATACTCAATACTAAATGAACCAAGCTCCTTCTCACAATACTAGTTTGCTACAAGGAAACTCATCTCACTATCTAGAAAGTTTTGACACTAAGGCATGTCTACTATTACATGGTACTACATGATCAGGGATACGGTAGATAAATTAGGTCAATCAATCTTTTTTTCAAATGCATCAAAGAAGTTACAAACAAATCTTAGAGATACAATTGTAAAGATAAATTGCCCAATAATTATATTAGATATAAAATGTGTCCACATACTCCAAACCATACAAGATTTGATCATGTTCCATACTTAGCCATAATAAGGCCCCAATTCAACAATCATAGGGAAAACAAGGCCTACCATTAAAACCAAAATGGGATTAATTACTCCTAGGAATATCATATCCACTTGGAATTTTACACAAATATTCTATAGACAGTAATCAAACATAATCCGAGATTTTAGGTCAAAATTCTAAAGGGTGAAAAAGTTGTGATCAATTCACAGTTAGGTACATGAAAGACAAAACCAAGCATAGATGATCCATATCGACATGTCATGTCTATTCTAGACTAGCTTCCAACAACATAAGTATTAGATAAAGGCAGTAAAGTGCTACAATATTATCTTTAATATTATGTACAACACATACAATTTGCCTTTTTAGAACATTAAAAAAATGCATTCACACCACATGGCATATCTCCTCTAGGGCTTACATAATTGTTGTAGATCATATCTCATTTTCAAGGTCAAGTGTATCAACTCACATGACCACAAAAAACTCCATATAATGATAATCTTTCCTATTATCTTACACATCATTTATGTCCAAGCATGGATTAAACTCTAACCATCAGATACTACCATCATCCCCATGGTAGTACCCACATCATTGCCTTTAAGACAAAAGCCTCAAGACATCAAGACTACTTCCAAATACCATATCCAAATTACATCATATAATGTTCAATTTATTTAATTCATAATAATCATAGGAAGACAAGAGAATAGAAGAATAGATATTAATTTGAGCAGATAGATATTCATTTGAGAAGGTGAGATATTCCATTAGGTGTCACCTTTCCGTTAAGGCTACCCTCAATTGCATAAAGTTCATGTTTGATTTGTAAAACCTCCAAATGGCTTCATATTTACTTCATATTTATGATCTCATAATCAATAATAAGCATGTCAAAATTTTACTTCCTAATTTATTTGTATCTTAATATGAGTATAGAATGCTTAAGAAGTTATAAATCATTCCATACACACACATTATATATAGTACCCATTAGGGTACAAAATATCATGATAAGGTTCAAACAAACAATTAGGTCATATTGATGCCAAGTTCACAAAGTCATTTCACATTAATTTTCAACAATTGAACTAGGTATAAGGATATTTTATAATGAGATTTGTGCATAGAATATTTGTGGAATCAAACATGGTTCAACATCCTTCAAAGTACCTTTTTTATTTCACAATATGATGATATTGTCCATAGAGAGTTTCAAAATCAATGAAGCGTTAATATTCACCACTATTAGTATAATTCTCTCTATATTATAGTCATGTAATACCATGCAAAGTTTTATGATTAAACTTCAAAGTATGAGCAAGTTATGGTTAAAATATGATTATGCACATTTGTGTCATTTTAAAGTCTATATGGGCTACTTCTAGGTATGTGACCTATATTCAATACATTTTCAAAAGTATGAAATTTGTACAAACTTGTTATATAAAATATACATGATCACCCACATATAAACAATAATCAAGTAATTTATTTTTCATTATTATGTATGCCAAAAGCTATAAATGAGTCATTTTAGGGAAAAACCACATATATTTCAGATTTTCAACCTTAAGACCACAATAAGACAACTTATTAACATTATGATTCAAAACTAAGACATAGAAGGAAGCAAAAAATTCTGATATCATCCCATAAGGATGCAAAATAGCCTAAAACAATCACACATTTAAGCATATAGAGCAAGATCTAGGCATGTAAGGTGGGATTTAACATTTATCTCTTATTTAGGCTATAAATGCATAATAAAATCAAAGAAGGAGTAAGAAACCCACCTGCAAATTTGGTGGAAAGGATACTCCTTTTCCAGGTCACATAAATCAGCCATCAAACATCACCAAAAACCTCACAAAGCTCCATCTAGGCTCCATCTAGCTAGATCTAGTCTCACCTAGGTCATAGAGAGAGAAAAGGTGGCATTTTTAGCTCTAGAAAACTAAAACCACCATAGATGACTATGGAGTTCATCCAAGAGGAATAAGAAGTAAGACCATAAATAAAAAGAGAGAGAGAGGAAAGAGATGATCTTAATTGATTAAGGCTAGAAACAAAGACAATGAGCTTGGGATGTCCCATGGAGGCTTGATCATCAATATCAATAGGCATGCATAGACATATAAGCATATCCAAGCTTTTAACTCAAGCTGGTGAGCCTTCATGGATGATGAACTTGAGCTCCTCCCTAGAAAACCACAAACTCAACACATGAATATCCCTCCTAACTCCCTAAAGAAGCTCCTTTATGCAAGATCTAGGGAAAAACTTGGACAAACAAGGAGAAAAGAGGGTGATTAAGTTGTTTGGAGCAAGAAATGCAAAAATCCATGGAGCTTGTCGAGAGGAAGAAGAATATAGGGAATAAAATATATAAGAGAGACTAGAAAAGATAACTTGTGTAACACCCTGCCTAAGAACACACATGAACATAGAGCAAGCAACACAGAGTTATCCATAACTCGTACACCTAAGGGGACATTGCATACAAGTGGAATTCATAACAACAATATAATCATTCCACACAAACTTAAAAGATAAATATTCTCATCATGGTTCTTACAAAAGGAAACATAAAGGCTATAACATAGAAAACTCATTTAACATTATGAGTCTCTACTCGAAAGTTCTAAAAATGGAAACATATAGCTGAATCTATAAATTTAAGGATTATCTAATGGTTGGCACCCCACAAATCCTTGTGCTTTGAGTTTCTGGGGTCTACTCTTCTCCTGCTCCTCCCCTATAGACATCTTTTCCACATACATGCATTGGAAAAATGTTTGTTAGAATAAGTGGCATAAGTATTCTAATGTATGCATGATATTAACATAAAATTTGTAAATTTTAAAACATAAACATCTCTTCATTCTTCAACTTAGTTATTATCTTTTCACTTATCTTATTCAGGAGACTTGAACTTTGGTACGGTCTCATGACCTGCACTCTAGTGGATGGGTCATACATATGGTTCGGCCTACCCTAAATGCGTAGGCCTCATGACTCGCACAAAGGGCATGGGTCATATCTCTCTCTTATATTGGCATGCACTAGGGTGCCTAGGCCACATGACTTGCACAAAGAGCATGGGGCATGTTCTTCTTGAGTTGATTAGCACTAGGGAATGGGTCTAACTCTATAATCTGATGTCATCTAATAAACTCTGATCTTAACATGAATCTTAATACATTATGATCACACAGTCTTAACTTGAGCTTAAATCTCTTATCTTAAATCATAAGTCTTATCTTGCAAACTTCATTATATATAATGCATTCTACTCTAACAATATTATCATGTACTTCATTCTTTGATCTTAATCATCTATGAGATCTTAGTAACATATATCTACTAGATATCTTAGGAACATGTAAGGACATAACCATGAATGTATCAAAATTTTACTTGCATGTCTTAACTTACAATCATAGAACATGGGATCACATAAATCATGAAAGTCCTATTTAAGAAACATGTAAATATGTTGAGCTTAATAAGTATGAATACTCATGGCCATGGATCACCTACCTCACTCTTAGGGAAGCCCTAATTGATCCTTAGGTTGAAGAAACTCTAATCACATTCTTGGGGTTGATGAACCCTAATTACCATGTTCAAACATATTCCATGTATGTTTTAATTTTATTCATCAACTTAAACCCTAATATTAGATTCTTAATAATATAGGATTTGTGTAAATAGAAAATAGACTTTAAAACTTGGGAAATTGAGTTCCTTATTCAGAATTCTTTCCAAATCATATTCAAACTCATTATTCTAATAATCTATTTATTTACTATGAATTTTCAAAGAATCGACCAATAAGAAATTATTGAAAATCCACGCATGCATGTTTTATTCATTAGAGTTCATCTTTTGGCCTTGTCAAGCTAGCCCAATCAGGGCTGGTCTCTTGGCCAGGGCTCTCAAGCTAATGAAATCACGCGATTGTTGAATAATCCAAATGAGTAAAATTCATATATGCTCATAACCAAGTGTGATAAGGAGAAATGCTCCAAGGGAAAAATAGTAAAACAATTCATTATCTTTGTTCAAACTAAAAAATAATAGAGAACTATATGATGAACATCAGTGGATGCTCATGATCCATGAAATCTAATTCCAAATCAGAGGAAAAAGGCAAGAAAGTAAGTGTGAATTCGGATTCCAGGGGTCAACATAGTCTCAACAACCCCTAAATTAACCAAGTACTCTCATTGTAAGAACACCAAAATATCACCTTCTGTCATAACAGGTTGGAAGGGAGAGCTCAAAGTTATATGAATTTTAGAAACAAGATGAACAAGGGATATTTCCTAAGATTTTAGATACCCAACAAATGTAGGGAAAGGTAAACCAAATGGAAAGCTTCGTTAGAACATCAAAAACCATGAAAAATTCATGAACAACCAAAGGCATGGGGAAAAGGAAAACTTGGGTTACTATGCAAAATGCTAAATTGGGAGATAAAAAAAGCTTTATATGGAACATGCAATAAACTCTGAATCATCAATAAACATTGGATGCATCTTGGACATTATCAGGGGCCACTAGAGGGAATTGTACTTAAGGTAGAGTTTGAGGGTATAGGTGGTAGCTAAATCAAAGATTATGGATGGGTTTTTTAGTTTATCTAGGTTCTCTGGTGGTTTTTAGAGAGTTTATATACATAGGTTTGGGGGTCTGAGTGGTGTGAAGATCTCAGGGAGGTTGAAACATGGGAGGGTTGCATCAACTATGGGAGTCTAGGAGATATAAGTGATGGAGACCCTATGTGTTAGAGATCAATATTCTTGGGAGGTTATGGGAGAGGTGAGGGAGAAGTATGATAGGGATAGGATTCATTGTGGAGAAAGATCGAGATTAAGCATAGTTTCAACTGTTATAGGTCCTAAAAGGACATGAAACCATACGAAGGAGACAGTAGTGAAGCGTCAGATCAATCCATAGAAAATGGAAAAGAATAAGAGTTGTCTGATCAAGCCATGGGAGAAAAGATGTTTGTGACTATGCATAAAACGAGAATTAGGTTAGATTGGATTATCTTAATAATACTTGATCAAAACTATGTGGAATCTTCTCTAGTTAACTTAGGTGGTCAAATAAAGTCCAAACGGCCTCACATTTGAACCATGATATGATTAAAGAGTCTAGAATCTTCCTATACAATTAGGTTTAGGCTTTGATATAATTTTTCCCATAAAATTCATATGGTTCATTATCTTAATGAATATGTTTTAAAATATGAGATAAAATAAACTTCTTTTCATTAGTCTTTTAGTTGAGTCAAAATTTGATATTGAGAGTAGTTGTCTACTCAAGGGCCTACTCATTATCTTTTTAGGTGTTTTTGAAAGGTTTATCACAAGAGATAAAAAATAAAAGTGTTAAATCTCATTTATTTTCATATTAAGATAATGGTGAGTTATTTGATGCACATAAGAACAAAATGTCTTTTTAATAATGTAAATGAAATTTTATAAACTGGGGCTATTTCCATTAAGCCCATTGTATAACTTTTATTATCGAACTCCATTGTGAACTATGAATTATATATGTGAAATTTTGAGATGTTACAACATACATGAATGATAGTGAAAATGAATTTTCAAGGGCAAAGATCCACTAAGGAGGTTGCATCTCGAACCACTACTATAAATATGACTTATATCGTCGGGTTTTTTTCAAGGGAAACCAAAGGCATTCGATATCTCATTTGTTCCTTAAAGAAAACCGACATAGTCGGCCAATTGAAAAAAAACACATGCTGCATTTTATTTATCTTGATGGTTTGTTTTGTGAAGAAACCGAATAGATAGATCACTCGCAAAAATGTAATTTCACAAAAAAAATTGGGAGACATTTCAATTGCCTCCAAGAACCCTATTTTATTGGTTTCTTGTTCAAAAACCGATGAGATAAAAGAGTACACTTCAAACATCTCCTTATATATCTCATTTGTCTATCTCGTTGGTTTGTCCTACACAAATTTACCAGAAAGGGATATGCGCCAAGCATCTGTGAAATTTTTCCCCCAAATTGATTTGTTGACGATGTAGGTGTTGTTGGGATGCATTGTCCGTTGCCAATTTTGGCATAGTTGACCGACTATATAGGCTCGTGCGGACATAAGTTTTGTTGATGGTGATTTTATTTTAAGTGATGATATAGGTTATGTCATCGGTGTTGTACAATAACCGACAGGGTATGTCTTACTTAAACCATGCAAGAAACCCCTCTCTACCCTCCCTATGTTTCTCGAGACCACAGACCTTTGGTGATTTTCTTCTCCTCTTATCACTGCCACAGCTCCTCCGCCAGCCAACTCCGCATTGCCTACCGGCATAGCTGCCTTCGTTGCTGCCACAACTACTCAGTGCCAGCCACAGTCATCCTACAATGCTTCCTCCGCTAGTCAGTGAAGCTTCCTCTGCCAGCTATAGCCTCCTCCATTGGTTCTTTTCTCAGTTCTTCCTCCTCCAAACCAACTGTCAATCACTGCCTCCTCTAGCTGGCATTGTTGCTCATCCTACAACAACCACCTCCTCTAGAAAGCACAATTTTTTCTCCTCCAGTCACCTCCTCCTCTAGCCTGCATTGTTGTTGTCCTCCTCCTCCTTCTCATCATGTTGCCACTACTTCCTTCACCAACGTCGATGCTTACGCCTCCCCCAGCTGAACTAGTAAGGATATATACCCCATATTGTAGCCTTTATTGATGAATATGTGTATGATTCACAATGAATAGCCTAAGCTATGCAAGATCATTGTTGTTATCTTCAAATTCATCAATGATGTTGGGTTTCAGTCAAACTTGAAAAAGTATACAACTAATGTTTTACCTATGAAATTCAATGGCCTTGTTTCTTAATGATGGAAATCATTAAGAACAAGTGTTTAAAATATTTATGTGTATAGTATGTAGTTAATGTGAAAAATGGATTTGATGTCCTAATTTAATAAAATGGCATCATTCATGCAAATTCAATTGTTATGTATGTGTTATATTTTCATATATCTTGCACAATTTCAATACACGAAAGACTAGTTTAAGATCCAATTTCACCCAGGTTTGACCTAAATTCTAATTGGACCTACAATATCATCAATAATGGTGAACCTTGTCTTAATGGTGATTAATTTGTTAATAATCAGGTGATGACCAGAGATGTAGATGGTCCAAAACATAAATAGGAATCTATGAAACCAGATACATGGGTTTTATTTAAGTATATGACTATGGTTTCTTGCTTGCAATCATGATATGTATGTATTCTCTCTTCTATTTGCAAATATTGGATGTAGTATTGCTACATAGTACTCGTTGTTTCATCACTTAGAAACATAAATTATGAGTAGATGTTTTGTAGTTATTTAAGGTGTTCATTATCCCCCTTATGAGGGAATGGATTAATGTTGACTAGTACACCTCCCTAGAGCACACTGTGTATGGAGAGTTTCCCTAGAGTACTTGGTACATGAGGATGCGCCTAATATATATGTTTTGGTACTAGTCCACCTTGATAATGCAACTCATCTAGGAAAATGAATAAAATTGACATATTTCACTTAATCAATAAATATTTTCTATGATTTTCCTTCATTCATTTTTGCAAATCTTTTCAAATTATGAAAACAATAAATATATGTATCTTTCTACCCATGTACTTGACACCTTGTGTGTTGATTCATTGTTTCATGTATGTTTTAGGTTCAGAGCTACCATGGGATAAAAGAACAAGATGTGAGCAAGATATACAGGTTGTACCAATTGTAAAGATCCTAATTAGCATACATGTTCATAGATTGTAGAATTTTCATTCAATATGTAATTGTAAATCATTTTGTAATAATTCATGTTGTATAAATATACATGTTGAATGTTGAGAATGTAATGGTGTATGCCTCTATAGTTTTATGTTCATGTATGCGCAAATTGCTTCCGCAACACACTCTGAAACAATTGTCTAACATTTTTGGATTTGTCCTCTCGGGCCTTCTAAGTCTCGAGACGGAAGAATTTGGGGATGTTACAATCCGCTTCAAATAATCAGTAGCACCGACCATGGCGTCATTACCATCAAATTAGTGAACTTGGATGCAATGTTGCTCCTTGATATAGTCAATACCCCTAACTGGTTGTTCATGGCGTCAACTCAGTGAAATCATATACACTTATCATATGAGTCAAAAAAACCTATTAATTTGCATAAAACTAATTTGTGAACAATTATCAAATCTAACAAAAAGAACCTAATAAAAGTACTAAAAAACAATAAAAGTGTGGGTTGTCTCCCACAAGTGCCCTTGTTTAATGTCACATGATAGACACAATGAAGATGAATCAAATAACTTGTGTTATTTTTCAAGGATGACGTGGTTGGATTTGGAACTATAATCCATTTTTTCATCCTCTATGCCCTACGTCACTTGTCCTCACTTTGTATCAATGATTACATCTAGCATAGCATGACATTGTCTTCTTAATAGTAGTTCTGACCCATTATTTTCTTACATGTCCATCACTACAAAATTGGTTGAATAGATGAGCTTTTCCACCTCCAGGAACACATATTCACAACTCCCTACAGCTCTACTAATAGACTTGTCATCCCACTAGATTTTCATGTTGGTCTTCTTAGGTTGCTTAAGCCCTAGCTTCTAAAACATGGGGAGAGACAGAAAATTGATGCTCATTCCAGAATGATACAATGCTTTGCCAAATGTTTGGTTTCCAATTGAATAAGGGATATTGAAACATCCCAGATTATTCATCTTCTATGGCATATTCTTTTGAATCAGCACACTCATTTCCTCATAGACTTTCCACTATGTCATAATCTATGATCTCATGCCTTTTTTTAATGATGTCATTCAAGTACCTGCCATACTTCAGGATTGTTCTATACCATGCAAAAGAGAGAAATTGATTTCAAGCTTCCTGAAGACATCCTTCAACTTGTTAACACGTTTGTGATTCCTCCTAGTTACAGATTGTTGAGGTAGAGGACTGATAGTGAGTAAGCATGCTGATGTGAGGGAATATTATGTCTCCTTGGGGGTTTCCCCCCTAAGCTTGTTGTGGGTTTTGGAATGTCTGAATCCTCATAGGATGGCTCACCTACTAAGATGACAGAGTGGGTGTGGTGGCAGAGTGGTGGGGTTCACCCCCTTGTGGAACATGTGTGGTAAAATTTTCCATGCCGCTTTTTAACATCACAAAGTTGATATGTTCTATTGCCTTCTTAAAACCTACAATATCTACTACCAGTTGTGCAATTTGTGTCTTCAAACTCTTAGTTTGCACCCCTTGGTTTTTTTTCTCTCTATGGGATGGTCAAAATGAAACGTGTTATTTTACATATACTTCCCAAACATTTCCTTCAAATGGTCCAAGTGGCTTGATCCTCCACCTCCTTGAGGTGGTTGTTGGTGTTGCTACACTTGATTAGTAGTCTCTTATTACTGAGATGGCTCATGTTAGAAGATATTTGGAACCCTCACATGTGAATTTGGGGTGATTGTGCAATGGGTATTCATTTTTCATATTAGGTTGTGACATGTACATGTAATCTTCATCTACAACAATTGTGTTGTTGGAGTTCAAGGCTCACAATTTCTTGGTCAAGGTATTCATATGTGACTTCAATTCAGATTTTCATTGTCTTCCATAGCTCTCCTGACTAACCCATTTTATTCCCATTCATCTGTAAGGATTGTGACATGAGAGGGGATCCACTCCCTACTTCATTTGAGGAACAAATTCATCTATTCCAAACACACTTAAAAGGTATGTTGGAATAGGTGTAAATTTTTTATTTTTCAAGTGATGATATACAAAATAGCCAAAGTATAGAAGAAAAATAATATTTCATGACGATACTCAATTTATCAAGGTTACATGATACTCTCCCACTTGCAGTTTACATGAAACTAGCAACATAAGGATCTAAGTAGAGGGATATCCAGCTATCTCAAGTCTATCTCCCCAATAGCTCCACTGAGCATGTCCATGACACCATGTCTAGTCTTCCAAGTCCTACACTTGGAGTGTAAGCATACCCCAAAAGAGTATACAAAAATGTAAGTTATCAGAAAAAACATTGATATGTGTACATAAAATATGGATTGAGCAATAGAAAGGAAAAAAGACATCAAATATAGCAATGCTTCCTATAGAAGATGAAAAGTAATATCCAAGTGGATATCTAAGAGGAAAACAAGTCAATAGATGAAACAAATAAACAATAAGAGATTTATTTCCTTTTTAAACAATGATAGATCAATAATATCAGTAAACATAAATAGTTGCATGGTGAGTAATAAAAATACTAGTATATACCATAAAGTAGGTTAGGAACACATATGTATTCCATACCAAATGGTAGGATAACTAACATCTCAGTGCCAAACAAATATAGTATTTTGCAAGAGTTCTAAAACCTCAATGTTGTGGCAGGAGGACCAAAACCTCAGTTCCCAAAATATAATATATCACAGGAGGACTAAAACCTTAGTTTCATGGAAGGAGGACTAAAAATCAGTGCCAAAATAATATGGTGTCACTAATTCTAGTTATGACTAGCCAATCACACATGCAAATAGGGTAGGTAAGATAAAGTATATTCATGTTGAAATAAAGGATGAGATCATCCAAGTGATATCATTGGGGTCAAAGGACCCAAAAATAAGAATCTAATCAATTTCCATAATTAAGATACATCAAAGATCACCACTTGTGATATTGGGGTTTCAAAATGGAATAAAATGATCAAGATATAAATAGGATTCCAATATGAACATTCAACAAAGTAAGATGATCACAAGATCACGATCAACATAGAATGTTTCACATGAAATAAATTTTTATAAGGGAGAAAGAATATGTAGAGGGTAGTATGTCCCAAAGGACTCAGAGGGAGAGACAAATCTGGGTGATTTTCTCCATCAGATAAATAGGAAACGCAACATAAATTAAGAGAGAGATCAGAAATTGCTCAATATTATTTGGAGATGCAACATACCTCACATGAAGTCTACATATGTCCATGGTCAAAACCCTAATTCCATCCCAGTCCACAAGTAACCTATGAAAGGCATACATGAGATTAGGGTTCAGTTTGCATTAATTGTATAAACCCTAAAAATCAGCTTTTATTATTATTGAATTGGGTTATCAAAACCATACCATATTTTAGATTATATTCTTTAATTTCATAACATGTTTTACTTTATTTTTCTGACCATATATTATTAGTTATGAATTTAGGAAATTCTAGATAATTAGAAAATTCAATATAAATATTATATATATATCAGAATTAGGTGACGAAACTGATACTATTAGATGAATTGATGAATTCAAAACATATTTTATTTTATTTTATTTTATTGTCGTAATCTATAAATAATAAGTTATGAATTTTCAAATTTATGACCAATCATGAAACTCATAAAATCCACATATACACTTGATCTAATACAAGACCTTGTTGAGATGGTCCTACACAATTGTCCCATCTTACCCAGGTCCATAGCCAACAGGGTACATAGCTTACCACATTAGTGGAAAAGATATATAGGCATAAAGACAATTTTTCCCATAGGGCACATGAGAAAATTAGATTGTAACAAGGGCACAACTGAGAAATTTGGCAGTCATTTTCTTCCTCTTTTAGACACCTCCCGAGAAATAATGATGCATCGTAGCTCGTTAGGCAAAACCACAACACCAATCACTTCAAACCAGTCCCAAATTGTGATATCCACAAATTTGTCTTGTCAATCACAACAAGCCCAAGAAGAGGTAATGTGTCATTCAGTAACCCAACATGGGCCTTCCGCCATAGCCACAACAAGGGGGGGACCAAAACTAGGCAAATCAATATATCTAGCATAAACCAACATTAAAAGTAGCCACTTTATCATTGAAGGAAGTTGAACATCTTCAAAACCAAGGGTAAACGACGCCAAGAATGGGCCAAGACCCCCCAATCACCCACCTCATGTCACTGTCAGTGGTAGACACTAAAATAGGGGAATCAAGGAATTACCTTAAATAAATCTATTGGCTTCATGGGAAGCTTTCTAGCAAACTAAAGGGAGGGATCAAAATATTTCTATGGAATCTGCGTTGGTCGGGATCATCAATCCTGGACCTTGACTTCTAGTGTGGGTCTATGGAGTTGGGCAGCATACTCAGGGGTGGTAGTTAGCCAAGCCAACATCGGGGGAAAGAATAACGGTGATGCAGTAAGGGTCTCTGAAGGTTTTAATAAGGGTCTGATGACATGGAGAGGATGGGAGAGGGAACAATGGGAGGAAACAAGGTAGGAAAAGAGAAATGTGGGTGGCACATATAGCTAGAGAAATCAGACATTAAAACCCTAGGTAATCAAGGATGCAAAAGGTGGAGAGTAGGGAGGGGATCACAAAGGGGATATCTATGTGGTTTGAGTGGGGATGGAGAGCGAGAAAATCAGTGAGAAAATTGGAAAGATAGAAGTGCAATGAGAGAAAGGAAGCTCGTATGAAAATAGAAGGTAGAAGATAAAGAACGAACCTAAGGACCCCACATTTTAGTAAAGTTAGGAAACCAGAAATCATAGTGTGACACTAGAAATCAAGAAACACTTTCTGAAAAACAAATAATATCAACTTAGTAAACAGGCTACTAATGCATCTTTCTTGCTATTATATTTAAGACTCAAATAAGCTCCAATTAAAACCTAATTTTGCAAATAAGCTAATTTGGACATGTAGAATCTAAGTTCGACATTTACTATCACTTTTAAAGTCAGTGGATAATTAATTTAATAGTTTTGTCTTATCTCATATTTTCTTTTCTAAATGAAATTAGGATAGTTATTATTGTTCAAATAATGTGAAACTTAGCACCCAAGCTAATTGGGACCCAAAGATCAATATTTTCATATCAAATTTCACTTTTGATAATTCCTTCATGAGTTCTACTATAATTATGATTTTAGACTCAACATCATTATATTATTATAACATTATATCATTACCATCATTATTATTGTTTAGAGTCCTATTATGTTCACATTGTTGACAAAATAGATTTTCTTACATTATTATGCACAAAATTCCATAGTTTACACATTTTTACTATAAGTCCATATTTATTTAAATAATGACATATTATTCATGTTTATGGATATGGGAATTCTCATTGTTATTCCTATTCACGTGTTAAGCCTATTGTGCCACTTATTAAACATATTTTATCCATTATTTGCATATTAGTTAGCAAAGAAAACATATGAAACATATTTAATGAATTTATTTACATGTTTGCACTTGATTAAGTTATTATGTTAATATGAGTGCAATCTGATATGTGATGTTGATTATAGAACCTATTGTCACACAATACGTTATATGCATTAAATATGTTCCTTAAGATATAACTTTATTCTTGTTTGGTAAAATTGAAAGAACCAAGCATGGGACTGTCATGTCTAGAGTCAAAATCCAAGTTTGGGTATGTTACAACATTCCACCCCTTAAAGAGGATTTTTCCCCAGAATCCAACCATACTTATTGTAACGCCCCAAAAAGATGATTCAAAACACAATCGGAAGCATAAAGAACATCAGCCCAATTAGGGCAAAAACACTCCCTCAATATGAGAACCAAACATAAACAGAATATCATTATCCATAAGCAAGACTCGTCAATTAACAATGTTTCATAGGAAATAAAAAATAGACCATGCATGGTTCTTTTATAATAATAAAATGACAGTTAGTCTAACTTGAAAGAAGATAAAATCATATATCAAAATAAAATCCATGAGCTAGTTTTAGTGTCCATCATTTGTGCCAGAAGAATCATCACGCCGCCCAACAACCAATATCAACTAGGTACCTGTGGGTTCTAGATGCAGGAGAAAATTTCCTAGTTACATATACAGCCAAAAAGGTGTAAGATACATAAAAGACACTCTAACTAGTAAGTTCGTGTAGATTAAATAGTAGCTAATGTCATCACCATGATAAACAATTTCAGTAGTTTTAATAGGAAGGAGCAAATACCACATAAAGTTGTAGCAATAGTTATATGGGTTCAATTATGCGAAATTATTATTCAAGTAGTAGAATTGTATGTAAATATGTTGTATTTTATGTTATTTTAGTTTGACGGGCCTACTAAACTATTTCTTTAGTCAACCATTTTTGTTTTATAACTTAACAACCTCCTGCTCTATCTCCTCATGATCTTGCTGCTCCTTGTCCTCCTCCTACTCCTACTCCTAGTGGTTCCAATGCCACCACTACCTCCGCCACAGGTATGCCCTCCACCTCCCCCTTCAAAAACCAATTTTTAGCGCATATACGTAGGTAAAAATGAATATTTCTTATAAATTGTGATGAAAATGCATGTATAATGGGTATTAGTTTGTTTAGATTCTTTTCTATGAAGATTAGTTTGTGTAGAATATGTAATTTGGTTTGTTTGATTTTTTTGAATAATATGTGTGATTCCAACCTCATGTTCCCAAGTTGTGAAGAACAATCAAAACCCTAATATATAAAACATAATTTTTAAACCCTAATATGTTAGCGCTAATATATAAACTCTAATCTATATATCCTAGATTGTAAAGCCTAATTTTGGAGCCATGTTTTTGTCCTAGAAACCAGTCCAAGATTTACTCATTAGGAATAAACCTTGGACAGTCCCCATTTTGGAACTATTCTTGAGCACTTCATCTCAGTTAGGATGTAAGTGTATAATGCATGTTTGACTTCAATAAATTTTGATAGTATTTCCCCTATTGCTCTCTGGGTGCATATACAGGTGGGTATTTTCCCATCTACGTTAGTGTACTTGGAGAACTGTGGGGAAATGTTGTCAAAATTTATTGAAAATGAACATGCATTATACACTTACTAGTGAGATAAAGTGCTCAAGAATGGGATAGGTGGCACACATTCATAAATTTTATGTGGGGAGTCTAGGTATAAAAGGACGACATTGAGTAAGGCCAAAATCGAGTATCCTTTCAAGGTGATGTGGTATCTACCTATAATACCACAGTTTCAGCACTTGGTTACTAATACCGTAGATGCACAAAATTTATCTTAGCATGCAGAGGTAAAGAAAAACAATGATGGTATTCTATGACATGTTTCTAATTCCCTACAGTGGAAGAAGTTTGATTTATCGAATCCTAAATTTGGTGAAGAAGACATGTATTTAAGACTTGAACTTTGTACCAAAGGGATGAATCCATATGGAACATCAAGCAGCACATATCACTTGCCATGTCATGATTGTTGTATAGAATCATCCTATGTGATTGTGTATGAAGAATAAATATGTCATGATGTCTTTACTAATATTGGGCTTCAAATAACTTGGAAATGATATTGATGTTTACCTTAAACCTCTAATTGATGGTCTAAAGAAACTCTAGGGATAAGGTGTAATGACTTATGATGTTTTGCGTGGAGAGATGTTTAATTTATGTTCTATGGTGTTTTTCACTATTAATGGCTTTCCAGCTTATGGGACTTGTCTGGACACAATGTCAAATGAACCAGGGATTGTCCTATATGTAAGGAAAATATTGATTCAATCCCATTAAAACATGGTGGTAAGACTTTATATATTTGTCTTTGAAGGTTTCTGCCAAAGGTGCATCCTAATCAAAAGTTATGCAAAATATTCAATGGCACAACTGAGGAACGAGTGCCCCTAAACCTATGTTAGGGGAGGATTTTTATTCAAGATTAAACAATATTGTGAATAATTTTGGTAAGAGACCATGTACTACTCTTACTAGTGAAAAGTCATCATTCAAAAAGAAGTCGATAATATGGGATCTCCTTACTAGATTTCTTTGACATTTTTGACATTATATGAATACCATGCATGTTGAGAAAAATGTTTGTGATATCATCATTAGTACTTTGTTAAATGTAAAAGGCAAGACTAAAGATGGCATCAAATCCAGAATGGACCTACACGAAGGAGTATAAGGTAAAAATTAAGAAAAGAATTTACCAAGGGTCGCCACACATATTTACATCTTGCTTGTTACACCTTGTCTACATGGGAGAAAAGAACTTTTTGTGATTTCTTTCTTAATGTTAAGGTACCACATGGATCCTCAACCAATATACGTAGATTGGTATCAATAAAGGATCTGAAGCTGATAGGTTTTAAATATCATGCTTGTCACACTCTAATGCACATCTATTGCATGTGGCTATTCGATCTATGCTTCATAAGATTGTAAGGTTTGCAATCACTAGGCTTTTCTTCTTCATAAACACTCTATGTATCAAAGTAATTGGTTTTAAGATTCTAGATAAGTTGAAAAGGGAAGTGGTCGCTACCCATGACAACTTGAGTAATATTTTCCCACTTCATTCTTTGATATCATGATACATCTTGTTGTCCGTTTGACTAGGGAATCGAAGATCTTGGATCCAGTTTTATTGCATTGGATGTATCCATTTGAGTGGTACATGAGTGCTTTTAAAGGTGATGTTTGGAACCGTTGTCGGCCTAAAAGAAGTATCATTGAGGGTTATGTTGCTATCGAGGTTATGGATTTTTGCAATGACTTTTGAGTTGCAACAAAACTCCAGCTAACATTGTGAATCATGACATTTATTCTGGAAAAGGTACTTTGAGAGAACGACAGATAGATATCAGTCATGAGCAGTGGGAACAAGCACACTTGTATGTTTTAACTAGCATTGATGATGTGGGTATTTATATAACCGAACATCCCAACGATCTTAAGAAAAAAATATCCCCAAGCCAGTTCAGTGTGGCTTGCTAGAGAGCATAATCAGACATTTATTAGGTGGTTTGAAGAGAAAGTATTCATTCAACTATCTCAAACACTAAATAATGTTATAGAAACTATCAAATGGCTCAGGTATAAGTAAAAGACGCATGTTACATCTTACAAATGGTTTGACATAAATGGATTTACATACTACACAAAATGTCAAGATGATAATAGTGTTGTTCAAAATAGTGGGGTCACCCTTCATGCGTCTTCATTGTTTTTTTTCTAGTTCCAAGTATAAGAGTCCATGTGAAGGAAAGATGTCTTATTATGTGTCATTGAAGACGTATGTGAAATTGACTACACAGAGTTTATAGTTTTATTATTTAGGTGTAAATGGGCTAATAACAACAAAGGAGTTGTAGTTGATGAACTCAGTTTCACAATAGTGAATTTTGAGTGGAGGGATGAGAATAATGAACCATTTATCATGGCATCACATGAAAATTAGGTATTCCATATCGATGATCATGTAAAAGAAAACCGGTTTGTCATTCTTCATGGGAAAAGACTGTTCATTTTAGGGCATATTGATGAATAAGAGTATTATGACAAGTATGATGCCTCTAGTCCATTCTTTTTTGGCTTACAAGTGTAAATGTTGAATCTAACAATGAGACTATACACTTGAATATCACATGAAAGGGATATTAGATTAAGGTATATACATGCATTAGACATGTTTATTTTTTCATATGTGATCTGAGTTTTTCATGTTATATTTGCTCTTTATAACATGCTTATTTTTTCATATGTGATATGAATTTTCATTTGTTATATTTGCAATAATAAAACATATTTATTTTTAAATATGAACTAACAATATGTTTACTTTTGGTTTTATATATGGCATCTGACCGGGAGCACAATGATCCCGATCTTGATGTTTCAGAGCGTGAGGATCTTGTTGGGACTCCTGAATAAGGTGATGGAAATGTTGCTAAATCTACACGTAGGAGAGGGATAATTTTGATTAAAAAGGCATCAGCTAGGAGTAAAGGGAATAAGGGTGTCGATGAATTTAATGAAGTAGGCACATTGATTACTAAAGAGTTCATCAGCTACTGTGGGGTTCTTATTTGAAGCAATGTGTGTATCTGTATTGAGGATTGGAGACACATAGATCAAGCCACTAAAGACTTCATCTTGAAGGAGTTAGAGGTGAGATGTATGCATTTACATTTTTATAGTCTTTTCCTATTCTTTCTTTTCACATTTCTAAAATTAGTAAATGTTGAACCTTTTCAGGGCCTGTATGAGCTTGATGAAAAGAGGTATCACAAGAATGTTATGTATTCATCGAGAGAATACATAGATATTGGCAAACAATCCTCACAAAATACTACATATATGGTGACAATATGGACAAGGAACCCACAATATAATGACCCTATCTTGATAAAAAAAGAATGGGAGGAATTTCTTGAGCACAGACAAATAGATGAGTTCAAGGTAATGAATTTATTACAATCTTATGATTTCTTATGATTAGTTAAAACTATTCTTATTAAATAACCAGGCCATGCATGATGTAAAAAATGTGTGACAAGAATGTGCACAACCAACGGTTGGTTTCATGTGGTTATATTAATGGCCACATGTTGAGAGAAAGAACGAGAGCAAGAGAAAGAGCAAGAGAAAGAGCAAGAGAAAGGGCCTTCTCCTTCTGCTCCTTATACTATTGAGTCTTATAGTTCTTCTACATGGTTGTATTTATATTTGGACTAGATAGATGCGAGAAAAAAATCTGATGAAATTTCCATCCAAGCAACTCAGGAGGTGGTTGCAAAAATGGTAATTTTTTTGGTCTCACAGTGCATTTTCATGTTCTGTTTTCCCTGGATTGTTAAGTTTTACTGATTAGTTGGTTTTGTTGATGAATAGTTGGAGGTGGGTGAGTAAAGAAAAGATGGCAAGTTCACCCCTCAGGACACATGCAATTGAATTGGCGGTGGATCTCGATACAGAAGAGCACCCTAGGCATGTTAGGACCGCTAGAGCTGGGTTTGGGCTAAAATCTTAAATTGGCTCATCCTTGCAAAAGCAAAAATATGCTAAAAAAGGGGGAATGGACCTGGAGGATGTGCAAAGATTGATAGTTGTAGTCTTGGAGGAGTTTAGCACTTCTCAAGAGGTGCAATCTTCTCCAACAGTCATGGATCATGTACAACATCACACACCCATAGAGGGTATTGGGAGTACTCCTTTGAACCCACATAATACGACCGAGATAAGATTCAATTTAAGTCTATTTATATATACATTGTGATAAAGTAATCCCTCAAGTCATCACATATTTCTGTCAATTCGAATGTTGTGTTTCATAAAATTGTAGGTGGTTAGAAAATGTCATCTTGGCATTGATGTTCCATCATACAATGGCATGACAGATGTTGAGACTAATCTACACATTGATATAGTTCATGGTGTTCCCTTCCTACTGATCATGTTCATGTTCTGTCATATATGTTGTTCTGACATGGAAAGAAGCATTGATTCCATACAAACACCCGAGTGCCACCACATTTTGAGAGGTAAAAGGCAGCTTACTGGGTGGCCCAAATGGCTCATTGTATTTCTTAAGGTATGACAAATGTATATTGAATTTATATATAATTAGAAGTTAATATGAGAATACATGCATGCATACAACAACATCAAAGAAGCCCCCTAGGTTTCCATAGTGATCGGCCTTGTAGAGGAGGATGTAGGTATAGGTCACAACATTGTTATAGTGTTGACATATATTTCTGAGCTATTTCAATATCAATGATTGAACACACCAGTGATAGAAATTTTGATACAGTGGATCTGAATAGTCAAATGTGAAAGATACATGTTTATAATTGTTTCCTATATATTAACTAACTATTTCATATATATATATATATATATATATATATATATATATATATGTGTGTGTGTGTGTGTGTGTGTGCGTGTGTGTGTGTGTGTGTATTTTCATACATTTGTATTACATGGATGTTGAGTGTAGAATATCAAATGTTGCATTTCTACTGCCATCAATAATTATTGATGTAGCCTAAGATCTAAGTGGCATCACTGATTACATGAGTACCGTGATGAAGGTTTTTGGTGCTTCCAAGACTGTGATCATAGCTCCCTTCAACAATTAGTAAGTTTTGGGCTTGTTGTTTATATATATAACTTATGAATATACAATCATTGTGAAATTTAGTTTTTATTGTATTTGCCTTCTAATCACTCAGAAGTAAGCATTGACAGTTATTAGTGATTGTTCTTGACATCTATATTGTGTATTTCCTTGATTCTTTGGGTATAAAACTAATTCCAAATGAGGAACATCCACTAAAATTATAGATTCACTTGTAAGTATATTTTTTCATAATCAACATATTTGTTGATGTTTGTATCATATGAAAAATTATTAATGCAACATATTTGTTAATGTAACTTATAGGGGTATGACAAAAGTTCATAGTAGCTGAGGGAAAGTAGATACAAAAAAGAAATTAGTAGCTTGGAAGAGTGTTAATGTATAGTCTTCTCACTCTAAATGCATATATATTACCAACTCTATTTAAATTACATTTATTTTTATTTTGGTGAAGATAGGGTGTTGCTCCTTTTTATCTATATCAAAATTGACGTTCAATGAGTAGCAGGGTGCTCTCATAAATACGTGTACAAGCAATAGAAAAAAGAAGCTATATAGAAACAAAGATAAACTAATTATAGAAAGTAGAAAAGGCTATCTATCTACCCAGACATCCAATCCATATCCCATTTGCACATCTGCCAAATCTCACAGGTCTTCCTTCTTGAGTTTCTAAAAGTTCTGTCATTTCTTTCTTTCCATAACAAATAGATAATACATGCTTCCATCTTCCTTTCCTTAATTCTCAGCATCAACATGTGTTCTTTTGAATGCAGTTTCTCACCATGACACTCCTTGAACCATTCACAAATCTAGAGAGTGTAATCACAACCAAAGAAAATATGATATCTCATCTCCTAATCTTTCAAACACAAGGAACATCTAGAAGTCATATTAAACCCTATTCTCTACAAATAGTCAGTTGTAGGAATCTTGTTCAAGTATAACCTCCATAATAAAATGGAACATCTTTGTGAAATATCTCTAGACCAGAACCACTTAGCCCAAGGTACTTTAGGGCCTTTTTTCTAACAACAACCCGACCTTCCTTCATTTTCATCTCAGCTTTACCCCTGAAAAGAATGATGTCTTCACTCGTAGCAATAGGTTGACCCTGCTGGTACAAAACATTTATAAGGGACTCTGCACCTCTGAAATGCAGGTCATTCCACTTATCTCCCTCAATGTAGGACTTTGCTTTATAGTTTCACCCCTTCAACAATTTGAAAATAAATTGAGGTTTCACCAGATCAATGGGAATATTTTTGTCTTTTAAGCCATGGATCTCTCTAGAGTAGAAACTTTCTACCATTGCCAAGATTAAAATCCACCTCTTCCAGAAGTTTATGTCTTAGTCCTAGCAATCTTTTCCATAAACAAGACGAGTTGGCTCTGGCTTCCACTAACCATATAGACTCATCTTTGATGTATCTACCATAAAGCTATTTCACCCATAGGTTCTCTTTTTCACTCGCCACACTCCATAGGTTCTTCAAGAGACCATCATTAGCCCAATTCTCAATTCTCCTTATACCCAAAACTCCCACATCTTTTGGTATGCATATAATGTCCCAAGAGACAGTATGTAGATGCTTGTTTTCAATGGTGTCATTCTACAGAATGTCTCTTGTATATTTCTCAATAGTTTTGATAATTGATTTATGTAAAGGGAAAGCAGCTGACTAGAAAATGTTGTATGAAAACAAGGTTGACATAAATCTAGTCTCCTTTCTTGTGAAAGTAGCATGCCCTTCCAGGAATCAAGTCTATTTTTTATTTTATCTACAATAGGGCCACACATGTCTTTAATCAATCTCCCACTAAAATATAGAACTCCCAAATATCTGAGGGGGAAATGACAAGCATTAATATTTAAAATAGTAGAGATAACATCTTCATAAACTTCTTTACTCAGAAAAATCTGGCTCTTTTGGTTATTTAACTTAAGCCCTGACACTTTGCAAAAGTTGTCCGGAATACTTTTGTAGGAAATTGGCATTGTCTTCGTTAGCTTTGGCAAACAATAAAAGGTCATCCAAAAAAATAATGTAGAGACAACTATATCATCAGAATCAATTGTAGGTTTCCCATTTCCTTTTCTTATTTCATCATCGATGATGGTAGTAAGTTCCTACATAGAAATAGAAAACAAATGGGGGGATAGAGGATCCCATCGACTCGCTCCATTTGTAGCTTCAAATTGTTTTCTGGGGGAACCATTCACTAGGACCTTATAAGATGCAGTAGAGAATGTTTCATCAATCCAACTTATCCAGCACACTATGAAATTCATCTTCCTGAGGAGAAAGATGGTATAATCTCTTCTAATGGTGTCACATGCCTTGGCAAGGTCAGCCTTGACACACATATTCCTATGACTACCCAAATTACTTAGTATCCCATTTGCTAATAGGATGGCATCTCCAATTCGTCTCCCATCAATAAAAGCAACATGATTCATGTCAATCAATTTTGGAAGGATGAACTTTAATATGTTAGAAAGAGTTTTAGTAATTACTACCTAAACTACATCACATAAAGATATGGGCCTGAAATCCTTGTGATTGGAGGCTCCTCGGCTCTTAGGAATGGGAGTAATAAACATGTTATTGCACTCCTTTAGCATCCTTCCTTAACTAAAAAAGACTAGAACAACAGAAATAATACCATCTACCACAGTATCCCCTATCAATTTGAAGAAAGTTGAGTCCAACCCATCTGGGCCATGAGCCTTATAATCATTCATCCTCATCATGACATCTTTGATTTATTTCTCAGAATCAACCTTTATTAAATTGTCTCTCTAACTCTGTGTCAAAGTCTTAATCTCCCATTGATAATTCTAGTCCACTCTTTCTTCAGTAGCACTGTTAAAGGGTCTGTTATACAAGTGATTTATCTCCTCCTTAATAAGATCAGGCTCATACAACATTGTACCATCCTTTGCTCAAAACATTAATTTTATTTCTCATTCTTCTTGTTTTCATCAAGGCATAAAAGAAAGCAATATTCCTATCCCCCTATTTTTGCCACTAAATTCTACTTTTTTGTCTTGTGAGACTTTCTTCATCCTCCATAGATTTAACTACCTATACTCTGGTTAAAGACAAACCCTCTTGTTTATAACTACCCATAGGATCATCATCAACCTTCTTCTATAAATTTAAATCTTTATCTTCAAGCTCCTTTTCTTTCAAAAAAAATGTTACCAATGGTATTTTAATTCCAACCGACAAGGGCATCCTTCACATCTTGTAGATCCATGTACATCTAAACATAGGAGTCCCCTGGACCTATATACCTCTCCAACACTTCTCAACAAAATCACTAAAGAATTATCCTTAGTCCATGCATTGACAAAATGGAAAGGTGAAACAGTCTGCCTTCCCTCCTCAAGTCTTAGAGAAATCATCATATGATCGCTTACCACAATAGTAGTAATCTCACCCCAACAGTAGAGAAAATAGGATACAAAGGACATATTACTGAAGATATGATCTATCTTTGAAAAAGTATTATAACATTTCTCCAACTTAAAGACAGGTCCCTTAGTCATAATTTCAATCAGGTCAATCTTTGAAATGACTTCATTGAAATCTTTCTTACATTTATTCGATGGGGGTGTTTTCCCAACTTTTCGCTATTCATCCTCATTACATTAAAATATCCCATGGTACATGATTTGATGGATTTAAATTGTTAATGGAAACAATGGAGTCCCAAAACAATTCTCTATCAACATCAAAGTTTGCACCATAGACCGCCGTTAGAAACTAATAGAAGCTCTTTTCACATAATAGTGTATTATCTGTTCATTTTCCATGATTTTATCAACCTCAATCTCCTTTTCCATTCACATGGTCAGAATACGAGAATAAGAATAAAACTTGGAATTTTCCACATAGCTATCTGTAGGCCAAAGATTATCAACAAAAGCTCCAAGGTCTTCCTTCTTAATTCTAGATTCAAGGATAAATTGACTGTTCTTATTCATTTCCCCCTTGATGCATGGAATCTTATTTTCCCCTCCTCTCACATTCCAGGAGACAATTGTGAATGGAATAATCATTGGGGGTAAGATTCATACAACCATGTACCACCCTTCCCTCGGGTTTATTACCCTTGTCCAAGTCGTTGTCCACACTTCAAAATTGGACAAAGGAGAATACTTGTTCAACTTCACTGGAATGCTACTAGATGAAGTCTTTTAAGCAATCGTGGGAGGAGATATAGACTTCTTCCTCACAGTTTCCCACTTCGCCATAGGGGAAGGGATAGGAGTGATAATCTCACCTCCTTCTTTATTAGTACTCCCAGCAGTAACTATGTCCATATAAGAATCTGCAATAATGACTGGGCATGTGAATATTATGTGATGTTGTACATGGAGACAAATACCATGCACACGAAATGAATCACATGTATAGCCAGGGTATTTTTATTACTCTTGGATCATAATTAATGAAGTAGTCTTATTTGATAGTACAAACAACCAAATCTAATTAGAACTACATCTCATTCTCTTTGTAGTTTTTTTTACTAAAGCCTATACATTGGAGCGACTGAATGAGCTACGCAAATAGTGGGCAGAATATTTCATAAAACATGTGGACTTGTCAGCTAGTTGGGAGATTTGATTGATATTTTCTATTAAAACTTTGACGAAAATTTTATTTTTATATTATTGTACATTGTGGACTATAACTTTGTGGCAGTTGATGTGTATATGTATACATGCATATGTGTGTATGAATTGAATTGAAGTGCATGACAGGAGAACTATGTGTATTTTTTCATATGTATGGAATTGAATGTGTGGTTGAAAAATGAATCAATGAGTTGTGAGTCCATGCATGTGTGTGCATTGAAGTGAAAAATTGATAGAATATTGAGGTTTTTTGGCCTCTTTGTGCATGTGTATCAAATGCATGTGTATTTGTGAGTGTGTGTATGTATATATATATATATATATATATATATATATATATATATATATATATATATATATATATATATATATATATACTTGCAAGTTTGCTGGTAAGTTGTGAAGCTATGATGCTTGCAAAGACCTACAGTTCTGATGAATTGTTGTAGTTTTGATGAACTGCAGTAGTTTTGATGAACTATAGGCAGTAGACAGGCTAGTAGTAGGATAGATGGTTTGCAGATCTTCTATATAAAAAAACACATCGATCATGAGTTATTTCATAAGAAACTGACCACATATACATACTAATCGGTTATTTGAATGAAATTGAAGCCACATCCCTTATGTTTCGCTATTGATTCATTGATATCTCGTCGGTTATTTCAACCAAACCAACTACATAATGGAGCATTATATTGCCTGATCGATATAAACCGACACCAAGTCCCTTATTGTTTCACTGATATCCTATTGATTATTTCATAATCTGACATTAAATATACAAAATAACACGTCAATTCTTTTTTATTCAACGAACAACAAATTGCCAAGGGAACCCACATTTTCGTTGCATTTTGTGTGTTACGTCGTCAGTTTGATTGTAATGTGTAACTGATGATATATATGTATCCCATCAGTTTCTTTTTACCAAAATAACCAACGATGTAGGTTTTGAGTTTTAGCATCAATCACTTAGTCATTTGTTTATAACTGATAAGGTATGCCTAAAATAGTCAACGGCATAGGTCATTTTTGTACTAGTGAAGATGCTCAAACATGCAAGCACAAAACCATGGACATAGAGGTCCAAGGAGCTCCTGTAGGCTTCCAGGTTGTTGCTACTCATCCTAGGATGTCCCTTGGTTGTAAAATAGAATAAAGGTTGAGGGTCCTGGTTAGATATAAGTTAGGAGGTTAAAAGACTAAAACAAATGAGCTATCTAGGCCCAAGGCAAGGAGGTCAAAACTTGACCTTGATCAAATAGTCTCCAAAGCACTCAAATCCGACAAATGTGACACGCACATGAAGGAAAACATAAAATTAGATAATTTTTAAAAAAATGCAATTTATTCCATGATTTTAGTGAAATTTCATATTACTCCACACATGTACATGTAACTACAAGATCAAGGCAAACATTGTCCAATTGAAGTCTGATTAACGTCATCTCTTAGCTAATTGAATTTAAGGCTCAAATAAGTATGAGTATGAAGGAAAACACTTATTTGGATGTTTTTCACATAGTTTTCAATTAGGTTCTGATACCATATTGAATTTACAATTACATCCACAACTTGCAAGGAAGCTTGGAACTAGGGCAAACAATGTGCAAATTGAACCAAATAAGAGATATCTCTTAATTCATTGGTATCAAATATTAATCAAGCACACAATTACGATAAATAATCAAGATTAGAGGTAGATTAGGGTAAATCAAGTGCATGGTCTCAAACATTCTCTTCAAATATGAGAGTATGTTAGGAGTGACTTGCAATATGTATTTATTCCATTCCTACAACAACTTGGTGGGTAGATATTTAACTAATGAATAAAATTCACACAAAATCTTGTGAAAAGTAACCTTTAATACACATAAGCTTAAATTTTAAGTATTTTTCTATAAATTTTGATCTAAGTCTATTATTTTTCATTGATTCTATGCTACCAAAAATGAATTTATGTTCATTTCATCAACATATGTATGATGAAATTTTCCCTATATTGGTTAAAATTGTGGAATATGAATTGAATTTGCTTTATAAATCACCATTCATATGAGAGTTGATTACAAATATGATAATTGAGGAGGCGTTAGAATAAATTGAAATTGGATGGATTTTTGTGATTCTTAATTAAAGAATTACTTTTTTATGGCTTGTTATTACTGTGAAATTCCTAGTTTTCTTATAAATGGCGATCCACATGAACTATACTAAGATTTTAATGAATCAATCCACTTAAGATAAGTAATATACCTAATTATAAAATTCAATCTACTTAGGTACCCTAAACACCATAAGCCTTCCTTTTTGTCATGTTGGGAAGGGTGAATGTGTCTATTGTTGTAATGGTTTACAATCATGAAAATATTGCCCTGTAGAGTATTAGATTATTAGGACTCGTCTACAAAGGGTTAGAAAGGGCTACATAGGTGGTAGTGATGCCCTGACTCTCATACTAAGACTGGAAATGAGAGGATTAGGGGATAAAGACCTCAATCCATACTGTAACATATGATTTATGTGATATAGATATGTGATGTGTGACACATGATATGTGATCATTTATGACCCAGAAATGTAGCAAGGTATGTGAATGAGAAGGTAGAGATGTTATAGGTTCCAACCTAGCCATGTGGTGGACTTGGGATGAGTTAATTGTCTTAGGATGACCGATAAAACATGAAGCATGGAGAAAGAGTCATGCTCATGAACACATTGTGGTGAAAACACAATGGTGAGTTATTTTTTTCTAGGTTCAAAACTATTAGTTTCATAATAAAAAATAAAAACACAAAAATTCCAATTGTCATATAAATTGCATGTTAATATTATTCTTTCTCACATATGATATGTTTCCTTTACTGCTAAGTACAGATACTAGAATTATGTTTCTTACGTGCCTAAAGGTTATCTGAAATCATAATTTCCTTAATTAAGGTAAATAAGATGAATTTGTACTTAATTATTTCTTATGTTTTAATTTTTCACTTATACATTAGTTAATAAACCAACGAACAAAATTTAGGTCTTAAAGATTAATCATTTGACCCTCATCATGATCGTAGAGTTGTGTGACTTCACACATAGGTGGATTCCAAGTGTCCTATATATGTGTAGTTGTACCTATTTCAAGAGTTTTGGGATGTTCTGGGTGCTATTTCATGAAGGTATGAATATATAAATGAAAATACACTTGTATATATTTCAACTAACTTTCCAAGTGTATTGTTGGGAAATATTATAAATGACTGAAGTTATGTCCTTGAAAACTTGAAATGTGAATGTATGTTGGCTTGAATTGCCTTTATATGTTAATATTTTCCCTTAATTTCTTGTTAGAATTATCACTTGAGATGAGATTTGGGGTTTGTGATTCGCCTACCACAGGTTCCTATAACAATCATGTTTAAGTTTATTATTAGGAATGGTGCTCAATAGCTTGGTATTATATCTTAGGTTTATGTTAGTAGAGAACATATGATGTGTCAATATTCCTTGTTCTTCCTAATGCCTATAATATATATCTCTTCTCTTTATAATTGGTGTGTAGAAGAGAAGAACAAGTCAAGAATAGTTACTTGATTATAGTAGAGTTCAGGAAGCTCCGTAAGGACAAGTTGAGCATCAGCCAAACCCATCTCCTCCAATGCTACCATGAGATAACTAGCAACTTTAGGGGTTGAATGTGCATAAGATGAAGAGGAAGAAGTGGAAGCACCTCCATACCAACCACATGTATCAATAGTTAAATTCTCCTTAGAATAAAGTTATAGCTTAAGGTATGATGGTTTCCATCACCTAGATGGTAGGTAGCTTGAGACCCCATACACATCAAACAAATGTGGTGAGGGATCTGAGCACACTATTTGATAGTCTTCAATAGATCGAAACATTGGGTTACACAAATAGTTTTGACCATGATCAAGTTGATGCCTTGTTGTTTTAGATGGAGAATATATTTAAGTTGTCTCATGTTCTTCAGGAGAACAATATTGAACATGTGGTATATCTTAAGAGGGATAGTTCTAATCGTTGGTGGATAGAGATGATGTGTGGAATTTCATAGATTGTTCTAAACCTAATGAATTTGATGCCTTGTTGTTTGATATGAAGAAGATCTTTAAGTTGTTTCATGATCTTGAGGAGACCAAGGTTGAACATGTGGTATGTCTTTGAAGGATGGTGAAATCATTGTTTGGGATAGAGACAATGCATGAAGCTAGCAAGTTTACTAGTTGGCCCAAGGGAAAGAGGTACTTTGAGTTGCCTTTACCCTATGCATATGTATGCAAAAAAAGTGTCGAAATTCGAGGCCCTAAAGTCGGGAAATATGTAGGTTTCCGAGTATGATTTATTATTTCTAGAGCTTCTGGTGTTATTTTCACAACCTTGTGTCACAAACTTTGACAATATACGGAGGTTTGAAGGGTATATGAACCTTGATATGGAAGAGAAGGTGGGCACCATTGAATGTTGTTCAAACTTCCATGCTTTTGTTGATGCCTCTAGGATATTTGAAAGGTCTGGTCTAAATGAAATGGAGGTTGAGATGCATAAGAAGTCTATAGAGGAGATTTTTAGATGGGTCCTTGTACTCAATCAACAAAAAGTAGACCTCATCCATACTTATTCAGCAAGGTTTCATCTTTACACATTGTGTAATTTTAGATATAAAACGTTAGAGGCATAGGAATAAGCAATGAGGGCATTGGTAGAGGTCATCAACCCCAGAGGGCATCTGATGTCTTCAATAGTAAAGAGTACACAAATACTAGAAGCACTTTGATATGCATCATATTCACAATTTTGCACTAATTTTGGGTGTTAATTCAAAGGTTAGTGTTGGGTTAGTTCATCAATTTACTACAGGTGGGAAGCCACGGTAGTATTCTAGAGATTGTCCTTAGAAAGTACATCAACTACCTCTAAGTTAAAGGCTACGGGGATAGTTTCAACAAGCATAGTAGCCATAGAAGAGGAAAGACCTAATATACAGGCAATTGCATTAGAGATTACTACAGGAAGAGCTAGGGTAAAGTAGCAATGATAAGTTAGTTATATGTTATTAATACACCAGAGATGGTCATGTTCTGGAGATTAGTAATAGGTCTAGCGTTATTAATTAAAAATTTCACTACACCTATTCATTTTTTGGTAGATCATTAATCTATGCATTCCTTCATAACTAAGGGCACAACAACCAAAATTTATTTGTTTACTATACCCTTGTCTATAATGTTTGTTTTGAACATTCCTAGATTGAACCTATCATAATAGGAGATTCATGCCCTAGGTGTGTGTTATTTTAAGAGAATCAAAATATCCTAGTGTGCCTTTTTTCATTTGAAATACACATATTTGATGTACTTGTGGGGATGAATTGCTTGGAATAGTACATGGCTATATTGGCTTGCTTCACCAAGAAAGTTGAATTTAATGATTGTGATAAGACTTGAGTCTTCATAGTGTATATGAAGGCTTACATGTGATGACATTTGAGAAGGTGTTAAGGGAGGGATGTTAAAGCTCTACGGCACATATCATTGATATTAGAGTAGATAACTCTAGTTTTTGGAGTTTCTTGTAATTAAGATGTATGTAGATGTCTATATTGAAGAATTACTAGTTTTCTACCACCGTTAGATGTTTGCTTTGATATAAACCTAACATATAGAACTTTCTCAATGTATCTATTGCATTATAAAATAGAGCTAGCTATTCTTAGAGGGTTGAAGAAGCAACTGTAAGAGTTGGTAAATAATGATTTTATACAACCAAGAAACTCACTTTCGAGGCATGTCGATAGAAAAGATGGGACATTGTGGTTATGCATTGATTACGTGTACCTAAACAAGGTCATAATCAAGAGTATGTATCCTTTTCCTAGGAATATGACTTGATTTATTAGCTAAGGGTGTTACAATCTTTTTGAAGATTGATCAATGTTTAGTCTACCACAAGTTAAGGGTCAAACTTGAGGACATTCTAAAGATATCTTTTGCACTTGATTTGGTCATGATAAATGTCTTATGATGCCATTTTAGTTTAAAGTTTCTCATGTAGACTTTATGAAATGGTGAATAGGGTGGTCTAGATCAGTTTGTGGTGCTATTATAGATAATAGTCTGATATACTCCATATGTACAGGACAACATGATAATCACTTAAAACTTATTTTATAGATACTATGCCAACATTGCGTGTACACTATGTTTGTAACTATGAACTGTGACTATCAAAAGTTTCTTTACGGTTCAAACTATTTATATCCAAGGGATTTGTGGATCCCAAGATGATAGAGTTCTCAGTTTAGTGGGAACAACTGAAGTTTCCTATAGAATTTTGTATTTTCTTAGTGCTAGTAGGCTAGTACAACCACTTCATATAAAACTATAGTGTTATGTCTATGCCTTTAACCAAATTGATTAGAATGGAGACATTTTTCTCTAGATAGAGTAGTGTGATAATGGTTTCTAGACAGTGAAGGGTAATTTGACCCCAATGTAAAGGTTATCACTGTCTGATAACATAAAGGGTTACATGAAATTTTATGATGCATTTAGGAAATGGATAAGTCATGTGCTTATGAAATATATCAAGGCTTACGCATTTAAACATATGAAGAAATATGTAAGGAAACGTATATGGTATGTGATGTAGAACTTGTTACAATCGTACTAGCACTTAAAAGTTGGTGATATTATCTATATGGAGAAAGATGCCACGTGTTCACATATCAAAATAGGTTGAAGTACAACTTTACTTAAAAGGAGATAAATCAAATATGATTAGGATGGATTGAGTTAATGGATAGGATTACCCAATAAATTACTATCCACAAAAAACTCATTTGGTGGCATACATGCTCAAACAAAAGTTATCTATCTACATTGATAGATGAGTTGTACAATCTTGCATGTAGAAGAAGATATTTGTTGTTGGATATAGGATATATGAATGTTCGTTTATGTGTGACACAAGAAGGATAACTCCAAGTACAACTACAAGTTAAGCCTATTCTATCACAAAAGATATTGGAGTAGTAGGGTGTGGGTCCTGAGATATAGAAGATCAAGCAGGATCTGCAAGAGAGAAAGAGAGAAGGATTACAATATTCCAAGAATAAACTTCTAAATTTCAATAGAAGGCTATGACACTCTCATTGAGAATATATAAGGAAAACAATATTAGAGGAAATGCATGCATCCATGTATGTTATGCATCCATTTAGCAAAAATGTGTATCACAATATCAAAGAGCTTTGTTGATGGTCTGATGTGAAGAAGGATGTAGTTGAGCATGTGTCTAGATGTGGATATGTTAGTATGTGAAGGTCAAACATCAATGACCAGCAGAACCACTACAAACCTTACCTATTTGTGAATGGAAATTGGATACCATGGAATTTGTACTTGGTCTTCCTCACACATCTTGAGGAAATGATTCTATTTGGTTTTTTTGGGATGAGTAAGAAATTCAATTCACTTGATACATATCAGTGGAGATTTTAGAATAAGTATATGTAAATGGGATTTTGAAGTTGTATGGATGCATGTAATTCATCATACCAAAGTGTGGACTCTAATTCACATTCAATCTTATGATAAGCATCTTGATTTTATCATCTTTAAAGTGATGTTCAACACACTTTTTATCCCTAGACATATGGATACTTTGTAATTACCATACAACCCCTAGAGGATATGTTAAGATATTGTCCATCATAGTTTCCAAAAAAAATTGGATGTACACATAAGTTTTATTGAGTCGAGCATGTAAAAGTAGTTACCAATCAAGATAGGGTTTGTCCTAGTGCTCATGTGGGGTTTGATCAATGGAGTGTGTCCACACACTTTCCCTTCAAATCTAAAAGTGTTCTTGGATATTATTTTAACCTTGGAAGGAGATATGAATTTATTTCCCTTTAGAAGTAGCTATGAATTTATATCCCTTCCTACAACAACTTTGTGAGTAGATGTTAACATAATTGATCACACAAATCTAGCTTATTAGTGATCTCTAAGATAGAAAGGTTTGATTTTAGGGATTTTTTATGAAAATTTGGATCTAAACCCTATTTTTCTTATTGAGTATATGTTGTTGTAAATGATTTAATTTATTAGTATGTCTCATTGTTCATTTCATTTACTTGTATGTAAAGAAATCGCCTTAAGCTAGTTGAAAATGGTGGATTTCACACTAAATTTGCATTATGAATGAGTATTGATATAATTAGGAACATTATTATTTATGAGATATTACAAAAAAATGGATATAGAATGAATGCACAAGTATTTTCCTTAGATTCATAATTAATTAGGTACTTCTTTATATTGCTTTCTTTTATTTAAATCCCTAGTTTTCTTATATTTGAGGATCCACATGAAGTACAATGTGAATCATATCAATGAATCCCCTTAAGATGAGTAAGATACCTAATATTAAGAAGAAAAAGCCTAGTTAAACCTACTTCGGTATGCTAAACATCATAAACATTCCCCAATTCCCATGTTGGTAAGCCTGAATAGGTCTACTCTTGTAAATGTATACACCCATGAAAAGCTTGACCTATAACAAATTAGATTATGAGGGCTAATTTGTTGAGGGATATTGGGACCCATGTAGGTGGAAGAAAGGCATCAACTCTCTTAAGAATACAGATAATGGGAGGATTAAGGGATGAAGATCTCAATCTGCATTGTGATGTGTAATTTATGTGATAGAAAAATGTGATGCTTGATAAATTATATTTGTTGAGATATGAACACACTTTGAATCAAGGTTATGAAAATGAGAAGGTAGAGATGCTACATGATCTTGTGTATCCCAAAGGCAAACCTGGTATGAGATAGTTGTTATAGGATGACCAGGTAAACCCTACGACGTGGATGGTGGGCCGTGCACATGAGCACACCATAGAAACTTATACATTCCAAGGTTCAAGTGAAGTAGTTTGGGGTAAATATATAAATCAAATGGAACATATGATTGTCTTATACATTTTTATTTCTCTCTATAATATGTTCACCTTTCTTCCAAGTACAAATTCTAGAGACCATAACTATATATATTGTATGCCTAGAGACTATTTGAAATCACATTTGTACAAACTATAGTGCATAAGGTATACATATGCTTATTTTTTGTTATGTTTTATGTGCTCACTTGGACATTGGCCAATCAAAAAATGGATTAACTTTTCAGTCAAGAAGTCAAATAATATACCCCTTAGCTTGATTGCAGAATCATGTGACTTCACAACTAGGTAAAGTACAAATGTCAAGTCAGTGTGTAGTTGTTCATGTACATGTGATTTTGGGAATTTGAGGCTGAATTTTGAAAATGGAATGAATATGTAAATGAAATTTCACTTGTATCTATTTTCTATGAACTTGCTAAGTATATTTTTAGGAAATATTACAGATAATTGATGTGATGTCCTTGAGAAATTAAAATATGAATAATACAAGTTTAAATTGCCTTCATATATTTATAAAATATATACAATCACTTGTTCTACTTTTTTCTTGAGATGAGGTGTGGTTTAATTATTAACCAACCTATGTACGTCATTCAATAATCATATTTAGGTTGATTATTAGAAGTGGTGCATGACAAGCCTCATCTTTATGAAATTGGTCTCTTAGTTACTTTGAGTTGAACACCTATGAGTCTCATATAGGATCTTAAGTGCCTGAAGTAAATGCATCACACTTTTATATCTAGACACACTTGGGTTATATGTTTTCATAGTTTGACATGATTTGTAAGAAGAATCCATACAAGAACAGTGAATCATTTTGGGAGGTTTGTGTTACTTCAAAATTTTAGAGCATTACAATTGAAGATGCATACATCATCCTCTTTCCCTTCTCTAAAAAATACAATGACAAGGATTGATAGAATTCAAAAGAAAACTTATCTTTTGGGATGATATTCAAAATAAGTTCAAGAAGAAGCTTTATCATATAGGGAAGCATACCATCGTGAGGAGATACTCAAATCATTTCATCACAAGCATCAAAAGATTTATCAAAAAGGCTTAGGACCAATTTCATGATCCATTACGAGGTTCCTTGCATCATGATGTCCCTCTTTGTAAATTAATACAATACCTTGGATTGTAGGATAGAGGTCAAGGTTCAATTTATGCCTAATGTGGAGAGGCATGGTCATCCAGAAGCCACTTGAAGATACATTTAACTTTTTTGATATTCTTGTTGGGAACTCCATGCATCATGGCTCATCTTCTTATGAATTCTCTCACATGTATGTTTCCAATTCAATTTACAAGCTATACAACTAGGTTGGTGTTTCATTAAACCCTCCTAGCAACCTATTTACACAAGTGAGAATACTTACTATTAATATTGATTCGTTGATGGTGAACCAAAAGGCTTTGTCTTATAGTTTAGTTTTCTCTATTTGTGTGTATATGTTTGTGTGATATGAACAAGCCCATCTTGCATAGTTGTACATTGTCATTCTATAAGAAAGTGCCCATAGTTATATTGTATATTGTGGTCTCTAAGTTAGGAGATGATTATCTTGGTAGGTACAACCCGTATGGAATATATATAATGTTGTCTATAGAGATCATATTTACTTCTATTGGAAACCAAATGGGCCATTATAGGAACGATAACATAAAAAAAATTTACCTCCAATAAATTCACTAGCCATAGACCTCATATTTTTCTTCAAATTCCAAATAAAAAAGGAGGCCAGCACATTGGGAGCCAATTTCTTGGGATTTTGATAGAATATGCTAAAATAATATGGATCAAAACTCAATGATGAGTGATAACATTAATACCCTTTCTACCTACATAGTCAACCTCTTGCATAGATACTTAGATTGCAAATATATCTAGTATAATTTAGTAGAGTGATGTTGTTTAGTTTTCCTATCTAGAATGAGTAGGGCCGTAGAGGTGAGTTTTGGATTAGAAAACATAGACATTGACTTTTTTCGACAGTGGTAGAAGGATAGATAGATTAGAGAATGATCCATATAATGATGAATTTATTGTGCCTTCTATATCAATCTAAAGCTATACTACTTTTGTTTCCACCCAAATAGCAATATGCAATTGGTGAGCCAAACTCTGTTCTTAAGATTACGTCAGTTTTTCCCCTTCCTCTTCCATACTTGAGTAGTTTATTTACATACCTAGGGTCCCCTTTACATATTTTCAAGGGGGTGTTTCTTCTTGTTCCTCTTCTTCTTCCTCTTCCTCTTCCTATTCCTCTTATACAAAGGCTTCAACCTAGAGAGACATATCTAGGAAACCTTCAAACAATTTTAAGTTAATATCTCTCTGGTTTTGCATGAGAAAGCCGCCCCAACTTGTGATGTTCTGGAAAATACATGTGCATGTTTAAGAGAAATACAATATGTAGTACTTTATTGCACATCATATTGAACATGAATGTTGATTTCATCATTTTTGTAGAAGTACAAGGCTATAGTTCTCCCACAGTTATAGTCTTTTGGGTGACCACAAGATTGATTGTGATTTTTTTTGACTTGGTATAGTGTAAAGATTTTTAATTTTTCATTGTATGAGATACTTTGAATGTGCACTTGGGACCTATGATTTTCACCATGTTTCACTCTATAGTTGGTAGATCATTTTCTCAATATTTCACACTGTCGAGTTGGTGATATATTCTTATAGCTTGACTAGGCTTAGTTTCTTTTTTGGTTCTTGACATGCTAAAGGATCGGGTTGTCTTCCTATCATTATTGTTAGGAGTTTCCTTTACACGTGACATAATCATTATAGTCAGCATCAACATTATAGAAGTGACTTTCATGAGCGTGAAGGTTTTATTGTCCATTTTCAAACATTCCATTAATATGATTGAGTTTGACATCAAGGGGATGGGAGATTGTTGCTTCATATTGTATTCATGACAAGATTGATGAGTAACTCCCAAGTTGTGTGATTGAAGCTTCATATGTTTATGGGGCATTTGAGGTCCTTGACAAACAGTTGCATGCTAACAAAATTGATCGTTATAGTGAGATTTTGATGACTAAGACTGACACAATGGTGATTGAGAATTTTTTTAGAGATTAATTATATCATTTCACTTGATTTTATAGTTGATTGTGTTACTAACATTGATAATATTGAGATTCATAACATGATTGATTATGATGACTCAACATTGATTACTAATTTAAGAGAAATAATGAGTGTGGACATTGTGAGAGTTGATAACAGATGATTGTCTTTCATATAGGATCCTTATAGAAAATGAATAGAATTTGTTGTGTCAAAGTAGATAATGGTTGGATATAAGAAGTCAAGTACCCACACCCCCTCCTCCAGCCTTCTACTAACTTTATACCCCATCTCAGTTAAATCCACTTCACATCACTTTAAAGTAATGCTTTTATTAGACTACAAAACACATTCTCATTGATCATTCCATCTTCCTTGACCTTATATGAGAAGACTCATCTTTTTATCTTGTTAAAGTCACAAAGGAGTGCCATTGGTTGGCATGTTTGTGACTTGTTGAAGTTACTTTTGGCCATTTTCATGCATCATATCCACGTTGAAGTTACTTTTGGCCATTTTCATGCATCATATTCACCTATAGTATGACTCTGGGCCTTCACAAGAGTAATTGCAAGACTTGTCTCTATGCTCAGGGATGTTTTAATACATGAAGTGTTGAAGCTTTTGGACATAGTACCATTTACCATTTTATTGATAGGTGATAGATGAGTCCTATTCATGTTGTTAAAATGAAGGTTGTCTTGGATATTGTTGAGAAGGCAAATGGTGACCATGCTCTCATTTATGAGACTACAAACATGTATATAAATTACATGAAGCTTGGTGACATGACTTAGAAAAACACTTCCCTCACCAGTTCAATGATCAAATTCTTGAAAGCTCAAGAAGAACTCATGTTTCTATTTCTTTAATGGCTTCTTCAATTACTTCCTGATTGTATAACATCAAGATGACCAGTAGATGACCACCTTTACATGTGTTGTGGGACCTTTGGTTATGTGTGGATGTCATTTATTCTATTTTATGCTCCCTCCTATTTCAAGTATTCTATCATGTCTATCTTTTTATGGATGTTATGGAAGTTCCTTGATGTATTTATTGACAATTTTCTATGTTTGACAATACATAGGATAGTTGCGTACAACACTTGGATTTGCTTTTGAAACATTACAATCAAGTGAATAGTGTTCCTAGTCTAGAAAATAGTTATTTTGTGGTTAGGGAAGGGATCATTCGTGTCCAAAAGATCTCTCATATTGGCATATAGCTGACAAGGAAAACATAGATTTGATTTCTACGTTGCTCCCATTATCTTTCGCAAAAGGAGTTAGGTATTTCTTTGGTCATGTGGGGTTCTGCATGCACTTTGTCAAAGATTTTCAAGAGATAAATGCCCAGTAACACATTTTTATAGGATGTTGAGTTTAAATAAATTAAGTATTTCCTTTCTGTCTTAAGACTAAAAGACATTAAATTTGACTCATGTAGTGAAGTCCCACAATTTTACTAGATCATGTGAAATTTGTGTGTGATGCTTCTGACTAGTAGTGAGGTTGTACTAGGGTTGTGCAATGACCAAATTCCACATTTCATATACTATTCCAACTAGATGCTTTAAGATTCTCATGGAAACTACATTGTCCTAGAGAAGAAGATGTATGTAGTGATATTTTCTTTATAGATATTACAATCTTATATGCATCACTCAAGGTGAATATCTTCGCATGTCATTCAGCCTTCAAATATGTTTTCCACAAAGAAGTAAATGAAACCTTATTTATGGGTTTTATCATTTGAGAGTCTGATATGAGGTTAAATACAAGAAAGTCACACAAAACTTGGTGGTTGGTAATTTTTCTTGACTCCTAGAGAGTTTAGAGTGTGGTTAAGTTCATGACTATTATTTACTAATGTTTTATCTTCCTCGTCCCATCTCTCATGGTTCCATCACATCATGAACTACTTGATTATGGGAAAGACTTCTTCTAGTTTGTCCAATCAATACATATACTAGTTATTTCTTAGGTTATATGTTGTTTTTGGGAGATACACCTATTAATCTGTGTGAGCATGATGATGCATATGTCATTGTTTGATAGAGGAATAGAATCACAACATTGTATATTCTTGTCATTCTTAGGCATATAGTGGTCATTACGATAGACACATGAGAACAACAAAGTCATCGCAATGTGGTTTGTTTGGCCTACTTCGTTAGTGATTCACATTATTTTGTGATGGCTTTTGGTAAGTGTTAGAGTCATAGTATGTTTAATGTAGTGACATGGTGCCCCTTTTATATATTCTGATTTGGAATATCCTTTGTTATGAGGAATTGATTACATCGGATCATTCTTTACTTATAAAGGACACATGTACATCCAAGTTGTGGTGAGTTGTGTGTAATGTGGGTTCTAAGGTCATCACTTATTACACTAAAAATATCAATATGAATACAATCAACCAAACACCACATAAATTTTTGTACAATAGAAATGTTGTAGTATGAATACTCAAGTATGTGTATCAAGAGCATAAAATATGACATCATAAATAAATCTAATTGTTATGATTTTCAAAACATAAGAACATATTACACTTACAAATCCCTAGTTTGGGTCTTCATCTTGTGTCTTTTTTCTCATTATACATGTTAAGATACGCAGAATGCATGTAATATTCCCAATAATCATATTTTATGCAAAATTTAGCATGGATTTTGTTGCAATATTTTATAGGTACTTGAATGCTACTTGATGGAAGGAGAAGAAGGAAGTAGATCTAGTTACTTCCCCACACATGAAGGAGTAAAAGATTCACCAATATTGACTCCAACCTAACCCAAGTGTTCAAGAACAAAGTTGAAGCAAATTGACTCCATGGTTGATCAAATGAAGATCGAAGTGATACATAAGTTCCACCAAAAATGGTCATGGACTCTAAAAAATAGACATTCTAAAATAGAGATCATCCATCCAATCTTATTTTAGCCTACCCATAGAAAAACGGTGGCATTGTACATAATGATTGGTCTACTCAACCTATATAATGGTCACTCTACACTCAAAATGACCGTGGCAAACTCCCCCTACGCCACCCCAAGATCCTTGTCATCTTACACCAAAACACCATTGACTTTCTTTCTATATAAATCATTCTTCATATCAACCACTATAATCTATCTATCACTAGAATGGTTGTACCACTCACCCCAAGATATGTCCAAGACAATATGTCATAACCCATATGGAGTTTGCACTGAAATAGGGAAATATTATGAGGCCATATTGTTGAGCCTCGATGAGGATGTCAAGAGTCTAAGTGGAGGATATTGCTACGCCCCGAGATTTGAGGCCTTGGATAAAATGATATATAAAGGAATGATTGGACTACCCATATCATAAAGTCGAACCTCATTTTCAGGGAGCCCGTCACTGAGAACTTTGTAGTTAAGAATTCTCAACTTAGAATAGTACTATGATGGGTGACTAGTTGAGAAGTTGATCGTTGCTTATGCTTGAGTGAGTACAAAACATGAAATTAAGGCCAATGGTGATCCGTGGGGCCAATCATCATTCCTAAAACTCTACTAGAGCCTTAGGAAGTGGGTCGAGTGTAACACCATCCACCCACATCATGATCATTCTACCCGTAAATGGTCATTCTACTCTCAAGATAGAACTAACATGGTGGGAATAGAACGATCATTATGATTCATAAAATTTAGTGCTTCCCTAAACTCATTTCACCACTTTACTCTCAAATCATGATATCCATGGTAGACCTCTATATAAAACTTCTTGGTAGTTGCGGTTGGAGGGTTAACTCTTCCTAGTATTTATAACTGCACCTACTCTCCACCTACCTCATTTCATCATCTACCTCCCATTTTCCACCCAAAACCCTAGTTTTTCTAGGGTTTTGGCTACCTTCCACCACCACTCCATGCCATATACCCTTGAAGGAAAGATGACCTCATCAACCCAGATGTTAGAGGTGAAGAAGAAGGTTGCATGATCGTCATCCATGGATCATTCTTCTTGTTTCCACTTTCTTTTTATTTCCCTTTTTGTCATAAGTAGTTAAGGCTTTTGTGGGTTGTTTGGCGATTAATATGTGACTTTGATACCACATAATGGAAAACATTCATGTCATGTGTTTTATACTTTTCATTTATGCTATGTTCATGTTTTTTGTCTCTCCCTACCTCATTGTTCGGTGTTTGATCTTAGGAACAACCTAAGGTATTGGGGAAAGAGGGAATGGTAGGCTTGGATGAGACAAACTCCTAAGGCCACTTGTGAACCCTTAGATAGCTATCCTTTCTGATCTTGTTTCCCTATATTCTAATAGCCCTAGGTGGAAGATTTAAGTATCTAGGGTGTCCCTTTATCTACACTTGGCAAAGAACATTTTATAGGTTGGATAGAGGTGAAGACCTTCTCCTACACCATATACCAACCTTGTTACCAAATGTACTAGGAGAACCACACTTACAAACCTATACTTAGGTTGGTATAGAGTTAGATTCATCTATACCATAGTCAATTGAGCCTTGTAATGTTGAACAGAGTGTAGTTTAGGAACAAATTCCCCTAAATAGCTCTATGCCATCCATGACCAACTAGTAGGGTAGGATCCTTGATAACCTCCAATTTTGTGATGTTATCTTAGTAATTTTCCTCAGTTTTCCACACTCTTTCTCAAATAAATTAGATAGAATCCTTAACTTTCTTCCTTTATTACAAATACACCATTAGACTAACTTTTCTCCTTTTTATTCTCATAGAAAAACACAAAAAAATCACAAAAGCCCCAAACGGTCTTGAAGACCGCATGAAGCCACACGGTCCCGAGACCGCATGGAGTCACACGGTCCCGAGACCGCATGGAGTCACACGGTCCCAAGACCGCATGAAGCCAACCGGTCCCGAGACCGCATGGAGCCAATCGGTCTCGAGACCGCATGGAGTCACACGGTCCCAAGACCGCATGAAGCCAACCGGTCCCGAGACTGCATGGAGTCACATGGTCCCAAGACCGCATGAAGCCAACCGGTCCCAAGACCGCATGGAGTCACATGGTCCCAAGACCGCATGAAGCCAACCGGTCCCGAGACTGCATGGAGTCACACGGTCCCAAGACCGCATGAAGCCAACCGGTCCCGAGACCCGAGACCGCATGGAGTCAAACGGTTTCAGGGTCCAAATGGTCTCAGGGTCCAAACGGTCTCAGGGTCCAAACAATCTCAGAGCCCAAACGGTTCACGACCGTTTGGACCCAAAACCGCCCAAACCGTTTGGACTTCACTTAAAGCCTATAAATAAGACCCAAGGGGTCCTCCCAAGATCATCAAGTTTTAGACGTCCAGAGGCTGCCTCTACTACTCCAGAGCTATTCCATCCTCCATCCTCTGCCCCAAGGCTGCCAGTCTGAGATCCACACTCCATCCTAAAGTTGCTTTCTCTCTCATCACCAAAGAAGGTGGGAAGAGAAGGTTTCATCATTGAGCAAGCTACAAAGGGTGAAGATCGTCGCTCTCTCTCTCTCCAAGGGGTTGACCTTCCTCTCTCCTTTTTGTAGATAACATTATCTCTCTCTTCTCGCCTCCTTCTTTGTTCTTGTCATGAGCGAGTAGTCTCTTTCACTAGGGTGCGGGGAGTAGCCCCGATACCCATGTTTTCATTTCATGCAATGTAATCCATAGTTTGCAATATAGATATACTTTCTTTTCAGTTCAACATCAATCATTTAATGAATGCTTGTTGCTTGATCACCAAGTTGTGTTACCTTTTATCTTTTAGTATGAATTGTCTACGTTTGTACTATTAGATTCAAATCTCGATTGAATGTTGGTTCTTAATGCATGTATCCACCATGCATCTGTTTCGGTATCTAGGAGTGTTTCTCAAGAAGTGGAGTAAACTCACTTCCATCGTTGTACTTTCATACTATGAAATGGAATCAGTTGACGTATGAAAGTACAACCTTGATAAGTCGAGGAACACACTTTGCGAAGGGAATGATGTAAAGTAGGTGACCATTCGTTCGGGGATGGCTGGCATTGCAACATTCCCACACTTCTCGTAGTCATTTCTCCGAAAGGAAACTAAATCTACAAAGATACTAATTGTTTAGACTCTTATTGCAGGTTATGTTTTATGTTGCATGTTTTGATCCATGTGTAGTGGTAGTGAAAGCCGATCACATCCTAGTGGCTCCTTATCATTGTTAACATCCTTAAGTTTACTTTATTGCTATGTTTTACTTGCACTTAGTTTAAAACAACCAAATCAACCTTTTGATCTAGATACCAACTGTTAAGAGGTTAAGTGAAATTCTAATGTTTTCCATCTTGTTGCTCCCAACAAGACTGTTGTCCTGTGGATTCGACCCTTAACTATACTACGATAAGACTTCCACGTATCCTAGCATACGTGGGTGGAGTACTCAATCTAGTATAAGCAAGGCTAAACCTAAAGACTTACCATCTTTAGGATTTTTAGTGGTGCGCGCAATTCCACGTGAGTGGAAGCTCCATCAAAAATTGGCATCATTTTCGGGGACAACAGAACGTTTTAATTTCATTTATCATCTTGCTAGTTGGTTAGGGTTTTACACTTTCCTTTCAAACATTACTCCATATCTTTTTGAATTCATCATACCTCCTACATCATCTAAAAGGTGTGTTTCTTCCTTTACTCAGGTAGAAGACGTGTATGCAACCATTGCATAATCTCAAATTCTCCCCTGATCCAGAGTATGACTCTGAGGTAGAGAGAAGATTCCACCGCCACATCAGACTTAACCGCAAAAGAGCCAGGAAAATGGTTGAAGATCAACGCCAAGTTGTGTTAGTAATGGAAAGGGTCAATGCCGCCATAGCCTCTTAGAGAGCACAACTCATTGTTGACACTCGTGCTCAGATCCAAGCAGAAATCCGAGCTAAAGAACAGGCCCACATCTGAGCTGAAAATGAAGTTGCCCAGTTAGAGCTAAGAAACAAGCAATTGAGGGACTATGTCATCCCCAAGAACTATGAAGACAATCATCCAGTTCGGCCACCAATCATCAACATACCCAACTTCGAAATCCGGACACAATGGATTCAAATCATGCAGGGCATCTCATTCTCTGGTGGTTCTGGAGATGACTGCATGGATCACTTGAAGATGTTCAAGGCACTTTGCCGACTTGTCCCGCAAGCCAGAGTTGCCTTTGATGCAATAATGGTACATCTTTTCCATTTCACTCTTTCCGAAAGGGCTCTGAGTTGGTACAACTCGCTTGATAGGGAGCCAATCATCACCACCTGGGCTCCCTTGGAAGAAACATTCCTGGAAACATTTTTCCCTCCTTCATTAACCTACGAAATTAGGGGGTAGATCAACCACTTCACCCAGCTTCCTGGAGAATCACTCGTAGAAGCATGGGAAAGATTTAATGAGCTTCTAAGGAAGTGCCCTCATCACGGTATCTCCTAAAATCAATTAATAGAGACATTTTATAGGGGGGTAAGTGATGACATCAAGCAATTTCTTGATTCCTCATCTGGAGGAAATTTTATGAGAAAGAACTACGAGGATGCTTGGAAAATCATTACACTTGGAGCTGAGAACCAATCCAATTGGGGACGATCATCCAGTAAGGGAGTCCTCAAAGTTTATAAGGCTGAGGAATCAATGGAAATGAAAGCTATTGCTGAAGCTTTAAAGACTATAGCTCACAAATAGTAGGCGCTTGAAACTTCATTTGGAGAATATAATCAGAAGAAAAACCCCCAAGTCCAACAAGTTAAAGCTGCTACAGGGACTTATGAAGCCTGTCACGCATCGGATCACCCTACACTGTCATGTGGCCTACTTTACAATGTGATGATGGATATGCAACAACCACAACAGCAGTACGAACCAATCATCGAACACCCTGAAGACCAGATGCCCGAACAAGTCAATTCCATTCATTCCATACCGGGACAAGTTTACTATAACCCAAATCAACAAAGAAACCACCCCAGTTTTCAATATGGGAATCCTGCGGGGACTGCTAACCTGCAACATCAAACACAAGGTGGATCCTCCAATAGATTTCCACCTGGATTTCAAAGTAACTTTAACCAAAATCAAGGAAACCTCATAAATAATTTTCCAAGATCCAACTACCCTAGAAATCCTTCCGCCTACTATCAATATACCCATCCCCCTCTGCACCCACAATTGCACCCTCAGTTGTAGCAACCGCAACAACCTCAGTTGGCACCACCTCCGCAACAACCACATCAAGGACAACAACAACTCACTCAGAAAAATGCCCCCTCCCAACCAACAGATGAGATGACTATGATCAGGCAGATGTTATCGTCACAACAAACCATGCTTTCCAATCAGCAAGCTCAGCAGAAGGTTGTGGAGGCTCAACTAGCAAAAATTGTTGCCCAACTGAAGCCATCAGTAGACACTTTTGCTGTTCAACCAGAGTCAAACCCTAGACACGATCAAAATAGACCAGAGCAATTGAATGTCGTCACTACAAGATCTGGTTGTGCCCTTCATGAAACTATGAGAATCGTTCATGATGATGATGATGCAACTGTCTTTACTCTGAATGCAAGCCCGAATCTAGGAATTGAGAAATCCGTAGAGACTGCGAAAGGCAAAGAAAAAGAACAAGCTTCCAAAGAGCCAGAAATTCCGCAGTATAAACCTAGGATACCATATCCAGGAAGATTGAGAGAGACTAAAATGGACACTAGGTTTCAAAGATTTAAGGAGGTGATGAAGAAACTTTATATCAATATCTCACTCCTCGATGCTCTCTCTGAAGTACTAGCTTGGGGTAAATATCTAAAAACTTTGTTAGCAAGGAAATACATTATTGAAGAACAAGAGACAATCAAACTGGATCAGACCACCTCCGATATCATTCTTAATAAGATGCCCAAGAAAAAGAAGGACCCTGGTTCTTTCGGTATTCAATGTTGTATTGGAAATGCTTCGAGCAAAAAGGGATTAGCTGACCTAGGGGCTAGCATATCTATTATGCCCTACTCCATGTGTAAAAGATTGGGATTTACTGATTTACTACCCACAACGATGACAATCCAGTTAGCTGATTCCACTATCACTGCACCTCTAGGAATTATTGAAGACATTCCTGTCAGGATAGGCAAGGATTCTTATGTCCCATGTGATTTTGTCATTATGGAAATCAAGGAAGATTTAAGATACCCAATAATTTTCAGCAGACCCTTCCTTGCCACAGCCAGGGCACTTATTGATGTTGAAGCTGGCATGATCATTCTGAAATTGGGGAAAGAAGCAATTCAGTTCTGGGTCCTCAACAATATGAAAGGCCCCAACATTCAAGAGGAAGTCTTTCTCTTAGATGCAATACATCAAATGTCCCAATTGGAAATTTATGAACTATCCGATGAGTTAGAAAATGTCCTAATAAATCCAGAAGTCAAATTCTCAACCAACGAACTAGTTCAACAATGCTTGCAACACTTAGAGAAAGCTGAAGAAGCACCAACAGCCACTTTTGAGGAGCTCAAATCTGTCACTATTCTAGAAACAACAGAAGTACCTAAGGCTCCTGAGATGAAAACCCTACCAACAGGACTTAAGCACGTCTTTCTGGACAAAGAAAAACTATGTCCAGTAATCATCAGTTCCACCCTAATGGAAGACCAGGAAGAGTGGCTTCTCGTTGAATTGAAGAAACATAAGAAGGCCATTGAGTACAAAATAACTGACCTAACAGGTGTAAACCCAGCCTTATGCATGCATAGACTACCCATGGTGGAAGAATTTAAACCTTCAAGAGAGCACCATAGAAAGCTGAACCCCAATCTTAAAGAAGTTGTTCACCTTAAGGTCCTCAAACTGCTGAAAGCTGGTATTATCTACCCAATTTCATATTCCCAATGGGTCAGCCCTGTCCAAGTAGTCCCCAAAAAGGGAGAGACCACTGTTGTACTAAATGATAAAAATGAGCTAGTTCCCACGAGGACTGTCACAAGGTGGAGGATGTGTATCGACTTCAGGAAACTAAACAAAGCAACACGTAAAGATCACTACCCTCTACCTTTTCTTGACGAAGTCCTCGAATGCCTAGCCCATCAAAAGTTCTTCTGTTATCTCGATGGTTATTCCGGGTTCTATCAAATTCCTATACACCCAAAAGACCAAGAAAAAACAACTTTTACTTGTCCCTTCGAGACCTATGCTTTCAGAAGAATGCCATTCGGGTTGTGCAACACACCTGCTACCTTCCAAAGGTGCATGTCTGCTATTTTTGCGGGGTTAACCGAGTCCAGAATGGAAGTGTTCATGGACGACTTTTCAGTTTATGGAGATTCCTTTGACAGTTGTCTACTCAACCTTGGACAAGTCTTACAAATATGTGAGGAAACGAACCTTATCTTAAATTGGGAAAAATGCCATTTTATGGTAACTGAAGGTGTCGTCCTCGGACATAGAGTGAGTGATAGAGGGATTGAGGTAGATAAGGAAAAGATTGATGTCATCTCCAAACTGTCACCACCAAAAGATGTAAAAGGAGTATGAGCATTCTTGGGTCATGTTGGGTTTTATCGAAGATTCATTAAAGATTTCTCGAAAATTGCAAAACCCATGACTCAACTATTGACAAAAGATGCCGAGTTCAATTTTGACAAAGAATGTCTACAAAGCTTCACAACCTTAAAAAACACTCTAGTCTCTGCGCCTATTCTGAGAGCACCTTACTGGTCACAACCATTCGAAATAATGTGTGATCCCAGTGACTATGTTGTAGGAGCAGTGTTAGGACAGAGAATTGATAAATATCCTTATGTAATATACTATATGTCCAAGACTCTTGATGAAGCGCAAAAGAACTACACCACTACAGAAAAGGAGTTCTTAGCTGTCATCTACGCGTTCGAGAAATTCTGCTCCTACCTGATTGGATCAAAGGTCATTGTCTACATTGACCACTCCACCATACGATATCTAATTCATAAGCAAGACGCAAAACCCAGACTTATCTGGTGGGTGTTAATGCTTCAAGAATTTGATTTAGAAATCAAAGACAAAAGCGGAGTGGAAAGTGTCATCACTGATCATCTCAGCCGCATTGAAGTCAAGGATGATGAGAAAGTACCTATCCGAGACTCCCTTACAGACAACCAGCTAATGAAAATTACCAAAGGATTCCCCTGGTATGTTGACATAGTAAATTATCTAGCTACAGGAATCATCCACCCTACCTCCTCTCATCACGACAAAAAGAAATTCCTCCATGATGTAAAGCAATACTACTGGGACAAACCTTATCTTTTTCGCCTATGCGCATACGGAATTTTTTGTCACTACTTACCTGCAGAAGAGATTACCCTTGTATTAGAACATTGTCATTCCAGACCCACTGGGGGACACATGAGTGCGAAAAAGACCACTATGAAAGTTCTGCAATTAGGTTTCTCTTGGCCAACGATAGCAAGAGATTCCCATGATTTTGTAAAATCATGCAACAAATGTCAACTTTCTGGAGGCATAACCAAAAGGAATGAAATGCCCCTCACTATGTGGCAAGAGATCGAACTTTTCGATGTGTGGGGGATAGACTACATGGGTCCCTTTCCTTCTTCATATGGATTTTCCTACATACTGGTTGCAGTGGACTATGTCTCGAAATGGGTAGAAGCTATACCCACGGTATCCATCGATTCCAAACCTGTCATTAAGATGTTTAAAGATATCATTTTTCCCAGATTCGGAGTCCCTCGAACTGTCATATCCGACGGAGGGACCCATTTTTTTGGAATGAAGCTTTAAAGCCCTCTTAAAGAAATATGGAGTCCACCATAAAGTTGCCACGCCTTACCATCCACAAACTAGTGGTCAAGTTGAAGTTTCGAATAGACAACTGAAGGCAATCTTAGAAAAAACAGTCAATAGACATCGTACTGACTGGTCCACCAAGCTTCCCGATGCCCTTTGGGCATTACCGAACAGCTTATAAAACACCAATTGGAACAACCCCGTTCCGTTTAGTATACGGGAAATCATGTCATCTTCCAGTTGAACTGGAACACAAGGCTTGGTGGGCCATTAAACAACTGAATTTTGATTTTAAAAGCGCCAGAGAAAATAGACAACTCCAGCTACAAGAACTAGAGGAGTTCAGAATGAATGCTTACCAAAGTGCCAGGATTTATAAAGAACAAACCATTGGAGACAAAGTCCTTCTTTTCAACTCCAGACTCAAAATGTTCCCCGGGAAACTCTACACAAAGTGGTTCAGGCCTTTCACCATCAAACACATATACCCTACTGGAGCCATCATAATTGTTGATGACAATGGAGGAGAAAGGATAGTCAATGGCCATAGATTGAAAAAATACTATACTCCAGCAGACAAAATTCCGAGACAGACTATTGAGATCAGAGACCCCACAACATCACCATAACAAAATCAAAACTTCATCGAGCCAGCGACGTAAAACCCAGGCGCTACTTGGGAGGCAACCCAAGATCTGTTTATCACCATTTATCTTCCACTTGTTATTTCCTTTGTTTAATTTAGGTTTATCTTCTTTAATATGAAAATATATAACAAAAAATCACATAAAAAACCAAAACAAACATAAAAATATAAAAATCAAAAACCTAATCCCTCTCAAACGGTCATAAAACCGTTTGGTGCCAAACGGTCCTCAAACCGTTTGGAGCCAAATGGTCTTGAAACCGTTTGGAGCCAAACGGTCTCGAAACCGTTTGACCTCGGAATTTGTAGGGTCAACCCCGTGAATCCTATAAATATAACCCTACCCCCTCTCCTTCTTATTTCTTTTGACTCTCTATCTTTCTAAAACCCTAGAAAGCATTGTTTCATCTCTCCTGCTCCCGCTCCCGCATAGCTCGCTACACTGGTTCTCTCCGCCGCCATCGCTCCTGCCTCCGCGCATCTTCACGACGTCCGCACCTTGGTTACCACCGCTCTTCACATCATCGTCGTCTTCATCACCCGCAACAGCAAGGTAGACCAGCGCACCACCATCACCAACACTTTCGTTTGTACACCACCTCCATTTTTACCATCGTCGACATCTATGTCGCCGACGCGGCTCCTTTTCTACCACCACCGTCGTCTATATCGCCGCCGCCTTCGCTATCACTGCCGATATCGTTTCTATCGCCGTCTGTTGTGCCCCCGTTGTTCCACCTTCCAAACGGTCCTAAAACTGTTTGGATTCCTCTAAAACATAAAAACATAGACACATACATGATCTAATTTTTAAATAAACTCGATCTCTTTGCAAAATACTTCTAACACATGACTTTATGCTAATTCTTTCATAAATGGCTTCACTAGCAAAGCAACCCACCGGAACTGAAGACGCTCCCTTCTGGACAAGGGATCAACTAATAGTAAATTGTGCCGGGCTCCAGAGGGTTGTTGATACCTATAAAGAGATTGGAAAGATCCCACCAAAGGTCAACATCATAGTAGTCATGTACGAAATTGATCGCATCAACAAATGCTTAGTTGAGGAGCCTGAAGAAGTAGTGGAAAAATCTCTTCCAGTGATGAAGGCTCTGAATACGAGCCAAACTCCGAAGATGAACCCCCAACCGAAAGGCTCAAGGGGAAACGAAAGGTCCATGAAACTGCGACCGAACAACCCTCAAAAAAGCGGGCAAGAAAACAGGTCCGCCCCGCCACTGCTAGGGAACAAACCCTAGCAGGCTATATCCCATCAACCGCTACCACCACCCCCACCACCACCCCTGCAACCACCACTACCCCTGTCTTCTCCGTAATCACCACCACTGCACCAACACCAGAAAACCTTTACATCCACACCCTCCCATCCATTGACAAAATACTAAAACCAACAAAGTAAGTTTGCTCACATGTACTGCACAAGATGGGGATATACGACAGAATCCTCACCATGCTTGACAACGCCAATCTCTCAAGACTGTGCTTTGTCCCTGAAATTTCATACGTCGAACCCACAATGGAATTCTTTACATATCTCACCAAAGAGTCTGTGGACATTATGCACAGTGCAAGGGACGGAGGTGACCGCAGGCTGGTCACCAAACTTTTTGGCAACAATGTTATCATAATAGAAAATATTTTGAATGAAAATTTAATAGACAACCCAGAGCAGATAAAATAGGCAAAAGCAGCCAGCACAGAGAGCCCCAAATTCAACAGACATAACTTCTGGAAGTCCCTAACAGGGATCCCAACCTATGATGCAAAGATATGCAAGGCCTCCAATATCCATTATGGGCTAGTGTGCATGCTTCACAAGATTCTCACCAGTGCACTCTTCCCCAGAACAGAAAGAGGAAATGTTATCACCACTGACCACTTTCTCCTCTGGTCCATTATGCATGGAATGTCGGTCAACATTGGATGGCACATGATACAAAAATTTTCAGCTTACGCCATAGGGAAATAAATCTGCATGGGCGGGCACGTAACTTCCATTATCAAATATCTTAAGATGGATAAAGTACTCTCCAGGTGCATGCATATAAAGGGTGACATCCTTACCAATGAGCAAACTTTAAAGAATTCTTATATTATCAAAGAAAAGGATGCGAAATTACACTACATTTTCTGCCCAACCGTCAGATCCTCCAGGACTCTGCTACCGCTCCCGGAACTCACAGACTACGACAAGGAAAAACTTCTCTTTACTGACGAAGAGCTTACCAAACTCCTAGCTTCAGTCAAAGTACAAGAGAAGGCAATCAAAGCGGACCAGACAGAGCTTAGCATTACCGCCCCGACAGCTAGGGTAACAAAAATACCAGTAAAACAACCATCTAAGGCACGTTTACAACCACCACAGCTGTCAGGGACGCCAACATCAAAACTACAACTGGAGATAGAACGCCCTCATCTGGAGGAACTAATAACTACCTCATCATTAGACTCATTCATCATGAGCCTACATGATGAGCTCACCACCACCACCCCCACTACATTACCATCCACTACCATCCCACCATCTACCACCCTCCCACCTTCCTCCACAACAATCCTAACAACAATCCCTCCACCCACATCTTCCACTTCACCATCTTTCTCCTAGGGTACCCCTTTTTCCGCTCCAACACCCGGCTTCACATACTCTGCTCCCATCTCCACCCTTTTCTCCTCAACATTTTCACTCCCACAATTCTCACCCAGAGAATCACCATTTTCTTCATCCTCTACCACCCTGACACCGCTAGTGACTCCATCTACGGTCACCACATAGTTCGCGGGACCATCAACAGTGTCTCTTTCGCAAGGAACTACCACCTTTCCACCCTGACCCCAGCCACACCACCCTTCCACATCTAGGGTCCATTTCACAAACGTCGGTGAGGAATTTGGACGTCAATTTGACGCTATTCGAAACCTCCTCACCGACCCTTCTAACATTTTACAACCTATTTTTTCTTGTGTGCAGGGTCTATCTACACAGGTCGCCAAGATTGACGTTCAAAACCTTGCCTTGCCAGACATCATCTCAAGCATCCACCAACAGTAGAAAGCAGCGGCCATGAAAGTCGATCGCCTTGACGACTGCCTGCGACAGCTACCACAGTTGGTGCTTGAAGTGAAAGGCCAGCAAGACAATCTGGTCAAGCAAATCGACAGGATTTCTATGCAAAATCAACCTTTGCTAGAAACTCTACGCGAGCTTAAGCATCAACAAATTGTTTTAAGCACGCGCTTGGATGACATAAGCACCACCCTCACACAGCTAACTAACCGTCAAGAGGAGTCATCCAACAATGAAATCAACCAACTCAGAACTCAAGTGATGGACCTCTCTTCCCGACTCCTCTCCGCTGAGGCTCGCTATTCAGATCTCAAAGAAACCCACGACGCACTGCTTGAAACACACGAGCATGTTCAAGTGGCTTTCGACGAGCTACAAGCACTCCACCGGCAATGCAAGAAGCCTCCATCAAAGAAGACATCAGACAAGGCGGCGGACGAAGAAGATGATGAAGAGGAAAATGAAGATGAGGAGTCTGACTACTCAGCTAACTCCAATAATAGCACCTCCTCAGACGATAAATCTGACAACCCCGACAATGCTGGGGAGGGCCCCAACTGAGGAGCTGCACCAAAGCAACAGAAAGATCACCACAAAGGTGATAACGATCCCAAATCCCCTACTGACAACGACAACGTAAATATGTCATATGAGAATTAATTCCTTGATTTTCTGGAATGGGATCTCTGGGGGAAACTGCCAAGGAAGCAGCCTTTGCTGAGTTCCAACAATGTTTATTTGGCAAGCAACATCAGCTCAACTTCTCTCTGTACCAGAACAATCGGTGCCCTTCCCCCAGAACACGAAGAATCTGAAAGAGTCAGTTTAGATACAGATGAAGACCTTGACTCTGCTTTTGATTCTGATAAATAAGAAGATCTGCAACGCTACATCAATGATTTGGAGCAGACCTCTTCCCCCCTTCCGCAGGATCTTCCCCCGCCGCGACCTCTACCACGCAAGATGCATGATCTAGATATGGTGGCCATATCTACTCTAGATGCTCAAGACATCTTCATCCAAACACTATAGTAGATGATGCCAAAGACGGGGGCATTGTTATTTACCAAAATACAAAGACTCAGCGCAAGTTGACACATGAAGACTTCTGCACCATCCTTCGACCACAATCAGTGGTGAAGATGGTAGTCTTCCATGTCCTCCTTGCAAATTCTATCGAAACTTACAGAAGCTCTAAGCGGCAGCAACCAGTTCTTAACGCATCACCTGCTCTAGCCATGAGTCTTATATATAAAAAATTACAAAGCAAATCAATCGAATAGTTGTAGAGTGGGATTGACAGAAATGCATGCTATATAACCGTGCCCTTTCAAGTTTTTGGTCACTGGCTACTTATGATTGTCGACATCGCGGCTCGAGACGCCAAGGTGTACAACTTCTGCGCCAGAGACATAAAGGCCGGAATAATTAATTTTTCTGGTATCGAAGCCGGGGAGGCCAGATGCATCCCTTTCCAACTCCTGAAATTGATTTGGGCTGCTTGCCCATCCCTCTACAATGGTTGGAGCCAACCATGGTTCCAAATCATCAACCCCCATCCCCAAACTCAGGAGGGATCTCAAGACTGCACTTTCTACGTTATACGTCATATTCAAGTGCTCAACCAGCAAATCCCTTTCACAGACCTGGCCACAGAGGATTTTCGTTCTCTGCGAGGTCGCTATGCCATGGAGCTCATTTGTGATAGAAGGTTCTTCAAGGACCCAACTATGACACCAAACGACGTTCCTCGCTATCTCTTTTCGGCCATCCAACGTCCTCCAAAATGGCCATTCCGGCAAACAATAGAGGAGTTGGTGAAACAATAGACCGCCAAGGTTCCCGAGAAGAAGAAATAGGACCCTTACTCTTTTGATATGGCGGATGATAAAGGGGTTACTGAGTTACTAACCGGGGTGACCATCAACAGATCATCTTCACAAATGGTCCCTCTGTCTGCCATTACACCAACTTTCCCCAATTTTGACCTCAGCGCCTGCAACAGCCTCTCCGACAATGAACTTCGCCTCATCATGTCAAGGCTTTATGCCGAGAAAGATGACCTCGTTTTCATATCAGGCGATATTTTGGTCATGGAAGACGCGCTACGAGAAATTGTACAGATCAAAGGGTCTCTATCCGTGAGTTTGATGGTTGCCTATCAATTTGTACTTGGACAGAATCACCCTACAACCTATATGGCATCCGCTTATATGAAGGAAGATCTCCTAAAGCTGAAGAACTTCAGAACAACTAAGGCAGTCATTTCCTTCCTACAACATACGACTCCAAAGTTTATCATGCTTCCTTTCCTTCATTCAGAACATTGGATGTTATTGGCAACAAATCTTCATGACGGAACAACAATCATATACAACAGTTTCGACAGCCAGTACAATCCAGATCAGCAATAGTATACTACAACACCAAGAACGCCTACAAAGGAGTTGGCTAAGGAGTGTGATGACCAACTACATGACCTTCTCAGCACGCACACATGGGCATACGGCAAAGAACACTTTCATCGCCCTTCCTTTAGCCACAAATGTCCCCAGCAGCTTTGCGAGTCAAACGACTGTGGGTTCCACGTCCTCTATTGGATATACACCATCATGGTCCTTGGAAGACCAGTAGAGGATATGACATATGTGGATTACCATGCGTTACGTGGAAAGTTTGCTGCTAATCTCCTTCGCACACATGGCGCTAATAAAGGACTAACAAAAGCCTGATGCCCTTGTCCTTGTACTTCTAAACCTATCACTTCGACACTCTACGGACAGAGTGAGTGATAGGTTAGGGGGGAGTACACTGGACAAGGGTGAGGTATCATTTTCAAATCCTTCCCTCTCTACCTTTTCTTTCAATTATGTACAAATTTTATAACTTTCTTTGCACATTTAATTTTCGTTTTAAAGTAATTTCCCTGTTAAAATAAACCTTGCACATAAAGAATAACATCCCTCTTGGAACAAAGTCATCCCCATCTAACTTTAGAATCTAGTTAGTCCTCAAAAGTAATAACAAGAATAGCACATAGACATGTAATGGTGAATTAATAAATTCTCTCCACTCTTGATTTTCATGCCTTTGCTTCATTTCTACATCTGACTCTCCATAGGTCAACATCAAGGCCGAAATAAGCTAAACACTCTCAAGGATGGGAGGGACATCAGGTGACATCCAAATCAAGAAGTCTCACAAGTGGACCACTAAGTAGAAACCAAATAAGTGCATGTCGAGAAACTCTAAGAATAGCTTTCTTCTCTTCAAATAAAAGAGGCTTGGCCGCCCAATTAATTTCCCTAAAAACCCAAATCCTAAGCTTGTGAGTTTACGAATAAAAGCCAGAGTGTTGAATAAAACTATGAGAGTTGTGCCATGAATAAGGATCTATATAAAGAGCCAATGAATGTCTCGTCCGGCCGATACATTCAGTTGCCCTCACAAAGGCAGATGTGTCGTGCCCAGTAGTGAAACCCTAAGGTATCTAAATATATGAAAGGCTGATAAAGGACTCGCCCGACCGGTACATTCATATGCCCTCAAGAAGGAAGATGTATCGTGCCCGGTAGTGAGATCCTAAAAGCATAGACAACCCCTCCTCCACTTGAAGGGGGAGTTACACATCAAGCCTTTAGCCAACCCTCATACCCACTCTAGCTTCCGGTAGGATTTTCACAGAAGTATAAAACTGATTAGAGTCAACGACATGCACAAAATAAAAAGTGGTCCCAATGCGGGCTACGAGATATGGAAGAAACCTGAGATCCAAGCAACTCTCAATACTTGAAAGAGTTAAGGCAAGAAAAAAGCTCTGATACAACCTTAGGAGATCTCCGATTTAGAATGGAAGCAAAGAGTATGGAAATCTTAACTAAATAAAATCGCCTCGCCATTACATGCCTCAGCTCTATCTAACTTGAGGACAAGCTAGACTCTAAGTTAGGGGGGCTAATAACCTCCAATTTTGTGATGTTATCTTAGTAATTTTCCTCAGTTTTCCACACTCTTTCTCAAAAAAATTAGATAGAATTCTTAACTTTCTTCCTTTATTACAAATACACCATTAGACTAACTTTTCTCCTTTTTATTCTCACAGAAAAACACAAAAAAATCACAAAAGCCCCAAACGGTCTTAGAGACCGCATCAAGCCACACGGTCCCGAGACCGCATGGAGTCACACGGTCCCAAGACCGCATGAAGCCAACTGGTCTCAAGACCGCATGGAGCCAACTGGTCCCATGACCGCATGGAGTCACACGGTCCTAAGACCGCATGAAGCCAACCGGTCCCGAGACCGCATGGAGTCACACGGTCCCAAGACCGCATGAAGCCAACTGATCCTGAGACTGCATGGAGTCACATGGTCCCAAGACTGCATGAAGCCAACCGGTCCCGAGACCATATGGAGTCACACGGTCCCAAGACCGCATGAAGCCAACCGGTCCCAAGACCGCATGGAATCACACGGTCCCAAGACCGAATGAAGCCAACCGGTCCCGAGACCGCATGGATTCAAACGGTCTCAGGGTCCAAACGGTCTCAGGGTCTAAACGGTCTCAAGGTCCAAATGGTCTCAGAGCCCAAATGGTCTTCATTGCCGTTTGGACCCAAAACCTCCCAAACTGTTTGGACTTCACTTAAAGCCTATAAATAAGACCCAAGGGGTCCTCCCAAGATCATCAAGTTTCAGGCATCCAAAGGCTGCCTCTACTACTCCAGAGCTATTCCATCCTCCATCCTCCACCCCAAGGCTGCCAGTCTGAGATCCACACTCCATCCTGAAGCTTCTTTCTCTCTCATCACCAAAGAAGGTGGGAAGAGAAGGTTTCTTCATTGAGCAAGCTACAAAGGGTGAAGACCGTCACCCTCTCTCTCTCCAAGGGGTTTCCTCTCTCCTTTGTGGAGATGACGTTCTCTCTCTCTCTTCTCGCCGCCTTCTTTGTTCTTGTCATGAGCGAGTAGTCTCTTTCACTAGGGTGTGGGGAGTAGCCCCGCTACCCATGTTTTCATTTCATGCAATGTAATCCATAGTTTGCAATAGAGATATACTTTCTTTTCAGTTCAACATCAATCGTTTAATGAATGCTTGTTGCTTTATCACCAACTTGTGTTACCTTTTATCTTTTAGTATGAATTGTCTATGTTTGTACTATTAGATTCAAATCTCGATTGAATGTTGGTTCTTGATGCATGTATCCACCATGCATTTGTTTCAGTATCTAGGAGTGTTTCTCAAGAAGTGGAGTAAACTCACTTCCATCATTGTACTTTCATACTATGAAATGGAATCAGTTGACGTATGAAAGTACAACCTTGATAAGTCGAGGAACACACTTTGCGAAGGGAATGATGTAAAGTAGGTGACCATTCGTTCGGGGATGGTTGGCATTGCAACATTCCCACACTTCTCGTAGTTAGTTCTCCAAAAGGAAACTAAATCTACAAAGATACTAACTGTTTAGACTCTTATTGCAGGTTATGTTTTATGTTGCATGTTTTGATCCATGTGTAGTGGTGGTGAAAGCCGATCACATCCTAGTGGCTCCTTATCATTGTTAACATCCTTAAGTTTACTTTCTTGCTTTGTTTTACTTGCACTTAGTTTCAAACAACCAAATTAACCTTTCGATCTAGATACCAACTGTTAAGAGGTTAAGTGAAATTCTAACATTTTCCATCTTGTTGCTCCCAACAAGACCGTTGTCATGTGGATTCGACCCTTAACTATACTATGATAAGACTTCCACGTATCCTAGCATACATGGGTGGAGTTCTCAATCTAGTATAAGCAAGGCTAAACCTAAGGACTTACCATCTTTTGGATTTTTAGTGGTGCGCGCAATTCCACGTGAGTGGAAGCTCCATCAATCCTACACTCACCTCCTTTGTTATTTGGTTTGGTAGAAATATTACATTATGTGTTTTTAGTGTGACCCTAATGCATGATTTATTCTCTCTTGTCCTCCAAATGGCCCACTATACTAATTAATAGGTTAAACACTAAGTTTCCTAGTGTTTCCTAGACTAGTTTACTTACTCGACAATTCTTATTAAATGATTAATGGTGAATTGTTGTTGTTGGGTTTACTTAATTTTTATTTTTTTTTGTTTGACTTGGTTCCTTAGTTAATTGTTTATCTTAGTAAAAGTTTGTCTTGCTTAGTCTAGTGTAGTTAATTTCTTGCCTCAGTGTTAATTGCTCCCTTAATTGGTTCACTAGCTCTATTTACTAGGTTAAATAAATTTTAATATTGCTCTCTTTAATTTCATGCTCCCTTTATCAAATTATAATCAAACAAACTTTAAACATAAAAATCCTAATATCTACACCAGGAACTTTAAGAGACTCACTAGATCTAGTTCCTCCTCCATCCATGTGGATCAGCCTTCGACTTGTTACTTATATACTATATGTTGAGCATGTGTGGTTGTGCATCAATGTATCGAGTGTGATAATAAGGGTAGCATACATATCAAAATCCCTAGTTCCTTCTGGTACCTTTTTCGAGGATGGTGTTTTAGACCTATCTATTTATTTATTTACTATTTCTTGCTTCCCTCACTATTTATTATTCTATATTTTTGTGTTGTTTTTTATTGTTTGTTGCTAAACATTGTTCTTGCTTTATTGTGATTAGAAAATGCATGTTTGGGTGCATCTCTTTATCCTTATAAACCTTCTTCTAATATCATAATGTAGGGTAAATAAACTGCAACAATTTCCAAGAGGAAGAGTTGAGATGGACAATCTAAATGGAAGACGATCTCCCTTTTGAAACTAGGATGGAAGACCACCGCCACATGATCAGAATCATGAGAGCAACAAAATCCTCATGCTACTAATCTCCCACCATGTCCAAGGCCATTACAAGATTCACATCCCCCAATTTACACTTCAGATGGAAAGATCACCCCAAATTCACTTATAAGCAACAAGATGATGAATTTCATGGGAAACCTCACCAACAAAAAGGATAGAAATATGGTTCAAAGTTTGAGGATGAAGTTCTTTCAAGTCTAAGAAGACATGATGAAGTTAAGAAGGATGTTTCCAATCATGTCAATGTGATTAATAGTTGTAATAAAAAGGATGAACAACTCCCTTTGACACTTTCTCATTGTGAGGAGGAAAGACTTTCCTCTCAAACCATGGTGAATCCCAACAACATCGGTTGTCAAATGGGTGTCCCTCAAAACCCATTTTGCCTACCTCAAATTCAAGCATAGGCTCAAATGTCCCAGATGCACTAGACCATTCCCCAATGCTTTCAAGGGTTGCCTCCACCTCATATCCATGTTCAAATGCCACCAAAACATCCCTACAGTTTCCAATTTCTTACTCCACCTCAACAACCATCTCACCAAGGGCATGTTCACCAAAATATTCACCCTCAATTTCCCTAAGTCTCTCCACCACCAACAACATAAAGGGCCACCTCAACAAACTCAAGAAGAAGATCCCCCTCCCTCTCATGATAAATTTAAGTTTGTGATAGTGTTGAGGAGTGGAAGGATATTTGAACAACCGAAGGGTTGGGTGAGTAGTGATTTGTGGAGATTGATGATGGTGATATTTTTATGCTAAGTGCTGAAATGGTGATGTTGAGGTATGATATTGAGATTGAAATTTTGGTTGATATTGTGACACGTAGGACAAGGAATATTGTCATCATTGGTGATATCGTGATATCATATATTCCTATTGTGACTCATAGTGAAATTAATGCAAATGAGACACTTGATGTTAGGATAAGGCTTTAACATCTAAGACAAAGCAAAAGCACACTAAATATATCACTTAAACTTTCAAGCAAGTTCCTATTAACATTTTTTGTTGGATGCAATCAAGAAGATTTTATCTTATGCCAAGTTTCTTAATGATGTGTGTATTTTAAAACAAAGTTGGTTAGAATAATGCACAAGATGTGAAGCTTACAGATCAAGTTAGCTCTATCTTACAACATACTTCTCCCACAAAAATAAATGATTGAGGTGCACCAATTAATACATACTACATATATGGGCATTGTGTTGAGAAAGTCCTTATTGACTTTGGCTCATGTGTGAATCTTGTGCCATATGGTTGACATGTAATATTATCACACTACAAATTCACTAGGAATAGAATTCCTAGAGTTTACCAAAACCAAAGTGCAATAATGCCACCCGTAAGCGGATAAATCTTGTTGCACTATAGTTGAGGATTGAATCCCAAGGGGCAACTTGTTTAAGAATTATCTAATCAAAGTAACATAGCAAGAACTAGTATTTATCACAAAAGTTGATAATGGTTTGTTTAACTATGGTTGCAAGATTAAAAAGAGCTAGATTAAGGTTCTAGTTGTCAAGGGATGGAAACACTAGGGTGGAACTGGGTTTCACCACCGCTACTTGAATCTTTGCAATCATTCAAATCCAAATAAGTATGAAAATGATATTGGAGTTATGTAAGTTTCCCCTTTCAGCGTCAAAAACTTGCATGAGTATATATCTCTATAAGCTTGATGTATCATTACTGATAGATCCTCTATCCACTACCCAGATAATTTTCATTAAAAGTGCTCATCAGGGCATCAACCAAAGCTAATCGGTATTCAAATCTTAAATGTTGAAGTTCTCACGGTAAAAGATTATAATAAATCATGTAAAATGGGTGATCAATCCACAAGAAATGCGATAATCGATTAGCTATGAATTGAATGAGTTCATATAAGAGTTGAAATATGAATGAAACTTCAAGAAATGGGTAGTGGGGCTAGTCCCCACACCCCAGTGAAAAGACTACTTCCTCGACATGATGAGATTAATATCACTAGAATAGGAGGAGGAAACCATCACAGTCATGATGGTAGCATAAGTAGATCAACATGGTGCATGATGGAAGACTTCCTTACTTATTTCCCAGATGGGGAGATTGATGACATGGAGTTTATAATGAATGAGATCTATTGATCTATGTTGGAGGTTGATAGATGTTGCCAAGCTAGGTTGATAGATCTAGCTTGGTCAATAGGTACTGTAATGACCCTGACCTGGGTTATGAGGTAACCCTATTTGTTTTGGCTAAGTAAGTTTCTTAGAAATTTAATATAATCCTGTAAGGATTTTTGTTATCATGTGACACACTTATGTTTCAAATTTGGTCCTGATTGAATGTTGTTTCAATAATGTTCCTTTATTTTGGGCCAAAGTGAAAATTGCCCAAGATGAGGGGTTAAATTGCAATATGTCACATGTTGAATGTTTTCTAAGTATTTTAGTATCATAAGAGAGAGAATGATGCTAAGTGGTGGCGTGTGGAAAGCCTAAATCCCAAATTATAACTTGCTTGAACAATGCTAGTACTGTGTGCACCAATTTTGGTACAATTTGTAATTTATCCAATATATAGGGTTGAAATGCAAAATTATCACCTCTAGAGTGTCCCTACTCCCTCCATGTATCTTTTAGAGGAGATATAAATAAGGGGGCGCCATGTTTGAAGTCATATTTGAATGATGATGCTCTTGGTGATGAATAGACCAAGAAAGAATTGAAGGTAAAGCATTATATGTGTTGTATCGAGTTGTGGACTTGATATAGGAGCCCTATCGGCCAAGGAGCCATAGTAAAAGTATCCAATCGGTTTGTTGACCCTTTTCAAAGGCCATGACAGGAAAAACACCTCAAGGGGGTGGCCCATGACGAGTTGAAAGCCCCTTGCATAAAGTGTATCGGGTTGCCTTGTTGATGAGATAAAGATGAGGAAACTTATCCAACAAGATAAAGGATGGATGAGATATTATATCTAGCTTATCCTTAAGATTCTTACATAGAAATATATGTATGTGTGCATGCATGGCCACGTGTCAACCATGCATGGCCACGTGTCATCTAGTAGCATGAGGTGAAGACACCTCTTATACACTTTATCTCATGAACTCAAGTATATATACTTCACCTTCCACCAACTTATGGAAGTTTATGAATCCCACAACCCTCTCCCTTGAAGATATCATGCATAGCCCCTTAGATATCGTGCAAAGTATCTCAAGGATAAAGGAGATCTCGAGAACCAAGCTTAAGGTAAGGCTTTGGTCATCTTCAACCTTGGTTGAAGTAGGATATCAGGTTATGGATATTCCTCTCTTTCCTTCTTCACCAAGTTCTTAACTATGGTGATTTCTTATATATGGAGGATTGTGAAAGAGCATTGGACTTTGTAGAAGTTCATCTTAAACCTTAGGAACGTGAATCTTTAGATCTTGGAGCTTTGAAGTTGTTCATAAGGCGGGTTATATAACTTGAACTCAATCATGTTATTACTCATCTACTTTCAATTCTGAAATATTCTTGAATAGTTGATGAAATTATGAGTTCTAGTAGTTGTTTGACCTGTTTTCCATGTACCATAATAGTCATAACAAAGGTTTAGAGCTTGAAGAAGATGGTATCACTTTATAGAGTGATATCGGGTTCAAGTACACACACAAGTACCTCTGACCCGATATGGTTATGTACAAGCATCACTTGCACGATATGGTTGGAAGATTATATATCCTTGCATGATATGGAGATGAAGTTCACACCTTGAACACGATATGGTGTTAACCCTACACCTTTTTCACAATAGGAAGTCAAGCAAAGACTCTATGCACGGTATAGGGTCAAGTGTATACTTGTAAGTCAATATGCTAAAACCCTAGTTTGGGTAACCCAATATGAGTAGGATAAGCAAGTACCTATATGCACGAGATGATCATGTAGTACACATTTGGTACACGATATCTTGAAGCACACATACGGTGCACGATATGATTGATTTAGCATACACTTATGCACATACAAGATATGGATTCAAATGCAAGGTATAACCTGATATGGTTGAAATACCTCAACCTGATATGAAACCCAAGAAGGGGGTTAAACCTATATGGGGATAGAGGTTATCTCATACACGATATGAGCCATGTTTTATGAACAATATGGGAGATACCCACTTACCCCTTATACACGATACAAGTCTAAGATTACACCTCTTGCATGATATAGAGATAGTGAATACTCTAAACAATATAGAATTGGAAACCCAAGGTGATGGGTAAGCCGATACAAGTGGTGAGTGATACCACATGGACGATATGAATGATATCCATTAGATGCTAGAAATGGCACCTACTTATACCTTGTGAATGATATGAGGTCCAATTCATACCTCATGCATGATATGGCTCATTTTACCCAATATGGTGGCAAACCCTGGTTGAGGGATTGAAATCCGATATACCCTATCCTTTGTGTAATGAATCGGGATAAGAGAATTCAATTAGACACCTAGCTTGTCATATAACTATGTGATAGGGATAATCCTTGAAGTTATAAAGAGGTTATTATCCTAAGGGTCTACCTAACATGGTAACCCGATATATTACCCAACATGGAGACCCGACATGGTAATCCTGGATGGGAAACCAATATGGTATCTTGTATATACCACTTAAATGATACATGATGAGGCATACACTCTATGCCCGATATGGTGCACACCTTGTGCATGATATGGAACCAAGCACATATCTTATACCCGATATGGGGTCAAGCACCTAGCTCATACCCAATATGAAGTTATCTTGAGATTGATAAGAACTAAGTGATAGTCAATTTGATATGGGTACATGATATGATGATTAGGGGATACACCCTAAAACATGACATGGTGATGTGGTTATACCACATGCCCGATATGGATACACTACATGAAATAAGAATGTATCTTAAAGCATAATATGTTAACATACACACATCTTCATGCTCGATATGGAAGGGACACTTCAATCATATGTGATTGATTGAGTGACATATGTTGCAGGTTGTGTTAATTGCAATATAAAAGATGATGTGAATTGTTAATGATGAACTAATATTCCTCAAGAGGAGGATTGAACCAAAAGTATGATGTAATCAATATCCTAGTGAGGATGAGAGAGAAACTCATACTTTGTGTTGATAATCATTTAATGGTAAATGATGAGAATAAATAAGTATGATTGAATACTTATGATAGCAATGTATGCTCCTAGATGTGTGGAGAAATGAATTAGGGTTTGAATTAATAATATGAACTTGAAACCATATTCGAATATAAAGGGAAACCCTAACCCTAATAAATGGAAATGTTGTATTTATCTTATTGACTAAGCCTTGAGAGGCATGTTAAATACTTGCATAACAAGTTCAATGTTTATGTGGTCTGATGACCTAAAAGATAGTTGTTGCCTGATGAGAGGTGACAAGATGTTTAAATGGCCTTGTGAGCCATGTGAATAGTTGTTGCCTAGTGAGAGGTGACAAGATGTTTAAATGGCCTTGTGAGCCATGTGAATAGTTATTTCCTAGTGAGAGGTGAGAAGATGTTTAAATGGGCCTTGTGAGCCATGTGAGATGCTTATGTAACAAGTATCATTTTTATACCCAGGTTTGAGGAACTAGAGGTATTAGGTACCTGTTACAGAGGTAACACTGCTATGTGGTGATCTAAGGGTTTGAATACCCAGATCCAGTAATCATGATGATGATGATGATGTGAAGGGATGAGAATTCCCAGTAATGTGACAAGGGACTGAAATCCCAAGTGTTATGCAACAAAATGTGTTCTAAAGATTAGAAAAGTACTTGATAGATGTACTACACCTTTCTTTGTAGCAATTGTTGTGATTAATGCTTATAACTTGTTTGATGCTAAAAGAATGTTGTAATGCACTTAATATATCATTAGAAACTATAAAATGTTGCCCTGACCATAGATCCATTAGCATCGGAATTTTTTGAATGGTGAAACAGGTTTCCCACGGTATAACCCGGAGTGCATATTTTTAATATGTGGGGGCATAAGTATACATGGATGGCCATGTGTGAGCCGATCCCCTTACAAACTCAAAATAAATGGGGATTTGGCTATATGCCATATCGTGGCTCGAGTGTGACTACGGTCGTAGACTCTATGTTGAGCAAGATGAACTGTCTCGTGACTCACAGTATGGCTATATGCCATGACTCAGTAATTTCATAACTGGGGACGGTTGTTAGTAGATGTTCCCCTGAGAGAGTACATATTGATGTAGTAACTATGAGCGAAGATGCCTTGTACCCTAGCATGCTCTTTTTGTAGTGACACGAGATGTCTTGCCAACAGATGACATGAGATGTCCTGCTAAATCTGTGTGGTTTTGTACTGGCCGATACAGGAGAGGTCTTGGTAGCCTGCTCTTCCATTGACCTTATATGGTACCGACTTTTGAGAAGTTTGTGGTCGGTTGGAGATGAATAGGGTATACTTCATCTCCCCAGGGCATAAGTGTGCTTGTAAAATGTAATCAGTTGTGTAGTGTATTTTCTTAAGGATCGAATACGGAAAACATTGGTTGATGTGCAATTCAGTTATACATCTTAGTTGATAGATGTTATTTATGTTTCTTTACATTCCTTGTAAAGTAAATAGATGGTTTATTACTCTACCATGGGTAGATGCAAAATTTTCTTAAGTAAAGAGATTACTTTGTTCTATTCATACAGTGATTAATCCTACTTGTTAATATAAAAGAATCTCTACTCAGTTTTATAATGCTTATCTGTGATAATAATATGGTCGGTGGAGAGTTATATCTCTCACTGGGACAATTGTCTCACCCTGTGGGATCCACAATTTTTAGGTGGACGTACACAAGGCAGTAGATACCTTTATGTAGAGGAGGAACAACAGCTGGGGCAGTAGTAACAACCCAGGTTGAGTGTACTATCTGTCATGTCTTGTAGATAGAAGTCCTATGTATCATCTATGTACTCTCAGGTCCTTGGAGTCGATTTGTAATGGTTTCATGAACAATATGAGATTTTGGCTTGTAAGCCTCGAGGTTTTATGTTGCTCCAGTATGTGTTTTGATAGAGCAATTATTATATGTTGTCCTCGAGATGAGATGAAACAATGTTGTACAATGTAAATCATGATATGTATAAGTTTTGGATCTTTCAGTAAGAGCTTCCCGAAAGAGGATCTCCTTGCAAAATGGTTTTAAATTTAGTGATTTTTTGTTAATCTATTGTTTATGATTATTTAGCATCATTAGTAATGATTTGGTTGTCAGTTTAGTGGTGGTCGTTACAGGTATCGTCCTTTCTCTAATATCAGTGGAAGCCTTTATGCGTGTTCTATCTCCAAAAAATCTGAGATGATTTGAACTATTGTGTTGGGGACCTATTTAAAGAGTTGTGGTTTTCGACCTCTTTCCATCAATGTCGATCATTTTCTCTTGATCGATGGGACTGTCAGTTTTGACTTTTGGACTTCTAGTCATCAGTCTTGGAAGTTGATAGGTTATCGACCTTGAGGGTCTACGTGGCTATCGAGTAGTTGTGGTCATCAACAAGAGTGTTGAGAGGATTTTCGACCGATGGTGATGATTTTGTTTTTCGATGGCTTGATTGTTAAGTTCTTAAATGTCAAGTAGGGAGGTCGATGAGTCTGACAAGAGATTGTGTTTCGACTAAGGGGGTCGACGGGACTGTCGATGAGATCTATTATCGATGCTTGATATTTGAAGGTCAATTGGCATGTTGACCGATAGGTTGATTTTGCTCTCAAACATAAAATTTGTTCATTGATTGGCCTTCTGAGAGTGCTCAAAAATCTATTTCAGTCTGGGGCACTGCCCCGCATCTTGTGAGAGGCATCCTCCTCTCAACTCATACCCATTGAAGGGCAGTGGGGCCCCCTAGGAAAACTTACTATAGAGGGATTGAATTCAAAACCTGCAAAAGGAGTCAAGAAAAGTATCAAATTCCTACAAATTATCAAAAAAACCTAAGTAGATCAAAACAATGCTATTTTTAATGAAAAATAAGCTATATGAATGCTAAACTATATTAAAGGTGCAATTAAAACTGGGATGAATATGCATTCATAAAAATAACCCAAACTTAAACGTTGCTCATCCTCGAGTAACACAAAATTTGAACATATCACCAAATTAATACGTTCACCTCATGTGATTACCTCATCCTTCCATTACGTTGTCTTCCTTACCACCTGATATGTTCTAGTTGCCCCAACTTCCTAAGATCACATAGCACACCTTTTAATATCACCAGTCCTGATTTCATTTCCCAACAACACTTCCTCATCATTGTCCCAACATCAAGCATGTCGAGGAGTTTCATGAGAGTTTAAAGAGACCTGCAAAATAACAAGTATGCATTTGAATAGACACTGGTGTAGTCAATAACAATCTTGAGGCATTCATTTTGCCCATAGGTAGAAAAATGAAATGAATGGAGGTATGGAGGAATGTGATCTCTCCTCTATTTGACTAGATATCTTTTTATTTATTTGTTTGTAGTTTCATTGACTATATTTTCTTGGTGTGCTCTTTTGGCATATTTTCTTGGTGGTACGCCCCTTTAAAATTTGTGAGGGGTATGGACGAAGAGGTAAGAGGGAAGAAGGGGTGTGCCACCCCGAACTTATATTTTGGCACATTTTTATGGTTGTTTAGTTTTTTGTGTGGAATTGAAGGTGAGAAGATGGGGGAAGAAGTGTAGAAGAGAGTTTGGATTGTCATGTAACTTGATTTATAATTCAGTGCATTGGGTTATTCTCCTTATCCCACTATGCTAAAATAATGACTCAAAGAGGGTACAAATGGCAATTCCATGCAATTGTTTCACTAATCTGTAAGAAGCACAATGTGTTTGATCCCTCTTAGTTCCTTCACAGCTTACCATCTTTTTTAATGAAACACAATTTTTGGATTCATAGGCCACAAAGGATAATTTCTAGCCATTGGTTAGTTTCATAAATTGGTCCTTTTGAGGCATTGCTTCAATTAAGGAGAGATATTTATGAAAATGCATAATTCTAAGTTGACTAGATAATATCTTCGTTTACTCTACAAAAAATAACTTCTTAAAAAACTTGACCTAAAAGTGATGCATGATGAATGCAATGGCAAGATCATAAGTTGTAAGCACATAGGTGTGGGTAGAAAGTAGAATATGTACCACCCACACTCCAACCTGAACTTAAATATTTGCTCGTCCTCCAGTAAAAGGAGGGGAAAAACTTTGTTGATTGATCCACGTGTTGTGGTTTTTCTCTCCCTTAAGCAAGAGTCATTTACCTAAAATCAAAATTGTTAGAACTGGTGATCTTGTCATGAGATACACTATCTTAACTAAATGCAATATGAACTACGATGTAAAAACAATTGGAAATAAAAGAAATGCTCAGGTTGCCTCCCGGAAGCGCCTTTATTTTATGTCGATGGATTGACACCTGAAACTCAGTCATGATATGTTGGAGGGAGGAGAGGGAGATGGTGTTTGGCTTGCATGTCTTTCATTATGAAATAGAATTTGATACAATGGCCATTAACTTTAAATTCTCCTATTTTCTCACTCCAGATCAACACAACTCCATAAGGGAAGATATGCTTGATGATGAATGGACCCTACATCGAGTCTTGAGCTTTCTTGGGAAGAGGTGGAGATGTGAGTTGTGCAGTAATACTTGGTCTTCGACTTACAGGTCCTTCCTCTTTAGGTGCCCATCATGCCACATATTTGTACGCTCCTTATAGATGTATGCATTTTCATATGCAGTCAGTCATAATTCTTTGAGCTCTTGAAGTTGAAGTAAACGATTCTCCTTTGCTACACAAAAATTGAAGTTGAGTTTCTTGATAGCCCATTGAGCTTTGTGTTCAAGCTCCACTGGTAGATGACAGGAATTCCCATAGATGAAGAGAAAAGGTGTAGTACCAAGTGGAATTTTATAGGCAGTTTGATAAGCCCAAAGAGAATCATTCAACTTGTGGGCCCAATCTTGCCTTGTCTTACCAACTGTCTTTTGAAGAATGACTTTTATTTGGTGATTAGAGACCTACACCTATACACTAGTTTGAGGATGATAAGGAGTGGTCACTCAATGGAAAACACCATATTCGTGAAGCAGTGTTTTGAAGCTACACTTGAGGAAGTGTGATCCTCTATCAAAAACGATAGTGTGTGGAACTCCAAAGTGCGAGAAGATAATGTCATTGAACATTTTTATGACTATCTTGGAATCACAAGAAATAGTGAGGATAGATTCAACCCACTTAGAAACATAGTCGACTGCGACGAGTATGTAGGAGAACCCATAAGAAGAGGGAAATGGACCCATATAGTCCAAAACCCACACATCAAATATTTCTACTTCTTGCCAATGATTGAGGGGCATTTCATCCCTCTTGAAAATATTGTCTGATCTTTGGCATCGATGACATGATTTCTAAAAATTGTGAGAATCTTTGAAGATAGAAGGCCAAAAGAACCCACATTAAAGTACTTTGAATGTGGTTTTCTTAGAGCTCATGTGACCCCCTATTTGGCCAGAGTGACACTGCTCTAAAATGAAAGGAGCTTCTTCTTCATGTATACAACAACGGTAGAGACTGTCTGAGCACAATTGAAAGACATAGGGCTCATCCCAATAGTAGTGATGAATGTCTGACACGAATTTCCTTTTATCATTGCCTATCCAGTTTGGCTAAAGGATTAATACAACTAAGTAATTGACAATATCAACGTACCATTGTAACATACTGAAACTTTAACATATTCCCTTTTTGGCCCTTTCCCAATATTTTCCTATCATTTCTATCCTTTTTGGCCATGATGCTTAAATTGTGGAATTTATAGTGGTTTGGTGAACATTTGTTCAATAATTGTACCAATATAAGGGTTTATGAACAAATACTGTAGTGAAAGCTTATTTAAGGATCTAAAATGCAAAATCGCCACTTTAGTAGAACAATGGTATATTAATTTGGGCTAGAAATGCAAGGCCCTAAACCTTGATTAAATGTATTAAACAAGCTTACTTACCATATTTAAGTGCTCTAAACCTTAATATAACTTTTTATGTGCTTTGAAAATATTAAATGAGCCTAAGTTTCAAATTTGGTTCGATTTGGATGTTGTTTGTGCAAGTTATGCAATTTTAGGTACATTCTGGACTTTTATACAATTTACCCAATTGGGAGGTTTTCTTTGTAAATTATCACCTGGATTTTAATCCTTATATATTCCCTTACCATTATCAAGATTTTGAAACATGGGTCACTTGGTTGCACCTTGGTTTGAAGGTGTTTCTCTCCAAGGACATTATAGGGATTACCCTCTTTATAAATGGGCTTATCTTTAAAAGCTATCAACCAATACGGTTATTTCTTTGATTGAAGGACGGTGGGGATGGATGATAAGCCTCCATGGGCTTTTGGGACCGACCTTGGGTATACAAGAAGAGTCTATGAGATGTCATCTTGCATGTCCAGAAAGCCTTAGCCTAAGGACACATGGAAAGTCCCATAGACACTGCATGCTTGCCCCCTTCTTTATAAAGCCATGCCTACCCCTTCCCACCTCCCAATCCAAGAAGCAGTCATCTCCTTCTATTTCCCCCAGATTAGAGCATTGTTCCTACTCTATTTGTCCATGAAGGTGTTGTCCCAAGGTAAAAGAGAGTGCTTACCTTGGTGAAGAAGGCTCCTAGGGTTCCAAATTTCTCTATTTAGGATTTCTCAAGCTCCTCCTTGGTGATTTTGACCAAAACTAGTAAGTATCCTCCTTTCCTTCCTTGTTTTCATGTTGTTCGTATTCCTCCCACCTTCTTTCAGGTCATAACCATGACCTTCCATGGTAAAACTCCACATAGAATCCTAAAACATCTCATCTCCATGCTCTTTTGCTAGGGTTTGCACCTCTAAAGTGGAGAAGGTGATCTTTGCTCAAGAAAGGAGCTTGGCTTGGAGCAACCACACCTTATAATCTTGGGATCCTTGCTTTTTGGACCTTATTACCTTCCTAGAGGCAAGTTTTTTTAACCCCCTTCTCATATATTGCTTACTACATGCTTAAAACTCATGCTTCTATGTTTAAAATTGATGATTTCCATCTCTTTTTACCATGTTCTTCTAGGGTTTTGGTTTCTTTCTACTTTACCTTCTCTAGAAACTCTAGTTTGGTTGCCTATGTAACTTCAAACCTGGTCTTGGGTCAAATGGTGCTTTCTCCCTCACCCTCTCTCTTCAAATCTCAATCGGTTTGATGATGTGGTAATTTCCTATTGGTCAGTATTGAAAAAATCATATTTCTAATCCGCTTATCCAAACTTGACAAATAAATATGTTTTGGAATTGGAAAATTAATCTCTATCTAATAAAAATATTTTCAAGTTCTGATTTCATGGTTTTACGAAGAGTGATTTTTGTAAAATGAATTTAATGCATAAAATCCATAAAAATTACATCTTAATCATCGTAACTCCAAAATTAACATAAAAATGTGTTTTCTTCATCAGGAGAACCTAATAAGTTCATTGGTGATATTTTCAAAATCTAAATCTGAGTTTTGTTAAAAAGTTCTGAAATTAGGGTTTCTATACATTAATTTGCACTATGTACTCTAATACATGTTAATACATTGAAAATAGGCAAAGTGGAACTTGGACTCAATTAAAGTGGTGAAAGTTAGTAATTGATATCAGTAAGAGAGGTATGTGCATTCCTTACACCCTATGTTGGGATAATTGCAGCCAAATCCTATATTTCCCTAATGAGGCTTAAATGAACCCTAAATCTTCTATTCTTGAATCCTAATATTGTTCATGCCTCAAATCATATTATAATTTCTTCTTGTTTGGGTCTTATACCCCACTACCATGCTTATTATATATTATGACTACTCTTGCCATGACTACTTTTCTAGCATGTAGATTTATGTTCTATTTAATTTAAAGTAGTGGTACTTATGTACAGCCACCCACAGAGGGCATGTATTTAATCGCCCTAGGCAATGTTTTTATTCTCCCTATATAATTGTGTAGGTGAGTGTGAATGTCTTATTCTCCCCTCACCGATAGGTTAGAGGTCTGGTAGGTGCCTCAACCCTACTTAGTTAGGTAGACATAATTATCTTACATGCAAATCCTTTTTAATATAATTGTTAATGGCAAGTTTCTTTTGAATATAGCCTCATATTCTTATTATCTTCATCTTATGCTGAACCATAGCCCATTTTTATTTGTTTTACGTATCTTGTTATTCTAGATTAGTTTTGTGATGCATACTTTTTCTTCCCTTTCCTTTTTGTTGGGTGCCTTCCCAACCACCCAGGTGTTGAGCAAGGTGATGGATAAGACAAGGAGAACATAACTTTGGCTTGGACCTAGCACTTGGATATGTTTCTCTGGAGACAAGATTTGAATTAGTTTAGACTTCCCTCTATCTAGATCCTTTTGTTGTATCTTGTTGTAAACCTTAATGGGATATTCTGATGTACTTGTGTAATATTTTATGAAAGTTGAATATAGTCAGTTATTTTAATTCTGCTGCTACACTTTGGTCTTTTGCATACCGTTATAATAAATTTAAAAAATTTACAACTATTCCAATATACCTTTGAGTGTTTTTGGAATGGATGTTAATTCTTCAATTTTTCTTTAGTAAGGGGGTGATCCCGCCTCTTTACAGCATGGTATCAGAGCCCATGGTAGTCAAAATCTGACTATTTCAATTTTGTCTCCCTAGTTAGAATACTTGCCTTACCTTTGAGTGACATGTTTTCCCTAGAGTTGATCAATATATGATGAATTGTTGATTTAGGATCCTATAGTTTCACATTAGAATAATGATGAATAGACCCAGAAAATACTTACAACTAAAAGATGCATAAGTAACCATAGTAACTTGAGGTTGTTTAGATTGGCCTTTAGGCAACTACTAAGACATGAATTTGAAAGCAAAGGTGTCTAGAAAGGATCAGGGTTTGGGGGCTGGCAAGATTTTCCTCCACACCACTAGCTTGGTTTACGAGGACTCCCGAATCCATATGATATTGGCCTGGCCTGAGCTTATATGAATTGTCTGAAATAGCATGCTTTTAGGCAATAGTAGCCTTAAACATCTATATGATTTATCTTTAGGGACCCTAATATGTTGAACTAGTCTCCCAGGTGTAATGACTTGTTGAGGATGGATACCCAATATAGTTCCCTTATGACCCATGGAACCACATGTTTGGATAGTTATCCCTAGAACCTAGACTTCGAAGTTTGGTGTTTAGTAGTAAGCAATAAGAGTGCACAGTGAAGCGTGTTGGATCTTGTATATGGTTTAGTTAGAGAGGCCCTTTTACCTCAAGATTAGTTTTCCTTGGTAGGTCAAACCTTTTAAGGTATGGAGCGTAGTTGGTTTGATGATGCTTGGGTAGTTAGATTTTGAGGATGAAATCCTTTCCAAGGGGATGGAATCATGTAACATACTAAAATCCAGCTACTCTAACTTTAGAAACCCTAACTCCCTAGTTAGGAAGTTAGTTTGCTTGAATCCTTAGTTTTGACCAAACAAGTTATAGTTGTAACCACATGTTTCTTGGTATCCAAAAGAACATATAAAGATCATCTAATGAATAGTTCATATGTTTTAACCCTAATAAATATCTAATGCACATAATAAGAGTAACTCACATTTTAATACTAATAGTGGATAAGCATGATGTTGACCATGTCATAAACCAACAAACCCTAATGATATGATGGGTAATATAATTGTAATTTAGCCTTAGACTTAATCCATCCTAAGAAGGTATAGGTGAAGAATAATGGTCATGTTAACCTAAACCCTAAGTTTTAATCATCTAACCTTAACCTATACGTCCTTAATGACATTCATGATACATTAGTGTCACTAGGTGTCATAATCAGATAACATACTTTAGTACACATAAATCATAGATTAATCAGGTCATCAATATGAAATGCATATCACCTTGTTCTCTAATGCACACCTAATTAATCACCTAACGACTTAGTATGTGAATCAAACCATTATTATGTAATATGTCCCACCTTGATCATTAAAATATATATAATGACTTCAATATGGATAAGAAGTAATTGATTCACACAAATGTTCATAATCAATAATAAGAAGTGAATAAATATGAGAGAATGATTAATGATGACATTAGTGTGAGAAAGAATGGAAAGGTAACAATGTCTAATATACATATAAGTAATTAATGTGGCATTATTTGGATTAGTTATAACAAATAGGATAAAGTGTCCTATTTCATACAAAATAATCTGATACAATTGATAATGGAGTCGAAATCCAAATTATTAAAGATAATGGTCAGATATAATAATGCATACTAAGATTATTTAGTATAACTCTAATTGTGCTAAAACTCTTAATGAGATAATTAAGAAATATATAGGACTTTGTGCATAATAATGAAATATAACTCTTTTGGAAACAAAGTAAATATGAAATGACACAATTAAAAGAATAATAATGATAATATAATATCCTAATGAAATAATTCTAATAAGCCAAAAACAATTAAAAATAAATAGTAGAAGTGGAACCTTTAGGTGATCCATGAGAACCTGGCCTATGTGGAGTTGCTTGAGAAGATTTTGAACTCCCAAGTTAAGTAGTTGAAAAATAAGGAGTTTGACTTAGTAAAAGTTTTGGTGGAAGTTTAATGGATTCAACCTGGGAGTTCAGTGGTGAGATGTCGTGTACTCATCCTTCTCACTTTCCTTTAGATTTTGAGAATGAAATCCTATTTAAGGGGTGGAGTGTTGTACCATATCGAAACTTCGACATATTCTCTTTTTGGCCCTTTCCCAATATTTTCCTATCATTTCTATCCTTTTTTGCCTTGATGCTTAAATTGTGGAATTTATAGTGGTTTTGTGAACATCTGTTCAATAATTGTACCAATATAAGGGTTTATGCACAAATACCACAGTGAAATCTTATTTAAGGATCTAAAATGCAAAATCACCACTTTAGTAGAACAATGGTATATTAATTTGTGCTAGAAGTACAAATTCTTAAACCTTGATTAAATGTATTAAAAAATCTTAATAAGAATAATTACGTGCTATAAACCTTAATCAAACTTTTTATGTAATTTTAAAACATAAAATGAGCCTAAGTTTCAAATTTGGTTCGATTTGGATGTTGTTTGTGCAAGTTATGCAATTTTAGGTACATTCTGGACTTTTATGCAATTTACCCAATCGCGAGGTTTTCTTTGCAAATTATCTCCTGAATTTTAATCCTTATATATTCCCTTACCATTATCAAGATTTTGAAACACGGGGCACCTGGTTACACCTTTGTTTGAAGGTGTTTCTCTCCAAGGACATCATAGGGGTTACCCTCTTTATAAATGAGCTTATCTTCAAAAACTATCAACCAATGGGGTGATTTCTTTGATTGAAGGATAGTGGGGATGGCCGAGAAGCCTCCATGGGCTTTTAGGACTGACCTTGGATATACAAGAAGTCTCTATGAGTTTTCCTCTTGCATGGCCATGAAGCCTTAGCCTAAGGACACATGGAAAGTCCCATAGACACCTCATGCTTGCCCCCTTCTTTATAAAGCCATGCCTACCCCTTCTGTAACGACATAATCTTTACTAAGTAAATCATGGCAAACAAAAACACCAATGTGAAGCAGCAAAATTTTAATCTTTGACTATATTCAATTGTATAAGGAGTACATTACAAAATTTTCCAATTAGGGAGTACAACTTTATACAAAATAATAGGATCTAGGTAGAGGAAGACTAAAACCAAATCAATATTGTCTCCAAGGAAAATCAACTTAATATATAGGCATCTATGTCCAATATACAAGGTTTAACTCCTTTCTATTAGCCTTAGGTTGGTTCACTATGCTTTTGATGCGCACTATGATCCTATACTTGGGTGGTTGGGATCACCCAACAAGGGAGAGATAAAAGTATGTGTTAATCAAAAGGAATAAGGACAAATGATAAAGCACAACGTTGCATAATAAAATGATTCACTATACTAAGATATTTTAAGAGAATGAGGCATGTAATCAAATAAGAAATAGAAACTTCCATAGTTCAATCCACAACAATAATCAACATAGAATGAATAATATTATGATACAAAATCATACCAATGTAGGGTGAGACACCTACCAGACCTACACCAAGAGGAGAGGGGGAATTTTAACATCCCCTAACCTCCAAAATATATATAAAATGGGGAGAATTTTAACGTTCCCCTGGGCTCATGCCCACTATGGGTGGTTTGTACTCATGTACACTACATTGTCATTTGGCCAAAAATACATCATGATGAATAGTTCACTTGGCAGTAGTGAAAATATAAAAGTAACATTGCATCATAGCAAAAGAGGTTTCACAACTCCATAAATAATCACATGTATGAGCCAACATAGGCAATAGAAAGTTCCAATACATAAAGAGCCAAATAAAGGCAATAGAGAGACCAAGGCTAGCATTTGCCTCATTAGGAAATTAGGGTTTGGATAAAAGCCCAACTGAAGGAATAGGGTACACTTTGCACATTCATTTCATTCATAATTATAATAGGTATCACATACACAAATAGGTGTCACATACCTTATTGTAGATTCACATCCATCATTATCACTGATTAGATTGTATCTAAGATCATTTTCCCTAATTACAAATATTTCACATGAATTAGCATTTAATAAGCATAAAGTGTAAAGGAAATACCCATTTTAGACCTTGTTTGAAAACCACTAATTTTGGACTCAAAATTAGGACCAAAAGCTCACTTAGGTTTCACTAATTAAGAAAACATGTTTTATTTTACAATTTGGAGTTAAAATGCATTAATTATTAATTTTAGAACATTTAACATAATCAAAATGGCATTCAAAGAAAACTTTGAAAAGGAAATAGAATTAGGACTCAAAAACCACAAAATCATATTCTACTTGAAAAATCCTTTCCAACGACTATTTATTTGCATTTTCCTGACCATGGATTGATTTACTATGAATTAAATAAATTAGACCAATCAGAATTAAGAAAAATGCCACATAGACAACCAATGAGCGAATGGGTGTGAGCCATGGAGGTCGGACCCACGCTAACGTGGCTCAGGTCAAAGGTGATTGAGAGAAGATGAAATACCAATATACCCTTGTGGGTTAAATTGATCTATTACAATCACAGGGGCACTCTAGTCATTTGCAAGTATAGTCTTCATTGGCGAGAAATAAAAGAGGAAGTGAGATTATCAAAAAGCCCATGCTAGTTTAATTGAATAATCAAGGGTGTGGGGGCCCCATGGTCATTGTCTGACCAAGATTGTCCCTGCCCCTATCCATGGCGAGGGAGCAACCTAGATCTCAGGATCCATTGCTCCAGTTTGCATCTGGGCACAAGACCTTCGACTGAGACTGAGAGTAAACTCCCCATACTCCCACAGACACATAGAACACGTGCCCAAGTTCTCACGTGCTCAAAAGTGAAGGGACAAAGTTCAATATGTCGGGAAACAGGGGAGGACCATCTGGGAAAACCACCACGAAAACGTGACAAAGTAAGCAACCAAGATCGAGATTAGCTTCGTAGATCCAAGGCAAGCCGAAGGAAGGTCTTGGTGAGGGTGGATGAGCACAGGCACAGAGAAACGCATAGCATTGCTGGAGACCAAAAACTGGTCTATAGGACCGGGAGTTTCATCCATTCATGAGGCCAAGAGAGACCACTAAATGAAAAAATATGGATTGACGATGGTTACCTCACAACTGATTGCTCTTTGGTGGTCAGGAGCACCACTACTAGACCGAGGTCTCCAGAACTAAAAATGGAGTAGGTTGGGGTGTCTCGGGCAAGGAGAGGTGATATTGGAGGGGAGGAAGAAGGGATGAAGGCCGAGGAGGCTTTTTGCTGCCTTTTATAGGAACGAGGAGCACTATAGATCCATCTGCAAATTGTGGCGAAGGCGATAGGGAAGCCCCAATTGGGCATTTTGTGCACATGACGAGAGGGGAAACAAGCCAGGGCTAATTTGAAGTGTCTCAATGAGACGAATTCAACGCAAGAACAATTATGTGAAATGGTGAAGGAGGGAGAGAAACGGGGTCGCGGAGTAAGGGGGTCAGAGCCACCTGGCTGCTGGAGGTAGAAGAGAATGTCGGAGCTGTTAGATCGAGATCAAATGGGAGCCAGGTGCGTGACACATAACTCGAAGCAACTATAGTGTGACACATTAAATAAATGAAAACGATTAATCTATTATAGTTACCTTTTACGGAAACTTGTAAAATCCATTTAGAGGGTCAAACTAAGTCCAAATGACCTCAAATTTTAACCATAGGTTAATTACAACATCTATAACAAGGCTATGCCATTAGTTTCTCATTTTACACACATTTTTGCCTTAAATGCTATATTGAATATTAATGCATATCTTAATGTATAATATGAATGATTAATAAGAAGATAGTCTTTTAATGACACAAGTGAGTGAAATTCGAGACATATCAATATTAAGAGTCGTATCTAATCATAATGCCATCTTTTCATACATTAATATCATTTTTGAGGGGAGAGAAAGAAAAAGGTTAATTACTCCTATACATCAACTCAAATACACATTATTACTCATATCTTTATCCAAAAAGATATAAAAGCTCTAAATTAGCATTATACACTTATATTCTCTCATTAATGGCCATATCGCATAATTAGTCTTCAAATATCACATTAGGTGGGTTATTTATGCAAAACCCCCTACTTTATCATGAATGTGGGTAAATATAGATTTCACCCTCAAGAAAGGCTCAATTTCAATATTGAGGCCAAAGAAAACTCTAAAGGATGGGAAATTTATGAAAAATGTCCAAAAGGACTAGAAAGAAAATAAAAGCTCAAAAGTGAGTAAATTGTAGAAAGGACCCTGAGATTCAGTCTATTACAGCACTCCACCCCTTTTATAGGATTTTGTCCCCGAAATCTAAACAAGAGGGAAGGGTGAGTATGTAACATCCCAACATTAAGCAACTAAGTGGGTACTGCAAAGACCTCTACACATAAGCCAAGTTCTACCAAGGTTTCCACCATACATGTAATCTTTTATCGAACATAACATAATTAACACTTTAACTTATAAGCATAATCTCCAACATGAAAAAGCATCATCTTTATTATTCTATCACTTGTGTCATGTTTTACTCACATTGTTTTAACAAGGATTTTACCTCCACATTATGCACAAATGTATTACCCTTATTTATCCCGTTAAGGGTTTTAGGCACAACTAGGGTTTACTACGTCAATCCCAACATTAATGTATTAGGTCACAAACCCTAGTAACATGCATGTAAACTCCATTATCCTCATAGTAACATCATATAGGATTATCAAATATTATTTTGTAAGAAAAGATAATATTATCAACAAATTATTAATTCTACAACAACTCCCAATAATGTCACATAAATTATTTATCTCTATATTGCACATAGTCACATTATCTTTCATTCTCATATTAATGACATCATTAATCATTTACTCTCTTTTATATGAATTATCCATGTATAACATCACATTAGACATTTATGTATATTCATGTGTATCCAATTTCTCATTATCATATTAGAGTCATTGTATGCATTTTAGTGGATAGATTGGAACACATAAAATATTAATGAATTGATTCATATACCAAATCATGATAAGGTTATTAATGAGATGTATATTAGGGAACAAGGTGATATGCCTTTCATATATTGATAACTTGATCATGACTAGGTGATTACAAACCATCTATATATACCAAGGTATATTATGTGAGGATGACAACGAAGTCACTAATGTATCATGAAGGCATCAAAGATATGTATGTATTATTGTCAATGCTAGATGATTACACATTAGGGTTTGGGTCAACATGACCATTACTTGTTATGCATGTTAAGGATGCATTAGAACAATTTATCTTACTAACGATACTATTAGGGTGACATGGTCAACATTAACGGTATACACAATCTGTGATGGGTGACTCACTATAATGTGCATTAAGAGTATGTTAAGGTTCAATCATATGAACTAATCACTTAGATGACTTAAAAGGTATTCATTTGTATATAAACAAACAAGATGAATTATAATTATATTTTGTTTGCTCAATGCTAGCTCACTAAACCATTGTCCAAGGAATTAGGGTTTCCAAAATAGAGTAACTCGATTTCAATGTATTTGGGACTCCACCCCCTTAAAGAGGATTTCGTCCTCAAAATCAAAAACTCCAAAAACCTATCAACTTATAACCATCACTACTACTAAAGTCCACTATTCAAAAGGGTTGAGGTAAAACTATGTATGAGATCCAACATTTAGTTGTTTTACTAAACACCATTATCAACTTCGAAGTCTACTCATAGGGTAGGATATTCCCATCATGGAAATCTAAGGCTCCTCTAAGGAAATTATGGACACATAAGAGGATTCTACATGATTAACCAAAACATCATATACTAGGTTCAAAAGGTTACTCAACACTAAGATAATTTGTCCAAATGTATGTTATTTTGGGACGGTCAGTATCAGCTCAGGCCAGGCCGGTGTCAAATACCATGTTGTAAAGAGCTAGGATGAAAACCCAACTCTCTACCAAAATTATGGTAAACAAAAACACCAATGTGAAGCAACGAAATTTTAAACTTTGACTATATTCAATTGTATAAAGAGTACATTACAAAATTCCCAAAAGGGTGTACAACTTTATACACAACAACATGATCTAGGTAGAGGAAGACTCAAACCAAATCAACTTGTCTCCAAACATAAACAACCTAATATGTATCTAGCTAAGTCCAAGCTAGATGGTGTGGAGGAAAATATTGCCAGCCCCCACACCCTGACCCTTTCTAAACACCATTGCTTTCAACTTATGCCCTAGTAGCAACCTAATAGACTAATCACCAAATAGTTGATCAAATTATATTTCTAATATGAAATTAATATGTCCTAAATCAATCTTTCCTCATTGGTCAACTCTAAGGTGAAAATCTTACTAAAGGGAAACTATATAAGGTAAGGGTTTTTAACTAGGAGACAAATTGAATTAGTCAAGACTCTGACTACCTTCATGCTCTGATACTATGCTGTAAAGACATAATCTTTACTAAGTAAATCATGGCAAACAAATACACCAATATGAAGTAGCAAAATTTTAAACTTTGACTATATTCAATTGTATAAAGAGTACATTACAAAATTTCCCAATTAAGGAGTACAACTTTATACAAAACAATAGGATCTAGGTAGAGGAGGACTAAAACCAAATCAATATTGTCTCCAAGGAAAATCAACTTAATATATAGGCAGCTATGTCCAAGATACAATGTTGAACTCCTTTCTATTAGCCTTAGGTTGGTTCACCATGCTTCTGATGCACACTTTGATCCTATACCTGGGTGGTTGGGATCACCCAGCAAGAGAGAGATAAAGGTATGTGTTAATCAAAAGGAATAAGGACAAATGATAAAGCACAACATTGCATAATAAAATGCTTCACTATACTAATAGATTTCAAGAGTATGAGGCAAGTAATCAAATAAGAAATAGAAACCACCATAGTTCAATCCACAACAACAATCAACATAGCATGAATAATATTATGACACAAAATCATACCAATGCAGGTTGAGGCACCTACCAGACCTACACCAAGAGGAGAGGGGAAATTTTAATATCCCCTAACCTCCAAAATATATATAAAATGGGGAGAATTTTAACGTTCCCCTGGTGAGAATTTTAATGTTCCCCTGGGCTCTTGCCCGCTATGGGTGGTTTATACTCATGTACACTACATTGTCATTTAGCCAAAAATACATCATGTTGAATAGTTCACTTGGCAGTAGTGAAAATATAAAAGTAACATTGCATCATAGCAAAAGGGGTTTCACAACCCCAGAAATAATCACATGAATGAGCCAACATAGGCAATAGAAAGTTCCAATAAATAAAGAGCCAAATAAAGGCAATAGAGAGATTCCAAGGCTAGCATTTGCCTCATTAGGAAATTAGGGTTTGGATAAAAGCCCAACTGAAGGAATAGGATACACCTTGCACATTCATTCATTCATAATTATAATAGGGATCACATACACAAATATGTGTCACATTCCTTATTGTTGATTCACATCCATCATTATCACTGATTAGATTGTATCCAAGATCATTTTCCCTAATTACAAATATTTCACATGAATTAGCATTTATTAAGCATAAGTGTAAAGGAAATACCCATTTTATACATTTTTTGCAAACCACTTATTTTGGACTCAAAACTAGGACCAAAAGCTCACTAAGGTTTTACTGATTAAGAAAACATGTTTTATTATACAATTTGGAGTAAAATGCATTAATTATTATTTTAGAACATTTAACATACTCAAAATGGCATTCAAAGAAAACTTTGAAAAAGGAAATATAATTAGGACTCAAAAATCATGCAATCATATTCTACTCGAAAAATACTTTCCAATGACTATTTATTTGCATTTTTCTGACCCTGGATCGATTTACTATGAATTAAATAAATCAGACCAATCAGAATTAAGAAAAATGCCACATAGACAACCAAGGAGAAAATGGGTGTGGGCCACGGAAGCCGGACCCAGGCTCGCGTGGATGAGGTCAAAGGTGATTGAGAGAAGAAAAAATTACCAAAATACCCTTGCGGGTTAAATAGGTCTATTACAGTCGTAGGGGCACTCTAGTCATTTGCAAGTATAGTCTTCATTGGCGAGAAATAAAAGAGGAAGCGAGCTTACCGAAAATCCCATGCTAGTTTAATTGAATAATCAAGGGCATGGGGGCCCCATGGTCATTGTCTGACCAAGATTGTCCCTGCCCCTGGCCATGGTGAGGGAGCAACCTGGAGCTTGGGCTCCATTTCTCCAGTTCACATCTGGGCACAAGACCTTTGACCAAGACTAGGAGTAAACTCCCCATACTCCCACATACACAGAGAACACGTGTTTGAGTTCTCACTGGCTCAGAAGGGAAGGGACAGAGTTCAATATGGCTGGGAAACAGGAGAGGACCATCTGGGAAAACCACCGCAAAAATGTGACAAAGTAAGCAACCGAGATCAAGATTAGCTTTGAGGATCTAAGGCAAGCCGAAGGAAGGTCTTGGCGAGGGAAAATGAGCACAGGCGCGGAGAAACGCATAGCGCCACCGGAGACCCGAAACTAGTCTATAGGATCGGGAGTTTTGTGCATTTGTGAGGCCAAGCGAGATCACTAAATGAAAGAATAGGGATTGACGATGGTTACCTCGCAACTGAATGTTGTTTGGTGTTCAGGAGCACCACTTCTAGACCGAGGTCACCAGAATTGAAGACGGTGTAGGTCAGGGTGTCTCAGGCAAGGAGAGGTGAAATTGGAGGGAGAGGAAGAAGGGATGAAGGCCGAGGAGGCTTTTCGCTACCTTTTATATGTATGAGGAGCACTATCAATCCATCTATAAATTGTGGTGGAGGCGACAGGGAAGCCCCGATTGGGCATTTCATGCACACTGCGAGATGGGAAATGAGTCGGGGCTTAATCGAAGTGTCTCAATGAGACAAATTCAACACAAGAACAATTAGGTGAAATGGTGAAGGAGGGAGAGAGAATGGGGTCACGGAGTCGAGGGGGTCTGAGTCACCCGGATGCTGGAGGTAGAAGAGAACACCGAAGCCGTTAGATCGAGATCAAATGAGGGGCCAGGCGCGTGACACATAAGTTGACGCAACTATATTGTGACGCATTAAATAAATGAAAACGATTAATCTACTATAGTTACCTTTTATGGAAACTTGTAAAATCCATTTGGAGGGTCAAACTAAGCCCAAATGGCCTCAAATTTTAACCATAGGTTAATTATAATGTCTAGAACAAGGCTATGCCATTAGTTTCTCGTTTTACACACATTTTGGACCTTAAATGCTATATTGAATATTAGTGCATATTTTAATGTATAAAATGAATGATTAATAAGAAGATAGTCTTTTAACGACATAAGTGAGTGAAATTCGAGACATATCAATATTAAGAGTCATATCTCATCATAATGCCATATTTTCATACATTAATATCATTTTGGAGGAGAGAGAAAGAAAAAGGTTAATTACTCCTATACATCAACTCAAATACACATTATTACTCATATCTTTATCCAAAAAGATATAAAAGCTCTAAATTAGCATTATCCACTTATATTCTCTCATTAATGGCCATATCACATAATTAGTCCTCAAATATCACATTAGGTGGGTTATTTATGCAAAACCCCCTACATTATCAAGAATGTGGGTAATACAGATTTCACCCTGAAGAAATGCTCAATTTCAATATTGAGGCCAAAGAAAACTCTAAAGGATGGGAAATTTATGAAAAATGTCCAAAAGGACTAAAAAGTAAATAAAAGCTCAAAACTGGGTAAATTGCATAAAGGACCCTGAGATTCAGTCTGTTACATCACTCCACCCCTTAAAGAGGATTTTATCCCCGAAATCTCAACAAGAGGGAAGGTTGAGTACGTAACATCCCAACATTAAGCAACTAAGTGGGTACTGCAAATACCTCTACACATAAGCCAAGTTCTACCAAGGTTTCCACCATACATGTAATCTTTTATCGAACATAACATAATTAACACTTTAACTTATAAGCATAATCTCCAATATGAAAAAACATCATCTTTATTATTCTATCACTTGTGTCATGTTTTACTCACATTGTTTTAACAAGGATTTTACCTCCACATTATGCAAAAATACCCTTACTTATCCCATTAAGGGTTTTAGGCACAACTTGGGTTTACTAAGTCAATCCCAACATTAATGTATTAGGTCACAAACCCTAGTAAAATGCATGTAAACTCCATTATCCTCATAGTAACATCATATAGGATTATCACATATGATTTTGTAAGAAAAGATAATATTATCAACAAATTATTGATACTACAACAACTCCCAATAATGTCACATAAATTATGTATCTCAATATCGCACATAGTCACATTATCTTTCATTCTCATATTAATGACATCATTAATCATTTTCTCTCTGTTATATGAATTATCCATTTATAACATCACATTAGACATTTATGTATATTAATGTGAATCCAATTTCTCATTATCATATTTGAGTCAGTGTATGCATTTTAGTGGATAGATTGGAACACATGAAATATTAATGAATTGATGTATATACTAAATCATGATAAGGTGATTAATGAGATGTATATTAGGGAACAAGGTGATATGCCTTTCATATATTGATAACTTGATCATGACTAGGTGATTACAAACCATATATATATATACCAAGGTATATTATGTGAGGATGACAACTAAGTCACTAATGTATCATGAAGGCATCAAAGATATGTATGTATTTATTGTCAAGTCTAGATGATTACACATTAGGGTGGGTCAACATGACCATTACATGTTATGCATGGATGCATTAGAACAATTTATCTTACTAACCATACTATTAGGGTGACATGGTCAGCATTAAGGGTATACACAATCTGTGATGGGTGACTCACTATAATGTGCATTAAGAGTATATTAAGATTCAAGCATATGAACTAATCACTTAGATGACTTAAAAGGTATTCATTTGTATATAAACAAACAAGATGAATTATAATTATATTTTGTTTGCTCAATGCTAGCTCACTAAACCATTGTCCAAGGAATTAGGGTTTCCAAAATAAAGAAACTCGATTTCAATGTATTTGGGACTCCACTCCCTTAAAGAGGATTTCATCCTCTAAATGAAAAACTCCAAAAAGCTATCAACGTATAACCATCACTACTACTAAAGTCCACTATTCAAAAGGGTTGAGGTAAAACTATGTATGAGATCCAACATTTAGTTGTTTTACAAAACACCATTATCAACTTCAAAGTCTACTCATAGGGTAGGATATTCCCATCATGGAAATCTAAGGCTCCTCTAAGGAACTTATGGACACATAAGGGGATTCTACATGATTAACCAAAACATCATATACTAGGTTCAAAAGGTTACTCAACAATAAGATAATTTTTCCAAAGGTATGCTATTTTGGGACGTTCAGTATCATCTCAGGCCAGGCCGGTGTCAGATGCCATGCTGTAAAGAGCTAGGATGAAAACTAACTCTCTATTAAAATTATGGTAAATAAAAACACCAATGTGAAGCAGTGGAATTTTAAACTTTGACTATATTCAATTGTATAAAGAGTACATTACAAAATTCCCAAAAGGGTGTTTGACTTTATACACAACAATAGGGTCTGGGTAGAGGAAGACTCAAACCAAATCAACTTGTCACCAAACATAAACAACCTAATATGTATCTAGCTAAGTCCAACCTAGATGGTGCGGAGGAAAATATGGCCAGCCCCCACACCCTGACCCTTTCTAGACACCATTGCTTTCAACTTATGCCCTGGTAGCAACCTAATAGACTAATCACCAAATAGTTGATCCAATTATATTTCTAATATGAAATTATAATGCCATAAATCAATCTTTCCTCATTGGTCAACTCTAAGATGAAAATCTTACTAAAGGGAAACTATATAAAGTAAGGCTTTCTAACTAGGAGACAAATTGAATTAGTCAAGACTCTGAATACCTTGATGCTCTGATACCATGCTGTAAAGACATAATCTTTACTAAGTAAATCATGGAAAATAAAAACACCAATGTGAAGTAGCGGAATTTTAAACTTTGACTATATTCAATTGTATAAAGAGTACATTACAAAATTTCCCAATTAAGGAGTACAACTTTATACAAAACAACAAGATCTAGGTAGAGGAAGCCTAAAACCAAATCAATATTATCTCCAAGGAAAATCAACTTAATATATAGGCATCTATGTCTAAGATACAATGTTGAACTCCTTTCTATTAGCCTTAGGTTGGTTCACCATGCTTCTGATGCACACTCTGATCCTATACCTGGGTGGTTGGGATCACCCAGCAAGAGAGAGATAAAAAGTATGTGTTAATCAAAAGGAATAAGGACAAATGATAAAACACAACATTGCATAATAAAATGCTTCATTATACTAAGAGATTTCAAGAGTATGAGGCAAGTAATCAAATAAGAAATAGAAACTGCCATAGTTCAATCCACAACAATAATCAACATAGCATGAATAATATTATGACACAAAATCATACCAATGCAGAGTGAGGCACCTACCAGACCTACACCATGAGGAGAGGGGGAATTTTAACATCCCCTAACCTCCAAAATATATATGAAATGGGGAGAATTTTAACATTCCCCTGGTGAGAATTTTAACGTTCCCTTGGGCTCATGCCCACTATGGGTGGTTTGTACTCATGTACACTACATTATCATTTGGCCAAAATACATCATGTTGAATAGTTCACTTGGCAGTAGTGAAAATATAAAAGTAACATTTCATCATAGAAAAAGGGGTTTCACAACCCTAGAAATAATCACATGAATGAGCCAACATAGGCAATAGAAAGTTCCACCAAATAAAGAGCCAAATAAAGGCAATAGAGAGATTCCAAGGCTAGCATTTGCCTCATTAGGAAATTAGGGTTTGGATAAAAGCCCAACTGAAGGAATAGGATACACATTTCACATTCATTCATTCGTAATTAGAATAGGGATCACATACACAAATAGGTGTCACATACCTTATTATAGATTCACATCCATCATTATCACTGATTAGATTGTATCCAAGATCATTTTCCCTAATTACAAATATTTCACATGAATTAGCATTTATTAAGCATAAAGTGTAAAGGAAATACCCATTTTAGACCTTGTTTGTAGACCACTGATTTTGGACTCAAAACTAGTACCAAAAGCTCACTTAGGTTTCACTAATTAAGAAAACATGTTTTATTTTACAATTTGGAGTTAAAATGCATTAATTATTAATTTTAGAACATTAAACATTCTCAAAATGGCATTCAAAGACAACTTTGAAAAAGGAAATAGAATTAGGGCTCAAAACCAACAAAATCAGATTCTACTCAAAAAATCCTTTACAACGACTATTTATTTGCATTTTTCTGACCATGGATCGATTGACTATGAATTAAATAAATCAGACCAATCAGAATTAAGAAAAATGCCACATAGACAACCAACGAGCAAATGGGTGTGGGCCACGGAGGTCGGACCCAGGCTCACATGGCTGAGGTCAAAGGTGATTGAGAGATGACAAATTACCAAAATACCCATGCGGGTTAACTAGGTCTATTACAGTCACAGGGGCACTCTAGTCATTTGTAAGTATAGTCTTCGTTGGCAAGGAATAAAAGAGGAAGCGAGCTTATCGAAAAGCCCATGCTAGTTTAATTGAATAATCAAGGGTGCGGGGGCCCCATGGTCATTGTCTGACCAAGATTATCCCTGCCCCTGGCCACGATGAGGGAGCAACCTGGAGCTCGGGCTCCATTGCTCCAGTTCGCATCTGGGTACAAGACCTTTGACCAAGACTGGGAGTAAACTCCCCATACTCTCGGGGACATAGAGAACACGTGCTCGAGTTCTCACGTGCTCATAATGGAAGGGACATAGTTCAATATGGTCGGGAAACAGGGGAGGACCATCTGGGAAAACCATCGCAAAAATGTGACAAAGTGAGCAACCGAGATCAAAATTAGCTTTGCAGATCTAAGGCAAGCTGAAGGAATGTCTCAGTGAGGGCGGATGAGCACAGGCACGGAGAAACACATAGCGCCACCGGAGACCCAAAACTGGTCTATAGGACCGGGAGTTTCATGCATTCACGAGGCCAAGCGAGATCACTAAATGAAAGAATAGGGATTGATGATGGTTACCTTGCAACTGATTGCTCTTTGGGGTTCAGGAGCACCACTGCTAGACCGAGGTCACCGGAACTGAAGACGGAGTAGGTCGGGGTGTCTCGGGCAAGGAGAGGTGAAATTGGAGGGAGAGGAAGAAGGGATGAAGGCTGAGGCTTTTTTCTGCCTTTTATATGCATGAGAGCACTATCGATCCATCTACAAATTGCGGCAGAGGCGACGGGGAAGCCCTGATCGGGCATTTTGTGCACACGGTAAGAGGGGAAATGAGTCATGGCTTATTTGAAGCGTCTCAATGAGACGAATTCAATGCAAGAACAATTAGGTGAAATGGTGAAGGAGGGAGAGAGAACGGGGTCACGAAGTCGAGGGGGTCATAGTCGCCCAGCTACTGGAGGTAGAAGAGAACACTGGAGCCGTTAGATCGAGATCAAAAAGGGGGTCGGGCACGTGACAGATAAGTCGAAGAAACTATAGTGTGACACATTAAATAAATGAAAATGATTAATCTACTATAGTTTCCTTTTATGGAAACTTGTAAAATCTATTTGGAGGGTCAAACTAAGTCCAAATGACCTCAAATTTTAACCATAGGGTAACTACAATGTCTAGAACGAGGATATGCCATTAGTTTCTCGTTTTACACACATTTAGGTCCTTAAACTCTATATTGAATATTAATGCATATTTTAATGCATAAAATGAATGATTAATAAGAAGATAGTCTTTTAATGACATAAGTGAGTGAAATTTGAGACATATCAATATTAAGAGTCATATCTCATCATAATGCCATCTTTTCATACATTAATATTATTTTTTGGGAGAGAGAAAGAAAAAGGTTAATTACTCCTATACATCAACTCAAATACACATTATTACTGATATCTTTATCCAAAAAGATATAAAAGCTCTAAATTAGCATTATCCACTTATATTCTCTCATTAATGGACATATCGCATAAATAGTCCTCAAATATAACATTAGGTGGGTTATTTGTGCAAAACCCCCTACATTATCATGAATGTGGGTAAATATAGATTTCACCCTCAAGAAAGGCTCAATTTCAATATTGAGGCCAAAGAAAACTCGAAAGGATGGGAAATTTATGAAAAATGTCCAAAAGGACTAGAAAGCAAATAAAAGCTCAAAAGTTGGTAAATTGCAGAAAGGACCCTGAGATTCAGTCTGTTACACCTTCCCACCTCCCAATCCAAGAAGCATACTCTCCTTCTCTTTCCCCCCAGCTTAGAGCATCGTTCCTACTCTATTTGGCCACGAAGGTGTTGTCCCAAGGTAAACGAGTGAGCTTACCTTGGTGAAGAAGGCTCCTAGGGTTCCAAATTTCTCTATTTAGGATTTCTCAAGCTCCTCCTTGGTAATTTTGACCAAAACTAGTAAGTATCATCCTTTCCTTCCCTGTTTTCATGCTGCTAGTATTCCTCCCACCTTCTTCCAAGTCAGAACCATGACCTTCCATGGTAAAACTCCACATAGAACCCTAAAACATCTCATCTCCATGCTCTTTTGCTAGGGTTTGCACCTCTAAAGTGGAGAAGGTGTTCTTTGCTGAAGAAAGGAGCTTGGCTTGGAGCAACCACACCTTCTAATCTTGGGATCCTTGCTTTTTGGACCTTATTACCTTCCTAGAGGCAAGTTTTGTTAACCCCCTTCTCATGTATTGCTTACTACATGCTTAATACTCATGCTTCTATGTTTAAAATCGATGATGTCCATCTCTTTTTACCATGTTCCTCTAGGGTTTTGGTTTCTTGCTATTTTACCTTCTCTAGAAGCTCTAGTTTGGTTACCTATGCAACTTCAAACCTGATCTTGGGTCAAATGGTGTTTTCTCCCTCTCCCTCTCTCATCAATTATCTCAATCGGTTTGATGATGTGGCAATTTCCTATTGGTCAGTATTGAAAAAATCATATCTTCTAATCTTCTTATCCAAATTTTACAAATAAATATGTTTTAGAATCGGAAAATTAATCTCTATCTAATAAAAATATTTTCAAGGTATGATTTCATGGTTTGACAAATAGTGATTTTTGCAAAAATGAATTTAATGCATAAAATCCATAAAAAGTACATCTTAATCATCATAACTCCAAAATTAACATAAAATTTTGTTTTCTTCATCAGGAGACCCTAATAAGTTCATTGGTGATATTTTAAAAATCTAAATCTAAGTTTTGCTAAAAAGTTCTAAAATTTGGGTTTCTATACATTAATGTGCACTATGTACTCTAATATATGTTAATACATTAGAAATAGGCAAATTGGAACTTGGACTCAATTGAAGTGGTGAAAATTAGTAATTGATATCACTAAGAGAGGTATGTTCAGTCCTTACACCCAATGTTGGAATAATTGCAGCCAAAACCTATATTTCCCTAATGAGGCTTAAATGAACCCTAAATATTCTATTCTTGAATCCTAATGTTGTTCATGCCTCAAATCAGATTATAATTTCTTCTTATTTGGGTCTTATACCCCACTACCATGCTTATTGAATATTATGACTACTCTTGCCATGACTAATTTTCTAGCATGTAGATTTATGTTCTATTTAATTTAAAGTAGTGGTACTTATGTACAACCACCCATAGAGGTCATGTATTTAATCGCCCTGGGGAATGCTTTTATTCTCCCCTATATAATTGTGTAGGTGACTGGGAATGTCTTATTCTCCCCTCACCTATAGGTTAGAGGTCTGATAGGTGCCTCAACCCTACTTAGTTAGGTAGACATAATTATCTTACATGCAAATCCTTTTTAATATAATTGTTAATGGCAAGTTTCTTTTGAATATAGCCTCAAACTCTTGTTATCTTCATCTTATGATGAACCATAGCCCATTTTTATTTTCTTTACTTATCTTGTTATCCTAGATTAGTTTGTGATGCATACTTTTTCTTCCCTTTACTTTTTGTTGGGTGCCTTCCCAACCACCCAGGTGTTGAGTAAGGTGATGGATAAGACAAGAACATAGCTTTGGCTTGGACCTAGTACTTGGATATGTTTCTCTGGAGACAAGATTTGAAGTAGTTTATACTTACCTCTATCTAGATCCTTTTTGTTGTATCTTGTTGTAAACAATGGAAGATTTTGATATACTTGTGTAATATTTTATGAAAGTTTAATATAGTCAGTTATTTTTATTCCGCTTGTACATTTTGGTCTTTTGCATACCATTATAATAAATTTGGAAAATTCACACCTATTCCAACATACCTTTGAGTGTGTTTGGAATGGATGTTAATTCTTCAATTTTTCTTTAGTAAGGGGGTGATCCCGCCTCTTTACAACATGGTATCAAAACCCATGGTAGTCGGAATGTTACTATTTCAATTTTGTCTCCCTAGTTAGAATACTTGCCTTACCTTTAAGTGACATGTTTTCCCTAGGGTTGATCAATATATGATGAAGTGTTGATTTAGGATCCTATAGTTTCACATTAGAATAATGATGAATAGACCCAGAAAATACTTACAACTAAAAGATGCATAAGTAACCATAGTAACTTGAAGTTATTTAGCTTGGCCCTTAGGAACTACTAAGACATGAAGTTGAAAGCAATTGTGTCTAGAAAGAATCAGGGTTCGGGGGCTGGAAATATTTTCCCCGCACCACTAGCTTGGTTTACAAGGACTCCCGAATCCATACGATACTGGCCTGGTCTGAGCTGATATGAATTGTATTAAATAGCATGCTTTTAGGCAATAGTAGCCTTAAACATCTATATGATTCATCTTTAGGGACCCTAATATGTTGAACTAGTCTCCTAGGTGTAATGACTTATTGAGGATGGATACCTGATATAGTTCCCTAATGACCCATAGAACCACATGTTTGGATAGTTATCCCTAGAACCTAGACTTTGAAGTTTGGTGTTTAGTAGTAAGCAATTAGAGTGTGCAGTGAAGCATGAAGGATCTTATATATGGTTTAGTTAGACACATCCTTTTACCTCTAGATTAGTTTGCCTTGAGTGGTCAAACCTTTAAGGTGTGGAGCGTAGTTGGTTTGATGATGTTTGGGTAGTTAGATTGTGAGGATGAAATCCTTTCCAAGGGGATGGAATCATGTAACATACTGAAATCTAGCTACTCTAACTTTAGAAACCCTAACTCCCTAGTTAGGAAGTTAGTGTGCTTGAATCCTTAGTTTTGACCAAACAAGTTATAGTTGTAACCACATGTTTCTTGGTATCCAAAAGAACATATAAAGGTCATCTAATGAATAGTTCATATGTTTGAACCCTAATAAATATCTAATGCACATAATAAGAGCAACTACTATTTTATTACTAATAGTGGATAAGCATGATGTTAACCATGTCATAAACCAATAAACCCTAATGATATGATGGGCAATATAATTGTAATTTAACCTTAGACTTAATGCATACTAAGAAGGTATAGGTGAATAATAATGGTCATGTTAACCTAAACCCTAAGTTGTAATCATCTAACCTTAACATATACATCCTTAATGACATTCATGATACATTAGTGTCACTAGGTGTCATAATTAGATAACATACTTTAATACACATAAATCATAGATTAATCAGGTCATCAATATGAAATGCATATCACCTTGTTCTCTAATACACACCTAATTAATCACCTAATGACTTAGTATGTGAATCAAATCATTAATATGTAATATGTCCCACCTTGATCATTAAAATATATATAATGACTTCATATGGATAAGAATTAATTGATTCACACAAATGTTCATAATCAATAATAAGAGGTGAATAAATATGAGAGAATGATTAATGATAACATTAGTGTGAGAAAGAACGGTAAGGTAACAATGTCTAATATACATATAAGTAATTAATGTGGCATTATTTGGATTAGTTGTAACAAATAGGATAAAGTGTACATTAGTGTGAGAAAGAACGGTAAGGTAATAATGTTTAACATACATATAAGTAATTAATGTGGCATTATTTAGATTAGTTGTAACAAATAGGATAAAGTGCCCTATTTCATACAAAATAATCTAATACAATTGATAATGGAGTCTAAATCCAAATAATTAAAATAATGGTCAAATATAATAATGCATACTAAGATAATTTAGTATAACTCTAATTGTGCTAAAACTCTTAATGAGATAATTAAGAAATATATAGGACTTTGTGCATAATAATGAAATATAACTCTTTTGGAAACAAAGTAAATATGACATTACACAATTAAAAGAATAATAATGATAATGTAATATCATAATGAATATAATTATAATAAGCCAAAAAAATTTAAAAAGAAATTGTAAAAGTGAAACCTTTAGGTGATCCATGAGAACCTGACCTCTGTGGAGTTGCTTGAGAAGATTTTCAACTCCCAAGTTAAGTAGTTGAAAAACAAGGAGTTTAAGTTAGTAAAAGTTTTGGTGGAAGTTTAATGGATTCAACTTGGGAGTTCAGTGGTGAGATGTTGTGTATTCACCCTTCTCACGTTGCTTTATATTTCAAGGATGAAATCCTTTTTAAGGGTTAGAGTGTTGTGACATACTAAAACTTTGACATATTCTCTTTTTGGCCCTTTCCCAATATTTTCCTGTCATTCCTATCCTTTTTGGCCTTGATGCTTAAATTGTGGAATTTATAGTGGTTTGGTGAACTTTTTTTCAATAATTGTACCAATATAAGGGTTTATGCACAAATACTATATTGAAAGCTTATTTAAGGATCTAAAATGCAAAATCACCACTTTAGTAGAACAATGGTATATTAATTTGTGCTAGAAGTGCAAGGCCCAAAACCTTGATTAAATGTATTAAACAAGCTTAATTACCATAAATAAGTGATCTAAACCTTAATCTAACTTTTTGATGTGATTTGAAAACATATTAGTCTAAGTTTCAAATTTGGTTCGATTTGGATGTTGTTTGTGCAAGTTATGCAATTTTAGGTACATTTTGGACTTTTATGCAATTTACCCAATTGGGAGATATTCTTTGCAAATTATCACCTGAATATAATCCTTAGATATTACCTTACCATTATAGATATTTTGAAACATGGGGCACCTAGTTTCACCTTAGTTTGAAGGTGTTTCTCTCCAAGGACATTATAGGGATTACCCTCTTTATAAATGAGCTTATCTTTAAAAGCTATCAACCAATGGGGTTATTTCTTTGATTGAAGGATGGTGGGGATGGCCGAGAAGCCTCCATGGGATTTTGGGACCGACCTTGGATATACAAGAAGTCTCTGTGAGTTGTCCTCTTGCATGGCCATGAAGCCTTATCCTAAGGACACATGGAAAGTCCCATAGACACCTCATGTTTGACCCCTTCTTTATAAATCCATGCCTACCCCTTCCCACCTCCCAATCCAAGAAACAATCCTCTCCTTATCTTCCCCCACCTTAGATCATCGTTCCTACTCTATTTTTCCATGAAGGTGTTGTCCCAAGGTAAAAGAGAGTGCTTACCTTGGTGAAGAAGGCTCCTATGGTTCCAAACTTCTCTATTTAGGATTTCTCAAGCTCCTCCTTGGTGATTTTGACCAAAACTAGTAAGTATCCTCCTTTCCTTTCCTATTTTCATGTTGTTAGTTTTCCTCCCACCTTCTTCCAAGTCAGAACCATGACCTTCCATGGTAAAACTCCACATAGAACCCTAAAACATCTCATCTCCATGCTCTTTTGCTAGGGTTTGTACCTCTAAAGTGGAGAAGGTGATCTTTGCTCAAGAAAAGAGCTTGGCTTGGAGCAACCACACCTTCTAATCTTGGAATCCTTGATTTTTGGACCTTATTACCTTCCTAGAGGCAAGTTTTGTTAACCCCCTTCTCATATATTGCTTACTACATGCTTAAAATGCATGCTTCTATGTTTAAAATCGATGATTTCCATCTCTTTTTACCATGTTCTTCTAGGGTTTTGGTTTCTTGCAATTTTACCTTCTCTAGAAGCTCTAGTTTGGTTACCTATGCAACTTCAAACCTGATCTTGTGTCAAATGGTGTTTTCTCCTTCTCCGTCTCTCTTCAATTATCACAATTGATTTGATGATGTTGTTCATGCCTCATATCATATTATAATTTCTTCTTGTTTGGGTCTTATACCCCACTACCATGCTTATTGAATATTATGACTACTCTTGCCATGACTACTTTTCTAGCATGTAGATTTATGTTCTATTTGATTTAAAGTAGTGGTACTTATGTACAACCATCCACAGAGGACATGTATTTAATCACCCTGGGGAATGTTTTTATTCTCCCCTATATAATTGTGTAGGTGACTGGGAATGTCTTATTCTCCCCTCATATATAGGTTAGAGGTTCGGTAGGTGCCTCAATCCTACTTAGTTAGTTAGACATAATTATCTTACATGCAAATCCTTTTTAATATAATTGTTAATGGCAAGTTTCTTTGAATATAGCATCATACTCTTGTTATCTTCATATTATGATGAACCATAGCCCATTTTTATTTTCTTTACTTATCTTGTTATACTAGATTAGTTTTTTGATGCATACTTTTTTTCCCTTTCCTTTTTGTTGGGTGTCTTCCCAACCACCCAGGTGTTGAGCAAGGTGATGGATAAGACAAGGAGAACATAGCATTGGCTTGGACCTAGCACTTGGATATGTTGCTATGGAGACCAATCTGGAGCATAAAGGTAGGGGTTGATATGGGGGCTTCCTTCAAGGTGTTCAAGCTTTTTATGCAATTGGAGTCGATGGTAAAGTCCACATCTTTCTGAAGAAGATTTGTCAAGGGCTTGGTGATCTTACTAAAAGTCACGAATAAACCTCCTATAGAATATGGCATGCCCTAAGAATGCTTAAACTTCTCTGATAGTGGTGTGATGTGGTATCCTTCCAATTACTTCAATCTTCACTGCATCAATCTCAATGCCTCTGGAGCTGACATGATGCCCTAAAACAATGCCCTCCTTCACCTTGAAGTGGCATTTTTCCCAATTAAGTACCAGATGTGCTTCTTCACAATGCTCTAATACCAAGAAAAGTTTGTGTAGGCATTGTTCAAAAGAAACTCCATAGACTGAGAAGTCATCCATGAAGATCTCCATTATATTTTCGATAAAGTCGGATAAGATGGCAGACATGCAACACTAAAAAGTGGTTGGTACATTAATAATCTGAAAGGCATCCAACAGAAAGTGTACAAACTGAAGGGACATGTGAATGTCATCCTCTCTTGATCACTGGAAGGGGATGGGCATTTGACAAAAACTAGAATATCCATCCAAGTAGCAGAAGAACTCATGATGTGCAAACCTCTCTAGGACTTGATCAAGAAATGGAAGTGGGAAGTGGTCCTTCCTGGTTGCTTTGTTGAGCTTGTAGTAGTCTATGCACATGCACCACCCGATCACAGTATGGGTGGGTATAAGCCCATTCTTCTCATTAAGAACTACTACAGTGCCTCCCTTATTTGGCACAACCTGCACAAGACTCACCCAGGGTGAATCGGAGATGGGATAGATGATCTCAGAGGTCAAAAGCTCAATCACCTCCTTTTGCATGACCTCCTTGAGTATCGGATTTAGGTTACATTGAGGCTTAACGGATGGCTTTTAGTTGTCAACCATGTTGATTCAATGCATGAAGAGGGTTTGGCTCACACCTGTTAGGTCAGTCATTTTGTAACCTAGTGTCTTCTATCTTTTCTTAGGTTCGGTCAATAGATTATCTTCTTGGGTTGTCCAGAGATCTGCATTGATGATGTCTGGGCACACCTTCTTCTCATCTAGGAAAACATACTTGATCCCCTCAGGTGTAGGCTTCATCTCTGGTGTATTAGGTTCTTTATCTTCTTATTTAATGATGGAGGCATATTTAAGGTCTTCAAACTCAGCCTCAGGGTCTTATATAGCAGAGTTTAGGAGAAAGAGAAACTCTTCCACCTATTCATCATCTAATTCATGAGCATTGGCATTGATGAGTGCAATCTCTAGAGGGTCTTCATAAGTATAATCATTCCTGTCATAGTTGTGCCATTTTGTCAACACAATCAATCAAATAGCATTTCTCCTAAAAGGAAGGACCTTTGAGACTCTCAAAGACTCTAAAGTCAATATTATATGTTCCAAGCCTCAATGTCAAATTTCCCACTTCAACATTAATGAGAGTACAAGTGGTTGCAAGGAAGGGACACTCAAAGATAAGAGGGTAATGTTGGTCTTCCTTGATTTCCATGATGACAAAGTCACATGGGCAATATGACTTGGGGCCTACACGAACAGGGACGTCTTCTACAGTTCCCATTGACGTAGTCATAGAAGAGTCAAGAAGTTGAATCATGATGATAGTAGGAAGGATATCTATTGTGAAGCCTAGTCATTTACACAAGCTATAGGGCATGATATAAATACTTGCCCTAAGATCGGATAGACCCTTCCAACATTGAGTGTCTCCAACAAAACAAGAAATGCCAAAACATCTAGGATCTTTTAATTTCTTTGGCATTTTTCTTAGGATGATGTATGATGTTGTCCATGCTATCATCACGGTCTCAACGTCCTTTATTAAGTACTTGTGCATGAGGAGGGTCTTGAGGAACTTATCCCATGAAGGCATTCTTGCAAGAGCATCAAGGAAGGGGATGTCAACATGTAGTTTTTCATTGCTTCCTTGAACTTCATTGGTGTGATGATTTTGAGTCGCATTTATAGACTTGTTTTAGTTGTGTTTTATGTGTTAATTGGTCACTTTGGTGGTTAATATTGCATAATTCACTTACTCTAGTCTATAATCTCTTTTAGTGTCAAATCTCTCATATTTTATCCTTTTGATCATAAACAATTATAATAATGGGTTTTATCTCGGATGATTTGGCTTTGTCTTGCAATTTCAGGAAAAACGCATATATACAGTTGTCGATACCATCGACATCCATCGATAGTATCGACACAGTCACAGATAGACAGCCGCAAGGAGCCAAGCAGTGTCGATACCATCGACTAGGAAGTCGATGGTAACGAGTTACCTTCAGGTTGCCAACGATCAGCCGGTCGATACTATCGACGTTCTACAGCTTCAGTGGTACAAAGGTGACAAACTGATGCCTAAGGGTGTCGATACCATTGACCCACATTGATGGTATCGAGTCTGCATCAGGCGGGACAACAGAAAAGAAGGAAGGCTTGTCTATATCACGAGGGGTCAATACCATCGACCCGCGTCGATGGTATCGATGCCGGCAGATTAGTTTTTGTTCCAGATCGGCCTGAATCCAATGGTGGTGATATTTTGGTGACCTAACTTGGTGTTTATACCTAATGACGGCATCCAGGAGCCATCTATCACGTCATTATCCGATGCACACATCTCGAGGAGAGTGGGAGAGAAGAGCGGAGCCTGGAAGCACACCCCGATCATTCTGGGAGCCGAAGAAGGTGTTTTCCATCGCCGAAAGGCTGTAGATTGCGCACTCTACGCTGAGGAACACTTGGATCTTCTCTGTTCAGGGGTTTACATCACTTCATCCATTTTTTCTCCATTTTTCCCCTTTCTTCAATCATGTCTTGCTCTGAGATGAACATGCGGGGCTAATCCCCTTTGTCTTTAGGACCGGGAGTAGCCCGGGTAATTATTGTATGACGTTTTTATCATAGTAATTCATAATTTGTCTCTTAAATCCGTGGTATGATTTTGTTTTCTCCATTATATCATTATTCTTGATCACCCTAATGATAACCCAATGCCTTTAATTGCTTTGAAAGAAGAATTAACTGTTGAAAAGAGACGAAACTCACATTAACTCATAAATTCCTTGAACAAGGTGATGTACGGTTAATGGTGGAAACCCAAAGGTCGATTCTAATGCACCTAGTTTAGGGTATAGGTTACTACGATGGTGGAACCGACCTAGACTTAGGTAGTGAATTGTATCACAACAGTGAATAATTCTGACTACAGGCCACTACCCGGAATAAGAGACGAATTTGATTAACTATGTGGAAATTCATACAATGAAAACCCGCGGTGAAACCGCAATCCTAAAGATTCCCATATGAATTGATTAAACTAAACCCTTAATCGATTGCTCTGTTTTATTTTATTTTCTTTTATTTTTCAACAACTCTCAAAACCTTTTAATTGGTCTAGCTGATTGTGAATAGTTAGTAGTAGTCTACCGATAGTTCAGTGTCCTTGAGTTTGACTCGGGCCTCACAAAGGCCTATACTACATTGACGCGTGCACTTGCGTTATACGCATGATAAAATCATGTCAAGTTTTTGGCTCCATTTCCGGGGACACGGCAATTTTTGACACTACGAGAGCTGCAAGCGGCCACTCTAGGCCATTTTTTATTTTATTATTAATTTTGAAATTCAAAACTTGTTTTTTTTGTATATTTAGCAATCGTCTCGCACTGTGCTGAACCTAAATTATTACTTTGCAGGTACTAGTGCATGGTGAGGACACGTAGCACATACTACACGCAGCCATCACCAGAGCTTCCACCGCTGGGATCAGACGAAGAGGAAAACAACACTCAAGATCAGCCTGAGGATATACATTCAGACTCTGAACCAGAAGATATGGCTGAGGAACAGACAATCTGGGAGAAGATCAAGGCGTCTTCTACATCTACATCGAAAGGGCCGATCAAGAGGTAGGCTATCAACATTCCCAATTATAATATTGATCCAGGCCTAATAAATTTGGTCAAATCAAATGCATTTCACTGGATTAAAAATGAAGACCCGGTGACTCACATTAGCTAGTTTGTGGAGAACTGTGATATGATCAAAATCGACAGGTTCCTGCAAGAGACGCTCTATTTGAAATTATTTCCTAGCTCGCTAGCGGTAAATGCCCGAGAATGGTTGCATAACTTGGACGACGAGTATGTAGAGTCGTGGGATCATATGGTCGAGGTGTTCTTCGAGAGATTCTTTCCACCCGAGAAGACTAACGATCTAGTACGGAAGATCCATAATTTCAACCAGAAAGCCGGAGAGACCTATTCTGAGACTTGGGAACGTTTCTAAATAATGTTGAGGAGGTGCCCACATCATGGGCTTGACAAGGAGAAACAAGTCAAGATTTTCTACTTTGCTCTTTCTGAGCATGATAGAAGCAACCTGGATTCAGCAGGTTCGGGGTTCTTTCTAAACAACACAGACACAAGGTGTTGGGAGATTTTGAAGAACATGGCCAAAAAGCAATCATGGGGCGACAGAGACGCAGTAGAGCAGGTTCGAGTTGCAGGTGAGTCAAAGGCCATCAAGGAGCTAAATGAGAAGATGGACCTTCTAGCCAAGAAATTGCTAGCAAAAGAAGATGCAGAATCTGATGAGGAAGCATAGGTGAAATTTATGCGCCAACAGTAGGGGTACAGAAACAACGACTATTCTTGGAGGAAAGACAAGAAATTTTCATAGAAGGACCCAAACAATTTCTTGCAGGACCCTGATGCAAAACCACAACTGTCGATGGAGGATAAGAGCAATGAGTTGCTTAACCAAGTAATCAAGCAGAATTAAGAACTCATGAGCATGTTTGGCCAACAGATTAAGCAACAAGGAGAATTTATGAATCAATTTGGGCATACTTTACAAAGTCATGGGGCTCAGATGAGGACTATAGAGACATCATTAGTGCAGATGGCAGCTGAGATAGCAAATTTGAAAAAGCTAGCGCAGCAAGGTTTTCCCGGAAATACAAACATTCTAGGAGGAAACCAACAAGCTAAGGCAATTCTGCTACGGAGTGGTAAGAAGATTTTAAACCCCAGGGCCAATGAACCAAGTACACCCCAGCCAGAAACCACAGGTGAGGCCACAGAGGAGGTTCTGATTCCAATCACAGAGCCAATAGAGGATGTGGTAGAGGAAGTCACATCTGAACCCACTGCTGAGGAGGAGACATTGAAGAGAACACCATATGTGTCACCACATCAGAGGGCACAGACTGTCTCAGTCCCCTATCCAAATAGTTTGAAAGCCAAGAAAATGGACGCTCAATTCAAGAAGTTCCTAGATAGCTTTAGGAAGCTTTCTGTCAACATCCCACTGTTAGAAGCAATAGAGCAGATACCCTCTTACGGCAAGTTTTTGAAAGACATAATCACAAAGAAGAGGAATATTCCTGATACCGAGGTCGTGGTTCTTAAGAAGCAGGTGAGTGCTTTCATTATGGGAACATTGCCACCTAGAAGACAGGATCCGGGCTGCTTCAATATTTCATGTTACATCGGTAAAGTGAAATTCGGCAAAGCATTGTGTGATTCAGGGGCAAGTATAAATTCGATGCCTCTCTCTACTTTCAAGAAATTGGGACTGAAAGAATCAAGACATAGCAATATGACGATTCAGTTGGCGGACAATTCTGTGGTCAAGCCGTACGGTATTTGCGAGGATGTTTTGGTTAAAGTCGACCGGTTTGTATTTCCAGCAGATTTTGTGGTAATGGAAATGCAAGATGAACAAGGAAATGAGCTACTCCTTGGAAGACCGTTCCAAGCTACTGCAGATATGATACTCGAGATGGGAAGAGGTTGTTTGACTTTGGGAATCGTTGATGACCGATTTGAAATGGTTATGCCCCCAAGCCCAACACAATCAAAAGCTAAGGAGCAGTGTCGCATGGTGAAACATTTTGATCAGAATATTTCTCTTTGTCTAGGGAAGTCATTTCTAGTTATGGCTCATGTAATGACCAAGGTAGAGAAGGGGACACTGGTTGTAGACATTATGGAACAGACCAAAATTGTTTCTCTTCGCAGGGCTGTGGGTTTTCTGAATGATGAAGAGAAGGAAATCCCTCTTTCTACTGAAGATGATGCCGTAGCAAGTTCTGTCCCCGATGCATATCCAGAACTGCCTCTCAAAGCTTGTGTTGTCAATATAACGCATGACTGGATGAGAAGCAAGTCACTACAAGAATGTGTCAAGATGCTTCAGGTGTTGTCGTGTTACTATGATAAGTATTATGAAGATCTTGGGCCACTCCCACCACCGCTTCAATCATCGTTGGTCAGTCCACCAGAGTTAGAATTGAAGCCACTGCCACCTCATTTGAAATATGCATTCCTAGCTGATGGTGAAAAACTGCCGGTGATTATCTCGGCATATCTGAGTGTCGAGGAAGAGGATAAATTGATGATCGTGCTGAAGAACCACCGTGGCGCATTCAGGTGGTCAGTCATAGATATCAAGGGGATTTCCCCTACACTGTGCTAGCATAAGATCCGGCTCGAGGAAGGAGCCAAACCTATAATCCAACCACAACGCAGACTCAATCCAAGCATGATGGAGGTAGTAAAGAAGGAGGGGATCAAGCTCCTTTCTGCAAGCATCATCTACGCTATCTCCGATTCGACGTGGGTAAGCCCCACATAGGTAGTCCCTAAAAAGGGGGGAATTACTGTTACTTACAATTTGTTAAATGAGTCGGTCACAACCCGTTTGGTAACCGGGTGGCGTGTGTGCATTGATTACCATAGATTGAACTCTACTACGTTAAAAGACCATTTTCCTATTTCGTTCATTGATCAGATTTTAGAGTGACTACCAGGTTGATCTCACTTTTGTTTTCTAGACGGTTACTTGGGTTATAATCAGATTTCCATTGATCCTAAGGACCAAGAGAAGTCCACCTTCACTTGTCCTTATGGAACATTTGTATATCGCCGCATGCCCTTTGGTTTATGCAACGCACTAGCAACCTTTCAGCGTTGCATGCTTGCCATTTTCTCTGATATGGTTGAGCGCTATTTGGAGGTCTTCATGGACGATTTTTCCATCTATGGTTCGTCTTTTGATGAATGTTTATATAACTTGGATAAAGTTTTACAATGATGTGAGGACACGCATTTAGTTCTCAACTGGGAAAAATGACATATGATGGTTAGTGAAGGGATTGTGCTTGGACATAAAGTGTCTAGCAAGGGGTTGGAGGTAGATTCGGTTAAGATTGAGGTTATTTCCAAAATACCCCCACTGAATTCGATTAAAGGGGTAAGGAGTTTTCTCGGTCACGCAGGATTTTATCGCCGCTTTATCAAAGATTTTTCAAAAATCACTAAACCATTATCTGAACTGCTTGAGAAAGATGCAATGTTTGATTTTAATGATAAGTGTTTGCATGCTTTTAATGTGCTCAAAGAGAAGTTAATTTCTACACCGGTTGTGCAAATACTGGATTGGACAAAGCCTTTTGAATTAATTTGTGATGCTTCGGATTTCACAGTAGGGGCCGTTCTAGGACAACGTGTTGAAAACAAACCCACTGTGATTTTCTATGCATCCAAGACTTTAAATGAAGCACAACTTAATTACACTACAACTGAAAAGAAACTTCTCGCCGTCATTTTTGCATTTGAAAATTTTCAGCAATATCTTGTAGGGTTAAAAGTTGTGGTATAGACGGACCACGCCGCCATAAAATATTTGATGGAAAAGAAAGATGCCAAACCTAGATTGATTAGGTGGATCTTATTGCTACAAGAATTTGACATTGAAATTAAAGATAAGGTGGGAATACAGAATGTGGTTGCGGACCATTTGTCTAGGTTAGAACGGGTAGATGAGAAGGACATTAATATACCCATTACCAAGACATTCCTTGATGAGCAAATCCTTTCTGTAAAATCCAAGGATCCATGGTTTTCATATATTGTTAATTATCTTGCCTGTAAAATAATCCCAGATGATTGGACATATCAAGAGAAAAAGAAATTTTTCCGTTCTTTGAGATATTATTTCTGGGATGACCCCATTTTGTTGAAGCAATGCAGGGACGGTGTGTTGTGCAGGTGTGTACTGGAGATAGAATATGACAGTGTACTTCGTCATTGTCATACTCTACCAACTGGTGGCCATCACGCAAGTTCCAGAACGATGGCCAAGGTGCTTGAGAGCATCCTTTATTGGCCTACACTTTTCCGGGATGCCTACGATTATGTGCGAAGATGCGACTCCTGTTAAAGGGCAGGTAATATTTCAAAGCGACAGGAGATGCCCCTCAACGTGTTTCAAGAAGTTGAGGTGTTTGATCTGTGGGGTATCGATTTTATGGGACCCTTTGTGTCCTCGAACTCTAATTTGTACATTTTATTGGTTGTTGATTATGTATCGAAGTGGGTAGAGGCAATACCCACAAGGACTAATGATGTTGTTGTAGTGTGCAGGTTTGTAAAAGCTTACATTTTCTGCAGATTTGGTGTGCCAGGGATGATTATCAGCGATGGAGGTACCCATTTCAAAAATTAAAAGTTTGATGCGTTGTTGAGAAAGTACGGGGTAAAGCACAATATTGGTACCTCGTACCACCCGCAGACACAAGGGCAGGTCGAAGTGTCTAATAGAGAAATCAAGAAAATCTTGGAACACATAGTGGCTTCGACAAGAAAGAACTGGAGTACTTTGCTACCGGATGCTTTATGGGCGTATAGGACGGCATTTAAGACACTTATAGGCACTACACCCTTTAGATTGGCTTATGGGCGGGCTTGCCATTTGTCAGTAGAATTGGAACATAAGGCACACTGGGCGCTAAGGAAGCTGAACTTGACTTATGATGAGGCAGGGAAGAAACGCATGCTCGAGCTCAATGAGCTAGATGAGCTGAGGATGAACGCCTATGAATGCTCGAGGATTTACAAGGAGAGAACAAAGCTCATTCATGATCGACACATTCAACTGCGTGTCTTCAAGAAGGGAGATCGTGTGCTATTGTTCAACTCGAGGTTGAAGTTGCATCCCGGGAAATTGAAATCCCAGTGGAGTGGACCTTTCGTTGTGGAGGAGGTACGGCCACATGGTGCCATCATGGTGCGTGATGGAGAGATGATATTTCTGGTCAATGGACATAGGTTGAAGTTGTACTTTGGCGAGGATTACATGAGGAAAGTGCATGAGGTCAAACTCATAGCACTTAAAGATGCATGATGAGCTTGATTTTGTCTAGCCTAAGACGTTAAATAAGGGTGCTTGTTGGGAGGCAACCCAACCATTGGTAGTTTTGTCTATTTTCGTTCGCATTTACAAGTTATTTTGGTTTCATTTGGTTTTTAGTGTAAAAATGATACCTTGATCGTTTGTTCAGTGTGCAGGGCTGAGGCAGAGTCGATACCATCGACCATTGTGTCGATGGTAGTGACATGGGTACAGTTGGGTGACTGTAGAAATTTTTCTAAGTTGATACTATCGACAACCTCATCAATGGTATCGACCTACCATCACTGACGCTGAAGAAATCGCCAGATCGGGGTCGATAGTATCGACATGGGTGTCGATACACGTGAGATCCCTGAAGATTTACAGACGATGTTGTCTCAGTGAAGTTGATACCATCGACGGGTCTGTCGATGGTATCGACCCGGCTACAGCCAAAAAGCGGCGCCCGGGCCTCACGAGGGTGTTTGACCCATGAAAATTCGATACCATCGACCCGCGCCGATGGTATCGATGTGACGCATCATCGATCCGCGAGAGGAAATCAACGGCGGTCGCTACATCAAGGAAGTATATTCGTGGAATGGGTCGATACCATCGACGCGTCATCGATCCGGACCCCACATCAGGCTATCGACATCCGTCGATACTCGCGAAGACTCGGATTGTGCTACAGGTGTCGATACCATCGACACCCCATTGATGGTATCGACGGGTCCACAGTAGCGACGGACTCAGTTATAAAAGGAAGGATTGATTGTCAAATCTTTTCACACCTTCAGATATTCTTCCTTCTACTTGTTCATTGAGCATTGTTGTGCGACCGGAGGCCATCTACGAGCGTCCAAGGATCGTGATCTCTTCATCGAGCATTGCATCGAGCAGAGATCATCTTCTCCGACCTTCACCGAGTTCTCTTTCCTATTCCCTTTCTTTCTAAGACAATGGTGTGTACGGATGGAGCGTCTTCTTCAAGGGCGGTCCCGATGGAGATCCCGACCTTCGTTCCTCTACCACAGGGATCCATTCCTCATTCGAGGATTGTTCATCCTTCCGCGGAACTACAGAAGATATACAGAAGTTGATGAAGAGGAAGATCGATCCAACCCAATATGTTGATCGGGACATGGTTCGTTACCTTGGGTTCGTGCCCAATCTTGCCTACGTCCCGTAGGGGCAAGTGAAGCATACTGACAGGAGGCCCGGCGAGATGGAGTACCACACTGATGGCCAACCATTCTTCTGTGAATGGCCCACGTACAAAGAGCTTGTGGCGGAGTTCATGGTGTCATTGGATATCAATGTCGTGCCTAATGATCTGATCGCCACCGATAGGGGGTGGAAGAAAGGGTGTGTGTCTTTCAGACTCTACAACAACAATTACACCCTCACTCTTGACCAGTTCAATTCTGTGTATAACTGGTATCATGACCCTTACCAGCATCGGAGGCCGGACAACCGGACTGATTACAATGACATCTTCACCTAGCTGGTGACTGCACCTCCAGGCAAGTCTGTTAGCTACCACAACGCTGTCGTCGCCGACTTCGAGCATCCTTTTGTGTGGATTCTGCACCGCATGCTCTGTATGACGCTCTTTTCTCGCGGCGATCTTTCTCTTAGTAAATTCCAAGAGACAAGTTTGTTCTTTTTGTATAAACTGCTGAAGCGTGAGGAGTGCAAATGGGGCGCGTTCTTCTTGACGCGCGTGTTGGCTGTGAAGAGGAGTACGAGGAAAGCTCATATCCACTTTGGGGGGTTGATCACACCAATTGCCCTCTACCTTGGGTTGGATTTTTCCCAACTTACTCTGCTTTCCAACAGGAACAAGGTCAACCTGCATCATCTACACCGCTCCAACCTCCTTCTGCTCTGTGATGGCTTGGCTTATGCACATTGCCATGTCAATCACGGATATCAAGAATGTGCGCTTCTGGACCTCGTCTTCAACATCGAGGGAGCTCAGCACTTTAGGTGGCCCATCATCGCCATAGACGACTCTGATGAAGACAGCGGTAATGATGACAACAATGATGACGACGACGAGCATGAAGAGGAAGAGGAGGCTTTCACTCCTCTTCGGGCACGGGTGGCACCCGGGAAGCGTCCCCGCTTCCACCCGGGTGAATCATCCTCTTCACAGCCTCCGCCACCTCATCCCTCTCAACAAGGAGAGGATGCATATTCGATGCAGGGGATGTACTCAATGCTGCAGGAGATTCAGCAGACCCAGCAGCAGCATACTGCTTCGTTCACCGGTATTCAGGATACCACGAACCGGATTTTTGTGAACCAGCAGGCCATCTACGAGAATGAGCGCCTCCTCCTCACCAACCAATAGAATATCCATGACAGGTTGCATAGGATAGAGATGCAACAACAACCCTTCTATGAAAACTACTGGAGCCAGAACTATTTCGGGGGGTATCCTCAACCTCTGCCGATGCCCCAGTATGATCTGAGTTTCCAGGGCCAGTACCCATCATGGGACCCCACAGCCCTGCAGTACCCCCCACCACCTGACCAATGATCGGTATCACTGTTCCACCTTTTAAGGTTGTTTTTTACTATGAGGCCATAGTCGAATTCAAACTTGGGGGGGAGTTGGAACAACTTCTATCCTTTATTTTTCTTAGTTTTTAGTTTTTATTGCTTTGTATTTTATCATTTATATCTCTTAGTTATTAGTTTTTTTTTTGGGATCCACACTCTATCTAGTGTAATTGTGGATGTCTAATGACATGTGTCATCTCTGTGTTTGTACATGGGAATCGGGGGTAAATTTGAAAATTTTTAGTGATTTTGCAAGCTTGAGTTGTTCAACCTTGAGCACATGACTTAAGAAAATAATTGGGTTTGTCAACTTTAAAACAGGAAAATACAACTGTACATTCCTATGATTCATGAAGAATGGACGGAATTGGTTGTTTGAGCCTAAACTGACCAAATGATAATGAGACCTTAATTTGAAATAAGAGAGAGAAACCTCTGAATTATTACATAGGTTAGTAAGGAGGGACACATAATATCTTCTAAAGGTTCAGTCAATTAATATTGTGATCTATCCACCCCATTGTTTTCATACTCCACCATAAGAATTGGAAGCACATTACAGTTTTCATCTTTTGATTGCATAGCATTTAGGTAGGATTGCATTTTTGGTAGATTGTGCATAAAAAATGGAAAATGAAAAATTTGTAGATAAATCATGCATGTATACATTCCTGAGTGCATGTCATCATAGTTGCATAACTGATCTCATGTAGTTGCATTTGAACATATTTTTGAGCATGAAGGATAGTATGTGCCTTATTTCTTCTGGAAAATAAGAGAAGCAGATAACTCATTTTATACTCTCTGAAATACAGTTGTAATGCTTCAAGGATTATAGTTATGTGAAAGTAAGCCGGAAAAAAAAGAAAAAAAATTAAAAAAAAATTGTACATTTTGCAATTTGAGAGAAAAAGGGCTTAAGAAAAAAGAGGCTGATTTTAGAGGGAGAAAAGAGCTTGTTTCACCCGTGTAATAGGAAGAATAAGCACATAATGTAGTTTTTTTTAGATATTCTATCTCATATAAGATGGAATTGTAGGAACATGCATCATTCCACCCAAAATGTAGGCATTAGGGCATTTTCATTTGCATATGCATCATTTAGGTCATTATTGTTATTTGTGCATGTTAAACTGTATTGTTCTTCCATTTCTTCCACAGCCACCTATTCCATCCACCCGTTGCTCGAATTGGTAGGCCACCGTGATATTCTCCCCACACATTAATACCAGGAGAGTTGCTTCCATATAGATGGTAGTTAGGACGAGCAACGTAGATAGAAGATCACAAGATGCACCGAGTCTGGACCGGAGGATTTTATTATGTTAACTACCTTATGTGATAGTGTTCATCAATTTTGAGGTAGATATCTTTTATGGATGATCATTGTCGCCTTGAGGGTAATTATCATTCTTTGGTTAGTAAGGGTCAGAATGTGAATGTCTGGCGGGGATCATATGGAGAAGTCTTTTGTGATAATTTGTTCTTTAGTTGACCCTCGCAATTCTATTCTAGAGTTGTGTTGCTCAAGGACGAGCAAGGTTCAAGCTTAGGGGAGTTTGATGCGATGATTTTGAGTTGCATTTATAGACTTGTTTTACTTGTGTTTTATGTGTTTATTAGTCACTTTGGTGGTTAATATTGCATAATTCACTTACTCTAGTCTATAATCTCTTTTACTGTCAAATCTCTCATATTTTATCCTTTTGATCATAAACGATTATAATCATGGGTTTTATCTCGGCTGATTTGGCTTTGTCTTGCAATTTCAGGAAAAATGCATATATACAGCTGTCGATACCATCGACATCCGTTGATAGTATCGACACAGTCACAGACAGACAGCCGCAAGGAGCCAATCAGTGTCGATACCATCGACTAGGAAGTCGATGGTAGCGAGTTACCTTCAGGTTGCCAGTGATCAGCCGGTCGATACTATCGACGTTCTACAGCTTCAGTGTCGGAAAGGTGATAAACCGACACCTAAGGGTGTCGATACCATTGACCCGTGTCGATGGTATCAAGTCTGCATCAGGCGGGACAAAAGAAAAGAAGGAAGGCTTGCTGATATCACGAGGGGTCAATACCATCGACCCGCGTCGATGGTATCGATGCCGGCAGATTAGTTTTTGTTCCAGATCGACCTGAATCCAACGGTGGTGATATTTTGGCGACCTAACTTGGTGTTTATACCTAATGACGGCATCCAAAAGCCATCTATCATGTCATTAGCTGCTTCAGACATCTCGAGGAGAGTGGGAGAGAAGAGCGGAGCCCGAAAGCACGCCCCGATCGTTCCAGGAGCCGAAGAAGGTGTTTTCCACTGCCGAAAGGCTGTAGATCGTGCACTCTACACCGAGGAATGCTTGGATCTTCTCCGTTCAGGGGTTTACGTCACTTCATCCACGTTTTTCTCCATGTTTCCCCTTTCTTCAATCATGTCTTGCTCTGAGATGAACATGCGGGGCTAATCCCCTTTGTCTTTAGGACCAGAAGTAGCCCGGGTAATTATTGTATGACGTTTTTATCATAGTAATTAATAATTTATCTCTTAAATCCGTGGTATGATTTTGTTTTCTCCATTATATCATTATGCTTGATCACCCTAATGATAACCTAATGCCTTTAATTGCTTTGAAAGAAGAATTAACGGTTGAAAAGAGACAAAACTCACATTAACTCATAAATTCCTTGAACAAGGTGATGTACGGTTAATGGTGGAAACCCAGAGGTTGATTCTAATGCACCTAGTTTAGGGTATAGGTTACTACGATGGTGGAACTGACCTAGACTTAGGTAGTGAATTGTATCACGATAGTGAACAATTCTGACTACAGGCCACTACCCGGAATAAGAGGCGAATTTGATTAACTATGTGGAAATTCATACATTGAAAACTCGTGGTAAAACCGCAATCCTTAAGATTCCCATCTGAATTGATTAAACTAAACATTTAATCAATTGCTCTATTTTATTTTATTTTCTTTTATTTTTCAACAACTCTTAAAATCTTTTAATTGGTCTAGATGATTGCGAATAGTTAATAGTAGTCTACCAATAGTTTAGTGTCCCTGAGTTTGACTTGGGCCTCACAAAGTCCTATACTACATTGACGTGTGCACTTTCATTATATGCACGGTAAAATCGTGTCATTCATGAATCTCAAGTACATATGTGTCTGAGCTAGATGACTCTGGTATTAGACTTGAGGTTTGTAGACGGGCACCATAGGCATGGAGGGAGGGTTGGTGCAGCTTCTGGTGCCTTCTCGGGATTGGGTGTGCTATCTGTCGTTGGAGTCTCAACAACTGGTTCTGCTGATGTGGTTGTTGGTATAGATGTTGGAGTTTCTTCTTCATCCTCATCATTTTCAACAATCAACCTATTATTGTTTATTGTCGGAGCTAGAGGTTCTGGAAGCACGTGTGTAACATACTGAAACTTCGACATATTCTCTTTTTGGCCCTTTCCTAATATTTTCATATCATTTCTATCCTTTTTGGCCTTGATGCTTAAATTGTGGAGTTTATAGTGGTTTGGTGAATATTTGTTCAATAATTATACCAATGTAAGGGTTTATGCACAAATACCTCGATGAAATCTTATTTAAGGATCTAAACTGTAAAATCACTGCTTAAGTGGAACAATGGTAAATAAATCCATGTTAGAAGTGTAAGGCCCCAAACCTTACTTAATATATTGAACAAGATTAACTACCATAATTAAGTACTCTAAACCTTAATCTAACCTTGTGAGGTGTTTTTAAATCATGAGACAAGATTAAGTTTCAAGTTTGGTCCAATCTGGATGATGTTTGTGCAAGTTATGCAATTATATGCACATTTTGGACTTTTATGCATGTTACCCAATTCGGAGGTTTTCTTTGTAAATTGTCACATGCATTATAATATTTAGATATTCCCTTACCATTCTCGAGTTTTTGAACCATGGGGCACCTAGTTTCACCTTGGTTTCAACGTGTTACTCTCCAAGGGCATTATAGGGATTACCCTCTTTATAAATGAGCTTATCTTTAAAAGCTATCAACCAATGGGGTTATTCCTTTGTTTGAAGGATAGTGGGGATGGCCTAGAAGTCTCTAGGGGATTTTAGGACCGACCTTTGATATACAAGAAGATTCTATGAGATGTCCTCTTGCATGGCCATGAAGCCCTAGCCTAAGGACACATGGAAAGTCTCATAGACACCTCATACTTGCCCCCTTCTTTATAAAGCCATTCCTACCCCTTCCCACCTCCCAATCCAAGAAGAAATCCTCTCCTTATCTTTCCCACATCTTAGAGCATCGTCCCTTATATGTTTGTCCATGAAGTTGTTGTCCTAAGGTAAAATAGGGTGCCTACCTTGGTGAAGAAGGCTCCTAGGGTTCCAAATTTTTCTATTTAGGATTTCTTAAGCTCCTCTTTGGTGATTTTGACCAAAACTAGTAAGTATCCTCTTTTCCTTCCCTATTTACATGCTTTTAGTATTGCTCCCACCTTCTTCCAAGTTGTAAGCATGACCTTTCATGGTAAAACTCCACCTAGAACCCTAAAATATCTCATCTCCATGCTCTTTTGCTAGGGTTTGCACCTCTAAAGTGGAGAAGGTGATCTTTGCTCAAGAAAGGAGCTTGGCTTGGAACAACCAAACATTCTAATCTAGGTATCCTTGCTATTTGGACCTTCTTACCTTACTAGAGGTGAGTTTTATTAACCCCCTTCTCATATATTGCTTACTACATGCTGAAAACTCACGCTTCTATGTTTAAAATCGATGATCTGCATCTCTATTTACCATGTTTTTCTAGGGTTTTGGTTTCTTGCTGTTTTACCTTCTCTAGAAGCTCTAGTTTGGTTACCTATGCAACTTATAACCTGATCTTGTATCAAATGGTGTTTTATCCCTCTCCCTCTCTCTTTAATTATCTCGATCGATTTGATGATGTGGCAATTTCCTATTAGTCAGTATTGAAAAATTCATATCTTCTAATCCGCTTATCCAAATTTGACAAATAAATATGTTTTGGAATTGTAAAATTAATCTATATCTAATAAAAATATTTTCAAGGTCTGGTTTTGTGGTTTGACAAAGGGTTATTTTTGTAAAATGAATTTGATGCAAAAAATCCATAAAAATTACATCTTAATCATCATAATTCCAAAATCAACATAAAAATGTGTTTTCTTGTTTAGGAGAACTTAATAAGTTTATTGATGATGTTTTAATAGTATAAAGGATTTTTTTCTAAAAAGGTCTATAATTAGGGTTTTTATACATTAATGTGCACTATGTACTCTAATACATGTTAATACATTAAAAATAGGCAAAGTGGAAGACTCAATTAAAGTAGTGAAAGTTAGTAATTGATATCAGTAAGAGAGGTTTGTGCAATCCCTATTTATGTATGTGCATTTACACCTTAATTTGGGAATAATTGTGCCTTAACCTATTTTATTATAATGAGGCTTTATTAAACCCTATTTCATATACTCTTGAATCTTTTGCTATACTTGCCTCATAAATTAGTTTTGGAACATTATTCTTGGGTATTGGTACCCCACTGCCATGCTTATTGATTCATTTTCTTATTCTTGCCATGACTACTTTTTCTAGCATGTGGATTTATGTTCTATTTAATTTAAAGTAGCGGTACTTATGTACAACCATCCACAGAGGATATGTAAATAATCGCCTTGGGGAATGTCTTATTCTCCCCATAATATTGTAGGTGACTGGGAATGTCTTATTCTCCCCTCACCTAAGGTTATAGGTCTGGTAGGTTCCTCAACCCTACTTAGTTAAGTAGACATAAATATCTTACATGCAAATCTTTTTTTATTATATTTGTTAATGGCAAGCTTCTTTGATATATAGCCTCATACTCTTGTTATCTACATCATATGATAAATCCTAACCTATTTCTATTTGCTTTACTTATCTTGATATCCTAGACTAGTTTTGTGACACACACCTTGTTTTCTTTCCCCTTTTGTTGGGTGCCTTCCCAACCACCCAGGTGTTGAGCAAGGTGATGGATAAGACAAGGAAGATCTTAGCTTTTGGCTTGGACTCGGTTGATGGAGATGTTTCTTGGAGACAAGATTGTAGTAGTCTAGACTTCCCTCTATCTAGAACCTGATTGTGTGTCTTGATGTAAACCCTAATGGGAGAATTTGATGTATTTTTCTAAACCTCTTATCAAAATTGAATATAGTCAGTTGTTTTTTTTTTATTCTGTTGCTTTCTAATGGTCTTTTGTATACCAATGTTTAATAAATTTGGAAAATTTATGCCCATTCCATCATACCTATGAGAGTGTTTGGAATGGATGTCAATTCTTCAAATTTTTAGTAAAGGGGTGATTTCACTCTCTTACAACGTGTCTAGAGCATGTAGTGACAATCTTTAACTACTCTACTTGATTCTTGGGATTATTTTCTGGTTGTCCAGCAAAAGAGCCCACTGGAGGTCTTATTGTTGTTGCAATCTGTGCAACCTAGGATTCTAAGGACTTTATGTAGGATTGTTGGGCTTGTTGGTTTGCTTCTTGTTGGGCTTGTTGGGTCACTAAAATCCTCTCAATCGCCTCTAGGTGATTGTTATCGTTAGTTGTTGGCAAGTTATGCGGGCTTCCTTGACCCATGAGGAGTTGTCCTTGTTGATTGTAGGGTTGCTTCCCTGCATTATAATTGTTTCCTTGGTTGAATTTATTACAATTTTGTCCAATATTATAGTTAGTATGACCATATTTTACTACTGTTGGAAACCAAGGGGACCCTAAACTTGGTTTTGATTGGGTCTTGATTAGACATTAGCTGCACCATCTGGATTTCCATACTAGAAGTCAGGATAGTTTCTTGGTCTGTTGGGGTTGTAGCAACCCTATCCTAGAATGGAGTTGAAGGTATTGACTTCTTTAATTGTTGGAAAACTATCAAACTTAGGTTGTATCATGCTTATGGTGGCTTGGTAGAGATGGTTACACTATAGGCTCATGTGGCCTTCTACACTACAGACTTGGTAGACTTTTGGGGATGCCTTAGGATGAAGGGAAGATTGGCCTCCTTTCCCACTATTCAAAAGGGTGTACTCAAGGTTGTTTGTCTTTAAGGCAAGCATCTTTAGAGATTCAATAATATCCTTCATGTCAGATTTATCTTCTTCCTTTGCCACCTTGAAGATACCTCCTTTTCAGGATGAACCCCAATTGGCTTGGTTCTCAGCTCCCCTACGGACGACCTTCCAGGCATCGTCAAAGCTTTGTCATATGAAATCTCCACTAAAAGTGGCAATGAAGAATCACTTGATATCATCATCAACTCTCCTATAGAAATGTTCAAGAAGTTGTGAAGAAGGGATGCCATGATGGGGATGTTTTCATAGTGACTCCTTGAATCACTTCCAAGCTTCAAAGAGAGTCTTTGATGGATCTTCCTTGAACCCAGTGATATCCCCTCTGAGCTGATAAGTGAGTGTGGGTGGAAAGAACTTCTCAAGGAATAGGTTCTGAAGTTCTTCCCAAGTTGTGATGATGTGGTCATCTAGGGAATTGTACCATACCCTAGCCTTGTCAGTGAGGGAGTAATAGAAAGGTCTTAGATTTATTGCCTCTTCTGGAATGCCAGCTTGCTTACACAGTACATTAAGACCTATGAACTTTTACAAATGATCGTGGGGGTCTTCACCGAAACGTCTTGCAAAGTTGTTGTTTTGCATCATCGTCACACAATTATTCTTGATCTCAAAGTTCTGAGCTTGGATGGTAGGCTGAACAATAGGGTTGCGTATATCTACAGCTATTGGGATAGAAAACTCTCATAGTTCCCTTTGTCATTCTGCTTATGTGGCTGCTTGTTTCTCTTCTTGTACATCAGCTCTAGATTCATCCATGAGCCTCTATCTTTGTGTGTTCAGGGCTGCTTGCACCCTGTGATTGACCTCCTTGTCATTCATCTTGGCTCTTTGTTCACAAAGGATCCTTTGATATGTCCTCTTGATCTCAGGGTCGATGTGAGTCAATGAATTGGCACTAGAGGAGCATTGCATGCATGAGAATGATCACCTAAAATATGAGAGTTACCAAGTTCATATGATTTGAAGATAATTTTGATTTAAGATGATATGAAATAGTATCAAAAGAAAAAGAAAATTCTTGACTAATCCAAGTGAATTACAAAGATCAAAAAATTCCATTGTCCCTGGCAACGATGTCATAATTTAACGTATATTATTATTGCACTACAAATTCACTAGGAATGTAATTCTTAGATTTTACCAAAACTAGTGTGCAATAATGCCACCCACAAGCGGATGGGTCTTGCGGCAGTATAGTTGAGGGTTGAATCCCAAGGGGCAACATTTTCAATAATTATCTAATCAAAGTAACTTAGCAAGAACTAGTATTCATCACAAAAGTTGAGATTGGTTGTTTAACTAAGGTTGCAAGAACAAAAAGAGCTTGATTAAGGTTCTCGTTATCAATGGATGGAAACACTAGGGTGGAACTGGGTTTCACTGCCACTACTCAAATCTGTGCAATCATTTAAATCCAAACAAGTATGAAGATGTAATTAGAGTCATGCAAGCTTTCGGTGTCAGAAACTTGAATGAGTAGATATCCCTATAATCTTGACGTCTCATTACTTAAATGTTGAAGTTTTCATAGTAAAATATTATAATGAATCATGTAAAGTGGGTGATCAATCCACAAGACATGTGATAATCAATTATCTATGAATTAAATGAGTTCATACAGGAGTTGTAATATCAATGAAATTACAAGAAACAAGTAGTGTGGATAGTCCCCACGCCCCAGTGAAAAGACTACTCCCTCGACATGACATGATTAATATCACTAGAAGAGGAGGTGGACACCATCACAATCTTCATGGTAGAAGAAGTGGCTCGTTGTGGTGTGTGACCACAGACTTCCTTCCTTCTTTCTCCTCCAGGTGTTAACCATGGCTTACAGTAGAAGAAGGTGGACAAATTATGGCATGGAGGAGATATCGATTGCCCAGAGGGGGAGATTGACGGCCTAGAGTTGCTGATGAAAAGATCTATCGATCTGTGTTGGAGGTCAATAGATGTCACCAAGCTAGGTTGATAGATCTAGCTTGGTCGGTAGGTGTCGTCCTTGCTCTGATCTCAGTGACAACCTTTCAGCATATTTTATCTCCAGAAAATCAGAGATGATATGAACTACTTTGGTGGGGGCTATTTATAGGGTCATGGTTTTCGACCTCTTTCCATTGATGTCGATCATTTTTTTTATTGATGGGACTGTCGGTTTTGACTTTTGGACTTTCAATCATCGATCTTGGAGGTCAACAGGTTATTGACCTTGAGGGTAGATGGGGCTGTTGAGCAGTTGTGGTCATCGACAAGAGTGTCGATAGGATTGACCAGCAATGGGTGATGATGTTGTTTGTTGAGTTCTTGGATGTCGACTAGGGAGGTCAATGAGTCTGTTGAGAGATTGTGTGTCGACCAGTGGGGTTGATAAATCTATCAAGCATCAATGTCGATGAGATCTATTATTGATGCTTGATATTTACTAAAAATTAAAAGGTTGATTGTAGGTCGATTGGCATGTTGACCGATAGTTTGATTTTTCTCTCAAACACAAAATTTGTTCATAGATCGGCATTCTAAAAGTGCAAGATAATCTGTTGCAGTCCACAGGTTGCCCCTCCCCCTAGGAAAATTTGCTGCATAATGATAAAATTCAAAACATGCAAAGGGAGTCAAGAAAAGTATCAAATTTCTACAAATTATCATAAAAACCTAAGTAGAGAAAAACAAATATATTCTTAATGAAAACTAAGCTATATGAATGCTAAACTATATTAAAGTTGCAACTAAAACTAGGATGAATATGCATTCATTAATAAATATAGACAAATTTATGTACATCCAATGGAATATGAATATTTATATCTTTGGGAAGCCTTGGTGGCTGCTCCCAACCCAAGATAATGAGTTTAGCCACTCAAGTTGGCGAGTGACATGTTTGATTTACATGGCACAATGTCCAAATCCCAAAAACAACAATGAATGAATCTGAAATAGAGTGAGGGGAAGAGATAACAGAAATAGAGCTAAATTTGTTGGAATTGCTGAATGTCAATGAAGTCCTTCTCTTCAGTGGTCAATGGTGAGGATGATGGTGGGAAATATTTTGCTACTTCACTTCTCTCAAAGGTAAGCAGTATATTCCCCTTATGACATGAACCAATGGATATTAGGGCCTTCTCATTTGTCCATCGATAGAGGTTGATAATCTGGTCTCAATCTTGCAACACCAATTGTCGGAGTTGTGGAGCTTTTGGTTGATGATCATGTTTCTTCATCAGTTGATAAGATTGGGACACCATCAGTTGTTGATTGGATCTGATCCACCATCAATATACAATCATTGCCCTTCCATTATTAATGTTTTGTCTTCCTACCATCAGTTGAAAACTTGTTGCCATGTCATTGGTTGATGACCGGTAGAGGGACGATGGTTTTGTTGGTGGTCGGACACTTTGAAGACTTCAAAACTTTTCTACCGATAGGCCTTTATACCGGTAAAGTTCAATGATGTTTTGATCTCATATTCATTGATTTTCAATCGATGGAATAGATTACCAAACATAAAAAATGAGGCATTTCCTATAAAAATAAGTAAAGTAATTACAACTTGGAAATGACAAAGTAATGCAAGTAGGTGATTTGATTATGCTACACCTAGAAATAGTGAAGGGAATGGAGGGCAAAATAGGCATGTAACATCCACAAAATTGGATGTTATCAACTCCCAAGAACCTATCTTGTCCTCAAACTAATAGATATTATCAAATTATAAGGAAACAATTTAGGGCCTTTAGGTAGATGAATCAAGATTCATGCATTTATGTCATTTATATACCAAGATCATTTCTTGGTTGTGATTGTTTCATGTTATATCCCTGAGATTTTAATATTGAATTCAGAGTGCACTAGCCTTACTTATGTTACTTCCTCTTCTCTGAGTGGGTTCTTCCTCTGTAATCTCCACTCTAGTTCTTGTTTCATGTATGTATAATGCACACTCTCATAAAGGTATGTTTTATTCAACTTTTATTTTCTTGGATATAGACCACGTGTAGGGGTACGCTAAGGCTAATGTGTAATGTGTTGTTCTTTGGGTTCACTCACTCAAAGGTTTTTTTATCATACAAGTGGTCCATACAGTCCATGCTAGTTGGCTTAAGAGCGGTGACCTTGCATCCTATGTACCATTATCCCAGATTTTCTCGGGCTTTCATGAACAAACATTAAAGTGCAGTGATTATTCTATCGAGCTTTTGGGTTCTACTATCAGTCTTGACATATATATGTTCTTCATATTCTTAAGCACAACTATATACCTTCTAAGAAGCAACCTTGGCTCCTAGTATGGTACAATTCTCATTCTTTTATTCTTGGTCATCTTTTATTCTCTCTTTTTTGGCTTTTTGGGATTTTTGGGGTTTTCATGGGTTGTCAAGCTTGATTTTCTCCTTTTTTGGATTTTAGTGACCAGAACAAGTTAGATTTTTCCTTAATATGAGACTTGTGCATTTCCAATGCATACTTCAGGTTTCATATGATCACCCAGAAGTGTAATTAGACTACGATCCACCTTATTCTCAAGTAAATTTCTTGGGGTTAAGGCATTTTATTCATAACCTACAACATCTTGACGTAGCACTTGTATAAAATCATAATATTTTAGACTGTGATAGATATATATGGCCCAATCTTGTTACCTAATACAATACGATCAACAAATCCATATTAGGTTTAGGGTGAAGATAATACCCCCAAAAAATAAGCAAAATTTTCCTATTGTTAATATTGTATCCTCCATTAGGTAAAAGGTTCCTGAACTAATTTTAAACTATTATGTGCAACCTAGAGCTAAAATTTATAATATTTTCAAAATTTACTCCATAATGTATATGTAGATATTTGAGAAATTAACAACAGTAAATGCATGTTAAAGTATAGGGGACAACACAGTACCTACCTCACTTATTTAAAACCCCTTGAGCTTATCATTCACTCTATCCTTAGAGTGTCAAAGGACAAGATTAAGTGTAAACTCGTGAGGTTTAGGCCTAGTATCACAATCCCTCATTCATCTAGTGGCATCACAATGGCTACATAGCACAAACACCACATAGAGTATTGTAATATTCATGTTGCCAACTTCTACTCTTGTTCCCACCGTGTCTAGGTCATGCATCTAGAAGAGAGCATGCAAATCAAAATCATTGGATTGTATGATTTATTGTAGGCTTCCATGACATAATTATGGGTTCTTGAAGTTCTTTCCTAGTATATATATGTATCCCTTTCCATGGTTATTTATTATCTTGATGATTTCTTATACACGTCTTTGCCTTTTCTTTTGTGATGCTTTGTGATTTTTTTGAATTGGTGCATTTCTTTGCACTATACTAAGCACATGAACTATTGTACACAATGCCAATTTTTACTTTAGTATTTACAACCAACATAGTCTCATGGTTGTCATGCAATATAGATAGGAAGATATATCATGGAATGGATTGTTGTAACCACTCTACAAGTGTTTCCTTTTCTCTTGAAATCTTATTATTCATGAGGTCTTCTTGGAACAGAAAACCTACCATATTGAAATCAGGGAGGTCATCCTTGAGTAGGGATTGGCAAGAGAACATCACAATTACAATCATATACCCATTGATTTTTAGGACAACTTAGATGTCTTCTTCATAATCTACATGCTTCCTCGCTAGAAGATGACATCGTCGTCACTTTTGATTTCTTTTATCCATTTCATGATCAAGTAAAAATCTTCTTGAGTGAGACTATCACATACTCATCTATCATAATTCTTGAATGTTTATTTGACCATCCCTACTAGCCCATCGTATATGTTCTTCATCCCAAAGGAGTCTAATCTCCTGGGATTGGATAGGGTAGACTACATCTATGTGGTCGTCTTCTTGGAATTGTCCCTTTTCTAGCTTCATGTTATTGACAAGCATTTCTACATCCAATTTAGTCTATTTTTTGCATCTATAGTTCCATCCTATCGACTCTCATATGTAGGTTCGCTCATAGCATCAATTGTAGGTTCAGAAGGTTGTTTTGATGGCAAATTCACTTTTCTATCCATCTACCATTTTAATTGTGCACGCTATATATTGTTCTTGTGATAATGTCTCCTTCTAGTGGGACCTGTTGTTTCTTATGATGTTCATATTCTAGTTGTTCATATTGGTGTGCATGTCATGTGGTGTAGCTCCAGCCTTTTTCAATGAGAGTCCACTCTTATTGGTTGTTATTTGTCCATAAATCTTTCAATTGCTCTCTCCATCCACACTTTTCTAGGAGCAACACGCCTATGTACACCCACCTTATTATAGTATGCATGGAGGGTTTGTTGAAAAGGCATATATCATGTATGACCTCCAAGTTGTATTTTATACATACCTCATGAAAATCCTCACAAACTATGTCCTCAAAAGGGATCCTTCTATATATCGCCTCCATCAGTTTTGAAATGATGAAAGGACTATCCCATGAGCATGACTATTGTGGGGATACCTTCTAATTGACTCTGAAGATTTTATAGTGATGATTTTAGTGATTGATGGCTTCCTTAATCACATGTTCCAGACTAACAAGGATGTTTTTAATATTTATGTAATTGATGTCTTGGAAGATTAGACCAATACATTTCCACTCTTTTGCATTGTAGTTGTAGATCACAACATGTCTTTTCTCTAGATCAACTAGAAATCAGAGCCAATATTATTGGGTCTTGTACGATAGCGTGATGAATTTGGTCTAGTTTCTATTTACTTCTATAGCTAGCTCATGGACAAAGGATGTGTTGAGGTTGTTTTCATAAAGGTGATTAATGATGGTTGGACTATCATTGAGTATGCACCCTTCTTTTCAGAGTCTAAGAATTCTTCAAAGAATTTTTCACACAGCACCTTAAATAGTTTCGGTCCCACATGTGCCTTTGCCGTGAATAACCTTATTAGAGTTTGCCTCTAGTTGACGTAAAGAATGTTCTCTCTAGGTAATTTTTCATCCAGAAGATCAATGAGAACATGGACATACCTACATGGTATCCAAGATACATATGTCATGTGAATTCCCTTCATCTTGCATGGGGTGGTAGAGGTCTAAGGAATCTAGTGTTGGCATGTATTTCCAGAGAATCATATGATGATTGTAATTGGATATCTTGTAGATGATTTTATTAATAGTAAAGTCAATCTTCCAATTTATTTTGTTTTTGTCAGTTATGAGATAATGATGTAACATAATAAATGTCTAGAGAATGGTATTACTCAATGACATATGTCTTTTGGTTAAGGACTTGAACAATGAGATCATATAAATGTAAAGAGTATATATATTCTTGTTATGTCCCTAGTCGGTTGTTATTGTGGGAGGTTGATATCCAATAGTAACACACAAGACTTGTGACAACTGTTGTCCAATGATAACAATCATCATGCAAAACCTCACAGAAACAACCATTAACTATGAGTTACCAAAAGTCAATAAAAAATTAAAATCATTTTTCCACAAAGATCCACTGCCAGAAACTTTTCACAAAAGGCCCAAGACCATAATTACATATGCATCATTGTCAACTCATACATACATCATTCCTTCATATAGCAGGGATATTAAATAGCAGTTGTTCTACCAAAAGGGTTCACAAAAGCAACATCATACATCAAGGCATTTCTAGCCAAAATCTCAAATCGGTCGTAAAACCAGATAATAAAATTATCTCCCAAGGACCTGAGAGTACAGGGATGACTCATAGGACTCTATTCTACTAGACACATAATAGGACATTCAACTTGAGTTGTTACTACTGTTCCTGTTGTTGTTGATTGCTCTCGGCTATACGATCACTATCTTCCTAAAAAGTTGTGGAGCCCACGGGATGAGACAATAAGTCCCAGTGAGAGATATAACTCTCCACTGACATCATTATTATTACAATTAAACTTTTATAAAAGAGTGCAGAAGAAACCTTTATTGAATTAAACATGTATAACTTCTTATCATATACACGACAAAGCAATCTCAATATCTCATTAGTTTGATTTTCTCTAACTGATCAATAGATCATTTCATCACTTTTAAAAGGAATATGAAGAACATGTATAACTATTACAAACTAAAATGTATAAAAACAAAGCAAGACTTCAACCAATGTTTCTGTATTTCATCCTTAAACAAATACGCTACACGGCTGATTACATCTTTAAACAATCCATCTTATGCCCTGTGGAGATGGGAAGATACCTTTCATCTCCAATTAACCACTGTGAAGCTAGCATCAGTGCCATATAGGTCTATGGAAGAGCCAAAATCTGTGACTCATCTTCCCTGATTAGTATAAGAGTGGCAGTGACATGTGAATCAATCTGCATTTTAGCTAGCCTGACATATAGAGGCTCTGCGCTATAGAGATACATTGTGTGGCATGTTCTCTATTTAGGGTATGACCTTCAGTCAATCCTGCTTATATATATTGAGTCATGGCTGCAACCATACTCTTCTTTTGTACTAGAGCTATGGCCTCGACCGCACTCTTTTAAGGAAATGGCTCAAAGCCAATCCTATGAATTTAGGATACAATTTGTACCCCACATATTCAACAATATGTGCTCTGAGTTAAACTTGTTTCACTATTCAATAAATTCTGACACTGAATGGATCTATGGTCAGGGTGGCTATATTAGTTTACTTGATAGATTAATAGCATTACAGCATCTTTTAGTATTAATCAAGTTATAAGCATGAATTGTAAATAAAGGCTATATAGAAAGGTGTAACATATCTTTTCAAGAAATCTTGTATCAATTGGAACATATCTTGTTACACTTATCCTGAAATATGAATTCCTTGAACATATTACTGAGAATATCATCCCTTAAATACTTTCATCGTGATCACATGTTTTGGGTATCAAACCCTCAGTTCATTTTTTAATAGTGTCACCTCTTACCAGGAAAAAATCATCTCTAGGTCATTTGATCCATATACTTGATTATCACATACTACGGGGTTTCAATCTTTTTAGTTCATTATTGAACAATGTCACCTCTCATTAGGCAACGACCAACACTAAATCATAAGACCCATAAAAACATTAAATATGTTGTTCAAGTATTTTGCATGGCTCACAAGGTCCATTCAATCTATATAATGTTACATCACCATATCCCATAGTTGGATATGCTTATTATCTCAAAATATTTGCATGATTAGGGTCTGATGATAAAAGAGATATTAATTAAATGTTAGCACCATGTTGTAAAAGAATAATCCCTTAATCAAATTGCCAATATAATAAAATGAAAGGTATGTCATTTTTTCTAAGATTCTTTAATAGTTAGAACACCTCTATGTTACCCTGTCATTTTCATCATGGGATATCAATCCCTTAAACTCACCATTGAATGACACATCACCTTTTAGGCAATTATGTTTTTTCCAGATCATCAGACCTATATACATTCTTTCTGTGAAACTATTATTCCATAGGTCTCATGAGGCATAATCAAGCTATAATAGATTATAACCAATATATCCCTCACTTGGCTATAATCATAAGGCATTCATGGTAACCACTGAATATTATTATCACACCATTTCAAGTTACATTCCATTTTTTTATAAGGGTTAGGGTTTTTCTTTTCAACTTGATTAGGGTTTCCAGAGTTATATTCAATCATCACCCCTAGATCATAACTCCTCATTCTTAGGAGCTTATATTATTATCTTTACATTCAATTGTATCACAAATAATCTAACAATCAAGTTACAACCCTTTCATTATTAGGGTTAGGACTTCTATTGTAACTGATTAGAGTCTTTAGGGTTTTATTCAACAACTGAACCCTAATTCATAGCCCCTTACATCTAAGAGTTTAATTCATTGCTATAAGTATTCAATCATACTTCATTACTCTCATCAATTATCATTAATTGATTATCAACATAAGGTATTACCTTTCCCATTTAAGTATTACAAGTTTCTCTTGCATCCTTACTAGGATATTAGATTCAACTTTGACTTGTTGTACTGACTTGACCCTCTTTATGGTATACTAGCCTACACTTTTCAAAGTAAATCCATCTCATTACTTCAAAGTGTATCCATTGATTATATTCAAGGTGTATCAGCCTACACTCATCAAGGTGTGTCGGCCTAGGTGTATCGGCCTACATGTTACACCTTGTGTCTGTCTAGACACATGTGTTTGTGTCGGCCAAAGTACCATTAATTGTATTGGACAAGGCATGTCAATTGGTATCAGTTTAGAGATACTTGAGAAGGTATATCGGCTATAGTGTGCTTTAGGGTATCGGCCACCCTATCTCATTAAGTATTGCCCATAACAAATCATTATGTATCGGACATATAAACCTATTATGTATGTCAGCCACACCATCTACTTAGGGTATCAGCCACTCAATCTACTAAGATATCAGCTATACCATTAGCTAGTATAGCATCCACATAGCACATTATGGGATATCGCCCTCTAGGGTTTGAGTTGTAACAGATGAACGCTTGTTCAATACATTAGTTCTCTCACCTACTGACCTTACCATTAATTGGTGTATCAGCCAAGGCTTCAAAGAGTATATTGCCCCCCATCTTCACATGATGTATCGAGCTAGAGGGTGTCAGATTGTGAGTGTATTGGATCGCTAGGGTTAGAGTTGGCCATGTCGGCCTCCACACTCAACTAAGACATCATATTTTGGTATCCCATCTTCACTAGACATCTCCTTGGCAATGGCAAGTTAGTACCTTTAAGGCATATTGTTTTTAGAGCATCTAACATATCGGCCTAACAACATCATATTGTTTTGAAGCATCTCAAGTCATATCGGCCATCAATGATATGTTGCAAGTATGTATGTGCCGGCTTGGATATCTTCTAAATATCAGCATGCTTTATTGTTAATCTTAGATGATAGGTTAAACAACTAAGAGGATAGTAGTTCTACTCATGTACAAACTAAAAGTATAAGAGTTCATATTTATTGGTTTACATATTTATACCCTTGTATTGGGTTAGGGTTTCCCACAAACCAATATTGGTTTGTGCATATCGGTTTCCTCATCTTCAACCTCCAAATTTTCGTCCATTACCAATTTAGTTCATGAACATCAGCCCCATATATCCAATAGAACTCATAGAACCATCATTTCATCAAGGAAAGTCAAAATAGAAAAACAATCACCAAGTATTGCATGATAGAAGGTGAATAATAATAAATTTGAGTTCAAGTTATAAAATCCGCCTTAAGGTCACCACTAAATCTTCAAAATTCCAAGATCCTCATTCCCAAGGTTGAAGATGACTTATCAAGAGCCCAAGTCTTGATCATAACACCTCTATATGAAAGGTGATGTTAGTGTAAGGAACTTGGTGAAGAAGGAAAGAAAGAAAGAATCATGGTTCGAGAAGCATAGCCCATCTAAGGTAGGAGATAACCATAGATTTACCTTGGGTAAGTTGCTCGACCTTTCCTCTTCCTCATTTATCTCCTAGGGTCTTCCACTAAGAAAGAGATAGTAAAGTAGTCAAAAGGTTTACTAGGAGGTGTAAATAGGAGTATATATAGTTGAGGCTCATGAAAGAGAGTATATGCAAGGTGTCACACCATATGTACATGGGTGACATGTGTCCATGCATGGTGACACTATGCAGCCTTATTTATCTTGACATGAAAAACTCTTGTGGATAATACAAGGGTAAGGTATTGGCCATTAGGTAGCTTCCTTGATAAGATATCACAACTTGTCATCACTTTGTGTACAAACCGATACTACTTTTGTAAGGAAGTTTCAAACTGATAGGCTTCACCTATTTGAGGTTCTTAGCCCAACATGAATGCTTCCAAAAGTTTCCAAACCGATAGGGGACATCCTATATGGTTTATAAACCAATAGGCACCCCCGTATGCCCTTCACAACTCAACACAGCCTCATGTAGGGTTTAAGGTACTCAGCTTTCTATGGTTCTAACATCACCAAGAGTGTTATCACTTAACCAAGATGCAAACAAGGAGCCCCCTTATCTCTCTATCTCTCTCTATATCTCCTCTATATGATACCAAGAGAGATTAGGAACACACTAGAGGTGGTAAATTGCATATCAGCCCCATATATTGGGTAAATTGCAAGTTACACCAAAACCAGCACAAAAAGCACAAGCATCAACCATACAAGCTCAACTTGGAATTTAGGCTTTCTAAAAGGCTCCCCTTAGAATCATGCTCTCTATTATAATGCTAAAGTACTAATGGAACACCCATAATGTGACATATTGCAAGATAATCCCTTATCTTGGGTAATTTGCACTTTGGTCCAAAACAAGCAAACATTGCTCAAACAACATTCAAACAGGACCAAACTTGAAACTTAAACTTCCTTAAGTCTTAATTACTTTTCAAAAGATTAAGACAAGGTTCTAATAATCTTACTTGGGCAAAAAATCTAGGTTTATCCCAAAACCCAGGTTAGGATCACTACAAGTTATAAACCCCTAACATGGATTTCACCCCCAAAATCCTAGGCGAAAGGAGATAGATGTTACTTATGCATTGCACCTTCAAACTTTCACATAGTTCCTTGATGTCAAGGTAATGTCATAAGACTCAACCAACATATTGTTCCTCCGTCCAAGTTTAATCATAGGATCTGTTGCACAAGGCACATACTCAACTTATCTTCTCCATTACTGGCTGTAAAATCAACCTTATGCTAAGTGATACTTTCTTAGCTGTAAAAGCACTATACATACTTATCCTTAATTATCTTAGGAGTCAACTCCTTCTTATGTATCACCTTCTTATCTTACCATATCATATGTTAAGATTCTCAAACTTGAAGGTTTAGCATATCCTTTACAAACCTCATCATGTTTTCTTCCAAAGAAAGACTAGAGATGTATATGTTACTTAATTGAGATTATAAGACCTACCATGCTTCTGTTGCACTACTATGATCTAATGATTCAACACAAAGTGCATGTATGATTCGTACCAACTGGCTTGCTATTACGTACACTTCCAGTCATACTTTTCTTTTCAATTGATCTAGATAGAGATTAAAAATTCTACTCATTAGTGTATATCCCTTCGGAATCCTCCTTACTTGCAAACCTAATAGGTGTGTTCTAAGGTTTTGCACTCAACCTAATTAACTTTACCCAAGCACATCTTGCAACTATTTCTTCAACTTGTGCATCCTTGCCATCATCATCTTATGCGGTACATAAACCCCTAACAAGTGATATCCATACTATAGGTGGAGTACATGTAGCCAGATTGATCTCAAAGTCAACCCTTCTCAGGTAGTTAAACACTTAATCATCTTACATTCTCAGGTTCATACACAACTAACATTTTTTAGATACTAGGATTCCTCATCTTGGTATCTATCACATGTGCCAAAGATACATTACATCTTTATCAGACCTAAACATATTAGAATAACCTTTCCAGTATCTTTTAAGGTTCAATAAATATCACTATTCTCAAATGTCATCATCTTGGAACTAAAGTCCAAGCCCTAGTTGATACTTTTCAAGTATCCATCTCATGGTTACTTCAAAACCATGTATATAAAGTGATACGAGACTTCACTCGAACATTATATCCTTATAAAGGAAGTATAAAGGAAACATGATTTCTCTTATTCCCACAGCGTCATCCAAGAATTCTCAATAGGGAGAAGGAGATTACCAATCTACCTAGATTATTATACAAGTTTTCACTACTCATGTGTCATTTAATTTGTTTTCATATTGATTTCCTTTCCATTGGAATAGGAACTATAAGGATGATTATATGTCATCACCCCTTATTTGAAATTTTCCTTATCTTACCACAAGGATCATTGTTTTCTTCTTTTTCTTTATTGAGTAGGATTATCTTCATTGTTTCCTTTTCATATCTCATGATGATTACATTTCATACTTTCTTTTATTCATGTGTTAGTCTAAGATTACTCATGTTTTACTTTATTATCATTTAGAATGTGATAAGAATCTCTTTGCCATATTTTTTATTTCATATTGCTCTTTAGATTACATCAAAACGAATACTTGATCAGAGTAATAAAAAAGATAGTAATCTAAGAGTTCCATACTTACCTTGTCTTCAGTAATTGAATACCTAGCCAGGGTATTTAAATACTGAGATTAGGTATCATGCACTTCATTTTATACCATGTATCTTATCTTAAACATCTCTTTTGAGTTGCAAAATTTAGTATCTCTGGTTCTTTCCGGATATCTCTTTCATACCTCTTCCTCTTTATGTGAGCAGAAGAAATTATAAAACCATTTAGAGAATACTTGATAGAATATAAATTCTAATCCTCTTCATCCTTTCTCATGTCTCCATGGATTAACCAAAATCAAATTCAAACAACAACTATTCCTCTTATGATTAACAGGTAAAGTAAGGAGAAAACAATTCAGAATGAAAAAGGTTCTGTCTGACCTGCCAACCCTTGTGGGTCATCTACCATCTCTGGTTGACTCGCAACACAAATCCTAATCATTTCCCTTCATAGTCTTTGCCTTTTGTCACTATTAGACTGTGACTTCTGTAAGTCCCGCAGAGTTGGTCTAGACTGTTGAGCCGTCTCAACCTCTCTCCTTGGACAAAAGGGTCTAATATGACCAATTTGTCCACATATAACATGTCCTGATCTCACACCCTCGTCCAGATGGTCTTATTACTGATGTAGAGGCTAAGTCAAAAGCCTTTAGAGGTGGAAAGTTAGGACCTTTTCCCATACTTGATGATCTCCACCCTGGTGTACTAGGGGTTTGTTGTACTGGTGGCACAAAAAACATAAGATTTTTAGAGTTATTAGTCAACTGTCTATGAGATTGTGTAGACTTTTCCTTAATACTCAATTCATTGTCCATTTTTGGGCATTGCCTCCTCAAATGTCCTAACTATCTACACTGGTAGCAGGTTCTGTTTTCTTCCCCTACTTTAATCTTTGCCACATTTTTCATTATTTTATAATAACATGGTTGCTTAGAGGGCTTACCAGAACTTGAAAATTTTACATTAGGGATGGGTGCCCTAGGTGGCATTGCTAGTGTCCTGTCTACTATATGTAGAACTATTGTGATGGACTGGGTTTTTGGCTTAATTCCGAGGACGGAATTTCTTTTAAGGTGTGTAGGATGTGATGAAGTGGACTTTTGGAATCCTAAAATGTCCAATGACACAAGTGAAGTCATACATGTTCAGTTGTTTTGATAACCCCAAATGTTTTGGTAAAGTTGCAGTGTTGATTGAAGGTTATATAATTATTAAGATCCATAAGTTTATGCATATTTGAGGAATTGATCAATTACAATCGAGGTATAACTAGGGCCATATATTAAAGAAGTAACGCAGCCTTGATAATGTGTAACGAGTAGGGTCTGTTTTAGATGAAATGGATCATCCCTGAATAATATCGATCTTGGCCTTTGATGTGATCCGACAGTGCATATTCAGCTGATCATCACCTAATATGGAACCGTTCGGAGGTCTTTGGGCAAAGAGGTCAGTGCTTGCCCACACAACCATGATCTTCGATCGTGGGGAAGGATGTGGGAGTTCATGTAGTTATCTTCGGCATAAGGAGAGGAGTCGAACTACATCTCGTAGAAGTCAGTTCATGGTGGGTTTTGTGAGCACCACACTCTTCTCATCCATGCTCTCCACCGTAACACATGCCACTACTCAAAGAGCACAATAGATCAACGACAACGTCTGCTTATGATCCCTTCTCTGGTATTCTCTATCCTCGAGGCAGAGGAGAACAGTGCCTAGTCCTCTCTAGAGGAGACATCAATGAAGACCACCGCAGTTTTTCGGACGGCGACGAGGCTCAAGGAGTGCAAGGTTCCACGCCCTCCTTCCTGCATGCAGTGGTGCTTCATGGAGGAAGAGGGTCTGTGCGAAGGGAGAGGGCATGAGCAGGGGGCTTTCTCTCTTATATTCTCCATCGCAGCAGATGTTTGTGATGACGACATCATCGTAAGAGCAGCTATCCTGATGAGAAGATGGGCCGACGATGTGGAGTGACACCGATCCAAAGTCGGATCTTTGGAGACCCCAACGTGGAGGATGCAGCTGTGGTGAGTGTGCGAAGCCTAAATAATGTTGGGCTATAGAGACGAAGCAAAGGAGCAGAAGGGATTATGAGGAGGAGATCGACGCCTTTGGTTGCTGGGGTTGAGGCTGTGCAGCGGCGGCCATTTTCAGGAGCCCGCACACGTGGCGCACAGGCAGGCACGGGACTCTAATATCATGAATACAGAGAGGTGTGAGGTCGGTACCGCTATAGGACTCGAACTCACCGAAGGTCCAAGCCACACCGATAGTTGACGCCAGAGAGGAAGACCACGGCGGCGCCCTCGCGGAGGTCGAGATCTACAGCCAAACCCTAGGAGGCGGGTAGATGTGGAGGTCTGTAGTTTGACGCTGAAGACTGCGGTGGCCAGAGGGATTGGCGAGGAGCATCTTGTAGAGCTTGCAAACTCGCTGGAGCTAGCCTAGTGGCGGCGTGGGTGACTCGTAGAGAACAGAGTCCCGATGTGGACTCTGGTTGAGGAGCACGCGATCAAAAGGAAGAAGACGGACCGGGTCCAATCCCAGACCATCGAACCAACTGAACTGAGATCGAATTAGCTGGCTCAAAGATGAACTGGGCGGGTCTTGGGCTTGCTAGCCACATGTCAGCAGCCGATTGGTCTAAAAAGGTAATTCCTTTAGAAATTTTCAGATCTGGTAAAATTCCTAGTAATTAGCTCGAGCATCAGAAAAATACAAATAAGTTACCAAACTTCTCAGAAAAATTAGTATAACACATTAGAATGATAATATCAGGCTTTTGATGATTAAATATTAGTGATATCATGTAATATGTGTAATGTTTAGTTCTTGAGTAATAAATACTAAATGATGATATAAAATTATGGAAAAATGTCGGTAAGTCCATAACCATGTTTAAAATGCATATGGTGTCAGATATGGTTATGTTGATACACCAAAGCATATAATTTGAGTAATATGTATAATTAGGGCTAATAACCCTAAATAAAATGCAATAAATGCATACATGCTCAATAAATGATGAAATTTACAGAAAAACCTCATATCAGTAACAAGAAGATAATATGTAAGTCTGAGATCAGTTTTATACATGAAATTCATGTTATATGAAGAGCACCCTTAATACATGAGATGTGACTCTAATATGGTTAATGAAAGTGACATAATGTTATGTTCACATAATAATGTGACGCATGAGTATATCCAATTAATGAACTATAATCTGGAATATGACATCAGTAAGATAATTCTAAGACAAGAATATAAGTAAAAGTGGTAATATCCTACTAAGTTAAGTAAACCCTAAAATGGATATAATTAGGGTTAAGATGATGTGAACATGATGATGATATGTGATCTTGTCTTAACCAGGGGTTTGACCAAGGTTATAGTTGACATCAAGAATGTGGTATAGATTATCTCAGTTGAAGGTACGCCATTACCTCTTACTTGGCTTATTATACATTATGCTTGTGTTATATGGTAGTAAAGACTTGGCATATGGTATTGATTGAAATGATTGTCTTGTATGATATGTTGCTTGAATTTCCATACGTATTGCTATGAACACATCAAACATAATATATCTGTTCCATTATATGAAAGCACCAACTCTTTGGCAGTGTGCTTGGAAGTGACTGAACTCTTTGGTAGTGGTCACATTATACATATGGAAGCACCAACTCTTTGGTAGTGTGCTTAGACCCAACTCTTTGGTAGTGGTCACAGTGTACATATGATCCAACTCTTTGGTAGTGATCATAAAGGCCTTGAGATATAATGGAAAATAAGCTTGAAATATGTGTTCTCTTTTGTTAATGAACATCTTTGTGCAAGTATATGATTTTCTTATATTTCTTCTGTTATTGCCAAGTATTAGTTTTATCTTATTGCCAAGATATGATGAGAGGTATATAAAAAAGACACGTAGGCGTTCTCAGTACAATATTCTTGAATATTGTACTGATGTGTACTGCATGTAATCTTTTCTTTAGGTTGTGGTTACGCTCTTGAAGATCTAAGATAGTTGGGAGTTGTGTAGCGAGCCGATTTACAGGTGGACATGTTGTCTTAAGATCCTGTAGTTTAGTTGTAGTACATGTATATGTATAAGTTTGTTGTTCAATATGTAATATCAAATGTTGTAACAATTCATGTTGTAATTATATGTTGAATGGTGAACATGTATGTATGGTTTTATTATTGTTCATGTACATGTGTTACTGATTGTTTCCTTCTGACTTCCTCTGATTTTCTTCTTCTTAGCCTAGTGTGGGATGTTTAAATCGGGATTCTCGCTGAGGTGAGGGTTTCAATTTGGATGTCACACATCAGATTGGTATCAAAGCATGAACAATAGCAAAGCCTGACATTTGCTCATTATGCAACTCAAAACTAAAGAACCTTGAACCATAATAATCTTTAGGGTTAGATTGGTCATCTTTTAGAGATTAGATCTGACCTAGCCTCTAGGTTAGCACCTAGATGTCTGATAACTAGGTCTAGACTGGTGCTTGTTGTATAGCAAGTCCTTAGATGTCGTTATTTCCTTGTAGTACAGTGGTATGGGACATTGTACTATTTGGAAATGACGTGCATCAAGGGAAGAGAAACCCTAGATATATTGCACACGTTGTCTAGAGTAGCTATACTAGTCTACACCATGTTCTCACCCTTTTCACTAGTTTTCATGACACTGGACTCTCTACTATGTGTGGGACACTCATTTTCTGGATTTGGTTTTTTATTCCAATCAGATTGAATCGTGATAGTTTTCTCTGACGCTTGTTTTATCGGAGAAAAAAATTATATAATATTTTAATATGTATATGTATTACAAAAATGTGTCCCCACACATGTACGAGTAGGAGGTGGTCATGCAACCTAAGTGAAAGTGAATGACATCAGTCTAGAAGAGAGAGTAGTTCTAGATTAGATGTTTAGAGCCTTGTTTGGAATATGTGATAGATGGAATAGACGATATAAGTTTTGATGATGCAAGTAAATAGACTTTTATGAGATAAGATATGCTAATTTAAGATAAGGTTGTGAGTCAGCATGAGCCTCAAGCTCTTTTACAAAGGAGGACCTCTAGTGTTAGGACCAGTTTTGGGGTTAGCTCAAGAGAGAGCGAGACCCACAGGGAGAAGATCAGAGAACCTAGACTCCACGATATGAGAAATATGAGATATGTGATATGATATGTCCTAAACTAGAATACTCCTGAGTGATTGAGATGAGTTGCATTACGCATGATTCCTATAGTTTGTTGAACCCTAGATGTCCTTGGGAGAACCAAACCCTAGAGATAAAGAGAGGTTGGTTATATGTGCATTTGTGAATGTGGATATGAGTGCCTACCATCTGGGTGAGGGAGAGAGCCCAAGACCCTGGAGGAGGTAGCTATGTTAGTTTCTGTGAAGCCTCGTGCTCAGGTTGGTGGTTTCCCACATAGGAATCTAGTGGTGTGTATATAAGAGAAAGAGAGTTAAGAAATAGTGTTTCATGGGTATAGAATCTATGGAGGGTATGTCATGTCATATTGTGGGTTGGTTTGTGCCTATGTGGCTAGAGCTTGTAAAGCTATCACTAGTGCCAATGAGGTAAACCTGAGAACCCTAGACAGAGAGGAAAGATAAAGTATATGCATATGAGATACTCATAGAGTTGAGTTAGCTCACAGAGACTGAGCATGGAACTACCCTCGTGGTATGGGTTAGGAGAACCTCAATTGGACTAGATAAAGTTTTGACATATGTTTAACAAGTCACTCACATAATTTTGTTTAGCACAACCATGATATAATATATATATGTAAGGATGTGATCTAATCTCGAGATGTGATATATAGACATGATATGATGACAACCTAGAGATCGTTTGATAGATCTCTATGCATAAATGATGGTTAACCATATAATGAATAATTATTATAATGTAATATTATTGGCTAATCTTGTGATGAAATCGCGAGTAAATGTGATATATTATGGGCAATGAAATAAGACCATATGAATGAACATGTTACATGAGGTGATAATTTTAGTGCTTAATGAAGATGAAAGAAATAGTTGACAATTAGCACAACATAACGTTTATGACACCTTGATATGATCTAGATGGATAAAAGTGGGTTAATTATAATTGACTTCCCTCTTAAAAAGTATACACTAATGTTGGAACTTCCTGCTTGAAAATATATATATATATATATATGTAAATCCAAATGTTGAGATACATCATGACGTAACCTAAGCTCCTAAACCATGTTATATGATGAGTGGTTCACCCTTGTTGCAACTTAGATGTTTAAAAAAAAAACCTTTGAAGGGTGGCTCATATATGTTCTAGAGATCTTGCTTTTGGATATGTTGTACATATAGTGGTGTCCTACATATGGATGAAGACCTTTAGTTTTCATTGGAATATGAGAATGCTTAATATTGAGGACAAAATTTCTTTTAAGATGTATATGTTATGATGGACTGGGTTTTTGGCTTAATTCTGAGGATGGAATTTCTTTTAAGGTGTGTAGGATGTGATGAAGTGGACTTTTGGAATCCTAAAATGTCCAATGACACAAGTGAAGTCATACATGTTCAGTTGTTTTGAGAACCCCAAATGTTTTGGTAAAGTTGCAGTGTTGATTGAAGGTTATATAATTATTAAGATCCATAAGTTTATGCATATTTGAGGAATTGATCAATTACAATCGAGGTATAACTAGGGCCATATATTAAAGAAGTAACGCAGTCTTGATAATGTGTAACGAGTAGGGTCTGTTTTAGATGAAACGGATCATCCCTGAATAATATCGATCTTGGCCTTTGATGTGATCCGACGGCGCATATTCATCTGATCATCACCTACTGTGGAACCGTTCGGAGGTCTTTGGGCAAATAGGTCAACGCTTTCCCACACAACCACGATCATCGATCGTGGGGAAGGATGTGGGAGTCCATGCAGTTATCTTCGGCATAAGGAGAGGAGTCGAACTACCTCTCGTAGAAGTCAGTTCATGGTGGGTTTTGTGAGCGCCACACTCTTCTCATCCATGCTCTCCACCGTAACACACGCCACTTCTCAAAGAGCAAAATAGATCAACGACAATGGCTGCTTATGATCCCTTCTCTGGTATTCTCTATCCTCGAGGCAGAGGTGAACAGTGCCTAGTCCTCTCTAGAGGAGACATCAAATGAAGACCACTGTAGTTTTTCCAGACGGCGACGAGGCTCAAGGAGCGCAAGGTTCCATGTTGTCCTTCCTGCATGCGGTGGTGCTTCGTGGAGGAAGAGGGTCTGTGAAAGGGTCTGTGCGAAGGGAGAGGGCATGAGCAGGGGGCTTTCTCTCTTATATTCTCCATCACAGCAGATGCATGTGGTGACGACATCATCGCAAGAGCAGCTATCCTGATGAGAAGATGGGTCGACGATGTGGAGTGGCACCGATCCAAAGTCGGATCTCTGGAGACCCCAACGTGGAGGAGGCAGCTGTGGTGAGTGTGTGAAGCCCGAAGAATGTTGGGCTGTAGAGACGAAGCAAAGGAGCGGAAGGGATTACGAGGAGGAGATTGACGCCTTTGGTTGTTGGGGTTGAGGCTGTGCGGCGGCGGCCATTTTTAGGAGCCCGCACACGCGGTGCACAGGCAGGCACGGGACTCTGATATCGCGAAGACAGAGAGGTGTGAGGTCGGCACCGCTATAGGACTCGAACTCACCGAAGGTCCAAGCCACACCGACAGGTTGACGCCAGAGAGGAAGACCACGGCGGCACCCTCGCGGAGGTCGAGATCTACAGCCAAACCCTAGGAGGCGAGTAGCTATGGAGGTCTGTAGTTTGACGCTGAAGACTGCGGTGTCCAGAGGGATTGGCAAGGAGCATCTTGGTGAGCTTGCAAACTCACCAGAGCTAGCCGAGTGGCGGCGTGGGTGACTCGTAGAGAACAGAGTCCCACTGTGGACTCTGGTTGAGGAGCACGCGATCAAAAGGAAGAAGACAGACCGGGTCCAATCCCAGACCATCGAACCAACTGAACTGAGATCAAATTAGCCGGCTCAAAGATGAACTGGGCGGGTCTTGGGCTTGCTAGACACATGTCAGCAGCCGATTGGTCTAAAAAGGTAATTCCTTTAGAAATTGTCAGATCTTGTAAAATTCCTAGTAATTAGCTCGAGCATCAGCAAAAATACAAATAAGGTACCAAACTTCTCAGAAAAATTAGTAGAACAAATTAGAATGATAATATCAGGCTTTTGATGATTAAATATCAGTGATATCATGTAATATGTGTAATGTTTAGTTCTTGAGTAATAAATACTAAATGATGATATAAAATTATGGAAAAATGTCGGTAAGTCCATAACCATGTTTCAAATGCATATGGTGTCATATATGGTTATGTTGATACACTAAAGAATATAATTTGATTAATATGTCTAATTAGGGCTAGTAACCCTAAATAAAATGCAATAAATGCATACATGCTCAATAAATGATGAAATTTACAGAAAAAACTCATATCAGTAACAAGAAGATAATATGTAAATCTGAGATCAGTTTTATACATGAAATTCATGTTATATGAAGAGCACCCTTAATACATGAGATGTGACTCTAATATGGTTAATGAAAGTGACATAATGTTATATTCACATAATAATGTGACACATGAGTATATCCAGTTAATGAACTATAATCTGGAATATGACATCAGTAAGATAATTCTAAGACAAGAATATAAGTAAAAGTGGGAATATCCTACTAGGTTAAGTAACCCTAAAATGGATATAATTAGGGTTAAGATGATGAGAACCTGATGATAATATGTGATCTTGTCTTAACCAGGGGTTTGACCAAGGTTATAGTTGACATCAGGAATGTGGTATAGATTATCTCAGTTGAAGGTATGCCATTACCTCTTACTTGGCTTATTATACATTATGTTTGTGTTATATGGTAGTAAAGACTTGGCATATGGTATTGATTGAAATGATTGTCTTGTATGATATGTTGCTTGAATTTCCATACGTATTGCTATGAACACATCAAACATAATATATCTGTTCCATTATATGAAAGCACCAACTCTTTGGTGGTGTGCTTGGAAGTGACCGAACTTTTTGGTAGTGGTCACATTGTACATATGGAAGCACCAACTCTTTGGTAGTGTGCTTGGACCCAACTCTTTGGTAGTGGTCACAGTGTACATATGATCCAACTCTTTGGTAGTGATCATGAAGGCCTTGAGATATAATGGAAAATAATCTTGAAATATGTGTTCTCTTTTATTAATGAACATCTTTGTGCAAGTATATGATTTTCTTGTATTTCTTCTGTTATTGCCAAGTATTAGTTTTATCTTATTGCCAAGATATGATGAGAGGTATATATAAAAAGACACGTAGGCGTACTCAGTACAATATTCTTGAATATTGTGCTGACGTGTACCGCATGTAATCTTTTCTTTAGGTTGTGGTTACGCTCTTGAAGATCCAAGATAGTTGAGAGTTGTGTAGCGAGTCGATGTACAGGTGGACCTGTTGTCTTAAGATCTTGTAGTTTAGTTGTAGTACATGTATATGTATAAGTTTGTTGTTCAATATGTAATATCAAATGTTGTAACAATTCATGTTGTAATTATATGTTGAATGGTGAACATGTGTGTATGGTTTTCTTATTGTTCATGTACATGTGCTACTGATTGTTTCCTTCTGACTTCCTTTGATTTTCTTCTTCTTAGCCTAGTGTGGGATGTTTAAATCGGGATTCTCGCTGAGGTGAGGGTTTCAATTTGGACGTCACACATCAGATTAAGTTTTAGAAAATCTGGGGACATTACAACTATCGTCATAACCTGTCCAACAAGAGTAGCATAGACTAATCCAATTGGGGATTTCCAGGCACTTTCTCTCCTCTTGCTTGATCTCTTGCACCTTCTCTTGGTGCAACGACACTACTTTTAACAACATGTTCCTCATGTTCTCTAGACATCCTTAGGCTTTATACTTTTTTCTACATAAGTAGAATCCACTATTAGACTTACTAGATGACACTTAGAACAGAATCAACAACCTTAACCCTATGTCCCTATAGACTTAGTGAACCTATAGCTCTGATACCAAAACTTGTGACAACCAATATCCAATGATAATAATCATCACACAAACCTTGCGGAAACAACCATTAACTATGAGTTACCGAAAATCACTAAAAAATTAAAACCATTTTTTCACAAAGATCCACTGCCAGAAACTTTTCACAAAAGGCCCAAGACCATAATTACACATGCATCATTGTCATCTCATACATACATCATTCCTTCATATAGCAAGGGTATGAGACAGCAGTTGCTTTACCAAAAGTGTTCACAAAAGCAACATCATATGTCAAGGAATTTCTAGCCAAAATCTCATATCGATAGTAAAACCAGATAAGAAAACTATTTCCCAAGGACCTGAGAGTATAGGGATGACTCATATGACTCTATTCTACTAGACACATAATAGCACAGTCAACCTGAGCTATTACTATTGTTCCTGCTATTGTTGCTTGCTCTTGGCTATACGATTACTATCTTCTTGTGCACGTCCTCCTAAAAATTTGTGGAACCCACGGGGTGAGACAATAAGTCCCAACGAGAGATATAACTCTCTGCCAACATTATTATTATCATAGTTAAACTTTTATAAAAGAGAGCAGAAGAAACTTTTATTAAAATAAACATGTATAACTGCTTATCATATGAAGGATAGAGCAATCTCAATATCTCATTAGTTCGATTATCTCTAATTGAGTAATAAATCATTTCATCACTTTTAAAAGGAATATGAAGAACATGTATTATTTTTTTTTATTGCCGGGGGAAACCCACCCCCCTAGGCGGAGGCCCAGATAGCAGGGATGGTAAACCCGGGAGACCCGTGCGCCCGCACACCGGTATCTCAATAAGTTGCATCAGAGGCCGGCTGACGCTGCTGGAAATTCATTTCCGAGCAGCGCTTCCAGTGAGAGTCGAACCCGGGACCCTTGGTGAGGGGCCCCGAGCTACGACCAGCTGGGCTACTGCTCGCCGGCTACAAGCTAAGAACATGTATTATTGCTACAAACTAAATAGTATAAAAACAAAGCAAGGCTTTAACCAATATTTCCATATTTGATCCTTAAACAAATATGCTACACAGTTGATTATATCTTTAAGTAATCTAGATTATGCCCTACGGAGATGGGAGTATACCTTTCATCTCCAACTAACCACTACAAAGCTAGCATCAGTGTCATATATGTCCATGGAAGAGCCAGAATCTATGACCTCATCTTCCCCGATCAGTACGAGAGTGGCAGTGACATTTGAGTCAATTTGCATTTTAGCTAGTCTGGCATATAGAGGCTCTTTGCTATAGAGATACAATGTGTAGCATGTTCTCTATTTAGGGTATGACCTTCAATCAATCCTACTTATATATATTGAGTCATGGTCGCAACCATACTCTTCTTTTGTACTATAGCTACGGCCTCGAACACACTCTTTTAAGGAAATGGCTCAAATCCAATCATATGAATTTAGGATACAATTTGTACCCTACAATATTCAACAATATGCGCTCCAAGTTAAACTTGTTTCACCATTCAGAAAATCCTGACACTAAATGGATCTATGGCCAGGGCGACTACATTTTTAGTTTACTTGATAAATTAAGTGCATTACAACATCTTTTAGCATCAATCAAGTTACAAGCATGATAAACAATGTTCAAAATTTCGACAAAATTGTCGAAATTTCGACCGAAATTTCTATTTCCATGGCAATCAGACATCGAAATTGACTGGCGAAACTCTCAAAATAGGCTGATCATCAAATTTCTTTTCTACTTTTTCATATACTATGTACTACCTAGAGCATTTTTTTTTTGCACAGTTTTGTGTCTTTAAGTCTATATATTGTGCTTGCAAACTATAATAACTTAATTCATTGATTTCACCATTGAAAATTGACATCAAAAATCCCCATTGAAATGCCCATCGAAACAATTCAAGGTCGTTCACTCAAAAATGGCAAGACCCCATCCCCTACGTATCCAATGTGAAATATTATTACATATTTGAGTAGATATACTCTTTTTTTTAGGAAAGGTTATGCCATATATTGAAAACACATCAAAGCAAGCAAACACCTACCTATGTGAGTACCTTACAAGATGTTGAAAATTCATAGACTAGAAAAATAAAAAATTGAAAACATTCATGCCTGGATGAGATAAAAGCAATGTTTTGATGAAGTGGGGGAGGCACCCCTTAACAAGCCTCTAGATGATATAAAGAAGATAATCCCAAGTTTGTTAAAAAAGCTTCCTCCCAAAATTGTAATCAAAGTTGTTGTTGAACTATACTGACACCTATTTCATCATCAACCATAGCTTTGAGATCACACAAAAATTTTGCTTCAGATTCTCCTTCATCAGATTCGTCATGTCCACCTTCGACTTGGTTACCTGCATTTTGTTAGAATGTAAAGATTTGCATCTATTTGTGATATAATATTTTGTTCCATATTTTTTTTGTTGTTGAAAATTCTGTTGTTTCTTTCTTTCCAGATATTCCAACTGATTGTGGTGAAAATATCACTACTCTTGAAGTTTTTGTAATGTCTATTTGGTGAGATTTGTAAGGGGAAAGTTGTTTCCTTGAGGTCAGGAAGGTAGTTTCGTGAAAAATGTGTGAAGATGTTTTGTGAGAAGATACACTTGAAGAAGATGTGATCAACTGAGTCACTGTTTTTTTGGCAAAGTGAGCATCTGAAAGGACCAATAAAGCCCTTTTTTGTAATGTTTTCACCTGTGAGTAGTTTGTTTTGTAGTAAAAGCCAAAGGAATGTTTTATATTTTTGTGTCCATTTCTATTTCCAATTTTTTTTGTCAATGGGGATAAACCTCTGTAGGATAGGTAGGTGTAGGCTTGTTTAACCGAGTATATGCAGCCCCATTTCCAAGTAATGGAATTTGAGGTGTTGTTTTCCAAAGAGAAAGTTAGATTTCTGAAATCGTTTTGGCTAATCTGAGTTTGAATGCATCTTTTAAGAGAATTTGATCTGTTGCTGGTGATAAGGGAGAGAGCTTTGTCTATCTTCATGTTGAGTAGTCTATTTGGAATAGTCCAATTTGGTCAAAGATTGATGACTGAGTTGTTTTCGAACCAAGGATCGAACCAGAAGGAGATATTTTGGTGAGAGTGAGGGGGAGTGTTAATGATTTGAGTGATCGTTTGGATGTTTTTGTTGATGTATTTCCAAAGAGGGGAAGTTGATTTTTTTGGATAGGATGCCAGGGGGTGAGAATTGGTAGTATTTGTATTGGATGAGTTGTGTCCAAATTTTTGGTTTGTTTTGGAGTAGACTATCGATGATTTTAGTTATAAGACAGAGAGCGTGTGTTTCAATGTTTATGATGCCCCAACCACCTTGATCAAGAGGAGCAGATATAGTTTTCCAATTAACAAGATGATAATGTTTCCCTGATTTTTCTGATTTGTAGAAGTTGTTCCAAAGAAAATTTCTTCTGATTTTGTCTACAATGGATTTTGTTTTTTAGGGAAGAGGGGCGCAGGTCAGGAAGTGAGTAGATATAGGAGTGATGACATTGTTTAGTAGGGTAAGTCTTCCAGAGAGATTTAGGAAGTTATTTGTCCAATTTGAGAGTTTTGAATTTATTTTTGAAATGATAGGGGTCCAGATAGCATTTGTTATGTTGTATGGAGTAATGGGAAGACCCAGATACTTGATTGGAAAATCTTCGGTCTTGCATCTTAAGAGATCTCTAAAATGCTCCAAAGAAGGTTGATTTATGTTTATCCCAAAAATGGAAGATTTATGCAGATTTATTTTGAGCCCAGAGATATATGAGAAGATGCCAATGATTCTGAAGATATTAAGGAGGGAGGATTCATCCGGGAGGAGAAGATAATAGTATCATCTGCAAATTGAATGATATTCTCCTTGCAATCCCCAGGAGAACTGATAAGACCATTTTGTTTGCCCAATATATCATTCTGGTAAAATATATCCCCAGGAGATCTACTCTAATATATCATTCTGGTAAAAATTCATAAATTAATTCATTTATTTTTCCGTCGAAATGCCAGGAACACATTTATCAAAATTTCTGTCAAATTTGTCGAAATTTCTATTTTTGTGGCCATCGAAACGACATCAAAATCGGACATTTTCTTCCTTGATTGTAAATAAAAGCTACATAGAAAGGTGTAACATATCTTTTCAAGAAATCTTGTATCAATTGGAACATATCTTGTTACACTTATCCTAAAATCAAAATCCCTTGATAATTTTACTGAGAATCTCATCCCTTAAATACTTTCATCATGATCACATGTTTTGGGTATCAAACCCTCAGTTCATCTTTGAACAGTGTCGCCTCTTACTAGGCAAAAATCATCTCTAGGTCATTAGGCCCATATACTTGATGATCACATATTGTGGGGTTTCAATCTTTCTATCTCATTATTGAACAATGTCACCTATCATTAGGCAACAACCAGCACTAAATCATAAGACCCATAAAAACATTATATATGTTGTTCAAGTATTTTGCATGGCTCACAAGGCCCATTAAATATATATAATGTCACATCACCATATCCCATAGTTGGCTATGCTTATTATCTCAAAACATTTGCATGATTAGGGTCTCATGATAAAAGAAATATGAATTAAATGTCAGCACCATGTTGTAAAAGAATAATCCCTTAATCAATTTGCCAATATAATAAAATGAAAGGTATATCATTTTGTCTAAGATTCTTTAACAGATAGAACACCTCTGTGTTACCCTATCATTTTCATCTTGGGATATCAATCTCTTAAACTCACCATTGAATGGCACGTCACCTTTTAGGCAATTATGTTTTTGCCATATCATCGTACCTATATACATTCTTTCTGTGAAAATATTATTCCATAGGTCTCATGAGGCATAATCAAGCTATAATAGATTCTAACCACTAAAGCCCTCACTTGGCTATAATCATAAGGCATTCATGCTAACCACTGAATATTATTATCATGCCATTTCAAGTTACATTCCCTTTTATGATTAGGGTTAGGGTTTCTCTTTTCAACTTGATTAGGGTTTCTAGGGTTATATTTAATCATCACCCCTAGATCATAACTCCTCATTCTTAGGAGCTTATATTATTATCTTTACATTCAATTGTATCACAGATAATCTATCTATCAAGTTACAACCCTTTCATAATTAGGGTTAGGACTTCTATTGTAACCGATTAGGGTCTTTAGGGTTTTAATCAACAACCGAACCCTAATTCATAACCCCTCACATCTAAGAGTTTAATTCATTTCTATAAGTATTCAATCATACTTGATTACTCTGATGAATGATCATTAATTGATTATCAACATAAGGTATTACCTTTCTCATATAAGTCGTACAAGTTTCTCTTTCATCCTTACTAGGATATTAAATTCAACTTTAATTTGTTGTATTGACTTGACCCTCTTTAGAGTATACTAGCCTACACTTTTCAATGTATATCCATCTCATTACTTCAAAGTGTATCCATTGATTATATTCAAGGTGCATCATCCTACACTCATCAAGATGTGTCGGCCTAGGTGTATTGGCCACTCAATCTATTAAGATATCAGTTATACCATTTGCCAATGTATCATCCACATAGCACATTATGGGATATCATCCTCTTGGGTTTGAGTTGTAACGGATGAACCCTTATTCAATACTTTAGTTCTCTCACCTACCGACCTTACCATTAATTGGTGTATCAGCCAAGTCTTCAAATAGTATATTTCCCCCCATCTTTACATGATGTATCAGGCCAGAGGGTGTCATATTGTGAGTGTATCGTATTGCTAGGGTTAGAGTTGGTCATGTCGGCCTCCACACTCAACTAAGACATCATATTTTGATATCCCATCTTCACTAGGCATCTCCTTGGCTATGGAAAGTTAGTGAATTTAAGGTATATTGTTTTTAGAGCATCTAACATATCGGCCTAACAACATCATATTGTTTTAAAGCATCTCAAGTCATATCGGCCATCCATGTAATGTTGCAAGTATGTATGTGTCAGCTTGGATATCTTCTAAATATCGGTATTCCTTATTGTTAATCTTAGATAATAGGTTAAACAACTAAGTGGATAGTAGTTCTACTCATGTACAAACCAAAAGGATAGGAGTTCATATGTATCGGTTTCCATATGTATACCCTTGTATCGGGTTAGGGTTTCCCACAAACCAATATTGGTTTGTGCATATCGGTTTCATCATCTCCAACCTCCAAATTTTCGTCCATTACCAATTTCGTTCATGGACATCATCCCCATATATCCAATAGAACTCATAGAACCATCATTTAATCAAGGAAAGTCAAAATAGAAAATGAATCACCAAGTAGTGCATGATAGAAGGTGAATAATAATAAAATTGAGTTCAAGTTATATAACCTCCTCAAGGTCACCACTAAAGCTTCAAGCTTACAAGCTCTACTTTCCCAAGGTTGAAGATGACTTATCAAGAGTTCAAGTCTTGATCATAACACCTCTATTGAAAGGTGATGCCATAGTAAGGCACTTAGTGAAGAAGGAAAGAAAGAAAGAATCATGGTTCGAGAAGCATAGCCCATCCAAGGTAGGAGATATCCATAGCTTTACCTTAGGTAAGTTGCTTGGCCTTTCCTCTTCCTCCTTGAGTTCCTAGGGTTGTCCACTAAGCAAAAGATAGTAAAGTAGTCAAAAGGTTTACTAGGAGGTGAAAAGAGGAGTATATATAGTTCAGGCTCATGAAAGAGAGTATATGCAAGGTGTCATCGCGATATGTACATGGGGACACGTGTCCATGCATGGTGACACCATGAAACCTCATTTATCTTGATATGAAAAACTCTTGTGGATAATCCAAGGGTAAGGTATCAACCATTGGGTAGCTTCCTTTACAAGATAACACAACTTGTCATCACTTTGTGTACAAACGGATACCAATTTTGCAAGGATGTCTCAAACTGATAAGCTTCACCTATTTGAGGTTCTTAGCCCAAATGAATTCTTATAAAAGTTTCCAAACCAATCGGGTACATCCTATATGGTTTATAAACTAATAGGCACCCCCATATGCCCTTCACAACTCGATACAACCTCATGTAGGGTTCAAGGTACTCAACTTTCTATGGTTCTAACATCACCAAGAGCATTATCACTTAACCAAGACTCAAACAAGACACCCCCTTCTATCTCTCTCTCCTCTATATGATGCCAAGAGTGAGTAGGAACACTATATAGGTGGTAAATTGCACATCAACACCATATATTGGGTAAATTAAGTTACACCAAAACTAGCACATAAAGCACAAGCATCAACCATACAAGCTCAACTTGGAATTTAGACTTTCCACAAGGTGTTCCTTAGTATCATGCTCTCTATTATAATTATAATGTACTAAGGGAACACCCATAATGTGACATATTGCAAGATAATCCCTTATCTTGGTTAATTTGCACTTTCATCCAAAACAAGCAAACAATGCTCAAACAACATTCAAATAGGACCAAACTTGAAACTTAAACTCTCCTTAAGTCTTAATTACTTTTCAAAAGATTAAGACAAGGTTCTAATAATCTTACTTAGGAAAAACATCTAGGTTTATCCCAAAACCCAGGTCAGGGTCATTACAAGACTAGAGTATATGTTTGTTGATGACAAAACCTGACCAGTCATGATATGTGATATCAAACCAAACACATAGGTACTTGTTAGAGAATAGTGTACCTGACAGACCCACCATGAGAGTGATGCATGGAAACCATTACATGGTAGTTAGAATCCTCTCTCATAGTGTTGGTAGCAATTGTGGTATATGTTGGTTGATTACAAAACATGTCCAGTCATGATATGTGATATCAAACCAAACACATAGGTACTTGTTAGAGAATAGTGTATCGGACAGACCCACCATGAGAGTGATGCATGGAAACCATTACATGGTAGTCAGAATCCTCTCTCATAGTTTTGGTAGTGATTGTGGTTCTTAGACATGAAATCACTACACTCATCACATGTCATTTTGGTGTACTTTGACATCATCCATTGTGACCTTGAATAAGGGTTGCCATAAAGGTGATGACCAGGTGCACTATGACACATGGGGATGACTGTGAGTGATGTAGATGGGACTTATCCCTCCTACATGAGTATGATATCCTGGCTACTTGATAAGTGAGACTGAGAAATGTATGTCCATGCTCATGTGAGTCAAAATGTGATATTCAGCTTACATATATCTCAGACAACCTACTCTGGTTCAAGGAACATGGATTGCACATGAAGAGGATGATGATTCCATGCCTCGAATTCAATATCAATATTAGTGACAAAGGAACTATACAAACACTATAATACCAATCACAAATTGTAGGTTGAAATTGTTCTTCAACTTTCCAAATTACTTGGGTAGCAATGATGTGTTATTAGATACCGCTCATTGCTTGTGATGTCATAAACTAGTTAAAAACATTCATTGCCAATGTAACTTGGAACCTAGAGGGTCACACACATAGGATACACTTGAAATAGGAGTTTATTCATGAATAATGTTTAAATTGATTACTATAGTGTTTATGTATTCGATTTAAACAACAATTAACTATCTGGACTTTGAACCAACCAGTTCTAGTGTTGAACAATCGGTTGGAGTGTCAGGTTGATTGAAATTGCATTGGTTGAATATTGGTTGAATTGTGGCATGAACCAACTGGTTCACTTAGTGAACTGATTGGCTCAAGGTCCCAAATAACTGGTTCATGTGATGAACTGCCTAATTCATTGATCAATTTGATTAAGTCAAGGATTAGTGTTGACGTCATGGTGTGTATTAGATCAAATAATAATTGTGAATACAAGTGTGACTAAAAAACATGATGAAATGACCAGCTCAATGGTTGAACCAATCAGCTCACATGCCAACTGATCGGTTCACCTGTGATATCACCATTTTGCCACTTGCATTTTGTGAAAATCTATGAAATTATGTCCCCTTCGGCTCTTGCTCAAATAGGGAACACTAACCCTTATGCTCCTATAAGTAGAGGGGTATTGGGGGCTTTTTAAACACATCTATTGACTCTGACAATTGTTGTCTTCTCTGGTTGTGATAACTAAGAGAACCCAAGCAAGTCCTACCCGATAAAATGAGGTATAGCAAGGGAGAACAATTGTGGAAGAGCAAGTTGGTGTTAGTACATCAACTACAAAGGGACAACTCTTTCATGTCTGTTCATCTAGAACAACAAGAGTTCTCGGTAGTTCGTGTGGGCTACTATAGAGGTGAGGAGGTTGTTGCCTGCCACTCAGATGACAAAGTCAACTACTGTCCGTAGTGATCAACCAAGAGGCAGACACAGACATTGTCCAGGCGTTGCTTGAAGAAAGTTGCATGCTAAAATAAGTGAATTGTCTCTAGACTTGATCTAGGACTAAGTATATCTTCGTAACCATCCTTCCCACTACGTAGTTGTTGACTCAATCTACGGGGAATATGGAAGTTAAATTTTTTATTTTGATGCATGCTCAGTCACCATATTTCACTACATATATCACCTTTGGGAATCTCTGGCTTGGGAGAGCTTGGAGTAGGCAATCTCGTAGAGGCATTATTGAAGAAAGTATGTATTCCCTCTTCATTATTATTTAACAAGTCACCAGTTCTTACAAAAACCTTATTGATCTCAGCCACATTTTATTACATCTTCTCATCTTCTTTGTGGTATTGTAGGTATTCATTGTAGACATCAAGTGGGGGAAGTTCACAAGTGAAAAGATCTAATAGTTTTCCCATTTATTGTTTAGTAGTCTCTTCCACCTCCACTTGTAGTTATTCTTAGAATTGTTCTCCATCTACTAATCCATCCATGATTCCTACACTGGGTTCTATTTCTTCAACTATAACATTATTAGGCCCTTCTATAGGTTGCTCTTCAAGGAATCGGGAGAAGATAAGTTCTTATTACTTGCCTTGGAGGTCCCTCTTTGTTATTACATATTCATTAGGTGACTCTTCGTCTCTTTTTGATAGATTCATATCTATGTTCAGTGGAGAAGAAGCTTGAAATGACCGCCACCAAATCGATAACCAAATCATCACTAATTATGTGAAATAACCATAAGCAACGGATTAACAAAAATCACTAAATATTAAAACCATTTTGCAAATAGATCCATTTCCTAGAAAACTCTTAGTGAAAGAACCAAAACTTTATATACATAAAAGTTCACATTGTACATACACTATACCATCCCATCTCGAGGATAACATATAACATTTGCTTTGTCAAATCATATATTGAAGCAACATAAAACCTCGAGGCTTACAAGCCAAAATCTCATATTGTTCATAAAACCATCACGTACTAAATCCAAGGACCTAAGAGTATAGATACGACACATATGACTTCTATCTACAAGACACGACAGACAGTACACTCAACCTGAGCTATTACTGCTATCCCTATTGTTGTTGTCCTTCCTCTATAGAACGGTCTCAACCTCCTCATACACGTCCATCTAAAAATTGTGGATCCCATAGTGTGAGACAATTGTCCCAGCGAGAGATATAACTCTCTGCCAACAATGTTATTATCATAGGTAAATAGTATTAAACTGAGCAGAGGTTCTTTTATATTACTAAGCAAGGTTAATAGCTACGGATAAGTAGATTAGAACATTTCTCATCTTTAAAGCATTGTAACTGTCTATAATAGCGCAGTAAATAATCTATTCACTTTATAAAGAATAAGAAGAACATGTGTATCATTTACCCATCATATTATGCCAACATCTCAAGCTTATCCTGTGATAATATTATCATGGTATGATATCCATGAATCATTCTCATTTTTTTCTATTGGCCTCAGCCAATTTGCTAACCGGGTATTGATCTTATAAGAGTTCAACCAGGTATTGGATTGTACCAATCATGATATCATAGCCATATTTCTAAGGATCCCATAGTAGTTGGGATACCTTTATGTTTCCCTTTCACTTTCATTATGGGATATCAATCCCTTAAATTCATCATTGAATACCACATCACCTCTACTAGGCATTATACCTTGGCCAAGCCATCATACTTATTCACATCCTTTATGTAATACAAGTATTCCTCTTATCTCATTTAAACATGTTCAAAACACTATAGCCCTTATTTGGCTATAAGCATAAAGCATGTATGATCGAGATTTCATTATTATTATTGTAACCATTTATTATTATTATTATGTTACTGGGTTTCTATTTTCCTAGTTTATTTTGAACATTATCATTTCTTACATGAGACTTTTATAAACATCTTGTTACCTCTCACTAAGCAACAACTATTCTTATGGCTCACAAGGCCCATTAAAACATCTTGTCACCTCTCACTAGGCAACAACTAATCACATGGCTCACAAGGCCCTTTAAACATCTTGTTACCTCTCACTAGGCAACAACTATTCACATGGCTCACAAGGCCCTTTAAACATCTTGTTACCTCTCACTAGGAAACAACTATTCACATGGCTCACAAGGCCCTTTAAACATCTTGTTACCTCTCACTAGGCAAAATCTATTCACATGGATCACAAGGCCCATTGGTAGGCAGATGCAAAAGCATATAATGGATAATGAGCTTAAAACATGTGTTCTCCTTTGTTAATAAATATATCTTTGTTCAAGTATACTTTTGTCATATATTTTTTTATTGTTGCCAAGTATTAGCTTTACCTTATTGCCAAGGTTAGTAATGAGAGGTATATGAAAAGACACATAGGCGTACTCAGTACAATATTCTTGAATATTGTGCTGACGTGTACCACATGTAATCTTTTGTTTAGGTTGTGTCTTGTTACCTCTCACTAGGCAACAACTATCTCCAGGTCATAAGACCTATATAATCGGTATTATATGAAATATCATGGCTCATGCTTAGCTATGCTCATTATCTCATGCTACCATCATGGTTTCAATATGGTTGAGGTTTCCCTTTATTAACTAATTGTAGTTTCAAATCATATCATTAGCCTTCATTAGGGTTAAGGTTTCCCTTTTTAAGCCGGCTAGGGTTTTCAAGTACATTCATCAAGAATCACAACCCTAATTCATACTCCATACATATTAGGAGTATCAATGTATACTCATTACATGAGTATTAAACAAGTATAATTTTCTCTTTCATCCTTACTAGGATATTGATTACATCATACTCCATTAGTTTGGCTCAATCCTTCCCTCAAGGTACATTGTCCTATATTTATCAAAATGCATTAAACCCTTCATGTCTTAAAGTATCATTTGACATAACATACTACATGTATTACTCAATCAAGTGTATTGGATTGAGGTGCTTCCTCCATATCAGGTATAGAGGTGTAGGTATGCTTCCATATTGGGTATAGAGGTGTATCCTCATCACCATACGGTGCATCCATATCGGATTACTCAACCTTAGGGGTTTGCATATCGGGTTTCATAACACCATGTTGAGTTTCAACATCATATCGGGTTAGTGTATATACTCAACACCATATCGGGTATAAGGTGTGTTCTTAACCCCATATTGTGCACAAGGTGTGACAAAGTGAGTTTTTCTATTTTTCTCTCTCCTATAATTTTAATTATTCCAATTATGCCCTCAACCATCTCTCTCTCACTAAATTGATTAAATGGCCTATCAATTACACATAATACAAAACCCTAAGTGTCACATAAATAAGAACTATAGGTATAAACATATTTAGTTAATAACCATGTCAAACTTTCAAATTTCAATTTATACCATGGCTACATGGTGACATTATAAAGCTACTCCTAAAACTTCATTACAATTGGGTCAACCAATCAGGTGATATGACCAATTGAAATTATGTACATTTTTTTCATTCAGTTTGAGCCTTTAACCTAAGTTTTCGATCATATATGTGACACATATTGATGTCACACCTTGGTCATGAACCTTTATTTTTTTTGGCCTATGATCCCAACCGTCCAGGGGAGATCAGACGACTTGGAGGTCATCCCTAACCTCCTACATGACCCGAGCTTCGGCCCCAACAGAACGATGACCGAATCCATTTTTCCCCGCACCTATCCTATCAATGTCCACATGAAATCAACATGATAATCTTCCTCTCCTCTCCAAACCAAACTCAACCATCCATATCTCAACCCTCCTCACCCTATGAACTGGGAGAATGAACTCCCGCTTCTTCGCCCTTCTCCTGGAGGCGGCAACAGATATTAGGGCTTCATTGCCCTCACCCTCAAATGCCTATATAAGGCCTCCAACAGCTCCGCCTGACCTCCCTTAGACTCCCACAAAACCCAATTCAAGGCACCTGACCTCCAAGCACCGCCACCATTTCCACCTCCTATCCGTCGCTGCACCGCCTCAGTGGCACCTCCACAGAACTCACCTCACCAATTACTCTTTGCCATCAAGTCCACCTCAACCCAGGGGTGCTTCGTGGCCAACCCTGCCTCCTTAAAACACCATGCTCTCCCCTAACCCTCTCTCGTCGGTGACCTCACCTGCCCCCACAGTGGCTCTGAGATCTAGGGGAGCCACAATGCTGGAAGGTCCCTGTTAGGCTCGGATCATCACCACGAATGTGATAGGCCTCTTTCCTGTCACCAAGGTAGATCTGTTGCGGACTTAGCTATCATCGGAGTAGCTCCAGGTGACCAGCTCCTCCAAACCGTGAACATAGAAGAGAGGAGGCAAAGGGTGCTAGTGTGGACCAAGGTAGACCAATCCTCGAGTGCCAAATCAGCCACCTAATCCACGCCGTGCAAAGCCTGGGATCAACGAGAGTCGTCGATCTAGTCGGATCCGACCGTTGATCAAGGTAAAACCCTCTCTTTTTATTTTTCTTTTACCCAAGAAATGGATTATCATAAGAAAATCATAGAAAATGCTAGGAATGTCGAATTATAGTGAACATATATGCCATTTTCATCCAAAAAAATGCGATCTATCCAAATAAAATATAATCAGGACCTAGGTCCGAGCCCTCTTTCAAAAGTAATAGCCTAAATCCCTAATGATCTTTTTATCATTATCTTTTGTGTAATAATAGTCATCCATGATTAAGATCTGACTTATGGACATCCTAAACCCTAATTGAATCCATGATCACCATGTTGCTCGAAACCCTAATCCAATAGATATACTTGACTCAATAATTATGAAACAACCTAAATTCCAGTTTTCTCTTTCTACATATGTATACCTCATGCATCTACATGTCAAAACCTAAATATTTAATGGACCGACATGGTCATGGCTGACCTAGAAACTCTAAGATCTATCTCTGGTCCTTTATACTATGTGAACCCTAGAAAGGAAACTTTGATGATTTAAATCATAATAGAAACCCTAATTGTGGACTTTTCCTTTTGGATGATAAAAGGTATGAGACCTTAGTTTAACATCTGATCTTGTGACTCTGAAAATAAGATGAAAATCATGAATAATCTCTAATCTAATCATTATAAGATTAAAGTACTTATATCTAAAGAATAAACCTTAGTCATGGGTCATATGGACCAATAGTAACAAATATACCCTTAATTCCCTTTTAGGGTGATCTTGTTATTGTTATTCTATACTCTTGGAATCCAGATCTAATCAAAATAGGTATGTGGTCTTATTAAGTATAAGACTAGCTTTCTTTGGTTGCTTATGATAAGGTGTATCTTGTGTGAAACTACTTGCTTGTACTTTGTTGGTTGAACTACTATACTATATGCTTTGCCAAAACTTAATGAAACATAAACGAACATTGTGATGAGTTGTATCTACTAGTGCACATGGCCCAGTATGGATGTATGTTTCCTAACATGGATGTATGATGAATTTCCCATGTTATATGTATGATAAATTAATTTAGCCCATACTGGATGTATGAGAAGTGCTTATAAAATTGTAGTACAACTGCATCAAATGAAATGTATAAAAGAGGTGTTTACCTGATTTTTTTCCTTAAGCAATGGTTTTCTTTTCTTTCTTATTTCTTCAAGTATTTTCATACATGCAACCATACTATTATATCTTTTACTACGTACCAACTTTTGTTGATGATTTTGTTTCTCGTATTTTCTAGGTACAAGGAATAAATAATGCATCTCAAAGTACCTGAAGCTATCAATAAATGGGCATGGAGGATAAAATAGATAGATTTCTATTTCTTATCTCCTTTCAGTTAGATATTTGCTTATGTTATTAGATTATGTATAGGATATTCTAAATCCTATGTATTTTGTTTTCTTTCTATATAACTTTTCATCTCTTCTATCCCAAATAAATTTATGTAATGATTTTATTATCTTCAATGAATGGATGTTTGTGTGGCTAATCAATGGTGTTGTGAACAATGATCTTGGCTTGTTTCTCTGATTTAGTTGGCTACCTTCATCTCTTGTATTTTTCCTTCTGACATTTATAGATATGAGTGCACGCATATCTATGAATGTCACTAAGGAAAGTATATGGAAACTGGGGTCTTCACACAAGGTGTGTGTATGTGTTACTCATATCGTCCATGAGGTATAAACTCATCACCATATCATGCTATTGGTTGTGTTCATATCATCATATTGGGTTACCATATCAAGTTACCATATCGGGTTGCCATATCGAGTTAGCATATCGGCTTAAACCCTTATGCTCATACTCTTTCATACCTTCATGGGATCAATCCTATCATGTATTGAGTGATAGGCTAGACAAATGGTTGAACCCTTCACAATTAACCCATTACACAAAATGATAGGGGTGTGGGGTTCCAAGGTATATCAGATTCCATATCACCCTCTAGGGTTTCAACACCATATCGGGTAAGAGGTGTATCCTTCAACACCATATCGGGTTAGAGGTGCTTCAACCCAATATCGGGATGAATCATGATGATGTCATCATCATCAACCTCTAAACTCTTGTTCTTACTATTCTAGTTCATGGACAATAGTCCTAGTTTACTACTAGAGCTCATGGTTTCATAAATTATGCAAGAAAATTCTATTTGAAAGTAAATCATTTACTTAAGGCAAGATTGATGGTAAATAATAACATAATTGAGTTCAAGTTATATAACCCACCTCAAGAGTAACTTCAAAGCTCCAAGCTCCAAATCTTCACATACCCAAGGTTGAATATGAGCTTATCAAAGGTCCAAGACTTGAGCTCCTCAGTATTATGCACGATACATCACCACTTTGTGGTTGATATCCCTCACTTGGCTGATATCACTTCACTTGGCTGATACCACTTTGCTATGGCCGATATCACCTTGCTATGGCCGATACCAAAGCCCTATGCACGATATCCCTCTTCCTATGCATGATACTAAGACTCTATGCATGATATCTAAGAGCAAGATGGTGATAAATTTCGAAAATTTCACTTATATGTGAAAGGAAGGGTATATATACTTGATGTTCATGAAAAAGTGTGTATATGAGGTGTCATCATTTTAAGCTACTAGGTGCCACGTGTACATACATGTTTGACACTTGTCCTTGCATGAACTCATATTTATCTTGACATGAAAAACACTTGAGGATAATCTAGAGATGATATTTCAGCCATTAGTTATCTTGTTTTATAAGATATCTCATCTTTATCTCACAAATTATGCAAACCGATATAACTTTTGCAAGGAACATCTAACTCATCATGGATCACCTCCTTGAGGTACTTTTCCCATCAGGGACTTTTCAAAGAGTTCATAAACTTGTATGAGACTCCCCCTATGGCTCCTTGGTCGATAGGCACTCTCATATGAACCCTACAACCCGATATAAGCTCAAACTAGGGTTTCACATTCAACCCTTTCTTGGTTTTTTCATCACCAAGAATACTATCATTCAACTATGATTCAAACATGATGTCGCCTTCTTTATATATCCTATATATGATACTAGGAGGGAGTAGGGACACTCTAGAGGTGGAAATTTGCATATCAACCCTACATTTTGAGTAAATTACAACTTGTACCAAAATTGGTACACAAGTCACTAACACTATTCAAACAAGTTCAAACTTGGAATTAGGCTTTCCACAAGCCACCACATAGCATAAATGTCTTTATTATGATGTTAAAACACTTAGGGCACTTTCCACATGTGACAAATTGCAATATAACCCCTGCATTTTAGTCCAAACTAAGAGAACATTGATCAAACATTATTCAAACAGGACCAAACTTGAAACTTAAGTTTGTCACCTGATAACAAACACTTGATGGGATTATATTAAAGTTATAAGCAACTTATTTAAGTCAAACAAATAGGGTTAGACCTAAACCCAGGTCAGGGATGTTACAAGTTATAAACCACTAACAAGGATTTCATCCCCGAAATCCCATATGAAGGAAGACAATTCTTATTCATGCATCATATCATCAATCCTCCTAATAACATCTTAATGTAATGGAGATGACATAGAACTTTGACCAGCATAAAGTCCTTGCATTCAGATTCATCATAGAATCTGTTATAAAGGACATATACTCAACTGTCTTTCCCATTAATGACAGTAGTGTCAACTCTGTGTCAGGTAACACTTTTCTTAGTCAAAGAAGCATTATACATACCTTATTTAACTCATGTGTCAAACCTTATTGATTTGTCGCCTTCTCAACTTACAACTTATGTGATAAGATTCTTGACCTTGGGAGTCTTCCATATTCCTCACTTAGTTTAACATTTTACCTCCAAGGAAAGACTAGAGTTACATTCTATCGTCCATTTGGGACTAAAAGTATTATCATAAGGAGAGGCTACTTATCAAATAAGAATTATCTCAGATGTATCTCTAGTTGTTATTTGCATAGGCTGCCTTAACAGATTTAGATAGGGATATTCTAAGAAGTTATCTTAGCTTGATAAACTTTTCCCAAGACGATTCTACAATTGTTCCATCAATTAATATATCTTTATTGATGTTATGTTTATGCATAGCATAAACCCCTAACATATGATGTCCATATCATTGTATGTAACCAAATTAATGTCAAAGTTACCCTTTCTAGATAACCAAACATTAATCATCTTAGTAGGAGTCATGTCCTCACCATCTCATACCTTTAAAACTTCTTGGACACTAGAATTCCTTACTTTGGTATTAGTTACATGTGTCAAAAACACATCACATCCTTATCATTTCCATCCTTTGTTATTATTACCAAATCCAAGTGTATACTTGTCACATATACTTTGTCTTGGAACTAAAATCTAGGACTAGCTGATACTTTTCAAAGTATCCATCTATATATTACTTCTAATTCATGCATATCAAGTGTCATAAGACTTACTTGATTGTCATGTCCCTGAAAGGAAAGAACATAAGGAAACATAGTCTTTTTATCACCCTGTCATTATCCATGGTTGTTTATTAAAGAAAAGAGATTATCACCTTCTTTGAGTATTGCATGAACTCTCAATTGTTCATGTGCCATTCAATCATATTTCCTCTTTGGTTCCTTGCCATCAGCATAGGAATTTTAAAGATGATTACATGTCATCATCCCTTAGCTTTATCATCATCATGATTACTAGATATAAGTATTCAAACTCTTAGTTCATTGCTGAACATTGTTACCTCTTATCAGGTAATTGTTACCTCTAGGTCTTCAGACTAAGGTATTCATAATACTAAAAATCTTCTTTTGTTTATAAGTTGATCTGTGATTAACTCAGATTCCTTTGTATATCAATTAGGATGTGGTAGAAATATTTGTGCCACATCTTCTACTTCCTTATGCTCTTTAGATTGTCTCAAAATGACTACTTGATCAAAGTAATCAGAAATATAGCAATCTAAGAGTGTCATACTTACCTTGCCTTTAATAGATGAAGACCTATCCAGGGTATTCAAGAACTGAGATTAGGTAGTATACATTTGTTTTATATTATGTTTCATCTCTTTAAGTTTTTCTACTTAGTATCTCAAATTTTCTCTGGGCGTTTCTTTTACATCTCGTCCCTTTCTACATGAAGAGAGAAATTTCAAAAAAAAAACATATAAGAGAATATTGGACTAAATATAAGTTCTCATCCTTCTTATTTCTTCCCCATGTCCTTCTGGGACTAATTAAAGGAAGCTCAACAACAACTACCTTTCTTATAATTAGTAGGCTGAGAGTGGAAAAGGAAAGATAATTTAGAATGAAAAGTTTTATCTGACATGTTACCTCTTATGGTTTATCTATTGTCTCGGCTGAATCAACACATGGAGTCTAGTTGTCATCTGTTATTGCCTTTTTCATCTACCACCAGAAGTAGATGGACCAATCTTCGACACTTGTCTTCGTCCTCGGCCTTCTGCTCCACTAAACTTTGGTCCCTGTGAGAGTTGAAGATTATGCCATGACTATTGGGTCACCTCATTATTTCTTCTTGGACACTGCCACCTCAGATGTCCTATCTATCCACATTTATAGCAAGCTCAGACCCTTCTTGGTGACCACAGCATTGGGGTACTAAATTGTTGTGGAACCGGTGCTACCAACAACTTTGGTTGTTTAGTACCACCAATCCACTGTTCTTGTGACTATGTGGACCTCCTTTTGAGGTTTGCCTCATGTTTCTTTGTCATAGACCTTTCTATCCTCCAGACAGATTCCACAAATGTGGCAAATCTCTCTCTACTTTCTATTGTAGCTGCCTAGATAGATAATTCAACATTCAGTCCTTTCTTAAAGTATCGAATCCTCTCCTGCTCAGTAGCATCCATTTGAGGACAAGACTACAAAAGTTCCATAAACCTAGCCTCATATTCATTAATTGGCATGGTTTCCTGTTGAACCTTCTCAAATTGTGAGATTTTTTTGTCTAAGTATGTTTGTAGAAAATACTTATTGACGAATTCTCGATGAAATTTGTAAGGCCCCTGAACTTGCTTAATGAGTTGAATGAGCTTAATTATCATAATTGAATACTTATTACCCTAATATAACCTTTTTATATGTTTTGAAATCATAAGACAAGCTTAAGTTTCAAATTTGGTCCAATTTGGACACTGTTCGAGCAAGTTATGCAATTTTCTGTACATTTTGGACTTTTCTGCAATTTACCCAATTGAGGGGTTTTCTTTGCAATTTATCAAATGAATTATGTTCCTTAGATGTTATATTATCATTCTTGAGATTTTGAGCCATGGGGCTCCGAGTTGAGCCATGGTTTGAAGGTGTTTTCATCAAGGGTATTTTAGGGTTTTTACCTTCATGGATGAGCTACCTTTAGTAGCCATCAACTACGGAATTATGTGATTGGCTGGGAATTTCGACAAAGGAAAGCTAAGTAGGTCTAGAGGGACGGTGGGAGAGCTTCTTGTGTGAGTGCTTATATATTCTTAATAATTTAGAGCCATGAACACTTGGATATATACTAGAATTTCAACTTTTTCTTTCTCTTAATATTAAAGTGCCATATACTTATCCCCAAGCACCAAAACGAGCCACTTTCTCTCCACCACCTCTCTCCTTCTCCCAGCTTTGTTCTCCCTCTGTTCATCTTTGAATTTTTCTGCCCAAGGAAGAAGAAAGTGGGGATCTTCTTGGAAAAAATTCTAGGGTTGCAATTGATTCCCTTTTTTGGTCTATAAAGCTTTTTCCTAGTGATATTAACCTAAAAGTGTAAGTTTTTTCTTATTTCCTCCATTTAATTATGTTCTCTTCTTCCTCCTACATCTCTCCAGGTCAGAACCCTATTGTTCCATGGTGAAAATGACTCTAGAACTCAAAAACCCTTCCTTCTTATTTCTTTTTCTAGGGTTTTGCTTCTTTATGGAGAGAAGTGCCTATTTGGCGAAGTTTAGTTTTGAATCTAGGGATTCCTTTCCATATTTGCTAGATATTCTTGTTGTTTGATATCTGACCTACTCTATAGAGGTGAGTTATATAACATTCTTCACTTATATTGCTTGTTTAGAATTACGAATTTTTATGGTGTTCCATGTTCTGTTCCAGTTCTATATGAACTTGTAAACATGTGTACATCCTTTCTAAGGTGTAACATGATCTGGGACAGGTTAATAGAAATAACTTATGGTGCTATGTATAAAACAAATGATGGTTCAGATTAGGGTTTTTAAGCTATTTTCTTCCTTATCACCTAACTGATTGTCATACCATTCAACAACCAATAGTGTTGCTATCTTGGCAACTGATGTTCATGATCAAGGGTGTCAAATTTATGGTGACAGCCTATGGTCACCACCTTAGGTCAAGTTTTGACTCAATTAGATGTTTAATTATCATCCACTAATTATTCTAATGATGTTATAAATCGATGATGATATTGGCTTAATATTTGATGGTGTTAACTAAATGTATTACTGATCTAGCAACCAATGGTGACCTAATGATCACAATTAATGGTGGATCAGGTCATTACCATATATGATGAATTAAGAATGTAATTGTATATTTGACAAAACCTTGAACCAATGGTTCATTGGTTAAATTGATCTAAGGGTTAGACCTATACTTCAATTGATAACCTTGAACAGTGAACCTGATCCAATGAATAACATTGGATGCTTTAACATCCAATGGATTAGAATAAATCACATGTTATTATATGTGGGTCCTAGTGAAGATAATTCAATTGTTCAATACCATTAATTGGTAGTCTTATCTTTGCCATTATATAGTTATATTTGATACATCACTATAATAAGTAGATGTGTAACTCCCATGTGATCTATCTTGTTATACCTAACTGTCGGGACTCGTTACACTAAACGAGATTACTCAAAACACACAATCAATCACTAATTAATCACATACTAAAAAAAATATGGGTAAATTAAAACCGATTTCAACGTCAACATTCACTCAAAAACATTTGCATCAGAGACCAACATCTTTTATATCCATACTATGCTAAGAATTTGATACAAATTGTTCTATTGCCTTAGCCACAACATATATACACATGAGAACAATATTTGTATATATCACACAAACAAGCATTAACAGCTAACAAAATCACGATTCATTTGAAACACCATATACAAACTGTTCCTGCCCATACCTGAGAGTACAGAGATGACTCTAGAACAAACTAGACATCTAATCAACTTTGTCAAATATTCATTACTATAGCTCCTCTTTGCTGCCACATGTTTGTTTTCGTCACTTTTGATTACCTAAAAAAATGTGGCGAGCCATAAGGGTGAGACCCATGTCCCAGCAAGAGATATAACCTCCAACAATGTTTATTGATTACAACATTTTTAAATAATTAAACAGTTAAGCAGTTGAATCAGATATAACAAATAAGCTCAGCAGCACTGATGATTAACAAAATGCACAATGGAGCAGGTAATAACTATCATCATTAGCCATACTATCATCCTTTATCTTGTTTGATAATATAAGCAATTCAGTATTTTATGCAGTTCTAGCATCATGAGCAAGTCTAGTAACATAGCATAGCTAACAACATGAGCATGTCTAATTGGTAGAACATATCAACATTATAAGAAGAGCTAACAACATAAGCACAACTACCTAGATAAGCATAATTAGCAGTATATGCATCTCTAGTTACAAAGGCATGGCTAGCATGCTAAATATAACTAACAACATGAGATATCTAACATCATGGTTATAATCAGCTGTAGCAATATAGTTATCAACATAAGCATGACTATTGTATGTACACATTTACAATCTTATGATCCACAACATAAGAATAATTATTATCTCTTAATTGCACTAAGCATCATCTTTATGTAAAGAGAACAAACAAGGGTTATCATCCAATGTGAAACGACGTGTATAACCCTAAACAATTATGCTACACGACTGTATTACATCTTTTATTATGCCCTACGGAATTTGAATCGTACCATTCAAAGTCCAACCGACCCCTGCGAAGGGTTATTCATTTTCGTACAAGATCTAGGAGTGTCGGTATCCTAAGATCTCTTCCCCTCAGTCAATACGAGTAAAAAGGCAGTGACATATCAGTCAAAGCTGCCACCACAACGACATATAGTCAAGATGAAAACCACTAGTCCGACCTTGGTACGGGTCATGACACTAGAAACCAGGGTATTCAAACCCAATCACTGAGGTACAACCACAGTTGTCCTCTAATCCCATCATGTTATAATCACTGAGACACGGCCGCAGTTGTTCTCAATCACATCAGATGTATGAAGCATGATTATAGACAACCTCCACAATCTTCATTGTGGATGATAAGGATATATCATCAACATGCCACTCCCACATACTCAACAGTATGTGCTCCGAGTTTCCCTTAGGAATACTCGTTTCACCATCCATCAAGTTCTAACACTGAAGATGGTTCTACGGCACACGGCACTACATGATTAGAGTTGCACTTGATTAGTTATGCCAATTTGGTGAATTAAGGTTGCATCAAACAAGTGGACATACAAACCCTAATTCACTTCTAGCAAGCATATAAATATCAAAACTTGAAAAGATATAAAATGTATGAAACATAATTTCTCATCTCATCATCACATGGTACTATTCACTTGTCATTCCCAAGACTACACTAGTCATCATATTATCACAAGATATAAATCCTTTTCACAATATCACAAGGTATCAACCCTTATCAACATAAGATGATCACACCTCATTCAGGGCTCAACTATGCCCAAAGGGTCATTAAGACCATCACACTATTCCATGTAAGATCATCATTATCTTTGCATGCCTTATAACAAGGCTCAACAACATTACTTACATTTCATACACCAGATCAACACAATATTGCATTAATGAGCTAGGAGACATACATAAACAATCATAGCAGGGTTATATTAACATTAAGAACATTCCTTTATTACATCCACATGCAAGGAATCTAGATATGATTAACTCTCATCATATTCATTATGCACATATTTAGCTTAAGAAAGTATCAACCATGTAGATATGATAACCACCAATTAACATATCAAGGTTATGATCATAGTAAGGAGGTTATTCTACCATCATTCTATCATATAAGAATGTTAAACATGAATACTCATCTTTATATAATTGCATTAGAGTTAGGTTCAACATGATAAATAATATCAATGTTACTAATCAACACTCATACCCAAACCCTAACTCACGGCATCCCCATTGGATCATGGATGCATAAGGTGAAGCATCACCATCACATTCCATAGTATTCTCAAGTATGAACCCACACATAAATCAAGGTGTAGCCATCAGGTTATATATAGCATACTAGGGTTTCAACAATAATAGAGTACTCCAGGATTGTATTAGTCATTCAAGGACTATTCATACCCAATTGCCATCAATTAGTTATATTAAATCTAGGTATAACAAGCTATACCTCATTAGGGTTACATATCAACACAATATGGTTATCATCCATTCTATTCATATGAGTGAATAGGTAAGACTAACTTATTAAGGGTAACCCTCGATTTGTTCCATCATCATTCAACCCATATTGTCATACCACAATGTCACCCATAACCATTAGATGTTTAAAAGGTAATACTATTGGTTGTTTACATAAGTAAACACCTTGGATAAACCACCTACGAATTCCTTGATTTGTGCTCTACAAAGAGTCCCCATCTAACCCTAGACATCCCTTGATAATCGATACAAAAAGTTCCATTGAGAATAGGGTAAAACCCACAATCGACTATTCAGTTAAAACAAGCCATCCATTGACAACAATTAAGCTCCTTAAGTTGATCATATAAAGGAAACAATCTAAATCACATTATTAGGACCAACATATTACATTAGCCATCATTCCACCTTAATAGAGGAATAAACAGTAGATCTCGACCATTAGGTCAAGTTCACATGTTAAAACCATCAATTACAGTATAGGTCTGACCATTGCATCAAGTGACCCAAGAAACCATTGGTCTAAGTCTTAATTGATGCTAAAACTATATGATTAACTCTCATCATATTCATTAATCAGCATCAAATATTAAGTTGATGTCATCATTGATTGATATCATCAGTAGTGTACTTAATGATTTATCATTATACTTCTAATTGACCCAAAACCTGACCTAAGGGGAGACCATAGATTGTCACCATTATTTGACACCCTTGATCATGACCATGAGTAGTTATGAAGACAACATCATAGGGTTGTTGCAATGGTACCATCATCGGGTAATGGTTTATAGAAGAAATCAGCTTAAAACCCTAAAATTGACCATTGGTTGATAAGTGTTTAGCACCATAGGTTGTCAAACCAACCTGATCCAAGTCATATTGTACCTTAGGAGTATCATACACATGATCACGGGTTCATATATAACTGAAATCAGAATAGGGAACATTATAAAAATAAAAATCCAAGTCAAGCATAGCTTTTTAGTGCATGGATCATCATTTTTAAGCAAGAACATGATCTAGAAAACTTATGGTAAGCAATAAATGTGGAGAACTTGCCTCTAATGAGAAGATGAAACCCCACACAGAAGAAATCTCAAGCAGGTAGGGTAGAAAATCCAAGAATAAACTATGAATTCGTCCATCTAGCACCTTTCTTCATCAAATGAGAAAACCCTAAGCATAAGGAGCAAGAAAAGTAGGGTTTTAGAGCTTTAGATCAATTTCTACCATGGAAAAGCATGGGTTTATACCCAAACCATAACATTATTGGTCGTGAGCTACTGATTTCAACATTTAACTGAGCAATTTAGGTTTTGATCAACCATACAATTCCACTGGTCCAAACCACACTGATCGGATGATAAAAATCATTCTAAAGCGTAAAGAATCAAATCGTGAAATAAAAATTCAGGTGACACAAATATTGCACGGTGCCTAATAAATGTTGTTATCTGCGGAAAACACACATTTAATTGAAAATTTCCTAATCTCGGATTTAAATCATACTAGGTGAGTGAAATTCTACTCAAAGTGGTTTGGGATGTCCGAATTCGTCCGGAAATGCGTCCAGAGGCCTTTTTCTGGGCATCGGCAGGTTATCTTCAACCTCGGAACAATCCAGTTCTAATTTGCTTCACATACAGGTCGAAGCAACGAACTTGAATGGGTGCCAATCATGGTTATTGGCTGCATAACCTTGCTCCATCCTCATAGCCGAATCTATTAGCATCGATTGAAGGTTCTAGTTGTGCCACATCGAGCTCCTAGCTGCTGCTACGTAGGGCACCACCCCTGCTGCTAGGTGGGCGCACGAGGAGGAGGAAGGAAGGGGAAAGGGTAAGGAAGTTGGGGCACCACTAAAGCAGCCCAAACGAACCCTAAACGGCCGCCAATCACAGTTGCTAACCTTTCGTCGTCGCTGTTGAACGCAGCCGACGCTGCTGTTGTTTGGGAGATGTTATGGCACCGCTAGGGCATGGAAAGGGAAGGGAGATGGAAGAGAAAGAAGGAGGGAAGGATGGCGGAGGTGGGGCGCCAGCTGGCCGGTGGTGAGGAGCTCGAAACGGCCGCCCATTTCCTCCCCCAAGCTACTGTTCGGGCGCTGCTACAGTGCGCTGCTCAACTGGATCGAGGAACGGTGGGTTGAAGAAGATAAGGAAGAAAGGAAAGGAAAAGGGTTTATAAACCAAAAATTTGGGAAAATTGCATAATCGACCCCAAGAACTGAAAATGTCATATCTTTTGCCTCATAGGTCCAAATCAATCGATTTCTTTTGCAACTTTTCAAGCGTGAGATCCACTAAAATCCCAAGGCATGAAAACATGCTAATTATCTTGTATCAACTATTCAAAACACTAATTGCATCAGTGAGTACTTAATTCAACTTAATCAACTTAATGATGCACTAAGCATTAAATTATGGTAATTAAGCTTTTCAACTCATTAAGCAAGTTTAGGGGCCTTACAACTATAAACCCCTAACAGGGATTTCACCCCTGAAATCCAAGGTAAACAAAGATGGGTACTTCCTTTGCACCTCATCCTATTACCTTCACATGCTTACTTTCATATCATGGTAATGTCACATCATTCATACACATCTCATCTTGGGTCAGCACAAAAATGCCCACATAAGAATACATATCATGATCCCATTAAGAAATTTAATCAACCCCATCTCACTCTTATTCAACTTGTTCTCATAGCAGAGTTACTGCTTTGGAAACCCTAAGGTTTTTGAAGAAATATTGATCATATTTTTGACCATATTTGAAATACTTTGACATGTCATCATTTAAAGCTTGATATAACTTGTATGACATGTCTGGAAAACTTTGTTCCTCCTATTCATAAATTCTATTGGTACATTGGTTAGTCTAAAGGACATAACTCTAAACTCATCATGGTCATGTGTGTTATGTCGTCGAATCTAAATCTTATGCATTGAGATTTGATCATCAGTTTATCTTAAAGGAACACAATATCACATATCTATTGACCAACAACCATCTATCCTTAATAATGGTCTTGCCCAGCTATCACTAAACCATACACAACATTATAGGATCACTTTTGTTTTTCCTTCCAAATAACATTTATAGAATCATCATCAACTCTCTCTCTCCCTCTACAACAAAGGAATACTTGAAATGTTCATTTAATAAACATCTCCAACCTTCACATATTTCTCATATTATTGATACATCTTGGATACTAGGATTCATTACCTTGGTATCCACCTCATGTGTTATAAGGAACTCACATCCTTATATCATCTACTTTTACCAACATAACAAATATCAAGACATATAAGAGGAGTCTTCATAATTATTGGAAGTCTCATAAGCAAACTCATTACAAACGTTATGATCTTGGAACCATAGTCCAAGCAACTTTATGCTATAATAAGCTATCCACCCTTATGTTTGTAGTGAATCCATATGTACCAAGTGGCAATGATCCACTTGAAAGTTTCTCCCTAGAAAGGAAAGACACAAAAGGAAACATACTTCCCACATCATAGCAGCATTGTTCAAGGTCATTAGTAAAAAGGTAACCAATTCTATTTTCATTATGCAAGTTACAACTTCTTACGTATCATTTTACCTTTTTTCATTTCAGGTTCCTTGCCATTAGCATAGGAATCATCATGATTAACATATCTCATTACTCCTTCATTAAGGACTATTTATCCCACTTAGGTATGTTCTCTTATTTTATTATATTTTTCAACCACTTATCAACTGGTAAATATTCATATTCCACGTTTGCTTCATAAAATAGGGATCATATCCCTTAATTTCTTTCACATGCCATGCTGATTTTTCATTAACACTTTCTTACACACATAGGTTGGTCTGAAATTAACTCAGGTTCCACCTTATTCCTTTGCCATTGTTCCCATTCATCTTCTCATTTTGTACTTGCTATAGGAGTTCTCTCCATCTTATGTGGATTTCATACCTTTATTCACTTTATAAACATAGACTTATCTGTCTTTTACTTTATTATATTCTTGAATCACATCTTCAAGAACTCCTCTTTTTCTAATTTGTATTCAGATTTAGATTTTATGGTGTTGTATCTTTCTCTTATAGTTACCAAACATTCAAGTTTCGATAGATAAAGATGCAATTTTCATCTTCTTTAAGGTATGATTGAGATATTCACACCATGATTTCTTATTCATTATGCTCCTTATATTGTATCAAAATGATTACTTGATCAGAGTAATCAGAAAGATAACAATCTAAGAGTTCCATACTTACCTTTTCTTCAATAATTGAATACCTGGCCAGGGCACCCAAGTACTGAGATTAGGCAGTATGCACCATGTTTTTGTGTCACGTTCCTAACTTAGACATCATCCTAGTCTTAAGTCCTACTGTCCCTATAGACTCAGTGAACCTAAAACTCTGATACCAAATTGTCGGGACCCGTTACACTAAACGAGATTACTCAAAACATAAAACACAATCAATCACTAGTTAATCACATACTAAACAATATGGGTAAATCAAAATCGATTTTAATGTCAACATTCACTCAAAACATTTGCATGAGAGACCAACATCTTTTATATCCATACTATGCTAAGAATTTGATACAAATTGCTCTATTGCCTTAGCCACAACATATATACACATGAGAACAATATTTGTATATATCACACAAATAAGCATTAACAGCTAACAAAATCATGATTCATTTGAAACACCATATACAAACTTTTCCTGCCCGGACCTGAGAGTACAGGGATGACTCTAGAACAAACTAGACATCTAATCAACTTTATCAAATATTCATTACTATAGCTCCTCTTTGCTTCCACATGTTTGTTTTCATCACTTTCAATTACCTAAACAAATGTGGTGAACCATAAGGGTGAGACCCATGTCCCAGCAAGAGATATAACCTCCAACAACATTTATTGATTACAACATTTTAAGTAATTAAACAATTAAGCAGTTGAATCAGATATATAAAATAAGCTCAACGGCACTGATGATTAACAAAATGCACAATGGAGCAGGTAATAACTATCATCATTAGCCATACTATCATCCTTTATCTTGTTTGATAATATAAGTAATTCAATAGTTTATACAGTTCTAGCATCATGAGCAAGTCTAGTAACATAGCATAGCTAACAACGTGAGCATGTCTAATTGGTTGAACATATCAACATTATAAGAAGAGCTAACAACATAAGGACAACTACCTGGATAAGCATAATTAGCAGTATATGCATCTCTAGTTACAAAGGCATGGCTAGCATGCTAAATATAACTAACAACATGAGATATCTAACATCATGATTATAATCAGTCGTAGCATTATAGTTATCAACATAAGCATGACTATTGTATGTACACATTACAATCTTATGATCCACAACATAAGAATAATTATTATCTCTTAATTGCACTAAGCATCATCTTTATGTAAAGAGAACAAACAAGGGTTATCATCCAATGTGAAACATCATGTATAACCCTAAACAATTATGCTACACAGTTGTATTACATATTTTATTACACCCTGGGGAATTTGAATCGTACCATTCAAAGTCCAACCAACCCCTGTGAAGGGATATTCAGTTTCGTACAAGATCTAGGCGTGTCGGTATCCTAAGATCTCTTCCCCTCGGTCAGTACGAGTAAAAAGGCAGTTACATATCAGTCAAAGCTGCCACTACAGTGAAATATAGTCAAGCTGAAAACCTTTAGTCCAACCTTGGTACAGGTCACGACACTAGAAACTAGGATATTCAAACCAATCACTGAGGTACAACCGCAGTTGTCCTCTAATCACATCATGTTATAAATCACCGAGACATGACCGCAGCCGTTCTCAATCACATCAGATGTATGAGGCATGACTATAGCCAACCTCCACAATCTGCATTATGGATGACAAGGATATATCCTCAACCTGCCACCCCCACATACTCAACAGTATGTGCTCCGAGTTTCCCTTAGGAATACTCGTTTCACCATCCAGCAAGTTCTGACACTGAAGATGGTTCTACGGCACAGGGAACTACATGATTAGAGTTGCACTTGATTAGCTATGCCAAATGGGTGAATTAAGGCTGCATCAAACAAGTGAACATACAAACCCTAATTCACTTCTAGCAAGCATATAAATATCAAAACTTGAAAATATATAAAATGTATGAAACATAATTTCTCATCTCATCATCACATGGTACTATTCACTTATCATTCCCAAGACTACACTAGTCATCATATTATCACAAGATATAAATCCTTTTCACAATATCGCAGGGTATCAACCCTTATCAACATAAGAGGATCACACCTCATTCAGGGCTCAACTATGCCCAAAGGGTCAATAAGACCATCATACTATTCCCTACAAGATCATCATTATCTTTGCATGCCTTATAACAAGGCTCTTCAACATTACTTACATTTCATACACCAGATCAACACAATATTGCATTAATGAGCTAGGATATTTTCATAAACAATCATAGCAGGGTTATATTAACATTAAGAACATTCCTCTATTACATCCACATGCAAGGAATCTAGATATGATTAACTCTCATCATATTCATTATGCACATGTTTAGCTTAAGAAAATATCAACCATGTAGATATAATAACCACCAATTAACATATCAAGGTTATGATCATAGTAAGGAGGTTATTCTACCATCATTCTATCATATAAGAATGTTAAACATGAATACTCATCTTTATCTAATTGCATTAGAGTTAGGTTCAACATGATAAATTATATCAATGTTACTAATCAACACTCATACCTGGAAAACTCTTAATGAAAGAACCAAAACTTTATATACATCAAAGTTCACATTGTACATACACTATACCATCTCATCTCAAGGATAACATATAAAAATTTCTTTGTTAAAACATATATTGAAGCAACATAAATCCTCAGGGCTTACAAGCCAAAATCTCAGATTTTTCATAAAAGCATCACTTACTAAATCCAAAGACCAAAGAGTATAGAGATGACACATAGGACTTCTATCTACAAGACACAACAGACAGTACACTCAACCTGAGCTATTACTGTTGTCCCTACTATTATTGTCCTTCCTCTGCAGAACGGTCTCTACCTCCTCGTGCACGTCCACCTAAAAATTGTGGATCCCATGGGGTGAGACAAATGTCCCAGCGAGAGATATAACTCTCCGCCAACAATGTTATTATAACATGTAAATAGTATTAAACTGAGAAGAGGTTCTTTTATATTACTAAGCAAGGTTAATTACTGTGGATAAGCATATTAGAACATTTCTCATCTTTTAAAGCATTGTAATTGTCTATGATAGCACAGTAAATCATCTATTCACTTTATAAAGAATAAGAAGAACATGTGTATCATTTACCCATCATATTATGCAAACATCTCAAGCTTATCCAGTGATAATATTATCATGGTATGATATCCATGAATAATTCTCATTTCTATCCATTGGCCTCAGCCAATTTGCTAACCAGGTATTGATCTTGTAAGAGTTCAACCAAGTATTGGATTGTACCAATCCTGAGATCACAGCCAGGTATTGGATTATACCAATCTTGATAAAGTTCAGCCAGGTATTGGATTATACCAATCCTGAGATCATAGCCAGATATTGGATTATACCAATCCTGATAGAGTTCAGTCAGGTATTGGATTGTACCAATCCTAAGATCACAACCAGGTATTCGATTATACCAATCATGATAGAGTTCAGCCAGGTATTGGATTGTACCAATCCTGAGATCACAGTCAGGTATTGGATGATACCAATCCTGGTAGAGTTCAGCCAGGTATTGGATTGTACCAATCCTGAGATCACAGCCAGATATTGGATTATACCAATCCTGATAGAGTTCAGCCAGGTATTAGATTGTACCAATCCTGAGATCATAGCCAGGTATTGGATTGTACCAATCCTGAGATCACAGCCATGTATTGCTAAGGATGCCATAGTAGCTTGGATACCTTTATGTTTCCCTTTCCCTTTCATTATGGGATATCAATCCCTTAAATTCATCATTGAATACCACATCACCTCTACTAGGCATTATACCTTGGCCAGGTCATCATACTTATTCACATCCTTTATGTAATACAAGTATTCCTCATCTCATTTAAACATCTTTAAAACACTATAGCCCTTATTTGGCTATAAGCATAAAGCATGTATGATTGAGATTTCATTATTATTATTGTAACCATTTATTATTATTATTATTATTATTATTATGTTACTAGGTTTCCATTTTTCTAGTTTATTTTGAACATTATCATTTCTTACTTGAGACTTTTATAAACATCTTGTTACCTCTCACTAGGCAACAACTATTCTTATGGCTCACAAGGCCCATTAAAACATTTTATCATCTCTCACTAGGCAACAACTAATCACATGGCTCACAAGGCCCATTAAAACATCTTGTCACCTCTCACTAGGCAACAACTAATCACACGGCTCACAAGGCCCTTTAAACATCTTGTTACCTCTCACTAGGCAACAACTATTCACATGGCTCACAAGGCCCTTTAAACATCTTGTTACCTCTCACTAGGAAACAACTATTCACATGGCTCATAAGGCCCTTTAAACATCTTGTTACCTCTCACTAGGCAACACCTATCTCTAGGTCATAAGATGTATATAATCGGTATTATATGAAACATCATGGATCATGCTTAGATATGCTCATTATGTCATGCTACCAGCATGGTTTCAATATGGTTAAGGTTTCCCTTTATTAACCAATTGTAGTTTCAAATCATATCATTACCCTTCATTAGGGTTAAGGTTTCCCTTTTTATGCCAACTAGGGTTTTCAAGTACATTCATCAAGAATCACAACCCTAATTTAGACTCCACACATATTAGGAGTATTAATGTATACTCATTACATGAGTATTAAACAAGTATAAGTTTCTCTTTCATCCTCACTAGGATATTGATTACATCATACTCCATTAGGTTGGCTCAATCCTTCTCTCAAGGTACATTGTCCTATATTTATCAAAATGCATTAAACCCTTCATGTCTTAAAGTATCATTTGACATAACATACTACATGTATCACTCAATCAAGTGTATTGGATTGAGGTGCTTCCTCCATATTGGGTGCTTCCTCCATATCAGGTATAGAGTTGTAGGTATTCTTCCATATAGGGTATAGAGGTGTATCCTCATCACCATACCATGCATACATATCAGATTACTCAACCTTAGGGTTTTGCATATCGGGTTTCACAACACCATGTTGAGTTTCAACATCATATTGGGTTAGGGTATATACTCAACACCATATCGGGTATAAGGTGTGTGCTTAACCCCATATTGTGCACAAGGTGTGTGTATGTGTTACTCATATCGCCCATGAGGTATAAACTCATCACCATATCGTGCTTGTGGTTGTGTTCATATCATCATATTGGGTTACCATATCAAGTTACCATATTGGGTTGCCATATCGAGTTAGCATATCGGGTTAAACCCTTATGCTCATATTCTTTCATACCTTCATGGGATCAATCCTATCATGTATTAAGTGATAGGCTAGACAACTGGTTGAACCCTTCACAATTAATCCATTACACAAAATGATAGGGGTGTGGGATTCTAAGGTATATCGGATTCCATATCACCCTCTAGGGTTTCTGTAATGACCGTCATCAAACCGACAACTAAATCGTTACTAATTATGTGGAATTACAATAAACAACAGTTTAACAAAAATCACTAAAATTTAAAACCATTTTGCAAGGAAACTCATACATATCATGATTTACATTGTATAACATTGTTTCATCTCATCTAGAGGACAACATATAATAGTTATTCTATCAACACATGTGTTGTAGCAACATTAAACCTCGAGGCTTGCAAGCCAAAACCTTAGATTGTTCATGAAATCATTATGAACCGACTCCAAGGACTGGAGAGTACAGAGACAACACGTAGGACTTCTATCTACAAGACACGACAGACAGTACACTCAACCTGAGATGTCACTGATGCCTCAGTTGTTGTTCCTCTTCTACAGAAAGGTCTCCACCGCCTCGTGCACGTCCACCTAAAAATTGTGGATCCCACAGGGTGAGAAAATTGTCCCAGCAAGAGATATAACTCTCCACCGATCATATTATTATTGCAGATAAACATTATAAAAACTAAGCAAGGGTTCCTTTTATATTAACAAGTAGGATTTAATCATTGTATGAACATAATAAGATAATCTCCTTTCTTAAGGAGAACATTGCATCTACCCATGGTAGAGTTATAAATCATCTATCTTCTTTGCAAGGAATGTAGAGGAACATAAATAACATCTATCAACTAAGATGTATAACTGAATTACGCATCAGACAATGTTTTCCATAATCGATCCTTAAGCAAATATGCTACACAGCTGAAGATATTTTTACAATCACATTTATGCCTTGAGGAGATGAAGCATACCCCGTTCATCTCCAACTGACCACAAACTTCTCACAAGTCAATACCATACAAGGTTGATGGAAGAGTCAATTGCCATGACCTCCCTTGTCTCGATCAATACGAGACCACTTAGGCTTAGTAGGACATCTCATGTCAGTTGTAATATAGTTGTGCCAGGGTACGTAGGCTTCCTCGCTTAGAGCTACAGCGTCAACTGTGCTCTATTAGGGGAACATCTACAACAACTGTCCCCAATTATTGAGTTATGGTCACTTAGGCACCATACTCTGAGCCATGTTCACATAGGCACCATGCTCTGAGCCACGGGTCAGTTCACCGTGCTCTATTGAGACATTCTTATGAATTTACTGAGTCATGGACACTTAGGCTTCATGCCTCCACATATTCAAAAATATGCATTTAGGGTTATGCCGCGGGAAACCCGTTTCACAATTCAGCAAGTTTTGACATTGATGGATCTATGGTCAGGGCAATGTTTTATAATTCCTAATGATGTATTACATGTATTACAACATTCTTTTAGCATCAAACAAGTCATCATTATTAATCACAACAAATGCTACAAGGAAAAGTGTAATACATCTATTCAAGTCTTTAAAACACATTTAGATACTTGGTACTTGGGATCTCAGCCCATTATCACATTACTAGGGATCCTCATCCTTTCATATAATTATCATCATGATTACTAGATCTGGGTATTCAAACCCCTAGATCATCACATAGCATTGTTACCTCTATAACATGTAAATATTACCTCTAGGTCCTCAGACCAAGGTATTCATTTTACTTGTTGTACAAGTATTTCACATGGTTTGATTAAGTATCTTGTCACCTCTCATTAGGCAACAACTATACACATGGCTCACAAGACCCATTAAACATCTTGTCACCTCTCACTAGGCAACGACTATACACATGGCTCACAAGGCCCGTTAAACATCTTGTCACCTCTCATTAGGCAACAACTATACACATGGCTCACAAGGCCCATTAAATATTATACTTATCATATAAATATTTAACATGCCTCACAAGGCTTATGTAATAAGAGAAATACAACCTTCCCATTATTAAGGTTAGGGTTTCCCTTTATAGCTGAATAGGGTTTCAAGTTCATATTATCAGTGCAACCCTAATTCATTGCTCCACACATCTAGGAGCATATATTGATATCATAAGTATGCAATCATACTTATCTATTTTCATCATTTATCATTAAATTATTATCAACACAAAGTATGAGTTTCTTTTTCATCTTCACTAGGATACTGATTACATCATACTTTTGGTTCAATCCTCCTCTTGAGGAATATTAGTCCATCATTAACAATTCACATCATCTTTTGATTAACACCACATTCAACATATATCACTCTATCAATTACTCATGATTGGAGTGTCTCTATCATATTGGGTATCAAGATGTGTGTATTATCATATTATACTTTAAACCACATTCTTTACTTCATGTCATGTATCCATATCGGACATGGGGTATAACCACATCACCATGTCATGTTTTAGGGTGTATCCGCTAGTTGACATATCATGTACCCATATCGGATGGACTATCACTTAGATCTTATTATTTCAAATTAGCTTTGTATCGGGTATGAGCTAGGTGCTTGACCCCATATCAGGTATAAGCTATGTACTTGGTGCCATGTCGTGCACAAGATGTGCCCCCATATCAGGAATAGAGCATATATGCCTCATAATATATCCTTTGAATGGTATACACAAGATACCATATCAGTTTCCCTTTAGGATTGTCACATCAGGTATCCATATCGGGCAACATATCGGGTTACATATCGAGTGACATATCGGGTTACCATGTTAGGTAGACCCTTAGACTCATAATTCCTTCATTCTTTCAAGCATCAACCTTGTCATATAGTTACTTGACAAGCTAGGTGTCTTATTATTTTCTCATACCACACACAATCACACAAAAGGGTAGGGTGTATCAGGTTCAATCCTTCATTTAGGGTTTCCCACCAACTTGGGTAAATTATGCCATATCGTGCATGAAATATGAGTTGAACCTCATATCATTCACAAGGTAGGAGTAGGTACTTTCCCTATCCTTCAAGGGGTATCATTCATATCATCCATGTGGTATCACTCACCACTTATATTGGCTTACCCATTACTTAGGAATTATCCAATTCTATATCGTTTAGAGTTTTCACTATCTCTTATTGTGCAAGAGATGTAGTTTTAGATTTGTATTGAATATAAGGGTAAATGGGTATCTCTCATATCGTGCAAAGGGCATGGCTCATATTGTGTATGAGCTACCATTATCCCCATATCGGGTTAACTCCATATAGGATCTCATATTGGGTTTAAGGTGTTCCAACCATATCGGGTTACACCTTGTTCTTGAATCCATACCATATATCGTGCAATAGGGCTTATTTAATATACATATCGTGCATCAGATGTTTGCTTCAATGTAAGGACCCTGACCTGCGTTTAGGGTTTACCCTGTTTGTTTTGCTTAACCTTGGTGGTTTGATGCTTGCTAATCACCTTTGAGTGGTGATTAGGGTTTGGTTGTGCTTTGTTGAGAGTTCGAGGGGCTACTTGCAAATAAACCAAGTTTAGGGTTTTGTGTGCAAGTTGGTCATCTTGTGAGATGTTTTCCCCTCTTTGCTTCCTTTAGGGTTGAGATGAAGGCTTGGGCTTGTTGTTTGAGTTCTTTGGGCCTGAGTTGAGCTTGTTTGGGCCTTGAGATGTGTTGCTTGGGCTTGTTTGAGCTTTGTGTCGGCCATGGCTTGCCTTGTGTCGTCCAAGGTGAGTTTGTGTCGACCTAGGGTGGTCTTTTTTCGTCCAACACCATGGTGTGTCGCCCAGTAGCTTGTTTGTGTCGCCCAGCAGGAGTTGTTGATTATGTCGCCCATGTGACTTGGCCTTGGTTGGTGACACTTGGTGCCTAGCTTGGACAAGTGTCTTTTGGTGTGCTTATGTGTTGGCTTGAACCCTAGGACAAGTGTCCCTTGGGTGGAGGACACTTGGCATGGTTGTACCTTGGTTTCTCCTCCCCTTCTTCCTATATAAGTAGCTCTTCTCCTTGCCTTAGTCTCCTTTGATCTTTTGGTCTCTCCTCCACCTTGAGTGCATGATATCCCTCTCCTTCTAGCTTGTGGTGGCCGATACACCTTCCTAGAGGAGCTTCGGAGGATGATATCTTTGGACCTTGGAGTGCCTTGGAGCTTGGAGCTTAAGGCGGGTTGCATAATTTCTAACCCTAACTCTTTACCTATAGCAATAACCTTGTTACATGTTAGTAGTTAGCTTAGTAGCTTAGTTTTGTACCTTGCTTGAGTTTCCTTTGGTGGCCGATATACCCTTAGGGTTTAGGGTTTCTAGGGTACCTAGTGATCTAGGGTTTGTGTTGTTTTGAGTTGGAGGTTGATGGTGACCTAGGGTTGGGCGATACCCCCGTGGTTGTGGATGTGGTGGAAGATATCCTGGAGTTGGTCGACATGGTTCCCTTTTGTCTTTGAGTTGGACGATAGGGCATCCTCCTTGGTGGACGATATGGTACCTTGTGATGGACAACATGATGAGTTCTTGGGTTGGCCGATACCCTGCTCATGGGTTGGACGATAGGGTGAGCAATAGTTTTTGTTGGCCGTTATGGCAAGGTTGAACGTTACCCTTTTTGATGGGCGATAGGCTTTAGTCCTTGTGGTGGACGACAGGGCTTTCTTTGTTGAGTTGGTTGAGCTGCATGTTATAGCAAGAAGTGTGACGGTCGATAGCCCTGACGGGCGTTGCATCTTGTGGTGACGGGAGATAGAGAGTGGGGTTGTGACGCGCGATATGAGTAGGCTGTGATGGGCGTCAAGCCTTTGGGTTTGGGAGAGTGCCAGCCGTTAGGCCTTGTGAGTAGTTGCACGTTATCAGGAGTGCTTCCCCTCTCTTTTCCTTCTTCCTCTCCTCTCTCTCCTGGCCGTTGTGAAGTTGTTAGATAGGTGTTAGACTAGGATGTCGGGTGATAGGGTTGGCTGTGACGGGCGTTGCCCGATGGAGTGTGTCGCGCGACGCGCACCACTCTTTGCCTTGTAACGGGGCGTTGCGGGCAGAAGGCTGGGTGCAGCGCAGCGTTGCTGCCTCCCCATGCCCTAGCCGTGTGGGCAAGCTCTAGTGAGGGTTGTGAGGTCTTAGGTGAGGGTAGGTAGTCCTTTGGTGACAGACTCTTATGTGATAGAAGTGGACGTCTATGCAAACACAATGTTAGTGATGCCTCGCTCAATGATGCTTATAATGATGATGTTAATGGTTATGAGATGATAATTCCTTACTCATAAGTAAAACCAATAACAATGTTAATAATATAATGTTGTTGATAACAAAGATGTCAATCGTATTGATGATGGTGATGCTTTGATAGTAGTGGAAGTAATAATAATATTAAAATGATGCTAAGTAATAGTTACATCAACAGTCTGCTTAATGACATAGCAATAAAGGTAATAGTGAATGATGATGCTGATAATAGTAATAATGGTATCAAGAGTAGTAATGACATGATATTGATATGAGTCTTATGCTTACTTATTAATGATAATGATAAATAGTAGTTGCATTGATGGTTGCTTAATGACAAAGATATGAATGATGATAGTGGATGGTAACGATAATGATTTTGGTAACAATAGTAGTTGCTTTGTATACTCAACATAATTGTTATATAAAGTGAATACCTTGATTGTTTGTATAATCTTGAAATAAGGGTAAGCATGAATGATGTGCTTAACAAGCTTGATCAGCAAATAGAGTAAGAATGATAAGTAGAAGTATCTTGAGTGGCATTTCATGATGATAGCATATTCCTTATGATTGAATCTACGATTATTGTGTACTCTAACCATGCAGGTGATGATTAGCCATGAAAAGTCTATGAGACATATGTGGTGAGTAACATCACTTGGTAATTACTCTGATTAATGAGATGATATGTATAATGTGTTAAGTTCCATGATGATGATGTGAGCCTTGAGAGGCATTGACAGTACATGATGAAGGATTGAGATCCCATGGTATGTGATGATCCTCGAGATGGATCTGGATGGTTGGCAAGAGGCCAAGTGGTAACATGTGATGTTGGATCCTTGTGATGGATCAGGTTGATGTGATTAAATAATAATATAATGTTGTTTACTTCCATTATATCTTGCATGTTATACAACTTGGTTGAATCCTCAATCCATCTAAAAGATACTAATTAATCACAGTGAAATATATCAGGTAGTTTGCCCTGGCCATAGATCCATCATCGTCAGGACTTGGTGATGGTGAAACAGGTTCTCCTACGGGTTAACCTGGAAGCGCATATTGTTGAATATGTGTAGGTTGCTCCTAGCCTGAAAATGAGGAGGTAGGAGTGTAACTTCGGTTACAGACTCAGATATGTATGAAGAGCATGGTGAACAGGACCATGGCTCAGGATATGTGATGTGAGGAGCATGAATGTGTTCATGGCTCAGAGCACTATGAACAGGCCCGTGGCTCAATTTTACTAGCGCCGAGACCTGTACCAAGGCGGGCTAGAGTGAGGGTAGCCTATGGAGCTGACCCTATGGCTTAGACCACTTCAGCATGTGACTGTGGTCATGCTTGTGTTGTACTCGTGTACTGACCACGAGGTGGGAGGTCGTGGAGTCCGGCTCTTCTATTGACCTTGTATGGCACCGGCTTGGGTTTCGTAACCGAAGGTTGGATTTGAACGGTACAGTTCAAATCCTCAGGGCATAATAATATGTAATACAGCCGTTTAGTACTTATTGCTTAGGATAAACACGAAACATTGGTTGAGGCCTTGTTTGTGTGATATCTTCGTTATATGTTGCAGGTTATGTGATAATATGTCTTATCTTGATAAGCAGGTTATGTGACATTATATCTTGTTCTTATAATCATGTTACATAGGGATACATATTATCTTGCTAATCATGTTCCTTGAGATATATCTGGTCATATGCTTTTGTACAGATGGTAAGCTTGTCGGTAAGAATAATATGTTTTATATAGACTGCTCTTGTTATACCTGTTATTAGATATCTGCTGTTATAGTTTATCTTGTTGAGGTTCTGCAGTTGCGGTGGGGAAGTTATGTTTCCCGCTGGGACAATTGCTCAATTGTCTCACTCCGCTGGTTTAACCCCTTTTTAGGTGGTAGAGGTAGACATGGTCGTGGTCGTGGTGTTGCGGCCGAGCAGCTTGAGGAGCAGTAGAAGGCAAGCGTTGGACATGTTGTTGTTTTGGATGTTTTGTAGTATAGTTTAGAGTCATCCTTGTACTCTCAGGTCCTTGGCAGTGTTTTGACGTTGTTTCACGATGACCGATCGATGATGCTTGTATATCCTGCTGTTGGCCGGATGTGGGCCTTGATGTATACAAACAGGTGGTGATCTCATGAGATGGATAGATAGCTATTTCAGTAAGCTGTGAACACGTATCAAATCTCGTGGATGTATATATATGACATGTTTCTGTGCAGGATGAGGACTGAAAAGTAATAGTTCCACAGTTTATCAGTTTTCCGCAATCGGTTTTAATTAACCCGTATTTTCATAATTTGTGGTTATGGTGATTTCCGCACGTTTTCGCGTAACACCTCGTTATCTGTGTGATAATGGGATGTGTTGCCACAAGTTTTGGTATCAGAGCTATAGGTTCGCTGAGTCTACAGGGATTTAGGACTAGGTTGAGTTGTTCTTATGAAGTTTTCCAAGTTTTCTTACAAACATCTTCTGCCCTCAGCGGAAGAAAAATCAAGATGTCTGGAAACCATGAAGAACACTCTGCTGAGTACAGTGATGCTGCATCGGTTGATGGAGCAGATGGACAGGCACATGAAGATCGGGTGCATGAGGTCCCCCAACCTAACCCAGCCATACTTGAACATCCTGCTTACCAACAGCTTATGGGGTAGTTAATGGCTACGATGAATCTCATGGTTGAGCGATTACCAGTGCCTCCTCCGTGAGCACAGGTTCCCCATGGAGAAGCATCGGGTATTGGGAAGACCTTTGAGTGGCTTCGCTGAGTTGGAGCTTCGGATTATGCTGGGACGACTGATCCAGCGGATGTAGATATGTGGCTGATAAGTCTCGAGAAGGCTTTCCGGATCCTTGACATCCCCGAAGCAGACAAGGTAAAGCATGTTGTCTACCTTCTGAAAGGTAGTGCTCGTCACTGGTGGACCATCGAAGAAGAGAAGCGGCCTGGTGAGGTGATCTGTTGGGAAGTGTTTCGACGTGAGTCACCAGATACTTTCTGAAGACGAATCTGGATGAGAAGGTGAGTCAGTTCGAGAATCTGAGGCAAGGAACGATGAACATCACCGAGTATGAAGCCAAGTTTATGGATCTATTGAGGTTCTGTCCTCACATGGCGGCAACAGATGAGGAACGGATCAGACGTTTCGAGAAGGGTTTGAGTGTTGAGTTGAAGACCCCGGTGTCTGTGTTGGAGAACCGAGAGCGGTTTGCTATGTTCGTGGAATCTGTTCGACGGATCGAGAGGACAGTAAGGGAGAAAAGAGAGTCTATGTCCCTTAAAAGACCTGCTCAGTTTCAAGGACGTAGGTTTGGTGGCTTTAAGAAGCCCAGGTTTTCGGCACCGTCAGCGATGAGAAGTGCTGGTGTACCATCTCAGTGGTCTCCGAGTAAGGGAAGAGGTTATGTTTCTTTGCCATCTAAGGTGCACAGTTCAGCTTCTATGGCAGTGACAGGGCCAGCTAGGCCACGGTTTGAGGACAAGGCATGTCATCTTTGTGGACAAGTCAGGCATTGTAGGCTCAATTGCCCGAATAGAGATGTTGAAGTGACACAGTAGCCGAGATAGAGTTTTCAGAAATCAGAGAGACCGCAGGCCAGTGATAGCAGAGGGTGAGGACGCGGTCAAGCGTCTCAAGCGGTATCGTCTGCCCAAGGAAGCAGAGGTCGTGGATAGCAAGCAACGGCTCGATTCTATGCCATGAATCAGCTGGAGGCGGTAGTCAACCCGTGAGTGGTGGCAGGTCAGATGGAGTTATTTCATTCTGATATGTCTTCTTCTTGCTTTATATCTGTTCTGGTTGACCCAGGTGCTACACACTCTTTTATCACCTATAGTATGCTTGAAAACTATCGTTTACCTATTAGTTGTAAGAAGGATATCTTGTTGTTAGAAACACCTCTTGATGGTTCCTCTTTGCTTTGAGAAGAGTGTCCCTCTTGTGTTTTGTCTTTCTCAGGACATCATATCCAAGTGGATCTTATACCACTTGATATGCATGGTTTTGATGTTATCCTTGGGATGGATACCTTAGAGAGGTATAAGGTTGTCTTGGGCTGTGGTTCCAAGCAGGTAGTGTTTGATGTTGCTGGAGAGAAGTGGATCTTCCAGGGAGATAGGAAGATTCTTCCGACGTGTCTAGTATCAGCTTTGGTGGCAGATAAGTTGTTACGACAAGGATGTGAGGCGTTCCTAGCTCACGTGGTGGATACCGTTGTGGTTACCAAGGCGAAAGGTCCTAGTCTTGAGGAGGTGCCAGTTGTTCGAGAGTTTGCAGACGTGTTTCCTGAGGAGTTTCCTGGTGTTCCTCCACCCCGAGAGATTGATTTCGAGATCAATCTGGTTCCTGGAACACAGCCAGTTGCACAGTCAGCGTATAGGATGGCTCCAGTAGAGATGGCAGAGTTGAAGAAATAGTTACAAGAGTTGTTGGAGAAAGGTTTTATCCGACCAAGTACATCTCCATGGGGTGCTCCCGTGTTGTTTGTTAAGAAGAAGGATGGTTCAATGCGGTTGTGTATAGACTACAAGCAATTGAACAAGGTCACGATCAAGAATAAGTACCCGTTGCCGAGGATAGATGATCTGTTTGATCAGTTGCGTGGTGCTACAGTGTTTTCGAAGATCGATCTACGGTCTGGATATCATCAGTTGAGGGTTAAGGTGGATGACATACCAAAGTCAGCTTTCAGGACGAGGTATGGTCATTTCGAGTTTGTGGTTATGCCGTTTGGGTTAACCAATGCACCTGCTGCTTTCATGGATCTGATGAATAGAGTGCTCCGTCCATTCTTAGATCAGTTTGTTGTAGTCTTTATAGATGACATCTTGATCTATAGTCGGGACAGGCTAGAGCATGAGCAACATCTTCGTCGAGCGTTGACTCTTCTTCGTCAACATCAGTTGTATGCCAAGTTCAGTAAGTGCGAGTTCTGGTTGGAAGAAGTGACTTTCTTGGGTCATGTGATATCTGCAGAATGAGTCAAAGTAGATCCGAAGAAGGTGGAATCCATTGCGGATTGGGAACAGCCAAAGACGCCGACCGAAGTTCGTAGTTTCCTTGGTTTGGCAGGATACTACCGAAGGTTTATCAAGGACTTCAGTGTGATCGCTTTGCCAATGACGAAGTTGACCAGGAAGCATGTACCTTTTGTTTGGGATGATCGATGTCAGCAAGCTTTCCAGAGTTTGAAGGAGAAGCTGACCAGTGCTCCAGTGTTGATCTTGCCAGAGCCTGGGAAAGGCTATGTTGTTTTCTGTGATGCTTCCAAGAAAGGTTTAGGTTGCATGTTGATGCAGGAAGATCATGTGGTTTCTTTTGCCTCGCGACAACTCAAGAAACATGAGGAGAACTATCCGACTCATGACTTGGAGTTAGTGGCTATGGTTCATGCGTTAAAGATTTGGAGACACTATCTGTATGGGGAAGTTTGTCAGATCTTTACGGATCATAAGAATCTGAAGTACATCTTTACGCAGCAAGAGTTGAACATGCGACAACGTCGATGGATGGAGTTGATCAATGATTACGACTGCACTATCGAGTATCATCCTGGTAAGGCGAACGTGGTAGCTGATGCGCTTAGCAGAAAGTCTTCTTCTCTTTCTTTAAAGAAGACATGCGTTTAGGGTTTACCCTGTTTGTTTTGCTTAACCTTGGTGGTTTGATGCTTGCTAATCACCTTTGAGTGGTGATTAGGGTTTGGTTGTGCTTTGTTGAGAGTTCGAGGGGCTACTTGCAAATAAACCAAGTTTAGGGTTTTGTGTGCAAGTTGGTCATCTTGTGAGATGTTTTCCCCTCTTTGCTTCCTCTAGGGTTGAGAGGAAGGCTTGGGCTTGTTGTTTGAGTTCTTTGGGCCTGAGTTGAGCTTGTTTGGGCCTTGAGATGTGTTGCTTGGGCTTGTTTGAGATTTGTGTCGGCCATGGCTTGCCTTGTGTCGTCTAAGGTGAGTTTGTGTCGACCTAGGGTGGTCTTGTGTCGTCCAACACCATGGTGTGTCGCCCAGTAGCTTGTTTGTGTCGCCCAACATGAGTTGTTGCTTATGTCGCCCATGTGACTTGGCCTTGGTTGGTGACACTTGGTGCCTAGCTTGGACAAGTGTCTTTTGGTGTGCTTATGTGTTGGCTTGAACCCTAGGACAAGTGTCCCTTGGGTGGACGACACTTGGCATGGTTGTACCTTGGTTTCTCCTCCCCTTCTTCCTATATAAGTAGCTCTTCTCCTTGCCTTAGTCTCCTTTGATCTTTTGGTCTCTCCTCCACCTTGAGTGCACGATATCCCTCTCCTTCTAGCTTGTGGTGGCCGATACACCTTCCTAGAGGAGCTTTGGAGGACGATAGCTTTGGACCCTGGAGTGCCTTGGAGCTTGGAGCTTAAGGCGGGTTGCATAATTTCTAACCCTAACTCTTTACCTCTAGCAATAACCTTATTACATGTTAGTAGTTAGCTTAGTAGCTTAGTTTTGTACCTTGCTTGAGTTTCCTTTGGTGGCCGATATACCCTTAGGGTTTAGGGTTTCTAGGGTACCTAGTGATCTAGGGTTTGTGTTGTTTTGAGTTGGAGGTTGATGGTGACCTAGGGTTGGGCGATACCCCCGTGGTTGTGGATGTGGTGGACGATATCCTGGAGTTGGTCGACATGGTTCCCTTTTGTCTTTGAGTTGGACGATAGGGAATCCTCCTTGGTGGACGATATGGTACCTTGTGATGGACAACATGATGAGTTCTTGGGTTGGCCGATACCCTGCTCATGGGTTGGACGATAGGGTGAGCAATAGTTTTTGTTGGCCGTTATGGCAAGGTTGAACGTTACCCTTTTTGATGGGAAATAGGCTTTAGTCCTTGTGGTGGACGACATGGCTTTCTTTGTTGAGTTGGTTGAGCTGCACGTTACAGCAAGAAGTGTGATGGCCGATAGCCCTGACGGGCGTTGCATCTTGTGGTGACGGGCGATAGAGAGTGGGGTTGTGACACGCGATATGAGTAGGCTGTGACGGGCGCCAAGCCTTTGGGTTTGGGAGAGTGCCAGCCGTTAGGCCTTGTGAGTAGTTGCACGTTATCAGGAGTGCTTCCCTCTCTCTTTTTCTTCTTCCTCTCCTCTCTCTCCTGGTCGTTGTGAAGTTGTTAGATAGGTGTTAGACTAGGATGTCGGGCGATAGGTTTGGCTGTGACGGGCGTTGCCCGATGGAGTGTGTCGCGCGACGCGCACCACTCTTTGCCTTGTAACGCGGCGTTGCGGGCAGAAGGCTGGGTGCAGCGCAGCGTTGCTGCCTCCCCATGCCATAGTCGTGTGGGCAAGCTCTAGTGAGGGTTGTGAGGTCTTAGGTGAGGGTAGGTAGTCCTTTGGTGATAGACTCTTATGTCATAGAAGTGGACGTCTATGCAAACACAATGTTAGTGATGCCTCGCTCAATAATGCTTATAATGATGATGTTAATGATGATGAGATGATAATCCCTTACTCATAAGTAAAACCAATAACGATGTTAATAATATAATGTTGTTGATAACAAAGATGTCAATCGTATTGATGATGGTGATGATTTGATAGTAGTGGAAGTAATAATAATATTAATAATGATGCTAAGTAACAGTTACATCAACAGTCTGCTTAATGACATAGCAATAAAGGTAATAGTGAATGATGATGCTGATAATAGTAATAATGGTATCAAGAGTAGTAATGACATGATATTGATATGAGTCTTATGCTTACTTATTAATGATAATGATAAATAGTAGTTGCATTGATGGTTGCTTAATGACAAATATATGAATGATGATAGTGGATGGTAACGGTAATGATTTTGGTAACAATAGTAGTTGCTTTGTATACTCAACATAATTGTTATATAAAGTGAATACCTTGATTGTTTGTATAATCTTGAAATAAGGGTAAGCATGAATGATGTGCTTAACAAGCTTGATCAGCAAATAGAGTAAGAATGATAAGTAGAAGTATCTTGAGTGGCATTTCATGATGATAACATATTCCTTATGATTGAATCTACGATTATTGTGTACTCTAACCATACAGGTGATGATTAGCCATGAAAAGTCTATGAGACATATGTGGTGAGTAACATCACTTGGTAATTACTCTGATTAATGAGATGATATGTATAATGTGTTAAGTTCCATGATGATGATGTGAGCCTTGAGAGGCATTGACAGTACATGATGAAGGATTGAGATCCCATGGTATGTGATGATCCTCGAGATGGATCTGGATGGTTGGCAAGAGGACAAGTGGTAACATGTGATGTTGGATCCTTGTGATGGATCAGGTTGATGTGATTAAATAATAATATAATGTTGTTTACTTCCATTATATCTTGCATGTTATACAACTTGGTTGAATCCTCAATCCATCTAAAAGATACTAATTAATCACAGTGAAATATATCAGGTAGTTTGCCCTGGCCATAGATCCATCATCGTCAGGACTTGGTGATGGTGAAACAGGTTCTCCTATGGGTTAACCTAGAAGCGCATATTGTTGAATATGTGTAGGTTGCTCCTAGCCTGAAAATGAGGAGGCAAGCGTGTAACTTCGGTTACAGACTCAGATATGTATGAAGAGCATGGTGAACATGCCCATGGCTCAGGATATGTGATGTGAGGAGCATGAATGCGTTCATGGCTCAGAGCACGGTGAACAGGCATGTGGCTCAGTTTTACTAACGTCGAGACCTGTACCAAGGCGGGCTAGAGTGAGGGTAGCCTATGGAGCTGACCCTGTGGCTTAGACCACTTCACCATGTGACTGCGGTCCTGCTTGTGTTGTACTTGTGTACTGACCACGAGGTGGGAGGTCGTGGAGTCCGGCTCTTCCATTGACCTTGTATGGCACCGGCTTGGGTTTCGTAACCGAAGGTTGGATTTGAACGGTACGGTTCAAATCCTCAGGGCATAATAATACGTAATACATTCGTTTAGTACTTATTGCTTAGGATAAACACGAAACATTGGTTGAGGCCTTGTTTGTGTGATATCTTCGTTATATGTTGCAGGTTATGTGATAATATGTCTTATCTTGATAAGCAGGTTATGTGACATTATATCTTGTTCTGATAATCATGTTACATAGGGATACATATTATCTTGCTAATCATGTTCCTTGAGATATATCTGGTCATATGCTTTTGTACAGCTGGTAAGCTTGTCGGTAAGAATAATATGTTTTATATAGACTGCTCTTGTTATACCTGTTATTAGATATCTGTTGTTATAGTTTATCTTGTTGAGGTTCTGCAGTTGCAGTGGGGAAGTTATGTTTCCCACTGGGACAATTGTTCAATTGTCTCACTCCGCTGGTTTAACCCCTTTTTAGGTGGTAGAGGTAGACGTGGTCGTGGTCGTGGTGTTGCGGCCGAGCAGCTTGAGGAGCAATAGAAGGCAAGCGTTGGACATGCTGCTGTTTTGGATGTTTTGTAGTAGAGTCTAGAGTCATCCATGTACTCTCAGGTCCTTGGCAGTGTTTTGACGTTGTTTCACGATGACCGATCGATGATGCTTGTATATCCTGCTGTTGGCCGGATGTGGGCCTTGATGTATATAAACAGGTGGTGATCTCATGAGATGGATAGACAGCTGTTTCAGTAAGCTGTGAACACGTATCAGATCTCGTGGATGTATATATATGACATGTTTCTATGGAGGATGAGGACTGAAAAGTAATAGTTCCACAGTTTATCAGTTTTCCGCAATCGGTTTTAATTAACCTGTATTTTCATAATCTGTGGTTATGGTGATTTCCGCACGTTTTCGCGTAACACCTCGTTATCTGTGTGATAATGGGATGTGTTGCCACATTCAAGGTATCGTGTACTAGAGATATATTATATGATCATATCGTGCAAGAGCACTTGCAATTCTTCATTCATATCGGGTTACCCAAACTAGGGTTCCATATTGGTTTACAAGTATACATTAAACCTTATATCATGCATGGAGTCTTTACTCAAATTCCTATCATGCAATAAGTTGATGGTTAACTACATATCGTGTTTCAAAGTAGAAGCTACAACTTCATATCGTGCAAGGGGATATCATCTCACAAACATATCGTGCAAATAATGTTTGCACATACCTATTATCGGGTTAGAGCTACTTGTGTATATGCTTGAACCCGGTATCACTTTATAAAGTGATACCATCTTCTTCAAGCTCTAGACCATCGTTCTAACTATTATAGTTCATGGAAATAGGTCTAAGAAACTACTAGAACTCATAATTTCATCAACTATTTCAGACGGTTTCGGAATTAAAAGTAATTCATTAAGTATAGCAATTTAGATGATAAATAATAACATGATAGAGTTCAAGTTATATAACCCACATTGTGAACAGCTTCAAGGCTCCAAGCTCCAGATATTCACGTCCTAAGGTTGAAGAAGAACTTCTCCAAGGTCCATAGCTCATTCACAACTCCACAGACAAGAGATCATCATAGTTAAGCACTTGGTGAAGAAGGAAAGAAAAGAATATCCATAACCTGATATCCTACTTCAACCAAGGTTGAAGGTGACCAAAGCCTTACCTAAAGCTTGATGATCGATCTCTCCTAGATCCTTGAGCTTCTTTGCACGATACCTAAGGGTCTTTGCATGATATCTCCAAGGGTAATGGTTATGAGGATTGTATACTTTCATAAGTTGGTGAAAGGTGGAGTATATATATTTGATTTCATGAGATAAAGCATATATGAGGTGTCTTCCCCTCATGCTACTAGATGACATGTGTCCATGCATGGTTGACACATGGACATGCATGAACATATGTACATATTGTCATGAAAGAGTCTTGGGGATAACCTAGAGACAATATCTCAGCCCTTACTTATCTTTTTGGGCAAGTTATCTCATTTTTATCTCATTAAATAAGCAACCTGATACACTTTTTGTAAGGAACTTTGCAACTCATCATGCGCCACCTCCTTGAGGTTCTCTACCCATCATGGACTTTTCCAAGGATCAAAAAACCGATAGGAGGCTCCCACTTTGGCTCATTGGCCGATAGGGCTCGTTATATCAAGTCTACAACTTGATACAACACATATAAGGCTCTTGCCTTCAACTCATTCTTGGTCCTTCATTGCCAAGAGTATCACCACTCAAAGGTGATTCAAACATAGTGTCTCCTTCTTTATATTTCCTCTAAAAGATACATATAGGGAGTAGGGACACTCTAGAGGTGGTCATTTACATTTTAACCCCACATATTGGGTAAATTACAAATTGTACCAAAATTGGTGTACAAGGTACTAGCATTGTTCAAACGAGTTGTAACTTGGGATTTAGGCTTTCCAAAAGCCACCACTTAGCATCACTCTCTTTCTTATGATACCAAAACACTTATAACACATTAAAAATGTGTCATTTGCAATGTAAACCCTCATCTTTGGTAAATTTCACTTTTCACTCAGACTTTCATATAATGCACACATAGTTTGCAATTAAGTTCAATCTTGACAACTCGCTCTCTCACCCTAGTGCCGCTAGGGTTTCTTCCTCCATGGGCGGCTAGCTGGGGGGAGGGGGTTTGGTCGCCGCAAAGCAGTGCCCCGCTCCCCCTCGGCCTCTTCTCGCCCGTCATTAGTAGGGTCTCTTCTTCGGGAGGTGTGTGGGCGTGGTGTCTTTGGAGGCAGCGATCTTCTTCCTCCCTATCATTGAGCCCGACTGCGATGAGTTTCCTATCCCTTTTCTCTTTTACTGGATTTCTGTTTAGATTGTTCTCTTGTTTTGTCTATCTCGCTATTAATCAGCGTTGCTTCCTCTTCTCGTGGTAGATTTTTCTTTCTCGGTCAATTTTATTGTGGAGTATGTATGGCAGTAAGTGCGGGGAAAATATCCTTTTGGAACACCGATTTGGTGCATGTACTCTACCACATATACATACTCAGGTTGAAGGTATTCCTCATAGAAAGTTGCCTTAGCCAGTGAAGGAGAAGAGGGATCTATACATCATTGTCCTTACCAATTTCTGATATGAGTTTTTGTGGTGGTTTGTATCTGTTCTTGATCTTTGTGTGGTCATTTAGTTTGTTTTTCTCCTCATGTAGATGTCGTATGGCTCCTCCATAATGAAATTTATCTGTTTAACTTCAAAAAAAAGTTCAATCTTGATAATAAACTTCACAAGAAGCCTTAATTACTTTTCAAAAGATTAGAATTAGCTTGTAAGTATCTTACTTAAGCAAAACTCCTAGGGTTAAGCCTTAACCCCGGTTAGGGGTGTTACAGTTTCAACACCTTATCGGGTAAGAGGTGTATCCTTTAACACCATATCGGGTTAGAGGTGCTTCAAACCAATATCAGGTTGAACCATGATGATGTCATCATCATTAACCTCTAAACTCTTGTTCTTACTATTCTAGTTCATGGAAAAGTCCTAGGTTACTACTAGAGCTCATGGATTCATCAATTATGCAAGAAAATTCTATTTGAAAGTAAATCATTTAACTAAGGCAAGATTGATGGTAAATAATAACATAATTGAGTTCAAGTTATATAACCCACCTCAACAGTAACTTCAAAGCTCCAAGCTCCAAAGCTTCACGTTCCCAAGGTTGAATATGATCTTGTCAAAATTCCAAGACTTCATCCCCTTAGTATTATGCATTATACATCACCATTTTGTGGCCGATATCCCTCACTTGGCCGATATCACTTCACTTAGTTGATACCAGTTTGCTATGGCCGATATCACCTTGCTATGGCCGATACTAAAGCCCTTTGCACGATACCCCTCTTCCTATGCATGATACTAAGACTCTATGCACGATATCTAAGAGCAAGAGGGTGATAAATTATGAAATTTTCACTTATAGGTGAAAGGAAGGGTGTATATACTTGAGGTTCATGAAAAAGTGTGTATATGAGGTGTCATCATTTTAAGCTACTAGGTGCCACGTGTCCATACATGGTTGAAACTTGTCCTTGCATGCACTCATATTTATCTTGACATGAAAAATACTTGAGGATAATCTAGAGATGATATTTCGGCCATTAGTTATCTTGTTTGATAAGATATCTCATCTTTATCTCACAAATTATGCAAACCGATACAACTTTTGCAAGGAGCATCTAACTCATCATGGATCACCTCCTTGAGGTTATTTTCCCACCATGGCCTTTTCCAAGAGTTCAAAAACCAATATGACACTCCCCCTATGGCTCCTTGGTCGATAGGCACTCTCATATGAACTCTACAACCCGATACAAGCTCAAATTAGGGTTTCACATTCAACCCTTTCTTGGTTTTTTCATCACCAAGAATACTATCATTCAAATATGATTCAAACATGATGCCTTATTCTTTCTCTAACCTCTAGATGATAACTAGGAGGGAGTAGGGACACTCTCAAGGTGGAATTTGCATATCAACCCTATATTTTGAGTAAATTACAACTTGTACCAAAATTGATACACAAGTCACTAGCACACGTTCAACATGCAACAAATTGCAATATAATTCCTCATCTTGGGTAAATTGAATTTTAGTCCAAACCATGGTTCAGGAAAGCAGTATGCGGTGTACGGGCGGAGAGGGTACTGCATAGAGTATATGCGGTATGTGGGAGTATATACGGGAGTATATGCAGTTTTGGATTTTTTTTAATTTCAATAAACTTATTATATATAAAATAATATAGAGAGATCATAAATTAAAATATATAGAGTAGGCACGTACATATATTTATTTATAAACATATTAATATACATGTATGATGTATGGTATGCTTATATATGTATATATGTCTATATATAGAATGTGTTTGTAATATATGTACAAATACTAAAATGTAGGTAAATCAATGTACAAATATATGCCAATTTATACAAATATATGTACAAATACTAAAATGTAGGTAAATCAATGTATTACAATGTATACATATAATTCAATGAATATATATCTCAATTTATATATATAATGAAATGTGTGCATATATATGCATATATGTACAAAATGCATGAACATTAGTTGTGGACTTTTCAAAAAGAGGACTTTAATCGTCCGCTTAATCGGCCAAGCGGGAGTATATGCGGCCCATGACCGCTTAGTGGACCGATTAGTAATATGCGGTGCGGTAGGGTGACTGAATAGGTATATGCGGGAGTATATGCGTCCGTGCGGACCGATTTCCCAAACAGTGGTCCAAACTAAGAGAACATTGCTCAAACATTATTCAAACAGGACCAAACTTGAAACTTAAGTTTGTCACCTGATAACAAAACACTTGAGAGGATTATATTAAAGTTCTAAGAAACTTATTTAAGTCAAACAAACAAGTTTATCCCTAAACCCAGGTTAGGGATGTTACAAAGCTTCTTCACTTGACACTGATTTTCTACTATGCTTGTCAGATGAGGAGGATGGGATTAATGAAGTTGATTATGAAGATGGTTGTTCCTCTCATATTTACCTCCTCTTCTCATAATTCTATTTGTGACAGTTCATTTTCCCTGCTCTTCTTCTTCATTTCATCATGCTCCCTCTGAAGCTCAGCCAATTTCGTTACCATGTTGGCAATAGTTTCCACCCCATGTCATTGACATGTCGTGAGCTAGTCTATATATTACAGAAGAACTACCACTAGTTGAATATGTGCTTATATCCCTTCTACATGCATTATAAATGACTATAGGTTAGAATACAAAGAGCATAATCTAGTATAAAACTTATACATTACCTCATGCATGATGTCAACATGCTTACGAATTCAGTCCCCAAGCTTGACAGATGCTGATAAATTGGGGAAGGGCTTGGTTATGTGATAGAGGCTTCCCTTCACAGAGAGTGGACTCTAGCATATCATAGAGTGGTTTCTCTGGTAATTCCTTTGTAGCCCCCCATTTTGGAGAGTGTAATTTTGCGTCCTTGGGTAGTTAATTATTTATGCCTTCAACAGGCTGGATGGACTCTATAACTAGGACTCCTTCACCAGCACCCCCTGATTCTACTTGCTTTCTTTTTTTGGTCAGTTTTGTTCCATATGTGGCTGATTGTCATTCAATACTTGGGGTCTCCTTGGCTTTTGGCACCTTACAAGCCTTCCTTCATATTTTTATTTTTAATCTAATCTTTTAAGCATGCTTTGGAAGTTGTATAGCAACATTAGACTCATCCACATTAGAATTATATTTCTTGCTTACTTTTCTCTTGGCCTTATGGGAAATTTCTCCAATATTAATTTTCTTGTATTTGTTCTAAGGATAAGACAAGTTATCACGATCATAACTACTCATTTCTAGAAGCACTAATAATCTATTTAACTTTTGAATCAATTGAATACTTTTCTCTCTTCCTTATAAGCACACCTATGGAAGTTAGGTATTTGATATCAGTTCCCCTTACTCTTAGTGAAGTTTGATAGAACCATGTGTTGACCTAGTTGATGCCTAATTAGGGTGATCGAACCTCCCATGTGTAGCTCGTATCACCCCTCCTAGACACTTGTTACAATTAGCTTGTCTATCAACATATGTCCCATTTTAACATGATTCTTCTCCATCATGTTCTACAGTACATGCCAATTAGTCTTAGTCACATTGCTTATGCAAGTATGAATGAATTGCATGTGTGTGACAATCCTATGAATCATCAACATTATCCCAAAATTCATTTGGAATGCCTTTGATTGACCGTGCCTGTAAAATTCTTCTCGTGTAAACTCTTCTCAAGTTTTGACTGTGCTAAACTGTTGACTTCTCGATTAGGTTTAGCTTTGTTTGCAACTATAGCTTCTTCATTTGTATCACATAAGATTTTCTTCAGTGTTGTTCTGTCAGCACAAAGTCTTTTTTGAACATTCTAACAGCCAATTTGTGTGTCCCTCTATAGTGATCAACTTCTCCTTTCTATATGGGGAGCTTATTCAAAGAGGATGCAAACTCTAAAGTTATCTCATCGTACAATCTTTGATGATAGAAGAAAACTAAAAAGATATTTGTGGGTTCTAGGAGTGCTTTGACCCAGTCATATATCCCCATCTCTTTAACTGTCATGTCACAATCATATCTCATTATGTTAAAGCATCTCTTATGCACTATTTTTTCATAATTTCCACGGTGCTTATCATCCCTTAGGACAAAATAGTTATTGGGTTGCTTTGGTGACTGTGTTGTTGAGGGCTCTACATACGTGAGGACTCACAATCTTTTTACCTTTGTCTAGGTCATGTACAAAATGGAAAACTACTATAATGTGTTTTGTATGTTTCATGAAAAAATGGATTATTGGCAATACAAATATTAGCTTGTTTGTCACAATAAAGGAGAGATGGAGTTTGAACAAGAATTCCAAACTCAATCAAAATCTCTCAAACTCGCTACAAATGACAACATGCATGGGCCATTGCAGATACCCAACTTTAGTGCTAGGGCAAGCAACCATTGATTACCTTTTGCTTATCTAGGCCATTAGATGAATTTCCTAATGTAATTTAAATCCATAGGTGGACCTATGATCCTCGGCATCTCCTGCCAAATCTACATTAGAATATCCCAAAATAGTCATGATCTATTCTTTAGGCCATTTGTAGAATAGGTCTCTTCTTGGGGCGCTCTTGAGATAGAGAAGAATATGTTCAATGATGCACCAACATTGTTAGAGAGTTGCACTCATATGTTGAATGAAAACTCTTACAACATAAGAAATGTCAAGTCGAGTAATTTCTAAATATAACAAATTTCCAACTACTCGATGATACTTTTTTGGATCCATAAATAACTCCCCCTTACGAGGGGTCTTGGTGTGATAATATATAGGAGTGGAAACATGTTTAACATCTATCATCCCAGTATTTTGAAGTAGATGTAGAACATACCACCTTTGGGATAAGCTGATCCATATGGAGCAGAGAAGGACTTCTATCCGAAGAAAGTATCATAGATTTCCCAAATCCTTTGTATGGAAGTGGGCTTGTAGAGACTATTTTAGTTTGTTGATGCCAATAGTGTCATTGTCTGTTATCACAATATTATCAACATATACTGCAGTAGAATGTACCATTGTGAGGGTTTTGATGAGAATAGGATATGGTGTGCAAATGATCTATGAAAACCCAATTTATTAAGTATTGTGCTTAGTTTATTAAAACTAACTCTCAAGGATTTCTCAAGTCCATATAAAATCATCAAAGACAACAAGCTTTATGGGAAGACTCCCTCTTGGCAACAAAATGAGGAGGTTATTGTATATAGACCTCTTGTAGGAGATACTCATGTAGGAACACATTCTTGATATCTAACTGAAAGAGTGGAAGTAAAAATGAGTCGCCAAATAAATAAGAATGCAGACTGAAGCAATATGTGTCATAGGAGAGAAGGTCCCAAAATAATTCATGCTAAAGGTTTGAGTAAAACCCCTAGATACCAGTTAACCTTTAGTCTCCCAATGGGGCCATCAGAATTACGTTGACTGAGAAGACCTAGTGACAACCAACAACATTCTTACCTGATAACAAATCAACCAGATCCCATGTATGATTATCATGTAAAGATCACATCTCCTCCACTATGATATATTTCCACCCAAGGAGTTTAGAAGTATCTATTGGACATTTAGGAATAAAGGTGGTATCCAAAATATTAAAAAAAGTAGAAGTTGTTGGAGAGAGGTGGGGTAAGAAACATGTGTCAGAATTTAGATGTTTAATGGCACAAGAGTTTACCTCTGTGAAGTGTGATTAGTAAGTCAAACTGATCCAGTAGAGGTGACGATGGCAAAATTGTTGGTTAGCGATAAAATTCCATGCATTGATCAAGTTTTTGGGGGTGGTGGTAAAGGGATTGGAAGAAAATTTTCAAGAAGTTAAACTAAGTCCTATGTGGGTGTAGAGGGAAAGACAACAAAGAGATGAACAATTCATCCTCGTGGAAAGTTACATGAGTAGAGACACAAATACAACAAGTTTTTAAGATCAAGGCATTTGCCTCATTTTTGAGAGGAGGGATACCTTATAAAAACCATTCTTATGGAGTGAGGAGATATCTTGTTGGTCTTAGGGTCAAAGTTGTGAATAAAGGTGACACGTCCAAAAACTTGAGGTGGTAAAGAAAACATTTTGTCATGTGCATAAATATTAGATAAATGAGTTTTTTTGGGGAATTGAGGGTGGTTTTCAATTGATAAAAAACATGTTGTAAGGACATCATCAATCCAAAGGGTTTATGTGAGATTAGCATGAATGGTAAGAGAGTGTGTAATGCCAAGAAGATGACAATATGCTCTGGATTTCTATTTTGTTGTGGGGAGTAGGCACAAGAATGTTTGTGGATGACTCCCAATCCTAAAAAAAGGATGAAAACATGCTTTCGGTGTATCCAAGGGGGTTATCACTGTGCACGATCTTAATGGGTGTAGAAAACTAAACAATAATCATTTTATGGAAGGCATGCATAAGGGGAAAGACTGTATCACATGATTGAAGAAGATAAAGCCATAACATTTGAGAAAAATCATCTATAAACATGAGAAAATATTTGAAACCATTATAACTAGTTGTCTAAAAAGGGCTACACACGTCACTATATATCAAAAGGTTACAAAGATTGTTTAACAATACGAGATGGGAATGATATGTCGTGATGTTTTCCCATTTGTCAGGCATCACATAAAAAAGATGAACAATTAGAAAAATATTTATAGATTAGATATTTAACTTATCTAATGAAGGGTGGTCAAAGTGAAGATGTAGCTTCAAAGGAGAGGCTAAAATAAGAGCACAAATAGAGGTAGTGGAGGGGCATAGAAATAGTAAAGATCACCAGAGTGCACCCCCTTGTCAATTATCATCAAATTTTGTCAATCCCATAGAACAAAAGCAGCTGGCCCAAAAGTTACAAAGAAAAAAAAGCAAACCAACAAGTTGAGCTACTTACATCAAATTATATGGAAAACTATGAACGAAGTGGACAAGATCTAATTTAAGAAGGAAAGTGGAATATCCCCGCACTTGGCTACTTGTTTAACTGAGCCATCTACCAAGGTGACAATGGAATGTGGAATAAAAGAAATAAAAGAGGTAAGAAGGTGGGTCATATTGGTCATGTGCTAATAAAACCCAAATCCATTGTCCATATAGATTGAGAAGAAATCATAGAGGAATAAAGGTTACCTTGGTGAGCAATTAGATGGGGCAAAGGTGTGACAGTGGGTGGGTCACAGTTATGCCAATCGGGGGAGGGTGTTGCCATGTTGTTGTAAAGGGGGTAGTCACCTTATTAGTGTGTAGTTTGATGAAGTCGTTCATACTCCTTTTTAGTCGGTGAAACATGTGGGTGGTCCAATCATCTTCAAAGCCACTATGGTCACTAGAGGACCTTGGACAAGGAGTAGTGCAGATGTTTGAGCAACATGTATAGAACCCTTGTTGTGCCCTTATCTAAAGTGAGTAGGGTAGTGTTTTGAATGACATACATCCTCAACTTAACCCAATTTGACATAATAAGTACATTATGGTCACAGTCTAGTGTGAATATGATGACCTTGTCCATGACCTTTGACAGGATATGCCATTATAGTTTGGGCTTCAAAAACATCACTGGGAGTATTTGGAGTAGAAGTCATTTCAGATTGTAAAAGGCGGGCATAAGCTTGATTCATGGATGGGATGGTGGTTTTGACAAGAAGAAGTTGTCACACTACATTATATTGGGGATGTAGACTGCTCAAGGATCACTCGATAATAAGGGTATCTCTTTTCTTGGTAACTTCAGAAGATGTGGTGAGGAGAAGATATTAAGTTGGTTTTAAAGGGATTTCATTGAATCATAGTATTTGGCCAAGGAATGATAGCCTTATTGTCTAGAGAAAAAATATTCAATAGCATTATACAAATAGGGAAGTTGTCCTCATCTATGTAAAATTGTTCAATTTCATCCCACATAATTTTTACATTCCTGCACCACTTGTATTTAACAACTACATCATGCTCCATACATCCCCAAAGATAAGAGAGTGCTTGGATATTTCCTATGATCCATACCTCATTGGGTTTTTTGGGTGCATTGCAAAGAAGTGAAAACACCTCCTTACTAAAAATTTGAGCAATAGAACATCCAGTCCAAACACACTCAGAAGGTATGATGGAGTGGGTGTAAAATTTTCAAATCTTTATATAATGGTAATCAACAAACCAAAGTATAGCAGCGGAATAAAATCATGACTATATTCAATTAAAAAACAAAGGTTTACAAACTTGCATCACAAGGATCCATGTAGGGGAAATCTAAACCACCTCAAGATTGTCTCCAAGCTTTAACTTCTTAATCTATGTCCATGTATATGCCATGTTCACCATATCCTTCACCTAGGGTTGGAAGCATAACCCAGCAAGAAGAGAAGAAAGGTAACATCAGCAAAGGCCGGTATGTGCATACTAAAAAGTGAATTGAGCAATTTATAAAGAATAAGGGACATCAAAACGAAAGTCTTCCCATGCAAGAGATAAGGACGACCCAATCAGGCATAAAAGAAAAGAATCATCATCATAAAAGAAGATACTTGCCATGTTCAAAACAATAAAGTAGTGCCACATAAGCACATATCATGATTTGGGCACATGACCCATCATAAACATCATCAACCTACATGCATGTAAGATAAGCATATCCCTAGAACAATATAAACACAATTGGCTGCCAACCCTCATAAAGTTGAAACCTGATAGAGAAAGGAATACTGCCAATCTCCCAAATATATATAAAACAGGTCAAGACACACATCTTGCCCAGGGTACGAGGTTCCTTGCCATCCCAAAACGAGTAGGAAATATCACATCTGCTATAAACAAAACCAATGCAATTACACTAATCTAGTGCTACTGAATCACATAGCATGTATAATGTAGAGGAAAGTAGAAAGTATAGTCAGAATTGTACAATGTTGCCATCACATAATGGACAACACAAACATATAAACATCCACTTCAAGGTGGGCACATAACATTATATAAGACCAACATGCACCAAGGCACAATAAACATGGTCAAGAGAATATCCATGATCACAAGATCAATAACAAATAAGATAGTTCACAAGAACCATGATATCAAAAGATAAGAGCAAAACATCGGATTCACGTAATAATATGGCAGCTAGGGTTGCGGGTAGGGCGACCAGCGGCGATCTTGAAGACGAAGGAGACGGGGACCCTCCCCAGCGCAGGAACTCTATTCCTCTCGGCTCCTCGGGGCTGAGTCTAACCTTTGCACGAAGTGGGCCGGATAACCCGCCCCCATCGCAGTCGCTATCTCGCATGGACGTAGATACGTCTGTTCTTTCCAATCCCTTTCCGCCGTTGAGCGGCTCGCAACAAGAATCCCCGGTGCACATGCAGACGACCGGATTATCCTACAAGGACACGCTGGGCAAGGGTCCTCCAAACAACCCGCACAACTTTATAAAGATCGACGCGGAGAACAACGACGTAAACCTCCAACCCACCGACATCGAACAGTCAACCGATCAAGGGTTCCCAGCCTTCCGCGTGCGGAATGAAGCCATGGAAGTCCTACTTCGTCCTTGGAAATTCACCGTAGTTGTCAAGCTTCTTTCTCGCGAAATTGGATATCTAACCCTTCGGGATCGCATCTCCAAGCTATGGAAACATGTGGGCTGCTTCAACCTCATAGACGTTGCCAACGACTTCTTCCTAGTTCAACTTCAATCCGAGGAGGACTATATCAATGCCCTGGCGGGAGGGCCATGGCCTATCTTCGGCTCTTACTTGACGGTCCAGCGATGGTCTCCATGTTTCAACCCGGATATCGCGGCGCCCCCCAAGTTGGTGGCTTGGGCTCGTATACCCAATCTCCCTATTCACCTCTACCAGGAAGTTCTGCTCAAAGAAATCGGCAATCGACTGGGGAAAACAGTGAAGGTCGACATGAACACGTCGTCCCAACGACGGGGCCGGTTCGCCCGCATTGCAGTCGAACTAGACATGCAAAATCCGTTAGTGCCGATCATTCTAGTAGACGGAATCAAATATAAAGTCGAATATGAAAACATCCCCTTCATATGCCTGCACTGCGGCAAGGCGGGGCATCTAGAAAAGGACTGCACCAAGAAAGCTGAAACAGAAAACGAACTGAGGAGAGCGAGTGTCGAGGCGGGCAGAATCGTCCCGGAAACGACCCAACGCCGGGAGGGTTTCTCGGAAGCTATCCATGCACAACCTATTCCCCGCAGACCGCGGAAAGGTCAAACCAATAATACCCAAAAGAATACGTCCCAGGCACGCAATCATTTCCAGGGTTTGCTGGAACAGGAGGAAGACGAGGAAGTCACGGAAGTGCTGGACATGGATGTAGTTGCAGCACGGGTTACTGGCATTGACTGGCGTCAGAAGAAGAAACAAAGCAAAGAGCTTTCTGCCCCAAGCAGTAAGGTCCCCGAAGCACAACATTTGGACTCGACGTTGTCTGCAGTACCTCCTCCGCCTAATGTTCCAGGACGCCCAGAAAGATAACGCCCACACCAGTGTCACACCCTCAGGCGACGACGTTATTGCTGGCAGACTTACACAGTCCCACAATATCCCATCTACTCTGTTCAATGCTGGTACCCATGGCCCTCCCAAAGCTTCTTACATATCGTACAGAAGCCCAGCCAAAAACTCTCACGGTATCCATCTTCGCAACCGCAAGATCGGCCAAGCCGGGGATCCGGCAAGGACTTCCACAAGGAAACGAGGTAAAACCTCCCTACTCCAGGACCTCGAGAAGGAAGCGCAGGCGATGGGATCATCCACTCTAGACGGGGGTGCTGAATGAATATCCTAAGCTGGAATGTCCAGGGTATCTGTGACGAGGATACCCAAAACACAGTCAAAGAACTTACCAGGAAATACAAAGTATCAGTAGCTGCTCTGCATGAAACTCGTTGCAGTGGCACCAAAGCATCTTCGGTGATCAGGAAGCTCGGCTTTGCACAATCTCATCGTGTTGAAGCTGTGGGATTTGCGGGGGGCATCTGGGTGTTATGGAAAGCCAATACCCATGTCGACATCTTCGCATCGCACAAGCAGTTCATCCATTGTATGATCGATAACCGCCTCCTCTGCACCTTTGTCTACGGAGGCACAACCAAACACAGCAGACGCTTCCTCTGGCAACATCTCACCGAGCTTTCCTCCTCTATTACCCATCCATGGGTAGTAGTGGGGGATTTTAACGTTGTTATGTACCAAAGCGAGAAGTTCGGGAGTACTTCCTTCGACAGATCGAATAGCCGCGATTTCATTGAAGCCGTGACACAGTGCAACCTGATTGACCTTGGTGCAGCTGGAGCTCGCACCACTTTCCGACGAGGCTTGCTCCACGAACGCCTGGACCGGGCCCTTGGTAACGAACTGTGGCTTGAACAAAATGTTGTCCATCCGATTCAGGTCCTTGAGCGTAATAATTCAGACCACGCCCCCTTGCTGGTTTCAGATGCGATCCCGCGCCACATGCATCTGAGAGCTCCTCGCGCCTCTGCACGCTGGGAAGAGATAAATGAATTCAAACCCTTTATTTTGCAGAGTTGGGATACCAACATACCTCTTCTCCAAGCTGGCCGCGATTTCTTGCGGAAGGCGATGGCGTGGGATAGGCGGATGCGACAGAAGAGCCACCTGAGGAAAGAACAACTTGGAAATAAAATCAAGTGGAATCAACTCCAATTGGCACTCAACTTCAATCAAGATATTGCTAAAGAAACAGTGGCGCTTCAATGTGAACTCGATGGTCTCCTGAGGATGGAGGAATTAGAGTGGAAACAGAAAGCGCATTGTGATTGGGTTAAATTGGGTGATTCTAACACCAAATACTTCCAATCAATTGTCAAAACAAGAAGGAGGACGAACACGATTACAAGGCTGAAGAATTCTGAAGGCACTTGGATCGCAGAGGAGCAGCAGCTAAAGGAACTTGTGCTGTCGTTTTTCTCCAATATCTACAAAGAGTCCGACATGAATGCAAGACGTCAAGCCAGCAGCACCTTCATTGGCTCCTTCCCGGGTCTGCCAGCTTCCACAACTAACCTGTTAGCGCAGCCACCCACCCTTGACGAGATCTGGCTCAATCTCAATGCCATGGCACCACTCAAAGCGCCAGGGCCTGACGGCTTGGACGCGTTCTTCTTCCAAAGAAACTGGAGTCTACTCAAGAACCAGGTCTGCGAGTTCATCTCTAACATTTTCTTAGGTTCTCCTATTCCACATGACACATCAGACTCAACGCTCATCCTTATTCCCAAAGTTACTGCTCCGGAGTCGTGTTCCTAGCTTCGTCCAATCTCCCTCAACAACGTATGTTCCAAGCTTATCTCGAAGATCATTGCTACCAGGTTGAAGCCGTACCTGAATGACTGGATTTCACCTTTCCAGTCGAGCTTCATTCCGGGAAGGAAGATCAGCGACAACATCGCCCTTGTTCAGGAGATTGTTCACTCCATGGAATCCAGACAATGCAAGGTGCATACTATGGCGATTAAATTAGACCTCATGAAGGCCTTCGACAAATTGAGCTGGCCCTTCATTGAAGATACTCTGCTTAGAACGGCCATCCCTCGCAACATTGTTAATATAATTATGAATCTCATCCGCTCGGGCAAGACGTCGGTCCTCTGGAATGGAGAGATGATCGGCTCCTTTCATCTTTCTTGTGGTGTCAAGCAGGGGGATCCCCTCTCGCCCTACATATTTGTTATGTGCCTGGAAAGACTCAGCCAACTCATTGGTGAAGAAGTGGCCGCTGGTTCTTGGCGCCCGATCATCCTCACTAGGCAGAAAATCCCTTTCTCACATGTCAGTTTTGCAGATGATATCATTTTATTTGGAGAGGCGTCTGTACACCGGGCTAAAATTATCAATCGCTGCCTTCGAAAATTTGGTAAAGCTTCTGGCCAATTGCTCTCCCACGAGAAATCTTCGGTGTTTTTCTCCTGCCACACTCCTGCTACCGTTAGAAACCAGGTTCGTCGAACCTTGAAAATTCCTGAAACTGAGAACCTGGGGCGACATCTTGGCATCCCGATCATACACCGCAGGAAGGGAAAGGCTCATTTCCAATACTTGGTCGACAGGATCCACAACCAAATCTCCAACTGGCAAAACAGATTTCTCTCTCTTGCGGGCAGAGTTACCTTGGCCAACTCTGTCCTTTTCTCGCAGACTTGTTACACCATGCAGATGGTTCAGCTTCCCGCATCCACCATCGACAGGATAGATCAGCTTGTGAGGAATTTTATCTGGTCCGGCTCCGCCGTCTCTAAAAGATTGCACCTGGTGTCATGGAATCAAATCACCAAGCCTCTTCCCCTTGGGGGTCTGGGAGTTAAACGCACCAAGCTATTCAACACAGCCCTTACCATGAAGCTATGTTGGGATTTCCTGATCAACAGGAACGTACCTTGGGTACAACTGGTCTCTGCTAAATATTCTAGGTCCTCACAAAGCAATGCTTCGGGGTCGCACGTTTGGCGTAGCATCAAGGCAGCTATTCCTTTCCTGATATCCAATTCTAGATTCACACCCCTCTCAGGTGCGCAGAAAAATGTTTGGGTTGAGAAATGGGTGGGTGAAGGCCGCACCCCATCCCTACGAGCTGGTCTCACTATTCCTCAAGACGTCTCTGACCTAATGGTGTCCAGCCTGGTCCTTGACAATGGAGACTGGGACATCGATTTCTTGCGCTCCTGGTTCACCCCATCCACGGTCAGGGACATTACCAGCATGCCCACTCCTTCCCTTGAACTCGGAGCTGACCGCAGGGTTTGGCTCCACTCGGTTGATGGTGAATACTCTTCTAGTTCTGCTTACACTCTCCTCTCCCAGCAGCAACATAATGTCCATTCTAGTAAGTTCTCGACAATCTGGAACCTCCCCATTCAACAGCGCATGAAGACGACGATGTGGCTTATTTTCCAGGATAGGCTACCTATAAACCACCTTCGCTTCAAACGCAACATGGTCGACAATTCGCTCTGCACTAGATGCCATAACGCGGAGGAATCAGGTCTCCATGCTCTTCGTGACTGCCCTTCTGCTTCAGAGGTATGGTCACGCCTGCGTCCTACGGAGATGACCCGCTTCTTTCTACCGGAGACAATCGAGGCCTGGGTGGAGCTCAACCTCCAGGTTCCTAATCAGCTCAATGAATGGAAGCTTCTTTTTGTGATTACATGTTGGTGGCTTTGGAAGGATAGGAATTCCACCATCTTCGAAGGTAGAAGGATGCCGCCAGAGGTGCTGGTTGCAAATTGCAAGTCTTGCCTCGCTACTACTCTCGTAGCCCTCAGGAAATCTTCGTGCAGTCCTCCACCACAGCGGCCCATGACAGCTCCCTTGGTTACCCCTTTGGCTGATCCTGTTATCATAACTGTGGACACATCAGTAGACACTGGCAAGGACGTCAAGGCCCTAAGTATCATTATGCGGGACAAAGCGGGTAGATGGATCAAAGGGGCGACACTTAAGCTTCCAGGTGTAGACCCAATGGACGGAGAACTCCGGGCCATTCTGGAAGGACTCCGCCTCGCGTGCAAAGATCGGATCACGAGCCTTCAAATCCTTACTGATTCAAGCAACGCAGTTCAGTGGATAAAAGATTTACGCCCCACGCCCCCCAAATACATGCTCCTAGTCCACTCCATCAAACATCTTATTCTTCAGGGCTCAAGAGATATTTGCTTCAAGAAGCGGGACCAGAATAAACTAGCGGACCAACTTGCAAAGCGACACCTCAAGCAACCAGAACTGGAAGACTCCTGGGACTCCTGTCCCGATTTTTTATTTTCGCAATACACCAAGGACCTTGAGGCCTTCCATAATTTTCTGTAATTAGTTGTCATATTTTTCCCCAAAAAAAAAAGATAAGAGCAATGTGTATAGTCTACTATCCATAGGACCAAGAGAAAGAATAATATAGGTGAATTGCTCAACATAGAAAAATAGGGGATACAACATACCTCAACATCAGAGTCAAACAATCCAAAGTCACTTCTAGGTCCAAGCCTAGGCATCCAAAGCACCTATTAGCATATATGCGAGATTAGGGTTTGGTTTCCATTAGTTATTCAAAACCCTAAAAATCACCTTTTTATTATTAATGAATTAGGTTATCAAAACCATGCCATATTTTAGGTTATATTTTTCTGAGTTCAAAACATATTTTATCATATTTTCTGACTTATAAATTAATAGTTATGAATTTTACAAGTTAATACATCATTAAATACATCCATTGAAAACACTTGTTATTAGTCTTTATATCCAATTACCAAAATATATACCATTAGAAGGCTCTTCTTTTTCTGAATCTAAAGAGTATTTTTTCATATTTTTATGATCATCCAATAATTAGTTATCGATTTTTAAGCACTGACCAATAATAAAATTCCACGTCATCCAAATCAATCGCAAGCGAAGAGAGAGAGGGTCGACGCATGACTTGGCCCAATCGCATGGTGCCAAGTCAGCGACCCATGCCTAAATAGTCACAGACAGTGATGCAAGGCAAACAACGGGAAAGTACATCGGTACCCCTGCACGAGGCAGAGAGGCCAGAAATTAATAACGAAGGGCACAATGGTAAAAAAGCACTCAGTTATCTTCTTCCTCATGCCCTCACGCCAACGACAGAATGATAGGTGGAAAAACTGGGTGAATTCAATATACACGACCAAACTCAGCGATGAAGATACCGGAAGAAAGATTGAGCAAAGACGAAGCTGATCATACCTTCAATTTGGTTGAAGGTGGCAAGGAGAGGGAGCTATAAGTGTCGCAAGGTAAGATCCAAAAACTGATCGCCGACACGCACAGGCGTAAGAACTCGATCAATTGACTGAAGAGAATCATCGCACATGCGTTGGGACAGCTTGGGGTATGATTATTTATAGGTGTGGTTGAGGGGCGTGACAAGAAGGGGTTGGACCGAAAAGCTTGGAGAGAAGGAATTGGGAAAAACTCAAATACTTGATGATAGATCCCGAGTGGGATATGGAAACGTGCGGAATCTTTCCAGGAACCCAGCGGCGAAGAAATTGTGCAAAAAGGTTGAGATTCGATCGAGATATCGACAATTCAAAATCGCCAAAAATGTAGCATGTACTCCTACTCCGACCCGAGCTAGGAGACAACCTCAGAGTCGTTAGATCACTGATCAATGACCCAAAAACAATCCAAAATTGGGAAAAATGGAAAGCATGCGTGACATGGAGATAATATGATTAAAACTAAAGTTTTATTAAATTAATTTTCTTTTTTCTCTCTCCTCTTTTGAGGGTGCAAAAAAACTCTAAATTAAACCAAACTTTGCACACTAGTTAAGTTAAACTTGTAGATTCTGATTCTCTAATTAGATTTCATTTTTGGCAACTTAAGATGTATTATTTTATATATTCTTTATTTCTCTCTTCAGGTGCATTAATGACACATGGATTAACCAAACTAGGTGAAACTTCATCCATAAGTTAACTTAAGTGTGTTGAATAGGAATTTGCCATAAATTTTACATATTGGAGTTTGAGTATTTAATTAATATTTTGAAGGTTCTGCACACTTTCTCTTTCCTGATTTTGCCTTTTAAGCAAACTTTCTCCAAATTGGATGAAAATTTACCCAAAAGTTATATTTATTATGTAGATTACAATTCTAAGATTATTTTCCACTTTTGGAGTCATGAATTATATTTATTTATTAATTACTCTATTTAGGCAGTTTCTCTCTCCTAACATATCATATTATTTTAAGGAGTTCAAATTAGATGAAAATTGACATGTAAACTTATTTTTATGTATAAATTACGAATTTGGAGTTTATTTGCACTTTTAAGACTTTCTTACATGGGTTTTGTCCTATGGCCCATTAGAGGCCCATTAACTTCATTATTTATCCAATTAAGTTCTTTATCATCTTTTTATCATCAAATGAATTATGTCACATATTAGATTACATTTTTCATGCATTTGATTATTAGGACACTGTAACACCCAGATTTTCATAACACATGAGCGGAAACAATAATTTTTTTTTCTTCTTTTCATCTGGGAGTGTCACAAACATGATAACTATTGCAATAAAAGTAAATGAAACACTTTCAAAACTAGTAAAACTGATTCGTACATAGCTTTTTGTCAACATAAAACTACATCATGTTTATGCATAATTTTATAATAAAAAGATGTCATTACTCAGGACCGTCTAGGTAGATGGCACACCACTAGGCAAGCTTGTAAGTCTCTTAAGCCTTTGTTGGTCCCTTTGTTCTTCAATTGCTCCAAAACCTGCGGACATCGCATCCCCAGCCATGCATTGGGAAAAATAGTCATTAGAGTAAGTGGCATGAGTATTCTAAAATGTACATTGCTAAAGAATTGAAATATTACAAAAGATTCTTGAAATCATAAATATAAAATGAACATTAAACTCTAATTAAATCTAGAAACATATTATCTCTCATTTTTTAATCTCTTATTTTCTACTCTATCTTTTTTAGAGACCTATACTCTAGGTCTCATGGCCTACGCCAAGGTCTCTGGATCATAAATATCTTATCTGAATTCCTCTCATCACACTCGTGGATGAGATTATAGACATGCTCTAATCTTAAGTATATTTTACTTACAATTTTTATTTGTTTGTGGCCACCATTATACATTATATCCTCCTCTGTGACACCGAAGTGTCCTCTATGGTGCAATGCACCCTCTACTGACACCAAAGTGTCCTCTATGGTGCAACGCACCCTCTGTTGGCACAATGTGCCATCTGAAATGGAGTAAACACTCCTCTGAATTGACAACAGATGCCTCTGAATCGACCCGGGACTCTCTGAATGAGGACTTATTATATATTATGTGAAGGTTTTGAATTAATTATTTTATGTCTATCTTTATTAAACTCTGAATATGAACTTATCTAAAACTGAGTACTCAACACGTACTTAGTTTTGAATCTAAAATCTAAATTTGAATCCATGCTCTTTAAAATCTAAACTGAATCTATTATAGAATTTGGATATGTATCTCAAATTACAACATAATTGAGACTGGGTCTATAACCCATATCATGTATCTTTATTCAAAATATGGCTACTCACACAGTGAGTAGTCTAAGTCTGAATCTAAATCTCTTATTCTTAAGTTCTAAACAGAATTCATTGCTGGATTTGAACATGTATCTCATTACCTGGGTAAACTTTATTCTAAAACTATTATTTGGTAAGATTACTTCATTATACCAATTATATCATAAATGAGTCTAATGTCTTATGAGAAAGGATCAGACATGAATATATAAATAATAAGTATACAAAGTATCTTAAGTCAAGCTTATGAAAGTATCATAAGAACCACATATTTAAAAAATATCAATTCTGACAAGATGGTTCAATCCTTCTTATAAAATATGATGTTACCCTAAAACTTTGCATATGAACTTACATATTAAACCTTAAATACCAAAATATAAATCTTATAAAATATTACATTACAACCTAATCATAAATTAATGTGTCATTATCTTATAATGCCATCATGAACTCCTTTTTACAATACATTGTGATCCCAACAGTACCTTTATTTCTAAAAGTAGACCATGTCTTAATATTCTGAAATTTTAAGTAAAAACTAGTTATAAAAACTAGTTATACCTAGGCCACTATATACATCAAAATTATCTAAAATAACTCCCACCATCTTATATTCTAATCAGCCATCTACTAAAATTATTATCAGCACTTATTATGAGGGATACATACTATATTCCCAATTTTGTACTTCAAGGAGCCATTTGTGAATCTTAATTGGTTCAATCATGATTGAAAAAGGTTATAGGGCCCCCAAACCATTCTCTGGTCTTTCAAAAAGTCCAATATCTATTCTCGATTATGGAACTAAAACATGAATCAATATTCACTCAACGGAAGCTTTTATATGATACATTAGGCCAACATTACTTTACTTCCTTAATAATGAGACCTAGGTCTAGAGTTCAAACTAGTAACTCAAGTCTTCATATTATATATAATCATCATATTATTGTTTACAAGAATAATTCATTTATATTTATCTTCACCTAACTACAATCATACACATTTAAGTCATTATGTGTGTATTGGTTGATTAGATGACTTGTATTACACATTTTGTGAACTTTTGTGTACCTAGCCATGGTTAGTTCATTACGTCCCTTGGCATGCCTTTACTAGAAAACCCCACATTAAAGGCTTACTTTAGCTATGAAATTGAGGATGTTACAATTCTACCCACCTTAAAATAAATTTCATCCTCGAAATTTCTCTAGGCTACTACCCACCTTAGGGTTTTGCTTACCTCTTCATTTATTGTAAGGCATACTTATGTTCAAACTTTTGCATGAAAAGAGATATGTAATGTATTTTCATAAAGATTTATGTGAGTATTATCTATTACCTTGGTCTAATTCTCAACTCATACTTAGGGTCTATGAAACTAAACATGTCTCTATACTTAGGGCATCTACCTCAACCTTATCATGACATTCTAACATTAGTTGCACATGGTTGTCTAATCTTAGGTTCTTTAGGTAACTCCTACATTACTAGATATGTGGTGATCATGCACATACCCAGAGATGTGGGATTCTGACATGCTATCTCTCACTAACCTACTAACATGTGTGTCCCATCCCACATGGGCCAATAAGAAAGGAGAGATGCATCAAAGTCCAGCGCTTATGAAATTTCTTCTCAATTCTCAATTGGCTGGCCATAACCACTAAGAATGGAGAAGAAACCTCATTAGCTAGGTTTAGGTTGCTACTTTAGATCTAAACAAGGATGACTTCTACCTCTAAGATATCTATCTATTCTAAGGTAAAGACCCATAATCACTCTAGGTTATGGTATTCTTCTTATGGAATCTATCCCTAAACCCTAATCTTACCTCTTCACTCCAGGGTGACTATGAGAATCATGTTTGCCTAGTAGTCATTTACCAAATTGCTCTGATACCATATTGTAACACCCAGATTTTCATAACACATGAGCGGAAGCAATAGTTTTTTTTTCTTCTTTTCTTCTGGGAGTGTCACAAACATGATAACCATTGCAATAAAAGTAAATGAAACACTTTGCAAAACTAGTAAAACTGATTCGTACATAGCTTTTTGTCAACATAAAACTACATCATCTTTATGCATAATTTTATAATAAAAAGATGTCAATACTCAGGATCGTCTAGTTAGATGGCACCCCACTAGGCAAGCTTGAAAGTCTCTTAAGACTTTGTTGGTCCCTTTGTTTTTCAATTGCTCCAAAACCTGTGGACATTGTGTCCCCAGCCATGCATTGGGAAAAATAGTCGTTAGAGTATGTGGCATGAGTATTCTAAAATGTACATTGCTAAAGAATTGAAATATTACAAAAGATTCTTGAAATCATAATTATAAAATGAACATTAAACTCTGATTAAATCTAGAAACATATTATCTCTCATTTCTAAATATCTTATTTTCTACTCTATCTTTTTTAGAGGCCTATACTCTAGGTATCATGGCCTATGCCAAAGTCTCTGGATCATAAATATCTTATCTGAATTCCTCTCATCACACTCGTGGATGAGATTGTAGACATACTCTAATCTTAAGTATCTTTTACTTACAGTTTTTATTTGTTTGTGGCCACCATTATACATTAAGTCCTCCTCTGTGACACCGAAGTGTCCTCTATGGTACAACGCCACCTCTGTTGGCATAATGTGCCCTCTATTGACACTGAAGTGTCCTCTATGGTGCAACGCACCCTCTGTTGGCACAATGTGTCATCTGAAATGGAGTAAACACTCCTCTGAATTGGCAACAGATGCCTCTGAATTTTCCCGAGACTCTCTGAATGAGGACTTATTATATAATGTATTATTTGAAGGTTTTGAATTAATTATCTTAAGTCTATCTTTATTAAAATCTAATATGAACTTATCTGAAATTGAGTACTCAACACGTACTTAGTTTTGAATCTAAAATCTAAATCTAAATCTCTACTCTTTAAAATCTGAACTGAATCTATTATAGAATTTGGATATGTATCTCAAATTACAACATAATTGAGATTGGGTCTATAACCCATATCATGTATCTTTATTCAAAATTTGGCTACTCACACAGTGAATAGTCTAAGTTTGAATCTAAATCTCTTATTCTTAAGTTCTAAATTGAATTCATTGCTGGATTTGAACATGTATCTCATTATCTGGGTAAACTTTATTCTAAAACTCTTATTTCGTAAGATTACTTTATTATACCAATTATATTATAAATGAGTCTAATGTCTTATGAGAAAGGATCAGACATGAATATAGAAACAATAAGTATACAAAGTATCTTAAGTTAAGCTTATGAAAGTATCATAAGTACCACATATTTAAAAAATATCAATTTTGACAAGATGGTTCAATCCTTCTTATAAAATATGATGTTACCTTGAAACTTTGCTTATGAACTTATGTATTAAACCTTAAATACCAAAATAGAAATCTTATACAATATTATATTACAACCTAATCATAAATTAATGTGTCATTATCTTATAATGCCATCATGAACTCATTTTTACAATACATTGTGATCCCAACAGTACCTTTATTTCTAAAAGTAGACCATGTCTTAATATTCTGAAATTCATATTCTTATATTGTAATTAAATTCTAGATATTATTCATTCTAAGGAATCTAGTTGTTATATCTATACATATGCATGAAATCTTAATGGCATGTTTCTGCTTGAAATCATAATACATAATTATGCCTATAAATATGAGAAATCCTGACAATATATGTGTAATTAAATCCTCAATACAAAACTATCCCAAATCACCAACTAAGTATGGCTACATTACTTGCATATCTCATCTTACAATCTTATTCATTAATTTCGAACATTTCTAAGAAATCTTGTAGGAACACGATTCCTTAACTTTCTCATGGACTTGGTCCATGGGTCACAACTATTTTGAGCAACATGTATCTATTTGAAATTTTGGATATCTCAACTTACATAATGATAGAGATATGAAAATATTATTGTTTGCATTAAAATCTTAGAACATTGAACTATATAAATTATAAAAGTCTTATCACGAGACATGTAAACATACTGAACTTAAAACATGAGTACTCATGGGCATGGACCACTTACCTCTTATACACATGGCATCGATAAGGAAGTCTCCATTCTAAGTTCCATAACTTTAATAACATGGATATCATCATAGTTTTATCAGTCCAAGCCTATATTCTCTCTTTCTATTTCTAAATCTCAAAACCCCATCTTCCTAAATACATATACCAACTTAGGGTTCTTATTTATACTAAACATAACTTTAATCTAAAATCACCATAAAATCTTGGCATTAAAATAAAATAAAACTCATACTATATAATAAATATTATCTTTATACTCAAATAAGACATAAATCGTCTTATGCACTAATATGAACATATACTTCATATAATGAGAATAATTCTCAAACATAGTCACATATTCTAAACTTACTGACTCAATTAGGAAATCAAAGTAGAATACCATCACATTACTATTATCAGGCCTAATTGGCCATACATATATCACTTATAGTGTCAGGATAATTATTTATTATTCTTTCATAATGGCTACTCGTCTAAAACTAAATACTAATATAATAACACAAGAAACTTCATCAAATCTCTAGAAAACTATTCATATAATGTAGGAATGATCATGTATTAAAATATCAGGTCATTTTAAATCATATCATGGGTGAAATACCCAAAGTACCCTTATTAGTGTTTACATTAAAAACCTCACTAAAACTTCATATATGAAAGATTAGGGTCTGAGATAATGTTAAACATATCAAAATACACATTCAATCAATTTTGTATGAATTTCTAAAGGCGTTTACTATTTTTAATTGGCAAAACATCAAAATCATATAGTTTTGTCTACCCATAATATAATAAATAGATTACATAACAATCATACTCTAGAAATATTTTTATAGGATAGTACACGCAAAGAGCTTTCCATAGGTACCTTGTTTGTCCCATACCGAGATCTGTAGCTGAAGATATGAATTTTAGAAGTTTACCTAACCCTTGCCGAACTTGACCATCGAGATCTTATCTGACTGCCATAATTTCTTGCGTGTCACAGGCCTAAGGCCGGCGCTTCCTCCCTTTCCTTCATCTTCTTGCCTACGTATGCACCCAGAACAAAGGCCATTGTGTCCAAACCTTCGGATGAACTTGATATCGATTCCTTGGCCACGAACTCGCAAGAGAAGCATGCCCCAGCTCTGGCCTCATCTGATCTGCAAGGGCGACGCCGTCTTCTTGGTCTGGGTGGCTGAGATCAAGGATCCCTCATGGGACACCTTTGCAGCTGCCAACAATGGCGTCACTCCCTTCTTCTTCCTTGATCTACTCCTCTTGTCTTTGGTTCCAAAGAACATCCTAGGATCGACTTCGGACCACCCTAAGGTTCTAATATATAGGACTTTCATAGTCCCCCACCCTAATCGATCATGGGCGAGGCATCCCCCTTCTTCAGACTCTTTTCTTACCCTGTTCGGGTGCACGGACAGAGATGGGGGAGCCCGACGCTTCCCCACTTTTTTTTGCATAAAAGTCCATATCAAAGAAATATTTATGTATCCCACCCTATAGTTCGGTTTGACTTCAAATTTTGGAGTAATTAATATATTATCATCAACTTCATATGAGTAATATTTTAAGTAAAAACTAGTTATACAAACACTCCAAACATGTCTTTTAAATAAAAACATTATAATTACTAATTTAATTACCTAGGCCACTATATACATCAAAATCATCTAAAATTTCTCCCACCATCTTATATTCTAATCAGTCATCTACTAAAATTATTATCAGCACTTATTATGAGGGATACATACTATATTCTCAATTTTGTACTTCAAGGACCCATTTGTGAATCTTAATTGGTTCAATCATGATTGAAAAAGGTTCTAGGGCCCCCAAACCATTCTCTGGTCTTTCAAAAAGTCCAATATCTATTCTCAATTATGGAACTAAAACATGAATCAATATTCACTCAACGGAAGCTTTTATATGATACATTAGGCCAACATTACTTTACTTCCTTAATAATGAGACCTAAGTTGGTCTCGACTTCAAACCAGTAACTCAAGTCTTCATATTATATATAATGATCACATTATTGTTCACAAGAATAATTCATTTATATTTATCTACACCTGACTACAATCATACACATTTAAGTCATTATGTGTGTATTGGTTGATCAGATGACTTGTATTACACATTTTGTGAACTTTTACGTACCTAGCCATGGTTAGTTCATTACGTCCCTTGGCATGCCTTTACTAGAAAACCCCACATTAAAGGCTTACTTTAGCTATGAAATTGAGGATGTTACAAATTCTACCCACCTTTTAATAAATTTCGTCCTCGAAATTTCTCTAGGCTAATACCCACCTTAGGGTTTTACTTACCTCTTCATTTATTGTAAGGCATACTTATGTTCAAACTTTTGCATGAAAAGAGATATGTAATGTATTTTCATAAAGATTTATGTGAGTATTATATATTACCTTGGTCTACTTCTCAACTCATACTTAGGGTCAATGAAACTAAACTTGTCTCTATACTTAGGGCATCTACCTCAACCTTATCATGACTTCCTAACATTAGTTGCACATGGTTGTCTAATCTTAGGTTCTTTAGGTAACTCCTACATTCCTAGATATGTGGTGATCAGACACATACCCAAAGATGTGGGATTCTGAAATGCTATCTCTCACTAACCTACTAACACGTATGTCCCATCCCACATGGGCCAATAAGAAAGGAGAGATGCATGAAAGTCTAGCGCATATGAAATTTCTTTTCAATTCTCAATTGGCTGGCCATAACCACTGAGAATGGAGAAGAAACCTCATTAACTAGGTTTAGGTTGCCACTTTAGATCTAAACAAGGATGACTTCTACCTCTAAGATATCTATCTATTCTAAGGTTAAGACCCATAATCACTCTAGGTTATGGTATTCTTCTTATGGAATCTATCCCTAAACCCTAATCTTACCTCTTCACTCGAGGGTGACTATGAGAATCATGTTTGCCTAGTGGCCATTTACCAAATTGCTCTGATACCATATTGTAACACCCAGATTTTCATAACACATGAGCGGAAGCAATAATTTTTATTTCTTCTTTTCATCTGGGAGTGTCACAAACATGATAACCATTGCAATAAAAGTAAATGAAACACTTTGCAAAACTAGTAAAATTGATTCGTACATAGCTTTTTATCAACATAAAACTACATCATGTTTATGCATAATTTTATAATAAAAAGATGTCAATACTCAGGATCGTCTAGGTAGATGGCACCCCACTAGGCAAGCTTGGAAGTCTCTTAAGCCTTTGTTGGTCCCTCTGTTCTTCAATTGCTCCAAAACCTGCGGACATCGCGTCCCCAACCATGCATCGGGAAAAACAGTCATTAGAGTAAGTGGCATGAGTATTCTAAAATGTACATTGCTAAAGAATTGAAATATTACAAAAGATTCTTGAAATCATAAATATAAAATGAACATTAAACTCTTATTAAATCTAGAAACATATTATCGCTCATTTCTTAATCTCTTATTTTCTACTCTATCTTTTTTAGAGACATATACTCTAGGTCTCATGGCCTACGCCAAAGTCTCTGGATCATAAATATCTTATCTGAATTCCTCTCATAACACGCATGGATGAGATTATAGACATGCTCTAATCTTAAGTATCTTTTACTTACAATTTTTATCTGTTTGTGGCCACCATTATACAATAAGTCCTCCTTTGTGACACTGAAGTGTCCTCTATGGTGCAATGCACCCTCTGTTGGCACAACGTGCCCTCTGTTGACACCGAAGTGTCCTCTATGGTGCAACGCACCCTCTGTTGGCACAATGTGCCATCTGAAATGGAGTAAACACTCCTCTGAATTGGCAACAGATACCTCTGAATCGTCCCAGGATTCTCTAAATGAGGACTTATTATATATTGTATTATGTGAAGGTTTTGAATTAATTATCTTAAATCTATCTTTATTAAACTATGAATATGAACTTATCTAAAACTGAGTACTCAACACATACTTAGTTTTGAATCTAAAATCTAAATCTGAATCTCTACTCTTTAAAATCTGAACTGAATCTATTATAGAATTTGGATATGTATCTCAAATTACAACATAATTGAGATTGGGTCTATAACCCATATCATGTATCTTTATTCAAAATCTGGCTACTCACACAGTGAGTAGTCTAAGTCTGGATCTAAATCTCTTATTCTTAAGTTCTAAACTGAATTCATTGTTGGATTTGAACATGTATCTCATTATCTGGGTAAACTTTATTCTAAAACTCTTATTTGGTAAGATTACTTCATTATACCAATTATATCATAAATGAGTCTAATGTATTATGAGAAAGGATCTGACATGAATATAGAAATAATAAGTATACAAAGTATCTTAAGTCAAGATTATGAAAGTATCATAAGTACCACATATTTAAAAAATATCAATTTTGACAAGATGGTTCAATCCTTCTTATAAAATATGATGTTACCCTGAAACTTTGCATATGAACTTACATATTAAACCTTAAATACCAAAATATAAATCTTATAAAATATTATATTACAACCTAATCATAAATTAATGTGTCATTGTCTTATAATGCCATCATGAACTCATTTTTACAATACATTGTGATCCCAACAGTACCTTTATTTCTAAAATTAGACCATGTCTTAATATTCTGAAATTCATATTATTATATTGTAATGAAATTCTAGATATTATTCATTCTAAGGAATCTAGTTGTTATATCTATACATATGCATGAAATCTTAATGGCATGTTTCTGCTTGAAATCATAATACATAAATATGCCTATAAATATGAGAAATCCTGACAATATATGTGTACTTAAATCCTCAATATAAAACTATCCCAAATAACCAACTAAGTATGGCTACATTACTTGCATATCTTATCTTATAATCTTATTCATTAATTTCGAACATTTCTAAGAAATCTTGTAGGAACACGATTCTTTAACTTTCTCATGGACTTGGTCCATGGGTCAAAACTATTTTGAGCAACATGTCTCTATTTGAAATTTTGGATATCTCAACTTACATAATGATAGAGATATGAAAATATTCTTGTTTGCATTAAAATCTTAGAACATTGAACTATACAAATTATAAAAGTCTTATCAGGAGACATGTAAACATACTGAACTTAAAATATGAGTACTCATGGGCATGGACCACTTACCTCTTATACAGATGGCATCGATAAGGAAGTCTCCATTCTAAGTTCCATAACTTTAATAACCTGGATATCATCATAGTTTTATCAGTCCAAGCCTATATTCTCTCTTTCTATTTCTAAATCTCAAAACCCCATCTTCCTAACTACATATACCAACTTAGGGTTCTTATTTATACTAAACATAACTTTAATCTAAAATCACCATAAAATATTGGCGTTAAAATAAAATAAAACTCAAACTATATAATAAATATTATCTTTATACTCAAATAAGACATAAATCGTCTTATGCACTAATATGAACATATACTTCATATAATGAGAATAATTCTCAAACATAGTCACATATTCTAAACTTACTAACTCAATTAGGAAATCAAAGTAGAATACCATCACATTACTAATATCAGGCATAATTGGCCATACATATATCACTTATAGTGTCAGGATAATTATTTATTATTCTTTCATAATGGCTACTCGTCTAAAACTAAATACTAATATAATAGCACAAGAAACTTCATCGAATCTCTAGAAAAGTATTCATATAATGTAGGAATGATCATGTATTAAAATATCAGGTCATTTAAAAATCATAGCATGGGTCAAATACCCAAAATACCCTTATTAGGGTTTACAATAAAAAACCTCACTAAAACTTCATATGAAAGATTGGGATATGAATTAATGTCAAACATATCAAAATACACATTCAGTAAAATTTGTATGAATTTCTAAAGATGTTTACTATTTTTAATTGGCAAAATATCAAAATCATATAGTTTTGTCTACCAAAAATATAATAAATAGAAGACATGAAAATCATACTCTGGAACTATTTTTATAGGATAGTACACTCAGAGAGATTTCCATAGGTACCTTATTTGTCCCAAACCGAGATCTGTACCTTAAGATATGAATTTTAGAACTTTACCTAACCCTAGCCGAACTTGGCCATCGAGATCTAATCTGACGGTCATAATTTCTTGCGCGTCACAGGCCTAGGGCCAGTGCTTCCTCCCTTTCCTTCATCTTCTTACCTACGTATGCACCCAGAATAGAGGCCACTGCGCCCAAACCTTCCGATGAACTTGATCTCAATTCCTTGGCCACGAACTCGTAAGAGAAGCATGCCCAAGCTCTGGTCTGGTCTGATCCACAAGGGTGGTGCCGTCTTCTTGGTCTGGGTGGTTGGGATCAAGGATCCCTCATGGCACACCTTTGTATCCGCCAACAATGATGTCGCTCCCTTCTTCTTCCTTGATCTACTCCTCTTATCTTCGGTTCCAAAGAACATCCTAGGATCGACTTCGTACCACCCTAAGGTTCTAATATATAGGGCTTTCATAGTCCCCCACCCTAATCGATCATGGGCGAGGCATCCCCCTTCTTCAGACTATGTTCTTGCCCTGTTCGGGCGTACGGACAGGGATGGGGGAGCCCGACGCTTCCCCACTTTTTTCCTTTTTTTTTTGCATAAAAGTCCATATCAAAGAAATATTTACGTAGCCCATCCAATAGTTCGGTTTGACTTCAAATTTTGGAGTAATTAATATATTATCATCAACTTCACATGAGCAAGATTTTAAATAAAAACTAGCTGTACAAACACTCCAAACAGGTCTTTTAAATAAAAACATTATAATTACTAATTTAATTACCTAGGCCACTATATACATCAAAACCATCTAAAATTTCTCTCACCATCTTATATTCTAATTAACCATCTACTAAAATTATTATCAGCACTTATTATGAGGGATACATACTATATTCCCAATTTTGTACTTCAAGGACCCATTTGTGAATCTTAATTGGTTCAATCATGATTGAAAAAGGTTCTAGGGCCCCCAAACCATTCTCTGGTCTTTCAAAAAGTCCAATATCTATTCTCAATTATGGAACTAAAACATGAATCAATATTCACTAAACAGAAGCTTTTATATGATACATTAGGCCAACATTACTTTACTTCCTTAATAATGAGACCTAAGTTGGTCTCGAGTTCAAACCAGTAACTCAAGTCTTCATATTATATATAATCATCACATTATTGTTCACAAGAATAATTCATTTATATTTATCTACACCTGACTACAATCATATACATTTAAGTCATTATGTGTGTATTGGTTGATCATATGACTTGTATTACACATTTTGTGAACTTTTGCATACCTAGCCATGGTTAGTTCATTACGTCCCTTGGCATGCCTTTACTAAAAAAACCCACATTAAAGGCTTACTTTAGCTATGAAATTGAGAATGTTACAATTCTACCCACCTTAAAATAAATTTCGTCCTCAAAATTTCTCTAGGCTGCTACCCACCTCAGAGTTTTTCTTACCTCTTCGTTTATTGTAAGGCATACTTATGTTCAAACTTTTGCATGAAAAGAGATATGTAATGTATTTTCATAAAGATTTATGTGAGTATTATCTATTACCTTGGTCTACTTCTCAACTCATACATAGGGTCTATGAAACTAAACTTGTCTCTATACTTAGGGCATCTACCTCAACCTTATCATGACTTCCTAACATTAGCTGCACATGGTTGTCTAATCTTAGGTTCTTTAGGTAACTCCTACATTCCTAGATATGTGGTGATCAGGCACATACCTAGAGATGTGGGATTCTGACATGCTATCTCTCACTAACCTACTAACATGTGTGTCCCATCCCACATGGGCCTATAAGAAAGAAGAGATGCATAAAAGTCTAGCGCTTATGAAATTTCTTTTCAATTCTCAATTGGTTGGACATAACCACTGAGAACGGAGAAGAAACCTCATTAGCTAGGTTTGGGTAGCTACTTTAGATCTAAATAAGGATGACTTCTTCCTCTAAGATATCTATCTATTCTAAGGTTAAGACCCATAATCACTCTAGGTTATGGTATTCTTCTTATGGAATCTATCCCTAAACCCTAATCTTACCTCTTCACTCCAGGGTGACTATGAGAATCATGTTTGCCTAGTGGCCATTTACCAAATTGCTCTGATACCATATTGTAACACCCAGATTTTCATAACACATGAGCGGAAGCAATAATTTTTTTTCTTCTTTTCATCTGGGAGTGTCACAAACATGATAACCATTGCAATAAAAGTAAATGAAACACTTTGAAAAACTAGTAAAACTGATTCGTACATAGCTTTTTGTCAACATAAAACTACATCATTTTTATGCATAATTTTATAATAAAAAGATGTCAATACTCAGGATCGTCTAGGTAGATGGCACCCCACTAGGCAAGCTTGAAAGTCTCTTAAGCCTTTGTTGGTCCCTTTGTTCTTCAATTGCTTCAAAACCTGCGGACATCGCGTCCCCAACCATGCATTGGGAAAAATAGTCGTTAGAGTAAATGGCATGAGTATTCTAAAATGTACATTGCTAAAGAATTGAAATATTACAAAAGATTATTGAAATCATAAATATAAAATGAACATTAAACTCTGATTAGATCTAGAAACATATCATCTCTCATTTCTTGATCTCTTATTTTCTACTCTATCGTTTTTAGAGACCTATACTCTAGGTCTCATGGCCTACGCCAAAGTCTCTGGATCATAAATATCTTATCTGAATTCCTCTCATCACACTCGTGGATGAGATTATAGACATGCTCTAATCTTAAGTATCTTTTACTTACGATTTTTATCTGTTTGTGGCCACCATTATACAATAAGTCCTCCTCTGTGACACCGAAGTGTCCTCTATGGTGCAACACACCCTCTGTTGGCACAATATGCCCTCTATTGATTCCTCTATGGTGCAACGCACCCTCTATTGGCACAATGTGCCATCTGAAATGGAGTAAACACTCCTCTGAATTGGCAACATATGCCTCTGAATCGTCCCGGGACTCTCTGAATGAGGACTTATTATATAATGTATTATGTGAAGGTTTTGAATTAATTGTCTTAAGTCTATCTTTATTAAACTCTGAATCTGATCTTATCTGAAACTGAGTACTCAACACGTACTTAGTTTTGAATATGAAATCTAGATCTGAATCTCTGCTCTTTAAAATCTGAACTGAATCTATTATAGAATTTGGATATGTATCTCAAATTACAACATAATTGAGATTGGGTCTATAAACCATATCATGTATCTTTATTCAAAATTTGGCTACTCATACAGTGAGTAGTCTAAGTATGAATCTAAATCTCTTATTCTTAAGTTCTAAACTGAATTCATTGCTGGATTTGAACATGTATCTCATTATCTGGGTAAACTTTATTCTAAAACTCTTATTTAGTAAGATTACTTTATTATACCAATTATATCATAAATGAGTCTAAAGTCTTATGAGAAAGGATCTGACATGAATATAGAAATAATAAGTATACAAAGTATCTTAAGTCAAGATTATGAAAGTATCATAAGTACCACATATTTAAAAAATATCAATTCCGACAAGATGGTTCAATCCTTCTTATAAAATATGATGTTACCCTGAAACTTTGCATATGAACTTACATATTAAACCTTAAATACCAAAATAGAAATCTTATAAAATATTATATTATAACCTAATCATAAATTAATGTGTCATTATCTTATAATGCCATCATGAACTCATTTTTACAATACATTGTGATCCCAACAGTACCTTTATTTCTACAAGTAGACCATGTCTTAATATTCTGAAATTCATATTCTTATATTGTAATTAAATTCTAGATATTATTCATTCTAAGGAATCTAGTTGTTATATCTATACATATGCATGAAATCTTAATGGCATGTTTCTGCTTGAAATCATAATACATAATTATGCCTATAAATATGAGAAATCCTGACAATATATGTGTAATTAAATCCTCAATACAAAACTATCCCAAATCACCAACTAAGTATGGCTACATTACTTGCATATCTCATCTTACAATCTTATTCATTAATTTTGAACATTTCTAAGAAATCTTGTAGGAACACGATTCTTTAACTTTCTCATGGACTTGGTCCATGGGTCACAACTATTTTGAGCAACATGTCTCTATTTGAAATTTTGGATATCTCAACTTACATAATGATAGAGATATGAAAATATTATTGTTTGCATTAAAATCTTAGAACATTGAACTATATAAATTATAAAAGTCTTATCACGAGACATGTAAACATACTAAACTTAAAACATGAGTACTCATGGGCATGGACCACTTACCTCTTATACACATGGCATCGATAAGGAAGTCTCCATTCTAAGTTCCATAACTTTAATAACATGGATATCATCATAGTTTTATCAGTCCAAGCCTATATTCTCTCTTTCTATTTCTAAATCTCAAAACCCCATCTTCCTAAATACATATACCAACTTAGGGTTCTTATTTATACTAAACATAACTTTAATCTAAAATCACCATAAAATCTTGGCGTTAAAATAAAATAAAACTCATACCATATAATAAATATTATCTTTATACTCAAATAAGACATAAATCGTCTTATGCACTAATATGAACATATACTTCATATAATGTGAATAATTCTCAAACATAGTCACATATTCTAAACTTACTAACTCAATTAGGAAATCAAAGTATAATACCATCACATTACTAATATCAGGCATAATTGGCCATACATATATCACTTATAGTTTCAGGATAATTATTTATTATTCTTTCATAATGGCTACTCGTCTAAAACTAAATATTAATATAATAGCACAAGAAACTTCATCAAATCTCTAGAAAAGTATTCATATAATGTAGGATTGATCATGTATTAAAATATCAGGTCATTTAAAAATCATATCATGGGTCAAATACCCAAAATTCCCTTATTAGGGTTTACAATAAAACCTCACTAAAACTTCATATGAAAGATTATGATCTGAATTAATGTTAAACATATCAAAATAGACATTCAGTAAAATTTGTATGAATTGCTAAAGGTGTTTACTATTTTTAATTGGCAAAACATCAAAATCATATAGTTTTGTCTACCCATAATATAATAAATAGTAGACATCAAAATCATACTCTGGAACTATTTTTATAGGATAGTACACTCGAAGAGATTTCCATAGGTACCTTGTTTGTCCCAAACCGAGATATGTAGCTCAAGATATGAATTTTAGAAGTTTACCTAACCCTAGCTGAACTTGGGCATCGAGATCTGATCTGACGGTCATAATTTCTTGCGCGTCACATGCCTATGGCCGGTGCTTCCTCCCTTTCCTTCATCTTCTTGCCTGCGTATGCACCCAGAACAGAGGCCACTGCACCCAAACCTTCCGATGAACTTGATCTCAATTCCTTGGCCACAAACTCGTAAGAGAAGCATGCCCCAGCTCCAGCCTGGTCTAATCCACAAGGGCGGCGCCGTCTTCTTGGTCTGGGTGGTCGTGATCAAGGATCCCTGATGGCACACCTTTGCATCCACCAACAATGGCGCCGCTCCCTTCTTCTTCTTTGATCTACTCCTCTTGTCTTCGGTTCCAAAGAACATCCTAGGATCGACTTCAGACCACCCTAAGGTTCTAATATATAGGGCTTTCATAGTCCCCCGTCCTAATCGATCATGGGTGAGGCATCCCCCTTCTTCGAGCTCTGTTCTTGCCCTGTTCGGGCGCACAGACAGAGATGGGGGAGCCTGACGCTTCCCCACTTTTTTTCTTTTTCTTTTTTGCATAAAAGTCCATATCAAAGAAATATTTACGTAGCCCACCCTATAGTTCGATTTGACTTAAAATTTTGGAGTAATTAATATATTATCATCAACTTCACATTAGTAAGATTTTAAGTAAAAACTAGCTGTACAAACACTTCAAACATGTCTTTTAAATAAAAACATTATAATTACTAATTTAATTACCTAGGCCACTATATACATCAAAATCATCTAAAATTTCTCCCACCATCTTATATTCTAATCAGCCATCTACTAAAATTATTATCAGCACTTATTATGAGGGATACATACTATATTCCCAATTTTGTACTTCATGGAGCCATTTGTGAATCTTAATTGGTTCAATCATGATTGAAAAAGGTTCTAGGGCCCCCAAACCATTCTCTGGTCTTTCAAAAAGTCTAATATTTATTCTTGATTATGGAACTAAAACATGAATCAATATTCACTCAAGGGAAGCTTTTATATGATACATTAGGCCAACATTACTTTACTTCCTTTATAATGAGACCTAAGTTGGTCTCGAGTTCAAACCAGTAACTCAAGTCTTCATATTATATAGAATCATCACATTATTGTTCACAAGAATAATTCATTTATATTTATCTGCACCTGACTACAATCACACACATTTAAGTCATTATGTGTGTATTGGTTGATCAGATGACTTGTATTACACATTTTGTGAACTTTTGCGTACCTAGCCATGGTTAGTTCATTACGTCCCGTGGCATGCCTTTTCTAGAAAACCCCACATTAAAGGCTTACTTTAGCTATGAAATTGAGGATGTTACAATTCTACCCACCTTAAAATATATTTCATCCTCGAAATTTCTCTAGGCTACTACCCACCTTAGGGTTTTGCTTACCTCTTCATTTATTGTAAGGCATACTTATGTTCAAACTTTTGCATGAAAAGAGATATGTAATGTATTTTCATAAAGATTTATGTGAGTATTATCTATTACCTTGGTCTACTTCTCAACTCATACTTAGGGTCTATGAAACTAAATATGTCTCTATACTTAGGGCATCTACCTCAACCTTATCATGACTTCCTAACATTAGTTGCACATGGTTGTCTAATCTTAGGTTCTTTAGGTAACTCCTACATTCCTAGATATGCGGTGATCATGCACATACACAGAGATGTGGGATTTCTGACATGTTATCTCTCACTAACCTACTAACACGTGTGTCCCATCCCACATGGGCCAATAAGAAAGGAGAGATGCATAAAAGTTTATCGCTTATGAAATTTCTTTCAATTCTCAATTGGTTGGCCATAACCACTGAGAATGGAGAAGAAACCTCATTAGCTAGGTTTAGGTTGCTACTTTATATCTAAACAAGGATGACTTCTACCTCTAAGATATCTATCTATTCTAAGGTTAAGACCCATAATCACTCTAGGTTATGGTATTCTTCTTATGGAATCTATCCCTAAACCCCAATCTTACCTCTTCACTCCAAGGTGACTATGAGAATCATGTTTGCCTAGTGGCCATTTACCAAATTGCTCTGATACCATATTGTAACACCCAGATTTTCATAACACATGAGCAGAAGCAATAATTTTTTTTTCTTCTTTTCATCTGGGAGTGTCACAAACATGATAACCATTGCAATAAAAGTAAATGAAACACTTTGCAAAACTAGTAAAACCGATTCGTACATAGCTTTTTGTCAACATAAAACTACATCATGTTTATGCATAATTTTATAATAACAAGATGTCAATACTCAGGATCGTCTAGGTAGATGGCACCCCACTAGGCAAGCTTGAAAGTCTCTTAAGCCTTTGTTGGTCCCTTTGTTCTTCAATTGGTCCAAAACCTGCGGACATCGTGTCCCCAGCCATGCATTGGGAAAAACAGTCGTTAGAGTAAGTGGCATGAGTATTCTAAAATGTACATTGCTAAAGAATTGAAATATTACAAAAGATTCTTGAAATCATAAATATAAAATGAACATTAAACTCTAATTAAATCTAGAAACATATTATCTCTCATTTCTTAACCTCTAATTTTCTACTCTATCTTTTTTAGAGACCTATACTCTAGGTCTCATGGCCTACGCCGAAATCTCTGGATCATAAATATCTTATCTGAATTCCTCTCATCACACTCGTGGATGAGATTATAGACATGCTCTAATCTTAAGTATCTTTTATTTACGATTTTTATCTATTTGTGGACAAGATTATACAATAAGTCCTCCTCTGTGATGTCGAAGTATCCTCTATGGTGCAACACACCCTATGTTGGCACAACGTGCCCTCTGTTGACACGAAAGTGTCCTCTATGGTGCAACACACCCTCTGTTGGCACAATGTGCCATCTGAAATGGAGTAAACACTCCTCTGAATTAGCAACAGATGCCTCTGAATCGTCCCGGGACTCTCTGAATGAGGACTTATTATATAATGTATTATGTGAAGGTTTTGAATTAATTATCTTAAGTCTATCTTTATTAAACTCTGAATCTAAACTTATCTGAAACTGAGTACTCAAATCTGCAATCTAAATCTGAATCTCTGCTCTTTAAAATTTGAACTGAATCTATTATAGAATTTGGATATGTATCGCAAATTACAACATAATAGAGATTGGGTCTATAACCCTTATCATGTATCTTTATTCAAAATTTGGCTACTCACACACTGAGTAGTCTAAGTATGAATCTAAATCTCTTATTGTTAAGTTCTAAACTGAATTCATTGCTGGATTTGAACATGTATCTCATTATCTGGGTAAACTTTATTCTAAAACTCTTATTTAGTAAGATTACTTTATTATACCAATTATATCATAAATGAGTCTAAAGTCTTATGAGAAAGGATCAGACATGAATATAGAAATAATAAGTATACAAAGTATCTTAAGTCAAGCTTATGAAAGTATCATAAGTACCACATATTTAAAAAATATCAATTCCGACAAGATGGTTCAATCCTTCTTATAAAATATGATGTTACCCTAAAAATTTGCATATGAACTTACATATTAAACCTTAAATACCAAAATAGAAAGCTTATAAAATATTATATTATAACCTAATCATAAATTAATGTGTCATTATATTATAATGCCATCATGAACTCATTTTTACAATACATTGTGATCCCAACAGTACCTTTATTTCTACAAGTAGACCATGTCTTAATATTCTGAAATTCATATTCTTATATTGTAATTAAATTCTAGATATTATTCATTCTAAGGAATCTAGTTGTTATATCTATACATATGCATGAAATCTTAATGGCATGTTTCTGCTTGAAATCATAATACATAATTATGCCTATAAATATGAGAAATCCTGACAATATATGTGTAATTAAATCCTCAATACAAAACTATCCCAAATCACCAACTAAGTATGGCTACATTACTTGCATATCTCATCTTACAATCTTATTCATTAATTTTGAACATTTCTAAGAAATCTTGTAGGAACACGATTCTTTAACTTTCTCATGGACTTGGTCCATGGGTCACAACTATTTTGAGCAACATGTCTCTATTTGAAATTTTGGATATCTCAACTCACATAATGATAGAGATATGAAAATATTATTATTTGCATTAAAATCTTAGAACATTGAACTATATAAATTATAAAAGTCTTATCACGAGACATGTAAACATATTGAACTTAAAACATGAGTACTCATGGGCATGGACCACTTACCTCTTATACACATGGCATCGATAAGGAAGTCTCCATTCTAAGTTCCATAACTTTAATAACATGGATATCATCATAGTTTTATCAGTCCAAGCCTATATTCTCTCTTTCTATTTCTAAATCTCAAAACTCCATCTTCCTAAATACATATACCAACTTAGGGTTCTTATTTATACTAAACATAACTTTAATCTAAAATCACCATAAAATCTTGGCATTAAAATAAAATAAAACTCATACTATATAATAAATATTATCTTTATACTCAAATAAGACATAAATCGTCTTATGCACGAATATGAACATATACTTCATATAATGAGAATAATTCTCAAACATAGTCACATATTCTAAACTTACTAAATCAATTAGGAAATCAAAGTATAATACCATCACATTACTAATATCAGGCATAATTGGCCATACATATATCACTTATAGTGTCAGGATAATTATTTATTATTCTTTCATAATGGCTACTCGTCTAAAACTAAATACTAATATAATAGCACAAGAAACTTCATCAAATCTCTAGAAAAGTATTCATATAATGTAGGATTGATCATGTATTAAAATATCAGGTCATTTAAAAATCATATAATGGGTCAAATACCCAAAATACCCTTATTAGGGTTTACAATAAAAACCTCACTAAAACTTCATATGAAAGATTATGATCTGAATTAATGTTAAACATATCAAAATAGACATTCAGTAAAATTTGTATGAATTGCTAAAGGTGTTTACTATTTTTAATTGGCAAAACATCAAAATCATATAGTTTTGTCTACCCATAATATAATAAATAGTAGACATCAAAATCATACTCTGGAACTATTTTTATAGGATAGTACACTCGAAGAGATTTCCATAGGTACCTTGTTTGTCCCAAACCGAGATATGTAGCTCAAGATATGAATTTTAGAAGTTTACCTAACCCTAGTTGAACTTGGGCATCGAGATCTGATCTGACGGTCATAATTTCTTGCGCGTCACATGCCTATGGCCGGTGCTTCCTCCCTTTCCTTCATCTTCTTACTGCGTATGCACCCAGAATAGAGGCCACTGCACCCAAACCTTCCGATGAACTTGATCTCAATTCCTTGGCCACAAACTCGTAAGAGAAGCATGCCCCAGCTCCAGCCTGGTCTAATCCACAAGGGCGGCGCCGTCTTCTTGGTCTGGGTGGCCGTGATCAAGGATCCCTGATGGCACACCTTTGCATCCACCAATAATGGCGCCGCTCCCTTCTTCTTCTTTGATCTACTCCTCTTGTCTTCGGTTCCAAAGAACATCCTAGGATCGACTTCAGACCACCCTAAGGTTCTAATATATAGGGCTTTCATAGTCCCCCATCCTGATCGATCATGGGTGAGGCATCCCCCTTCTTCAAACTCTATTCTTGCCCTGTTCGGGCGCACAGACAGAGATGGGGGAGCCTGACGCTTCCCCACTTTTTTTCTTTTTCTTTTTTGCATAAAAGTCCATATCAAAGAAATATTTATGTAGCCCACCCTATAGTTCGATTTGACTTAAAATTTTGGAGTAATTAATATATTATCATCAACTTCACATTAGTAAGATTTTAAGTAAAAACTAGTTGTACAAACACTTCAAACATGTCTTTTAAATAAAAACATTATAATTACTAATTTAATTACCCAGGCCACTATATACATCAAAATCATCTAAAATTTCTCCCACCATCTTATATTCTAATCAGCCATCTACTAAAATTATTATCAGCACTTATTATGAGGGATACATACTATATTCCCAATTTTGTACTTCAAGGAGCCATTTGTGAATCTTAATTGGTTCAATCATGATTGAAAAAGGTTCTAGGGCCCCCAAACCATTCTCTGGTCTTTCAAAAAGTCTAATATCTATTCTTGATTATGGAACTAAAACATGAATCAATATTCACTCAAGGGAAGCTTTTATATGATACATTAGGCCAACATTACTTTACTTCCTTTATAATGAGACCTAAGTTGGTCTCGAGTTCAAACCAGTAACTCAAGTCTCCATATTATATAGAATCATCACATTATTGTTCACAAGAATAATTCATTTATATTTATCTACACCTGACTACAATCCCACACATTTAAGTCATTATGTGTGTATTGGTTGATCAGATGACTTGTATTACACATTTTGTGAACATTTACGTACCTAGCCATGGTTAGTTCATTACGTCCCGTGGCATGCCTTTTCTAGAAAACCCCACATTAAAGGCTTACTTTAGCTATGAAATTGAGGATGTTACAATTCTACCCACCTTAAAATATATTTCATCCTCGAAATTTCTCTAGGCTACTACCCACCTTAGGGTTTTGCTTACCTCTTCATTTATTGTAAGGCATACTTATGTTCAAACTTTTGCGTGAAAAGAGATATGTAATGTATTTTCATAAAGATTTATGTGAGTATTATCTATTACCTTGGTCTACTTCTCAACTCATACTTAGGGTCTATGAAACTAAATATGTCTCTATACTTAGGGCATCTACCTCAACCTTATCATGACTTCCTAACATTAGTTGCACATGGTTGTCTAATCTTCGGTTCTTTATGTAACTCCTACATTCCTAGATATGCGGTGATCATGCACATACACAGAGATGTGGGATTTCTGACATGCTATCTCTCACTAACCTACTAACACGTGTGTCCCATCCCACATGGGCTAATAAGAAAGGAGAGATGCATAAAAGTTTACCGCTTATGAAATTTCTTTTCAATTCTCAATTGGTTGGCCATAACCACTGAGAATGGAGAAGAAACCTCATTAGCTAGGTTTAGGTTGCTACTTTAGATCTAAACAAGGATGACTTCTACCTTTAAGATATCTATCTATTCTAAGGTTAAGACCCATAATCACTCTAGGTTATGGTATTCTTCTTATGGAGACTATCCCTAAACCCCAATCTTACCTCTTCACTCCAGGGTGACTATGAGAATCATGTTTGCCTAGTGGCCATTTACCAAATTGCTCTGATACCATATTGTAACACCCAGATTTTCATAACACATGAGCGGAAGCAATAATTTTTTTTTCTTCTTTTCATCTGGGAGTGTCACAAACATGATAACCATTGCAATAAAATTAAATGAAACACTTTGCAAAACTAGTAAAACTGATTCGTACATAGCTTTTTGTCAACATAAAACTACATCATGTTTATGCATAATTTTATAATAACAAGATGTCAATACTCAGGATCGTCTAGGTAGATGGCACCCCACTAGGCAAGCTTGAAAGTCTCTTAAGCCTTTGTTGGTCCCTTTGTTCTTCAATTGCTCCAAAACATGCGGACATCGTGTCCCCAGCCATGCATTGGAAAAAACAGTCGTTAGAGTAAGCGGCATGAGTATTCTAAAATGTACATTGCTAAAGAATTGAAATATTACAAAAGATTCTTGAAATCATAAATATAAAATGAACATTAAACTCTAATTAAATCTAGAAACATATTATCTCTCATTTCTTAATCTCTAATTTTCTACTCTATCTTTTTTAGAGACTTATACTCTAGGTCTCATGGCCTACGCCAAAATCTCTGGATCATAAATATCTTATCTGAATTCCTCTCATCACACTCGTGGATGAGATTATAGACATGCTCTAATCTTAAGTATCTTTTACTTACGATTTTTATCTGTTTGTGGCCACCATTATACAATAAGTCCTCCTCTGTGATGCCGAAGTGTCCTCTATGGTGCAACACACCCTATGTTGGAACAACGTGCCCTCTGTTGACACGGAAGTGTCCTCTATGGTGCAACACACCCTCTGTTGGCACAATGCGCCATCTGAAATGGAGTAAACACTCCTATGAATTAGCAACAGATGCCTCTGAATCGTCCCGGGACTCTCTGAATGAGGACTTATTATATAATGTATTATGTGAAGGTTTTGAATTAATTATCTTAAGTCTATCTTTATTAAACTTTGAATCTAAACTTATCTAAAACTGAGTACTGAAATCTGCAATCTAAATCTGAATCTCTGCTCTTTAAAATTTGAACTGAATCTATTATAGAATTTGGATATGTATCTCAAATTACAACATAATTGAGATTGGGTCTATAACCCTTATCATGTATCTTTATTCAAAATTTGGCTACTCACACAGTGAGTAGTCTAAGTATGAATCTAAATATCTTATTCTTAAGTTCTAAACTGAATTCATTGCTGGACTTGAACATGTATCTCATTATCTGGGTAAACTTTATTCTAAAACTCTTATTTAGTAAGATTACTTTATTATACCAATTATATCATAAATGAGTCTAAAGTCTTATGAGAAAGGATCAGACATGAATATAGAAATAATAAGTATACAAAGTATCTTAAGTCAAGCTTATGAAAGTATCATAAGTACCACATATTTAAAAAATATCAATTCTGACAAGATGGTTCAATCCTTCTTATAAAATATGATGTTACCCTGAAACTTTGCATATGAACTTACATATTAAACCTTAAATACTAAAATAGAAATCTTATAAAATATTATATTATAACCTAATCATAAATTAATGTGTCATTATCTTATAATGCCATCATGAACTCATTTTTACAATACATTGTGATCCCAACAATACCTTTATTTCTACAAGTAGACAATGTCTTAATATTCTGAAATTCATATTCTTATATTGTAATTAAATTCTAGATATTATTCATTCTAAGGAATCTAGTTGTTATATCTATACATATGCATGAAATCTTAATGACATGTTTCTGCTTGAAATCATAATACATAATTATGCCTATAAATATGAGAAATCCTGACAATATATGTGTAATTAAATCCTCAATACAAAACTATCCCAAATCACCAACTAAGTATGGCTACATTACTTGCATATCTCATCTTACAATCTTATTCATTAATTTTGAACATTTCTAAGAAATCTTGTAGGAACACGATTCTTTAACTTTCTCATGGACTTGGTCCATGGGTCACAACTATTTTGAGCAACATGTCTCTATTTGAAATTTTGGATATCTCAACTTACATAATGATAGAGATATGAAAATATTATTGTTTGTATTAAAATCTTAGAACATTGAACTATATAAATTATAAAAGTCTTATCACGAGACATGTAAACATACTGAACTTAAAACATGAGTACTCATGGGCATGGACCACTTACCTCTTATACACATGGCATCGATACGGAAGTCTCCATTCTAAGTTCCATAACTTTAATAACATGGATATCATCATAGTTTTATCAGTCCAAGCCTATATTCTCTCTTTCTATTTCTAAATCTCAAAACCCCATCTTCCTAAATACATATACCAACTTAGGGTTCTTATTTATACTAAACATAACTTTAATCTAAAATCACCATAAAATCTTGGCATTAAAATAAAATAAAACTCATATTATATAATAAATATTATCTTTATACTCAAATAAGACATAAATCGTCTTATGAAATAATATGAACATATACTTCATATAATGAGAATAATTCTCAAACATAGTCACATATTCTAAACTTACTAACTCAATTAGGTAATCAAAGTATAATACCATCACATTACTAATATCAGGCATAATTGGCCATACATATATCACTTATAGTGTCAGGATAATTATTTATTATTCTTTCATAATGGCTACTCGTCTAAAACTAAATACTAATATAATAGCACAAGAAACTTCATCAAATCTCTAGAAAAGTATTCATATAATGTAGGATTGATCATGTATTAAAATATCAGGTCATTTAAAAATCATATCATGGGTCAAATACACAAAATACCCTTATTAGGGTTTACAATAAAAACCTCACTAAAACTTCATATGAAAGATTATGATCTGAATTAATGTTAAACATATCAAAATAGACATTCAGTAAAATTTGTATGAATTGCTAAAGGTGTTTACTATTTTTAATTGGCAAAACATCAAAATCATATAGTTTTGTCTACCCATAATATAATAAATAGTAGACATCAAAATCATACTCTGGAACTATTTTTATAGGATAGTACACTCGAAGAGATTTCCATAGGTACCTTGTTTGTCCCAAACCGAGATATGTAGCTCAAGATATGAATTTTAGAAGTTTACCTAACCCTAGCTGAACTTGGGCATCGAGATCTGATCTGACGGTCATAATTTCTTGCGCGTCACATGCCTATGGCCGGTGCTTCCTCCCTTTCCTTCATCTTCTTGCCTGCGTATGCACCCAGAACAGAGGCCACTGCACCCAAACCTTCCGATGAACTTGATCTCAATTCCTTGGCCACAAACGCGTAAGAGAAGCATGCCCCAGCTCCAGCCTGGTCTAATCCACAAGGGCGGCGCCGTCTTCTTGGTCTGGGTGGTCGTGATAAAGGATCCCTGATGGCACACCTTTGCATCCACCAACAATGGCGCCGCTCCCTTCTTCTTCTTTGATCTACTCCTCTTGTCTTCGGTTCCAAAGAACATCCTAGGATCGACTTCAGACCACCCTAAGGTTCTAATATATAGGGCTTTCATAGTCCCCCGTCCTAATCGATCATGGGTGAGGCATCCCCCTTCTTCGAACTCTGTTCTTGCCCTGTTCGGGCGCACAGAAAGAGATGGGGGAACCTGACGCTTCCCCACTTTTTTTCTTTTTCTTTTTTGCATAAAAGTCCATATCAAAGAAATATTTACGTAGCCCACCCTATAGTTCGATTTGACTTAAAATTTTGGAGTAATTAATATATTATCATCAACTTCACATTAGTAAGATTTTAAGTAAAAACTAGCTGTACAAACACTTCAAACATGTCTTTTAAATAAAAACATTATAATTACTAATTTAATTACCTAGGCCACTATATACATCAAAATCATCTAAAATTTATCCCACCATATTATATTCTAATCAGCCATCTACTAAAATTATTATCAGCACTTATTATGAGGGATACATACTATATTCCCAATTTTGTACTTCAAGGAGCCATTTGTGAATCTTAATTGGTTCAATCATGATTGAAAAAGGTTCTAGGGCCCCCAAACCATTCTCTGGTCTTTCAAAAAGTCTAATATCTATTCTTGATTATGGAACTAAAACATGAATCAATATTCACTCAAGGGAAGCTTTTATATGATACATTAGGCCAACATTACTTTACTTCCTTTATAATGAGACCTAAGTTGGTCTTGAGTTCAAACCAGTAACTCAAGTCTTCATATTATATAGAATCATCACATTATTGTTCACAAGAATAATTCATTTATATTTATCTACACCTGACTACAATCACACACATTTAAGTCATTATGTGTGTATTGGTTGATCAGATGACTTGTATTACACATTTTGTGAACTTTTACGTACCTAGCCATGGTTAGTTCATTACGTCCCGTGGCATGCCTTTTCTAGAAAACCCCACATTAAAGGCTTACTTTAGCTATGAAATTGAGGATGTTACAATTCTACCCACCTTAAAATATATTTCATCCTCGAAATTTCTCTAGGCTACTACCCACCTTAGGGTTTTGCTTACCTCTTCATTTATTGTAAGGCATACTTATGTTCAAACTTTTGCATGAAAAGAGATATGTAATGTATTTTCATAAAAATTTATGTGAGTATTATCTATTACCTTGGTCTACTTCTCAACTCATACTTAGGGTCTATGAAACTAAATATGTCTCTATACTTAGGGCATCTACCTCAACCTTATCATGACTTCCTAACATTAGTTGCACATGGTTGTCTAATCTTAGGTTCTTTAGGTAACTCCTACATTCCTAGATATGCGGTGATCATGCACATACACAGAGATGTGGGATTTCTGACATGCTATCTCTCACTAACCTACTAATACGTGTGTCCCATCCCACATGGGCCAATAAGAAAGGAGAGATGCATAAAAGTTTACCGCTTATGATTTTTTTTTTTCAATTCTCAATTGGTTGGCCATAACCACTGAGAATGGAGAAGAAACCTCATTAGCTAGGTTTAGGTTGCTACTTTAGATCTAAACAAGGATGACTTCTACCTCTAAGATATCTATCTATTCTAAGGTTAAGACCCATAATCACTCTAGGTTATGGTATTCTTCTTATGGAATCTATCCCTAAACCCCAATCTTACCTCTTCACTCCAGGGTGACTATGAGAATCATGTTTGCCTAGTGGCCATTTACCAAATTGCTCTGATACCATATTGTAACACCCAGATTTTCATAACACATGAGCGGAAGCAATAATTTTTTTTTCTTCTTTTCATCTGGGAGTGTCACAAACATGATAACCACTGCAATAAAAGTAAATGAAACACTTTGCAAAACTAGTAAAACTGATTCGTACATAGCTTTTTGTCAACATAAAACTACATCATGTTTATGCATAATTTTATAATAACAAGATGTCAATACTCAGGATCGTCTAGGTAGATGGCACCCCACTAGGCAAGCTTGAAAGTCTCTTAAGCCTTTGTTGGTCCCTTTGTTCTTCAATTGGTCCAAAACCTGCGGACATCGTGTCCCCAGCCATGCATTGGGAAAAACAGTCGTTAGAGTAAGTGGCATGAGTATTCTAAAATGTACATTGCTAAAGAATTGAAATATTACAAAAGATTCTTGAAATCATAAATATAAAATGAACATTAAACTCTAATTAAATCTAGAAACATATTATCTCTCATTTCTTAACCTCTAATTTTCTACTCTATCTTTTTTAGAGACCTATACTCTAGGTCTCATGGCCTATGCCGAAATCTCTGGATCATAAATATCTTATCTGAATTCCTCTCATCACACTCGTGGATGAGATTATAGACATGCTCTAATCTTAAGTATCTTTTACTTACGATTTTTATCTGTTTGTGGCCAAGATTATACAATAAGTCCTCCTCTGTGATGTCGAAGTATCCTCTATGGTGCAACACACCCTATGTTGGCACAATGTGCCCTCTGTTGACACGAAAGTGTCCTCTATGGTGCAACACACCCTCTGTTGGCACAATGTGCCATCTGAAATGGAGTAAACACTCCTCTGAATTAGCAACAGATGCCTCTGAATCGTCCCGGGACTCTCTGAATGAGGACTTATTATATAATGTATTATGTGAAGGTTTTGAATTAATTATCTTAAGTCTATCTTTATTAAACTCTGAATCTAAACTTATCTGAAACTGAGTACTCAAATCTGCAATCTAAATCTGAATCTCTGCTCTTTAAAATTTGAACTGAATCTATTATAGAATTTGGATATGTATCGCAAATTACAACATAATAGAGATTGGGTCTATAACCCTTATCATGTATCTTTATTCAAAATTTGGCTACTCACACACTGAGTAGTCTAAGTATGAATCTAAATCTCTTATTGTTAAGTTCTAAACTGAATTCATTGCTGGATTTGAACATGTATCTCATTATCTGGGTAAACTTTATTCTAAAACTCTTATTTAGTAAGATTACTTTATTATACCAATTATATCATAAATGAGTCTAAAGTCTTATGAGAAAGGATCAGACATGAATATAGAAATAATAAGTATACAAAGTATCTTAAGTCAAGCTTATGAAAGTATCATAAGTACCACATATTTAAAAAATATCAATTCCGACAAGATGGTTCAATCCTTCTTATAAAATATGATGTTACCCAAAAATTTGCATATGAACTTACATATTAAACCTTAAATACCAAAATAGAAAGCTTATAAAATATTATATTATAACCTAATCATAAATTAATGTGTCATTATCTTATAATGCCATCATGAACTCATTTTTACAATACATTGTGATCCCAACAGTACCTTTATTTCTACAAGTAGACCATGTCTTAATATTCTGAAATTCATATTCTTATATTGTAATTAAATTCTAGATATTATTCATTCTAAGGAATCTAGTTGTTATATCTATACATATGCATGAAATCTTAATGGCATGTTTCTGCTTGAAATCATAATACATAATTATGCCTATAAATATGAGAAATCCTGACAATATATTTGTAATTAAATCATCAATACAAAACTATCCCAAATCACCAACTAAGTATGGCTACATTACTTGCATATATCATCTTGCAATCTTATTCATTAATTTCGAACATTTCTAAGAAATCTTGTAGGAACACGATTCTTTAACTTTCTCATGGACTTGGTCCATGGGTCACAACTATTTTGAGCAACATGTCTCTATTTGAAATTTTGGATATCTCAACTTACATAATGATAGAGATATGAAAATATTATTGTTTGTATTAAAATCTTAGAACATTGAACTATATAAATTATAAAAGTCTTATCACGAGACATGTAAACATACTGAACTTAAAACATGAGTACTCATGGGCATGGACCACTTACCTCTTATACACATGGCATTGATAAGGAAGTCTCCATTCTAAGTTCCATAACTTTAATAACATGGATATCATCATAGTTTTATCAGTCCAAGCCTATATTCTCTCTTTCTATTTCTAAATCTCAAAACCCCATCTTCCTAACTACATATACCAACTTAGGGTTCTTATTTATACTAAACATAACTTTAATCTAAAATCACCATAAAATCTTGGCATTAAAATAAAATAAAACTCATACTATATAATAAATATTATCTTTATACTCAAATAAGACATAAATCGTCTTATGCACTAATATGAACATATACTTCATATAATGAGAATAATTCTCAAACATAGTCACATATTCTAAACTTACTAACTCAATTAGGAAATCAAAGTAGAATACCATCACATTGCTAATATCAGGCCTAATTGGCCATACATATATCACTTATAGTGTCAGGATAATTATTTATTATTCTTTCATAATGGCTACTCGTCTAAAACTAAATACTAATATAATAGCACAAGAAACTTCATCAAACATCTAGAAAAGTATTCATATAATGTAGGAATGATCATGTATTAAAATATTAGGTCATTTAAAAATCATATCATGGGTGAAATACCCAAATACCCTTATTAGGGTTTACATTAAAAACCTCACTAAAACTTCATATATGAAAGATTAGGATCTGAATTAATGTTAAACATATCAAAATACACATTCAGTAAAATTTGTACGAATTTCTAAAGGCGTTTACTATTTTTAATTGGCAAAACATCAAAATCATATAGTTTTGTCTACCCAGAATATAATAAATCAGAGCAAGATGCCCAAGAAGCAGAAAGACCCAGGATCCTTTGGGATTTCATGCCATATCGGTGACTCTTCATGTAAGAAGGGATTGGCCGATCTCGATGCTAGCATCTCTATCATGCCACTTAGCCTTTATAAGAGGTTAGGGTTTGCAGAACTTCTCCCAACTGGAATGACCATACAACTTGCAGATAACTCTATGACTCTTCCCTTAGGAATCATTGAAGATGTCCCTGTCAAGGTTGGAAAAGATTCCTATGTCCCATGTGACTTTGTCATCATGGACATACAGGAAGACACCAGATACCCTCTTATCTTTGGTCGTCTGTTCCTCGCCACTGCAAGAGCTTTGATTGATGTTGAAGTAGGGACCTTGCTACTCAGACTAGGTAAATAAACCCTCGAGTTCAAAGTTTTCAAAAGCATGCGAAGACCGAGCATGCAGGAAGAAGTCTATTTGATTGATTGCATTGAGCAAATGTCGCTCCTCACACAAGAGGAGTGCGAACAAGATGATCCTTTAGAAGTGGCTCTAACAAACCCATCTGCCGATAATTCCATCAACGAACAAGTTAAGGATTGTATCCTTCACCTCGACTCCGTAGAAAAAGATCCTGAAGCTAGGTTCGAGGAAATAAAAGTTGTGAATGTAACTAAAGGGCCATGCGAGAAGCCATAAGCCCCTGAAATGAAGCCCCTGCCCGAGGGACTGAAGTACATGTTTTTGGATGATCTCAAAGTTTGTCCAGTTATTATAAATTCCAATCTAACGACCGAATAAGAAAATAAACTCCTGAAAGAATTAAAGGAAAGAAAGAAAGCTATCAGCTACAAGATGAGCGATCTCACTGGGGTCAGTCAAGCGCTTTGCATGCACAAAATCCCTATGGTGGAAGACCACAAGCTGATTGTTGAGCATCAACAGAAGTTGAATCCTAATATGAAGGAAGTAGGCCACCGCAAAGTCATCAAGTTGCTCACCACCGGAATCATCTATCCGATATCTGACTCACCTTGGGTGAGTCATGTACATGTCGTTCCAATGAAAGGTGGCACTACTGTGATACGGAATGAAGATAATGAACTCATCCCCACTCGAACAGTAACCATGTGGAGGATGTGCATCGATTACAGGAAGTTGAACAAGGCCACACCCAAGGATCATTTCCTGATGCCTTTCCTAGATCAAGTCTTAGTGCGATTGGCTCGCCAAGAATATTTCTGCTATCTCGATGGTTACTCTGGATTCTATCAAATTCCTATGCATCCAAATGATCAAGAGAAAACTACTTTTACTTGCCCCTTTGGAACATACGCCTTTAGAAGGATGCCATTCGGGCTCTGTAATGTGCCTGCAACCTTCCAACGCTGTATGGCAGCCATATTTGCTGGTTTAATTGAAACCATTATGGAAGTTTTTCTGGATGATTTCTCTGTATATGGGGATTCGTACAACTCATGCCTGAAGCACCTCTCCATGGTCCTCAAACAATGTGAAGAAGCACATCTTGTGCTAAATTGGGAGAAATGTCACTTTATGGTAAAAGAAGGCATTGTCCTTGGCCATAGGGTCAGTAATTGAGGAATCAAAGTGGATAAGGCCAAGATCGAAGTGATCTCCAAACTATCTATCCCTACCAATGTAAGAGAAGTCTGCGCATTCCTTGGTCATGCAGGCTTCTACATAAGGTTTATCAAGGATTTCTCCAAGATAACCAAGCCCATGACAAACTTGTTGCTGACGGATGTTGACTTCTATTATGATGAAGAATGTATCAAGAGTTTCAACAATCTAAAGCATGCCCTTACAACAACACCCATCATTCGAGCCCCAGATTGGGATCACCCATTCGAAATTATGTGTGATGCCAGTGATTATGTTGTGGGTGCTGTTATAGGCCAATGTATAGAGAAGAAACATCATGTCATCTATTATGCATCGAAGATCCTTGACGAAGCTCATAGGAACTATGCAACTACTGAGAAGGAACTCCTAGAAGTCGTATATGCCTTTGATAAGTTTAGATCCTACCTCATTGGTTCAAAGGTGATTGTCTACACTGATCACGATGTTATTCGTTATCTTCTAAAAAAGAAAGATGCAAAACCAAGGCTAATAAGATGGATTCTCCTATTGCAAGAATTTGATCTTAAGATTAGAGATAAGAGAGGCACAAAAAATGTTGTAGCAGGCCACTTAAGTCGTATCCACACTCTGGAAACTGATAAGATCCCAATTAACGACTCTCTTCCAGATGACCAACTTATGAAAGTCTCAGAAGCTACTCCTTGGTACTCAGACTATGTGAACTACCTTGCCGTGGGAGTCATCCACCCTGAGTGTACTGGCAATGCTCTAAAGAAATTCATGCATGATGTGAGGCAATATCATTGGGATGATATGTACCTCTTCAAGCTTTATGCTGATGGTCTCTACAGACGTTGTATCGCTGAGGAAGAAGCCCAACTTATTTTAGAGCAATGCCACTCAGGCCCAATCGGAGGCCATATGAGTTCAAAGAAAACTTCTTTGAAGGTTTTTCAATGTGGTTTCTTTTGGCCAACCATATCCAGAGATGCTTATAACTTTGTGTTGTCATGTGACAAGTATCAGAGAATGGGAAACATTACGAAAAGAGATGAGATGCCACTTAATCTATGGCAAGAAGTCAAGATTTTTGATGTTTGGGGAGTGGACTACATGGGCCCATTCCTATCCTCACATGGATTTTCCTATATCCTTGTTGCAGTGGATTATGTCTCTAAATGGGTAGAGGCCATACCAACCGTCACTAGCGATTCAAAACCCGTCATTAAAATGTTCAAAGATATTATTTTTCCCCGTTTTGGAATCCCATGAACTGTATATTCGACGGAGATTCTCATTTTCTGGAAAGAAGCTTTGAAGCATTGTTGAGAAGATATGGTGTAACACACAAGGTAGCTTCCCCCTACCACCCACAAACAAGTGGGAAAGTAGAGGTTTCAAACCGTGAACTCAAAGCTATCATGGAAAAGATAGTAGGACGCAACTGAAAGGATTGGTCAGTGAAAATCAATGACGCTTTATGGGCCTACCGAACCACATTCAAAACTCCTATTGGAACAACACCCTTCATACTTATCTATGAAAACTGGCGAACCACATTAAGAAAGCTGGCGAAGCTAGGATTCTGCAACTTCAAGAGCTAGAAGAACTCCGGATGACGGCTTATGGGAATGCACGAATTTACAAGGAACACACGAAACTTTGGCATGATGGTCATTTGAAGAGGAAGGACATTCAAGTGGGAGACCAAGTTCTGCTGTTTAACTCGAGACTGAGGTTATTCCTAGGGAAACTTCATTCTCGCTGGTCGGGACCATACATTGTCAAAAACATCTATCCACATGGTGCATTCACCTTATGGAGTGACAAGTCAGGTGATTTTGTGGCAAATGGCTAACGCTTGAAAAGATATTTCACCACAACTGACACTAGCATAGATGAATCGATGAATCTGTCCAAACCGACATATCTACCAGAAAACTGAAGAAATCAAGTCGAGCTGACGACATAAAACAAAGGCGCTTGTCGGGAGGCAACCCGATCCTTAGCTTAGTTTTTACTTTTAAGTTTTACAATTAGAACAATTTTGCACCTGGTAGGCAATGCATCACAAGATGCAGTCTTAAGTTCTGATAATTTTCATTTTTCTAAGATTTCAGATGGAGGACGCGTCGCCGAAAGGAATGCAACCACATCTGGTGGACCAATCGGCACGAGTTTTCCCCTCCATCTCGGATTTAGAGTTTGCTTGGGGTGAGCGAATTTCTAAGTTTGGGGTGGAGGGTTGGTGGTACATACTTTACTTTCCACCCTCTCTTATCTATTTTAGACTTAAGATCTCATCGTTGCAATTTTGAGCAAAATTTTCAAAAAAAAATCAAAATTTTCAAACATTTTCATAGCAGTTTGTATAGAAACTTGATGAAGTTTTGACGTTTTTGTTTCAATCAAAGCCATTACCTAGCTGGCTATCCTATTTTTCCATGCAGTTTTGAATCATTATACCTTCCTTATTCGAAGCAAAACCTCAAGGGGGGTAATTTCTGAAACTAGCCAATGGTTAGAAACCATCTTGTGAAGCTTATGAATCCTAACATCATGATCAATAGATATGGCAAGTATCTGTCGAACTGAGATGGATCAAACATGTTGTGCTTCCTAACTGACTAGTGGAACAATAACATGGAATCTCCACTGGATCCACACCAAGCCATTATTTGAGCGGAGTATGATAAGGAGAACAACCCAATGCACTGAATTGTAAATCGAGTTGCATTCTGATCTAAACTCTCTTCTACACTTCTTCTATCATCTTCTTACCCCTCCGTTCATAAAAAACAAACAAAATAGCCAATATAGTGCCAAACCCTAAGTTCGGGGTGACACACTCTCTCTCTTTACACTTCTTCCATACTCCTCGCTAATAAATAGGGGTGTACCACCAAGAAAAGATGCCAAAGAGCACACAAAAAGAAATGCAATCTCGAGTCGAATAGAGGAGAGATTCACACACAAAAATGCAATCAATGAAGTTGCAAATCATATAATAAAAATCTCAAGTCTAATAGAGGAGAGATTTATTTCTTCCTTCCATACCACCCTTCACTCCCCTTTCCACCTACTGGCACAATGAATGCCTACGCTTACCAATATCCTAAAAACACCAGTGTCAGATCAGGTGCACACTTGTTCTTCTGGACTCCTACGAAACTCTTAGACACGCTTGATGTGGGAGAAGTGGAGAGGAAGTGATGTTGGGAAATGAACTTGGGAACAAAGATTTGGTAAGATGTGTTATGTGATCTCAGGATGTTGAGATGCTTAGTCATACCGACCATAAAAGAAATAATCATGATGTGAAGATGAGGCAGTCACACGAGTCGAAAGTATTCATTTGGCGACCGTTTCAGATTTTGTGTTACTCGAGGACGAGCAACGTTTAAGTTCGGGGTATTTTGATGTACGCATATTATCGAGGGTTCAGTCACCTCTTTCTGGCCCAATTTTGCCTTGCCTTTTCACTTTTATTAGCTATACCTTCTATGATGTGAGTTATTGGGCTTAATTGAATTATCACAGATTTAATTGGATTTTTACACCATTCTTGCAAGTCAAATTGGGCATCGGGCCCAAGTTCTAATCCATTTCTCTATTTTGGGCTTTGTTTAGCTCTGGTCAATGGCTGGTCAACGCAGGCCCTCCCTCCTTTTCCCTCACACACAACCCTTTGTTTAAGGCTACAATACCCACGATTCTCCTACTAACTACCGCGATCGCGGTTATATCCCACAGTTGTCTGTGGGTACTCCTGCCCTAATCGCGGTCGCTCCTCTCCAGACTCGACCCGCAGTTTCCTCTCATCGCCACGCCGCGACTGCGGCTTCTTCTGCTCCCTCGTCAGAATCACGACCTGCAACTAGCCGTGCCCGCGACAGCAACTCATGCCCGCGGTCTGCCTCCCTTCACCCGCACTCGCGATCAACCCATGCTGGCCACTGTAACCCCACTACATCTTCGTGTATCTCTCCCCTCCGCCACTTATCTCTGTCAAAGACTGCTACCGCCTTTGACCATAAATAGGTCCGCGACCTTTACCTCAAGAGGATCGCGACCTCCCTTTCAGCGAATCGCGACCAACCCAAAACCACGACCACAATTTCTCCTGATCGCGACCGCGATCCCAAGTAACCGCGACCACCTTCTGCTACCCAACATCGTGACTGTGGCAAAACTAAGCCCGCGATCTCACAACTTTGACCTAGCAGCACCCGCAGCCTGCTCCAGAGATCAAGCTGTTCACGACCTTTGCCTCCACTCTCCATCGTGACTCACCATCACTACGGGGAGATCAAGCAACACAACTGTGACCCTCATGATCGCGATCTTTGCGCCGCCACCCCTGCAGCAGAGAACGTCACGACCGGGCTCAGTTGATCGCGACCGTGGAAAAGGAATCACGACCTCTCTTCCTTTTTATCTCGAACACCTATCCGCGGTCCCAGAATCGTGACCTGGGCCTCCTCCAACCACAACCTGGTCGTGGCAACACTCCAATGATCGCGACCAAGCCAAAAGAATCACGACCTGGTCCTTGTTAACAACCACGACCTACAGTTCCTCAAGATTGCGAACATGTCAGCTCGATTATCGCGACCGAGTGTAGCAACACCGCGACAACAAAGAACCGTAGACACCTGTCCGAGATCCCCATAACCACGACCAAGGGATCGCGATCAACTCTCTATTTTCTAACAACCGCGGTCATATAGCCAATTCCGCTCCCGCAGTTGCTTCACTTCCTCCACCCTCTTCCATTTCACCTTCATCTTCCTTCACCTCCTGCCCTAATCGCAACAACCCGCTCGCGGTCCATCAAGACACCGAGCATCCACATGCTGCCTACTCAATCATCCAGGGGTGCCCGTCCATACTTTGGTATCCACGACGCCACCCACCATCACAGCACCAGAAAAGATCTGCCACCTCTCCGCCTCTTCTCTTGCTAGCACAACAACAACACCGTGACTCCATCACCCAGCATGATCGTGACTCCAAAGAATTGCGACCTGCTACCAAAAGCTACAACCGTGGCAAAAGCCGTGACCTGCTACAGAAATACCAAGGCCGCAAATTTAAGTCGGTGTGAATCTGCCTATAAATAGAACGCGACTCCAGCCCATAAAATCATCATCGATAGATGCCGTTAGGTTGCACGTCTTTCCTGGGCCTACAGAGACGACCTCCATAACCGAGAACCTGCCCCCGTGGTGGTTTTATGCCCCATTCACCCATATCTGGAGTGTAGACTCTAGATATGCAAGCTACTTCATCCAGATCTAGATCTAGATCTAGATCCAGATCCGCTGCATCTACGTCGTTTCTACGCCGCCATCTCATCCACATGCTGCTCCTCCTGCTACGAGCGAGGACCGCGAGAAGAAAGAGAAGGTGAAGAGAAGATTTGCCCCGTCTACCGTTAGGGGTGAGCAAATAACGGTCCAGACCGCAAAACCGGACTGGACCGCTCAATTCGGTCCGGTTCGGTCCATTTCGATTTCGGTTCGGTTCGCGGTCCGAGAATTTTAATAAATTCGGTCTTCGGTCCGGTCCGGTCCGGTCCGGACCGCAAACTAACTTTTATATAAAATCCATATATATTTGAAGGTGTATTCTATAATAACTACAAATAAAGTACATATATAAGCACTACTAGTATGAATGTTTGATACTATAGTTATATAATTGTTAGAAGTGACTAAGATTATCAACTTTGTACAATTAAATAAGTTATAAAACATGTAAAAAAGGTTGATTGCGGTCCAAACGGTCCGGTCCGGTCCGCGGTGAAAACGGTCCGGTCCGGTCCGCGGTGAAAACGGTCCGGTCCCAGTCCGGTCTGACCACTAAACGGTCCGGTCTACGGTCCAAAAATTATTGATATTCGGTCCTCGGTCCGGTCCACCCGACGTTGTGTAGAAGATCGTTTCTCCATCGAGCTGTGATCATCTTCGTCACCATGCTCATGGCAGAATCTTCTCTCTCTCTTGCTTTTCTTATTTCTCTCATCATGAGCGAGTAGTTCCTTTTCGCTGGGGTGTGGGGACTAGCCCCGCTGCCCATGCTTACATGTTCAAATACTAAACATTCCATGGTATGTATATAACTTTTCATCTTATTGTTAATCGTCGATGTGTGCTTGTGGATGATCACATGCTTGCATTTATCTTGTTCATTTCCTATGTTGCGCGAACTCCAATATGTATGATTTGAATGTCGATTAACGCGGTGACTCCTTGATGAGAAATCAGATGGGATTCCCTGAAGTAGCAAGTGTGTGATCTGTGAGGTGATGAGACATCTAGCCCACAGTGACACTTCTGTGTGCCTAACGCCTGTATAGGGGGGCCACAACTTCAGTTGGATATCTGTCTCTTCGGAGCAGTAATTATGTGATTTGGATGGTGATGAGACATCTGATACCTAAGGTGATGCTTACGCGAACCTGATGCCCGTATGGGGGGGTTTTGCAGCAGCTCTATTTGGATAGTTATATCTTGTCTGGATGTTTGTGATTGGATCTGTTTGCATGTGTAGTGCGGTGAAACCCGGGACCATCCCAACGATCCCCATCATTAATCTTTAATCAACTTTTAATCCTGCTCCTGCGATTAGCTTAATTAAAATCAAATCAACCTTTGTTCTAATTATTAGTCTTGCTTCAACTAGATTTAACTAGTAAAAGATTCTTAAAAATATTGTCCCTTGGGATTCGATCCTCAACTATACTGCGATAAGACCCGTCTGCCTGCGGGTGGTATTATTGCACGTTGTTTTGGTTAAAAACTTAGGGATTTCAACCCTAAGTGAGTTTGTTAGTGCGATAATATACCACGTCATTCCCCTCCAGTAGGTGGGGCCCACATGGACATGGCATGTCAGTCTTGAGCCGTGCAGTCCAAACATGTAGGAAAGGGCTGTCCATGGTTGACGTAGCCACCCTTACACTGGTATTCTGTGATCGGGAGCTGGGTGTCCATGGGCCATTGATGGTCTGCACTGAAATGGGAAAGAGATTATGAGGCCTTATAGTTGAGCCTTGACGAGGACGTCAAGAGGCTAAGTGGAGGAGATTGCAACATCCCATGATTTGAGGGATCAGATAAAATGATCTTAAAAGAAATGATTGGACTATCCATATCACCAAGGTGCACCTCCTTTTCTGGGAGCCCATTACTAAAGAACTCTATAGTTAAGCGTGCTCAACTTGGAGTAGTACTAGGATGGGTGACCAGTCGGAAAGTTGATCCTGACTTGCGCGTGAGTGAGAATAAAGTGCGCAATTATGGCTAATGGTGGTCTGTGGGGCCAGTCGTCATTCCTAAAACTCTACTAGAGCCTTCCGCAGTGGACCCAGGTTGTTACACTCACTTAGGTGAGGATTTCAACTTGAATGTCACACATACATTTAAGGTGTTCAAAATCCGGAGATGTCACAACTACAATCAACAACAAGCTTTACCATCAGTGTCAACTATTAATACTTATAAGGAACCAAATATATGATGAAAGTTATATCACAAAAGAACAACCTTTTAAAAGAATTTATACTTGAATGGAAACATAGTTTTGCTAGGATATTTGTAATTAAGTGAGAGTAACTTCTATTAGGATTTTATTTTACTTGGAGTGATCCAGATTATCAAAGTAAAGTAAGCTATGCACATGTTACAATATTAATATTAGGAGGTGTTTCTACGGTTATGCCCAAATAAAAATAATTCTTTCCCATAATTTTGCTTGAAGGGAAGGTAAAATGGTACACAAAGTATGTTAAAGTATGCATGAAAAGTTACGTTTTTGTTTGATTTTTTTTCACTAAAAAAGATATTTAGTGGTAACTTTACTTATGGGGAACCAATATATCAAATGACAATATATCAAATGGAAGTTTTAGTGGATATTATCAGATACACGACGGATACAAGCTGTTCACACATCAATTCCCCATTTTTTAGATGAAAGAAAATAATCCAAAGCCTCCCATAGAATCCCATTAATAATCTCCCCTTGGTTTTCTTCTTTATGATTATTTATGTTCCAAAAAACAACCGAAATGGTCATATCATTATTCCACTTTGCTTACAACACCGCTCTAACTAATATTATCTGATACGTTACTTCATTACATGGGAGAACACATTGAACTATAGTAATTCACTAATTCTTCAAGCTTCAGCACTGTACTACACAAGTCAGCAGTGGATGGACTCGGCAGCCACGGCCACCGGCGTAAGTCCATTAGACCATTACCATTCACCAACCAGACATAAAAAAAGCATTGAATATAACACAGTGCTTGCAGTACTGGATGCTATGCTAATCACTGCTCTCTCCTCTTCTTCCTCCTCCGCAGTTAAATTCCTCTCTCCTCGTCTCCGCCACCGACCGCTCTTTCTCTCCACTCTAAGCATCTTGCTACTCGCCGAGCCCTAACCCTAGAATCTTGTTACAGGATCTCTGTATTCCTCTCTATATACCGGGGAAATGTGCCAGGAGGTGAGCGCGGATGGGGCCGCCGACAGCGGGAATGGGGACTGAGCTACTGTTTCTCGCCTCGGGTTGGAATGGGGAAGTCCGAGGAGGAGCAGGTGCTCTCCGTGCTTCCGTCATCATCGGGGACATCGGAAGGCAATGGCGGGTTGGCAGGATGCCGCCATTGCCGCTGGATCGGGAGGATCGTTCGCCCGAGATGCCTCGTCGCGGTAGTACTGGGAGTGGCTGTATTGCTGTCCGCTGTCTTCTGGCTTCCGCCCTTCCTTAGGGACCAGGCGGATCGTGGGGATTCGGATCCGCATTCTAGATATGGAGGTGAGTTACAAAGTCATTTATCCCTTATTTAGTTTGACACCGACCATTTCCTTCCTAGTAATTGGTGGGAGCCAAGGAGCATTAAACGTAAGCATTGCCTTAAATTTCACGAAACAGACGCTATTTATAGATTTTGAGGTGATTGCTTGATGTAGATGCTGTATATATCTAGGCTTTGATTGCCAGTATCCACGTCGAAGTTGGAATGCCCAAAACGGCGTTTTCTCTACTTATGAAAATATCGGGTCCAATTGTTCGGGATAACTGCTTAAGGCCGTGGTTCTGTGGGCATTTTCACTGGCTCGCCAACATGAGATGCTGGCTTCCGAGCATGTTTAATGTTTTTGACTGCTCTTGCTTTTGAAAATGGGTTGATTCCTGGACGAGCGAAGCGGGCACAAGTGCCCCTGCGTGCATAGCGAACCTGCTGCCTCTTTTACTCGATCAATGCAACTTACATAGAAAATTAAATAACATAATAGAACTCTATAATTTGTCTAAAGTATGAAAAGATATATTTAGTATATAAATGCGATTAATACTTTCGAGCATACGTTAATGAGGCTGCTAGAAAGTATGCAGGTGCTATCACTGAAGGTGCTAATCTCGTCCAGACACATGAAGGCTTTAAATGACAAAAAAAAAAAACCCAGCTGGGTTCGCCAAAACATAAGCCTTTTTATAAACAACTGGTGATTGGCCAAACAAAACTCCAGGGTCTCTGCTTTCTGTCTGGCTCACCATTGGGTTAATGTAGTTTATACAATGACATCATGTATTATACAACATAAATTCAATTATAATCCATTTTAAACACATGAAAGAGAAACAGTCATAAATTCAAAGTCAAAATAATATGTCAATGGCTAATATATGTATAAAAAGCCACTCATGATAACATATAAAATCGGAAATGAGTTACCGGAACCTTATAACGGCTTAAGCATAGGTTGCTGTTTCTTAATGAAGTGAGTTGAAAACGTATTGTGCAAGAATTCCATGTTTATACAAGCTTCAATACACTTCTCAACCATTCTGAACTAATTTAAATATTTAATAGAATTATAGAAAACATATAGATATATTTCCAACATATACAATATACATATACATCATACCTTAAATCAAAAGTGAATGTCCTTTAATGTATATACATATGAATATGATATGATGTTACAATATGATATGTCATTGGATTTTAGAATCATATAACAGTCAATTAATCATATAGGGTACTATTAAGTTCAGATGTGATTTGCAGTCTTATAATCAGGAATATTTGGAGTCAATATTCATGTGGTGCAAATTGTCTAGGTCAGTATACTCATATGATACAAAAAGTGAATTGGAAAACGGCCTGAGCGGACGATTAAACGGCCGATTAATCGGCCCAGCACCCAGGCCGTTTAAATTTTGCCAAAATCGCCGGTTAACCGTTTTTGTTGTAATTAATCGGCCGCCTTTTCCCGCTTTTTGCCCTTTTTTGCCCTTTTTTCCCGCTTTTTGGCCTTTTTTGTCCTTTTGTAAAAAATTTGCTGTGCACCTGTAACTTTATATAAACTACATGGTCCCAAGTATTATTGACTATAATATATTAAATAGTTAAACCTATATGCATTAAATATCCTATGATAAGCCTAGTTCTAATAAAGAATGCATACTTTGTATGCAAGTTGGGGTAATAGGGTACTGCTGTAAAGTGAAATTATATAAGTAAAATATATGTAACTATTATCTAATTTTAGAATGCATACTTTAGTTAAATGTACTGCTGTAATGTATGACTAATTGATAATATGCACGTATAACAATAAGTTAGAAAGGTATCCAATAATTAGTGTATTGTTTACTGCTTAGCTATGTAAACATGTGATGCAATTTTTTTTCTGTATCATGTATGTAGGGTGTTTTATCCATGTCAAATCTATTGTTTATTATATCATGGCTATAATTATTGTCTTATAGCTATCTTATAGACTATTTGGGTGTTTTGTATTGTTGGGTAGAGTGTTTAGAATCTTTAGATATATATAAAAGTTCCAAAGACTATTAGTATTTATATACATATATATGTAATTTTGTATAAAATTATATAGGAAATTAAAATTCCGGCCGCTTAATCGGCCACTTACCGCTTAACCAGTTACAAGGTGCTGTCCGCACGGTTACCACTTAACGTTTTTTAAAACATTAGTTACAAATCAACATTTCATATAGATAGAAAGATACAAAGACACAAAAATAGTTAACTTGTCTATTAGGCTGATTAGTGGATGCAACTGGCCTAACACCGACGAATGTTGTTTCTGCACCAAGATGAGCAAAATGATGGTCGAGGTTGAGAATAGGGAAAATGGGATCACCAGGAAGCATCCTTTAAGCGGCCCTATGTGACAAAATGGGTGCCTAGCAAGTAGCAACAATTGCCAACTCCAACCCCTATGGCCTACATATAAACACTATAGCGTTGGGGCACTTAAGCAGTTGCTGGTGAATTGGTCGGTTTTGGTTTAATGATTAACATGATAGTATCTCAAAGCATAGACACATATAAGATGATTCTTCATGACAAGATGTACAGGGGAATCAACCATACAAACCATTCAGTTCTGAAGACAATGGACACTGCATATCACATCATCGAGTATAAAGTATAACTTGTAAAGGGAAAAACATGCGTTAATGTGTAGAGAGCATTTTCCTACAAATCAACAGTCCTTTTCCTATAAGTTTTTTTTATTTTAGAAATCGCAGAATTAGCACGTTAAACTAAAAGATGCAGTTCAGAAGATTGCACTCACTGTATACTTTGAGGAAGGATGCCTCTAGCTATGAATCTTTTCCTTTAAAAATAGAAGTAACAGTAAGCACGATCAAGGAAAATTATTACGTAATCTGATTGCAAGGGGAGAAAAGTAGACGATCTTACCTCCCAGGAAGGCCTGGTTCTCTGGTATGAATTCTTTGTTCCAGTTGCCGTGCCTCTAAGAGGCAGCACTGGCCCTCCTCGAGTCCAGTCTCTAATGAGTGTCTAGCCACCTGCTACTGCTAGAGGAGCATATGGTGGTGGTTGATGGCGCTCCTGCAGTTCTTTCCCTCTTGCTGTTGCCTGTGCCTGTTAGAGCCGCCAACTGCAAGATCAATATGCTAGTGTAACCCCCATCACCCCTCTCAAAAGGCATGCAGTTCAGAAGCGAGGGTTGAGGTGAGATGATCCATAACCATCTTACGTTGAGCCGGTTTTGCCTCTCATATGCCGGACAAATGCTTTTAAGTGCTGTGCAAATGTGAAACTAAAATATAACTGTCCCTGACCCAACAATTGTCAAACTTTCGGTTAAAATTCAACGGGTCTAGTTGTCGGGTTTTTTGCTTAGAGTAGATGGTAGACTCCTGCTGCTGCTTCTGGTGCAGTTATCATTGTTGTTATTCTTCTTTTTCCTCTTCTAATCATCCCATATTGCTGTTCGTGTTGCTTGTTTTTTTTTCTTTCTTTCTTTCTTTGTTATTCTCCTTTTTTCTCCTTCCACATTGTTTCTGTTACCGCTCCATTCACATTTTGTTCGATTTCTATCCCCTCCCGCATATCTGTCCCATCTTCTTACTGTCTCTCACTCTAAAATCTAAAGGATTGTTTGTATTAGATGAGTAAAACCAATTACAGGAGACTCTCTTATATAAGAGAGAGTAAGAATAATCTAGAAATAAGAATATTCTAGAAAAAGGAAAAAGGCTAATGGGCTAATAAACAAAGGCCCATAACACAATAATAAAGGTAAAATAAAACCAGGAAAGTATATATACTAATACTCCCTCTCAAGCTGGAGCGTAGATGTCAATCATGCCCAACTTGGTCATCAGTGTAGTGAATTTGGTTTTCGGAAGAATTTTGGTGAAAATATCGGCAACTTGATCCATAGTAGGTGTATAAGGTGTAGAAATCTGACCAGATAAGACAACCTCTCGAACGAAATGGCAATCAACTTTAATATATTTGGTGTGTTCATGGAAGGTGGGGTTGCTTGCAATGAAGATAGCAACTTTGTTGTCACAGTGTATTGGAATGAATGGAGCAACAGAAATACCAAAATCTCGCAGAAGACCGTGTACCCAGAAGAGTTCACAGGTGGTGTGAGCCATGGCTCGATATTATGCTTCAATACTTGAGCGAGCAACTACAATTTGCTTCTTGCTTCGCCAAGTGACCAAGTTACCACCTACAAAAGTGCAATATCCAGAGGCAGATTTATGATCTATCTTGCTCCCAGCATAATCAGAATCAGAGTAGCTAATAAGATTACAATGGCGATGTTTCTTATATAGCAGGCCTTTGCCATGAGAACTTTTCAAATACTTTAAAATATGGCAGACAACATCCTAATGACATTGACGAGGTTAATCTAGATATCTACTTACAAGATCGACAACAGAAGTGATATCAGCCCCAGTGACCGTAAGGTAGATGCATTTTCTAACTATTCTGCGATACTGATGATGGTCAGGATGAGGAGGAGAACTGTCGTCATCCCGGTTAGTGTTGGAATCTAGGGGTGTATTAGCTGGCTTAGCCCCAAGCATTCCTGCCTCTGAAAGAAGATCCAAAACATACTTGCGCTGAGACAAAACATAGACCTGAAGATGAATGAGAGACTTCAATGCCCGGAAAATACCTCAGTTTACCTAAGTCTTTGGTAATAAAGTGCTTTTCCAAGTATGTCTTGGTAGCCTGGATGCCTGCATAGTCACTTCCAGATAGGATAATGTCATCAACATAGACAATGAGAACTAGAAGAGCAGAGGTAGTTTTCTTAACAAACACTGAGTGGTCAAACTGAGAGCGACAGAAGTCAAAATTCTGAAGGATAGAGCTGAGCTTGTCAAACCAGGCTCGTGGACTTTGCTTAAGGCCATAAATTGCTTTGCGAAGGCGACAAACTTTGGAAGACTCCCCCTGACTCTCAAAGTCGGGAGGCTACTCCATGTAAGCCTCCTCATGCAGGTCACCATACTAGAATGCATTTTTAACATCTAGTTGAAATAAAGGCCAATCAGAATTTACGACCACAGAAATAAGGATACAAATAGAATTCAACCGAGCCACAGGAGAGAACATCTTGAAGTAATCAACTCCATATGTCTGAGTGTAGCCCTTGGCTGTCAGGTGAGCTTTGAGTCATTCAATAGCACCATCTGGTTGATATTTGATTGTGAAAATCCACCTGCTACCAACTGGCGAGCAATCAGGAGGCACATCAACTAAATCCCAAGTATGTCTATCAGTGAGGGCCTGCATTTTAGTTTCCATGGCTTGACGCAATGCGGAATGCTGGAGAGCCTGAGCAATATTTTTAGGAATAGTAATAACACATAAAGCAGACGTGAAATCTGCAAAATTATTTCCCAGATTAGCAGCAGTGCAAAAATTCCCAATAGGATGTTGCGTGCAAGAGCGAGTGCCTTTGCGCAAATTGATAGGAATTCCTAAGTCAGAAAATACCTGAGATGGTGGCTGATATGCTGACTAGGTTGGAAGACTTGGTTGGGCCATAGAGGGAGTCGTTGCTTTCGGTCTTCTTTGGTAGACTTTTAAAGGAGCAGGTGCAACTGTATTATCTGACGAGGCAATATCAACAGGCAGAGGTAAAGGTGTGACTGACAGTAAGTCAGATGTTAAGGCAGATCCAACAGAAGAGTAGAACGACATATGTTCAAAAAAGACAACATCAGCCGAAACCATCCATTTCTTAGTAAGCGGGTCAAAGCAACAATACCTTTTTTGTGTCCGAGAGTAACCCAGGAAAATACACTTGGTAGCATGAGGGTCCAGTTTAGTAAGGCCAAGACGCAAATTTTTCACAAAATATGTACTCCCAAAAATACGAGGAGGTACAGTGAACAAAGGAGCATCATGATATAGTATTTGAAAAGGCACTTGATTGCCAAGAACAGAAGATGGCATGCGGTTGATAAGATAACAGGCAGTGGAAACAACTTCTGGCCAAAAAACATGAGGAACATGATAGTGAAAGAGAAGGGTATGCGCAACCTCAAGGAGGTGCTGATTCTTGCGTTCATCAATGTCACTCTGTTGTGGTGTATATGCACAAGAGGTTTGGTGAATAGTACCCATTTTGGTACAAAACAAATTTACTGATTTTTGCATGAATTCAAGGGCATTATCAGTTCGAAAGATTTTAATGGGTTTACCAAACTGGATACGTATCTCAGCAAAAAAGGTTGTAATAGTGTCAAGTATATGAGATCTGTCTTTTAATAAAAACAACCAGGTGGTTCTAGAAAAATCGTCAATAAAACTGTATCGAAATCCAGAAATACTAGCAACAGAGCATGGGCCCCAAATGTCAGCCTGGACAATATCAAATGATTCTTTTGAGCTAAAATTTTTTTTCATAGTAAAATTAGATCGAGTTTGTTTCCTTAACTGGCATGTCTCACAATGAAAAACTGTCTCAGAAATGTCAGGTAATAAATGCTTCAATTTTGTTGGTAAAGGGTGCCCCAATCGGTAGTGCCACTGAATGTTGGTCACAAAAGTAGTCAGGTAAGCCTTCGTCTTTGGTGCATCCAAATAGTAGAGTCCGTCTGGTCCCTCATGGCCCGAACCAATCTTCATCCTCGTGCACAAATCCCGAAAGAAAACACCATTCAGATCAAAAGTAATTGAGCATTTGTAGGCTCTAAACAATATTACTCACAGATAACAAGTTGATAGGGAATTTAGGAACAAACAATGTCGAGTTCAAAATAAGACGACCAATAGTATATATATTCCCTATTCCAGAAATAGGTGTTTGAGAACCATCGCTAATGTGATAGGCGGAATAGTAGCAGTTTTACGCAAGGTAGAAAATAAAGAGCGATTGCCAGTAATATGAGAAGTGACACCAGAGTCGATAAACCAATTATTTTTACCAGACTGTGCTAGAGGAGCAGATTGTGCTAAAAGAGCGGAACCGCCAACAGTGGAAGTCTCAGCAGAAGAGGCCAGGCGGGCTTGGAGCAATTTTTGAACTTCAGATTGGAGCCAATCAACAAATGGCAGGGCAGATGTAGAAGCAGAAGTGTCAGACTGGTCTGAAGAAACCTGATTTGCCCAAGCAGGTTTGCCGTGCTTGATCCATCAGCGGTCTTCAGTATGATTATTGCGCTTGCCGTACTTGTCAAGGCGGCCAGTCGGTCACCTAGATTTCCTTGGCGTCCAGGCCGACCAGGCCTAGGTTTTTTTAATATATATATATATACTTATATACAACATATTATATAGAAAAAAACTGATGTAAACACATATCTAAGGAAGTAGTAATCAATATTTGTTAAATATCTGGCATAAACACAACAAATAATAATGAATAAGAGTGATTGAGTGACATGCCTTTTAAGAATTCAGACTTGAAGTACTTGTCGAATTGCTGCCACTAAATGGTTAAAATAAAAGGCAATTGGCACAAGACAAATGCAAACACTTCTAAGTATTTGAACGACAAATATCCCAAAGGCAAAAAGGCAAAAAGCCAAAAACCTAACATCATATTGTTCAAATTCAGAATTTAAATAAAAATTAAAACATGTCTAAAGCTGTTTGAAATGCACTGAAGAAAATGAACTAAAAATCAAACGACTCTTCTTCTCTCGTCTCTTTTAACAAAAAAAATTGGCCCACCAATAAAAGTGACCGACCGGGTAGGGTCAGAGCCGACCAATCAGGCTAGTTGACCGACCGACTCGCTTAAAAGGGGAAAATATCTTGGCGGCAGGCTATGCGGAGGCCAAAAAATGACCGGTCGACTAGTCAACGACTAGGCGGCGACTAGTCGTATGCCTTAACAAGTATGGCGCTTGCAAACGTTTCAGTAACGTGGTTCGACAGAGGAATCAGAACCAGAGTACGAATCACAACCAACACCTGGAGTTGAGCAGCCTCGACCACGACCACGACTGCGGCCACGCCCACGAAAGGTATCACCAGAACGAACAACAAGAGCAACACTGTCAGAAAGTTCAGGAGTTGCCTGAGAGACAGAAAGCAAGCGCTGCATACGTTTTAGAACATCACGTAAGGTAGGCAACGGATCACCGGAGAGAATCTGATCAACTACCCCTGCAAAGGACGGTGGTAGACCAACTAGGAATTGAACAAGCTGTAGTTCATTCCGTTGTCTTTGTGCTTCTTTAATACTGGAAGGTAGCGGATGATAATCCTCAAACTCATCCCATAGGGCACAACACTGATTGTAGTAATCTTCAATAACATCTGAGGTAGAATACTCCTTCTTGGCCAGGTGTTTGAATATATCAAACACCTTCTTGGGATTTTGTTGATGAGAATAGACTTGGAGAGTTGATCCCACATATCCTTGGTCGTACTCAGGAGCAGAAGGGATTGGCTGATTTTGGGTTCAACACTGTTGACCATCTAGGTCATGACTCCAGAGTCGTCTTTGGACCACAGGTCATACGCCTGTTTAGTCTTGTCATCAACATTAGCAGTTGGTTCTGCCGGACCTGTAGTAGTAAGATGGGAGTAGCGTCCTTGAGCTTTGATATAGAGTTCAAAGGAGGCTGCCCAGGTGTGATAGTTGGAGCCGTCCAACTTGGTAGTTGTCACGCAGAGATTACGAAGCGGATCTGAGGAGCCATGGGAGGCCACAGAATGCAGGACGACCGGGCGTACATGAGTTGCAGGCTGGAGCAGGAATCACGTAGTAGTCATCAGATGGATTAGCAGGCACGTAGCATTAGGCACATAGTAGACGGACGTTGCACGCAGTAGAAAGCCAACTCAGGGGCAGATCTAAAAACACTCGTGCACAGGCAGAAGATAGCAGAAGGAGATCTGATGCATCAGATCCCAGAAACCCACAGTTGGGCAACAATAGATATAGAAAATCTATGCCAACATAACTTACTCCACCATGAGGCGTAGGCAGAGAAAAAATGAAAGCCGGTTACACATTCAACGTGCCAGAACTGGAAAGTTACCGAACAAGTACAAAGGTGAGTCGGAAGAGAAAAGAGTTGTGGTGGTGGCTTGGCAGAGGAAAGGACGGTGGGTGAAGGAGAAAAGGAAGCAGAGAAGGGGAAAGAGGATGAATGGGAGAGAGAGGACAACAACAATTGGTGGCGTGGAGGGGAGGAGATTGGGGGGGTTGGCGGCGGTGGGGAGTGGAAGGGGGTTGGCGGCGGCTGTGGGAGAGGGAGGGGCGGTGGCTGTGGAAAGGGAGGGAGGTGGAGGTGGCGGGAGGGGATGGAGCAAGTGGAGCTGCGGGTGGGGCTGTGGGCTGTGGGTGCAACGGTGGGTGGCGGCGGCGGAATGGGAGCAAGAAGGGAGGGAGGAGAAAGAGAGGGTGGCGGCTAGGGTTTAAGGAGGCATGGGTGATTAGGGTTGAGATGGGAGGGTCTCAAGATGGATCACGCTCCGATACCATCTAAAATCTAAAGGATTGTTTGTATTAGATGAGTAAAACCAATTACAGGAGACTCTTTTATATAGGAGAGAGTAAGAATAATCTAGAAACAAGGCTATTCTAGAAAAAGGAAAAAGGCTAATGGGCTAATAAACAAAGGCCCATAACACAATAATAAAGGTAAAATAAAACTAGGAAAATATATATACTAATGCTCACCACCTCCTACTTTGTCTGTCACCTCCTCCTGTCTATCCTCCTCCCAATGTTCTTCAACTCCCTCCTGACAACTCTTCCTCCACCTCCGACCAATTTTTCTCTTACCGTTATATCTTTTTCACGCATTTTCCTCCTGATTCTTCATCCTTCTGATTCTTTTCTCCTACCGTTATATCTTTTTCATGCATTATTCCTCCTGATTCTTCATCCTCCTGTTGTTAATTTTATACCTTTTACATGCTATTTTGCTACACACTCCCAACCACTTCTCCTACCGAGGCTACTGTTCCCTTTTCTTTTTTTTTTTTCATATTTTTTATCCTCTTATCTTATATGCTGAATCTCCTCCACCCCTTTCCTGGGCCATGAATGATATTGGTGTTGGACACCTTGGCACATGAATGACATTGATGTTGGACCATGGAAGCATAAGTTAAGCACACATATCTTGTTTTTTCCTGGACCATGGAAATTTCTGACGCAAATGATGCATGTTAAAATATAAGATTGCTTGAATATGAATAGATTGTGATAGATACAAGACTGGACACCCCTGTCCTATATATAGGAGCAAGGGAGAAACCCTGAGACTTGTGTCCCAAGTAATCTAAACTAGACGGGCCGGAATATAAAGGCCCACTAAACTAATTAGCCTATTTAACTAATAGACTAATATAGACACTTTAACACTCCCCCTCAAGCTGGAGCATGGGTGAAACACATGTCCAAGCTTGGAGAGTTACATGACTCGATAAAAAGAAATGATAAATGAATGATGAAGATAAAGATCACTCCCATACAAAATATGTTACTCCCCCTTAATCAATACTCCCCCTGAATCAAATAGTGATGATGACTTTGCATGCTGAAGATACTCGAGCTTTGAAGGTCTTCCTTGAAGTGCATCTGAAATGAAGACATCTGAAGATACTCTGCAGGCTGAAGAATGCGCCACTGGAATACGTGCTGAACGCGACACGAACGCGGATATAGTGTCGACGAATGGACTTGTACTACAACAACTCGCCACTGGAAAACGTGCTTAACGGGGCACGAACGCGGACGGACGATCTGCTGCTTGATACGATGCAGGAACCATGGGGGCTTGACAGGAAAGTAGATATCATCCATCAAGGAAAGTCCCAAGAGGATCAGCTACAGATGATATCGATACAACAGATGCGGCTCGGAGAAGACGTGATGAAGCAGCTCGGTGAAGATAAAACTCTGAGCTTCTGAAGAAGCACCCATCTGTCTCATGTGAATGCAGTTGAAGGAATACATCATCAACAACGGATATGGTGTCGACGCTGGATCTTCACTGCTGGCTCAAGTAGAGAACCGGTGTGCTGAACGATGTGAAGCTCCATGAAGATAACCTGGAATATATATAATCTGAATACATATATCATCATCTCATCTCATAATCTCTCTCTCATACATGCGCTCATGCTCTCTCTTCTCATCTCATCTCATCTCATACTCTCTCTCTCATACATGCTCTCATGCTCGCTCTCTCTTCTCATCTCTTTCTCTCCTCTCTATCCCCCCCCGCACACCAAATACGACGAAAGTGACTGTTTGGTGTGGAGAAATGGACATATGACCCCCCGTAATGTGAAAAAGGGATGCTCACATAATATGGGTGGGTGGGAAAGAAAATGGTGGAAAAAAGAGAGGAATATGTGAAATGGAGATGGGTAATATGTGGAGAATGAAACTGATAGCCAAAGAGAGTATACTAAATGGGTCAACTTGAGATCCAGGTAGAAAAATAAATGGATCTAGACCTGACTTGAAAAGGGGGTTTGTTGGCCTGTAATAGGATCCGATTAGTAAAAGATAGGACCGATTAATGATCCGAATAGAGACTGGGATAATGCATATGGGGTAGTAAACATGGTTGTTTGGTAGCGGTGGAGAGTGATCGCATACTGTAGATGGCAGCAGTAGCATGATGACGCACAACGCAGCAACAACTTGTGGATGAAGATCGTCGGGATGATGATGTAGTGGAGGAGCAGCAACTTGCGGATGATGGCTGGATATGACGCTCGGCTGATGAAGCACTTTGTCGCAACATAGGAGATGACAAAGGGTCTCCTGTGTGACTCCAGAGATATTGCATGCCAAGAGGATGCATGCAGAGCTAAGGCGGACCCTCTCCAAAGCGGCGAGGAAGGCTGATTTGAAGACTTCATGAGATGGAGCGGACGGTCGATACCGTTTTACATCGTCACTGATCAACTGTCGATACCATCGACAGGACTGTCTGTTTGCAATCTTATTGGAGAAAATATGAAAGATGGATAAATGCATTCTTATTGGAGACAATGAACAAGGAGAAAAACTTGGGTTGATTGGAAGTCTGTTTGCAATCTTAAAGCAAATGCTGGGCTCGGATTAACGAGACTTATTGATCTCCAATAGGCATAGTTCACTAAAGCGGCATGGGGGATTCTGCAGGGAAACTCGATATGGGCAAATTTTTATCATGTTAAATATTATAGAGGTACACGGTCTACTGATGGCAGTAATCCATGCTTTCTAAAGGACAATCATTTGTTTCAGTGTATTCGAAAAAATGTGGCAAATATTCCCTCTTATCCTTCATAATTTTCATGGGCCACTGATCGTGGTGATATCCCTTTCTAGGTGGCGAGATGGACACTAGACATTATGAACATCATGTGAGAGAAGGAGCTCATATAAACTTCAACCTCTACATCTAAGACATCCTCAATATTGATATTGGCTGGAACTCTGACTTCCTAGACGAGCATCTTACAAAAGAAGGGAGACTCCTGGCAACTTCAAGTAGTTACCACCTTAGGGAGGCTGACAACAAGATGATATGGGAAAATACTAAAACATGGATCTTTTCTTTAGCCTCTGTGAAGGCTTTGATCCATGAGGAACTACCCCAACAATGGCCTTTTTGCTGGTGGGTATGGTTTTCTTTGCAAGCACATCAAATTGCAGCTCATACACGAAACATCATTCATAACGCACTTCCATTGGATGAGAATATTAGGGAATGCGGTATCTGCCTTAGTCCTTACATCACGTTGCAAGTGCTTCCCAGATGGCAACAACGAAGACTCATACCATCTTCGCCATAAAGGTTCCGTTGGGAGGGAGAACATGGGGTCTACTTCATAAGACGCTGGATCCTGATCTTCATCCCAATAACTACCATAAAACTGAGGTTCTCAAGAATTGATGGGTACATGCTATAGATTACTCCTACCTTGGCACCATGTGCGACCTTCTGCCTCAGATGACCCTTTTCCTTGGAAAGCTAGGTGCAGTAGCAGGTATAACGACAACATCAATATACAAAACATATAGAAGCAAGCCATTCACACCTTCAACATGATAACCGCGAGCACCTCTTCTCGGTTAAATGGGGCACGACGTAGCAGCATGAACAATGGAGACTTTAAGGGGTACGAAATTCACTTATCCACCAATACATACTTAAGGAGATAGCATGGCTGAAACCCGGGCAAAGTGCTGCCAAAACTCAACATTGCAGCCATCGGGTGGAAGCAACTCATGGATAGGACATGCAACACTACTGTAGGGGGTATCATGAGGGATAGCAAAGGATCAATACCATGAGGTTTGACGACATTGGGGATTAGCTGCTCCAAAAGGGAGGCAATCATACTAGCCTGCTCTAATGGGATTAATTTGTGCAAGACTCAAAGATGTGAACCAGACCTATTGGAAACAGACTGCACTTTGATGGCAGCCATTTCTCCAATACTTAGACCCGCCCTTGGAAGATGGAAAGAGCTATGGACTCTCTAATGGGTAACCTGACGAATCGTAAACAAATATCTTGCGATTGGGGGCCAACCTATGGGGGTTCTCTTACCGATGTTACATATTTAGTAGTATCAGGAACATGCCACCACCATTTAGAGCTTCATACCATTTTGATTTATAGGGGTTTACTCATACTAAACGTGTAAAAAGAGAGAAAGTATAGTTTACAAGTGGTGTACTTTCGATTCTCATGCTGTGTATTCTTTTCTTAAGGACCCCTTGGGCTGTAACCTTTTTTGTGGCCCGGATATGGGGACAAGGTGAATGAGAACGCCCTTAATTTAAAAAATACTCTGCTAACAATCTGCTCCCTTTCCTCACCACCACAAAAGTATGTCCGATAGTAGCACACACCCCCAATTGTACCTACTGTAAACTCCCACTCTTCCATTATACTACTTCAATACACGTCATCCTCCTACAACATGAGCATAATGAAACCTCGTTCAGCACACGTCATCTTCTCCTATGTCATTGTCGTCTCCTCTCCCTCCTCTTCACTTTACTAGTTGTTACACATCCTCTTCCTCCTTTTTCTCACCACTGATAGTAAATTTTCACGGTTCTCAGAAATGCACAATTATTTGGTTTTAGTGTTCTTAAATTGTCACTACAACTTTTTGTAGGTTGTAAATTGTGGGTTTTGCTCATATTTTGATTTTACGAATATATTGTTGGTTTGATTTCATGCTGATTTGCACTATGGGCTTGATTTTTATGTGAATATGCTAGAATTGTTTTCTTTATTTATGATTGTTGCTTGAATTGGGAAAAGATTCAGTTGAAGTGATAGTTGACTCCACAAACACATGAAAATAAATTTGAATTAATTAATTTGATTGACATTCTTTAAAATCATGTAAATCTTTTAGTGTTTCTATGTTAGCTATATATACATACACACTCTATATGTGTATTTATGTATGTATGTCTAATTGTTTACCTATATATATATATATATATACAGAGAGAGAGAGAGAGAGAGAGAGACGCTCACACACACACTGATATATTTGCCTACACACTCTCAAAGCCTATAGGTCAGGTAAACCAGCCTAAGGGCCCGCCAGATGTGGCTCAATAAAAGGACCTTAACTCCACCTTGAATGGTTTTTGGTTGATAAGATGGAAAAAAAGGCGCGCCCTGAGGCGCTAGAGGCGTATGCCTCGAGGCGAGGCACACTCAAGGGCACCTTGAGGCGGCCTCACTCACCTGTAATCCGAAAGGCAGACGCCTCATTTTCTGCAAGACGCAAGAGGCGTTGAGGTGCAAGTGAGGCGCTAGCCTCAACCTGCAACCCAAAATAGAGGTTTCCTGGTCCATTTTGACTACATATGGGCCTGACCCAATGGGTTTTCCACTAGCCCCTTTGATGCAAATGAAAAAACAAACAAACTGAGGTTAAAATACTACTGTTTGGGGACAACTTTTACTGTTTTTATTTTCCAGTTGTTCAAATTTAGATTAAACAGGTAATGTAATGTGATTTTGTTATGTAGTTGTCAAATTGTATAACTTACATGGTATATATATTTTTCTTATATATATAAATATATTAATCTAGGTTTTGGAAAGTGCGAAGCGGGAAGCATGCGGATTGACCCTTTTGAAGCGGGAAGCGGAAAGCGGGTTTTAAAGCGGACGAAAGCGGGCGCTTTTCGAAAAAGCTGTCTGCATTGTTTTAAAAAATGTAGAAAAAATTAGCGACCAACATACTGCTGAGATAAAGAAATAGTACTCAACAATCAAGTATCTGAATGATATTTCATTGCATCAGAATGACTTTTACAAATTAAAAAGGGTCCTAATTACAAAAGTAAATTGGTCCTAATTACAAAAGTAAATTGTTACAAGCTAGAAACACTCAAAACATCATAAAAACCCATAGTCCGCACTCAATAATCAAATATCATACTAGTACTATGTACGATATTGTTTCGATAGCTGGGCTTAGAAATTATCATTTAGTAAAAAACATTATTTTTCAGGGTGTACAAACATAATTGACAATATAACAATATTTTGATACAGGCAAGCGCACGTTATAGATGTGTTGCGCGACACGGTCAAAAGATAACGCTGCCAACAAATGTGTGTCGGGCGATACAAGGAAATCAGCTAAAGCCGTTAGTTTGATACAAAAATGTGCGACATGAGGGTCGTGTCAGGCAAGCCAAATGATACGGTTGTCAGGTTATACCTTTGTGATCTGAAGATAGCTTGCGCGACACGGGAGAGGAAGCTAGGTGGCCAATACTAGAGCAAAGAGAGAATTTACTGCACGATACGATTGTAGGTGAGGAGTAAAAGTCGTTGCCCGACACACTTTAACCTCAACTACTATATATAGCAATCCAGGTCGGGGGTAAAACGGGTAAAATAGGGGCACGTGTCAGTCGAGGAGACAAATCATTCCCGAGACGGGCAGTAAAATCAGTCCCATCCATCAAATCAAGGGCTATTACTCATGCCGCCTGACACGATTGCTCATTGCTCGGCGTATCATACGATACAGCTTATTGCTAAGGTGTGACGCCTGGTATGCCTAGCCCGATAGGGGCGTGTCTCGCATTTTGCCTGAGTCCCTTGCCTGATACCGGCCAAGGAGCAAGGTATCTTTGCCTGAGTCCCTTTCAGGGTGTACAAACATAATTGACAATATAACAATATTTTTCCAATATCATGCATAGTAAATCGTAAAGCACAATAAATACATAATTGACAATATAACAATATTTTACAACATCATTTTGATACAGTCTACAGATGGTTGTGCAAAGGTTTGGTACAAGTATATAGAATGTCGAACTATTAGAGTATCAGCGGTAATAAATAACATTAAACATACATAGTAATATCACATACAAGCTTGAGAGTACGAAGTACTAGTCTAGCTGTACAGGGTGTACAAACGGCAGTAAGGAAGTAAAGAATAAAAGTTTCTTAACACCTTTTGAAATGCAACAGCTGGAGCATCACATATCCCAAAAGTAGTGCTTTCATTTTTCAATAGATTTTGCATGTGATCGGGTCACTCCAACAATACTTGCTGTGAAGCACCCTGAAGCGGCTGCTTATGCGGGGCTGAAAAAGCGGCATGAAGCGGCAAAAAGCGGGCAAAAGCAGCCGCTTCACACCAAAACGCTTCAAAGCCCGCTTCAGCTGAAATTACTACGGGACATGTGCTTGACCGCTTAAGCGGGCGCTTCACCCGTTTTTTAATTCACTGATTAATATATATAAATATAGGAACGCAATAGTACATTCTGAGGCTTACGCCTCGACAACCTCGAGGTTTACGCCTCGCCTTTCAAAGGCAAAAACGCCTTGTTACGCCTCACGCCTTTTTCGACCTTGGTTGACAGAGACCTGCTATCCAAATTATAAGAAATAATTAGCCTCCATATAGAGGTAAGGTAACTACACTAAGTATTTATCTTTGTTGTGAAAGTTTCAATGTCTAAATAGGTTGCAAAATGTATGTTTTTCTATAACAAAAGGTCTACCCTCAAAAGAGGGAGACTTGAGTTCTAATCAACTTAGAAGGCCTAGCTATTAGAAGATAACTAGTGTGAGACTAATGTATTGCAACAAGTTGTAAAAGACAACTACTGAAATTGACATATTGGTCCCCTACAAAAGAAAACTAAAGGGCTAACAAAGCTATGGAATGCCAATGACTTGTTCTCTATTAATTTGGACCACGGACAAGATGAAGGGGGAAAACTATTCTTGCTTTAAAAAGCTCTTCTTAGATAAGAAAACCTTGTATCCTATAACTTGTGGGAGTGTTATGCTGACAATGTATAGAAACAATTGGTGACTACACTAAGTATTTATCTTTGTTGTGAAACTTTCAATGTCTAAAAAGGGTGCAAAATGTATGTTTTTGTATAACAAAAGGTCTACCCTCAAAAGAGGGGGACTTGAGTTCTAATCAACTTAGAAGACCTAGCTATTAGAAGATAACTAATGTGAGACTAATGTATTGCAACAAGTTGTAGAAGACAACTACTGAAATTGACACCTTGGTCCCCTACAAAAGAAAACTAAAGGACTAACAAAGACTTTGGAATTCTAATGACTTGTTCTCTATTAATTTGGACCGTGTCCAAGATGAAGGGGAAAAACTATTCTTGTTTTAAAAAGCTCTTCTTAGATAAGAAAACCTTGTTTCCTGTGACTTGTGGGAGTGTTCTGCTGACAATGTATAGAAACAATTGGTGATATGATGCACCAGAAATAGACTAGGAAATGTAAAATCATTTGAGGTAAAGATTGCTGTTGCTGTAATTGTCGCAATCATGCGAGTTGTGGGGACATTTGATACATAATGATTACCTATGAGATAGCAGTCATCTTAAGTAGGGCTGGCAAAACAAGACCCGACCCGAACCCGAAATTTTAAGCGGGTTTAGGGTCCAAGGTTTTTCGACCCGACCCGAAATTGACCCGAACCCGAAGAACCCAAAATAAATTTAGGGCCGGGTCCGGATTTGGACTTTAGACCCAAATTGACCCGACTGACCCGAAATTCAGAATTATATTTTCAAATATAATTTCAAATACTATATTTTAAAACACCCGATGGCCTATTAAATTACTAATCCGTCAAACGTGAAGTTTATTTTGACAATTCTACATGGCTTTGTATTGATTTGTATGATTTTTTATACTAATTATATTATGAATTTGTGTTTAGAACTCTCGAACAAACTACAATAGGCTTTATATGTGTTACTCAATCACATTGTAAGTTTATCACAATGAAATTTGTTAATTACACTTGAAAATTACCAATGATTAGACAAATCATAACATTTTTTTTAATTATTCTATTGAGGCAAGCACAATTAATAGAAAAAGAGGAAAGCCTAAATTAACATGGGAAGATCTTATAAAGAGAGATTTTGAATCTCTACATCTCAACCAGAATATGACCCATGATAGAGCTGAATGGAAAAGAAGGATCCATGTAGCCGACCTCAACATAGTTGGGATTGAGGTTTAGTTGATGATGATGATGATGATTCTCTTGGTATTGGATTTACGGGTCAGACCCGATAGACCTGAAATTAATTGCGGGTCAGGTTAGGGTCAAGGGTTTCGACCCAAAAATCCAACTTTTGCAAGTTATGGGTCTAGCCAAAAAGTGTTGACCCGAAATAAAACCCGATTGCAATCCTTAAGTAGCTCTATCTATGTTCTTTGGCTTGACATCTGGTCATCTTGTTTCTTGGTAATTGAGCAAAGATGGTATTTGGATGTTAACAAGTGAGCAAGCATTTACAAATAGTTGGAACTCAAGAATGGTTGAATTCTGGCAAGCTCATGGTTATACATGCACCCCCTAGGCGATAGGCCCTTAATTTCCAGAAGCTAGATGCCCAGCCCAACTAGGTGGCCTTTGTTCATGGAGATGCTTCGGCAGGCTGAATGCGGGCTTGATTATCTAAGTTTTTTTTTTTTTGATTATCTAAGTTTGAAAGTTACCTATCTGTTTTTATTTTATTTTAATAAACAAATAACCATTAGAATTTATAAGTAAACTTGCTGATGCCTTTTTTTGGCTATTCTTCTTTCCTCTCACATTTTTTGTTTTTATTTTCTTTTTTCTCCACCAAGCAACAATTTTTCCTCTATGCAATGATTATTCTGTTATTTTTGCACCCAGCCCAACTAGGCAGCCTGGATTCACGAAGGTCCTTAGGCGGGTTGCCTAAGCAGCAAGCGGGCTGAATACGGGCTTGATTATCTAACTTCGAAAATTACCTATCTATTTTTTGTTTTATAAACAAATCATTATTATAAGTAAACTTACTGATGTTTTTTTTTTGGCTATTTCTGCTTTCCCCTCCCGCTATTCTTTTGTTTTTATTTTCTTTTTCGTCCGCCTAGCAACAACTTTGCTGCTATGCAATGATTATTTTCTGTTTTTTTGTTCTTTCTTCTTTCCCTTTGTCAATTATGTTTTTTTTGCTCCACCAAGCAGCAAAGTTGCTGGTCGATCCATCTTTTTATCCCACGGTTCCTACATTGTTGCTATGCAACGAATCCTTCCCACCTCTTCTTTTTTTTGTTCTTTCTTCTTGCCCTCTCACTATCGTTTGTCAATATATTAGTTATGTTTTCCTGCTGTATTGAAAAACATTCTGAGTAAGCGGCCGCTTGATTATCTAAGTTTGGAAATTACCTATCTACTTTTTGTTTTATGAACAAACAATTATTATGAGTAAACTTGCTGATGCTTTTTTTGGCTATTTCTTCTTTCCCTCCTCCCACTTCTCTTTTATTTTTATTTTCTTTTTTGTTCGCCTAGCAGCAACTTTGCTGCTATGCAATGATTATTTTCTGTTTTTTTTTTGTTCTTTCTTCTTTCCCTCCGTCAATTCTGTTTCTTTTTGCTCCACCAAGCAGCAATGTTGTTGGTCGATTCATCTTTTTATCCCACGATTCCTACATTGTGCTATGCAACGAACCCTTCCCACCTCTTCTTTTTTTTGTTCTTTCTTCTTGCCCTCCCACTATCCTAGACATGGCGTAGTGGTCTGTCTTTTTGCTGCTCTACGCCTACACGTCGTGTAGAGAGGGAATATAGCGTGTTCTATATCTACCGATTTCTCCTCAATCAGGATCATGGCGTCTTCCTCTTGAGCTACTGATATCAACAAGTCACATGCTAACTGTGTGACATCTGTCTAGTTCAATAGCTCCAATTATATTCTATGGGAACACTCTTTCAAAATATACGTTCACTCATGAAAGATTGAGCATCTCGCTGATCTACCACCTCTAAAGGAAGACACCTCTGACAATAAGAAGGCCAAACACAAGAAGTGGGCGGAGCGTGATTCACTGGTTCAGTTATGAACCAAATGTTGCTACCAACCTCCTCTTCATTGAAACAACCAAGGAGGCATGAGATCATATTGCTCAGGTATATTCCAGTAAAAAATATGCATCTCGAGTATTTGAAATATACAAGCGTCTTCATTCTTTAAAACTTGAAGATACTTTGTCTTTTGCTACTCATTTTGACACCTTCAAAGGAATTTTGGGAGAACTAAAACTCCATCATCCATTATCATCTGACCTCACTAAATTACAAAAGCAACAAGATGAAGTACAACTGTGCCAATTCCTGACATCTCTGCCTGCTAGTTATGAAGCTGTTCGCCAACAAATTTTTGCATCTGGACCCCTTCCAATGTTAGATGATGTTTATCTTCGTTTGTCTCGCTCTGTATCTTCTACTACTACTACAGAGGAACTTGCTGCTCTTGTCGTTGTTGGAAGAGGGCGAGGTAATACAAGTCATGAGCGAAGGCATAGACAACCCCTACCTAAAGTATCCCCTAATATGGCATCTCTTAAACCTGCAAGACAAGGGTAATACCTCTGACTCCATTATAGTTTCAGACTCTGATATTCCGATTGCACTACAGAAGGCACAACGGTCTACGGTCTGGCTCCAAGTATTGCATCTCTCATCATGTTTCTACAGCTATCTAAATAATTATGTGCCAAACTTCACTGCTGCTTTATCTGATATTTCTAATCTGAAGAATGTTAAAGAAGCAATGTCACACTCTGGGTGGAAACAAGCTATGAATGAGGAGATGGAAGCTCTTCAATCTCGTGGGACATGGGATCTAGTTGACCTTCATACTGGGAGCAGTCTAGTTGGCTGCCGTTGGGTGTTTACTATTAAATATTTGCCGGACGGGACTATTGATTGTTTGAAGGCTAGACTTGTTGCTAAAGGATACACAAGACTCTAGGGGTGGTACTTATCTCAACTGGATGTTAAGAATGCATTCCTATATGGAGATTTGCAGGAGAATGTCTATATGTCACATCCTCTAGGTTATGTTGCTCATGGGGGGTATTTTGGACGTGTTTACCTTCTTAAGAAAGCAATTTATGGCCTCAAGCAGAGTCCTCGAGCATGTGATGACTCAAGTATTGCTGATACAAAGAAATACCTTATGAAACATTTTGTAACCAAAGATCTTGGGCGTATTTGGTATTTTCTTGGCATGGAGGCCTGTTCTCTCTCCTATGGACCAAGCTCATGATCTATGGGCAAACACTACTCTCTTGGAAGATAAATTTCAATACAAGCGTTTAGTCGGTAAACAGTTGTATCTTTTTACAAGACTTGATGTATGCTTTTCTGATGGAGTCCTTAGTCAATTTATGGATTGTCCTAGACAGTGTCATTAAGAGGGAGCATGTCGTGTTTTGAGATATTTGAAGAATGCACATGGACATGAACTTTTCAATAAAAGAAATGGACATCTTGATATTATTGGATATTCTTATACTGATTATGCAAGATGTAAATATGATAGGAGATCCACATTTGGATATTGCACTTTTGTAGGAGGCAATCTAGTAACATGGCAGAATAAGAAACAAAATGTAATTGCCAGATCTAGTGCAAAATCAGAGTATCCTGCTATGGCACATACCACCTGTGAATTGATGTGGATTAAATCTATCCTTGCTGATTTTGGGTTTCCTATTGCTTCTGCTATACTGATTGTTACACCCACATTCCACAATTACCACTAATCATGAGATTAGGGAATAAGTTTGAAATTATACTTAATACAAAGTTAACTCCCAACACTTTTTTTCTCTCCTTTATTTCAAACTCTTTGTTTTCTCGCATTCAATCACATAAACAAACTTTACAAAGGCATTAAACCTTGATTACTCAAATATGATCTCAACATCAATGATACACATCCAGACATTCATTTTGTTCCTCACACTTCCATGTACATACAACATGATAACCAGATCTATACTCTATCATTAAAGAAACAAAGATACAAATCATCATTTAGAATTCTCTCTCAACTCTATACAAAGACCTAGAGTGACAAGGACCGATTGAACTTAACTAATCTCATACTTAACTCCTGTGACAGATCTATACTGATGCAATGACATCTTCAGTCCACGAGTTATCCCTAAAAATTGTGAGTAGAGGGGTGAGCCTACTCGCTCAGTGGATGAGTACTTCAAAGAAACAGTCTAAAGCACTGATATAATTACAGATATACTGTTTTGCAATTGATATCAATTATAACCGCAGTAAGCTTTAAAGAGACTAATCATTCACAAACATAAATGTGGCAGAATACTCTAAACATCTACAAGAGTGAATCAATATATGAACACGCTTGATTAACCACAAAGAAGACTAATAATCCAGAAACATACAAAGAATAATTGAATAACTGCACACACTTGATTAAGCTCTCATTCATCTTATAATGCATCAGTAGTAATATACAAATATCTAAACATTTTACTCATTATTCTCTTTGTAATCTTTCATTAACCTTGAGTTGACCTGACTACTGAACTGACTATTACTATGTTGGCCAACTAAACATAACCGACTGATCTGACTACTGTACTCTTTATCTGAACTCAATTGAACTCAATTAACTTTTATTTTACTTTGTGCCCCTGAACTCACTTTAATTGTACCATCCAAGCAAAAGTCACTACTGCGTGACTTAACGTACAAGTCTTAAGGTAAACCCGGGACCTTAAGACAAGTACTAACTACCTCGGTCTGCAACGAGGTTGCCACGTCTGGCCTAACGACGGCTAAACAACGTCCGTAAACTGTGGCCCCTTGTCCTGAGTACTCAGGAGAAGTGCCTCTAGGCTAAAAAGCCTCAACTCTACATAATGCGGTTCCACTAGGGCTGACACGCAAAACGGAGTAACTGCTAGAAGAAGTAGGTTCACAAGGGCTATATACCATCGATATCCAATTGGTTGATGTTAGATACTTAGTTCCGGGCTACTTCTTCCTATATCTGATAGTCCATAGCCTGTTTCACCCATCCCGGTACAGACCTCCAGGGAGGGTTCTACGGTTTTCAGGGCATCTACTATTGCTATTGTAGTTTTACTGACTACTTGAGCTATTGGACTGAATTCACTGATAATACTTAGTTGAATGCATAACATAGTGGTTACCCTTATCTTAGGGTTTCTCATTTCTTAGATGCTTAACATATTGATTACCCTTCTCTCAGGGTTTCTCATTTCTCATGCACATAGAAGAATTCTCATATGTTCAAATATATATCATGTCTAATGACATAAACATATACATTCAACATTTCTCGTATTCATGCATGGTATCAGCGACATCCCTATCTAGGGAAATGACTCTTCTATTTTCTTAAATTACCGTAACAACTTATGCATTTCATGTCAATTAACTCAGCTAGAGATTTTTGCATCACAAATCAAAATGTGTATGCATATAAAATGATATTCAACTAGAAACTCAAATTATCACATAACCCATTTCAATCAGTCATGCATATGAAACACTGGTATGAATTTAACTAGGGTTTCCAAGATATTCATTAAAATATCATGCATCAAGAATAACATTAAATAAATGAATTTATAACAATAAAAGAATCACATCAGTTGAATTCATGAATCTATTCGCAAACTTCCAACTTTCCATTCATTTAGGGTTTCACCCTCTTTACTGATATATCAAGCAAACATTGATATCATCAAATGAAATACAAGATCTTATCTGACATATATGTACTACACATTCAGATAAACCAATCATTTGTGACCAAGGTGATTCTACTAAACATACCTCTTTATTCAATTATACAACAATTTTAGTCATAACCGAAAACCCTAAATTTCAGTTTACTCTTATAATCTCTGCAAATACTTAGGGAATTCTCATTAAGATGGATTGTATCCATTTCTAATATACTTTTTTCATCTGAAATTCATCAAAACATAGAAAGAATCCATTTCATATCATTTTGCAAAAACTTGATCAAAAGACAATTTAGGGTTTGTACTCCCATACTAAGCAATTGAAAATTATTGATGACATTTAACTCATTTTCGTGCAATCTACTATTTAAAGGAAGTACCCACTCACCTAAGATGTGAAAACACCTTAAAAACAAAGCTCATTTTTGAAAATATCGAATTCATATCAAAATCCTAGCAAATCACCAAATTCTTCTTCCTTTAACTCGAAAACCCTAGAAATGGGGGATTATGAAGAAAGAGTGAGAAAAGGGGAAGATTTTATACCATTTTGAATCAAATCAGAGGAGGGATGAAATCTTGACATGTGAGAGAAGATTCACCATGAAAGGCTATGCAAAGAAGCTAAACTTACTTGATTTCATCAGATCTCGGACAGAGAAACCCTAGATCAACAATTCCACCACTTTCTTCTCTCAAACCCTAACTCTCCCTCTCTCTATAGGATTTTGTTTCTCTGAATGGATCACAAAATATGAGAGCTACTTGGGTGCTAGCTTGCTCATATAGAGCAATTTAGGTGCTTGGGTAATTTACACATTAACCCCTCACTATACTTTTTCTTATTTCAACAGATTTTTCTTTAATAAAAAAGTTATTGTAATTCGTTTATTTCAGAGGTCAAAAATCCTCCAAAAATTATGAAAATTTAGCATGATGTCTGAAATGTAATGTAATATCTCTAGTATAAATTTCAGATCATTTGGAGTTACCAATAAATAATTAAAAATCACACTACAATGCTGAACAACACTCTATCAGCATTTCGGTCGAAGTATAGTTCGACCGAGAACCACATTCAAAGAACACCCAAATATTCTGAAATTTTTCTCCAATATGCATGATTGAGTTATCCATATCATATCCAAAATTCAATTAAATACAAAATTCGTAGAAAATATGAAAAATCATTTACCACACTGCTATCCTGATAAAATTCCATATTCATGTACTATCAAAACCCTAATTTTTGTCAATTAGGGTTTCCATTTCTCAAACCCTAATTCTTCAAACTAAAATCATAATTAAAGTTTCTTCTTAGGTTTGAAACATCACAATTGAGATACTATCATTAATCAAGTCTAAATGATGTTCAATCTAATCTAGCATGTAATCATTCAGGTAAACCCTAGCTTACCAATTAAGCACAAATGTGGTCATTACAATTCTCACCCCCTTAAAAAGTTTTGTCCCCGAAACATAAATACGCAGACAAAATATATTCAAAGTTTCTTTTAAACTTCTGAAATCTTATGTGTCACTGTACTCTTGTATTTCATATTTGAATGTTATTTTCAACATTGAGTCATTTGTTTCTCTTCTAATCACGACATTTTAAGCCAAACTTCTCAATGATAGAAGAATACTTTTTTTATGTCACAATCAGTTATAGGAAAGAGATAGATGAACAACTATTTTTTTATGCCATACCCTGTTGAGATGTTACCTCGATACTGGTAATCTGATCCCACTATCTTAATTCATACACATCAATATGTACTTATTTTTCTACGTTTCATCAGAGTTATTAAAGACAATTTACCTTTCTATTTTGAATTTCACTATTTTGCCACTCTAATAGAAAAACACTCATGAACTGTAAGACTAGAAGTAACAACAATTGTATAAAACTGAGTCAGACTACTGATATGAATGATTGATTGAAACCATAAAACTCATTCCAGTTTAGTATATTGCTCGCTCATGTACAATTGAAGTCATACGTAAAACAAATTTTCATCCATTGAAATGCCTTCAACAAACTATACTTCTTTAAAATAATTCACATATTGCTGATAGCTATTTGTTTTTTCTGATTTCTCTTCTTATGCATTACAACTCCTTCTTACTTATGTTTCTCATTCTGATCATCTAGAATAAGCATCCCTAACATAACATTCAAGGTAAGAATAGATTATTCATCATTCTTGCTACCACTGCAATTTTTATTTATTTTAGATTACACTTTTCTCATGTTGCACTTCTCCTTTTGTTCAAATCACACTTCTTATATTTCAAATCTATTTCTTATCCTTCATTCATACTCATTTTCCGTATTATTTATCTATCCTTCACATTTGCAACCTTTAAACCCATGAATACTATAACTGCTATTTTCTTCTCATATTGATGATCTCAGGAGTTTATTTTATAGAGATGTTCATGCTCAAGGTCAAATCACTATTGACATCCCTTTAACTGTTACAACCCTAAACTATCTAGGGTTTGATCCTTATCAATAACATGATATTATTGTGACATGGTTTTACTCTCTTATTTTGATATGCAAACCTTAGCTCTCTTGTGGTTTACTAAAGTCTTCCTTGTCTTTACCACTTGAATTTTTTTATCTTACTTGACCATTTCGATAGATTACTTTCTTGATCTACCCTGCTAGGGTTTCATCATCATATAATGTGTCATTAGTATATTCAGTAGATGTCTCTCATGACGGTTGTGTATCGTTTATGATTTATTTCCTTATCACTTCTTCCCATGGTACACTCACTAAGGAGGATACATAAGAGAAGCTGATTTTGAGACATAGAATTATAATCTTCGAGTAGGGGTGTAAACGGTGCGGGTCTGGCCATACCCATACCCATACCCATTTAATTTAGCGGGTCCGGTTCCGGTTCTAGACCCGCATTAATTAAAATCTAGACCCGCACCATACCCGTACCCGTAATAATAGCGGGTTTACACTGCGGGTATGAGGGTAAGCGGTTCTATGTAAACATTATGTTTTTTATGTAAGAAAGTTTATGACTATGTTCTATATACTCTTATACAATAAGATATTGCTATTATGTAGGATATAAAGATGCAATAGTTACATCAAACAATGTAATACTTTGTAGATTGAAGATTAGTTCAATTAATTCTTCATATATTTGTAGTCATCATCATAGTGTTTTAATAGTTTAGCATATCACATAACTAATTTGATTTTAAGGTTACATTTGTTGCTCATGTTTGCAACTAGAATAGTTCATTCTCAATTAGATGACTAGCCCCTAACCTTATTATAATTAGAGTAATATGTAATTTGAAGTTTTATATTAATTATAGTAGTAAAGTATGATATAATAACATATTATTAAAGTAATTATTTATGTATAGCGGGTCCACGGGTTTGCGGGTCTGGGTCCAAGTCTACCCATTAGTGGACCCGCTTATATGCGGGTCCATGGGTATGCGGGTCCACGGTTCTGCGGGTCCAAAAATTTAGACCCATGACGGGTTTCTTAAGGGTCCGGATTTGCGGGTCCGCGGGTCTACCCGTACCCATTTACAGCCCTATCTTTGAGTATTCACTTAACACGATTCTCATAGTAGTCATCATCAAGGAGATTAGACTATTTCACATTTCGTCACATCTCACAATCTCTCTCTTTTATTATCTATATTACTCCCTCATGTTTCAGCCCCTTATTTATTTTTTATCATCGGCTACCTGTTTGCTACTCTTCCCTATGCCATTATTTACTTTTACTTATCTCTTATGATCATGGTTCTCACTGTTGTGTATGATTCCATATTCCATGCCATATAAACATTCTTATCATCCTTTTACTTTTATCTAGTTAAAATTCTAAATCAATATTCTCCTTACTAGTTTCATCTATGCATAATACATTACATGTCCTTCATTTTGAATCAAACGGCTCATGTGGGGGTTAACTATAGTTTCCTTTCTACCAAGCCTTTATATTCTGAATACAGTTTACCTTTATATGGGTTGTTCATTCATTTAGCCGTACCTTTGTTCTTCTTTTAAGAACTAGTTCCATTTCATCACTAGGAACCTATTGAACACACTTGATGTCAACTAGGTTGCTACTAAATAGAGACATTGAATCAAAAGCTAGTAAGGATGAATACTTTATGATAAAAGTACACATTCCATGCTCCTCATTATATCATTTAACCCTTCTTTCTAAAACACATCATTTCCATCACTTTTTTTTTCCATCTTAGTTTCTTATCCTAGTCTTATAATTTACATGTTTATCTAGTTCTCTTCACTTTCATTTTTCTGAACTTCACTTCTATGTACTTATTGCATACTTAACTCTTTTCTCCTATTTTCCTTTTGTTGTAGAGTACATAAGTACATTTTACTCGTTTATATAATCCATTCATTCTAATTGATTCTTTCTATCTTGGCTTTCCATGTAGTTTTCTCGTATCTTTCCTTGATTTTAGATTGGATAAAGTGCCACAATTTGTTATATAGTTCATGTCTCTTTATACATCCTTTCTTCTACATTTTGTATGTTATATACAAATGTATGTCTTGTATCTATATCCCTCTTCTTTCATTCCCAATTTAGGGTTTCTTGTATGAGGCCCCAACGTTGGATCTCAGATATCAATTCCAATTGATTCTCTTCACTCTTCTAATCTTTTCCTTATATTTTAACATCTTAGTGTATGCACATTATAATTATGATGTGGGTTTGATTTATACAAAGTCTACTCTTAATAGGAGTCGTTAGATCCCAGTAACGCATCTTGCCAGCCGGACCAGGCCGAACCTGCAGTCCTGAAGCCAAGAGCTACTCAGGATTAACCAACTCCTATTCATCTCAAACATGTGGAAAGAATACCCAATTAGGGTAGACTCATTTAAACATAACTTCTGGTCTACTTGATTCAAAGAATAACTGAATCAACTTCATGATATACAACATTCTAAAAGAACCATATATATTCTACAAACTGATAATCTGAATTCACATATATATAAGAGCATTTCAATTGATCTCCAATCAAAGATAAAATATAAAGCAAGAATTGTATCACATTCTATTCTTATGCTCAATCCATTCATTTCTTTTCGGTCTTCTAACCCTAATATTTCTAGGGTTTCTCTCCAGCCCATCCTTCCTCTGCATACCTGACCAGGACATCCAGAGAAGAATAGACAGAGTAGCTTGATACTGGTCAACCTAAGTAATCAAATACCGGGCCAGGGTGTCTAAATACTTAAACCTCCTAGAGCTATAGACACATCACCTCCTAACTACCACACTAATAACTCTGACTTTCTATCCTAATGGTCCCTGACAACTCAGCCCAAGCTCTGATACCAAATTGTTACCCCCACATCCCACAATTACCACTAATCATGAGGTTAGGACATAAGTTTGAGGATTATACTTAATACAAAGTTAACTCCCAACTCTTTTTTCCCCTTTATTTCAAACTATTTGTTTTCTCGCATTCAATCACATAAACAAACTTTACAAAGGAATTAAACCTTGATTACTCAAATATGATCTCAACATTAATGATACACATCCAGGCATTCATTTTGTTCCTCAAACTTCCATGTACATACAACATGATAACCAGATATATACTCTATCATTAAGGAAACAAAGATACAAATCATCATTTAGATTTCTCTCTCAACTCTATACAAGGACCTAGAGTGGTAGGGACCGACTGAACTTAACTAATCTCATACTTAACTCCTGTGGCAGATCTATGCTGATGCAATGACATCTTCAGTCCACGAGTTATCCCTAAAAATTGTGAGTAGAGGGGTGAGCCTACTCGCTCAGTGAATGAGTACTTAAAAGAAACAGTCTAAAGCACTGATATAATTACAAATATACTGTTTTGGGACTGATATCAATTATAACCGCAGTAAGCTCTAAAGAGACTAATCATTCACAAACATAAATATGACAGAATACTCTAGACATCTACAAGAGTGAATCAATATATGAACATGCTTGATTAACCACAAAGAAGACATAACATATTGGTTACCCTTATCTTAGGGTTTTTCATTTCTTAGATTCTTAAACATACTGATTACCCTTCTCTCACGGCTTCTCATTTCTCATGCACATAGAAGAATTCTCATATGTTCAAACATATATCATGTCTAATATATAAACATTTACATTCAACATTTCTCGTATTCATGCATGGTATCAACTATCAACGACATCCCTATCTAGGGAAATGCCTTTTCTATTTTCTTAAATTACCATAACAACTTATGCATTTCATGTCAATTAACTCAGCTAGAGATTTTTGCATCACAAATCAAAATGTGTATGCATATAAAATGATATTCAACTAGAAACTCAAATTATCACATAACCCATTTCAATCAGTCATGCATATGAAACACTGGTATAAATTTAACTAGGGTTTCCAAGATATTCATTAAAATATCATGCATCAAGAATAACATTAAATAAATGAATTTATAACAATAAAAGAATCACATCAGTTGAATTCATGAATCTATTCACAAACTTCCAACTTTCCATTCATTTAGGGTTTCACCCTCTTTACTGATATATCAAGCAAACATTGATATCATCAAATGAAATACAATATCTTATCTGACATATATGTACTACACATTCAGATAAAACAATCATTTGTGACCAAGGAGATTCAACTAGACAAACCTCTTTATTCAATTATACAACAATTTTAGTCATAATCAAAAACCCTAAATTTCAGTTTACTCTTATAACCTCTGCAAATACTTAGGGAATTCTCATTAAGATGGATTGTATCCATTTCTAATATACTTTTATCATATGAAATTCATCAAAACATAGGAAGAATCCATTTCATATCATTTTGCAAAAACTTGATCAAAAGACAATTTAGGGTTTATACCCGCATACTAAGCAATTGAAGATTATTGATGACATAACTCATTTTCGTGCAATCTACTGTTTAAAGGAAGTACCCACTCACCCTAAGATGTGAAATCACCTTAAAAACGTTGCTCCTTTATGAAAATCTCGAATTCATATCAAAATCCTAGCAAATCACCAGATTCTTCTTCCTTTCAACTCGGAAACCCTAGAAATGGGGGATTATGAAGAAAGAGTGAGAAAAGGGGAAGATTTGACACCATTTCGAATCAAATCAGAGGAGGGACGAAATCTTGACATGTGAGAGAAGATTCACCATGAAAGGCTATCCAGAGAAGCTAAACTTACTTGATTTCATCATATCTCGGACAGAGAAACCCTAGATCAACAATTCCACCACTTTCTTCTCTCAAACCCTAACTCTCCCTCTCTCTATAGGATTTTGTTTCTCTGAATGGATCACAAAATATGAGAGCTACTTGGGTGCTAGCTTGCTCATATAGAGCAATTTAGGTGCTTGGGTAATTTACACATTAACCCCTCACTATACTTTTTCTTATTTCAACAGATTTTTCTGTTATAAAAAAGTTATTGTAATTCGTTTATTTCAGAGGTCAAAAATCCTCCAAAAATTATGAAAATTTAGCATGATGTCTGAAATGTAATGTAATATCTCTAGATCATTTGGAGTTACCAATAAATAATTAAAAATCACACTACAATGCTGAACAACACTCTGTCAGCATTTCGGTCGAAGTATACTTCGACCGAGAACCACATTCAAAGAACACCCAAATATTCTGAATTTTTTCTCCAATATGAATCGACCGAGAACCACATTCAAAGAACACCCAAATATTCTGAATTTTTTCTCCAATATGAATGATTGAGTTATCCATATCATATCCAAAATTCAATTAAATAAAAAATTTGTAGAAAATATGAAAAATCATTTACCACCTTGCGATCCTGATAAAATTCCATATTCATGTACTATCAAAACCCTAATTTTTGTCAATTAGGGTTTCCATTTCTCAAACCCTAATTCTTCAAACTAAAATCATAATTAAAGTTTCTTCTTAGGTTTGAAGCATCACAATTGAGATACTATCATTAATCAAGTCTAAATGATGTTCAATCTAATCAAGCATGTAATCATTCAGGTAAACCCTAGCTTACCAATTAAGAACAAATGTGGTCATTACACCGATTTACTGTGATAATCGTGCTGCCACCTTCATTGCTAGTAATCCTGTCTTTCATGAGAGGACCAAGCATATTGAGGTCGACTGCCATTTTTTGCGTGAGGCTGTGCTCAACAAGAAGACAACTACTTTCCTACCTATACATGAGAAAATTGCAGATATCTTCACTATGCCTCTCTCTGACAAGAGAGTTGAAAAATTGTGTTGCAAGTTGGGCATGATTGATTTCTATGCTCCATCTTGAGGGGGGGAGTATTGAGATATATTACTGTTTGTGTTTTTCTTTATCTTGAAGTTTTTTTTGTAGCATGGGCCTATCTATATTAGTAGGCCCATTAAGGTTTCTTTTAGAAGTTCGCTTCCCTGTACTGCCTCCTATATATATAGGAGGGAGCCTCTTGTTCATTGAATATAGAAACATTACAGCCAGAAATGTTGTAATGGGTTACATCCTTCACATCCATGTAATGACTATCGTTTGGCATTTGCCTCCTGCTATGGTAATGCGGGATAAATAAGAACATTTACCAGTGTTCCCCCAAAAAAACATATACATTAAATGTTCTATGACAAGTCATAGTTCTATTTTAGAATGCATATTTTGTATGTAAGTCGTGATAATAGGGTGTTGCTGTAATATATACAAGTAAATTACAATTAACTATTATCTACTTTAGAATGCATACCTTAATTAAATGTACTGCTGTAATGTATGACTAATTTATGATATGAACATATGACAATAAGTTAGTAAGGTCTCCTTGATAAGTCTTAACAATAAGTTAGTAAGGTCTCCTTGATAAGTCTATTGTTTACTGTTTAGCTATGTAAACATATGATGCAAACTTTTTTTTGTAGCATGTATGTAGGATGTTTTATCCATGTCAAGTCAATTGTTTACTATATTATAGTTATAATTATCGTGTTGTAGTTGTCTTATATAGTATTTGGGTGTTTTATATTGTTGGGTGGAGTGTTTAGATATATATAATAGTTCCAAACAATATAGTATTTATATACATATATGCATAATTTTGTATAATATATATAGGAAAGTAAAACCCGTTTCATGAAAAACCACCCGCTTACCGCTTAACCAGTTACAAGGTGTTGTCCGCGCGCTTACCGCTTAACCTTCTTTAAAACATTGTGTTTTCCTTTTTGCGCCACCAAGCAACAATTTGTATTTTGCAATGTTTTAAAAAGCACGAAGTGGGAAGCGTGCATATGGGATCTTGTAGCCGATTAATCACCAGGTGAACGATTCAGCACACACTTTTTAAGATAGTGGATTTTAATTTCTGATAAATTTTTATGCAAAATTACATACATATATATAAATACTCTATTTTTGGAACTTTAATACATATCTAACAATGTCACAACAATATAAAACACCCGAATAATGCATACCACAACTTAAAACAATGACTACAACTATTTTTATATAATAAACAATATGCTTGTCATAGATAAAGCACCCTATACATATAAAATAATAAGTGTATGTACATGCTACAACAACAGTTTTCTATCACATGTTTACATAGCTAATCAATAAATTATAGACTTATAATAGCTGCCTTACAACAATATTGTTGCATTTGCACATCATCAATTAGTCATACTGTGACGTCCCCGGATTTTGGCTTCTCCAAACCCTATTGGGAATGAGATGTCAGAACCCGAAAACATCATCCAATCATATCAGAGAGCGATGCGGAAGCATAATACGCATACATGAACATACAACCATAACATACTCAACATTCAACATGAATATTAATTATAACATGAACTATTACAGGTTACATTTACACATTGAATAGAAAATTTTACATAAGTCTATGAACATGTACGCTATCTAGGATCTTAGACAATAGGTACAACCTGGACAACTGCTCACTTCTCGTCTTTTATCCCAAGCTAGCTATGAACCTGAAACATACGTGAAACAACGAATCAACACACAAGGTGTTGTGCACGTGGGTAAAAAGATACATACTAATATGTTTGCATAATTGAAAAAAAAACTTGAGAAAGAAAGAGTAAAAGAAAACATTATTTAAAGTGATCATCAGGTAAACATTCCTTTTATTGCTTTCACTTTGATATGGTTGTACTACACATAATTGCACTTGACTTACATCTAGTGTGGGCAATATAATATCATCATACATCTAACATGGGCCAAGGAATCATACATCCATGTTAGGCAACATACATCCACACCAGGCTATGTGCTCTAGTAGCTACAACCCATCATACTCATTTATGTTCTATTAGATTTGGCGAAGTATAACTCATACTAGTTCAACCAAGCAATCATATCGAAATACGAGCATTCAAGATATTGCATATCATAGGCAACCAGAAAATTAGTCTTATACTTAATAAATCCCACGTACCTGAGTTCAGAGATTTCTATTTATATTCTGGATCATCTAGATCTCTGGTCATCACCTGATTAATAACAATTAATCATCATTAAGAAAAGTTCATCATATACAAGGTATTTTAGGTCCAAATTAGGGTTTAGGCCAAACCTTGGTTCAAACTGATCTAAACTTGTGTTTGATATTTTTATACTGACTAGGGTGTCATTTTAGAGGTCTGGTCCAATTTTTGTAATTTTCTGATGACTGGTTTTTTTTCTAGAGTTAAAGTGAGGCTAAAAGCATTTGATTATGTTTTAATACCAAAAGACCTAATATTGAGCAATACATTTCAAATTAGGGTCAATAAAATGTCTCTAGATAAAATTAGGGTTCAACATAAATTTTCTCAGATTTAATCTCGATGATTTTCTATTTATTTCAATTAATTAACCCTAAAAAGAAACATTATCATCTATGTTAGATATCAACATTAATTGTTCTTCAAAAGACTGATCTAAGGGTTGAATATTGTAGAGGATGTTTTTCTGAATCTAGGGATATTTTTGGGGGATTATTTGGCCAGGGGATCTATTTTCTATGAATTAAACAAGTTATGTACATTATCTACCAGTTTAGGAGAGAAAATTACCTATTCTAGAAATTCCAGGACCGTTGGATCTTATTCCTGGATTGAGATGTGGCTAGGCATTCCTAGCTGGGGCAAGCAAGACGGATCTTCAAGAGGATCCACTTTCTCCTCGACCTGCAGACCCGCCTGGTCTGGTTTCTCTTCCACGCATGCGCTCCTGCCGCACTCTTCTGCAGGTACCGTCCGTGCGTCGCCGAGGCAAGTGATCACAACATGACACTTGCAGTTTGAGCATGGGTGAATCTCCATTACTGGACCACCGTGCACACATCCAGCTACTCCCTCGTCGGCAAGGAGGGAGGGACCGATCACAGTGTGGGCTCGTTGGCTGAGCGCCGCCGTTAGCGGCTTGGTTCTCGGCGAGGAAACCCACCGGCTTCTAGCAACAAACTTAAGGACTGCTGAAACTCTCAACCTCGCGGCCATTCTAAGAAAGTGGCTGAGACCATGGCTCCACAAGCTTCTCTCTGAAACAAATGACTTCATTGCACAAGCGTCGTCATTGCCGAGGTTCACAGGGAGGAAGAGAACCATGGTCCGGTCTCCCTCTAGGGATACTCGCAGATCCTTGCTTCATAATGGATTGGATGAATCCACTGCGCCCTGCAGCTGCTGGACCGACTGCCGACTTGCCTCCTAGTTCTCGCCTCCACGCGAGGCATCTCTGTGCTCGTCCTCCTTGACGCATCTGCAGATGGTGCGGTGCTCTTCTGCCGCAAGGATCTGATGAATCGAATCGCATTGGTCGCACACTCTTGTAGAGAAGAAGCTAGGACCGCTGGTGTTTATAGGTCCACCATTTTCCACTCTATTGGATGCCATGGCAGAGCTGCTGGCACTGGAAGAAGAGGGGGTTCTTTCACAGCGCTTGCCTTGAGTCTGAGATACCTCAAGAAGATCCACGGCCTCGTTTCTATCTTAGAAGAGGTCTTAGCAGGTGGCGGGGTTGTGCAACAGACCTGAGGTTCACCTTCCTATCGATGGAGATCGGGCTCGTGGAGCTAGGCTAAAGAGTCCTCCTCCTCTAAGGTTATCGCTGCTTGCAGCTTGGGAGAGAGAGAGACAAGGGAGGTGGAGGCCCTCACGTCACCTTAATATCCCGCAAGCCAAGGCCTGTTGCTTACACCTCACTGATCCCAAAATATCTGATTGCTGAAGATATGAATCTGTAGTCCGAGTGAAACCAACCAACACTGAGCATTTTACGGAATGAGGTGTTGGTAGATCCTGAGAAGATGGAGGTCGAACACCAAGTCTTCACCACCCAGTCTAGACCCTAGGACTAATAGGAATCCGTCTAAACAAAAGGGCCATGCGACGAAAATTTACAACCAACCGCCTAAGTCCTTCCATCATCTAGAATTTACCATGTACAAAATCCTACATAGTTAATAGTGTCGATTATATCACACTCAGTTCTCGTGAATTGCATCTCCTGAATGGTAAATCAACATACCATGAATAGGATACCTTAACTCCACAATATGTAATTTAACATAGAGTCAAATTTGATATTGGAACCTCAATATATGATCATCTAGATATATTCGTCAAGTACCCTCATAATTAAGTATATAAACCTTGAATACAAGTCAATTAATCCTCAAACCATAATGACAGATTCAATCCACTTTGTTTGATTTTGAAGCATACAAAGGTTCATCATTCCACCCTTTGGTTCCATGTGTATCCCCAACGATAAATGAAGTCATAACTATCCAACTTGATATTTAAGGGCATCCAACTCAAAGTATACATCAACATAACTTCTAGCATCGTCAACTCAAGATCAACTTACTCAAATTGACCATATAAGACCTCAACTGCCACAATTATATCATTTTATTTCAATTATGTACTCAAGTACTATTCTAAATATCAACAACCTAAAATCAGGGTTATCACATTCACCCTACCTTATTTGGAATTTCCTCCTCGAAATTCAACTAATCTCATCCTTAAGATGATATTTAGGAGTTCAACTTCATATACATCATCATTTCTTAGGTTCTAAGACCACCATAGTTGCATGCACTCTAAGTTGTCAGCTTAGGGTATAGAGATTCTTGGGTGTGTCCACCCAACCATATATATATGGAAGCATCACTTAATGTCTTAGCCATATCATCATTATGATATCTTAGGATTACATCACCCCTAAGGATATGGATTTTGTTCATACTTTTAAAGTTCAAGAGGAATTCATTTATATGCCATGATATTCAGATCGTTCAAATCTATCATCATTAATATGTTTTATGATCAACATCTTATAATGGTTTCAGCATTACAGGAGATTTATCTTCATCCTTGATATTAGGATTTTTTTTTTCTACATAAAAAGGGTTTACGTAACATGCTTGACCATTAGGGTTTCACCCTATGGTGTGATATTCATACTCAACTTAGAAGCATACATTGAGAAGGATCAAAGTTACAAACTATATTTCTGATCATATATCCTATGATCCAAAAATATCTTTAGATCAAGTTCATGAGTTCAACTTTTTATGTCTTGCATGTATTATGTGAAGGGAAAGAGAATATACTAAGTTTATCCCATGATCTCAATGTCATATCTTTAATGTTTCATATGAAGGGGGGGAGAATATTTTAAAGTCAAACTTATCATGATTTCAATCTTGGGTACTACATGTATTGTATAAGAGGAAATATAGAATAGGTCAAGCTTATTAGAGTGACTCCTCATATATAAATCATCTATATAGCTCAAGTGAGGTTTCTATCATCATATATTAAGAAGGAGAAGAAGAAGAAGAAGGGAGAACATGTATGTTGAGTATCTTTTGCACAGAGCATCATACTCTCATAACTAGGGTTCATATATTACCTCACTTGCAACTAATGATGGGACTTACAAAATATGTCACTCCAACTAGGACCTAACTCAGCCAAAGGATTGACTTTATCATATGGGTCATCTACCCATCATTTTCTTTTACCCAATTCTCACATATAGATTTGAATCATGCATAAGGACTCAACTCAACACTCAAGAGTAATCTAGTGTAGGACATTTTTTTTTTACACATATCTCATATATTGGAGGCTAGGTCCTATGACCTTCTCCCTGTGGGTCTTACTCCCTCTAGAGTTCACCACGTATCTCATCCTACCACTAGACATCCTCCTTGTATAAGAGCTTGAGGCTCATGCACACTCATCTCTATCTTAGCTTAGCTTATCTTAAGTAAGAAAAAGGAATGTACTTTCGTCATCAAGATTTTGCATAAATTCTACAAAATTGGATTCAACTAATATACAACTTAAACCTATATAAGGAAACTTATACCATCAGAGATCAAACTTAGATAAGATTTCACATGCTTATTTCAACTATCATTCTATCATCTAATCTATGCATCACATATCTTGATAAGGCTCAGACATCTAATCTAGACTACTCTCTCTTCTAGACTGATGTCACTCCCTTTCACTTAGGTTGCATGAACACTAATTACTCTACAGTGTGAGGGACACATTTTTTATATATTTACATATATATAATAAAATATTATATAGTTTTTCTCCGAGAAAGAAGATGTCAGAGAAAACACTCGAGGCTCGAGCCGATTGGAAAACAAAACCAAATCAGCAAAACCGAGTGCCCCACACATAGTAGATAGTTTAGTGCCCTATAACTTAGTGAAATGGTGAGAACATGGTGTAGACTAGTGTAGCTACCCAATACATATGAGCTCTATATGCAAAGGGTTTCAGACACTTGTCTAAACCTAGTTCTCGAACATCTGGGTTGTAACCTAATGGCTAGGTCAAACCTTATTCCTATAGCACAACTTACTAAGTTTCTAGGGTTTAATGTGAAAGGTGAGATTTAGTTTTTATATTTCATGGTGAGTAATTGTTAGGTGTAGCTATTGTTCATGCTCTGATACCAACTGTGGCGTCCCCAGATTTTGGCTTCTCCAAACCCTATTGGGAATGAGATGTCAGAACCCGAAAACATCATCCAATCATATCAGAGAGCGATGCGGAAGCATAATACGCATACATGAACATACAACCATAACATACTCAACATTCAACATGAATATTAATTATAACATGAACTATTACATGTTACATTTACACATTGAATAGAAAATTTTACATAAGTCTATGAACATGTACGCTATCTAGGATCTTAGACAATAGGTACAACCTGGACAACTGCTCACTTCTCGTCTTTTATCCCAAGCTAGCTCTGAACCTAAAACATACGTGAAACATCGAATCAACACACAAGGTGTTGTGCACGTGGGTAAAAAGATACATACTAATATGTTTGCATAATTGAAAAAAAAACTTGAGAAAGAAAGAGTAAAAGAAAACATTATTCAAAGCGATAATCAGGTAAACATTCCTTTTATTGCTTTCACTTTGATATGGTTGTACTACACATACTTGCACTTGACTTACATCTAGTGTGGGCAATATAATATCATCATACATCTAACATGGGCCAAGGAATCATACATCCATGTTAGGCAACATACATCCACACCAGGCTATGTGCTCTAGTAGCTACAACCCATCATACTCATTTATGTTCTATTAGATTTCGCGAAGTATAACTCATACTAGTTCAACCAAGCAATCATATCAAAATACGAGCATTCAAGATATTGCATATCATAGGCAACCAGAAAACTAGTCTTATACTTAATAAATCCCACGTACCTGAGTTCAGAGATTTCTATTTATATTCTGGATCATCTACATCTCTGGTCATCACCTGATTAATAACAATTAATCATCATTAAGAAAAGTTCATCATATACAAGGTATTTTAGGTCCAAATTAGGGTTTAGGCCAAACCTTGGTTCAAACTGATCTAAACTTGTGTTTGATATTTTTATACTGACTAGTGGGTCATTTTAGAGGTCTGGTCCAATTTTTGTAATTTTTTGATGACTGGTCTATTTTCTAGAGTTAAAGTGAGGCTAAAAGCATTTAATTATGTTTTAATACCAAAAGACCTATTATTGAGCAATATATTTCAAATTAGGGTTAATAAAATGTCTCTAGATAAAATTAGGGTTCAACATAAATTTTCTCAGATTTAATCTCGATGATTTTCTATTTATTTCAATTAATTAACCCTAAAAAGAAACATTATCATCTATGTTAGCTATCAACCTTAATTGTTCTTCAAAAGACTGATCTAAGGGTTGAATATTGTAGAGGATGTTTTTCTGAATCTAGGGATATTTTTGGGGGATTATTTGGCCAGGGGATCTATTTTCTATGAATTAAACAAGTTATGTACATTATCTACCAGTTTAGAAGAGAAAATTACCTATTCTAGAAATTCCAGGACCGTTGGATCTTATTCCTGGACTGAGATGCGGCTAGGCATTCCTAGCTGGGGCAAGCAAGACGGATCTTCAAGAGGATCCACTTTCTCCTCGACCTGCAGACCCACCTGGTCTGGTTTCTCTTCCACGCATGCGCTCCTGCCGCACTCTTCTGCAGGTACCGTCCGTGCGTCGCCGAGGCAAGTGATCACAGCACGACACTTGCAGTTTGAGCATGGGTGAATCTCCATTACTGGACCACCGTGCACACATCTAGCTACTCCCTCGTCGGCAAGGAGGGAGGGACCGATCACAGTGTGGGCTCGTTGGTTGAGCGCCGCCGTGAGCGGCTTGGTTCTCGGCGAGGAAACCCACCAGCTTCTAGCAGCAAACTTAAGGACTGTTGAAACTCTCAACCTCGCGGCCATTCTAAGAAAGCGGCTGAGACCATGGCTCCACAAGCTTCTCTCCGAAACAAATGACTTCATTGCACAAGCGTCGTCATTGCCGAGGTTCACAGGGAGGAAGAGAACCATGGTCCGGTCTCCCTCTAGGGATACTCGCAAATCCTTGCTTCATAATGGATTGGATGAATCCACTGCGCCCTGCAGCTGCTGGACCGACTGCCGACTTGCCTCCTAGTTCTCGCCTCCTCGCGAGGCATCTCTGTGCTCGTCCTCCTTGACGCATTTGCAGATGGTGCGGTGCTCTTCTGCCGCAAGGATCTGATGAATCGAATCGCATTGGTTGCACACTCTTGTAGAGAAGAAGCTAGGACCACTGGTGTTTATAGGTCCACCATTTTCCACTCTATTGGATGCCATGGCAGAGCTGCTGGCACTGGAAGAAGAGGGGGTTCTTTCACAGCGCTTGCCTTGAGTCTGAGATACCTCAAGAAGATCCACGACCTCGTTTCTATCTTAGAAGAGGTCTTAGCAGGTGGCGGGGTTGTGCAACGGACCTGAGGTTCACCTTCCTATCGATGGAGATCGGGCTCGTGGAGCTAGGCTAAAGAGTCCTCCTCCTCTAAGGTTATCCGCTGCTTGCAGCTTGGGAGAGAGAGAGACGAGGGAGGTGGAGGCCCTCACGTCACCTTCATATCCCGCAAGCCAAGGCCTGTTGCTTACACCTCACTGATCCCAAAATATCTGATTGCTGAAGATATGAATCTGTAGTCCGAGTGAAACCAACCAACACTGAGCATTTTACGGAATGAGGTGTTGGTAGATCCTGAGAAGATGGAGGTCGAACACCAAGTCTTCACCACCCAGTCTAGACCCTAGGACTAATAGGAATCCGTCTAAACAAAAGGGCCATGCGACAAAAATTTACAACCAACCGCCTAAGTCCTTCCATCATCTAGAATTTACCATGTACAAAATCCTACATAGTTAATAGTGTCGATTATATCACACTCAGTTCTCCTGAATCGCATCTCCTGAATGGTAAATCAACATACCATGAATATGATACCTTAACTCCACAATATGTAATTTAACATAGAGTCAAATTTGATATTGGAACCTCAATATATGATCATCTAGATATATTCGTCAAGTACCCTCATAATTAAGTATATAAACCTTGAATACAAGTCAATTAATCCTCAAACCATAATGACAGATTCAATCCACTTTGTTTGATTATGAAGCATACAAAGGTTCATCATTCCACCCTTTGGTTCCATGTGTATCCCCAACGATAAATGAAGTCATAACTATCCAACTTGATATTTAAGGGCATCCAACTCAAAGTATACATCAACATAACTTCTAGCATCGTCAACTCAAGATCAACTTACTCAAATTGACCATATAAGACCTCAACTTCTACAATTATATCATTTTATTCCAATTATGTACTCAAGTACTATTCTAAATATCAACAACCTAAAATCAGGGTTATCACACATACAGTACAACAAATATATTTAATCAAAGTATGCATTCTAAATTAGGTAATAGTTACATACAATATACTTGGATACATAACAAAATTACCCTATTCTTAAAGCTTACACAAAGTATGCATTTTAAATTAGAACTAGGTACATTATGGAGCATTTAATGTATGCTAGTTTAATATATCATAGTCAATACTAATTGGATCATGTAATGTACTTAATGTTACATGCTTACAATAGTTTTAATAAAAGCGGGCAAAAAGCGGGAAAAAAGTTGAAAAAATTGGGTGAAGCGGACAAAAAGCGGCCACTTTTCGTCAATCTGAGCCGCTTTAGGGTTTTTTTAAACAGCTAGGACCAGTTAGCGATTAAGCGGCCACTTAGTACAATTTTTAACACACTAGTATTTTGTCCTACTCCATTTTTCTTTTTCCTCAAATGTTTCCTACTTTTCATTCACCCTCCTAATGTTCCTTCCATTTTCCATAACTGTTTCATTTGGTTTGCATCCCTCCCATTTTCTGTACCGTTTTACTTTGTTTACTTCTTTTGTCTCCCCACGTTCATGCTGCTACACTTTTACTTTATGTACTGTCCATCTCCTCCGACAGCATTGCTCCATTTTCATACGCACTCCTACCAATTTTCCTCATGTTCCTAGTTTCTACTGACTCATATATTGCTCATAGTAGGTTGATATATTAGTTATAACTATATATATAAATATAAATATTGTCATAAAAATGCCTAAAAATATGCAGGCATTTTGGGCGCAACCTAGGTAGGTAGAGGTACTCCTACATGTACCATCTTAGAGAAGCATACAAGCAACATATCCCAAAATAAGAGTGCTTACCATGGGTTGTTGAAGAATATAGATGTCCTCATAACTATCATTTTTGCACATATCTACAGTTGGAGTCATCTTAAAGTCAAGGTGGGTACAACCATAGCACCAAACATTCATTGAAGTCAAAATTGGGTAAAGTTATGTATTTGAAAACTTGATCAACATCTCTGTTCATATTGACAATGTTGACCAAAATGTTGAAGATGCAACCTGATCCAATAGATCAAGTGAGGATAGTCAACAACTTTCTTGGACGTTGATCAATTTTATCCATGTTGTTGTTGTGCGTGCTGCTGTTCTTGCTATCTTAAAAAAAACTATTTGGAGCTTAAGCCAAGTACTTTTGATCGTTTTTTTCCGGTCTAAAAATCACTAGATCTACTCCTTTATGAGAGTTCTTAGTAGATCTTAGTCTTCAAACAACAACTCACATCTCCTATTCTAACCCCTTTATCTTTACCTTTTATTGGAATATACTCATGTTTTTGGGAATCTGACACTAAATACCACACCAATCTAACACTTATGTGTATGGGATTAAGAGAGAAAGATTTCTCGCCCTCTCCCACGCCCGTGGCCGAGGCCGAACGCCCGGGAAAGTGGTAAATCAAGGCGGAAACTGGGATTTGAACCTGGGTCCCTTTATTAGGGGACATCGTGCTTGACCACTTGAGCAACTCCTTGTCGACAACACTTTTGTGTATGTATGCATATATGTATGTTTGTGTGTGTAGTCTTCTAACAATAATTCACCTCTTGTAGGCCCCCAACCTGATCGTGCCTAGAAGCCTTATATTTTTCGAAGGCCTGGATGAACTCCTCCAGCCCCATCCTCGACCCCCTTCTCTTTAATTCTGAATCTGTCGTATGTTGATTGAGATAGAGCCATGGCCGAACTGCAACCAAAAGAATGCTTGAACTCTCTCTCTCTCTCATGAATTGTGTTCTTGATTGAATTGGCGTTGATGCCACTAAAGCTCCATCTAATCCCGAAACCCGGGTCTCTACTCATTGCCAACGATCGGGATGTGAACGCCAAAACTATTTGGTGGCAAGGTTCTCCCCTAGTATCAACATCTAATGACCGGTAGAAATAGAATATCCCGTATGATTGGGACTTCTATTCAATATTTTACTTTAGAAACTGATGCCTTCCAATTTTGGAATTTCATGGTGTTCGAATACAAAGTATCTCAGAGGAAAAATCCCCGACTCTTGCTCTCGACTTCCAAATTGAAGGGCTTTCTCCCTCGTCTATTTGTGGTTCATGGGAAAGGGACGATGTTCCCCACTTTTACCTTTATTTTATATTATCTTAAATATAATCCCTTCAAAATAGTCAACCTATTCATTGAACCACCACTCAACTAGTAATTTGACCGATCAAAGTATATACTACTATCCAACTTTTGTCTACAAATTTACTTTCTACTTAAATCTCCATAGGCGACATAGGACATCCAATTGACCTCGAATTCCGAACATCACTTCACATTAACATTCTCCACTTGTAAAAAATAGATGACTTTATTCACTTTTAAAATCTTTACTTAAATTTCCAATATATCCTTATCTAGGTTATAATGATTATATTTGCTCAACCTGGTAGATCCTCAAATTGATTGATCAAACAAAAGTAAAACTCCATCTAACATTAACCATCATCTGATCATATCCTAATAACCATCATATGATTCCCAAATTTTGAATTTGACGTTTATAAAACCTCATAACTGTGTAACATTACACAACTGACCATCTTGTATCTTTCTTATTTCATCCAAACATCACTACAATTGAATGTAGCTTTGTTAGAAGCTATCTAGCATCAGAAGTTGGTCAGATTACATATTTACCCTAAGTTTCCACTAATGCTCAAATCCAGTTCAAATGGCTTGAAACATGGGCCCACATGTCTCAAGCTCAACTTATTATGATTCCACCAATACCATTATTATTCACTTATACACATTCTAAAGATGAGGGTATGACACATTCTTTATAGGACATGTCAAAAATGTTATGGAATATCAATTTTTGATAGTTTTAAGGAAATTAACCAAAAACTCCCTTTTTGTTCATTTCAGGTTACTCTCAAGTTGAATGGATTGGGTTCGAGTTATTCAGGCCTCTACAAACTAAAGTTTGCACATGTGGCTGAAATGCACATTTTTGGGTTTAATTTGCATCATTTCAGGTCACAATTTTGGGTCGGGTCAGGGGGCATTTGGTCGCATCTTTAGATTGCCAGCCCTACATGATTCATTCCAGTGTGCACCCCACTTATTAAATATTTGATTGTGATGAAACAAAATGCATAAGAAATTTGTGTTCAATAGACAGTGCAACTAAGATCTTAAGCTAAATGTAGAGAACAAAAATTGTGAAGAGAGTAGGATGGTTATATATGAAACATTCTGGTAATAAATATCCTTTTTCTATAGAAGAGAACCAAAGTTGTGAAGAGAGTTCAATGACCATACATGAAACATTGTGGTAGTATTGTAGTTGTAACACTTGGGCGCAATGCCGAAGGCTCTAGTAGAGTTTTAGAAATGACAAATGGCCTCATAGACCACCACTACCCTTAACTGCACGCTTTGTCTTCACTCACGTGCAACCAAGATAAACTTCCCGACTGGTCACCCATCCTAGTACTACTTTGAGCTGAGCACGCTTAACCACATAGTTCTTTAGTGATAGGCTCCCTGAAAGGAAAGTGCACCTTGGTGATATGGGTAGTCCAATCATTTCTTTTAAGATCATTTTATCCGAGGCCTCAAATCTTGGGACGTTACAATCTCCCCTACTTAGACTCTTGACGTCCTCGTCAAGGCTCACCTACATGGCCTCATAAATCTCTTCCCCATTTCAGTGCAGAACCAGAACGACCCATGGACATCCAGCTCCCATCCACGTCTACCAGCACAAGGGTGGCTCCATCTCGTCTCAGTGGATAGTCCTTTCCAACTTGCTTGTTCTTTTAAGATCATTTTATCCAAGGCCTCAAATCTTGAGACGTTACAATCTTCCCTACTTAGACTCTTGATGTCCTCGTCAAGGCTCAACTATACTGCCTCATAAATCTCTTCCCCATTTCAGTGCAAACCCAGAACGACCCATGGACATCCAACTCCCATCCACGTCTACCGGCACAAGGGCGGCTCCATCTCGTCTCAGTGGATAGTCCTTTCCAACTTGCTTGGACCGCACGACTTAAGACTGGCATGCCACAGGCCCATGTGGGCCTCACCTACTGGAAGGGAATTGACTCTGATACCATTTGTAACATCCGTGCCCACTGCCCAAGGATCCAGTAGAGTTTCAGGAATGACGACCGACCCCACAGACTATTACTAGTTTTAACTGCACACTTTGTCCTCACGCCCAAGAAACTTCTCGATTGGTCATCGATCCTAGTACTTCTCTGGGCTGAGCACGCTTAACCACAAAGTTCTTTGGTGATGGGCTCCTTGAGAAGGAGATGCACCTTGGTGTAATGGGTAGTCCAATCATTCCTTTTAACATCATTTTATCCGAGGCCTTAAATCCGGGGACGTTACATTAGTAATAAATATACTTCTACAGGAAACATAGTGGTAGTATTGTAGTAATACTACCACAATGCTTCCTGTACAACCGTCCTTCACAAATTTTAGCTCTCTGCATTTCACTTAAGATTTGAATAGCACTGACTTCTTTTACATTGCCAGATTCATACTTGCCTTATGCTCAGAATCTATAATGGAGATAGATTCACGTTTGCCTTTTTATACATCATCTTACAGTTGAATTCACACCAACATTTTATCTTCATTTTAAAGCATTTATTGCGCGCTCAAATACTTTCATGTCTCTGACAATGCAAATTCTCAACTGAACATATTTTCCTTTCTGTTTTGGGCACACATCAATATCATGCTGTGTTTCCGAAAATAATTGTAATTTCTTCCATTGAACCAGGAATATTCTCTATAGACTAATCTAAAGTGACAGTGTAGGTTTGTTGGCAAGCAATTTATGATATGGTTTATAAATGTCTTAAAAACAACTTGACATCAAATTTGTACATTTTTTTGCTTATCGGTATCTTTATATGCTCCTAGTATTGGATTATACATGATTTGATTGTAGGCTAAGATTTAGAAATCAATTATATTTATATGTCAATGATTGTTTTCTATGTCAGTTATTTTTTTCCCTAGTTGAGAGCATCATGTTTAATATTTTCCTCATTAGTTCATTGAATTGCCAGCCTGGTTTTCACCATAATTGAGCTAGCCCTTGGTTTATCAATTCCTTGTGTAGCGGCTACAACAAGCCCCGTTTGGAATTCTGTATTAACTCATTGAACTGTAGGAGAGACTTTCTAAGTGATGTTCCTAATTTTCTATTCATTATTCCACAACAAACGTTACATGAATGTATCTCATTTCCCCTTGATTCTGGGTATTTATCTAGGTATTCAATGGCTTTTGTAAATTGGAAGTTTACTTTTGAGTTTTTTATGTCAAATTCTCATGTACGGACTGATGTAACTTCCTAACACTTATGTTTGTTGCTCTCACTTTGGGCATGTTTGGTTACTTGGATTTCCTTGGATTTTAAAGAATACAAGATTTGTAAAATACAGGATTGACAAACTCTGGGATCTTTTACATCCTAAAAAATTATCATTTACGTTTGGTCTTATGGATTCTGTAGATCTAGTATTCCAAAAGTTTATGTTTGGATTTTTGTATTAATGAATTTATATATTAGAGTATAACCATGGAAAGAGATATCGATGATACCGTCGGTATACCGATATCGATGACATCGGTCATCGGTTCACACAAACTTGTCGTTGGGATTGCAAATATCGGTAAACCGATGATATACCGCCAAATATCGCCAATTATCGCCAAATATCGCCAAATATTGACGAAATTTACTGGTATACCGATATATATACCGATTTTTGCATGCTTAAGTCTATTTCTGTTGTTTGAGAGGAGGAAATGGTGGAGCAAAGGGATCTTGACTACTAGGGCTCAAATAAGTCTAATCTAAGGTGTTCCTTTATGTTTTCTACCATTTCTCTCATTTACACATGATCTATCTCAATTAAAATGTAAATTCGTCCCAAAATGCCTTAAATTGGCAAAGATCTTGTCATCTGCTTTTTTATGTCTTCCTAATTGTATGTGTTTGTAGATCTACAACACTTTCTCATAATCTACATAATAATCATAGTAATATACATAAATAATCCACGAAATATAAGTATAATTTGCTATCATTTTTAGTAGTAAGCTAATAAGTATACATATGTTCTTCTAACTAGTATTTTTATCATACAAAGGAAGAAAATGTACTAGTTCACAACACAACAAACAAATATTGTAAAAAAAACATAGATTTTGTAACTTTCTAGTCTTATATTTGATTATACATGACACTTGTTACATATATCCCACAAGATGGACATGGTTGACATGGTAACTAGACTTTTAAATTATCGCATCCCCACGACATGCATTTGGTGGGCATGGTAATAATGGCTTTTATACTTATCCCGCTATTGTGCATAATCCATGGAGAAACTCACTACTGCATATCAAGATCCTGTGCTACAAACAACAACAGAGAAAAGGTGTCACAACAGTGATGGTGCCTAACTTCCTTGACAGTCATGAAGTTAATTGTCAAAGTCACACATTGAAGAAGAGCAATAGAAAGCCCTGGTGTATATTTTCTTTTAGAATCTGATATGATGCATATGGAGACATAAAACTGTAAAATTCTAAAACATATCGTGTTTAATTACATAATACGAACGAGTATTATACACTTATATAGTATTGTACATGACGTGTATGAGCAACACGTAACTTGATACCACCAACCTTACATAATGTACATGTCATGGGAGTAATATGTCAACCATATCAACTCAATATTGTATGGAGAATCAGTGTGTAACTCGACATACAACTGATATGAGTTAGTAAGTTACTATGCTATTTATGTGTTGTAAATTGGATATTATTGCATAAGTGTGTGTATTTATGTTTATGGATTGTGCTAGTAAAATTTCAAATCTTAATTCCAGTATTTTGTCATCGAAATCCTTCATCGAAATCTGCAGAAAACAGGATAGGTTCCCTACCTCTCACATGATGGACCCCCCCCTAACATACCCAATATAGAATTTTATAGCATAAAACGTTGCATCTAGGTGTTGAGACCACGCCTGTAAAATTTCATGATTTAATTCGTTCATTTAGGCGTCGATAAGTCCAAGATTGCATCTGTCGATATTTCCGTCGGTATACCTGTAAATATCTATTTCCACGTCGTCGATAAGGCGTCGGTATCGACATTTAATTCCTTGGGTATAACTAATATTAATTATTTAAACATGATTAACAACGACTCCTTTGTTAAGACCGGCAGATTCAAATCGAGTTGATATCTTCCGCCAGCATGCCATTTCCTCTCAGCGATCTAATTCAGTCCATGCTTACGAAAAGGTTGATGGGAAGCTTTTTGCAACCATCGTCGCTAGAGAGGACATTCCGTCAAACACCGAGCGATCAATAGCTGCACACAACGTCTCAGAACCAGTCCCCATCCACAGGCTACGCATAAGAGACAGAAGATTTGGCCAAACCGTTCGCATTCCCCCGCCTCTGGAACACACCACCCTCTTCTTCTCCATTACCGACATTACATTCGATGGCTTTTGTAAATTGGAAGTTTACTTTTGAGTTTTTAATGTCAAATTCTCATGTACGGACTGATGTAACTTCCTAACACTTATGTTTGTTGCACTCACTAAGGGCATGTTTGGTTACTTGGATTTCCTTGGATTTTAAAGAATACTGGATTTGTAAAATACAGGATTGACAAACTCTGGGATCTTTTACATCCTAGAAAATTATCATTTACATTTGGTCTAATGGATTCTGTAGATCTAGTATTCCAAAAGTTTATGTTTGGATTTTTGTATTAATGAAATTATATATTAGAGTATAACTAATATTAATTATTTAAATATGATTAACAACGACTCCTTTGTTAAGACCGACAGATTCAAATCGAGTTGACATCTTCCGCCAGCATGCCATTTCCTCTCAGCGATCTAATTCAGTCCATGCTTACGAAAAGATTGATGGGAAGCTTTTTGCAGCCGTCATCGCTAGAGAGGACATTCCGTCAAACACCAAGCGATCACTAGCTGCACACAACTTTTCAGAACCAGTCCCCATCCACAGGCTACGCATAAGAGACAGAAAATTTGGCCAAACCGTTCGCATTCCCCCGCCTCTAGAACACACCACCCTCTTCTTCTCCATTACCGACATTACTTCCGCCGCCAGAGCACAGCTTGCAGCTCCTCAAGCAGGTCTCACATGGCACGAACAGGGCATTCCGGCACGCACAACATGAAGTATGAGCACTGTGCCAGTATTCTAGGATGCCGCCGGAGGCAAACGGGCACAGGCACACGACCTCCGAGGCCCCAATGTACTAGCCGTTCTCGAAGATGTTCGAGAACCCATCACCATGGTTGGGGCACAGTGCGGTAGCTCCTATTTCTCTGCAGGGTCTTCTTCGGGGCACAGTGCGGTGGTCCCTTTTCTGCGGCGCAGAGTGCAGTGAGTCCTTCTCCTTCGTGCAGTGCGGCTGCACTTCTGACCGAGCGCGCTATAGATTCCCCGGTGGTGATGGCCAACGCTGCATATGGAAAGGAGGAGGGACAGTCGCAAGGATCGGGGTCGGGGGTGGTAGGGAGCGGGGGACGTGAGAGAAGGATTGTGACGTACAGCGGTTTTGAGATGTAACCGTTAATCCCGCATTCCCTGTATTACAAAAAAAATCCCGGAATTCTGACTTTTTACAACTCCTGCAAACCAAACATAGGATTTAGGCTGCTGGAGCAATAAATGCAATCCAATACAGTAAACTCCAGCAAACCAAACGTGCCCTAAGAAGTCAACTGCTAAAGGATTACACGTATGGAGATACTAATCCAGTGAATTTCAAGGGCTGATCAGCTGTTTTCTGAACATTCTCCTCTGTGATATTCCTGTTAATAATGATAGCTCGAAAGCACGGTTGTATCTTTTTTTCTGGTATATCAGATGGTTTTACCTAGGGCCACACATCAATGTTTTTCCTTCTGTATCTTGGTGTGTGTGGGGGGGGGGGAGATGCGTGTGTGTTGCAGCTATGGCTGCTGTTCTCTTCCATTTAAAACTTCTGTCAAAAGAGGAGCAGACCTCTATACAGAGTTCTCATAATTTTTGGCCCACTCTTTTGAATATGCAGGCAGAAATTGAGTCTTGTTGTAGTCATTTGGTAAAGCTTGGCTATGCAAAGCAGTTCTATCCTATATTCACTTTAAAAGTGTCATCTTTCATGATTTTTAACCTATAATATACTAGTTGACGTTTTTCGGAGTTTGAACACAAGGTATTGCATAGCGAAAAGCACATATTATGCTTTTCTTCCTGGTAAGCCTATCTGAGCATGCCATTTGCTGAAAGTATTATCTTGGGTGTTTAGTGCGTGCATATATTTTTTTATTTTAGTTGAGGCTGTATGTAACTTCACCATTAATATTGCATGATACTGTAAACGTCTTTTGATCCCAACTATTGATGGATTTTAACTCTTTTCCTAGTTAACATATGTCTTTAATTTACTATATAGTTTATATACATATACTTTTTGCAGCAAGTATACTAGCCAGTTTCAAGCTGCAGAAGTCTGTCCAGGAGCTGGCGACAAACATTACTAGACTTCGATATGATATATATGATGAAGTCGGCATTCCCAACACTTCGGTGAGGATCCATAATTCGGATTAGATAGTGTGTGCAAGTGTTTTTAGTTAATTTCTTCACATAACAGTCTTCTCTTCTTTAGGTGGTTATTATTTCCCTTGATCGTTTAACTGGGTCAAACTGGACAAATGTAGTTTTTGGAGTACTGCCCTATCCCTCAAATTCAGTTATATCATCCGCTGGATTGAGCATTTTAAGATCCTACTTTGTGTCGTTTGTTGAGCAAGAACCCAACCGCCGTCTGACACCATCCTTGTTTGGGAATGCTTCTTTCTTTCAAGTGCTGGAATTTCCTGGAGGAATCACCATAATTCCGCCACAAAGTGCTTTTCTTCTGCAGAAAGTGCAAATAGTTTTTAATTTTACATTGAACTTCTCAATCTATCAAGTGAAAAGCAAAATTGGTGATCTCAAAGAGCAAATGAGGACAGGATTGCATCTTGCTTCTGATGAGGTTTGTCTGCCTGCATGTTCTCTTGATACAAATTTCGCTTATGATCTTCTATCATAAAATGAGTGCTTTATATTTTCAAAGTTTTAGACAGATAATTGTTTTCTGCATATTTGAGAAAATTGAATAATACATATGCATGTGGGGACACTAAGAAAGCACATTCCTGCATTTTCAGCTGACATATAGGATGACTTGCTTCTCTCGCTACAATTTTTTTTTATCCATGATAATTGTTTTCTGCATATTTGCTTACAACTGTTTGCATATTTGTAAACTGTCTCAGATCCTTTCTACATGTTTTTCACTTTGGACATTTTTATCGGTATCACGTCTTGATGAATTTAGCCGGATCAACTCGTTTGCTAATCTTTTTAATGTATCAACAGAATTTGTACATCAGTTTGACAAACTTGCTGGGTTCAACTCTGGCTCCTCCAACTATAGTTCAAACAGCTATCCTACCTGCTATTGGTACACCGTCCAAATCAAGGGTGAAGGAATTAGCCAAAGCTATCGCAGGCTCTCCAGGAAGGAATCTTGGCCTTAACCATACTATATTTGGCCGAGTAAAGCAGATCAGTCTCTCTTCCTATTTGCAGCATTCTCTTAATGGTACCAACAAAGGGACTCCTCAGCCTCCAAGTGCAGCTCCTCAACCACATCCTAGTAGTCACCACCACCACCACCACCACCATCACCACCACCACCATGGTCACCATCACCACCACCACCACCACCACCATCACCAGTCTAGTACTGTTGGGGCTTCTGCTCCAGCTCCTCAGCATAATCATCCAGCCCAGCCACCTTCTGCCTGCCAAAGTGGATATTCACGAAATTCTCATGTCCCCTCTGTTGTTCCACCACCCATCTCCAAGGATAAGCATGCTTTCAGTCCCGCTGCACAAAATCCAACTCCACAATTCCCTCAACCTATATCTCCAATTCCAGCTGTATCTTTTGCTCATGTACATCCTCCAATTAAGAGCATCACACAAACAAAGTTTCCTGACAGGATGTTGCCATCTTCATGTAAGTTTGTTGTGGGAGTTCGCATTGCATTCAAGTTTATTGCAACAAATATATAATGCTTCTGAGAGAATTTATAAACTGGTGAAATTACATTTGTTTTTAGCATTCACTTCATACTGCTGTGTTTGTCATCGGCTAAATATGCTTCGTAATAGACAGGGCTGAATAAGTATGGTTTGTCATCTGATACCTTCACAGTAATTGCCCAATCTAACAGTGATCCCCTCATTTCTTTTGGTGTACCAATATACGAATTAATTAATATGGTTTTCATTGGCAATATCTTTCTCCGTTGATTCTCACTAGAAGCTTAAATTTCATGTTAACCTGAAAGCTGACAGTTTCAATATGGACTAATTAGTGACAATTTTTATGAAGTTTACGTATGGGGAGTCCGTCTTTTTTGTTTGGTCACAGCAGCGAACACACACTTGCTGGATTGATAATGTATATAGGTGAGCTGTACAACCGTAGCAGCACCGGCTACAAAATTGGTCCCACTGACGTAGTATGCAGGCCTGATTTCTGTGTGACGTGGTGTGCGGTAATAGAAACCCTTCTGATTTTATTATAGTCTCTTCTTTGACTAAAACATTATTCTGTGTTGACTGGGGGACACATCTATTATCCTGCTGCATTCACCCAAGATGAAAAAGAACACTTTTTCTTTGGCAGCAGATGTTGTTTACTGATTAGCGTTGCTATTTTTCAAACGAGTGTTAGCTGTTGTCTTATAATTTCCCAGAATTATTGCTGATGCAGCAGCATCTTCCTGACATAAAACATCTTCATATTGCTATGAAGTATGGTTTTTCTAGTAGATTGCCGTCATTATTTAGAGCTTTCTTGAACGCCCTTATATTTATCAAACTGTGGGGCTTAGAAAGAATCCTATGGAAAAGTTTTGACTGAGCTTAGTTTTTGTGCAGGTTGTATTGCATGTTTTCCTTCCTTCCGGTGGGCTTTTGCACTGGTCTTCTATTTGTTAGTGCATCTATAAGAAAGACAAATGTTTTGTTCTGGTTCTTTGGATGCCCTTTTGTGGTGACGTCATGTAGAAGAGACTCTGATTGTCAATCCCCGAGTCAAATCAGCACGAAATGGTGCACTTGACTGGGGATTGAAAATGGGGCTGATGGGTGGTAGTTGTATGACTGTACAATCACAAGTATAACGTCCGGCGTGGGTATGATGTATTTTCAGGTCAAAGCCACAAAGGTGGCGAGTCCTGCTCATGTAGTACAACTTTTGCCAATGTATATCTAGTCTGTCAAGCAACTTCGATTCTTGTTACATATATAAGAAAGGCCAATGAAGCAAACACGTTAATAAAGTCTTTTCTTGTTTTATTTGTGTTTTACATGCTGAACTGAGAAATGTGATTGACTGGTAGGTGGGCTGGCTCTTCTGTTTTACCACCAGTAGAAGAGATGTGCCAAGCACGAAAGTTACAACTGAATTTACAGAGCGGTATAAAACATGATAAAAGGTAACTTACATAGGTATATATACCTATTGTGAGACAATTTTTTACTCTTTGTAGTAGGCAATAAAGATAACTTTTGTTTCTTTAGCCCTTAGGCAGTGCATTTTCACAACTGGTGTGAACTTGGGAAGTTAATTTCCTAGGAAACGAGAAAAACATAAACACAAATGAATTGCAATATGATTGTACATATGTATAAACACAAATAAATTGCAATATGATTGTACATATGTATAAAATACCTAAACATATTTTATCTATGCCAAATTAGTAAATAACGACTTACATGGTAGAATAAAGATTGGATTAAGAATAATGGTATGGAAAACCTGAACATATTTTATCTATGGCAAATGACTAAAAAAGGACTTACATAGTAGAATAAAGAGTGGGCTAAGTATAATGAAGAAGACCTTGAGGAAGGAGAGGAAATCCTAGACAGCCCAAAGCGGTGTCACATGGACCGGAGGTGTGATTCGCTTTAAGGAAAGAGACCCGACCGAGATGCTTCTCTAGACCATGTTTAAACACATGTTTTGGAATCTCTGGGGAGTGGCGAATGACCCTACTAGAAGAGTGTTAGGATGGTTTTGCAGCTACTACTAACCTTCTCTTGTGGCTTTGATGGAGCAAATGGTCAACATGGTTGAAGTTGATGATTTGTTGGACATCACTAGACTGGATTGGTGTAATAGCAATGTGGATGCTTGGCGGAAGATCTGGTCATATGTTGATGCTGTTATGAATCCTTAGGTCATAACGTATCACATGCAAGACCTTACCCTTATGCTCACAAATGTGTAGGGGGCTTGACTCTATGTTACTATAGTTTATGCCAAATGCTAGCCTATTGACATACACGATCTCTGGTTGTCGCTATGGCTGCTTGCTCAGGAGGTAGGGGAGAAACAGATAAGAGATAAGTAGAGACTTTAAGAACGTCCTTTCACTGGGAGAGCGCAGAGGGGGAACCCCCTAGACCGCCAAACTATGGAAGATTTTAATGCCTCAACCTTAGATCTAGACTTGTCAGAACTGTGCTTTGATGGTAGTTTGTATACATGGGTGGATAAACAACATCACACTCCCCCTATCTGGCAGCGACTGGATAAGGGAATTTATCAATACCACTTTTAAACTGTTAACTCCTGATGTGGCGGTGAAGTACTTAACAAGATGTTGGTGGTGTGCGGGTAAGGACAACTCTGTAGACGGCATAATTCCTTCTCCTTCTTGAATGTTTGATTTTCTTATGAATCCTGCTTGGAGACCATCATGGAAGGATGACAGCTGGAGGGTGTGGTGACCCTTCCTTTCGATTCTTTGTTAAGATGATAAACCTTCAAAAATGCGGTAAGCAGTGGAATGTTGAAGTGTTTGGTTGGATTAAACAGAGGAAAAAGGACCTAGAGGACATGATCTCATCCTTCAAAAGGATTTTAACTCACAAACTTCTATGATCAATAAAAGACTCCTTAGAGAGGAAGAGGCAGCACTGGAACAAATCCTAGATCAGGGGGAGAAAATCTAGAGGGATATATCCCATGTTAATCGGCTTACTGACGATGATCGTAACACCATGTTTTTCCATGCTATTGTTAAAGGAAGGAGAAAAAGGAAGGCGGTTAGAAGGCTTTCGTTGGAAGACATGGTTCTTGTTTATGATGGTAAGCAGATGGCCAACACATCTGCCACTTATTATGAAGGGATCTTCTCGGCTCCCCCACCCCTGGAGTCGATAGTAACACTCTACTTTCCTTGATTCCTGTTGGAGTTACGACTGAAGACAAACTAACCTGGAGGACACACCCTCAGAAGAGTACATTCTTGATACTATCAAACAGATGGATAAATTTGCGTCCCCGAGACCAAATGGGTACACTTTGGAGTTCTATTCGACAACATGGCACATAATCGGGATTGACTTTCTTGAGCTGGAAAAGTTTTTCTTCCAAGGGGGAGGATGTCATAGAAGCTTGTTTAGCTACAAGCTTATCTTAATTCTCAAAGTTTATGATGCCATGAAGCTGGGTCAAGACTTGTGTCCAATTTCCATTGAGAACATTTCAATAAGGATCTTGGCACGCCTCCTCAAAAACTGCCTCGTTAAATTCCTCCCACACCTTATCTCCCTCGAGTAGGGTGCATTCATTTGGGGCTAGGGACATAAACATCATATCAGATTGGCTAGGGAGATAATGCATGATATCAACAAAGGGAAGGGTGATAGCATTCAAGTTATCAAGTTTGACATGACCAATTATTATGATCTTACAGATTGGAGCTTCTAGAGGCAGATTCTGGATAAGTTTGATTTCCTCCTAGAGGTAATTGGCATCCTAATGATCTTCTTTGAGGGCACCTAGGTTTTGGTTTCTATGAACGACATTTCTATTGGGTTCTTCAGGATGTAGAGAGGACTAAAACAAGGGAACCAACTCTCTCCTCTACTTTTTATCCTCTTTGAGGAGGTTCTCTGTAGGTCGGTCAGAATAGTTGTACAACAAGGTATCCTGAGAAGATTCCACACTTGAGGTAGAGGTACACCCCCAACGTTGCTGTTATATGCTGATAACCCGATCATATTCTCCACATGCACGCCTTCATCCCTCCTGTGTGTCGACAACATACAACATATTATTTGGTTTCTAGGCAACATGTGAACAAGGAAAAGTCAGGCTATAACTGTGATGGGGAGGACCAACATGAGATCTTAAGGGCTGTTTCTACCCTAGGCCTTGAACTGATGGGGGACTTCTTCCTCTACCTTGGGGTCCCCATTTCTAAAGGTAGACTTAAAGTACATCACATCGAGAGACTGCTGGAAAATTCAAAAACAAGGTAGAATCCTAGAGAGGTCACCTACTCTCCTTTGTTGGACGTAAGACACTTATCACACACTCACTCAACTCGATCACTTTGTACACCATGACTACTATGAACGTTCTGATGGTGGTGTGTAAGAGAATCAACCAGATGCTGTTGTCTTTTATATGGCATGCTAGGGATGGCAATGCAAGGCGTACTTGGGTTGTTTGGCACAAGGTTACCACCGACATAGTTGGGGGTGGCTTGTCATCACCCCCTTCCCCTCACGACTGAGGCATTCCAGATGAAAGCTTGATGGGAGATCCTCCAAGGGTCATTGCAATGGGCTTGATATTGGTCTCCAAGTACTCTTGCCCTTACCAATAACGAATGGGACTACAACCTAATACCCTCAATCTTAGTTCTTTTGCATCACCTTTCTGGAAAAAACTTTGGGGTTGCTTTGGAAAGGTTCTCCTTTGGCTTACTTGGACATTGGGTAAAAGGATGATGTAGTTTTGGGCATTAAACTGGTGCAGATATGTTATACTTTCCTTTGTGCTCAATGCCAACGATGCTAGTGTTGAATTAAATTTGAAAAACTTCTGGAATGAGGATGGTACTTGCAACTGAATTTACAGAAGGTGTGAGATACATGTTGGGGTCTGCATATGCTATTTTGGAGCATGATGATGTTCTATGATGGCCACAAACGATGGATAGTGACTTCAACACCAAATCAGAGAAATAAGTTTTATGCAATAAGCTAGAGATTCATAAGCATAAGAAAGGGATTTGGTTTAATGAACCTCTTCCACGAGCCAACACTGTAGTTTGGAAGATCTCAAAGCTTGCACTACCCATTGGAAACAATCTCCAACACTGTAAGATCCCGCTTGCATCAACGTGATTCTGCTACAAGGAGACCAACCAAGAGACCACCAAACACCTATTTGCGCTTAGTGAGATGACCACAAAGCTTTGGCACAAGATGTATTTTCTACTCCAGCCGAAGGTTATTGACACGTGTTTACCGTGCGTCATACGCAAGTGAACGTATCGAAGTAATATAGGCCCTATTGAGGCCCAAGTCAAACACATGGAAACATTCTCCAGAAGACTACTATCAACTATGGTCTAATCAGCTTGGCCATGTAAATGAATGGGTTTGATTGAATAGAAGAAAAAATAGAATGAAACAAACTTATTACTTAAATTACTCAGATTTAGGAATTCCTTAGGATTTTGGTTTCACCACATATAACATTGCAATTCATTCTATACACCAAAATCTATTACCCCTATCCATGGATAAAGAGCTTGTAGTCAGAACTACCCACTCCTGCAACATAGTTCACTATCTATTCTAATGCCAACCCCATTTCCATAGCAATTGGTTGATTAGTTAGGTATTTTATGATTGAACTCTGGGTTCCTCCTCCCGTTAATTCTCCTCCTTTTCCGAGGGGTGCAATAAACAGATAAATCTATGCTTTCCAACCCTTAACCTATCTTTCAAAACGATCAAGAGTCTAATAATCTATCAATGTTGATCAAGCATAAACAGAACAATATATCTTCATAAATTTAAGATGATATTAATGCATGGAAATCACTTACAATGCATATCCGTGCTACTCCCGGGTCCTAAGGAATTAAGGGGTTTAGCCATGTATGGTTTTCATTGATGAATACATGGTGGAGAAAGAGAAAAATGTGGGAAACATTAGAGACACTAAGTAACCCCTGGTGAATAGCTGATCCGGATGATCCCCTATGTCGTGCGTGCAATTGACTGTCTTTCAGCTGCTGATTCACCTTCCGGAGGTACTCAGATCGTCCCTGATGAATCCTTTGGTTCCTTCCTCTTCTCCTCTCTCTATCCGGTGTCGTGTAATGGAATACGACAACCCCCTTTCATCTGCCCGAACTCCCCTTAGGTCAATGGAGCCACTTACGGTACGAAATAATGTCCATCATTGGATTAGATTGCCATCTTCAGATTTGCCAAATTGGGTAGACTCGGTAGTACAAACTTGGTAGTCAGTATTATCGAGATCTTAGGGTAGCCACGACTCTTGACAATGTCGGTACTATCGACTTGTCTTGATAGCACTAAATCTTCAGGTCACCCGAGCATTGTCTTCCTGACGTCATCTCGATAGTACCGAGTTTGTGAACTCAGTAGAACTGACTTTTCGTGATTCATCCTTGTGATTTACTGACATGATTTCGGTACTACCAAATTGGAGTGTCGGTAGTAGTGAGTCTATGCGAGTCTTTTTTGAGCAAGTACTGACATGAAGTCAATACCACTGACTATTGGTGTCGGTAGTATCAACTTTGTGAAGTTCAATTGTATCTGAAAATACACAAGAACGTGGATAAATACTCAAGATAAACATTTAATCATATTAAACAGTAAAAATTAGATAAATTGACGCATTTAAATATCACATGCCATTAATAGCATTTCATGCATTACTAATCAGATAATTGATAAAATAACACAGAAAATCAAGGAAAATATGCCTATGAAAATGACTAAAAACCCATGCATCAAACTCTCCTAAGCTTAAATGTTACTCATCCTCAAGCAACACTACTCTTGGATCTATTTGATGTAAGTCAACAAAAGGATACAAAACATGAACTCTTTTCTTAATCATTTCTACCGGACAATCCCTGAACCGGCCTCCAATGACCACTGAACCAATAACTGCTCTAGAGCGACCAAATTTTTTCATAGAAGACATATACCTTTTGATCAATGAAAACTATAAAAAATGAAGTTAATATCATAATAATTCACGCATTCGCTTGGTGCACTATGTGATTCCCTAATCTAAATTGCTCCCTCCTAACAACTACTTAGAAGCAGATCACCTTATAATAATGGATGAGGAGATAAATCATATGAGTGGCCTGTCAATGAGAGCAATTAATGATATGAAATGAGTGGAAACTGAAGAATTACAAGTACATCTAACTTATTTATGCAGAAAGAATGATGACCTACATGAGTGAAAAGAATGTTATGCATGAGACCTAATGCCTACTAACTTTCTCTCTTTTTCTTCTTTTTGACACATGATGCATGTATAAAGCTATCTCATAACAGAAAATGAGACTGTCAAAAACAAATAAACGTGTCATGTGAATTAGTTCATCCCTTTAAGAAGACTTAGGGACATACTTTCTCCTTATAGAATCTTGAGATTAAAATTTTCTAGCCCATAATCTTCTTTGCCTTTAGCATAATTAAATTATGCTTGGGATCTCACTTCATATATATTTTTTGATGTGGACGTATGCCCCCTGCTTCAATCTTCACAATTAGAGACTACAATCCACATGACAAAAAGGAATGAATGTGATGAAATGTATTTAATCTACATGCAATTTCGATGCAACTAAGATGGTATACACTAAGATTGGTCGTGCATACAAATGCAACTTTTGTATTTTTTTTTTCAAATGCATACAAGGATAAGAGCTAATCTACCATGTCACCTATCATGCCATGAAATGCAACCAAAAGAAATAAGTTGGAGCACTTGTTCATCTTGAGGTGGTGATTCAAAATTAGATGGCAAAGATGGATGGAATCACATAACTAAGAGACAATGCCTTTCATTGAATTATGATATGTCCCTCTATATGACCTGTGCATAGGGTAATCTTAAGGTTTCTTTCTTAAATTTCCATTTAAGATTTTGTTAAAGGTTTGATCAGCTTAGGCTCAACAACATCTTCATTCACTTTCCCATTTTGATTAGATGTTCCTTCATATCCTATATCCTAGAACCTACTTAAGAAAACACTTCCTCAATTGGTGATGCACAAAGATGTCACAAATTAAGCTATGAAGACACACTCATTTCATTGCACTAACACATATGGTTTGACAAATGCAACCATACATTGCTTCTCCACGATTACACTAGATAGGTGTGGATCCTAAAAATGCATAAGTCAAACTAAAAATAAAACAACTAAGATAAAAATGCTAGAAAAACTATAAAAAACTAAGATAGAATGCTGTTCCAACACCCCCAAGCTTGAATATGACTATGTCCACATAGTCAATACTCACACTCAAGAGGTGAAACAGCGGTACCATTGCTCAAAATGGAGGTGGCTGAGGCATGTTGGGGTCATGAGGGGGAAACATCCCCAGAAAAGATAGATTAGACGGTGGCATCTGGTGTGGCTACGGGTACCCTCCAAAGTACCCCTAGTTCCAATAGCGGTCAAAGAAGGGATGCTGGTACTATTCCATCTGCTGCATGGGCATGTGAACATTATCTCGATTGGCCAAAAGAAGGCGTTCATTCTCATATATTGCATGCTGCTTTTTGGTACAACCTTCCTTGAATGTCTTATACACCGGCCAACGTCGCCTGTTGCTGCTGCTGTCCAGTCTGGATCTCCTACAGCATGGTATACATACCCACCATGTTGTATGGGTCTTGTGGCTCCTAGGAATGGGACAAGGAAGAAGAAGTGGAGGCATCATGGGTGTGGGCCCATTTGCGCGGGACCGCTCTCCTAGTGATGGGGATGTTGGGCTCCACCTCCTCAACATCGTTAGAATCATCATCGCTTTGCTCCTCATTGTCGTCCTGAGCTACTATCTTTGGTGGATATTCTGCCCCCCCCCCTCATTTAGTGGCCAACGAAGATGGTCCACTCCGTACAAGTTGAAGATGGGGTTAAGGAGGATCCACTCCCTGAACGTTCCACGACGTGTGCAATGTGCATAGAGCACATTGTGGTGGAAGTCGAGGAGGTTTGCCTTGCGGAAGTGTAGGAGGTACAACTTCTTTGTATCTTCCAATGGCGTGAGGGTGGACAAATCAAGGAAAAAATGTAATGCAATGGGGGTGATGAGACCCCCAAATAAAATCAACACCTTCCTTGTCACTTTGTGCTGAACAGAGATCATGTGGAGTAGAAGGAAGGCTCCAAAGTTGACAATCTCCCCTGCCAATAGCCTATAGAGGAAGTAGAGGTCTACTTGTTGAACCTTTCCTTGAGCTTTACCGAAATGAGCAAATATGGTGTTGGTGCAGAGGTAGTGAAGGATTCGAGAAAAGGGGTGCTCGATGTCAGTAACTGAGTTGACATGCCAGCTTATGCGAAATCCCTCTAGAACCTCGATCAACTGCTCCCAAGCCAAGTTGAAGTTGAAATCAGAAGGGGCCAAACGTTTTGGGACATGAGCCTAGTTGAAGATGTGGTTTAAGGCCCACAAAGTGATGGAGTAGTTGTTGTTGAAGAGGCAGAAGTTGACTCTGCCTTCCCACCATTCACCTCCTAACTTCTACTCGGGGGCAACAAGAACATCTAGCGACACCAAGAACTCAAGAACAAGTTCCAGGTAAGTTTTCCAGTTGCTGAAGAAAGGATTGTCTCCCTCCATGAGCTACTTCTGACATACCCATCACATGTTTTTGGTAAAGCCTGTCCTTTCGATCAATGCACGATCTCCATATCACGTTGGTATTATCGGCCTTGTCTGCAGCTCTTCATAGATTTTATTGATCATTGAGGATGGATGTTTGATGCGGGTTGGTTGAGGGACCAACTCACCTTGATCCACCGACGTAGAAGGGCATCTCCTTGGTGCCACGATGCCAATGAAAGAAAGAGGATTAGGAAAGAGAAGCTCAGTGAAGATCATCTGCTCGGTGAAGATCGTCGATGCCTAGTGCAACTCCGCTCTGAGTTATAAGAGGAGTGGAGGAAGTGGTGTGAAGAAAATGGGTTAACCACTCCTCCTTATATAGCTGAGTCGGGTAGAATTGGTACTACCAACTTGTGTGTCAGTAGTACCAAGATAGAGGCACAAATATGTGGTTCGGATGTATCGAAGGTTGATGTTTGATGATATGTCCCTTGCATGGATCACTCGGAGTTGGTAGTACTGAGTTCAAGTCAGTAGACTTGAGTCACGGATCGGTGCTATCGACCGTGCTATGAAGCTTGCATCTGCCGTTGAATCGAGCATCCACGGATTGCTGACGTCATGCGTAACTGGAATGCCGGTAGTACCGAGTTGGTAGTTTGGCTCGGTACTTTTGATTTTTTCATCTAGATGTCCCGATTCTAGGCACACTTAAAAAGTCTGTAGTACCGACTTGAGTGTCGATACCATCAAGAGCTTATCAATTAACGATCAAAAATATTCAGAGACTCGGTAGTACCGACTGGGATACTCGATAGTACTGAGTCTGGTGTTTTGGTGTGGATGTCTCACTGATGTAATCTCAGTACTACCGATTGGGTGTCTCAATAGTACCGACCTGGTGAAAAATCTGCACACTCCACACATGAATCAAGATACCTTTTTTAGGGAAAAAAAGAAAACGATAATGTGAAAATGAACATGAATAGAAGGAAAATGAAGGTTGGGTTGCCTCCCAACCAGCGCCATTGTTTAACGTCCTAGACTAGACATCCCTAAGAGCAAGAATCTAATGGATCTTCATAAGTTGTACCTCTTCTATTCTCTGATCCACTTCCCCACCATAGTAGTGCTTCAATCTTTGGCCATTAATAAGGAATGACCTAGTCCCATATAAAATCTTCACAACACCATGGGGAAAAACTTGCTCAATCAAAAATGGTCCACTCCATTTGGACATGAGTTTACCCGGCTGTAACTTAAGTCAGGAATTAAAAAGGAGAATCTTTTGGCTTGGAAGAAACACCCTATTCACAATATGCCTATCATGAATCTTCTTTGTCCTCTCCTTATAAATCCTAGAAATTTTATAAGCATCCATTCTAAGCTCTTCTAGTTCATTAAGCTCCAAAAGTCTTTTTCTACCTACTTCATCCAATCCAAAGTTTAATTTTCTCAATGCCCATTTTGCCTTATGCTCAAACTCTATTGGTAAATGACAAGCACGGCCGTAAACCAACCTAAAAGGTGTCTTCACTATGGGTGATTTATAGGCCGTCCTATATGCCCAAAGAGCATCATTAAGTACGAAACTCCAATGTGTCCTATTAGTGGAAAATGTCCTTTCTAAGATCTTCTTCACTTCTCTATTGGACACCTCCACTTGGCCTTGTGTCTGTGGGTGATACGGAGTACCCACTCAATATTTCACCCCATATTTTCTAAGTAAGGCTCTGAATTGCCTATTGGTAAAATGTGATCCACCATCACTAATGATCAGTCGGGGGACACCAAATGTTACACCCCAATCTCATAATTTCCTCAAATCATGAGATTAGGGCGTAAGAAAGGATTTATATATAACACAAAGAACACCCTTAACTTTTTCTTTTCTTTTAAACTCTTGTTTCATCGCATTGAACCACATAAAACATCTTAACAAGGGAATCTGAACATTTCTTTTACTAATCAGACTTTAACAGAAAAGATACATATATAAACATTCATGATGTCTTTCACAACTTGTGCACATAAACCTTGTTAATTAGCATACATATCAAAGAGAAACAATTTTACACATCGTAATTACAACTCTCTCTCTTATCTCTTACTGAGGACCTAGAGTGACAAGGACCGACTGACTCAACTAATCTCATACTTGACTCCTGTGGAAGATCTACACTGATGCTCTGACCATCTTCAAGTCCACGCGGTTAACCCTAAAATGTTTGAGTAGAGGGGTGAGCCTACTCGCTCAGTGAATGAATACTTCATGGAAACAGACTAATGCACTAATGTGATCAAAGATATAATTTGATTAAACGATATGAAATTTAACAACAATAAATACTACACTGAGCAGTTCTAAAACAATATAATTGAAATAGCAAAGAATATAAATATTGCATCCAAAGAATAACTACTAGAAAACTATACTCTAGTCTTTCTTAACTCTTTCATTTATAAGGAACTCTGTGAACCTATATGATCATATTTTAGATTATGCCCTAAATATATGCAGTGTACTCTGCATATAAAGATCCATAGCAAATTCATGCTACGGCCCCACCGTACAAGACTTAGCGACACACCCGGGAATGCTAAGTCTGACGCCAGCCCTGTTCTGCCACAGGACCACAGGCTCTCCGGCCTACAGGCTCTCCGGCCTCAATGCACTACTCCGAGTGCTCTCGACTCCTCCTACTAACCTGAGCACACAGGCAGAGGGTCACAGGGTTACCTTCGCGACTCCGCACGAATGGTGTTAGATAACCAAGTTTTCTGGTGAAACCGCAGTGCCATTGTGACACAAGCACAATTGTTTTTAGACACTGCCCTTTTTCTCTTTCCTCGTTTGTCCGCGACACAAGCACGGATGATGTTGCAACACGAGTTTCACCCCAAAGCTGCAGATACCACTTAGGGGTTCTACGGTGTTAGGGCACTTAGGTCTATACTTGATTAACAATAAACAATTTAACAGAAATATCACATAGCAACGTCAAAACTCATGTATTCAACATATATCATATCTCAGTAACATCCCTTTCTAGGGCATGTCATATCTCATCACCTGCAATTTACGAGATATATATTGAAATATAAGAAGTCCTACAGTATGTAGATATCATTTCAGAGAGAACAAGCATATAAAGTTAAATGCACTAGAAACATACAATTCAACAGTTAAGCATCACCACATCTCATATCGAGACCTTTCATATTACCATAGCATGATTCATTGAACACCCTATCCTTAGGGTTTCATTTACCATATTCATTCATCACATGCCAACACCCTACTCTTAGGGTTGCATTTGCCTCATTCACCTTTTCATTTACCTCATTCACTTGTCACATGGCTCTCATAATGATTTCATAAGATATAAGCATTCACTAAATAAAGATTGTATTCAACAAATCGTATGCAATCAATTTAGACATGAAACCATGGAAATTTAACTAAATTTAGGTTTTCCATATCATCACTGCGATATCATGTATCCAGAATAAGATTCAATTAAGATAACCCACGAGGTACATCCTAACCACTTATAGGATTACTAGTCCTTTTCAAACAGGTTGAAACTCTAGCGATATCTCAATTAGGTCAAACCCTAATTACATCATTTGATATAAATCTAAAAGCATCCTCAATAGGAAGTGTTGCATACGTATCTGATATGAATCTACCATTTAGGAGTCATTCAAACAGAGAAGGAATCCATATCATATCAATTTACAATAACTTAAATCAAATGGACATTTCAGGATTTAGAATTCACATGCTAAGCATTTAGGGATTTGGATGTTATAATCAAATTTGTGCATTAGAATGTTTGAAGGAAGAACCCACTCACCCTAAGGTGTGAAAACACCTTAAGTCTGCAGCTCAACTCAGGGAAATCTCGAATTCATATCAAATCCCTAGCAAATCTCCCAATTCTTCTTCCATTCAACTCGGGAACCTTGAAAAAGAGGGATTATGAAGAAAGGGTGAGAAAAGAGGGAATTTCGACATCCTCTTGGATCAAATCAGAGCATGGACGGAATCTTGACATAAGAGAGAAGATTCACTATAAAAGTCTATGCAAGGAATCCAAACTTACTTGATTTCACCCTTCCTGGAATCGCAAAACCCTAATTCAGCAATTTCCCCCACTTTCTCCACTCAAGCCCTAATTCTCCCTCTATCTCTAGAAGCTCGTTTCTCTGGAATGGATGACGAGAAATGAGAGCTGTGTTGTGTGTGGTCGACCTTATTAGTCAATTTGAGCTTCTTGGGTCAATTGCAAATTGACCCAACACTCAACTTTAATTATATTAGCTGAATATTCAACTATACAAAAGTTACTGTAATTCGTTTATTTCAGAGATCAAACCTTCTCCAACAATTATGAGAATTTAGAAAGTTGTTTATAATTGATCTATAGAGCTTCTGTTAAAATTTGGGATCATTTGGAGTTACCAATAATTAATTAAAAATCAAACAGTGCACTGCTATATTGCAGTCAGCAATATATTCGGCCGAGTTTGTCCTGCACAAACTCGACCGACACCCTTACTGTAGGGATTCAAAAGTCATCCAAAAATTACTCCAATTTAACAGAGTGTCTAAAATTGTATTTATCAAATACTGTTAAAATTTGAGATCAATTGGATATACCAATAAAAAGATAAAATTCAATTACCACACTGCTGTAAAATTCTGAAATTGTGATCGGTCGAGTTTGAAACTCGGCCGACAAACAGGTCAAAGCATTCTTCAAAAATTCTGATATTTTTCAATGTTGTTCAAATTTTATATATTTAAATCATATCCAAATTTGAAGTAAATCAGAGTTATATATAAAATACTAAAAATCATTTAGTGAGACATTCTATTTATCAAATTCTGTATTCACGCATTATCAAAACCCTATTTGGGCCGATTAGGGTTTATACTTCTCAAACCCTAATTCTCAAGACAAAAAGAACATTTAGACTTATTATCATAGTTAAAACATCCTAATTGTGTTATCGTCATTAATTAGATTTCAAGAATGATTATTCCAATTAATCTTTGCAATTGTCTAGGTAAACCCTAGTTTACCAATTAAGCTCAAATGGGGTCGTAACAACTCTTTCCCCCTTTAAAATGTTTCGTCCTCGAAACATAAACCTACAAGAAAAATACATCCAAAGTTATTCTAAGCTTCTAAAGCCTTCCATGTCCTTATATTCTTGTATTTCATACCTGAATGTAGTTTTCAACATTAGATCTTTTAATTCTTTACTAAATCACAACATATTTCAAATAGTTCTCAATGATATCAAGCAAATTCTTTATGCCACAGTCAAACATAGAATGCAAAGATAAACCACCACGCTTTCGCTGCGCAACTCTGATACTCTGATACAACTATCTCAACTTATGCTGCTCAGAGAGTTCTATTGTTCTGTATCACCTTTAAGTGACAAAAGCAAGTTCTCCATACTGTTTTAAACTTTAATCAAGTGCTATTCAAATAGCAAAACAGTCTTGAATTAAAAGACTAGATTCAACAATAGATTGCACAATACTACTCTTGGCATCCCCATTGGGTCATGGATACATGAGGTGAAGCATTACCACCTCATTCCATACTATCCTGTTTCGGTCCTGGGATCTGTGGGTTATAGGCCCACACACAATTCAAAGTGTAACCATCGTATTATATCATTTTATAGTTTCAACCACAGTAATAAAGTAATCCATAATTGTATCAGTCATTCAAGCATTATCATACTCAATTACCATCATTCAATTATATTAGAGCTAGGTATAACAAGCTACACCTCATTAGGGTTACTTGTCCAGACAATCTAATTATCATCCCTTTCTATTAATATGAGTGAATAAGTATGACTACCTTGTTCAGGGTATCTCTCCATATGTTCTGACATCATCCAAACCGTATCACCAGATGACCCTACCAAGGTAGTTATTCACCATGTATGATTCATTTTCTCTTATCATTTCATTCCCACCTTGCTCTCATTAAGAAATATATGAAAGAGAAGATGATTTTAAGATTTGGAATACTTGTATTCAAACATCCCCTAATACATTCTCATATGTAGATTTACTTAGTCATCAACAGAGATATTTGATTAATTAGCACTTGCTTGAATCTCTCAACCTCTTTATTTTATAATTGCTCCATCATATTTCAAACCCTTTCTTACATTTCATAGTCCTCTTTCCCTATACTACTCTTTAACCTGTCATCTTAAATTCTAAATTTTCTCTTATGACCATGTTGCTTATTCATATGTATGGTCATGTATACCATGTTGCACACATATTTCCTCCTTTATCTTTATACTATTGTGAAGTTAACATTCTAAATTAATAGTCCTTCTATTAGTTTTTACTCATGTTGAATACATTACATATTCTTCATTTTTACATCAAATGGATCATGCATGAATCAAACATAATTTCTCTTTCAATCAAGTTTTTCTCTTCTGAATACAGTCTACCTTTGTACGACTTATTCATTCGTTAAACTACACCTATGTCCTTTGCTTAGAAACTAGTTTGTTGTTCTAGTCTTATGAATTACATGTTCATACGATTCTCTTTACCTTTACTCCTTTAAAGACTCTTTACTTCTATGGACCTATTGAATGCTCAACCCTATTCTTCTACTTAGCCTTTGCTTTAGGGTTCATAAAAGCATTATACTCTATTCTATGATTCATTACGACCCCATTTGAGCTTAATTGGTAAACTAGGGTTTACCTAGACAATTGCAAAGATTAATTGGAATAATCATTCTTGAAATCTAATTAATGACGATAACACAATTAGGATGTTTTAACTATGATAAGAAGTCTAAATGTTCTTTTTGTCTTGAGAATTAGGGTTTGAGAAGTATAAACCCTAATCGGCCCAAATAGGGTTTTGATAATGCGTGAATACAGAATAAGATTCAATTAAGATAACCCACGAGGTACATCCTAACCACTTATAGGATTACTAGTCCTTTTCAAACAGGTTGAAACTCTAGCGATATCTCAATTAGGTCAAACCCTAATTACATCATTTGATATAAATCTAAAAGCATCCTCAATAGGAAGTGTTGCATACGTATCTGATATGAATCTACCATTTAGGAGTCATTCAAACAGAGAAGGAATCCATATCATATCAATTTACAATAACTTAAATCAAATGGACATTTCAGGATTTAGAATTCACATGCTAAGCATTTAGGGATTTGGATGTTATAATCAAATTTGTGCATTAGAATGTTTGAAGGAAGAACCCACTCACCCTAAGGTGTGAAAACACCTTAAGTCTGCAGCTCAACTCAGGGAAATCTCGAATTCATATCAAATCCCTAGCAAATCTCCCAATTCTTCTTCCATTCAACTCGGGAACCTTGAAAAAGAGGGATTATGAAGAAAGGGTGAGAAAAGAGGGAATTTCGACATCCTCTTGGATCAAATCAGAGCATGGACGGAATCTTGACATAAGAGAGAAGATTCACTATAAAAGTCTATGCAAGGAATCCGAACTTACTTGATTTCACCCTTCCTGGAATCGCAAAACCCTAATTCAGCAATTTCCCCCACTTTCTCCACTCAAGCCCTAATTCTCCCTCTCTCTCTAGAAGCTCGTTTCTCTGGAATGGATGACGAGAAATGAGAGCTGTGTGTGTGTGTGGTCCACCTTATTAGTCAATTTGAGCTGCTTGGGTCAATTGCAAATTGACCCAACACTCAACTTTAATTATATTAGCTGAATATTCAACTATACAAAAGTTACTGTAATTCGTTTATTTCAGAGATCAAACCTTCTACAACAATTATGAGAATTTATAAAGTTGTTTATAATTGATCTATAGATCTTCTGTTAAAATTTGGGATCATTTGGAGTTACCAATAATTAATTAAAAATCGAACAGTGCACTGCTATATTGCAGTCAGCAATATATTCGGCCGAGTTTGTCCTGCACAAACTCGACCGACACCCTTACTGTAGGGATTAAAAAGTCATCCAAAAATTACGCCAATTTAACAGAGTGTCTAAAATTATATTTATCAAATACTGTTAAAATTTGAGATCAATTGGATATACCAATAAAAAGATAAAATTCAATTACCACACTGCTGTAAAATTCTGAAATTGTGATCGGTCGAGTTTGAAACTCGGCCGACAAACAGGTCAAAGCATTCTTCAAAAATTCTGATATTTTCCAATGTTGTTCACATTTTATATATTTAAATCATATCCAAATTTGAAGTAAATCAGAGTTATATATAAAATACTAAAAATCATTTAGTGAGACATTCTACTTATCAAATTCTGTATTCACGCATTATCAAAACCCTATTTGGGCCGATTAGGGTTTATACTTCTCAAACCCTAATTCTCAAGACAAAAAGAACATTTAGACTTCTTATCATAGTTAAAACATCCTAATTGTGTTATCGTCATTAATTAGATTTCAAGAATGATTATTCCAATTAATCTTTGCAATTGTCTAGGTAAACCCTAGTTTACCAATTAAGCTCAAATGGGGTCGTAACAACATACATACATTTCACATATCTCTTCTATATTTCACATGTATAGTTCATGTAATATTAATCAATAAACTGATTATGAACTTCTTATCATGTTCTATTATTCCCAATTAAGGGTTTCACATTTGAGACCCCAAAGTTGAACCTCAGATATCAGTTTCAACTAATTCTTAGTTATTCTGATCTTGCTCATATGTTTCAACATCTTACTGTATGTACATTCTTACTCTGAGGTGGGTCTAATTATTCCAATTATATTCTTATTATGCTATTGATATGATCCATTAGATCCTAATAACGCATCCTGCCAACCAGACCAGGCCAAACCTGAAGTCCTGAAGCCAAGAATTACAAAGGATCACATACTTCCTGAACTGCCACTCACAGCTCAGAAACTCGGCCGATTGGTCAGAAACTCGGCCGATTGCTTCACAACTCGGCCGATCCGCTTGAAACTCGGCCGATCAACTTGCCGTTTGATTTCCTGAAAAAGGAAACTCGGCCGAATTACATACAACTCGACCGAATCGCATACAGACTGAAAACCTAAACAGACCTGCTGATATCAATTTCACTCGAATCAGCGGGCAAGACTATAGAAACAAAAGCTCATTTCAAGATGATTTCTAATCTACATGTTACAAATAATGAAATCAATAAATGCAACAACTGCATAGTGTGCAACAACTATTAAAGACCCATATTTCAAAGTATTGAATATTTCAATTCAAACATATAAGAGCATTTCTATACTTTTCCAACAAAAACAACATTATGAAATGTAAGTTCTATCTCCTTTTACATTTATGCTCTTAATTCTTGTTTTCTTTTCTCGTTTTCTAACCCTAACATTTCTAGGGTTCATCTCTAGCCCATTCTTCCACTGTATACCTGGCCAGGGTATACGTGAGAGAATAGACAGAGTAGCTTGTACTGGTTGATCCAAGTACTCAGATATCGGGCCAGGATACCCAAATACTTAAATCCCCAAAGCTAACATCAAACATATCCTATCTGCCACACATAGGACTCTAACTTACTAACTTAATGGTCCTTGACAACTCACCCTAAGCTCTGATACCAAGCTGTTACACCCCAATCTCATAATTTACTCAAATCATGAGATTAGGGCGTAAGAAAGGATTTATATATAACACAAAGAACACCCTTAACTTTTTCTTTTCTTTTAAACTCTTGTTTCATCGCATTGAACCACATAAAACATCTTAACAAGGGAATCTGAACATTTCTTTTACTAATCAGACTTTAACAGAAAAGATACATATATAAACATTCATGATGTCTTTCACAACTTGTGCACATAAACCTTGTTAATTAGCATACATATCAAAGAGAAACAATTTTACACATCGTAATTACAACTCTCTCTCTTATCTCTTACTGAGGACCTAGAGTGACAAGGACCGACTGACTCAACTAATCTCATACTTGACTCCTGTGGCAGATCTACACTGATGCTCTGACCATCTTCAAGTCCACGCGGTTAACCCTAAAATGTTTGAGTAGAGGGGTGAGCCTACTCGCTCAGTGAATGAATACTTCATGGAAACAGACTAATGCACTAATGTGATCAAAGATATAATTTGATTAAACGATATGAAATTTAACAACAATAAATACTACACTGAGCAGTTCTAAAACAATATAATTGAAATAGCAAAGAATATAAATATTGCATCCAAAGAATAACTACTAGAAAACTATACTCTAGTCTTTCTTAACTCTTTCATTTATAAGGAACTCTGTGAACCTATATGATCGTATTTTAGATTATGCCCTAAATATATACAGTGTACTCTGCATATAAAGATCCATAGCAAATTCATGCTACGGCCCCACCGTACAAGACTTAGCGACACACCCGGGAATGCTAAGTCTGACGCCATCCCTGTTCTGCCACAGGACCACAGGCTCTCCGGCCTACAGGCTCTCCGGCCTCAATGCACTACTCCGAGTGCTCTCGACTCCTCCTACTAACCTGAGCACACAGGCGGAGGGTCACAGGGTTACCTTCGCGACTCCGCACGAATGGTGTTAGATAACCAAGTTTTCTGGTGAAACCGCAGTGCCATTGTGACACAAGCACAATTGTTGTTAGACACTGCCCTTTTTCTCTTTCCTCGTTTGTCTGCGACACAAGCACGAATGATGTTGCAACACGAGTTTCACCCCAAAGCTGCAGATACCACTTAGGGGTTCTACGGTGTTAGGGCACTTAGGTCTATACTTGATTAACAATAAACAATTTAACAGAAATATCACATAGCAACGTCAAAACTCATGTATTCAACATATATCATATCTCAGTAACATCCCTTTCTAGGGCATGTCATATCTCATCGCCTGCAATTTACGAGATATATATTGAAATATAAGAAGTCATGCAGTATGTAGATATCATTTCAGAGAGAACAAGCATATAAAGTTAAATGCACTAGAAACATACAATTCAACAGTTAAGCATCACCACATCTCATATCGAGACCTTTCATATTACCATAGCATGATTCATTGAACACCCTATCCTTAGGGTTTCATTTACCATATTCATTCATCACATGCCAACACCCTACTCTTAGGGTTGCATTTGCCTCATTCACCTTTTCATTTACCTCATTCACTTGTCACATGGCTCTCATAATGAATTCATAAGATATAAGCATTCACTAAATAAAGATTGTATTCAACAAATCGTATGCAATCAATTTAGACATGAAACCATGGAAATTTAACTAAATTTAGGTTTTCCATATCATCACTGCGATATCATGTATCCAGAATAAGATTCAATTAAGATAACCCACGAGGTACATCCTAACCACTTATAGGATTACTAGTCCTTTTCAAACAGGTTGAAACTCTAGCGATATCTCAATTAGGTCAAACCCTAATTACATCATTTGATATAAATCTAAAAGCATCCTCAATAGGAAGTGTTGCATACGTATCTGATATGAATCTACCATTTAGGAGTCATTCAAACAGAGAAGGAATCCATATCATATCAATTTACAATAACTTAAATCAAATGGACATTTCAGGATTTAGAATTCACATGCTAAGCATTTAGGGATTTGGATGTTATAATCAAATTCGTGCATTAGAATGTTTGAAGGAAGAACCCACTCACCCTAAGGTGTGAAAACACCTTAAGTCTGCATCTCAACTCAGGGAAATCTCGAATTCATATCAAATCCCTAGCAAATCTCCCAATTCTTCTTCCATTCAACTCGGGAACCTTGAAAAAGAGGGATTATGAAGAAAGGGTGAGAAAAGAGGGAATTTCGACATCCTCTTGGATCAAATCAGAGCATGGACGGAATCTTGACATAAGAGAGAAGATTCACTATAAAAGTCTATGCAAGGAATCCGAACTTACTTGATTTCACCCTTCCTGGAATCGCAAAACCCTAATTCAGCAATTTCCCCCACTTTCTCCACTCAAGCCCTAATTCTCCCTCTCTCTCTAGAAGCTCATTTCTCTGGAATGGATGACGAGAAATGAGAGCTGTGTGTGTGTGTGGTCCACCTTATTAGTCAATTTGAGCTGCTTGGGTCAATTGCAAATTGACCCAACACTCAACTTTAATTATATTAGCTGAATATTCAACTATACAAAAGTTACTGTAATTCGTTTATTTCAGAGATCAAACCTTCTCCAACAATTATGAGAATTTAGAAAGTTGTTTATAATTGATCTATAGAGCTTCTGTTAAAATTTGGGATCATTTGGAGTTACTAATAATTAATTAAAAATCGAACAGTGCACTGCTATATTGCAGTCAGCAATATATTCGGCCGAGTTTGTCCTGCACAAACTCGACCGACACCCTTACTGTAGGGATTCAAAAGTCATCCAAAAATTACGCAAATTTAACAGAGTGTCTAAAATTGTATTTATCAAATACTGTTAAAATTTGAGATCAATTGGATATACCAATAAAAAGATAAAATTCAATTACCACACTTCTATAAAATTCTGAAATTGTGATCGGTCGAGTTTGAAACTCGGCCGACAAACAGGTCAAAGCATTCTTCAAAAATTCTGATATTTTCCAATGTTGTTCAAATTTTATATATTTAAATCATATCCAAATTTGAAGTAAATCAGAATTATATATAAAATACTAAAAATCATTTAGTGAGACATTCTACTTATCAAATTCTGTATTCACGCATTATCAAAACCCTATTTGGGCCGATTAGGGTTTATACTTCTCAAACCCTAATTCTCAAGACAAAAAGAACATTTAGACTTCTTATAATAGTTAAAACATCCTAATTGTGTTATCGTCATTAATTAGATTTCAAGAATGATTATTCCAATTAATCTTTGCAATTGTCTAGGTAAACCCTAGTTTACCAATTAAGCTCAAATGGGGTCGTAACACCAAACCTGCATAAAATGTTATACTTCACAAATCTGCACACCACTTGAGCGTCATTGATGCGGGTTGGAATTGCTTCCACACATTTAGATACATAGTCAACCACAAGTAAAATATAAAGGTTAGAATTATATGACACAAATGGACCCATGAAATTAATGCCCCAAAGATAAAAAACTTCAACCTCTTAAAACACATTCAATGGCTTCTCATGTCTCTTAGAAATGTTACCTGCACGTTGACATGCATCACAACGATGAACAAAATCATATGCATCTTTAAACAATGTTGGCCAATAGAATCCACTCTCTAACACTTTAGCAGCTGTCCTAGAGCTAGCATGATGCCCTCCTATGGGTAAAGAATGGTAGTGTGACAAAATGCTCTCTACCACACACTTGGGTACACACTTCCTCAAAAGTCCATCCCTACATTGTTTAAGGAGAATTGGGTCATCCCAAATGTAAAACCTCAATGAGTGGAAAAATTTCTTCTTTTCTTATACCCCAATATGTAGGCAACTCTTTGTAGGCTAAATAATTAACAATATCTGCAAACCATGGATCCTTAGCCTTGATAGCAAAGAGTTTTCATCTGGAAAATCCTCAACAATGGAAATATCTACATCTTTTTCATTCTCTCTTTCTAGCCTAGAAAGGTGATCTGCTACCACATTTTCCACCCCTACCTTGTCTTTAATTTCTACGCCAAATTCCTATAACAATAAAATACACCTAATCAATCTAGGTTTTGCATCTTTCTTTTGTAATAAGTATTTGATTGCAGCGTGGTCGATCCAAACAATCACCCTTGCCCCTACTAAGTACTGACAGAACTTCTCAAATGTAAAAACAACCACTAAGAGTTCTTTTTCTATAGTTGTATAATTAAGTTGCACATCATTCAAAGTTTTGGACGCATAATATATGACGGTAGGAGCTTTATCTTTGTGTTGTCCCAACACAACTCCCACATCATAGTCTGATGCGTGACACATCAACTCAAACGATAGGCTCCAATCAAGAGCCTACACAATAGGAACAAAACTCAACTTTTCCTTTGATATTTCAAAAGCATTCAAACATCGATCATCAAAGGAAAATTCAGCGTCTTTTTCTAAAAGTTCCGAAAAGGGTTCAACAGTTTTTGAAAAATATTTGATAAACCGACGGTAAAACCTAGCATATCCCAGAAAGATCCTTATACCTTTCACCGATGTTGGTGGAGGTATCTTGGAGACAACTTCTATATTAACTGGGTTTACTTCCATACCCTTGTTGGACACCTTGTGTCACAGTACTATTTCCTCGCTCGCCATCATATGGCACTTTTCCCAATTTAAGACTAAATGAGTGTCCTCACACCTTTGTAAAACTTTATCCAAATTGTACAAGCAATCACTAAATGACTCCCCATACACCAAAAAATCATCCATAAACACCTCTAAGCACCGCTCTACCATATCAGAGAAGATGGAAAGCATACATCACTGGAAGGTAGCAAGGGCTTTACAAAGGCCAAATGGCATCTGTCTATATGCAAACGTGCTGTAGGATATGTGAAAGTAGATTTCTCCTGATCCTTTGGCTTGATCAAGATATGATTGTAACCAAAATACCCATATAGGAAATAAAAGTGTGAATGACCGATGAGTCGTTCCAAAATCTGATCAATGAAAGGTAGTGGAAAATGATCTTTTAGAGTGACGACATTCAAACGACGATAATCTATGCAAACACGCCACCCCATCACCAACCTAGTTGAAATCAATTCATTAGCTGCATTGGTCGTGACGGTGATCCCCCTTTCTTAGGAACTACCTAAGTTGGGCTAACCCACATAGAATCAGAAAATGCATAAATGATACCTATCGACAGGAGATTGCCCACTTCTTTCTTCACAACCTTAGTCATGATCGGATTGAGTCGCCTATGAGGTTGAACTATTTCTTTAGCTCATTCTTCTAGTCAGATCATGTGTTGGCACAAACTCAGGGAGATTTCTTTAATGCCCTCTATAGACCACCCAAAAGCAGCTCAATGGTTCTTTAATACAACAAGCAATTGCCCCTCTTCTTCACCTCTCAAGGACAATGATATGACCACTGATAACTTTTTTGTCTGCGGCCAGGAAGACATACTTCAGATGTGGCGGCAACGATTTCAATTTTAACTCAAGAGGGCTCAATAGAGATGGAACTGGTGGTGGGGGAGGTGGTCCCAAGTCTTCAAAATATATTGTGTAATAGCATGGTACTGCCTTCAACATCAATACACACTCCTCTAGAGAGCAGCTGCATGTGTTGTCATCTACTCTATTCATCAAACATGCTTCGAAAGGTAATTGTGGATATATTTGCATTAGGGAATCAACAGTGACCTACTCTATGGTAGCCAGGTCATGGTCTTCTTTTCCATCATCCTGATAACGTATTGCTTCTTTCAATGAGATCATCTTGGTGTTTTCAATTATATCAACTGCAAGAGTATCTTTTTCCACTTTGGTCATCATGTGAGCCATATCAAGAAATGGCTTCCTCAGACAAAGAAATCTTGCCCTCTATGTGCTGTAGCATGTTACACTGTGTTGTATCCCCCTTTTCTTTTGAGTGTTCAGGCATCTTTATTTCAAACCGATCATCATAAGTGCCCATTGTCAGACGTCCTCTGCCCATTTCCAGGATCATGTCAGCTGTGGCTTTGAATGTCCTACCTAGAAAAAGTTTGTTACCTTTATCCTCTTGCATTTCCATTACCACAAAACTAGCAAGAAAAACAAACCTATCCACTTTCACTAGGACATCTTCACAAATGCCATATGGACTGACCACAAAGTTGTCAGCCAATTCAATAGTCATAGTACTTTTTCTTGTCTCCTTAAGTCCTAGATTTTTGAAGGTTGACAAAGGCATGAGGTTGATACTGGCCCCTGAGTCATATAGAGCCTCACCAAACTTAGTATTTCCTATGAAGCACGTGATGTTGAAGCAACCAATATCATGTATTTTAGGAGGTAGCATTCCCAAAATAAAAATGCTCACATGCTCCTTCAATACTAACACATCAGCCTCAGGTATCCATCTCTTCTTATTGATGACGTCTTTCAAGAACTTCCCATATGATGGTATCTTCTCAATTGTATCAATAAGTGGAATATTTACAGATCGCTTTATAAAACCTTCTAATAATTTCTAGAACTGCCGATCTATTTTGGTTGCCTTCAAGCTGTTTGGAAAGGGCACTGCTATCCTCTGATGAGGTGGGACATATGCTTTTGATATAGTATCTTCTACCTCATCAGTGTGTTCTTTAGATGTTTTCTCCTATTCCAAACTATCTGGGTCAGTTGCCTATACTGTCACAGTCTGAGTTATTGTTCTTGTAGCTTCACCTGCATTTGTGGTTTTTGGTTCCTTATTCAACAATGTCTTACCACTGTGTAGTATGACTGCCTTGACATGTTGATTTCTAGAAGGCACATTGATATTAGATGGAAACCCCTATTGATTTGCCTGCTTCAAGGTACCCACATCCGCTACTATTTGAGAAATATGCGTTTCTATACTACAGATCCTTACCCCTTGGTTCTGGAGTTCTCTTTGTGTTTGTCCTATCAACACTTCATTATGAATGACTAGCTTTCCAAGCATTTCTTCAATACGGTCAATCTTCATTTGTTCATGTTAATATTGTGCCTTGCCACCAAACTGTTGTGGCTTGGGTTGTTGCACCTGTGATGGGTGTTGTTGAAAATTGTTAGGATCCTTCCATTAAAACTTAGGATACTTCCTCCATGTGTAATCACTGCCCCTATATTACTGTTGTTGGTGTACAAACTTACACTCTTCATCTTCTTCTTCTGAAGGTGATCCATCATTGGCACATAGCTTTTTAGCAATCAAGTCCAACTTCTCATTTAATGCTGAGATGACCTTAGACTCACCCACACTTTTGAAAGTTGCCGTAAGCTCTCTCATCTCCCCATGATTGATTCTTGGACATATTCTTCAATATCTCATGACATCGGGCATGTTTATTGTTGAGGAAGAACTTTGCTCCTGCACTCTCGAGTGTAGTCCTTTCTCCCCTGTGCAGGATGTAATAGAAGATCTTTGCCTATCCCAGAAGATCAATACCATGATGAGTTACTTTCCGCAACATATTCTGGAAGCTCTCCCATGCTTCAGAATAAGGATTCATCGACTTGTTTTATGAAATTATGGATCTTCTTTACCAAGTCATTGGTCTTTTGTGGAGGGAAATACACTCGAAGAAGGCGTCAATTATCTGATCCCATGTTTCAATGCATTCATCATCAAGGTTATGAAACCATGACTTTGCGTTGTCTGCCAATAATGACGAAAAAAGATTCAGATATATCACAGTTGCCGATATTCTGTCTATCTTGACCATATCACAGTTCTCCACAAAGTTGCTGATATGCACCATCGGGTATTCAGAACTATGGCCATGGAAAGCTTGGGATTTGATTAAAAAGATCAACCTTGGGTCAATCTTGTAGCTACCCACGTTGATGGCTTGTCTTTTGATTGATTCTTTTTGAGCTATTGAGGCAAAGGCTCTGATCCTCTCCCATATTGTCTGTTCTTCTACTCCATCCCCCATTTCTATTGACTTAGGTTCTTCTAGTGTTACATGTCTCTCAGGAGAAGGTGTCAGTGGTGGAGTTTGGTTGAATCTATCCACTGACCATCCAACTTTCCTCTCTCTGTGAAGGAGTTTTGCTTGCCCAAACCCTAGATAAATGGCTCTCTGTAATCATGGGCTCGAGTATGCACCATACACCAATGCCTACGAGTAGTAGATTGATTGTTAGAGTGCAGTGGCGGAGATAGAAGCAAAAAATAATTTTATAATTCAGCTCTAAGTGAAATAGAAAATAAAAATAAAAAAAGGTTGGCTAGAGTGGCCGACCACATCACTCGTAGTGTTGGATGTTGTCGTTTCCTCGACAACGGTGCCAAAAACTACACACATGTTTATTGTGCATCATATGCAAGTGAACGTATCGAAGTAATATAGAATCTTTTGAGGCCCGAGTCGAACACAGGGAAATGTTCTCCAGAAGAAAAATACCAACTATGGTCTAATCATCTAGGATGGTGTAAATAAATAGGTTTGATTGAATAGAAGCAAAAATAGAATGAAAAAACTTAACACTTAAATTACTTAGATTTAGGGAATTCCTTAGGATTGTGGTTCCACCACAGATAACATTACAATTTGTTCCATACACCAATATCTATTACCCCTATCCCTGGATAAAGATCCTATAGTTAGAACTACCCACTCCCGCAACATAGTTCACTATCTATTCTAATGCAACCCCATTTCCATATCAATTGGTTGATTAGTTAGGTGCTTTATGATTGAACTCTGGGTTTTTCCTCCCGTTTATTCTCCACCTTTCCCAAGGGTGCAATAAATGGGTAAATCTATGCTTTCCGACCCTTAACCTCTCTCCCAAAATGATTACGAGTCCAATAATCTATCTATGTTGATCAGGCATAAACAGAACAATACATCTTCATATATTTATATCCAAAAAATAAGGATAATGATGATATTAATACATGGAAATCAATTACAATGCATATCTAGGCTACTCCTGAGTCCCACATTAGTTTCATTGACGAATACATGGTGGAGAAAGAGAAAAATGTGGGAAACATTAGAGAAACTAAGTAACCCCTGGTGAATAGCTGATCCGGATGATCCCCTACATCGTGCATGCAATTGACTGTCTTCCGACTGCCGATTTTCCTTCCATAGGTGCTCGTATCGTCCTAGATGAAGCCTTCAGTTCCTTCGTCTTCTCCTCTCTCTCTTTGGTGTCATGTAATGGAATACATATGCCCCTTTTCATCTGGATGAACTCCCCTCAGGTCATAGGAGCCACTTACGGCATGAAATAATGTCCACCGTTGGATTAAATTGCATCTTCAGATTTTCCAAATCGGATAGACTCGGTAGTACCGACTTAGTAATCGGTAGTACCAAGATTTTAGGGTAGTCGTGTCTCTTGAAAATATCGGTACTATCGACTTGTCTTGATAACACTGAGTCTTCAGGTCGCCCGAGCATTGTCTTCCTGACGTCATCTCAGTAGTACCAAGTTTGTGAACTCAGTGGTACGAACTTTTCACAATTCATCCTTGTGCTTTACTGATGTGATTTCGATACTACCGACTTGGAGTGTCGGTAGTATCGAGTCTATGCGAGTCTTTTCTGAGCAAGTACTGATGTGAAGTCGGTACCACTGACTATTGGTGTCGGTAGTATCGACTATGTGAAGTTCAATTGTACCTAAAAATACACAAGAATGTGGATAAATACTCAAGATAAACATTAAATCACATTAAGAAGTAAAAATATGATAATTTGATGCATTTAAATATCACAAGCCATTAATAGCATTTCATGCATTATTAATCAGATAAGTGACAATGACTAAAAACCCATGCATCAGTGATCAGGCCTATCTCCCTATAGTCTATCTTCACAGAGTGTTAGACAAAGGAATCTTCACATAGCATGAGAAGTTGGTTATTTTTCTATCTCCCCACATGATTTGCCGATCTATCTAGCGGCATCGATGTAGGGCCAACTTTGAGGGTGCGTCAATGAACATGAACCTATTACGACAAGAGATCATGAGACTAGTAAATAAAGAAATCAAGAAGTCATTTAGGAACTAGGGGGACCTAGAGCTAAACCAGAGACTAGAGGCGGAGGGAGTCACGAACCCAAAGTTCAAAATCAAATGTGTCTCCTTAATCAAATGGTATCCTCCTAATGTATCATATTTGAAAGTGACCATTGTCGTTGGGGATAAGAGAGATGTTGTCCATGGTAAGGAGAGATGAACTACATGTGTTGTGAGGAATAAGAGAGGCTATCTTGTGCTTGCCTATAGATATACAATGATGGCAACCAGCTTTGAGGAGGCTTGTGCACAAGCTCTGGTGACTACATTATAGATGATGGATGCTCAAAACCTGCATCACAATTCTTGAGACTGAATCAAAACTAATCTATGAGATGGCTTGGGGGAAGATAAAAAGCCTTGGAGGACAACCCATTTCACAAGGGAGATAGTGAAGAAGGTGTAAGAGTTTTTCAACATTGGCCACTTGATTCCTCCAGTTACCAATATGTCTTCTAGATTTATTAGTAACTAGGGGAGTGTTCATAATACCCATTTTGTTATGAAGGAGCCTCTTTTCTTTCCCATGAGAATAAGATGACTTCTCAGTTTTGATAGACAAGACTTATCTTGCATATAAACATGGTGGGTAGATACATAGATAGGTTGTCAAGTAGTTTCTTTCCATTTTTGTTTTATAATCAGAGGTTGGCTGTGGATAGGGCTAAAGGTGGGTTTTGTTGCTTCTTAGGCTGTGGTCGAGCACTGGTTTGATCCTCATTTATGAGTGGTTGTTGCTTTATGTTTTTGCCTACATGAGAAGTGTATGATGAATACTATGACCTCCTGGATTGATAAAAAACATGTTAGTTTGGCCCAAATGTTGGCAACACAGATGCAAACTTAAATAACCCACGACCAAGTCAAATAAAAATCCAATTAAGGCATCCCTAAAGATAATCTGGCTATATAGAATAGCAAATATAAATATACATCATCATTAGTCATGAATAACTAACTAATAGGTATACATTCTTAGATTCAACTTAGTATATTCAACATGATCCTACATATAAACCAAATAACATGTACTTGAATAAAAAGTAGATATTGTGACACCCGACGTGCCATAAAAGAGATTACTCAAAACCAACCACGGAATTAAAACTAAACATGTGAATTACTAGAAAACTTAGGAAATTAAAACTGATTCACAAATGCACCATAAGCCAAAACTTATCACATATAACTCCACAACCCTGTCACATGCATTATATATCATATCACGAGGTGATTATGTCATCGTACACCATTATTCTTGTCATCAACTCGCTACATGAAATATCAGTTCCACAAATATACATATACATATGCCATATCTTACAAACATGGCTTACAAGCCCAAAAACATCATATCGACAACGTATCTACAAGCACATTAAAAACAACCCCCGAGACCTGTGTGTACAAAGACAACATCTAGGACTCTATTACCAAAAGACTAGCAACACATCCAACCTATCACATGCATTATATATCACATCACAAGGTGATTACATCATCGTACACCATCTTTCCTGCCATCAACTTGCTACATGAAATATCTATTCCACAAATATACATATACACATGCCATATCTTACAAACATGGCTCACAAGCCCAAAACATCATATCGACAATGTATCCACAAATACATCGGAAACAACCCCCAAGACCTGAGTGTACAAAGACAACATCTAGGACTCTATTACCAAAAGACTAGAAATACATCCAACCTTATCAGCTACGGCTCTTGCTGCAACTCTTCCTTAGCTGCACGACCTCTATCTCTTCATGCACGACCTCTTAAAAGATGTGAAACCCATGATGTGAGACCAAACATCCCAGTGAGAGATATAACTCTCCGCCAATGTTTATTAAAGCACAAATAACTAAGAAGGTAGATAGAAGTACTTAGCAGGATGAGCAAATTCAACTAAATGATATATATATGTATATATATATATATATCCAATAGATAAAGCAGATTAAGCAAAACTAGGTAGTTACCACTAAGCAGTAGAACAATTAATATTCTAAGAAGAAATATGAATAACATGTATAACAATTGACTTCTCTTACCACCTTATAATTAAAGAAATCAGTACAATGATAAGTCAAAGGGATCAACCAATGTTATATACATTTGGCCCTATGCTAAACGTACTACATGGCTGTATTATGTATTTTATTATTTCTCTAAGGATTTGAGTCGTACCACCCAAATCTAGCTGACCATTGGTAAGTAAAAATCGGTGCCATACAAGGTCAATGGAAGAGTCGGAATCCATGAACTCCCCAACACCTCTTGGTTAGCACAAGAGAAAACACCATAGAGACATATCAATCAACTGCAACAACAACATATAGTCAAGCTGAAGGATTGACTCACACATGGCCATCCATATATAATAACACCTATCCCACCTTGGTATATGTATGATGCTACAAGAACAAGCTCACACATGGCCGTTCTAAAAAGAAAGGATTGGCTCACGCGTGGCCATCCATAATACAAGGAGAGTAGCTCATGCATGGTTGTCTCACACAATCTATAATTGTGGATGCAAGGAGATACTTGACTTTCACCCCCACATATTAAAAATATGCCCCCTTGAGTTTCTTGTAGGGATGACTCATTTCACCATCCAACACTAAGGCTGACACTAGAATGGATCTATGGCACATGGCACCTACTTGATTAAAATTTCACTTGATTAATTAAACCAATTGGGTATCTTTTAGCATCAATCAAGTTACAACGTACAAATTCAAAACAAACACTACAAAGATAGGGGAATAGTGCACCTTTAGAAAATATAAAACATAAAGGTGTGAGCTAGTCACATCATCATCACATGACACTTGTAGCACTGTCATTCATAAGGCCATCACCAATGTTACATCACTGTTGGATACGAATCCCTCAATCATATCACTAGAGATGTCATGTCACAATAGGCATCAAGCCTTCACTAGGTCATAGGAACCTATTCATAAAATTCCTGCATGTACACCATCATGTTATGCCTCAACAATGTGCACAATCACTATCTTGTATAATATAGAATTTGCCATAGCATTCCCATAGCTATGCCATTCAAGTTCACATCACTTGCAAGGTTATATATTTATAAATAGGAGAGAGAAAACAACATAATATGATAGCCACTTCAAGAGAGAGAAGCAAACACATCACATGGCCCAACATTAGGGTTAGGGCCCCATACATAGCCGATTAGGGTTTTATAGTTACATTCAATCACCAAACCCTAGGTACACCCTTTTCCATTTTCTTGGAGCATATTAGGATTAGGAAACATAATTAGGGTTGTCCAATCAATCATTCAAACAACACTGTACATAAATCATTACTTGCTTACTCATATACACATGTTGATTATATGATTAAGTATATGTCTCAACCACCCATGAAACTAGTGTCTCGACCACCATCAAGTAAGGTATCTCGACCGAAACAACATCATGGGTCTTGACCTCGACCAACTAGGTGTTTCTACCATGGCATAAAACCATGTCTTGACCTTCTCATGGATTAGGGTTTTGACCCCAAAGAAAAGTATGTCTCAACCTCAAAGCAGGGACATGTCTCGACCTCAAACAAGGACATGTCTCGATCAAAACAAAAGCAAGAGTCATGACCAAACCAAAGCCTACGTCTTGACTGAAACTATAACACTTGTCTCGACCCAAAACAGGAGCAACATTGTGACGACAGTCGACAAAACCGCGACTAATTAAGCGGAAGCTGAACATAAACATCAGACTTACTTAAAATTACTAAAAATTAAAACCATTTACAAAGAGATCTAAAAACAGGAAAACTCTTTTATCAAGAACCAATGTATTTTATTTACATCCTGGTTCATAAGTACATATCTTGTATCATCCCTTCTCAAGGATTACAAGCATTAACTGCTCTATTAAAACTATACACAGGAAACATAAGAACCTCGAGGCATCAAGCCGAAATCTCAGATCGTTTCATTAAAAGTACTAACTACTAACTCCGAGGACCTGAGAGTACAAAGATGACACATAGGACTCTCTAAACAAAATATGACAGCCAGTGCCTCCACATGGAATATCACTACTGTCCCTGTTGCTGCTACTGTCCTTCTCCTGCTATATGGTTTCTACCTCCTCGTCCTCGTCCACCTAAAAAGGTTGGATCCCACGGGGGTGAGACATTTGAAATTGTCCCAGCGAGAGATATAACTCTCCGCCAGAAACATTATTATCGCAATTTAATAGAATAAAACTGAGCAGAGGAATCATATATATTTAACAGTAGATAAGTCAATGTCTAACATATTAGAACAATATTCTTATTCAAATCATTTCATCTATAATTGATAAAGCAGCATGTCACTTATCTAATAAGGAATTGAAGAACATGTATAACATTTATCTATGTGCTAAGTAAGGTAACATCAACCAATGATTTTCATATTCCATTCTTAAGTAATTATGCTACATGGCTGATTACATTTTACAATCATACTTAAGCCCTGAGGAGATGAGGTATACCACTCATACTCCAACTGACCATTGTGAAATCAAAATCGGTACCATACATAGGTTAAGGAAGATCTGTATTTCCATAACCTCCCTTATCTCAGTCAATACGAGATCTCATGTAGGACATCTTGTGTCTCTGCTAAATAGCTTTCCAGGGTATACTAGCAACTTCACTATAGAGTTACAGCGGCGACTGCACTCTCTTCGCAATCGAGAGATCTCTGTTGACTCAAGGTCAATTAGGTCAATGTTGACTCATGTCTAAATTGACAAAATTCGTGTTTTGATGATGACTAACCATTCCACATATTGCTGTCTAATGTCTCTACTTAGTGATTTCAGATTAGGTATAGACACACTCCAATTGCCCTAACTTGCGCATATCAAATTGGAGAAAAGACAAGTCAAAGTCATACAAGTGCACGTTTTTGTAATATGATGTATATCCATTAGAATCATGTTGTAAATCACTTGTAATGATTGTATGACTTGTAATTAAGCTTAGAAAAATATCAGGAGCACTTAGATCAAATATTAGAGCACTTTAGATGCAACTTTGAAAATTGAATACATGCACTTTGTCGGTCGAGTTTCCCAGCCTGAAAACTCGACCGATCATCCTTGATCAATTTTCTGGAGATTGCATCGGTCGAATTGTGTTTACACAGAACTCGACCGATGGAGTAACTGACCAAATCAATTTTTATTGGTCGGTCGAGTTTCCTCAGGACAAACTCGACCGATGGTCTGAATATCGGCTTTGTCTTTTACTCTATCGGTCGAGTTACCCTTATAGAAACTCGACCGATTGCACTGTACGAAAAAGTGTAGAAAAGTGCTTCTAACCGTTGTGGAGTTGCAACAAGTGAAAATAGATCCATTGCAAGCCAAAAAATGGCTAGTTTTCATTCACAAGTGTTCCCAAAGGCTAAGAGGCATCCCAGCTATAAATAGGATCCCTTGGGCTTCATTCCAAGGTTGAGCATTCATTGAAAAACTCTATGTGAGGTTCCTATTCTATAGCTGAGTGCTTCCTACAACCTCCTCTCTCTCTCTAAGCTTAATCACTTGCTACATCCATTAGAGTGAGTAGGAAATCTGTAAGAGAGCTAGTCCTACATGTATATCTTGTGAGGCTCTCACTTCCACCACCTCCCTATCTCTCATTTCAATCATGAAGATGAAGGTTCTCTCTCTTGTCCAAGAGAGGTGAAGAAGAACAAGGGAAGGAGTACCTTGGTGAAGATCAAGGCTGAAGACTTGGAGCTAGAGTGGGTAAGCCCTTGGTGAAGGCAGAAGACTCCTTGCTCAAGTAGGTAAGTCCTTGGTGGAAGCTTCTCCGAGTGAAGGTGAAGTCAAAAGCTGAAGATCCAAGAAGAGTGGGTGATCCCTGCAAGGCTGAAGACTTGTGCAATAGTGGTGCTTTTAGCTCTATTCACCCCCCCTCTAGAGCATCTAATTACCCATCTAGGATCCAACAATTGGTATCAGAGCGGGTCTTCTCCAAGAATACTTCAACAAGTAGGAGAAGATGGGTGACTACCTAGGAGGGAGATACTCGACCAGCCTTCCAATCTTTGATGGTAGCAATTTCCTCTATTGGAGAAGAAGGCTTCAATTCTACATCCAAGGATCAAGTATTGAGATGTGACAAATGGTGAAAAGCCCATACATGCTACCAAAGACAAGGATTGAAGAATGGGATGAAGCTACCTTGCAGAAAGCAACCTTGAATGCTAGAGCCATGCACATCCTCTATGCCTCCATGACCCCCACCGAGTTCAACTGGATTTCTTCATGTGAAACAGCCTATGAGGTATGGAGAAAGCTTTGCATCACTTATGAAGGGACAGATCAAGTGAAGTAAAGCAAAGTCTACATGCTCAAAGGGCTGCTTGAGAACTTCAAGATGGGAAAGGAGGAGAGGATAGCCAACATGTACTCAAGGCTCAACACCATTTTGAATGGTCTTGCTATTCTAGGACATCCTATGTCTAGTGGAGAGATCAACTCAAAGATCCTTAGAACTCTCCCCAAGAGATGGGAACCCAAGGTGACTTCCATTGAAGAAGCAAGGTCTCTTAGGGATATTCCTATTGAAGAGCTCATTGGAAATCTACAAGCACATGAAGCCACGCTTGACAAGAGGGAGGAAGTAGAAAGACAAGAGGAGAAAGAACTCAAGAGATGAAGAAGGCTGAAATCAAAGCGCAAATCAAGGCTATTGTTGGTCAAGCTTCTCCATCCTCTCAAGTTGAAGAAGATTCCATGTACTCCAAGGGTAAACTCTACAAAGGCAAGTCCTCCTCCATACGGTGCTTCACATGTGGAAAGAAGGGTCACTACAAGGAAGATTTCCCACAAGGCAAAAAGATCCATCTTCACAAGAAGAAGGAGAAATGGCACTCAAGCTCAAGTGGCTCCTCCAACTCAAGCTCAAGTGAAGATTCAAGTGAAGGATCAAGCTCAAGCTCTAGTGATGAAGGAGAATGCCATTTTGCTCTTATAGCATCAACAAGTGAAGACTCAAGTGAGGTAAATCTAAACTCTTTAGATAAAGAATCTTTGATTGCTATTATTCATGATATTTGTATCTCTCTTAAGTCTTCTAAAAGGAAAAAGAAAAAGCTTGCTAAAATTGTTGATAATTTGCATGTAGAATTAGATGATCTTGAACATGCTAATTCTTGATTGCTTGATGATAAAAATGATTGTCTTAGCCAAGTAGACTCTCTTAAACTTGAAAATGCTAGTTTGCTTGATAAGATTAGATTTCTAGAAGCTCAACCTCTCATGCCTAGTTCTAATGAAGAACATACTTTAATTGTTGATTCTCTCATGCATGATATTGATGTTCTTAAATATGAAAACAAGGACAAAGATTTTGTTTTGAAAGAATTAGAAATAGAAAATGACTCCTTACTTGCTAAAATTAGAAATAGAAAATGCCTCCTTGCTTGCTAAAATCAATGGGCATGAATCTTGTTCTAGTTCTACTAGTAGAGAGAATGATGTTGCTGCTCTTCATATTGATAGAGATTCTCATTTAACTAAGGCTCTTTGCATAGAAAATGATCTTTTGCATGATAGAGATAATATCAATAATTTGTCTTCTACTATTGCTTCTCTTAAGCATGATAATGACAGTTTGAGATCCTCTTTTCAAAGATTCTTAGTTGGTAAAAAGAGTCTTAATGACATCCTACACCATACTACCAAACAAATTGGTAGACATGGTTTGGGGTATGATAGTAGTCAAGGGAACAACAAAGGTAAATGACCTCCAATCTTCCATGGAGAATCCTCTAGTTCCAAGACTATGGGCACATGCAACTATTGCAATGAAATTGGTCATTATTCTACTTGTTTTCCTTTTAGGAAAGCACCCAAGAGCAATAGGACTTGGGTTGCTAAGCTAACCCCTCCGGACCCAAAATATGATTGGGGACCATTTCATCTTTCTTCTTGTAGGTACTTGTAAATGGATTGACTTGAGCTATTGTATTGCAAATTGACTTGTCAATTCACATAAAAGAAGAAAGGTCAAATGTGTAGAGGGAGACAACAAGTGGAAAAAGGAATGGTAAGCACAAAGGTAATGTTTTTCTTGCTTATAACCAATCCTAACTTGTTTTATCAAGATAGTGTGCACTATACATGTGGTTTTTGAGTCAAAAGTGGTATTTTGTGATTCTCTTCACACTCTTGCTCAAAAACTATTTCTAATGCTTCTATAGTGTATTACTAACTAGCTTAGACATGTTTGGATATGATTTGTATATTTAGCATGACTTTAAATATGTTTTCATGAAATATATGTGCTTTTTGACAGCTGGTCTGTCGGTCGAGTTTGCCCTGTTTGAAACTCGACCGATAAGCACCAAGAGTGTTGCCAATAGCTATCATCGGTCGAGTTGTCAATGCACAAAACTCGACCGATAACACTGTGCACAGAATACACAGTTGGCTTATTGAATGAGAATTTCCCTCTCAACTAGATTTTCTCAACCAATAGCCTTATTCTTTGGCACTCCCTTGGTATCTTTATATATGCATATTGCCATGTTCTAAATTGCCTATCTTGCTTACAACTCTATCTCTCTAATTTCTCTCAATTGGTATATCTATATATTGCAATTACTTGCTTTGATTTGTTTTGCAAGTTTTGATGATGATCTCTTTGGATCTATTGGTTGTGTCTAAAAATTGCTTCCGTTGTGCTCTAACTGGCTACATCTATCTTGGTGTATATCTTGTTTTGATACAACCTTGAGGTTATTAGTGGTAATCATCTTATGGTAATGATTCATATTTGTACGTGAATTATATCCTTTCATGCTTCTAAAATTGCATATCTCTTTGTTTGGATATATCTCTACATCTACTCATAGCTTGCTTTATCTTGTGTATCTTTTGGTATCTCTTGCTATGATCTAGATCCTACTAGTAGTCCTAACTTGTGATATCATCTACTAGTAGTTCATATACATGTAGTTCTAACCTTGTTTATAATTTAGCATCTTTGCTCATCTATATTCTATGCTTGTATCTTGTCTCATACATGCTCAAGATTGTTCCTTGAATTGCATATCTACTATCTTGAGTTTCTTGCATAACATTGTGATGTAGGGTACATAGATCTACATTATACGTAGAAATTGGAGTATTTTTTTGATTTTATGCAGATTTTGCTCCAGTTTCAGTTTTTGGTGCAAGACTAGTATTTTTCATGCAGAAACAACCTTCTGAGCAAGACTCATAGCTTTGCGATGAGCTCTGATGGTTTTTGTTCAAAATCCGTCATCTTGAGGGTCGAAATTGCGATTTATTGTTTTTCTGCAGCACTTTATCTTCCTTTTTGGGTTGTTCAAGTATATGCTTTAACTTGCTTTTCTTTCTATGCTTGGACAAGCCCCTATCTGTGATCTTCTACTCTCCTTATATATATTTGTGTTATCTCCTTCTCTTTAACAAGTGATGTTTCTTATTTCTTCATAACCCCACTTTTTGAAATGACAAAGGGGGAGAAAGGTGTGTCTTCTTTTAAAAGAGGAAGAAGGCATGTCTTATATGAAGAGGAGAAGTATGTCCATGTAAAGGGGAGAAGGTAAATGGGAGAAGACATATATGTGTAGAACATATATGAGTAGAAGACATAATATTCTATAAATGTTATGAAAGCTAACCATGCAGGAGAAATAGCATCAATTGAGGGGGAGTATGAAAACTCCATGCACATCAATTGAGGGGGAGCATGTGAACTCCATTCTATTGAAATCCCTAGGTTTCTCCGAAGGTATGATTTTACTTGAAAGCTTTCAATACATTTATGGAATGGTTTGTCATCTTCAAAAAGGGGGAGATTGTTGACTCAAGGTCAATTAGGTCAATGTTGACTCACGTCTAAATTGACTAAACCCGTGTTTTGATGATGACTAACCATTCCACATATTGGTGTCTAATGTCTCTACTTGAGTGATTTCAGATTAGGTATAGACACACTCCAATTGCCCTAACTTGCACATATCAAATTGGAGAAAAGACAAGTCAAAGTCATACAAGTGCACGTTTTTGTAATATGATGTATATCCATTAGAATCATGTTATAAATCACTTGTAATGATTGTATGACTTGTAATTAAGCTTAGAAAAATATCAGGAGCACTTAGATCGAATATTAGAGCACTTTAGATGCAACTTTGAAAATTGATTACAAGCACTTTGTTGGTCGAGTTTCCCAGCCTGAAAACTCGACCGATCATCCTTGATCATTTTCTAGAGATTGCATCGGTCGAGTTGTGTTTACACAGAACTCGACCGATGGAGTAACTGACCAAATCAATTTTCTTTAGTCGGTCGAGTTTCCTCAGGACAAACTCGACCGATGGTCTGAATATCGGCTTTGTCTTTTACTCTATCGGCCGAGTTACCCTTATAGAAACTCGACCGATTGCACTATACGGAAAAGTGCAGAAAAGTGCTTCTAGCCATTGTGGAGTTGCAACAAGTGAAAATAGATCCGTTGCAAGCCACAAAATAGCTAATTTTCATTCACAAGTGTTCGCAAAGGCTAAGAGGCACCCCCAACTATAAATAGGACCCCTTGGGCTTCATTCCAAGGTTGAGCATTCATTGCAAAACTCTATGTGAGGTTCCTATTCCATAGCTGAGTGATTCCTACAGCCTCCTCCTCTCTCTCTCTAAGCTTAATCACTTGCTACATCCATTAGAGTGAGTAGGAAATCTGTAAGAGAGCTAGTCCTACATGTATATCTTGTGAGGCTCTCACTTCCACCACCTCCCTATCTCTCATTTCAATCATGAAGATGAAGGTTCTCTCTCTTGTCCAAGAGAGGTGAAGAAGAACAAGGGAAGGAGTCCCTTGGTGAAGATCAAGACTGAAGACTTGGAGCTAGAGTGGGTAAGCCCTTGGTGAAGGCAGAAGACTCCTTGCTCAAGTAGGTAAGCCCTTGGTGGAAGCTTCTCCGAGTGAAGGTGAAGTCAATAGATGAAGATCCAAGAAGAGTGGGTGATCCCTGCAAGGCTGAAGACTTGTGCAATAGTGGTTCTTTCATCTCTATTCACCCCCTCTAGAGCATCTAATCACCCATCTAGGATCCAACAATCTCATGTTTATCTCACATCGATCCAACATTAAACATTATCGGGAGATTTGTGATACATCCATCCAGACACATATAATGAAGGATTTGAGAGATTTAATGTTTATCTCACATCAATTCCTCCATTAGGGCATAAGGATATTCACGCCCATAACCCCCACATCCTCTATAGTATGCCCTCCAGGAGATCCCGTAGGAAAACCTATTTCACCATCACCAACTATTGACAATGATGGATCTATGGCCAGAGCTCTACATGATAACATTTCACTTGATTAATTAAGTGCATTACCATACTCTTTTAGCATCAGTCAGGTTTTCAAACATAAATTATTATCACAAATGCTACAAAGAATGTGTAATACTTTTATCAAGTATTTTTCAAAGCTTTATAAAATATTGGGATCTCAATCCCTTATCACATCATGGGCATTCTCATCCCTTAACATCTCATCATCATGATTATGGAATATGGGTATTCAAACCCTCAGTTCATCAAAGAACACTTATTACCACTTATCATGTAACTAATATCTTCAGGTCATCTGACCAAAGTAAACATGATACTTGCTACACAAGCATCTCACATGTCTTTCAAGGCCCATTTAATCTCTTGTTACCTCTTACTAGGCAAAAAAGCATATTATGGCTCATAAGGCCCATAAAACAATTCTGATAATAAAGTATCATAGCTCATACCTGGCTATGCCCAACATCTCATGATACCTGCATGGTTAGTACATATGATAATAGTCATATCAATTACATATCAACACCACACAATGTAATGGTAGCATCACTAATCCCTCATTAAGGCTAGGGTTTCCCAAATCATGTCAATTAGGGATACTCATCCCATTTATCCAGAATTAGAGTTATGGTTTATCATCATATTGCCAAAGATTAGGGTTTCATGCACTATTACCCAATATTAGGGTTTCACATATCTTCACCATGTATTAGGGTTAGTGTTTCATATTAAGGTTTCATATAGCATTACATAGCATCACCCTGGATTATAGTTTCACATCACATTACTGCATTAGGGTTTCACATAGCATCACCCTAGATTAGGGTTTCACATAGCATCACCCTAGATTAGGGTTTCACATAACATCACCCTACATAGCATCACACAAGATTAGGGTTTCACATAACATCACCCTAGATTAGGGTTTCACATAGCATCACCCTAGATTAGGGTTTCACACCACATCACTGCATTAGGGTTTCACATAACATCACCCTAGAATAGGGTTTCACATATCTTCACCCTAGATTAGGGTTTCACAATTCATTATCTCGAATTAGGGTCCCTTATAACTTTTCCCCAAATTAAGGTTTCATGTAACTTTACCCAAAATTAGGGTTTCATGAAGCATCCTCTTAAATTAGGGTTTTTCATTATATTACCCTAAATTGGGATTTCTCATATCATTACCCTAGATTAGGGTTACACTATTAACCTAGATTAGGGTTACACCTAGTATTGCCCTAAATTAGGGTTAGGGCTCATCAACCTTTTCGATTAGGGATTCATGATCTCTGTATGAAGGATCATACCCTAAATACATATTTTATTCATGTTGAAAGTGTTGAGGCTTAACCACTACATTGTTGGCTAAATGGACATCTATAAATCCCTTTGTTTTGATTATGACAAACATTTCATTCTTATTGATCTAACGAGCTACTTGAGTGTGCAGGAACAAGGTGGATGACAAAAGCAATTAGGGAAATCCATATGCTTATATGTTTGTATTTTCATGAAATGTAATCGCCTTGTAAAAACTTGTACAAATATATAATGTACAAGTACTTAGATTTCATGTAAATCAAGCGTTAGATTCTCCCTAGCTAAACACCATATTTAGATAGGTCATCCCCTTCAAATAGGATCACATATGCACACTCATACATATAATTAGTGCCTAAATTGAAACATTGAAACAGGATCAATCTCGGTCGACAAACTCCTCGATCGAGACACTCTCGGTCGACAATCTTCTCGACCGAGAAAGATCCAAAGTAGCCGTTAGACACAACTGACAAGGTAGTTGGCAGTTGGAGATAGACGTTGCAAATCACTTGTTTCAGAGAGCCTGTCGGTCGACAAAAGTTCGACCGAGTAGGTGTCTCGGTTGACCATTCCTCGACCGAGATGGTCTCTGACAGCAACTGCAGAATTAATTAATTAGCCATTGTTAAAGCAACAAACTTGTACCTAACGGCTAGTTAAGCACTTAGAAACCCCTAGAAGTTGTCTAGAACATCCTTAAGCATCCTTAGGCCATTCCTATAAATAGGACAAGCCATAGGACACTCAAACTCACTTGTTACACTTGAGAAATCCTTGAGCATACTTTGAGCAATCTGTTTGTGAGAAATTTGAGCATTGTGACAATTGGCTACTTCCTTCCTTAGCTCAAAATTCGTGTCCTATAGGCTAGTATCTCCTACCCACTGCAATCACAAGTCCATACACTTGGTTAGGAGATCTATACGCTTGATCTAGGCAAATCAAGCCTCGGGCTACAAAGGATAAGTTGTAATTTCCTTTTTCCTTTCTTGTTCTCTATTACCGTTTGTACTCTCCTTGCTACTCCTAGGTTGGAGGCTGCTGATTGGAGAGGGTGGAGATCTTCTTGGTGAAGAAGGTGACTTTGAGCTACTTCAGAAGGCTGGTGCAACGGGAGGTTACTTCTAGAGAGGAAGGCTACTTCAAGGGGGAGCTTGGAGTTACTTCAAGAAGGCTACCTCAAAGTTGGTGCACCTACTTCAAGTGAAGGCTGTTCAAAGGGTGTAAAGGAAAGTATTGTATTTTGTATAAATCCTTGAGAAGGTAATAAAATAAATACTTTCAAAATCCCGGTTGGGTAAGAAACCGGGTAGTGGACTGACAACTTTAGTAGTTGCTAAAGTTGGAACCACTCTAAACACCTGTCTCCTTCTTCCAATTTTCAATTGTGGTTGTTTGAGTTCAATAAATTGTTAAAATTATTTTAAAACTCTATTCACCCCCCTCTAGTGTTTTTTCAATTGGTATCAGAGCGGGCTTCAAGGAACCCTAACAAGGTCTTGAAGAAATGGGTGACGGAGTGCTCAACAACCTTAATCTTGAAGGGACACTTGTTGCTAGGCCTCCAGCGTTCGATGGAACAAACTACCAATATTGGAAGAGAAGGATGCAGTTCTACTTCAAAGGCATCAATTGGGACTTATGGAGAATGGTGTCAACCCCATATGAGCTCCCTCAAACTCAATTTGCAGAATGGGATGCAAATACGGTAAAGCTGGCTCAAATGAATGCAAAAGCTGTAAGCATTTTATATTGTTCTATTTCGGTAGGAGACTTTAATAGAATATACAATCGTGACACAACCTATGATATTTGGCATAGACTGTCCATAACCTATGAAGGTACAGTCCAAGTCAAAAATTCCAAAATTAGCATGTTTAAACAAAAGTTTGAACACTTTCGTATGGATCCTGATGAATCTATTAGTGAAATGTTTGCAAAATTCTCTACTATTGTTAATGGTTTAAGTGCCCTAGGAAAACCTGTCCTTGAAGAAGATCAGGTATCAAAAATCCTTCGATCACTCCCTCCAAAATATAAGGCAAAGGTGACAGCCATTGAAGAAGCAAACAACCTCACTCGACTGAAAATGGAGCAACTTATTGGCAACCCAGAAGCTCATGAAGCAACCCTAGAAGAGGAGGAAAGAAGAGCACGTGAACTTCAACAAGGAAAGAAGAAGGATGTGGCTCTAAAAGCTTCAAAAGTCGTCACACAAGAAAGTGAGGAGTCAAGTGAAGAAGAAGGAGAAGAAGCCTTGATTGTCAACGGTAAGAAATACAAAAGATTTAAATCTAACAAAATTTCCAGTTCTTCTTCTACCCCTCCTAGGTGCTTTGAATGTGGGAAGAAAGGGCATTTAAAAAATGAATGTCCTAAAGCAAAGAAAGGAAAGAAAAGCTCACACAAGAAGAAGGGAGAAAAATCCTATAAAGCTGCATGGGATGAGTCAAGTGACAGTGAAAGCGGAGAAGAAACGGTGGATTGTCTAATGGCAAGAGAAGATGATGAAGATTCTCAAGAGGTAAGTCTACTTGATCTTCCTAAAGAAGAGTTAGTTACAAGTCTACAAGAAATTCATGATAAGTATGTTGATGTCAAGAAGAAACTAAAGAAGGTTATCAAATCAAATGATGAGCTAATTGCTAAATTAGATAATCTTTCTTCTGAAAAGAACAACATTGATCTTGAGAATTTATCTTTAAAAACATCTTTAGATGATTGCACTAGAAAGCTACTCACTTTAGAAACAAATGTTGATCTTCTTTCTAAAGAAAAGACTGAATTGTTAGCTAAACTAAAAGATTTTCAGACTCAACCTATATTGTGTAACCATCTAGACTATGATAATGTTGTAAAAGAAAGAGATTCATTGTTATCTGATTTAGATCAAGCAAGAAATGATCTACACAAGAAGATGAATGACATTGCTCAGCTGCAAAGAGAACTTTATGAGTTAAGAAGAAAAGATATACTTGATAACATTCTAAGCATTGGTACTGTTTTCAACGGAAGAAAAGGTTTGGGATATGCTCTAAATAAAAATCAACCCAAAAGAACTCAAACTATGTTTGTACCCAAGAACACAATGGCTAGAAAGAGAAATGAAGTTGATTCTATTACTTGCCATTTTTGTTTACGTCTTGGACACTATTCCTTTTCATGCCCTTATAAGACTAAGGATTCCGAATTAGTTTGGGTCCCAAAACCTCAAAATTAATAGAGTCAAAAGGAATTTAGTTGAGATATGGCCAAACGCTCCATCTTGCTATTTATATTGTCTTATCTCAACTAAACAAAAGATTTCATGCATATTGTTAATCTTCTGCACTGTTGTACTAAAACAGAAACTCAGTCGGTCGAAGTATTGTCGACCGAACCATTAATCGGTTGAAGTATTGTCGACCGACCGGATGTCTGTAACATATCAAAATTTACAGCAATTATTTCGGTCAAAAATTGGTCAACCGAGCTAAATTTTTGTGTTTCTTTGTTTGTAATACAGTAATCTTCTCGATCGACAATTAGTCGACCGAAACAGATGTCGGTCGAACAATTGTCGACCGACTGGATTTCTGATTCAGAACTCTTATACAAATCTGTACTTAAATGATTCTAACCATATCAGACCATCACATGGGTACCAAAATCTACATTTTAATGCAGGAATGGGTGGTTGACAGTGGATGTTCCAAACATATGACCGGGAACAATGATGCATTTCAAACCTTTGAAGAAAAGAAAAGTGGAACGGTCACCTTTGGAGACAATGGCAAGGGCAAAATCGTTGGAATAGGTAATGTTGGTACAAACCTCGAAATAAAGAATGTTCTACTCGTTGATGGTTTGCACCATAATTTGATAAGTGTTAGTCAATTATGTGATAGTGGTTATGATGTGTTATTTAACAAAACTTGCTGCAAGTTATTGATAGAAAACACTACAAATGTTGTTTATGAAGGAAATAGAGTTGGAAATCTTTATATACTTAAACCTAACTCTATGAAATCAGTAGTGGGAAAATGCTTGCTTGCAAATGAAAATACCTTACAACTATGGCATAAAAAGCTAGGACATGCTAGTTCACATGTTATTAAAAATTTAGTGAAATATGATCTTGTTCGTGGATTGCCTACTTTATCTTTTGATCAAGTTGAAAACTGTGAACCATGCACAATGGGAAAGCAAACCAAAACCTCTTTTAAACCAAAACATGTACTTAGCACCAGTAGGTCCTTAGAATTAATTCATATGGATTTATTTGGACCCATGAGGACACAATCTATTGGTGGTAAAAGATACTGTTTTGTTATTGTTGATGATTATAGTAAATACACATGGGTACACTTTATTGCAACTAAAGATGATACTATTCATGTTTTTATACAATTTTGTTCCAAGATTGAAAATCTATTACAAAGCAAAATATGTACCATTAGAAGTGATCATGGTGGAGAATTTGAAAATCATACATTTGAAGAATTTTGTACATCTCAAGGGTACACTCATAATTTTTCTGCTCCACGCAGCCCACAACAAAATGGTATAGTTGAAAGGAAAAATCGATCACTACAAGAAATGGCTAGAACTATGATGCTCGAACACAACACACCCAAAACCTTTTGGGCTGAAGCTGTAAACACTGCATGCTATGTGTTAAATAGAGTAACTGTTCACTCTCATTTAAAGAAAACTCCATATGAAATAATACATTCTAAGAAACCTAGAGTTTACTATTTTCATACTTTTGGCTCCACATGCTATATTTTAAATACCAAAGATGATAGAGATAAGTTTGACTCTAAATCACACAAAGCATTCTTTTTGGGATATTCCACTTCTAGCAAAGCTTTTAGAGTATATAACACTATCTCTAGAAAAGTTGAGGAATCTATTCATGTTTCTTTTCATGAAGAGACCAAATCTGAAAATCTAGAAATCATAGATCTCACTAATCAATTCGAAAATTTAAACATACCAAATGATAGTGAGAAAGTTACTACAAATAATCACCAAGCTGAACCACAACCTACACCTAGGCTTATTAAGGATCATCCTCAAGAACTTATTATTGGAAATCCTAATGATAAAGTCAAAACTCGGTCTTCCTTCAAAGATGTTGCAAACATGGCTTTTGTTTCTATCATTGAACCTAAAAAGATATCTGAAGCTCTTAAAGATGATTATTGGATAATAGCCATGCAAGAAGAATTGAATCAATTCACTAAAAATGATGTATGGGATTTAGTTCCTAAACCACAAGATAAAACCATCATAGGAACTAAATGGGTTTTTAGGAATAAGCTAAATGAGGCAGGAGAAGTAATAAGGAATAAAGCTCGGTTAGTAGCACAAGGATATAATCAACAAGAAGGAATAGATTTTGATGAAACATATGCACCGGTAGCTAGACTTGAAGCTATTAGAATGTTACTAGCTATTGCTGCACATAAAAACATCAAACTCTACCAAATGGATGTAAAAAGTGCATTTCTAAATGGCATTATTCAAGAAGAAGTATATGTTGCCCAACCACCTGGTTTTGAAATACCGGAAAAAGGTGACTATGTTTATAAACTTAAGAAAGCACTTTATGGTTTAAAACAAGCACCTAGGAATTGGTATGAAAGGCTCAAGACATATCTCTTTGATAATAATTTTTCTATTGGAAATTCAGATTCTACTTTATTTTTCAAAACATATACATCTGATTTCCTAGTTGTGAAAATATATGTTGATGACATTATTTTTGGAGCTTCTAATGATTCATTGTGCACACAATTCAGTGACATTATGCAAAAAGAATTTGAAATGAGCCTGATGGGTGAACTAACTTTCTTTCTTGGTTTTCAAATTAAGCAAACACCTGCCGGAATATTCATAAGCCAAGAAAAATATACTAAGGAACTCTTAAAGGCGTTTCGGGATGGATCAGTGCAAACATGCTACTACTCCTATGGCTACTTCTATTAAAATTGATAAGGATGAAAATGGGGAACCTATTGATGATTCCTTATATAGAGCCATGATTGGTAGTTTTCTTTACTTAACTGCTTCTAGACCGGACATTATGTTTTCCGTTGGTCTTTGTGCTCGATTTCAATCACAACCTATGCACTCTCATTTTCTAGCAGTTAAACGAATTCTTCGTTACCTAGCCGGCACTACTTGTTTTGGTTTATGGTATCCAAAAGGACAATCCTTGGATTTTAAAGCTTATACTGATGCAGATTATGCTGGTTGTCGCCTTGATCGCAAGAGTACTAGTGGTGGCTGTTTCTTGTTAGGAAGAGCTTTAGTATCTTGGTTTAGCAAGAAACAAAATACAGTTGCCCTATCCACAACTGAAGCTGAATATATGGCAGCCGGGTCTTGTTGTGCTCAAGTGCTTTATATGCAACAAGTATTAAACGATTATGGTTTTACTCTTTCATCTACGCCTATTTTTTGTGACAACACGAGCGCTATAAACTTAGCACACAATCCTATTTTACACAGCCGAGCTAAACATATTGAAATCCGTCATCACTTTTTAAGGGATCATATCTCCAAGAATCATGTTTCCCTTCATCATGTTGATACGGAAGATCAATTGGCTGATATTTTTACAAAACCGCTTCCACTAGATCAATTTAACAAAATTAGGAAGCAACTGCTTATCACTCCTTTGGAATATGTTTTCTTTGATATTTGTGCTACTTAAACAAAAACTCTTACTTGCATCATGATATTTTGGCTTTGAAATGGACATCTTTTTCATTAGATTTGATGGGACATCTAATTAAGGGGGAGTTTTTATTTCTAACGGATATATTTTTGAAATGACAAAGGGGGAGAAATATAATTAAAACTAAAACTTAGTAATTAGGAAACACTCAATCAATGAGTTTCATAAATAAACTCTTGGCTTTACATTGAAAAGATTGCTAAATTCCCTAGTGAATTGGATTTCATGTTCCATAATTCAAGGGGAATAATAAGCACACATTTTATAAACAAGAGGAAAAGATACAAAAGGTAATCTAAAGGTATGAAACTCATATGGTTTATATTTCCTTTATTTATATTTTTGGAAATGTTTGTCATCTTCAAAAAGGGGGAGATTGTTGGCTAAATGGACATCTATAAATCCCTTTGTTTTGATTATGACAAACATTTCATTCTTATTGATCTAACGAGCTACTTGAGTGTGCAGGAACAAGGTGGATGACAAAAGCAATTAGGGAAATCCATATGCTTATATGTTTGTATTTTCATGAAATGTAATCGCCTTGTAAAAACTTGTACAAATATATAATGTACAAGTACTTAGATTTCATGTAAATCAAGCGTTAGATTCTCCCTAGCTAAACACCATATTTAGATAGGTCATCCCCTTCAAATAGGATCACATATGCACACTCATACATATAATTAGTGCCTAAATTGAAACATTGAAACCGGATCAATCTCGGTCGACAAACTCCTCGACCGAGACACTCTCGGTCGACAATCTTCTCGACCGAGAAAGATCCAAAGTAGCCGTTAGACACAACTGACAAGGTAGTTGGCAGTTGGAGATAGACGTTGCAAATCACTTGTTCCAGAGAGCCTGTCGGTCGACAAAAGTTCGACCGAGTAGGTGTCTCGGTCGACCATTCCTCGACCGAGATGGTCTCTGACAGCAACTGCAGAATTAATTAATTAGCCGTTGTTAAAGCAAAAAACTTATACCTAACGGCTAGTTAAGCACTTAGAAACCCCTAGAAGTTGTCTAGAACGTCCTTAAGCATCCTTAGGCCATTGCTATAAATAGGACAAGCCATAGGACACTCAAACTCACTTGTTACACTTGAGAAATCCTTGAGCATACTTTGAGCAATCTGTTTGTGAGCAATTTGAGCATTGTGACAATTGGCTACTTCCTTCCTTAGCTCAAAATTCGTGTCCTATAGGCTAGTATCTCCTACCCACTGCAATCACAAGTCCATACACTTGGTTAGGAGATCTATACGCTTAATCTAGGCAAATCAAGCCTCGGGCTACAAAGGATAAGTTGTAATTTCCTTTTTCCTTTCTTGTTCTCTATTACCGTTTGTACTCTCCTTGCTACTCCTAGGTTGGAGGCTGCTGATTGGAGAGGGTGGAGATCTTCTTGGTGAAGAAGGTGACTTTGAGCTACTTCAGAAGGCTGGTGCAACGGGAGGTTACTTCTAGAGAGGAAGGCTACTTCAAGGGGGAGCTTGGAGTTACTTCAAGAAGGCTACCTCAAAGTTGGTGCACCTACTTCAAGTGAAGGCTGTTCAAAGGGTGTAAAGGAAAGTATTGTATTTTGTATAAATCCTTGAGAAGGTAATAAAATAAATACTTTCAAAATCCCGGTTGGGTAAGCAACCGGGTAGTGGACTGACAACTTTAGTAGTTGCTAAAGTTGGAACCGCTCTAAACACCTGTCTCCTTCTTCCAATTTTCAATTGTGGTTGTTTGAGTTCAATAAATTGTTAAAATTATTTTAAAACTCTATTCACCCCCCTCTAGTGTTTTTTCATACATGATTATTATACATGTATGAATTCCCCCCCCCCCCCCCCCGCTCTCTCATCCTCTCTAAGATGTTGATTACTTCAAACTTGATTAGATTAGGTCGACCTTACATTCAAGTACATACATCTATGGTTATCATAGTGTATTGAGTTACTTCTTTCATAAGAATCTAAGGTTAACCACTCAAAAGGTACTAATCACTTAAGTACCTTAAAGGTACAACCATTGTAATTATCGTTATTAACAATCATAGGGTTAATTGATCTTTCATAGCTTTGAGACTATTAGGTCTCCAAACTGTTTTGATACTTTTGAACCTTCAAATGGTTTGACCTCCTTGACCTTCAAATGGTTTTGAAACTGTTTTCCCTCCAAATGGTTTTGAAACTATTTAGGCATCTAGGGTTGAGACCGTTTGCCCTTCAAATGGTTTTGAAACCGTTAGGGCACTCAACCCTTGAAAACGTTTGATCACATTAACATAGAAATAGAATGAACAACCCATCATTGAAATCGATTGAACATCAAATGGTTTTGAGACCGCTTGATCTCAAACGGTTTGAAGACCGTTTGATCCTAAACGGTCTCAAGATCGTTTGGTCCAAACCACCTTGAAACTGAATAGATTAATTAGGGTTTCTTAATCAATCGATTTAGGGTTTCCACTCATTGAACCATCCAACATTAAGGCCATTGAAAGTAGATCAACTTGTAACCCTTGGGTCTCCATACATCCATGATTCCTCTTGACCTCAAATGGTCTTGAGACCGTTTGCCCTCAAATGGTCTTGAGACCGTTTGGGCCATTCAACATAGAAATCGACTCAATCAATTTAGGGTTTCAACCAATCAATCTGATTAGGGTTTGTAATCAATGGATCATCCATTCTTGAATCCATTATAATTAGATCAATTTGAACCATTGGATATCCATTCACCCACATCAGAAATTGACCCCAAACAGTCTTGAGACCATTTAAGCTCAAACGGTCTAGAGACTATTTGCCCTCAAATGGTCTTGAGATCGTTTGATCACCAAACGGTCTTGAGACTGTTTGGTCATCAAAGTTGAAAACCGTTTGCTAATGATATTTATTGAGGTGTGTGCTAAGATGAAATAATCATCTTCAAGATATAAACCTTCGAAATTTTCTGTGATCTTTGTGGTGATTTCAATAATTAATCAAAAGGAAATTCGGGAAAGAAGAAAGATTCAACATATGATGAAGAAGTGAAACCAATAATAACATTTAAGGGTTCAAGTTATATAACCCGCCTTTAAAGTTGATTCCAAGCTTCAAGCCTCACGTCCTCAATGGTGAATGAAGCTTTCTCAACTGTCCAAGGTCCGTTCTCAAGTCTTTGGATGCAAAGGATGATCAAGGTTGAGTATTGAATGGAGAAAAGAAGAATATAAGCATTGAATTTCGATTTCCACTGTGAAATCAAGGTTGAAGATGACTATGGAGTTTACCTATAGGTTGGGATACGTCTTCCTATTTCTCCTAAGCTTCCTTGTGTTCAGACAAAGCAAGGAAAGAAAGTAGATTCGAAAAAGAGTCTTTCATGTGGGTGGAAAATGGGATATATGTAAGGGAATTTCAAGAGAGAGAAAGTGTTATAAAAATCCTTCAATTCTTTAAATTGGTGCCACTTATCCCCCTCACTTCCTTGCATACGAAGACATCATCCTCTCCTTCGAAATCCTCTTCTTTATCCATGAACTAAAAGAAAACAATTTAAGCACCTTAATCAATATAATAATAATCTCCAAAAATTAGTGGATATTACTTTTTCTTTAACTAATGTGAGTGGGATCTCCACTCACTTTAGATATTTCGGTGCCATTGAAAGGCACAAGGACGTCCATACTTATATAAATTCAACCATCACATTTTTGGTTGAAGGGCACTTCCATTAATATATTTATTTTTGCATTAAATTGAATTAGGGTTTCAATTATGCTTAAATCTTGATTATTTTAATATCAAGATTCTCTCTCCTCCAAAGAGATTCAAATGAGATTCCCCTCTGATTTTATTGTCTCTAATAGATACCAAGAAACATTAGGGACTCTCAAGAAGTGGTATTTTGCATATTGAACCCTAGATTTTGGGTAATTTGCACATTACACCAAAATCTAGATTTTAATGCACAAACATTTCTTAATAAGCTCTTTCTTGGTACTCAGTATTTCACAAGCCATACCTCTACATCATTCTCATTCTTATGATGCTTCAACACTTGAGGAGCATTTTACCATGTAACTTTTGCAAGTTAACCCCTCAACTTGGGTAATTTGCACTTTAGTCCAAAACGAGCAAAACATTGTTTTCAACATTATTCAAAAGGACTAGAATTGAAACATAAGCTCCTCTTGACCCTTAATTACTTTTCAAAAGATAAGAGCAAACATATAATTATCTTTCTTAAACAAAACATCTAGGGTTAAAACATAACCCATGTCAGGGATGTTACAAATTATCCACCCCTAACAGGGATTTTGTCCCCAAAATCATCAAGAGAAAAGAGAAGGGTACTTCCTCCTCATTTCTTCCTCTAGCTCCCACATAGCTTCTTCAATTCCACGGTGATGCCAGAGAACTTTCACAAGACATATGTCTTTCTTTTTTAGCTTTTTAATTCTTTTATTAAGGCTCATTATAGGTCCTTCAACATATGATATATCATCATTTAATTCTACCTTTAACGGTTGCAAAACTAACTCTGTGTCAGGATGACACTTTATCAGCATGGAGATATGGAACACTAGATGCAACTTATGCAGCTCAGGTGGTAACTCCATCTTATAGGCTACCTTTCCAACCCGTTCAATGATTGGATAAGGCCCCATAAATCTAGGAGCTAACTTTCCCTTCTTTCCAAATCTAAGGACACCTTTCCAAGGTGAGACCTTGAGATATACTCTGTCTCCAACTTGGAATTCTAAAGGTCTTCGTCGTTTCTCGGCGTATGACTTCTGTCTATCCTGTGCAGTCTTTAATTGTTGTTGTATTACTTTAATCTTCTCAGTTGTTTGCTGCACAAGCTCAGGACCCAAAAGTTGATATTCTCCTGTTTCATACCAACATAAAGGAGATCTACAACTTCTACCATATAATGCTTCATATGGCGCCATATCAATACTATGCTGATAGCTATTATTGTAAGCAAATTCTATCAAGCTCAGGTGTAGATCCCAACTTCCTACAAACTGAAGGATACATGCCCTAAGCAAATCCTACAAAGTTTTTATGGTCCTCTCAAATTGTCCATCTGTGTGTGGGTGAAAGGCAGTACTAAACCTTAACTGCATACCCAAAGCTTTATGTAGTCATTCCCAAAAATGACTCATGAACTGGGGACCTCTATCAGAAACAATAGTAGCTGGAACCCCGTGCAACTACACTATCTCATCTATATATATCCGTGCAATCTTCTCACTAGTGTAGGTTGTTTTGACAGGAAGGAAATGTGCTGTCTTAGTCAACCTATCAACTATCACCCATATGGAATCATGACCTTTGGTTGTTATAGGCAAACCAACCACAAAGTCCATGGTTACATGATCCCATTTCCACTACGGTATAGGCAAAGGTTGCATTGTTCCTGCGGGTTTCTGATGTTCAACTTTAACCTACTAACACACCAGACACCGCATAACAAACTCATCTACATCCTTCTTCAAACCAGACCACCAATACACATCCTTCAAGTTACGATACATTTTAGTGCTCCCTGGATGCATTGCATACATCGAATAATGAGCTTCCTCCAAGACTAACTTCCTTAAGTCATTGGAATCAGGTACTACCATCCTATCATAGTAACAGACTACCTGATCCTATGACTCATGAAAGCCATCCCGTTTATCACTACCATACTCTGACCTGATCTACTGAATCACATGATCAACTTGCTGTGCTTCTTTAATCGGCTGTCTCAGAGTAGGTTTCACTTGCATCTCAGCTAACAGCCCGAATAACAACGATAGCTTAAGCTGTGTATTGTTTTGCCTCAAGGAGATAAACATATCTCTTTTGAAGCACACTAGGGAGTTCAACTGTGTTTTTCTAAGGCTGGTGATGATGATTTCCTACTTAGCACATCAACCACTACATTAGCCTTCCCTAGATGATAATCAATTGTACAATCGTAGTCCTTGATTAACTCCATCCATCGATGTTGTCTCATGTTCAACTCATGTTGTGAGAAGATAGATTTTAGATTCTTATGGTTTTTGAAAATCTGGAATGTTTCTCCATAGAGATAATGTCTCCAGATCTTCAAAGCATGGACCACAACAGCTAGCTCTAGATCATGTGTCGGATAATTCTCCTTGTGTTTCTTAAGCTATCAAGAGGCAAAAGAAATCACTTGATTATCCTGCATCAACACACATCCTAGACCATTCTTAGATGCATCACAAAAAACTATGTACCCCTTCCCTTGCTCAGGTAACACCAACATAGGTGCACTTGTTAACCTTTCTTTCAACAACTGGAAAGAATGTTGACACTTGTCATTCCAGACAAAAGGAACCTCCTTCCTGGTCAACTTGGTTAGGGGTAAAGCTATAGAACTGAAGTACTTAATGAACCTCCTGTAATAGACTGCCAGTCCAAGAAAACTGTGTATCTCCATTGGTGTCTTTGGCTGTTCCCATTGCAGGACAGATTCTATCTTCTTAGGATCAACACGGATACCTGAGGCAGATATTAAGTCTCCTAGAAAAGAAACTTCTGGTAACCAGAATTCACATTTTCTAAACTTAGCATATAGCTTATGCTCTCTTAGCAAAGTTAAAGTCTGATGGAGGTGCTACTCAAGCTATTGAGCATCTCTACTGTATATCAAGATGTCATCTATGAAGACTACTATGAACTGATCAAGAAAAGGTCGGAAGATTCTATTCATGAGTTCCATGAATGCAGCTGGTGCATTAGTTAGTCCAAATGACATAACTATGAACTCATAGTGACCATACCTTGTCCTAAAGGCAGACTTAGGTATGTCACTCTCCTTAATACATAAATGATGATATCCCGACCTCAAATCTATCTTAGAGAAGATAATTGCACCACACAGATGATCAAACAGGTCATCGATCCTTGACAGAGGATACTTGTTCTTTATGGTTACTTTATTCAACTGTCTGTAATCAATGCATAACCGCATAGATCTGTCATTCTTCTTAATAAAGAGAACTGGAGCACCCCATGGTGAAGTACTCGGTCGGATAAAACCTTTCTCAAGCAACTCCTACAACTGTTTCTTGAGCTATGCCATCTTAGCAGGTGCCATTCTATACGGTGTTTGTGCTATTGGTTACGTGCCTGGGATTAGAATAATATCAAAATCAATCTCTCGGGGCAGAGGAACACCTGGAAGTTCCTCAGGGAACACATCTTCAAACTCCCTAACTATTGGAACTTCAAAAAGATTAGAACTCTCTATTCTGGTATCTACCACATGTGCCAAGAATGCAAAGCATCCTTGTCTCATCAGCTTCTCAGCTACCATAGATGACACTAGATAGGTTGGAAGAATCTTTCTATCTCCCTGAAAGATCCATGTGTCACCATCATCTGTGAACACAGCTTGCTTGGAATTACAATCTAAGACAACCTTATACTTTTCTAGGGTGTCCATCCCAAGGATTATATCGAACCCGTGAATCTCAAGTGGTATAAGATCCACCTAAATGGGATGCTCAGAAAAGGAAAGAATGAAAGGAGAACACACCTCCCGCATCACTGCAGATCCCAACAAAGGGGTTTCTAAAAACAGATTATCTGCTCTATGACTGACAATCATATTGTAGTCAAAGATCACTTCTCGAGTGATAAAGGAATGCGTAGCACTCAGATCAATCAAAATAGATACAAAGTAGGATGAAGACATATCAGAATGAAATAGTTCCATATGACCTGTCACAAATCGAGGGTTGACTACTGCTTCGGGTTGATTCATCACATAGAATCTCACCGTTGCTTGCTGTTGACCCTGTGCTCGGTTGTTGGGTGCCGATGAACCAACTTGGGATTCTTTTCCACGTCCTCTGGCACCACTCGAAAACTATTTCTTATGAGAGCCTTGCTGACTCTGCGTCAGAGGTTGAGTCACACTTACATCTCTAGCTCGACAATCTTTCATCAAATGCCCCATATTTCCTCATAAAACAACCTGTGCTCTCCCTCTGTTTCTTAGGTGGTCCTATTACCGACATTGAGGCTGAGCTGTGGGCTCCCTCAGGCGGTAAACTACGGCCTCTACCCCTACTCGACGTCCATTGCGTCTGGGTATTGAATATTGGTGGTGCTATTGGTGTAGAAAATCTTGGTTCTTGAAACTTTTGGAGCTCTGTCCTTGAAGCTGAGTATACACCTTCTTACTCTTAGTCTGACGCTTCTCAATCACTAACCTTTCTATCCGTCTCACAGACTCCACAAAGGTGGCGAACCTCTCCCTATTCTCTAAGGCAGACACAGGAGTGGTCAAATCAGCGTTCAACCCCTTCTCAAAACGCCGAATTCTCTCTTCATCAGTAACTGCCATATGCGGACAAAACTGCAAAGGATACATGAACTTAGCTTCATACTCGCTAATGTTCATTGGTCCTTGCCTTAAACTCTCAAACTGAGAGATCTTCTTGTCTAGAAACATCTTGGGGAAATATCTACTGACGATTTCTTGTTAGAATACTTCCCATCCGTTCTCAACACCTGGCCTCTTGCCCTCTTCTATTATCCACCAGTGGCCAACACTCCCTTTTAGAAGATACACTGCATGCCTCACCTTCTCTTCTTCAGGGATATTGAGGATTCTAAAGGCCTTCTCCAACTCAGTCAACCACAAGTCAGCATCTGCTGGGTCAGCTGTACCAGCAAAATCTATGGATCCAACCTGGCGAAGTCATTTGAAAGTCTTGTCGACTCCCTGTCCTTCATGGTGAGCTGGTACCCTAGGTATAGGTGGTGGCATCCTATCTGCCATATGTGTCATGGTTGCCATGAACTTCCCAAATAGATCATGGAAAGCTGGGTTTTGCAGCTTGGTTAAGCTGGGGATGTTCAGGCACTGGTTCCTCCCTATCCTGATCCCTTGCACCTCTTCCTGGTGTAGCAATGCTGCTCTCAGCAACATGTTCTTTGTGTGATCCAGACATCTTTAAGTTCTTATTCTCCTCCTATATGAGCAGAAGACACTATCAGATAACTGGAAGACACTAGAACAGACTCAACAACCTTAATCCTATGTCTCTATAGACTCAGCAAACCTAGAGCTCTGATACCACTAATTGTGACGACAGTCGACAAAACCACGACTGATTAAGTGGAAGCTGAACATAAACAACGGACTTACTGAAAATCACTAAAAATTAAAACCATTTACAAAGAGATCTAAACACATGAAAACTCTTTTATCAAGAACCGATGTATTTTATTTACATCCTGGTTCATAAGTACATATCCTGTATCATCCCTTCTCAAGGATTACAAGCATCAACTGCTCTGTTAAAACTATACACAGGCAACATAAGAACCTCGAGGCATCAAGACAAAATCTCAGACCGATTCATTAAAAGTACTAACTACTAACTCCGAGGACCTGAGAGTACAGAGATGACACATAGGACTCTCTAAACAAAATATGACAGCCAGTGCCTCCACTTGGAATATCACTGCTGTCCCTGTTGCTATTACTGTCCTTCTCCTACTGTATGGTTTCTACCTCCTCATCCACCTAAAAAGGTTGGATCCCACGGGGGTGAGACAATTGAAATTTTCCCAGCGAGAGATATATCTCTCCGTCAGAAACATTATTATCGCAATTTAATAGAATAAAACTGAGTAGAGGAATCATATATATTTAACAGCAGATAAGTCAATGTCTAACATATTATAACAATATTCTTATTCAAAGCATTTTAGCTATAATTGATAAAGTAACATGTCACTTATCCAATAAGGAATTGAAGAACATGTATAACATTTATCCATGTGCTAAGTAAGGTAACATCAACCAATGATTTTCGTATTCCATTCTTAAGCAATTACGCTACACGACTGATTACATTTTACAATCACACTTAAGCCCTGAGGAGATGAGGTATACCGCTCATACTCCAACCGACCATTGCGAAATCAAAATCGGTACCATACATAGGTTAAGGAAGAGCCGGATTTCCATAACCTCCCTTATCTTGGTCAGTATGAGATCTCATGTAGGACATCTTGTGTCTCTGCTAAATAGCTTTCTAGGGTATACTGACAACTTCGCTATAGAGTTACAGTGGCGGCTGCACTCTCTTTGCAATCGAGAGATCTCATGTTTATCTCACATCGATCCAAAATTAAACATTATCACGAGATTCATGATACATCCACCCCGACACATATAATGAAGGATTTGAGAGATTTAATGTTTATCTCATATCAATTTCTCCATTAGGGTATAAGAATATTTGCGCCCATAACCCCCACATACTCAACAGTATGCCCTCCAGGAGATCCCGTAGGAAAACCTATTTCACCATCACCAACTACTGACGATGATGGATCTATGTCCAGGGCTCTACAAGATAAGATTTCACTTGATTAATTAAGTACATTACCATATTCTTTTAGCATCAGTCAAGTTTTCAAACATAAATTATTATCACAAATGCTACAAAGAATGTGTAATACTTCTATCAAGTACTTTTTGAAGCTTTATAAAATATTGGGTTCTCAATCCCTTACCACATCATGGGCATTCTCATCCCTTAACATCTCATCATCATGATTATGGAATATGGGTATTCAAATCCTCAGTTCATCAAAGAACACTTATTACCACTTATTAGGTAACTAATATCTTCAGGTCATCTGACCAAAGTAAACATGATACTTGCTATACAAGCATCTCACATGGATTTCAAGGCCCATTTAATATCTTGTTACCTCTTACTAGGCAAAAAAGCATATTATGGCTCACAAGGCCCATAAAACAATTCCGATAATAACGTATCATAGCTCATACCTCGCTATGCCCAACATATCATGATACTTACATGGTTAGTACATATGATAACAGTCATATCAATTACATATCAACACCATAAAATGTAATGGTAGCATCACTAATCCCTCATTAAGGCTAGGGTTTCCCAAATCATGTCAATTAGGGATACTCATCCCATTTATCCAGAATTAGAGTTATGGTTTATCATCATATTGCCCAAGATTAGGGTTTCATGCACTATAACCCAATATTAGGGTTTCACATACCTTCACCCTGTATTAGGGTTAGGGTTTCATATTAAGGTTTCATATAGCATTACATAGCATCACCCTGTATTATAGTTTCACATCACATTACTGCATTAGGGTTTCACATAGCATCACTCTAGATTAGGGTTTCACATAGCATCACCCTAGATTAGGGTTTCACATAACATCACCCTAGATTAGGGTTTCACATAACATCACCCTAGATTAGGGTTTCACATAACATCACCCTAGATTAGGGTTTCACACCACATCACTGCATTAGGATTTCACATAGCATCACCCTAGAATAGGGTTTCACACCACGTCACTGCATTAAGATTTCACATAGCATCACCCTAGAATAGGGTTTCACATACCTTCACCCTAGATTAGGGTTTCACAATTCATTATCTCGAATTAGGGTCCCTTATAACTTTTCCCCAAATTAAAGTTTCATGTAACTTTACCCGAAATTAGGGTTTGATGAAGCATCCTCTTATTAGGGTTTTTCATTATATTACCCTGAATTGGGTTTTCTCATATCATTACCCTAGATTAGGGTTACACTATTAACCTAGATTAGGGTTACACCTAGTATTGCCCTAAATTAGGGTTAGGGCTCATCAACCTTCTCGATTAGGGTTTCATGATCTCTGTATCAAGGATCATACCCTAAATACATATTTTATTCATGTTGAAAGTGTTGAGGCTTAACCACTACATGATTATTATACATGTATGAATTCCTCTCTCTCTCTCATCCTCTCTAGGATGTTGATTACTTCAAGCTTGATTAGATTAGGTCAACCTTACATTCAAGTACATACATCTATGGTTATCATAGTGTATTGAGTTACTTCTTTCATAAGCATCAAAGATTAACCACTCAAAAGGTACTAATCACTTAAGTACCTTAAAGGTACAACCATTGTAATTATCATCATTAACAATCATAGGATTAATTGACCTTTCATAGCTTTGAGACTATTATGTCTCCAAATGGTTTTGATACTTTTGAACCTTCAAACAGTTTTGACCTCCTTGACCTTAAAATGGTTTTGAAACCGTTTGCCCTCCAAACGGTTTTGAAACCGTTTGGGCATACAAAACTGTTTGGGCATCTAGGGTTGAGACCGTTTGCCCTTCAAACGGTTTTGAAACCATTAGGGCACTCAACCCTTGAAAATGTTTGATCACATTAACATAGAAACTGAATGAACAACCCATCATTGAAACCGATTGAACATCAAACGGTTTTGAGACCATTTGATCTCAAACGGTTTGAAGACCGTTGATCCTAAACGGTCTCAAGACCGTTTGGTCCAAACCACCTTGAAACCGAATAGATTAATTAGGGTTTCTTAATCAATCGATTTAGGGTTTCCACTCATTGAACCATCCAACATTAAGGCCATTGAAAGTAGATCAACTTGGTAACCCTTGGATCTCCATCCATCCATGATTCCTCTTGACCTCAAACGGTCTTGAGACCGTTTGGGCCATTCAACATAGAAATTGACTCAATCAATTTATGGTTTCAACCAATCAATACGATTAGGGTTTGTAATCAATGGATCATCCATTATTGAATCCATTATAATTATATCAATTTGAACTATTGGATCTTCATTCACCCACATCAGCAATTGACCCCAAATGGTCTTGAGACTGTTTAACCTCAAAGAGTCTTGAGATCTTTTGATCACCAAACGGTCTTGAGACCGTTTGGTCATCAAAGTTGAAGTCCGTTTGCTCATGATATTTATTGAGGTTTTTTATAAGATGACATCATCATATTCAAGCTACAAACCTTCTAAATTTTCTGTGATATTTGTGGTGATTTCAATAATTAATCAAAAGGAAATTCGGGAAAGAAGAAAGATTCAACATATGATGAAGAAGTGAAATCAATAATAACATTTAAGGGTTCAAGTTATATAACCCGCCTTTAAAGTTGATTCCAAGCTTCAAGACTCACGTCCTCAATGGTGAATGAATCTTTCTCAACTGTCCAAGGTCTGTTCTCAAGTCTTTGGATGCAAAGGATGATCAAGGTTGAGTATTGAATGGAGAAAAGAAGAATATAAGCATTGAATTTCGATTTCCACCATGAAATCAAGGTTGAACATGACTATGGAGTTTACCTACTGGTTGAGATACGTCCTCCTATTGCTCCTAAGATTCCTTGTGTTCGTTCAAAGCAAGGAAAGAAAGTAGATTTGAAAAAGAGTCTTTCATGTGGGTGGAAAAAGGATATATGTAAGGGAATTTCAAGAGAGAGAAAGTGTTATAAAAATCCTTCAATTCTTTAAATTGGTGCCACTTATCCCACTCACTTCCTTTCATACGAAGACATCATCCTCTCATTAGAAATCCTCTTCTTTATCCATGAATTAAAAGAAAACAATTTAAGCACCTTAACCAATATAAAAAATAATATCCAAAAATTAGTGGATATTACTTTTTCTTTAACTAATGTGAGTGGGCTCTCCACTCACTTTAGATATTTCGGTGCCATTGCAAGGCAAAAGGAATTCCATACTTATATAAATTCAACCATCACATTTTTGGTTGAAGGGCACTTCCATTAATATATTTATTTTTGCATTAAATTGAATTAGGGTTTCAATTATGCTTAAATCTTGATTATTTTAATATCAAGATTCTCTCTCCTCCAAAGAGATTCAAATGAGACGCCCCTCTGATTTTATTGTCTCTAATAGATACCAAGAAACATTAGGGACTCTCAAGAAGTGGTATTTTGCATATTGAACCCTAGATTTTGGGTAATTTGCACATTACACCAAAATCTAAATTTTAATGCACAAACATTGCTTAATAAGCTTTCTTGGTGCTCAGGCTTTTACAAGCCATACCTCTGCATCATTCTCATTCTTATGAAGCTTCAACACTTGAGGAGCATTTTACCATGTAACATTTGCAAGTTAACCCCTCAACTTGGGTAATTTGCACTTTAGTCCAAAATTGGCAAAATATTGTTTTCAACATTATTCAAAAGGACTAGAATTGAAACATAAGCTCCTCTTGAGCCTTAATTACTTTTCAAAAGATAAAAGCAAACATATAATTATCTTTCTTAAACAAAACATCTAGGGTTAAAGCATAACCCAGGTCAGGGATGTTACAAACATCTAGACCAAAACACCATATATCAAAGTGTGTTGACCCAAGGGAAAAACATGGTGTATCGACCACTAAGGTCAAAATATCACCAAGGAAAAACTACCATCATCAAGGAGAGAAACCTCACACAAATTCAGTCGCCAAAAATCCTAACACATGTGCCACGAAACCACCATGAAAGAACCTCATGCAAGGGAGATAAACCACGTTTAATACATCCAAAATAGAGCCTAAACTTCAAGATACATGAAGACACACGAACTTCATGTATGTGATAAAAACCAAGATCAAAAGATAAAAGGGAACCACCTATCTCATTATCATCTCAAATCCGGGTACTACAAATTAGGGTTTCGGGTTTTAAGCAAACAAAGCATGATAACCACCATCATTCAAACTATAGAGCATGGTATCATCTACTAGTATGTTAGGATTATGCTTTAGAGAGAGAAACATCAAATAAAAGTGCAATAATAGAGAGGGTGAAGTGTTATAACCCACATTAAGGAAGATAAACTCTAAGGATCACGAGCTCTAAGCACATGCTCACCAAGGATGACGAAGCTCCACCAAAAGCTCCACTTTTGGCCACAAGATTACCTCAAGAAGAAGAAGATACCAAGGTCCAGGATAGCCCAAGAAAATAGGGTAAGGAACTCTAGTTTGAAGCAAAAGATGGAGGGAGAAAGTGAGAAGAAACTTCCTTTCACTTGGGTACCACCTTGTCAAAACATGGCCTATGACCCTTGTGAAGAGGAGTTTCTATCCAAAACGACCACCATGGATGATCCATGAACTAGGGAAGAGAAAAGAGAAGGAGATTGGATAGAATATCAAAGGAAAAATGTCACAAAAAAAGGCATACACTTACCAAGGTTGAAGATGAGCAAGAGTCACCACATGCAATGGATCTTGACCACTAAGAGCTCCAAGATCAATCCTCCTAGCTCCTCAAGACTCCAAGGATGACCAAGAGAGGGTGATGAAGGAGAAGGGCTGAAAGGGTCATTTGCATGGAGATAAAAGGGGCTATATACCAAAGGAGGAGTGAGGTAGGGTGAGGGGTAATGTGTCAACACCTAAAGGCACCAAAGGAACACTTGTACACCCAAGAGACACACATGCAACAACTTAAACCATGCATGCATGAGATGGTGATACAACCAATATTGGGTCTCAACCACTTAGGTCCCCAACATATGGTTTTGGTCACAAACCTTAAGAAGGTCGAAATAAAAGCACCAAAGCACCACCTGGTCGAGATAAAAAGGGTCACTAGATCACCAAGGTCGAAACACTACACAAAGGGCAATTGTCTCAACCTAAACCACTCCAAGATCATCATGGTCAAGACAAAACACACCCAAGGGATGTGTATCGGCTGAGACACTCACAAAACACCCCCACAAGGCCGAGACAAGGGTCAAGACACTAAACAAAGCATATCAAGGTCGAAGCCAAGCAAACCCTAGAAACTCTAATCACTTCTAAAGGTGACACCACTCATCCATGGCCCAACCAAGGTTCCCCAAAGCATCAAACTCTCCCTAATGAAGTCATGAAAGAGAAGATACACTCTATATGTGGAAAATTGCAAGATAACTCTCACAAATGGGTAAATTACAATTTTGTCAAAAACAAGCACACAAAGCACAACATCATCCAAACAAGCTCAAACTGGATACTTAAGTTCTTTAAAATCTCTAAAAGAATCTCAAAGGATAAGAGCAAGGTTTTGAGAACTTAACCAAGCAAAACAAATAGGGTTAACCCAAAACACAGGTCAGGGGTCTTACAGATATTATGAATTTATTTTTTTAATGAATCATGTGAATGAACGTGAATATAATATAACTAATTAAAAATAAACATGTTTTTATTGCATTTTTCTCTTGAGATATTGTCTATGAAGATATGTAGCATTAGATAACTACTTCTTGAGATCATATAATAAAAAAAGTCTATGTTAACATAATGGAATATTTTTGTACAAAGATTATACTGTTTAGTTTCATGAGTGTTCTTAAGATTTGGATAAGCCAACTAAGTGAATATGTATTTGTACCGACCTAAGATATGTCTATGTAAAATTAACATATACATATTTACAAAATATGTATGAAACATTATAGACATCATTATCAAAATTTAGTTATATTAATCCTCATTCCCAGCTAGTTATTATTCCTGATTTAAAAACTCAACCAAAAATAAATATGGAAAATACACATCTTTTCTAAAGTGACTTTCAAGGTAAGGTTTTGATTTTTTTTTTTGCCATTTCTCACAAGCCCAAATAACACAACAATATTGTTCACCATCATCCTTTTCGTTGTCACCGTTGTCATCATCATCATTACCAATTGGTGTTAGTTATATAGATCTTTCTTTTCCAATTAACTCTATTATGAGTCATATTTTGATCAAGGTGTGAAGATTAAAAACATATATTTATAAGCTCTTCTCAAGTTAATTAGGCCTTCCACCTATTCTCTTTATTATGATTGACTCAATAACACCTCTTCAAATAGGCACATTGGTCAGTTTACATTGCACATTGTCTATACCATGTTAAGAGACCGTCACACAACTTTTCCTCTATGTTGCCACCCCTACTTTATTCAAGATGTATTCATTTCTCAAGTGATTCATTCTTGTCTGCCCCCTCATATGTCTCTATATACACATTACAACTACTATCATCTTGTTGATATTTTGTTTCTTCACTACCCAACATTCACTCTCATATAACATGGCTAGATATATATTTGTTCCATAAAACTTATTTTTTCTTGAAGGGGATCTTTTGGTCACACACTAATATGAACCCCACCATATCAACCATCATATTGTGATTACGTGACAATCACCATCTTGGACATCACTAATCATTTGAATAATAGAACCCATATAATGGAATTTTTCTCATTTTGATACATCTACTTCATCCAACTTGGACCCACCACACACACTTCTAGATTGTCTGAAACTACAATGCATATACTCAATTTTACTTATACTAATCATAAATCCATCAAATTCCAATGCAACTCCCCAAAGATCAACCTTTTCATTCAATATTTTTGTGTATTCATTAATCCACACAACATGATTATCAAGTAACATGTACCAAGGAATAACATCTTGTCACACACATTGTCAAATCATCAGTTACAAGAATAAATAGGTATGGTCTGAGTGCTGATCCTTGATGTACCCAATTGTGATAGGAAATGTTGAAACTTGCAATTGAGCTATCATACATGTATACAGTCAAGTCAATGTATTGGATTAGCACACTTATTTCTCCCAAAACTCCATACAACACTTCCCTACATACTTAATCATAAGCCTTCTCTAAATCAATGAAATCCAAATAAATACCTCTTTTGTTTTCTTTGTACTTCTCTATAAGTATATTTATCAGAAAAATAAAATCGATTGTTGATCTTCCATGCATAAAACCAAACTTGTTGTGTAATATCTATGTTGTGGATCTTAGCCATTGTTCAATAACCCTCTCCCGAAACTTGTTAGTGTGACTCATCAACTTGATATTGTTGTAGTTTGTGTAGATATAAGCATATCCTTTATTTTTGTATATGGTGAATGTAGTACCATTTCTCCAGTCCAACATCTTCTTGGTCTTAATAATCTTATTAACAAAATTAATCAACCACATAACTCCCCCCACTCTTCAATACATCAATGGAAATACTGTATAGTCCACATGCATGTGTCATTTTTACTTTTCTAAAGAAATTTTGACTGTAACAGTGAAACCCATCGTGAGTAAATAGGTATGGAAACAAAGAATCATTACCATAGGATATCCAACATCTGGCCCACTTCATGTGATCTTTTTGGATATCCATTTTAATATGGTTGCAATGGCATGGATGTCCATAATGTTTTCATGGTTATGGATTGGGTTCTGGTCATCCATTATGATGGAAACTATTTATTTTCTAACTAAACATCTCTCCACACAACCAATTTTTATGAAAACAAGTTATGTGTCTTATTGGAGATCATGTCCTGCATTAGAGCCCCATGAGGAACACGATGACACTTGGAGAAGACATTGGAAAAGATCGATGTAGATGTGTTGTTGCCACTTTTTACTTCAATTTTGGCTATCTACCAAAGGCTCTACCTAGACAACCAACCACTCTAATGATTCATCCTGTACAACAACATCAATGTGCACTTCTAAAGGCGTTTCAATGTGGGCCTTCTTGAACTGTCTGACTTGGTGGCTGCCACCTACTCAAATTTCTTGTCCTCTATTGATAGGTGATGTGTCACCATGATTTTACCTAAGCATGGAAAAAGGTGCTGAATGAGAGAGGTAGAGTGGGTTTGCGAATGGGTGAGATGTAGTGACATGGCTACTATGTGGTGTTTTGACTTAGGAAGTGGATGCCACATATCTACATCAAGCCATCAAGGATATTTACCCTATGGATATACTCAAGGGCGATGTGAGGGAACATCACGTGCACTGATAGTAGATTCTTCCCGCTGGTGCCTGGGAGGGTGATGGAATCCTAGATCTCCTCTTCGGTGTTGGTATGGATGTATGGGTTGGTTGCAAGCCCAACACGAATGTTCAGTTTGCATTCACATCTTGAAAGTATATCCAATTGTAAAAGCCGAATCCCAAGGTTGATGATGAGGTGTATATAGTGTGTTGACAGTAATGTTTAGTTTGCGGTGGTAGTAGGAGAAAAAAGCCAGTTTATGACTTGCTCGAGGTGCAAGAAAAGGTGAACCAGTACCTACTACATCTTATCCAGAAAGTGGTTCAGACAACAACTTTAGCCCCATGGACACCCACTCTTGAATATCCATTCAAACTGCACCATTTGGACAAGATATCCATAAAAATTTGGATAAATGGTGTATTTTGAATGTTGACAATGGATGTGTTATCCACATTTTATCATCCTTACGTGTAAATGATATATCTTATATTCATACCGCATGACTATCTTACATTATTCATAGAATATCCATTGAAAATATTTATTAAAGTAGTTTCTCCATTGTTTCTTGATGTCACAAAACTTCACCAACTCTCTAGTATATTTGGTTTGATGCTTTTTACTTGAGTCAATTCTCTTCCTTTCCTTTCTTTCAAATGAGCCATTATATATGTATGTAAGGACCCTGATCTAGGTTTTGGGCTAACCCTATTTTTTTGCTTAAGTAAGATGCTTAGAACTTTAATCTAATTTTTTGAGGTGTTTTGTTATCATGTGACACATTTTTGTTTCAAGTTTGGCTCTGTTTGTATGCTGTTTGAGCAATGTTTGCTTGTTTTGGACCAAAGTGCAATTTACCCAAGATGAGGGGTTATCTTGCAATATGTCACATGATGAGTGTTCCCTTAGTTCTTTAGCATCATAATAGAGAGAATGATTATAAGGGGCTCCTTGTGGAAATCCTATGTTCCAAGTTGAGCTTGTATGGTTGATGCTTGTGCTTTATGTGCTAGTTTTGGTGTAAATTGCAAATTACCCACAGTTGGGGGTTAACATGAAATTTACCATATATAGGGTCTTTTTTCTCTTGTTTTTCCCAATATAGAGCAGAGAGAGATATGGGTTCCTTGCTTGGATCTTGGTTGTGTGGAAGTACCCTTGGTGATGTTTAGAACTCATAAGAGAGATGTGTTTTGCTCTTAAATGTGATATCTCAGGTTAGAGGGCCTTGAAGAGGATGCCTATCAGTTTGTGAGTGTGTAGGGTTGAGGCCTATCAGTTTAGTGAGACCATGACCTTGGTAGGAGACCAAAAGGTTGATATCTATCCTAGATCTTATCACCATGTCTTGCATGTTGTTGCATGTGGCCCTTTCTCGTGGACAAGTGTCACCTAGACTCTTAAGGTGATGCCACCTCTCCTTTGATCTCTCTTCCTTCCTTCAAGTATATAGCCCCCTCCTTCTTCATTCTTGTTCTTCTCCTCTTGCTGGATGAGCTTGGGAGCTTAAGGAGCTAGAGGAAGCCCCCATGGAGCTTGGGAGGTCGAGTTCCTTGCTCATGGTGATTCCTTGTTCGACTTCCATCTTGGTGAGTTATGTTTATTTTATGGCCATTTCTTTAAGCTCTCTTCTTCATCTCCTTCTTCCTATCTAGACCATGGATCACACCTTAGATGAAGGATGATTAGGTCATTGCTCCCTCCTTCTTTCCTTTCTTCTTGAGCTATCATAACCTTGACACCTTCTTATTTCTTGAGGTGATGTTGATGATGAGTTGGGACTCTTGATGGACTATCTTCCACCTAGATAAAGTGTGCTTTGGAGCTATGATCATGGAGCTTGAACCCTTGATGGAGACCTTCTTGAGGTGGGTTATATAACTCTTAACCTCCTTTATTATTTTCACTTCTTCATGTGTTCACGTTGTTTCTCATCTCTAGATCATTTACCTCATATATGTTAGTAGTTGGAGATGGTTTGAGATTTGTTTTGATGAAGGAATCTCATTTGGTTTGCTATCTATACCATGTAGCTTCTTTCCATGATAGTAAGTGAACTAGTGTCTGAGTTTCCTAAGGTTGAAGATGACAAAGTTGACACATACTCTAAGTGGTGAGTGGTCATCATGACTTAGGGTGTTTAAACTTACACATCATGTAACAAGTCATCATGACTTGGGAGTGCTAAACTGATAGACTTTGATGGGTGTTAACCCATAATGCCCTAGGGATACTTAGACTGATATGTTGCTAAATCGATATGCTTTGAGGGTGTTAGCCCATCATGACCATGAGGATACCTTGTGAGTTGGTATGCTTTGAGTGCCAACCATGACGCCTTAGTTGAGCAAGAGGCCATCACACTTTCATGTAGGGTTTCTCGATACACCTTGAGGAAGTGAGCTGTGACACCTTGCTAAAATCCTAACCCTAACAACCCATCACACCTTCAAGTAGTGAAACCCGTCACACCTTCAAGTGAGGTTGCACATTACACTTTCAAGAAGTGCTAAACCGATACACTTTATGAGTGCTAAACTGATATACCCCTTGTGAGGTTAACCCGACACCATGAAGTGGTAAACCGATACACTTATTGTGTGGTTAATATGACACTTCAAGTGTAGCTAACGCGTCACACCTTATGTGTAGTTAACTCGACATGCTTGGAACTAATGATAAACCAATATACCACAACGAAGTCTAAACTGATACCCTTGGATGAGTACACCCAACACACCTAAATGTGTTAACCCGACATACCATGTTGTGATCAATTCGACACATGTGGATGAGGTGAAATCAATATCAAATGGTTCTATGTATACCCAATGATGTACACATATGAGCAATATATAATATAGAAGAGTGTTGTTTTGGATAATGTATGATCAATCTTAATTGCTTCTCCTCAACCTAATGCACCATAGGATTATGTTACTATGAGTGGTCCATTCTTAACTAAAGAGCTTATCCCTAAACACTCCAACAATGGGGGAAGTAATGGATGTAGGGTTCAACGGTTGAATATCCATATGATAACCTTAATCATGGAAGAATATGACCCATGTGATCATCTTAATGAAAGTTTTTAATCCATGACAAGTGTCTAGTATATTATCCTTTTCATATAATCCTAACTTGTGAAGTGAGGTTAATGACTCAACTATGTGAACATATATGAGGGTGGTGATAAGCCATGTTGGAATAAAAAGGAGACATCATTTGTGTAGAAATCATATAAACAAGTCTAATGATCTAATAAGTGCCTTGTGGATAGTATGAAGTGAAACCCCCTAGTTATGCAATCTAAGGTTTTACTTCCCTTAGTATGATATGTGGTTAATGATTTGTAAGAAGTAATAACATATGGGTCACATAATGATGAAACATCATATTCGTGCAATAGTCAACATGTTTATGTAATGCTTTGATGTGACCCACACATAACTTATTGAGATAATACACATATACATCTATGAAATGATGATACCTAGTGCCGATGACACAATAATATATTCATATTTAACTAATGTTGTTCAAACCTAAATCAATTTCAAGGAAGTGGGAATTGGTGTGATTAAGGTTTGGTGATGTAACCATGAGGTAAAACCCTAATTGGCTACATATAAAGAGTATTGATCCTAATTCTAAGGGAAGGTCATATTATTGAATGTGTGTGAATAGAAAGCATAATATTGTATACTCTCTCTCTCTCTCTCTTATGTTACACGACTTTAACCTAATGGGTTAATTGGGTGTTATTACTTGTGAGTACTATGAAGATGGTAAAATAATATTAAGCTTTGGCTATGAACCTTGATAAGGGAACACATGAATTATGAATATGTGAATGTGCATACTTGGTTATATTGTCTAATTCTTAGCCTCATATAATCAAACTTATGGGAGGTAGTGAAAGTCAGAGATTTGAGATAAAATGATGCTTGAGAATCCTATGTGGAATAAGCATGAAGCCAAATCCTAAATTAGAGAACTTATGATGTATTGATTGCTTAATTTAAAGGTGTTTCACATTCTTGAAATATTCCCTTTTTTGGAATGAAATAGATAATGATTGCTATGTCAAGTGCATGTGATGTGGCATAAGTGATGTTTAGCATAAGGCTTATATGCCAATGAGGCATGATGAGATAACCATGAATCATAAGTATTTTGTAATGGGTCTTAGGACCTAGCCAAAACTTAGTGCCTAGTTGAGGTGATATCCTTTGGTAATGGAATGAGGGATTGATATCCATGATAATATGTTGATGATGATGGCCTTGTGGATGACAGTGATACAATGTTATGAGATGATGGGAATCAATTTATAGTTTAAACGATAATATATATTGTAGTAATACTATACCCCTTTCTTTGAAGGATTTATTTGTGGTTGGTATGTTGTAACTTGATTGATGCTAAAAGACACTTTAATTGGTCTAATTAATTAAGTGGAATCTAATTATGTAGCTTGCCCTATGCCATAGATCCATTACGTGTCAACATTTGCTGAATGGTGAAACGAGTTTAACTCAGAGTGTATATTTTTGAATATGCGGGGGTGAGGATGAATATCCCCTTACATCCAGGATATGTGACACAAGATTGGCTTCTGGCCATACCCTGGAAGAGTGTGGCTTTGGACTGTAGCTAAGTGATATTATGTTTATGAGATTTTACATGATTGACTGCGGGACATACACTGGAAGAGTGCAGCTGCAGACAGTAGCCCAATTTCATTAGCGCAATGACCTGTACCAAGGAGGGATAGGTTTGCACAGTTGTACTATATGTCGCTAGAGGTAGTTGACTCATGATGACACTATAGGTTCACTCATACCGAACAAGGTGGTGAGGTCGTGGATTTTGGCTCTTCCATTAGACCTTGTATGGCACCGATTTTGACTTAGCAGTGGTCGGTTGGATTTGGGTCGTACGACTCAAATCCTCAGGGCATAATAGATACGTAATCAGTTGCGTAGTGTACATATATAGGATCAAACACAGAAACATTGGATGAAGCCTTGCCTTGCTTTTATATAGTTTAGTTTATAACTATTATATATGTTCTTCATATTCCTTTTAAAATTATTAGTTGTTCTATTACTCATTGGCAAGTGCATATTACTATTTTGTTGACCTCATCCAGGAGATATATGCTATTTAGGTAATCTTGTTCAACCTTCTCAGTGTGTTAGTCTATCTATTTTGTTATCAGTGATAATAATAGAGTTGGAAAAGAGTTATATCTCTCACTGGGACTATTGTCTCACACTGTTGTTTATATATCTTTTTAGGTGGACGTGCATGATAGTTAAAGATCTTGTGGTTGAGGACATAATATGAGGAGAAACACACCTAGTGAATCATGGTATATGAATAGTGTTTAGTAATAGAGTCCTATGTGTCGTCCCCTTTCACTCAGGTCCTTGGGGGTATTCTCAATGTGTTTTGATGACGTGATGATCGATATGTGTTTTTTGGCTTGTGTGCCTTTGATGGTATGCACATGTGGAACTGATATCTTATGTAACAAGTTGATTGAAAAACAATGTTGTAACACCTTGAATATATTTTATGAAATGCTAGTGTTGATTCTTGTGTAATAAATCTCAGCTCATGGTGCTTGTTGCAAATCAGTTTTAATTTCTTGTGATTTTCTATAATCCGCTATTAATGATTGATCATGGTTTAAGTTTTGAGTAATCTCACTTTGTGTGGCAAAGGGTGTCATAATTTATATATATGTATATATATATTCTCCCTTATTTGATGTCCAACTTCTTATATCTCTTCAATGTGTCTAAACCTTGGCTTTTGGTCTGCCTTCTTAGACTTTTGTTTTCTTTATTGTATATTTGAATAGTTTCATTATCCAAATTTGGGCAAGCTCCTACTTTGTCTGGCTTGATGTCCTATATTAGAGCCACATGAGGAACACAACGACAGTTGGCAAAGATAATGGAATAGGTCGATGTAGATGTGTTGTTGCCACTTTTTGCTTCAATTTTGGCTCTCTACCCTGCCTCTACCTAGACAACCAACCACTCGAGTGATTCATCTTTCACAACAGTAGCAATGTGCACTTCTAAGTTCATTAAAGCATGAGCCTTCTTGAACTGTATGACTTGGTGGATACCACTTTCTCAACTTTCTTCTCCTCTATTGATTAACGATATGTCACCATGATCTTACTTGATCATGGATGAAGGTGTTGAATGAGAGAGGTAGAGCGGGTTGGCGGTTGGGTCAGATGTAGGGACATAGCTACTGTGTGGTGTTTTGACCTGGGAAGAGGATGCCACATATATACATCAGGCCGTCGGTGAGGTTTACCCTGGGGATACACTCAAGGACGATCTGAGGGAACATCATGGGTACTGCTAGTAGATTCACCTTACTGGTGGCTAGGAGGGTGATGGCATCTTAGATC